>JAUCBN010000008.1:5572500-6879285 GCA_035048815.1 Abelmoschus esculentus | reverse complement strand
GATTTCATCGCCAACAAAACACCCCAAGTCAGAAGCAGAAGTTATTTACTCAACTTTGCTTGGCTTGGTTTACTGAACACACGGGAGTAATCTAAAAGATGCCTGCAATATTAATATTCCCCGTGGAACAGTTTAATCCTGTTTTTTATCTATCATGGTAACAATTGAACAGCTTCCTGCACTGTGTTTACCTACAAGATGGTGACAAATTTCGGTGCATCAGTTCTTGGCCCTTCAAGAGACCGATACATGTATAATGTTTCGACAGCATCATCCATCTCCTCCTCATCAGCAGACCTGATCACTTCAACTACTAGGCGAGGCATAGCACAAGCAATCTCCTGGCAACCATGGCGAGTCAGCCTACATGAGGACATCCAAAGGAACCTCATGTTGTAGTAGTGATGCAAACCAGAACGAAGAGCAGCATCTCCAAAAGGGCTATCTCTAATCTCAAGCTTCTGCAATTGTGGACATCCCTCAAGCACGTATTTAAGCCCCATGTCACTGTCTCCAGCAAAAGCCACTGATAAAGTGCGTACCAATTTCCCATGCTGTCCAATGTAGCCAAAAGCTTTATCTGTCAGTAATCCGGATACAGCAAGGCGAGTGAGCTTCTTACAGTTCATAACAATGGCTCCGAAACCATCATCCATGGGTTCTCCAGTCACAGGATCAGCCCTGTGGCGCCCCATTATGCATAGCCGGAAAACAACAAGATCTGGACAGTTTTTGGACATTGCTATCACAGCTGCATTAGTCATCCGCTGGCAAAAATAGAGAATAGATTGCAATTTCCGACAGCCTTCCGAAATAGCTTGGAGGCCAACTTCAGAAACCGGACCATCACTATCCTCTCTAGCATCGACAGGAAAAACCCGAAGCTCACGTAATTCCCTGCATGTCGCAGCCACAGCTTGAAGTCCTTCATCACATATTGAATCAAGAACCTGCACAATGAAAGCTAAGGTCAACTTCAAAGACCTAATTTCTTCAAAAAGCTTAGAGAATAATAATTACGTACCCAGAAAATCTGGAGTTTGTGGCACTTGCTTATAATTGGTTTAAGCTGCTCTGCAGTGATGTTAGCATAGCTGAAATTCAGAGATGTTAGATTTTCACAAACAGGGTATATTGCAGGCAGATAATCCGGAATTATTTCCCTAAACCCGGAGAGACAAACTAAGGATTTGCAGGCAGCAAAAGCGTTCACATAATCTGGTTCCTGATCACCTTGCCCTGCAATCTCCGACGGGCTAAAGGACCCTGTCCCAAGATGTGTGAGCTGTGGAGCTCGAATCATCAGGCGATAGAGCTGCCCAATGGAAACATTTCGATTTAATCTAAGCTTCTTAAGTGAAGGAGACCTAGCCACCAGCCTTTCCAATGCCTCAAAATTTATATGGCATTCCACACAATCAAATATCAATGACTCAAGATGTGATTCACCCTCAGGAAAACAGGATATCCAATCTGTCTCATCATCTGAAACCTCGGATTCTATCAGATCAAGCACCTTAAGCTGTCTGCAATTATAGAAATACATCAATCAACTATCCATACCCCATCCCCAAACTCTTCTTTCATTCATTGATCGACACATTACATAAAGTCAAAACATTTTCACATCCAAGTTCATACCCAGCTCAAGGAAAACCATAAACAGATCTTAAAACATTAAATCTAAAAACAAAATGATCAGATCAAAAGCATATATTAATACAGCGACAAACTTATTTCAACTCCATATTAAATAAATCAATAATTATTGCTATTTAACACCAAAAACAGATCTAATCGGCCGGTTATTAGTAAATAATAAGCGTTATCAACAGCAACGAAAAATACCTGCACTTGTTAACAAAAATAGCAAGGCCGCTAGTACCAAACCCATCACAGCAAACGAGGACGAGCTCCTTAAACCCTAAAAGCAACTCGGCCAGTGTTGCCAGATCATCATCCGTCACGGACATGCGCTTTAGGTGAACTTTTTCCAGCCAAGGGTAAGCCTTGGGCATCGCCAGCGCCCAGGGATTGAAGTGTGCTCCCCAATCGGGCGGCATCAGGTTAAAGTCTGCGAACCTGGGCTTCCCTTTCAGGTGAAGTGCCCTCACCCTGGTGAACCTGGCCGTGGTCCGAGCCGGCGAAACAGCGTAGCAGTTCCCAATGAATAGCTCGGATCGAGTCAGCGCCTCGACCCGGTACCAAGACTTGCAAACCAATGAAGCGGCGTTTCGGTCCCGCTTCGAAGTCAGGAAGTGTAGCACGTTCTCCAACACGTTCTCCAGAACCTGATCCGGGTACGCCGAATGGAACTCCGGGTGACCCGAACCAGATCCAGTGGCGTTGCAGTTCCGCGCCTTGTTGGAAACAAACTCGAGATCCGACGGTGAAGACTGCTGTCTCTCGTCGTCCTCAGACATTTTGTTCCGCCCTGTTGTCACACACGACAGACAACGGAAGAAATCGATTTAGCAGAACACGCGCCGCCTTATGATCCTAAAGACACCCTTCCCTTACTCTTTTCTGGGTGAAAGTGCTGAGATTGAGATTTGAGCTAGTTAGATCATGGGAACATGGATTCAATGTAAAGGCAAGCACGAAATGAAAATACTGGACAAGTTGTATTAATTTAAAGTATTTTCGTTTCTGCAGTTTTTTCTCTTTCTTCTGATCAATGGGATTCTCATGCCCCTTTCTCTCTCTGTTTCATCTGCAATATCCAATGGCTCTCCACACTTATCCTCCATTATTTGAGTTTTTTTTTCTTACAAGCTTCTGTCTTTTTTATCTCTTTGTTTCTTTTTATAATTAAAATAATTGTTGGTTTTAAACAACAGTAACTACTGGTTGGGGATTGGTGAATACTTCTTTGGCCAACTTGTAAAAATTTGTTTGGGTTTTTTCTCAGAGACAACCCTGGATCTTTCAGATTATTTGTAAATTACCCAGTATATTCTTTTATAAATTTATTTTTCAATTCTAAGAATGTTGTCTTGATATTACTAGTATGTCTTCGCTGAAATCTAATTTCAGAGTTCAAATTTTAGATCACTCTTGTTCGTCATCGGAAATCTTTTACAAAATATTAATAAAAATTAAGTTAATTGTATTATACACTTTTAAATTATGATATTTTTAAATATTTTAATATTTTAATTTCATACTTAAATTATGATTTCTATTATAAATTAGTCTCAAATTTTAAAATATTTTAATTTTATCTTTAAATTATCGTTTGTCACATCATATTATTTTATACTACGTATTGGTATTTATATATAAATTAATGATTCTTATAACATTTTTATTGGCATGAGATATGATTAACGTATACTGATAATTTGAGAATAAATTAAAATATTTAAAACTAAAAACATGACTTAGAGATAAATTTATAATTTTTAAAAGTTTAAAGAATAATTTAAAATGATACCATAAATTGAAGATAAAATTAAAATATTTAAAAATTAATTTATAATTAAGGCAAACGTGTAGCGTAATTAACTCATATACTTTGATTTCTTTTAAATGTTTTGAATAGTTTAACGTTTATTGCCTCCATTTAGTTTCTGGGCGATGCAATTTTATAAATTTTCTTCTTTGAAATTATACAACGTTTATTTACCAAATAATATCCGGTTTAAACTAATACAAAGAGTTGAAGTAATATTTAGTTATTGTAGTTGATTTTTTTTTTTCAATTTGTTAATAAATTTTTTTATCAAGGAGAATATTTGAGAATGGAATTTTTTTAATTTAATCCATGAGTTTAAATTTCGTTGAGGACTAAATTGTATGACAGAATCTAAATTTATAGATTAATTGAAAATTTTGTTAAATTTAAATGTTAATATAAATAAAAATTTTAAGACCAGCTTAAAATAAAACAGTTAAGAGTCAAAGATGAAATGTTGCGTAATCTGTATTAGATTTTGGTAATTGCCAGGGAAGGGGGTGTATATATTTTGTAGGGGTTATTTTGTGTTTATTCGAAACATGAAGGACTGATTTTAATATAATCCCTTATTAAAGGGCGTCTCTCCGGCTCTACGAATGGCAAACCCAAAAACAGTTGTCAGCTTAATTATCTATGCTCCAAGGGGGGGCTGCTGGATGGAAGAGGCAAAGGCTGACAGCGCGTACGTGGCAGTGTCATTTCTTTTCCCACTCCACGTGCTCAAGATCCGCGTGTTCATCACTTGCCGGCATTGTCCTCCCCTCTCTTGTTGGCTAGTGAAGAAGCAGATTTTACAACCCTTTTTAAAATAAATATTTAATAATACAAATTAATAATATAAATCTCAAATATATTCATAAACTCATAACTCAAATCTAATAAATAATAATTTTAAATTTGATTTTTTTAAAATATACACATCATTTGAATATTACTGAAATTATTTAATTATTTTGTTTTTCTGTGTTTGATGAGGCTAGCATCATTTGTGGTTTTAAAAATCTTTGGGCCTAATCTTCTTTTCCCATTGTCCTCTATCCTTTTATCTTTTTCTCATCTGTTAGGTAATATTTAATCATTATCACACTTTTATAAAAAAAAATGGAAAATTTAATTACCTACAAGAAAATAGGGCTTTTACTATTGGTTAAATTAGATATCAATGATTAAATGAGAGATAAAAAATAGAAAATATATACTTAATACTTAAGCGAATTATTAAGAAAAAAAACACACATTTTCATCCTAAAAACAGTATTACATTTCTTAAACATAATTAAGACATATGAATTAAAAAGGACTTGTGGAATGATTAATTTTTTTAGTGGTAATGTTGGTTGAAGCTTTAGATTAATGATGGTTCTTCAAAAAAGATGCAACGAATCTGTGACATCATGTGGAACTTAAACTTCCAACTCTTGTCACTTCGATATTTGTTTATAAAGACGAAAGTCCCGAGTTTAATATTTAGATAATTATATTATAATTATAAAACCTCGAAATATTTTACAAACCCTGCATTTATAATATTAAATTCACAATTTATGTGTATAATTTACAAGATAAGTCTCGATATCTAATCATACAAAGCATCGCATTTCTCAAATAAAATTAATTAAATATATCTATATTATTTGCCAAATCATATAATATATTTTAAGGACTAGATTTATTTATGTTATTGGGAATATAACTGAGTTTTAATTAGTTCTAAATTTTTTAAGATATATTTTATTTCAGCGATAAACAAGGTAACTATTAAGTAGGGTGTGATCAATGCATGTAGGTACCTTCCTTTCAATGCATCAAGACAGTTCCAGTAAAGATCGATAGAAGTGGTTTGGTCCCCAGAGTTGACTTAACACAAAGATTAAAAGATTATTATTTTTGTAATTAGTGGTAATAAAACACATGTTTTTTTATTTATCACCCAACTCACATTTTCCTAAAAGATTTTAAATAAATTAATGTTTTTTACAAACATTAATTAATGAATTTATATGTAGTAATAATTTTTTTTGTGTCGAGTCGAGAAATTTTTAGAAGTCATCTTATATGTTTAACTAAAGCTCTGTTTTTGATTAAACGTGTCACTGTTTGAAGTTGTCTGTACAAATAATTCATGCGTCATCTATGTTTTTCTCAATAGTTCATGATGATTTATATATCAAAATCAACTTTGTTTTCATTTTTTTTGTCATTTTATGTGGTAGATGCAATTTTAATAATTGGTGAATGATTTTATTTAAACAAATAATAACGGTTTAAGTTTAAAGAATAAAACCAAGAGATACAAACTTGAGATAGAGATTACAAGAGATGGCTTAAGGACCGCTCATTCAACCCACACGATACATACAACTTGATTTGATATCATTAGAAAAATAAATGATATTTATAATAAAAATATAGATTTAATTGTAATATATGTGAAGTGTGCGTTTTATCAAAATATTTATTATTTTATAATATCTTTATATTATTCAAAAAATAATAAATAACCATGAGATATGAAGTGGTGTTTTTTTACCTTATTCCTTAACTATGTGGTTATAAGTTCGATTCTTATTAATGAAATAAAATATATATCTTGACCAGTCGTTTACCTCTTACCGAGGATATAGAGTGAGATGATTTAGTTATAATATTAATTTTATTATATAATAAAACTTTTAGATACTAGAGATTAAGGAATGGCGTGAAAGATTCGATGTGTGGAATACTGAAGAAGCAAAATTTGATGGTAATAAAGGTTGATAGGTCATAGCTTGAGGAGCATGTAAAGAAACATTTAATGTTGCTTTACAAGATAAGGCCCAAAACCAGATTATGGGCATGTCTTTAGTCCAATGCCATTCAATGTCTTGTATATAACTTGGTCTCACCCATTTCATTAAGTTTGTACACTAGGACACTGCTGTTAAGACACTTTAAGGTGCAGTGCAGCCCATTTCACTTGTTCTTTATCTTGTTTGTGAACTTCGGGTTTAGATCCAACGGCAACGGAAAACACTGGGTCTTTATAGAACTTGGAAGACAAACAGACAAAACACAATGGTCATCAGGTTTGGACCTTGGCGTCAAAGGATCTCCCTCCCCCAGTTATTGCAACAGTGCATTGTAACAAAGGACCCGGTTTGTTTGACGAGGTCGAAGGTAGTGTTTTCCTTAGCCCAAATGTGCTGGAACCAACAGATCCACTAGTAGGTCCAAGACCTGAACAGTGGTTAAGGCCAGACCAGGTCAGGTCAGCTTGTCTGTCTTCATCATAACTGGCAAACCTGATCGAGGGAAACATACACCTGTTTCTGTGGCAGGTGAGACTTGATAATACATTCATATCATGGGCCATGCCCGGGGACCATATTCCTCACTTGGTAGCTAATCGAATATAATCTTTCTTGGAATAACGAAGGCAAATGTCTATATATCAGTTTGTCGTGTTTCTTTCTACCATACAAAAATCTTAATGCTAATCCTCCTCATAATAAGATGAACTCGTTATAACCAAAAAGCTGCAAAACTGGTTACCGAAACAAGCATTTGACAAAGAAGAGCATCATTATTGGAAGAACCCAATAACTGAAAAGAAATGCGCATTTCATTTATGTACGTTTAAAGGCGTGGGTGAAGATGAAAGAATAAGAACACTAGAGAGGAGAACGAACATCATATAGAATAGCTGTAATGTCAGTGCAATTAATAACTATGGTTCCACGTTTACTTTTGGTTCAGAGAGCCCACATGTTGCAAATCAAGGACAACCCAAACGCAGCATGCAACCAAACCAAAAAAGAAAAAATCCCCCAAACTCAAACCTCTTTCAAAGTTGAAACTCTGATTTCCGACAGCTTCAACGTTCCACTATGCCATCTGCTCTTTACTTGACTTTCCCAAACATCAAACATGTCCAGTTTCTTCCACAGGCACACATATTTTTCTTTCTTCTTATCCCACAATAATATGTAACTCTCAAACTCTTTCTATTTATGATTTTAAACATGGTTGCTGTTATGGGGTTAATTTAGAATAATTATTGTAGGTAAATAATTAAAAGTTGTTTTTAACGTCCCATCCATGAACCTTTGGGTGGTCAGAAGAAGACTGAATTATGTCTGAAACACTGCAATAAAACTGGCAGAGACTGTGTGCTTCTCTGCCACGTTAATAACCACTCCTCACTTTGTTTTCGGCTCATTTTCTTTTGAACTACCGAGAAAAGTAAAAGTAAAAAAGGGAGAAAGAATCAAGCCTACGAGGTGAAGTCATGGAAGATTAAGTTCATATATAACAAAGATTAAAGTCAACATAAACAGAATAATCCAGCTTCACGGTGAAGAATAAGATGAAAATAGTTATGAAAATTGAGTAATTGCTGATTAGTCTTAATGATAAAATGTTGAGTAAGAAAACTGGGAATTCTGTATAATTTGTCAACATTTTCCATAATGGTGATTTTGAGGATTTGTTCAACTGGAAAAAGAGTTAAAGCCATATAGAGATTAGAGAAATTATTCCAGCTTTGCATGCTACAGACGTTATAATTCAACTTGGAATTACTCTCCGTATATCCTTTGATGGTGATTTTACGATCACATGATACTAAAATCTCAGTTCAGATAATGGATTATCATTAATTAATAGAAAATTTAATGAATTAAAAGAACACTTCAGATTAAGAGGAAAACTGAAGTTAGCAACAATATACTACTCTTCAGAAACTTCAGATCATCACTGTACTACACTGATCTCCACCGATAATAATAATAGCAGAAGCTAAATAAAATCAAAATCAGATTAAAAGAAGAAGAAAGGTAAGAACCCTAGTTCAATCCCTACCAAATTCCTATTATCGTATGCTTCTTTGATTTTTTTGCTTCCCAAGTAACATTTTTGAAGCATTTCTTTTTGTTGGAAACTAGGGTTTCTTACCGAGAGTGTACTTGTTGTTATGCATCCAGACCTTAAGAACTTTCCTTCTCACCCCAGTTTCTTCACAAAATTGCTGCACAGCAGCTTCATCATGCTTTTGAATCCTCCACCCGAGCCTCTCAGCGAAACCAAGCATCTTATCCTTTTGTTCCGGCGTAAATTTTGTTCTAAATCTCTTCTTTAATCCACCACCACCGCCACTGCTACTAGGATTCGAAACATCTTCATCTTCTCTGTTGTAGGCACCAGGTATACCACCTCCCGACGCTGCTGGCAAGGCCAAGGGCCTCTGATACGGCGTTTGCGTCAGGTGGAGATACCCGGCCGGTGGGGGCGACCTATAGTAAGGCGAAAATTGGGGGTGTTGATGCTGAGGATTATAAATATGACTGCTTTCACCTTCAGTTTCTTTACGGTGGAAGTTCCTATGACAGTTACAAGCAGCGCATTTCAAGGCGTCAAGGGTCCCTTCATCACCCGCCGCAATGAACTCACAGCAGCCATCCACAGCGTGTCCACCGATACTAACCGCGTGGTTCTTGAGACACTCACGGTACCTTATACCATACCCCACTTTTCTCGACACCGCAGGACCAGCCCCACCATCTCCGCCTCCGCTGACAGGTCCTATCTTCGACCGAGCAGCGGACGAGTTATCGAGCGACTCGTATCCTGGTGGCAGTGGGAGTGGGAGTGGGACTGCCACACCCATTTCTTCCACTTCCTCTTCATGTTCCTGAAAATCCATCTCCTTTTATATACTACCCAGTACCCAGTCAAGAGAAGATGTACAAAGCCGAGTCTAATCCAGCATCAGATCCACCATAAACGATAAAAAGAAGCAAGCTTAAATAAATAAAACAAGAGGGTTTTGTATTTGGGGAGTGAAAAGGTTTTTTTTTATCAGAGAAGAGAAGATAAGAGAAGGTAATAGAGTGTGGACATGAATTTGCTGAGCTAAGTCTAACCTGCAAGAAAAAAGGGTGTCTTTCTCGAAAGCCTTTCATGTGCTTTCCATTTTGTTGGATCAAAGTAAGCAAACAAACACAATTCCCATCCTTTTTTCTTTATTACACTCTAATTACTAGTTGTTGTTGTTTTTAATTTTTATCGTTTTATTTTTCAGATTGTTTTTCTGTAAATTTCAAATTTCACCTCTTCTTTCTTTTGTTTGATGTGTTTAGTTATTGGTGATGCTCCGAAACGCTTGTCTCTTTCTTTTTCTATTTTTGTTGAGAGATGTGGGGAGGGTAAATGGAAAAAAAGAAGGAAAAATTTGAGAATTATTGGTGGCAAACTATGGGGTGTTTGGTTTTCGGGTTCGAACTGGTGGAAAGTATTTACTTATTTCTCATTCTCTTTTTATGCTTTCGTTTTAAATTAAGGGTTTTAAAATTTAGGGGTAAAGGTTAAGGTTGTAGTTAGGGTTTAAAGAATTAAGAGTAAGTTGTATTTTTAGGGTGTATAGATCATGATATAAAAAATAAGGTGTAAAATTTAAAATAAAAATTTTTAAAATAATTTCAAAGGAAACATAAAGAAAGTATGATGAAGAGACAAGACGATATTTACCCAGATCGAGTAGTTTCACTATAAAGTACTATTATAGTGTATTTAAAATTAAATGCTTTATAAAAAATTATTTATTGTATAAAAATTATATAAATAAATGTTTACGATCTATATAAATTATTTTTAAAATATTTAAAAATGATTTTATCTAAAATATTAAAATAAAAAATTTATATACAATCATATTTTAGTCACAGTGTCTTACCATAGAATTCCCCCAAGATTAGCTATTTCATTATTAGTACACTCAAAGTGCAATGATTGTTATGCAGAATAGTTGGATCCGACTTCATTCCGGTCATTAATAACATTTGATGCAATCGGTTAAACGGGATGTTACTCAAAATCAAATTAAAGGGAAATGTTCATAAAATTATATCAAAAACTATACAAATGATAATAAAGTTTTTTTTTTAAAAAAATCCAAACAAATTAATTTATATTTTAATTAAATATTTAATATATTGATTTGTAATTCTAATTATCACAAGGCATGGAACTAAAATAAATCTCTGACAATTAATTATATTATTATTTTATTTTGTATCGAAATAACTCATCTATAAATAAAAACTAAAAATTATTAGTTAATTGATAAAAAAACTAACTCTAGTCATAAAACATTCTCTAAACTAATCTTTTTGAACATTAAATTTAAGATTATGTATTGCCTATGTAATTTATGACATTATTAGTTGTAATAATATTCAAACTCCATACGTGTGTAACAATTTAAGATTTGAAATCTTATAAGTAATGATGATCCATGGAGAAGCATAGTGAAGAATCCAACCACATTTGTTCTTAATTGAGGATGACAAATTCTTACAAATCACCCACTTAAGCGTGTATATAAGTGTTGATTTATTACAGTACATAGTGTGCGTGCACAATTGGAACATTATTGGAAGTTTTGTGGGGGTGGGATTGCAATAACACAAAAACGTTAACACAATACAAAATTTAAGGTTTCGAACCCCTATCAGTAGTTTTACCATTGCATTCAAGTGTAATTTTACAAATTTGAAAGGATTAAATTGATATTTAACATTTTTTGCACCAACAGAATATGAATTTTCACTATATTAACTTATGATTTTATAATTTTAAACGAACTTTTCACCCATTACAAGGAGGGCTCCACAGGCTGTGTGGACCGTCCGGCCCAGTTGGCTACAAGCAAACATTTTCTTTTACCTAAATACTCAAATTACACCTGTTTTTTATATAGGTGTTTAAAATATTTTTTAATATAAATAGATATTTAATTTTTTTTTGGATAAGTGTAATTTATTATCCAAGACAAAAGAACAACTATTATAGTACATTTAGGCATCCATCCTTAAAGAATTTTCCAAGATGTACATATGTTCCTATTTATATCATCAAAGTTTATAATTCTATTTCGAGATTGAATACGAACAACCTCTTTTACACAATCCAGAATACTATCAGCAGGCCTAAAAGAATGTCTAAACAATCTTCTATTCCTCTCCTCCCAAATGAAGTACACATAGGCACTCTATGCAACCTTCAAAACATAAACCAACAAGGATTTCCCTTTCAATTTTGCACTCAGTCACTGCACCTCCACATCCCAATCAAACATACCCCTGCACAATCCACACAAATCTAACACAGCAGACCGCCCGCGAATAACTACAACCTGCAAAGAGATGATCCCTGGTTTCATGTGCACTTTCACATAGCACACAACATTCCTCAATCTGAAGCCCCATTCTCCGAAGCCTATCCTTCGTTGACAACCGATTAAACATTCTCATCCAAAGAATAAAAGCATGCTTTGGGACATGAAGGCTAAACCATACCAAATTATGCCACTGAACTCTGTCTCGTGATTCACGAATCGCATTCTATATTGCACCCATGGTCCATTTGTTATGCCCCCTCCTCAACAGGCTTTGCAACGTGTCCCTCTGCCACAGAATTTTCCTTAGATACCAACTATGGCTTTGCTTCAAATCCAAACTCCAAACTCCAAATGTCTTCCTCTTTAATAACATACTTATGCACCCAAGCCACCCACAAAGAGCCCTCACTAGCCAACAATTTCTTCAACAATAAGACTAGACATGCCTGGTTTCAAGTCTTCACATCATTGAGCCCTAGTCCCCCCTCATTCTTGGGACCACAAACATGCTTCCAACTAACTCTTGCACTCTGTCCAGTATTATCCTGACCCCTCCAAAAGAATCGCAAACACAATTGTTCAATCTTTTCAATGACTCCTTTAGGAAGTGCTAACTGCCTACACCAGTAGTTAGTTAAACTACATAGCACGGCTCGAATCAATTGCATTCTTCCTGCATAACTCAAATTTAATTTTGACCAATGCCCCAGCTTAGTTTTGATCTTCGCAATTAGCACCAGACAATCTTTCTCACGCAATCTTCTCGCTACTAGAGGAACTCCTAAGTATCGTATAGGGAGAGATCCAATCTTAAACCCAATATCATCCCTCATCCTACCCTGCTCCTCCAAGAAGACTCCAGCCACAAAGAGTTCGGATTTTGACACATTTAACTTCAACCCAGCCATCTCATAAATCTTCTCCAAAACACTTTGTATACCAATTAAATATAGATATTTAATTTTTGATTATATATATTTTTATTATAGACTAAAATTTTCAGTTATAAATAAAAATGTGATATATGATATATTTTTGTTATTTTTTAAATAAAAATATTTGATTCTATTAAAAACTCTAAAATCTTTACTCTCCAAAAGTCTATAATCTCTAACATAGATGGATGAACCACTACATTCATCCTCTCTGACTCTTCAGTGAACTACCATCAAGCACATATTTTATTGTGGATCCTTTATAGTCGGTTATTAAATTTTACATCGATAAACAATTAATTAATCGAATCATGAATATTGATTATAAAATCTTTAAGAT
The DNA here is from genome assembly GCA_035048815.1 of Abelmoschus esculentus. Lineage (NCBI taxonomy): Eukaryota > Viridiplantae > Streptophyta > Magnoliopsida > Malvales > Malvaceae > Abelmoschus > Abelmoschus esculentus. Next base: position 6,866,395 of record JAUCBN010000008.1, on the reverse strand, counting down.
AAACGATAAATTACGAATCAATCTTTTCACTTGTGGAGCAAGAAAAGACTTACTTCGATGATGATGATGATATAATATTTAAAATAAACGATTTTTTATTTTTAAATAAAAAATTAAATTAAATTAATGGAATTGATCACATGTTATATTGTTATTGATTAGTAAATAAACTTTAACTATGGCTTATAATTTTTTTAAATGTTATAGAATGAAGTACTAGTCATTTATTTAGATAAAAAAAAATATTAGTCATCTATATGAAAAATGAAATATAATTTAAATATTTATTTGAATATTATTAAATTATATAAAAATCATCACTAATACGTAAGAAGTACACTATTTAGAACCTAGGCATGCAATGTTGCAGGTATAAAGGCAAGGTTGTGTCATGAATCATGTTCATCACTAATCAATATCGTTTATCTTTAAATAATTATTTAACAATTATCCGTCACTAATCATATATAAAAAATAATAATTCACCTTAAAAAATTTAAAATAAACAATTTTAATTATTTAAGACTATAACGCGATAAATAAGATTCTCCTGCTAATTTTTCCCTCACATGAGATCCCCTCCTCTTCCTCCTTCCCCATTTTGTTTTCATTTGTTTTTTCATTCCAGGTATATATCTGACGTATCTACAATCGTACCAAGGTCACTCTCATGACAGCTGACGGGAAACAAGACACCGTCGTACGCAGACACAACTATGCGGAGGTTATTTATTGACTTTGAAACTACTTCCGAACAAAAATAATGAATAACAAGTAAATTTGTGAGTAGAAAGTTTTTTAACTTAAAAGGGTTTTCAAAAGTTAAAATTATTAGTAATATTTTTAAAAACACTTAAAATAAATATTTTATCTAATTAAAAATATTTTTAACAGTAATATACTTATTCTTATTTTAAACTGCACAATAAAAAAAATATCTTTTAAAAGCATTTTTCAAACATAATGTTAAACCTGTCCTCATATATAATCCATTCCCATCCAGCATTACAATTCCGCAATCTAATCCCCCTCTCTTTTAACTCTAATCTTGTAATTACCCCTTAAACCCTGTTTAACTTTAAACTTTAAAACTTAATTCCCTCTGTGTTTAGAGTACGGAGTTGTCTTACTCTAAAACCGTACCTATGTTTCGACATTTTACTCGTCACAGCTTATCATTTTATTCCGTTCCGTTTCAACTTTTCCTCCGCTAGGTGAAGAAATGTGTAAGGCGTTTTCGTTACGGAAGATTCCTTTTAATAAAAAAACAAAAAGGAAAAGGAAACGGTAGATTGCGACAAGACGAGCCCAAGGGAAGGCTGAGGTCTAGGCACTCGGCTTGCTAACCATTGACATGCCTTTTGGCAGCTTTTAATTTAAATGGAAACATAAATTATATAAATATACCCAAGGTTGGCTGATGTGTGAAGCTGATAATTTATTTTTTTAATTAGTATTTGAATTTGATTTTTTTAAATTAAATTTTGTATTGTGTTGATGTATCATAATGTTGTTACCGATATATCTCATATATTATCATATGATTGATCGTTAAAATATCAGACCATTAAATATTAAAATTATTATTTTTAATTTAAATGTCAATTTAATATGATTTTAATCTAAATATTAATACTAGTAATAAATTTATAATTTCTATGATTTGAAAATATATTCTAGATAAATACCTGGGCTTTCTCCTCGTATATTTCCATGTCGCATCCTTTTATTAAAGTTGACACAAAGCCCAGCCCATGTCATTTTTCTAAGATTCTTAATGATTGTGAAAACACAGCGCGGAGTAAGGGAGTTCATATCTGAGTTTCCGTCTGCTAACCAACTCCTTGGGTCACCAAATTAACCAGCCCGCCAACTCCATGGCCCATGTTTAGCTCACCTCGACGGACATTGCAGAGAACACCTCTTCATCCCTCGACCTTGGAAACCAATGAGGCTTTAAAACATAATTTAAAACATTATGCGTGGCATAATAAACATTATATAATATATATGATAAAAATTATCTTTAAAAAATCTATAAATAATTAAATTTTATGTAAGATAAATAAATTTTATCAAAATTATCAAAAACTAAACGTGCGTCTAGCCGTCTAGTATTGACATCAACTTGCAGACGTATAATAATAATAATAATAATATAATGCTACCACGGAATTCAGAACCAACAAAGTCAACAAACCATTACCCTTGACATTATCGAAGGAAAATAAAACTGTTTTTCTTTTTCCTATTTATCTACAAAAATAATATTAATAAAGAAAAGAAATATTAAAATATTATGATTGAAAACTTTATTTCTAAAAATATGGTTCATACATTATTATTTTCCACAATATTGTGGATTACTGTAGCATTCAGAAGACCTGGTCTTGCAACCCGATTTTAAACAGTGATTCGAATAAAAAATAATATTTCGGCAAAGGCCAATGGTTTACAACCCGATTTTGAATAGTATTTACACATGCATGCAGCCTTTGTCAATTTTTTTTAAACCACTTGACAAGCGTCGAATTGTCAAATAAATAATTGATCATCGAAATAGATTTTACTTCAAGATCCATGCCAGTTACAGTCTACAAGGCCCAACCCTTGTAACTTGCTTCTCTCTTCGGTAAACCAATATTCCCAAGTCTATCTCCGGAATTTGGTCTTTGCTGGACTAACCACGCCTATCGCCGTTAGCGCCAATACAATTTTAAGCACTGGAAAAGCCTGACTCGAGTTATAGCGTCTCACAGAGAATCAAACCCGATCTTGATTTCCCTTAGTGGACCGCCACTAAGTTTGTTCACAAGAAGCCAAATTTGCTACCAGCCGATTTTTCTTCCTAACGATAGATCTAAACAATCTTCAAGTCAACGTGCACTTTTTGAAATGAAGGAGTCGAGATCATTAAAGGAAAAGCCGGTTGCCAATCCTTGATTTCAGAAAATCAAGAATGTTATCCGAAGGTATTAAGTGCTTTACGATTCTCACAATATGGATTGAGTCGTCACTAGCTTTCGGCTAAATGAAAGTTTAGCTAAGCATGATTGAAATCATACTTAGCATTTTCTAAAAGAAAAAAAAATAAAACTCAAAGTAAATAAAAACTTGAAAGAACTTTTATAACTTAAGGGAAAAGTGAAAATGAAGTACATCTCAAGCTTTACCTCTATGGGTATTTATACTATTCTAAAACCCTAAAAATGTAACAATTCAAAATTAAAAAAAAATAAAAAAAATAAAGATAAAGATAAATGTTCTAAAATTTAAAATTTAAATTCATAAGATAAATCTTCAGGATAATTCCAAAATAATCCATTCATCCTTCTAGAATATGCTGACTGGACTATCTTCTAGAAACTTTTACTGACTGGATAATCCAAATCTGCCAGATCGGAAAGCGTCGTGCCTTATGTCGTGCTCATGACTCCAGCCATGATGAAAAATAAAAAAATGCAGAATTCACTCTTTTTTGTTGGTTCTGAAAAATAAGTTCCTACACTGAAAATGAAAAAATAGAACCAAATTAGTAATATCAAATCGGCAACAGGAAATAATTATTAATAAAAATATATATAAATTTGAACACTCATCACCACTATTCAAAGTCGGGTTGTATGCATGAGGTCTTTGCCAAAATATTATTTTTTATTCAAATCATTGTTCAAAGACGAGTTATATACATGAGGCCTTCTGAATGTTACAGTAATCCACAATATTGTGAAAAATAATGATATATGAACCATATTTTTAGAAATAAAGTCCAATCACAATATTTTAATAATTCCTCCTATTAAAAAGTTAGATTTAAAGTTTATAATTAAATTTTAAAAAAATAAAATTTAGAGATTAAAATATAGAGTATATTTTAAGCTCTATAATTTATGATTTAAGATTTAAAATTTAATGTTAAAAACTAAAATTTAATTTTAAGTATTGAGAAAAAAAATATTAAGAAGAAGCAAAGATTTTTATCCGAAGTTTTTATAACTTTTAGGCCCCGAGTTTTTTAAGCAACCAAAAGCACTTTTGAAAGTGTTTTATTAAATTTTAGTTGTTTTGGTTAGGGATGTTCATAATCAGGTGCCCGGAAATTTCGGGTACCAAAACGTCGGTCCATGATGGCCCATAAAAATCGGGTACCTACAAAATTTGGGTACCCGGTTTAATTTTTTATATATATTTTTAAAATTTATTTTTTAAAAAAATATATAAAAATCACTTAAGATTTCATGGTATATATTTCAAACACAAAATTATTGATTTGAGATAGGTTTTAAAGATAAATATTTGAATATATATGCATATATTAAAGTTTATCGATAAAATAATGTATTATTCTCAATCATAATTTTTCTTTCAAATTTTATATTGATAAATTAATATAAATATTTGTGAAAAATTCAAAACTTAAAAGTATATAATACAAGTATAAATAGAAGTTAAAGATTTAAAATTAATTTTAGAGAAAAATAAAAAAAGAGAAATTATTAAAATATTGTGATTGGAAACTTTATTTCCAAAAATATGGTTCACACATCATTATTTCTCACAATATTGTGGTTTACTGTAGCGTTCAGAAGGCCTCAAGCATAAAACCCATCTTTGAACAGCGATTCAAATAAAAAATAATATTTTGACAAAGACCTCATGCATACAACCCGATTTTGAATAGTGATTTGAAAAAAATTTGGCAAAGGTTGCATGCATGAAGTCATTGAACAGTGGTCTTTGCCGAAATATTATTTTTTATTCGAATCATTGTTCAAAGACGGTTTGTATGCATGAGGCCTTCTGAACGCTACAATAAACTACAATATTGGGAAATAATGATGTGTGAACCATATTTTTAGAAATAAAGTTTCCAATCATAATATTTTAATAATTTCTCCACAAAATATATAATAAAAAATATAATTTAAAATTTAAAAATATATATTTATTAAAATTATCGGGTCGGGTCGGATATCCGGTTCTTAAAAAATTTCGGCCCTGACCCGACCCGACTACCCGAGAAAAAATATGGGTCGGGTACCGACCCGAAAAATTTGGGTATTTCATTATAAATACCCGATAATTTTTAATCGGGTAGGCGGGTCAACGGGTTGGGTAGTTCGGGTCGGGTATTTTTAAACACCCCTAGTTTTGGTTGCTTTTTAAACCAGTTTTTCACTCAAACTCAAAAACTATAATTTATGATTTTTGGGTTAGAAAAATTAGTTTAAAAATAAAATTATTTTTTTACACTTATAATAGATTGTTAAAATAATGTTTATGCATATATAATTGTAAAGTAATATATTTTTTATAATATTTATATTGAGAAAAAAAATTTTATTTATAATTTATTATTAATTTATAATTATTATATTTATATATAATCTAAAATATAATTTATATTTTTAAATCAAATTTTATAAAATTTAATTTTTTTTATTATAATTTAAGTTGATTTATTTAATAATCGTAACATTACAAAAAATTTTAAAATTTTTAGTTAAATATAATTTAAATTCACTTATAAAATTATTTTTTTACTATAATTTTAAAATATTTTTCAATTGTAATTTTTAAAAGTAATGTCAAGCTAAACCTTAATTTTACAATTCAACCATGCACCATATGTTGAAATATTTCCATGTTTTTTATTCTCCCGTCACTTCCAACACTTTCTTCCAAATCACTCTCATTACTGATCTCATATATCTGTTTGGAACGACGGAAAATAAAAGGAAAACCAAACCAGGAAAAATCTCCGTAGTTTCATTTTCCAGATAAATATTTCTACATGTGCATGCTTGTATATTAACTTGAAACCTCGTCCAAAAGCTTGTATCTTCGTACTTTGTTTCTGAAAACGTGCCTTGTAATGTGCCCACCATTTGATGCCCCTTTCGACTTTCCTGCCCTAAGTTTCTCCTCTAAACGAGCGTTGCTTATGATCCTCTTCCGTGCCGTGCATGGCGGCAATTTCTCCGGCGACTTCGGTATATTGCCGAATTGCTGCTCTAAGTTTTTGTTCCTTAGAACGCCTTTAAAGCCTGCACCTTGGTTGTTACGATCTCCCTTTCTCTTGTTGCTGTTTTCTTTACACGATGGGGAAGAAGTAGAAGAAGTCTGAGACTTGGAATCCACCTTTTGACTCCAACACCAATTACAAACTTCATAAGACTCCGCTTTTGGATACAGATTGCTGCAATATCTGCTACAAAACAAACCCAGAAATCACAAATGATCATCTTTCACATTTAAAAAGGAAAAGAAGCTAGCTTTTGATCCACGAAAACCAAACCCCAGAAAGAAAGAAAAGACCTTGATTATGGGGGATATGAAATGACCTGTGTTGAGATCTGAAATGGCAAACTTTGCATTGTATGAGCTCATGAGTTAAGCCAGAATCGCCACACATGCAACACTGGGTGAGGCTCGATTGCTGTGATATAGTCGGTACAGTTGTTGCCCCGTTCGCTGTCATAATTATTCTTTTTGCAAGTCATATGAGGCAGAGAGATCAAGACATGGTTTTTATAAGGGCAAAACCCAATGTTCCGATGGGGTTTTGTTAAAGGTGGAAAGTAATTAAATTGCAATTACTGATATTAATTATAGGCATGTTCGTTTAATTACAGAAGAAAACAGGTGATTGAGGTTGGTGTCCGTGTGTTTGATAGCAACATTCATGTGAATGCCAAGAGAGTCACAATCGAAGATGATTATATGAAAGAAAGAGAAGCTTATAAGATGGGAGTGGGACAGTCATACATGTCTATGGTGTAGATTCCCAAAGGCTGCCAACTCTATGACAAAATTCTCCACCACATGAAGAAAAGAATCACACACAGAAATCATTATAAGGGAAAAGAAAGAAAAGGGGTTGTGATTTGTGGTTTTAAGGCAAAGAATTAATGGAGGATAGTAAACATTACATGTATTTTTGGACACAGGGAATCAGATTAGACAACGACATGTCCTTTTTGGCAATTTTAAATGACATGTGATGGTAGCTTTGATTAGTTACCATCCATTGTAACATAAAAGGAAAGCATCTAACAATGATGTAATTTTGTAAGCCCTCTTAAATGGAAGGTAGTTGATATAGGAGCCAACCACTCACCTTATTCATGAATCCTGCTTTTGGAAATTGGTGAGACATTATTTGCATTTAAAGTATATATTAGAGATGGTTGAGAAACACAACCTGGGATCGTGCAAGAAATTTCGGGAAAGCTACATCCGTTAGGTTTGCCAACTGCATACTTTTATAAGAGCTAAGCAGCTGGCTAGCTCTGTGCACACTCAAATGGTTGCAAGGATCCTTCAGAAAATTCTTGCATCCAAAAACATGCACGTGCTATGGTTTCATTCTTTGAATTTGGTAATAACGTACGAACTTTGCCAAGAAATAATAATAAGTTGGTGTTTTCTTTTCGTTTCCTTTACCAGATGGCAATGACCAAAGGATAATAAACTGAAAGTAATGCTTCACAGCAGGTTCAGTGATCCCATCACCCAAAACCACTACTTTGCACCATTTCAGACAGTAAGGGAGGGGGTAAAAGACATCTGTCTCATACATAAATGCATGCACGAGATGTAAAAAACGCGTAGGCATGAAGACAGAAGATTACACCAAAGCAAACACAAATTACATCAAGATCCATGCCGGCCATGGCTGCTCACATCAAAATACAAATTGCTAATTCCATCAAAGCATTACAAGGCCCCGTGATGGCAAAAGGACTGCACCAGACTGATATATGATGAAAAAGGGAGAAGACTCTTTGTTCGTGCAATTTTTTACATCAAAGAAAAAGGGAACCCACAAAAGCACGAAACTTGACAAGAAAACAAAAAGGACGAAGAAACTAACCCAATGTGCTTGATGTGCGTGTGCTTAGACCCCCTTTTATGAAGGGTCCCTCTAGAATAACCAGGCTTCCCATTCACACACCCAAGCCGAGCTGTGAGTCTTACTTTCTCTATACCCCAAGATGTTAATGATTTACATGATTTCTTTATAAAAGGGACTGAGATTTCAAGCCAAATCTACTGATTTGCAACTTAACTGACTGAAGAAAGAGGGGCGGGGTTCAACACCTAATTTTGGAAGACTACAAATTACATATGCTACTCTATGCAAGATAGTCTATACTTACTTTATACAGCTCCATTGACAATGGCAGAAGCTATCGCCGACAATACTTGTAATAACAGTTGCAGCTCATAGAGTACCAAGTCTCAAGGTTTGGGCTTTGTGTTTCAAGGATTTCAAGTAGTCAATAGCTTCATCAAGAACCGCAGCTGCATCTTTTCCCTCCCCACCTGGAATTATACTTCGCAAAACATTCACCGTGTCACGGATTTTATCCTTTCTAGTTCTCTTGTTGCCTGAAGATGAATCCATGTCCCCTGATCCAGGATTGTGGCCATTGGCACAGCTAGAATCTGCATCATCCTCGTATTCTGAAAATCGGTTTGGATTCCCTGAATTAGTAGTGTCCGTAAGCAATGGTGAATAATCGTTAGAGCCATCAAGCAGTTTTCTCTTCTTAGTAAGCCTTGTAAAGCTAGCAACCTCTTCACAGCTTCCCTCAAATTGCTCATCCTGAGCAGTCACAGTACTAGGAGAATGACCAGTGCTCGTAGCCTCCTCATCCTCAGTATACTCACTATCATCGTCTGAGTAAAGCAATGCATTGAGTTCTTCGGTGTCCTCGTGCATTTCACTTTGCACATCAGTCCCATTTTCATCTGTAGATATTGGTCCGGAAGGACTATTCTCATTTACTAAAACTATGGGATCTTTCCCGTTAAAGTTACCAGCAATATGCGATTTTAGACCCCAAGAAGACAGGCACTTGGAAGGAGTTCCAAAAGCAGAAGTAAAAAGCAGGGTAGTTTGATCATCAGTCTGATCAAAGACGAGAAATCTCTTCTCAGCGATCCCAGACCCTGTCTCGGGGATACCGATCCCACTTTCTTTACAATTTCCATATGGATTAGCTGGGAGTTGCACCTTCAAAGAGTTTGAGGCAAAGACCTGTCGAAAGCGGGGTAAACAGTAAAACCAGCCACGAGGTTCATTACCTTGGCTAACACGCAAGCGAGGTAATTCCGCATTCCGGTAAACCGGCGAAGTCCCAGTAGTGGACACCATATTAGTGGCAAAGTTCATGAATGTTGGAATACCACTTTGCAGCCCAAAATGAAGTGGAGCAGGCAAAGAGTTCAAGATGTGTGATTGGTTATCAAATGGCTGCCGAGGAAACCCGGATCCACAGCCTTCTCCCATTCAACAAGATCAATCACCTGTAGAAAGACACAGTTTGATCCTGAAAAGGATAGTCCAAAGACTAAAATGTAGATATTCGATATAAAAAAAAGTCGTAAAAAAAACACCACATACCAGAAATCGTATCTTGTAGCAGTTGAAATGGAAGATTACTTGCAGCTTCTCTCAAAAACAAATGGGAAAAAGAAAACTAAAAATTCCAGCTTAACTTGAACGCGAAAATGTAAAAAGCAACCTACGTAACTGGCTTAAGCAAATGACGAAAATATTCAGCCTGAAAAAAAAACAAGAAAGGGAATTCAATAAAGATTTGGCATAAATTTTCTCACCAATCACCACTAACACAATATAATAACAGAGCAAGGAATCTCATATGCTAAAGAAAACAAATCTGAACCAATGAAATGTAAACATCACCAAACAAAAGGAAAGGGGAAAAATAAAAAACCTGACAATCCTGAAGAGGTTGAAAGCATGCTATGACTCTAACTACAATGGTTGCACTCCCTGCAATACCATTTTCATACTTCAATGCCCGAAATCTTGTTTGGCTCGCTGCTTGGCACACCATAACTATGTCCTAACCCTTAGTATAGCACCAAAAAAGGTCTTCCGGGTACGAAAACGTTTTCAAAACCCCAAGATCCGTATTCTAGATCAACAAAAACCGAACAACTACTGCTACTAATACTAATGATAACTCTTGGGTTAGAAATCTGAGAGATGCGTTTGAAGATTTTCAGCTAATCTGACGGACATAACATGGAACGACGATGAAGAAAGTGGATCCCATAGAAGGTAGAATACTAAAACTAACTAAAAAAATGGATCTTAAAGATGTATTATGTAATTACAGAATCACTCTACAATACAAGTTCAACGAGATGACTTTTCGAAAGACGTCAACTGAGAGACTCAACCACCAACGCATGCTGTTCCTTCTTCACTGTAAATACCCACTGTTTACTTCTCTTCGTAACGCACCAGAACCCTGCAAAGAGAGACCATATGGCATGCTGTTCCTTCTTCTCTGTAAATACCCACTGTTTTATGGCACTACGACTTGTTGAAGGGGTCATATGGCATTTAAATATTTTTTGTGGGGATATGGAGAGCATGGAACCATTTGGTTATGGATTCCCCAACAAACACCCCACGCTTAGAAAAAAGAAGTTAAAAGCAATACCCCATGCCTCGCCATTAACAACTTAAAATAAACAAAGTAAAAATATTTATGTTTAACTTAAAATAACCAAAGTAAAAAATAAACAAGTTTTTGACGAAAACAAAGTAACCTTGCTCAAATTTATGTTTTAAAGCTTATTTAAGGATCTAAACCAAAAGCTACAATAGGTAAGAAATCACCACATACAAATAGTGATAAAGGAGAAATCATCACATAAAAATTTGAGTTACTCGAGTTGATTTATCATATTTTATATCTTGATTTTTTATAAAAAAGTAAAGTCGAATCAATTTTAGCAAGTTCGAGTTGATTCAATTTTTTGAGTTTATGTATAAATTTTAATTGTACTATTTATAATACTATATTATAGTTGGATTATAATTAAACGATTTTCTCTTTATATCTATATACATATTTCTTCATATTATTTTTATATGTATAAATAAGATTTTGAATTATTATTATTAATCATTAAATACCTTAGGTATGAATATATCATTTCATTAAATTACAGATTTTGTTAAAAATCTCCTAGTATCTAAGCAAGGGCAATGTTAGACAAAAAAAATAATGATAAATTAAATATAATGACTCAAATAAAAATAAAAAATAAATAGCATAAATTAAATAATATAATATAAAATATATAATTAAAAATTATATTAAATAAAATAAAAATAAGTCTACAATGTGATTAGATTGTAATAAAATTAAAAGATAAAAAGAAAAAAGAAAAAATAAAGAGATGAAAATAAAACCGCAGGAGTTAAATGTATAATTAATCCCTTTAATTATTAAAAATTTAAGTTATAGAAATTATTTGATTTTTATTTTACAATTTAAATTTTAATTAAAATTTTTATATTTAAGTTTATAAAATTATAAATCAAACTAAAATAAATTATTATTATTTAATTAAATAAACAATTATTTTTTAAAATTAAATTAAGTTTTACTCACTCTTATTCTATCCAAATAATAAAAGATTATGTCTGCTTTTTATTTTAAGTTTAACCTCGAGAAATTAAAAGATATATATTAGAAGACTTGAAGGGGGAAATAAGATCAAAAGGAGGGAAATCTTGCAACCCGACACCAAAATCTTTAATACAGTGAGGAAACAGAAGACTTTTTGTTGTTTTTTCGTATATAAAAAAGGGGGGTCTCCCACGCTCCTCCGCTTGTGTAATTCCTCCTCTCCATCGGTGCCTCACGATTGGCCACCTCGACACGTGGAAGAATCATGATGGCTCAGTGTCACTGTACAATACAGTGGAAATTTGCTTCAACTTCATAATTTTTTTTAATTTAATTTAGGTAACGTAAAAGATAATATTTTTAATTTAAATTAATATTTTAATTTTTTATCACTGTTCAAATTATTTTTTATTTTATGAAAAAGAAAAAAACAAAACAAAACGCTGCCTCAGCAATCAGCATCGGCGTCGGGATTTTATTAAAGAGGCGCATGTCTTTGTGCATGCTTCGGCTCGCGGTTTTATAACAAGAAAGTGAAATTATTATTATTATTATTATTATTATTGGTTTCTTTAAGACTGATTTATCTGTTAGGGGTCAAAGTAAAGTGTTATTAAATAGCCTAACATGCACGCGGGTGATAGCGTGACAGGCGGGTGTACGGTGAGATTTTCGGAGGTGGGGGGATTGAGTTCCTTGTGGTTCAACTGCGAGGTGGAGTGAGTCGAGTGACTCGTAATATTCTCGAGATATATTTAAATAATATTTATTTATTATTTGAATTAATAAAATAAAATTTATTTAATTATTTAATATTGCGATCAAATTATTTTAAGCCGTAAAATAGGAAATGTTAAATCTGGTTGGATGGAAGTTGTTGAAAAAATCTGACCCCCCCGCGGCGTGCTCTTTCTGGCGTGTGTTTTAACTGCTTGTTTTCTCTTTTGACTTTTGCTAGGCGATTTACTGATTTTTCGGGTCCGATGATTCCGTGATTCCTGTATTTGCAATTTGCCCCTTCGTATTTTGCAAATATTGCTTTAGACCCTGATTACTTGATACATGCGTGTTTAATTTCAAATTTTAAAAAATCTTTTTTCAAATAAGGTTTGGTCAATAATACTATATTATAAATATCGGTATTTACGTCCGTTATTTCTAAAAACAATAATTATACTCTTAATCATTGAGATAAAGTACTTTATTATATAAATCATCAGAATATAGATACTTAATTTAATGATTTAATGAGATAGTTTAGTTAAAATGTAATAAGGTGAGATTCGATTTTTCCTTTCATTGCTTTATAATTATTAGTAGTATATAATTTATTAGTCGATTTAAAGGCATACAAATTTATTATAGGAATAAGTTTTAATCTATTCCCTCGCAATATCAAAATAAAAAAATAAATACATTTTACATTAAGCCAACCGATGATTAGTTAAAACCGACCATTTCAAATGGACTGGAGTTCTGTCTTTTTTCTTGTTAACTACATGTATATTTTATAAAATTATATTTTATACAAATAAAATATTTTTAACAAGAAATTATTTTTTTTTAGAAAAGTATTGAATATTTTAAAATTTAATATTTATAAATATTAACCTTGTGAAGATTGATACATGTTATTAAATATTGTATAAAATATAATATTATTAAATTTTTCTTCATTTTATGTTTTAAGGATTTAGGGTTTAGGGACACAGATTCGAGTCGGTCGAAAATAATTCGATGACTATCATTTTTAAAAGATAAATTAGAGTTACAAGAATAGAGAATAAATCAGAAAGAAGGTAATGATATATCCATTCGGTCAAACAATCTATTGGATGTTCGGTACAATACAAATAGGTCGCGCCAAGAAAACATCGAGGTTAAAAATTAGACAATAGTTACCTCCTGTATTTCATCACCATCATTTATATTCATGAAAATATCTATACTTATTGCTTTTGAAAAGGAAAATTTCATATATAGTTCCATGTTTAAAAGACTACAACCATATATAGTTTATTTAATAAATCAAATCCAAAACTAATATCCATTTTGGCTAAACATTGTTCGATAATCATTTGAAAAAATCATTTGTAGGGAGATCTTAAATTGGAGTTGTAAGAATATAGAATGAATCAGAATGTTGAAAGTCCTATATCCCATTCAATCAAACAACCCATCAAATGTTTGGCACAATCAAAATAGGCTATGATCCAGAATTATTACCTCTTGTATCTCATCATCTTTATCTATATTCAAGGGAAACTCTCTATATTTATTGCTTAAAAAAAATTTTAGATATTTTAAATTAAAAACATGAACAAAATTTCAAAAATTTGAGAATGTTGGTGCACTTTTGGGAGCAATGAGCAGCACTGTCTGCAACTTTAAAAAATGTCGTAATCCATTATGAACTACAATGAATCTTACGCTCAAGTGTACCAGCTAGGTAGTCCTAACTCACCAAGAAATACACTGAAATGGACTGTTCTGACTAACCTGAAATCATTCTGCAGAATAGCATGTTCTAATTGGGATTGAAAATAACATTTTAATGTTAAGATAAGATGGAAGAAAAAGGTACAGGCTAAAAAAACAACAAAATTCTAAGAGTAAGCTTTAAAATATGACTTGCATATGTAAACTTAAAACATGTTATTGTCACAAAGAAAATTATGCTCTTTTCTTCTAATATTATTTGTTCAATCCAAGTTCATACTAACCAGGGTATATTGGAAGCACTGCAATTGACAATCCAATAAAGGCTAATACAGTAGTCCCTCCAACAAGATCGCCAATACTATCAGTTAAATTAACCCTATTTCCCTGGAAACAAAACAGAACAGAACGGAGTCAACAATAGGTAAAAAAATCCATCCACACAAGGCCCAAAGGAACCAATATTTTCCTGCATTAAGAAGTAATAAAGTGATATGAGGAAAGAGAACAACACATTTGGGGAAAAATAACTACTAGTCTTTAAAGGTTAGACTAAACTGGGCGGGAATTGAAGCAACAGAGGAGAAACCTGAAAGACCAAACCATAGTTTTACTCATAAGCAATCAGTATTTAAAGACTCCTTGACGGACAAGAAAAAATAACAATTAAAGAATGATTTTTTTTAAAAATAGATCAATATTAAAGAAGGGGAAAACCCTAAAAATAAACATGAAATATAATTAAAGAATGAATTCTTTTTCTTGATAAAACTCGTCCTACAGTTAAACAAGTTTTCATTGCTACGAACAGTAAAAAAAATATATAATAATATGCAGAACGTACTGTACGGTTTTGATTTCAACATTGCAATTAGAAATTTCTTCTTCCCTGTTCAACGAACTTCTTTTGAGAACCTAATTTTTTCTTTTTTTCTTGGCTTTTCTTTTTTTCTTGGCTTCACGGTTTTGATTTCAACATCGCAATTGAAAATTTTCTCTTCCTTGTTCAACGAACTTCTTCTGGGAACCTAAAATTTTCTCTGTTTCTTGGCTTCGCGGTTTTAATTTTAACACCGCAATTGAAAATTTCCTCTTCCTGTTCAACGAACTTCTTTTGAGAACCTAATTTTTTTTCCCTTTTCTTGGTTTCACGGTTTTGATTTCAACATAGCAATTGAAAATTTCCTCTTGTTCAACGAACTTCTTTTGAAAACCTAAAGTTTTCTCGGTTTCTTGGCTTTTCTTTTTTTTTTTCCTCTTCTTTCTCTTCCGTTTCAGAATTAACGCGTGAATTTATAGTTGAGTCAAATCAAAGATATTTTGGTCAAATCGAAATTTTAACCTTTGACCCAGTCCTGACCTGATGTAACGGCTATATTTCTTTCCAACGGTACTCCTCAAATAATATATTCATTTTCACATTTTATAAAATTCGATCAAACATATTTTTATGGGTATTTTTCAAAACAAAGGAAACCTAAGCAGTCTTTTTTTTTCCTTTATATTTCCCTTATCTATATCCCATTCTCAGGAAGTTTTTCTGGGCTGTCGGCAGTAGTTCATTCCCAATAACAAGTCAAATCCACCCTCAAGAAGACCATATGCGTATACTCTGTGTTACATTTAATGTTGGCTCATACTGAAAAACTCAATTCCAGTCCATACTAAATCCTTGCATTTAGTCCAAGTAATGGGTAATTTCATAGCCCATTTACTTCCAAAACTTGGAAAAATTAAATGCAACATAAAGAAAAAAACAAACAAGCTAAATGAATGGGGGATTTGATTCCATTTTTTGAGTTAAAATTCATATTTATCAACTAATATTTATACTTAATTAAAAATCAAATTAATATTATATATATGGTTGATATATAGTATCATTTTGGATAACGTAGTTATAAGAAATAAATTAGTAATGATTTCACAAAACATACATATCTTGATTATTTGATATTATATGTTAAACTATCGCATATGTTAATTATGAAACTGATATTTTTTTAGTAATGATTTCACAAAACATACATATCTTGGTTATTTGATATTATATGTTAAACTATCGCATATGTTAATTATGAAACTGATATTTTTTAGTAATGATTTAGGATTAGAGTTTAATAAATTTGAGATAAAATATATTTTTTTAGAGGGTATGATTTAAAATTTAAAATTTATGATTGAAGGTCGTGCAAATTTTCTCTTTCAATTATGGCTATGAGAGGAATTTTCAAAAACATTATTATTGATCTTTTATATGATATTTAATTTACCCAAATCTCCTTGGAACATTTAAATAAGAGAATATTACTATCAGTAGACCTTGTATTATATCTTAATGTGAATAATTATTTTATTATTATTAAAAAATATGATTATAACATTTTATCTTTGTATGTATTTATAGCTTGTTTAGATGATTTTTTAAAGCTTAAAACGATAATAAATTTTTTTAAAATACAATTTTAATAATATAAGAAATTTTCTAGATTATGATTTACCAAAAACTCAAATACAATTTTCAACAGTTGAATGTATTAGTTTTGGACCTAAGTTTAGTCCTTCGAGTTTATTGGGTTTGAACCCATAATGGGCTTGAAGCTCTTTATGTAGCTCTGGCCTTGCAATGGAACCTTTATTTAGTTGTTTTAGGCTCGGTTCAAACAAGGTCGGTTTAAAGATTTTAGGGCCTTATACAATTTATTAAAACGTGATCCTTAAAAGTAATTGTTTATAATTTTATTTATTCTAAAAAAGAGGCCCTTAAAAGTAATTATCCTTTATAGGGTTCTGTTTGTCCAGAATTTTATTGCGTTTGCCCAGAATTTTATTGTTTTTATAGAAACAACAATAATAGGAATAAACATTAAAACTCTATAATTAATTGTCACATTTAGTAAACAATTATAACGTTTTAACTATTATAACTCATATTTTTTAAGATTATTTTTAAAATTTTTACAATAAGTTTCAAGATTAATATCATCTAATGAATATAATTTATCAAAATTTTAGGGGCCCTGTGCGACTGCTCCTACTGCACTCGTCCAAAACCTCACTGGATTCAAATTACTTCTGAAGAATCGATTAAATTAAGGTACCGAAAAGTTTCCAAGGATCTTGTCTGATATGGAATATGGAGTTTTACTTTTTAAAAACTGGTTGCTTTCATTTATTTAAAAATTGGCAGTTAAAATTGCCAATACATATACAATAATATATAATTTTCCATTCATATAACAAAAACACGTCTGTGTGATCCTTTCTTCGATCTTATTGAGGTTTTACAGCTCCAATTCACAGAATCTGTTTAGCTTTCTCCTTTTGCTGCTACTGGGACAACTATGTGCGTGCCAAGAGTTTGCATATGATCCGACCACCATGATGCCGTCGCTTTTATCGCTAAAGCAATCGGCACCCAACACCCCGATCGGGCTCCGTGGGACAGTAGACTCACCAACCAATGACATCCCGTGCATCAGTCCTACACACTTCATCACTCTTTCCTGCAAATCAAATTCAATTCATCCTATTACAACTTATAAAGTTCGGATTTTGAAGTTGGACCACAGAGTTAATTTTACCTTCTGCACATGAGTGAGAAAAGACATTGCTTTCTCGGTGTCCACTGGTGTAGTTTCTACAGCAACAGATATGGCCACTGCTGCTGCAATCTCAGAAGGCTTGAATTCCAACAACTCAATTCCTGCATTCAATTCCCACCCACCATCAGTTTCAAGTTATGGCACAAAAATAGTACATTGGATTGACCAAGAATACAGACCTTTAATTGTGCTTGAGATGAGTTGGATTGATCTCGATATGGAACTCCTTGGTGGGATTTTATCACCATTGAGCTTGTAAAGGAAATAGTCTATGAAGGAGAATGGGGTGATTGCCTGCATCCTCCAACTCAATGTGCTCAACACTAAAAGCTCCATTCTTTGTATAGTTCTAGCCTCAAACACATATTTAGACTCCCCAACCTGTTATTAAAAACCGAAACTATTAAATAAATCGAATCAAACCCGAAAAACAAGAACTATCACTTGATCTTTAACCTGCAAATCTAAAAGCAATGGAGCTTCAGTCTCCTCCATTTTGGCTGCAAGAGATAGACATGCCACAGCTAGTAACTGCATCGTCCAAGCTTTACCCTTCTGCATCATTCGAGATTAGACACAATTAATTCGTATCGTTTAGTGAAAGGGTATGTCTGAAAATTTGCAGAATCTCATGTTGACTTACGGGTAATTCATAGGCAGAGAGAAACCTGTCCAGATAGTTTATAGATAAATACTCACACAATGGTCCAAAACTGAAATGGGCACCAACCTGTTCAACAAAATCAACCATTGAAACAAGCTCGAATGAAATAATTTCAGTAAAACCATGGAATCTGACTTAAATACTCAGATCAAAACCCACCTTCCTAATAAAATCAATAGCTTCTTGTCTAGCAGCCGGGTCTATATCACAACTTTGTAGCCTCTTCAAGTAATCAGCATTAGGCAAATACTGGTGTTCTTTCTCAACCATTAAAGCCACACATTCTTCGCTCTGCAACGCCAATCCATCCTCACCAACTCCATCAAAGACTCGATTCTGATCCCAGTTTCGATAAAATCTATGATTCCATGCCGTTGCCCCAAAATCTCCCGCCTCGCCACCCCCACCAAACAAATCATCGTTATCATCGAAAATGCTGAAGTTGTCTTCTGCACACAGAAGGCTCGAAACTGCACAATCAAAACTTGGAGCCATTCTTCAAGAAAAAACACTCTCTCTCCTTTATCTTATATCTTGTAAACAATAAATGGAAATAGTTTTTATGCGAAGAATGGAAACAAGTTTTAGAAACAGAATAGTAGTCTCCCTCCTTGGGTCAAACTTGAAACAGACTGCTCCAGAAGATGGTCTTTTAAGAATCAAATCAATGCCCTTTCCAGGGTAAAAAGCAAGAAAGAGTGAGAAACCGAGGGAAAATATTGTACTTCTTTTCTCAGTCTTTGGGCTTTCTTTTATACGGCGTAATTTGATGAACAGAACAAAAACATTGGCATTTCTTTTCCTTCCGACGTGATTTTTTATACGAAAAAATTATCTATTTTTTCGTATAATGTTACATTTACTCAGTACATTATTTACGTAGTTGATGTGATATATGATATTATAAAAAATAAATGTAATATATTAAATATTTTTAAATTATAAATATAATTAATATATCTTTATTCAATAAATAATTTAATATATTTAAAATACTAAAGGAAATGTCAATAATTACACAAGGGGAAGACTAACATGTACAAGAGAATGGTCAAGATTTATTAAGATTGATTTCAAAATTTTATTTTAAGTGGTCAATAATTTATTAAGTATATAATTTAATAAGATTTTTTACCTAAATAGAATCAGAAAATCTCAATTACAAGATCAAGTTTTAAAGAATAAAAATACCTAAAAGAATCGTATATTGAATATACTTGATAAACCAATATAGAATAAAGTTATAGGTAAAGAGTAAATTCTAATAACTTATAAATTTTATAATTATTCACGATATTTTTTAGCACGTTAAATATTTAAAATAAATAAATTTAAATCTTAAATCCATAAATTTTTATGATTCAAACATACGATTAATAATTTTTAAGCAAATATATAATATTAAACGACAAAAAATATATAAAAGTGCATCAAACAATAAAAAATATCATAAATAAAAAATATATCACAAAATATGAGTTTTTGTTAAAATAAAAGCGACTCAAAAAATTAAAACATAATACATAAAATTAATGAACACTGATAATCATTAATTAATATTTAAATTAATAATAAAAGGCTAATAATTATAATAAAATATTATTGGTAACTTTTTATATAAATTATAAATTGTCAGGATTTTAAGAAAAATGAAATCACGTCCATTCCGTATTTGAAGCTTACTAGATAGAAAGGACCTCAAGTAAGGATCACGCGGTCGGGTCAGATTTTCGGTTTATCCGTACTTGATCCGAAAAATCATAATTTTTATTTATTATTTGATCCGATTTGGGTTTAAGGTAAAAAATTCGATCCGACCCGAGTCATTAAAAAGTTAAAATTTTAGGGACAAAACTATAAAAAATAAAATTTAGAGATATAATTGAAAAAATATTTAATTTTAGTGATCTAATTATAAAAAAATTAATTTTAGTGATCTGATTGTATAAAATATATATAAAGAGGGTCATTATTACAAATATTCATAAAATATATATGAAAAAATTACACTATTAATCTCGGATCGGTCGGATTTTTTCACCCTAAACCCGACCCGACCCAAAATCACCCTTAAAAAAACCCGATTCAAATCCGAATTTTTTATAAAAAAAATCCGATACAATCGAACCGGATCGAATCAGAACCCGTCGAATTCAGGTTATTTACCGGTCCCTAACCTCAAGTACAGAGTTTCCAATTATTTTCCAATAAAACTTTGACCGCCATAATATCATATGATTGTAAAAGTATTCAGATACATTGAAATGTCACCTTTACAAAGTACTACCAAGGTAAAAACATTCATTTTTTATAAAATAATTTATAGTTTCTGTACTACCGAGGTACAAAGATTGATATTTCGATATTTTTTAATTATTTAAAATTGATTATAAAATAATATTTATTCGCACATTCATAACACTTTAATATTACATATACATATTATAGATAAAATGATTGAATCTAAATCACTTAGGATAAAACATCATCCGCCCTAATATATATTTAATCTTTTGATATATATCGAATATGATACGTATTAAAACACCGAACATAGCCTGAGCATAATTTTCGTACCTGAGTTGTTTGTGTTGAAACATTTTTTTTCTGTTCTTCGTTGAATGCAATGCTTTCTTATTAAAGCAGTCGTTGGAACTCATGATTCCTTCTAAGTACAACCATTCCAGTTGGTGAAAATATTAATGCTGAAAGCAAATGGAGTTCCCGCCAAAGCTTCATTGTCCTGACTTCAAGTCACTGGACACTCGTTTACTCGACACAGATTCTGCAAGATTATAATCAAGAATCCATTCAATTCGTATAAATTAATTTTCTTAATCGATATCAAACACAAGGAAAATACTAACCCTAATCAAAGATTTAAATCACGATCATAATCGTATTTTCGATTATAACATTTTGTCATAGTTATATAATAATAAATAAATTATGATTATTTTATAATAATAGTTTTGAATGATATTAAATATTTGAAATAAGGGTCTCGATAACATTGTTTAAATATAAGTTTTAAAGTGCGGTTTTAAATCCTTAAGCAGAGTGGCATCGACAAGAACATTGTCTGAGTGTCTCTGAGCATCCTTGGGTTAAATCCCATCATTTGACTTCCTTGGTAATGGTGTTTAAGTGTCTGGTCGACTTGTAATAATATTTGCAGTCAAATAAAAACTGTACAGTCGGTCCATTCTTTATTTTTTTAATGTTCTTGGATGTTCTTACATCCCACACAACCACCAGATTCGATACCCCTCGACTAAGTCTTGTATTTTCTCTCTTGTTCTTAATTGGTCAAATCGAAAAGCAAGCAATTAATCTCTAAACCCAACGTGAACTTGTCTTGTATTTTTTTAAATAATCAAACATATTAGATGAATTACGTAGTAAAAACAGATGCATGCATTTGAGTTTAACGGTAAAACAACATTAAATTCAAATTTTATTAATTTTTAGATTTTATCTTAACTAATTTAAATTTACTTATATCATACATATAATTTTAATAAATAAGTCGTTCAATAAAAATTATATGTATATAATACCTCGAACATCCAAATTTAAAAACGGTAAAAGAAACTGAATTACAACTTAACCTCGGATGCTTCTGCTCTTAACGTGTCTGTTACTTCGTCCAAGAAGGCGTGCTTAGAATATAAGTAAACAAAGACTTTGAGGACACTGATTCCTAACCCTTCTTTACTTCCCAAATATTCTGTCATCTTTTTTTTACTTTTGATTTTCTCTGATAAATCTTTATTTACCCAATCCTATGCTTTGGAATTTAACCTTTTTTCCACCCTTTCGGTCAAGTAAATGAGAACCCATGGTAAAAAAGATACATGGAAACCAATGCCTTCCAAGCCCATATGGGGTTATGTTTGTGGTAAATGGTAATCTCAGAGATCCACTTTGGGTCCAAGACTAAAAGAGAGTCTTCTTCTCTTGGTGTTTGAGATCCGAAAATTAAAATATAAATGGAAAAGGAAAATTAAAATTGCCTTGGAGTCGGGTGAGAGTATCAATCGAATAGTAAAAATTTGAAGTCTCAAGTAACCAATACGAGCCTTCTGGTAAGTGGTACCTAATATAACGACAAAGATGGCTGCCACTCTCCGCTGCAGGGCGCTTGTTTCGTCCACCGCCATACGACGCCGTTCCCAACTGGTTGGTGCGTTTTCCTCGCTCTCTTCTTCTCACCTCACAACGGGTTGCTCTCAGTCTCTCCCCTTTGTTCCTCTCTTAAGGTAGTGATTTGTCAATTTCTCAACCGTACAATTCAACTGTTTATTGCTGAATGCTGATTTCATCTTAATTTAGTCTATAATATCCCCTGGGATTCTTGTTTTAGATCGAAATTTTGTACCCGACCGCCAGATTATACCGTCCGTGCTGTAAAAATGGAAGCGGATCGCGACACTGTTCAAAGCATCGTTGTTTATGTCACTGTTCCAAACAGAGAAGCAGGTTTCTTTTTTATTTTCTCCCCGGTAATGAAAGGAATCGTAGAATCTGAGTTTGGAGAACGGAATCATGTTTCAGACAATCTCAGAATTTGGGAATTTAAATCTTACTCTTATAGATTTTCCCCCAAAATTTTTCACCTCATCTATTATAATCCTATCGTGGAGCTTGTTTTCCAGTATTGAAAGTACATTTCTATTTGATTCACAATACATATGCAGGTAGGAAGTTGGCTGGAAGCATTGTCAAAGAGAAACTTGCAGCATGTGTAAACATAGTACCAGGTTTGACTTCTGAGCCTACAGTTCTTTTAATTTTACTTGGTGTATTTGTTGTGACATTCTGATGTGTAAAATCCCTCTTATTGTTTCCGAAAAAGTTTTTTTTTGTTCAATTTCTTTTTGTTTCCAAGATTATTTCTGATTTTATAATCATTCGAACAATCGTTACTGAACTAGATTTCTTATGAATCATGAATATATATGGTTAATGCAGGTGTAGAATCAGTGTATGAATGGGAGGGAAAGGTATGAAGTTTCATTTGGATGTATTGCTTTTGTTGGAATCATGCAAGTAAACCATTATGCCTTAAGTTTACCTGAGTCCTGACAAATTGAGAAATATTTTGAGAATCTAGTACAGAAAAGGTCATTTCTTAACTTATAGAGATTTTTCATGGGCAGACACAATAAGCATTTCTGATGATCTTGTATTAAAGCTAAGTTTATTATTCATTTATACAAGCTAGAAGTAAATAGGTTATGTCGCTTCTTCGTTAAACAAACCGTGTTCTCAATTGGCTCTGCAGATCAACACAGATCCTGAGGAACTGCTGATAATCAAGACTAGGCAATCCCTCCTGCCAGCACTCACAGAACATGTCAAGGCAAATCACAAATATGAGTAAGCACACAGCCTCTTTAAATTTGTGTGTCCCTTTGGTTGGAACTTTTGTTGATCTGACACTTATACCTTTATTATTTTTTCAGTGTACCAGAAGTAATTGCCTTGCCCATCATTGGTGGCAGCCCCCAGTATCTAGAATGGCTTAAGAACAGTACAAGGGATTGAATTTCTCGAATCTAGTACAATGGTGTGACTATGTGAGTGTCTATATGAGAGAGGGAGAGCAATAACCTGAACAGCCGATTACCAGAGGAAAGTCATCCCTTAGGAGTTGCATAACGAGTAAGATATTTATATTATTTAATATTATATGAAGAGAATATAATAGTTTTTATTTAATTAAATTTTTGGTTTTAATTAATTTGATTGACTGTTGGTTGAAAAAATTGGAAAACTAAAACTGAATAAGTTGGTTTCTTAACTAACCAGAATTCGAGTGTTGTTTATCATTACTCCACAAACATAATTAACACATATACAAATTGTTCCTATTTAGTTTGCACTCAAATAAAATTTTAATCTTTATCCAATTAAATTAAACTAAACACTAGCATTTAATTCACACTTAAATTAACTCTTAATGTAAATAAATATTTCTTTATTTTCGTAAGAATAAACAATTCAAATAAAAAATAATCAAAATCAAGTAATATACATTTTATGCAAATCTTAACAATGAAAATTATATTATTAATTTTTAGACTTGATTATAAAATACATGTCTAAATTATCTGTTTTTTTAATGGATGTATGATTTATTATTATTATTTTTGAATATTCTAAACACTTATTTTACATTAAACATTTGTATTACTTGTTATATCCTACAATATGTTCGAAATTATTTGGAGCACAAAAAGGCAACCCACATCCAATCTGACCCGCAGATTGCAGACCAACCAAAATAAACCAACCAATCAGCATGTAATTTGTGAACCATACTGGAAAAGACGAACAGAGCCTCCCCTCCAATCTCGAATCCAGCACAGCATATAAACCCCCCCAAATCATTTCAGTTCATCAAATTCTTCATAAAAATCTCAAACCCTTCATCGAATTCCAAGCCTTTGGACTAAATAAAACAAATCCCCTCTCTATTTATTATTTTTTGGTTGCACATCGTTATCACCCTGGTCTCCGTTTGATTCGTCTCTCTGTTCTTCAATGGCCTCTCTTTCAGGCCTTTGCCCGTCTTCCCCTTCTTTGAAGCCTAAGCATGACAGAGTCGCCAAACTCACTCTTCCATTTCGCAGAGACGCACTCGCATTCTCAACTCGCTCCAACTCCAGCTCTAAGCTCTCTGTGGCTCGTAAAGTGTCTGCCGATTTGTCAAAAACGAACAACGTTGCCGTTCTGAAGAAGGGAAAGCAAGGTGGACTCCAGAAGGATCCTAAAGCGCTTTGGAGGAGGTATGTTGACTGGTTGTATCAACACAAGGAGCTCGGGTTGTACCTTGATGTCAGTAGGATCGGGTTCTCGGTTGAGTTCGTCGCGGAAATGGAACCCCGGTTCCAAGCCGCGTTTAAAGCTATGGCGGAGTTGGAAAAAGGTGCCATTGCCAATCCCGATGAAGGACGGATGGTGGGCCATTATTGGTTGAGGAACTCTAAGCTCGCGCCAAATTCATTTTTGCAAGTACAGATTGAGAAGACTCTCGACGCCGTTTGCAAGTTCGCTGATGACGTCATCAGCGGTAAGGTTAGTTTGGGCTATTCCTTTTTATCGCTCGTCGTAGCAAGCTAGTTGAACATCAGTGTTGAAGCAGGATTAATTTTCCAATCAATTGGCTTAATCCCTTTTAAACTGCAGATTAAGCCTCCTTCTTCTCCCGAGGGTCGTTTTACTCAAATACTCTCAGTTGGGATTGGAGGTTCGGCTCTGGGCCCACAGTTCGTCGCCGAAGCATTGGCCCCTGATAATCCTCCTCTAAAGGTATTTATTCTATTATAATTTCATGCTCTTTGAAATTAACTTTCTAAAAAGAAGTTTTTGATCAAAATTTGTAGTAAAATTGCCCTGTTGAAGCATAGGTTCCTTATCTTATCCCATGTTTTGTCAAATTGAATTGTGTTTTGCATTTCTTTATTCACAATGATCTTTAGTCTGCTTGCGGCAATAGTGTTTATTTGTTAAAGCGATGTTCCAACTTCCCTTTTGAGATTTTGAGTAGCCTTCTAACTGAATGTTTTTAAAGTCTTAACTGTAAAATGTATACATACATATATTAGAGTAGGCTCTTGATATTTGTTCTTTGAATCGGCAGATAAGATTTATTGATAATACAGATCCCGCTGGAATAGATCATCAGATTGCACAGCTTGGTCCTGAGCTGGCTTCTACCCTTGTAATTGTGATTTCAAAGGTCTGCATCATGTCATCCTTAATATCTACTTATGTTTCTTTGTTCTTGTTTTATTCTTCACTTACCTGTATGATGGACTATGTATACATTTTTTATTTATTGAATGAAAACTTGCACTGTTCAGAGTGGAGGTACTCCGGAAACTAGGAATGGTCTGTTGGAAGTTCAGAAAGCCTTCCGTGAAGCTGGTCTGGATTTTTCAAAACAGGTTTTGATCTCACCTTTTTGTTTCTGCTTTTCTTTGTTTATCCTGCTTCATAGTTTTGTTTTAAAATTTTACTTTGTTTTTGATTCAAGGTAGGTTGTAATGGGAGGATATGAAAAGGCTTCATAACTAGATTTGGATTTACATTTAGATGCATGCCATTTGGAAGTATTATTTCATAAGTGCTGAAAACATGTATATTCATCGTGTCCACACATGGGTTTTAGCTTTTCTATTGTTTAACACTTCTATTGACCTATTTATGTTTTGCCACCTCAATGAAGAGTTTTGTACAAATACTTGTATGATCCCATGAACAGTCTTTGTCCCAATAAAAAATGGTCTTATCATTGTACAAAAGAAAAAGTTTATTACGCTTAAGGAGCTAGATGAATTTGCAAGTTATTAGGTGGTAGCTTGAATATTAAGTCGGAACCCCAGCTGAAATTATACTTAGTTGTTCTGTATGACCTTGACATAGAACATCACCTTTTTTTTTGCTCAGCAAAGCCAAATGGGATTGTTGGTGAGACTCGAACCTTGGTTCTTGCCAAGTGCTAACGAATATTCAACCGACTAAAATCAATCCATGTTGTCCATGGAGTCTTCACTTGGTATTACATAATCAACTATTGTGTTTAGATGAGTTCTTTGAATTCTTGTCTGGTTTTCCTGTACTCTGGAAGCAGATTTCCCCAGTAATTTGATTTTCGGATTTATGTGTTGTTTATTTACACATTCATGCAGGGCGTAGCTATAACACAAGAAAATTCTTTGTTGGACAACACAGCGAGGATTGAAGGTTGGGTAGCCAGATTCCCTATGTATGACTGGGTTGGTGGCAGGACATCGGAAATGTCTGCTGTAGGTCTACTTCCAGCAGCACTTCAGGCAAGTAATCCATGGATTTAATATTTGTGGACTGTGGTTATCAGAGCACTTCCAGACAGTTTATTTAAGTGAATATTTCTGCAGGGAATTGAAATAAGGGAGATGCTAGTAGGTGCATCTATGATGGACAACGCCACTAGAAGCACAGTGGTAAGTTTTGGAGTGATGTTTTATAGTTGCTTTAACATATTTTGTTGCTGTTTTCAATTGTTTGATCAGGGAAGAATTGAGTCATGATAATCACAATTTTTATTTGGTGACCTCTGGTTACTTGTCTTCATCTCATGTTGCCGATTTTGAAAGCTAAAGAATTTAGTTGGCAGTTTCTAAGCATGAGGAAAACTTGTTTCTCATCTTCTGTTTGAAATGTTTTCTTGTTTCAGTATGATTTTGACTTCCTATATTTATTCTGTATCTGGTCTGTTTTCCACCTCTCATCCCCTCCTATTGACATAAATTTATTTTCCTCCTTTCGTTCAGCTCAGGGATAATCCTGCAGCATTGCTTGCTTTATGTTGGTATTGGACATGTGATGGGGTTGGATCCAAGGTATTAAAGATCTTATGTTGTAAAATTTTGGTTTCTCATACTAATTGGCTTCTCTTGTGGGGTTCTTTTAGGATATGGTTGTCCTTCCTTACAAGGACAGCTTATTACTTTTTTGTAGATACTTACAGCAGCTGGTTATGGAATCACTTGGCAAGGAGTTTGACCTGGATGGTAACCGGGTATGTGTAGCCATTTAAGATGACTCATTCTGCTTTATTTTAAGATGTATCTTGCAGACTACATTTTGTTCACTAGTGGCTACCTTGTAGAAAAATACAAACTGTAGGACATTTTTCTGTCAATCACTTTCATCGCTTTTCATAGTTGGGGTGTTACTGGATAAAGCATATGAGCTGATACGAGGACATTTTGTTTTGGGGGAGAATGATTAATGGTTTCCAATATGTGACTGATTCTTATGTTAGGACATTTTAATGGTTTATTTGTTGTCAAAACTTTGTTCATTGAAGCATTTTGGCATGATCAAAGATCTGTAACTTGGTTGGATTGCTTCTAAATACTAGCAATCAACTGATTGGGCCTCTAGTTATGTATTGATGAAATATCAGACATGTTTTATTTGTTTTGTTTGCTGACTTGGCATGGCTGATAAGGAGTAGAATTGTGCCATGAGGAACCTTATTGGTGGTCCAGTCCTTAATTCACCAAAGCCAGTGCTTTATCCCCTCAAGGCATAATATTATGTACAATTTATTAATATCAAAGCTATATGAGAGAATCAGAAACCTGTCAAAATGTGTTTACTTGTGATCTTGAAAGTCAATGATGGAGCATGATGCAATTCTATTACATTTTGTTTTTGTCTTTGTTCTTTTTTTTTTCAGGCTTTCTGTTGAATTTTCTCATTATAAACTTGTTTGAGTTGCTTTCTTACATTATAAGAATTGGTAAAAGCACAATTTCTTAATTCATCAGGTAAATCAAGGAATATCTGTTTATGGGAATAAAGGAAGCACAGACCAGCATGCGTAAGTTTTCCTTATGCCTTTAAAAATTTATTTTATCTGTATTGATGAAAGTGAAGCTCAGGCCTGATGCAACTTTCCCCATAATCAATTTATAGCTATATTCAACAGCTGAGGGAGGGTGTGCATAATTTCTTTGTGACATTCATTGAAGTACTACGTGATAGGCCCCCTGGTCATGATTGGGAACTTGAACCGGGTGTTACATGTGGTGACTACCTGTTTGGAATGCTACAGGTTTGATAAGTGCCAGTTGCCTAAAACAGGGATTTAATGAGTTTAGGCATGGTAAAGGACTAAAGGCTGATAATGTTTGCACTTATGACCTTGCTTGTGCAGGGAACAAGATCAGCTTTGTATGCAAATGATCGAGAGTCCTTAACTGTCACTGTCCAAGAGGTGACACCTAGATCTGTTGGGGCTCTCGTAGCACTTTATGAGCGAGCAGTTGGACTTTATGCCTTGCTTGTCAACATTAATGCTTACCATCAACCTGGTAAAATATGTTTCATCTTCTATTTAGGATTTTTTTTTTCTTGAAAGGGACGGAGGAGGGTATTGTTTGGTCACTTGTTGGGTCATATCTTGCAACCTAGCTGTTTGATCTAAACATTCTTTTTGGATTTATTATATTGATTGTTACTTTTTTTTTCTTCTCTCTATTTTTGGCACTTAATTTTCATCTTAGGTGTGGAAGCGGGGAAAAAAGCAGCAGGTGAAGTATTAGCTTTACAGAAGCGGGTTTTAGCAGTACTCAATGAAGCCAGGTTAGATGGCAGATGATTATTATCTGTCTATGATGCAATTTATCTGAAAGTCCCTGATACCATTATATGTCAGATGATTTTCCTTTAGGGCTGCAACATATTTAAAACAGTTGTTTGCTAAGTTTATCGCCATTTGCTAGGTTTCTTCTATGTATGTATTTTATTGTTCTTGTAAGTCAGCGTTGAAGGAAGTTCATAACTAAAAAGTCTTAGATTTCAGCTACTGACATCCTCTCTCACTTTCTGGCATTCTAGCCTATCTTTCTCTCTTTCTCTTCTTTGGTTCAAATGCTTGAGGACTTCCAATGAAATTCCCTTTTCATGCATTTTTTTATCATCTTTCATTGGTCTTTGGGGTGGATATTTTTTTTATGCTGATTATGTTTTCTTTTTCACCTTGTTTAGCTGTAAACAACCTGTTGAACCATTGACGCTCGAGGAAGTGGCTGAACGTTGCCATGCTCCTGAAGACGTATGTACCAAATACTGTTTGAGGTTACTACTTACAACTCTGATCAATCAAATGCTGTGCTAACCTCCTCTGTTTTGTTATTGCAGATTGAAATGATTTACAAAATCATTGAGCACATGGCTGCCAATGACAGAGCACTTATTGCTGAAGGTGATTGTGGCTCACCATATAGCTTAAAGGTTTTCCTAGGAGAGTGTAACATGGATGAATTGTATGCTTAAAATTAACACAAATCAAAATATTAAATTCACGTTTTAGGTTTTATGCTAGTTTTTTCAGTTGAGAAAAGAAAAAGACCCAATAAAATCGAATCACCATGTATCTGATTTTTTCATCCGAACCAGCAACTTCCGTAGATGTTAATAGTTAAAAATAGAAATTCCAGTTTCCAGGAGTCAGTTTAAAGTAGTTCGTTGACAGTGAATTGTGATACACCATGAATTGTGAACGTTGGCTCTATGTTACATTTTTAATATATATTTGGCTGACTATATTTCCATTTTCATATTTATATTTGAATATGTGCACGATATGAGTGTTTTAAGAGAATGAAGTAGATGGGAGTTGTTTCGGTTGTTTGACAGATCTATACTCCTAGAACTATGCTTTGCCATTCTCTCAGTTTCACCTTTTAACAGGTTCCGGAACTGTGGTTGAGGCTTCATGCCAAAACTTATCCTTATCGACCTTCAACTCGAATTCAAAATCGATTTAAAAGGAATCCCCTCCTCATAAATCAGACAGTTAAACAGGAGATAATGCCAATAGGAGTCTACATTTTCCCATTCCGCTTTGTTCTGGCGTCGTGTATGTTTCCATAAATTCAAATTTCAGAATGGGTTCGTTTTTTTTTCCTGAAGGCTTGAAAACAAGCCTTTATCTTCAAGCAACATTAAATTTCTTACATGTTTGAAATCCTTTGTCTGCACGACAACCAACAAGTAGTTGAGCACATTATGATTAGGTAGTGGGCCATCAAAGTCTATTTCCATCTCAACAAGGAAAGATCTGAAAATAAATCTAAATTTTCCTTTTTAATCTCAAGCAATTAGATGTAATAAATAAGTCCCATTTTCAGATACTTTTTTATCATTAAATTGGGATTTTATTGATTGCTTTCATCATAATTGCATTGCAACCCACCCAAAACGTTCAAATTAAAGCACATTCGGCCCACTCACGCCGTCAACATTTACATAAGCTATAACTACTAGTGCGATATTACAGCTAAGTTCAACCCTATCAAATATGGGGTCATGTCCTAACCCAATCAAAACAAAGTCGACTAATGTCCCAAACAGGCATACTCACATCACAGCCGTCGATCATGATACTTCAAATATAATGTTTTAGTCATCGTGCGACTTTTGTCTTGTTCAAATATTTTAAATTGGACACTAAGAAAGCCCTCAAGACTCATGGCTTAACAATTTTAGACACAATATTAATATTAAAAATGATAATTAATAAATAATAATATAAAATAAAAATAAAGGTATGATATAAATATTATTATTTTATAACCATACCCATTTAAACTATTTCTTTTAACAAACTACTAATTTAAATTAAACTAGAGGAGAAAAAGAAAAGAAAACTACGAATCTAACCTTGGGTGTGCGTTGGACCCACCTAACCATGTGAACTATATCCAATAGCGGGAAAAATTAGGATGTCCCCAGAAAAAAGAAGAAAACAACACTAACGAGCGTCCCCACTTACAACGTTCGACTGTTAATAGTAACTTTATTTAAAAATAATAATAAAATAACGGAGTGCCTCTTTCCCACGTCAACTCAACCGTTACTTTTTTTCTCCTCTCTTTCAACCCACCACGCCACGTGCGCTTTTTATTAGCACCGTTTTACTAATTTCCTTATATTGACAAGATTCAAAACGCCGTCGTTTTAAGGAAAAACAGAGAGTCCCCATGATTCATAAAGGAGTATTTTGCACAGAAGCTTTGGGTTTCAGACTTCAGTGTTGTTCCATATCTGTTTACAGATCGAAGCAAATCTTTTCCTCATTTATTTCCTTTGTAAAGCTTCATAAATTTCGTTAACCGTTAAATACCACAATATATACGAAGCTGATTTCTTCACTGGATTTTTCTCTTTCAAAGCTCATCCCTTGTTCAGCTCTAAAATCCTAAACGCCGTTTCTTTATGTAAGTCACTGTCGTTTTACTTCTCTACCATGGTTGTTCTTCAGTTTTTTTATAATTTGCTTTGTTTTTTTGTTACTGATTTACTCTTACATTTTTTCTCAATGTTGGTTTAGGTTAGACTTGAGAGACAGGACAAGCAACATGTTTACTGAAGGACTTGACAACAATGCCCTCAAATGGGTTCGGGAAGTATGAGCTTTTGTCTTGTTTATTACAATATTTTTTTTTGAAGTGGTGTTTTCATTTGATTATTGATTCTTAATTTCTTGTTTTTTAGCACAAGGAACTTCCATATTCGAATTCTAGCTTAAGGACTCGAATGGATCCGATTACCAACACCCGCTCCGGCAGCCGGGATTTCGGTTTACCACCGACTTCGAAATTCAGAAGTGGTCACTTGCCGGTGACAACCACTACTTTATCTGTCGACGAAGAATCCGGTTCTGAAAATGACGTCACTACTGACTCGGAGGAGGACACTGTTTACGGAGGGAGGTATTCTCTTGATTCTTCTCCACAGGATGAGAGAATCCCTAATGGAACTGCTCAGAGATATGGAAACCTGGCACAAAGGCGGCCGCGATACACCACTGCCAGTGATTATACGTATTCAGATGTTAGTTCGTCGATGGAGACGATAACGGGAGGGATAAGAGGTAGTTTGGAGGGTACCTTAGGGAGGGGGAATGGGAGATACCCTGTTGTGAGGGATGGTTTTACAGAGGAAGACGAGTCTTCGGATTCTGGCGGTAGCTCAGAGTTTTCGACTACACAAGTGGGGAGTATAAATGGTAGAATTCCTCAGAGTAGAGCATATGTTTCTGAAGGGTATGCTTCGAGTGTTCCTTCTCGGATTAATGTGAGAAGCGCAGCTGAGAAGGTTTGTTTTCCTGAGATTTGATTCAAAAATGTTTTGATTGCTTTCCAGATCAAAACAAAATCCTTCAGTTCAATACTAGATAGATATATTGTGGCATATTGATTATAGTGTGGCATATTGATTATAGTTGGGTAATTTGAAAGGAAAAATGTGGGGTAGAGTAGGAAAAGGAATGAAGACTAAGTTCATTAATGTTCAGTGCAACTAAGGAGAACTTGAGCTTATTATTTGGTGTTCTGAACTTCTCCCTTTCAAAACGCTTGTACAGTCTAACAATGATTGGAGTGTCCAAAATTTACTTTTAATTCATTTATTAAGAGTTATATATATGTAATGCTCTTGCTGAGATAGTTTCTTTGCAGGATTTGAATTCTCGACAGCTACAACATGAAAAGTTCTCTGATGATGATATTCCAAGTGCACCACCATTTTCTAGCTCAGTGAAGGAAGATAAACAGCATTCTCAGCACAATCCAGCGGCTGAGATACAAAGCCCCAATGGTGCAGCCGATTCATGTGATCCAAAGACATTCAATTCTATGTCAAGAGTTGAGCCTGAGCAGAATACGAGTAATAAAAAATCTAATGAGTGTGTAAGGTTTGTGCAATCATTTTGTTTAATGCTTATTCAATAATTAATCTTGCAGCACATTAAATTGTATTGTTTATGTTCCTTGTTCCCAGAAATGGTGTTGGTGCAGAAACTGTCACTGCAACTTCAGGTGTTAATCCAGCTCGTGTCCCGACATTTCATGCAAGGTAGGATTGACTAAGACAGACACTTAGATGATTCAAATGATGCACTTTTTCATGCATTTTATTCACTAACATCTAAGTTGTTTATCCTATCAAAATCAGTGCTCTTGGACCTTGGCATGCTGTACTTGCATATGATGCATGCGTTCGACTTTGCCTTCATGCTTGGGCTAGGGGTTGCATGGACGCTCCAATGTTTTTGGAGAACGAATGCGCTCTTTTACGAGATACATTTGGGTAAGTTTAATCTCTCTGTTCTTCTACCCCCACTAAATTTTGCTCGTAATTACCTTAAAACTTTCACGTGTTGCATAGGTTGCAACAAGTCCTGTTGCAATCAGAAGAAGAGCTAATGGCAAAACGCTCTTCAGAGCTCACCAGTGAGGCAGCTGCCCCAAAACCTAAGAAAATTATTGGCAAGATGAAGGTGCAAGGTAGTTTTCTATCTTGGATTTGACATTATCATTCTTGAGTTACGTTCTCATGGTTATCCTAAACTTTTTTCTCACTGGCAGTGCGCAAAGTCAAAACAACCCTGGATCCACCAACTGGCTGTAGTATCTCATCTCTTAGTCTTAAGGCACCAGTAATTAAACTGAGGAATTTACGGTATCACTTGACTGGTTTTCAGTCAGCATTCGCTTTGAGGTGGCAAGCTCTTAGAAAGCTACGAGTTGCACCTCGTTTACCTGCAAATGGTTCTTTCTCACGGCAAAGTTTAGCTTATGTTCATGCTGGAACTCAGTATATGAAACAAGTATCTGGACTGCTGAAAATTGGTGTGACGAGTTTACGCAATAGTTCGTCATATGATGACGTTGCTCAAGGTATGTCTTTCCAAACCTTTCTTTTGAAAGACTTTCCAAACCACTTACTTTCTCTCGTTAGAGGGTACTCAAACTAGAATCATGTCTAATTGGATTTATTCTCCCTAGTTGCTGACTTAACTTTGACGTACTCTTCCTTACTATGCTAAAATGCCCACGTCATATGGCTTTGCTACAAGTAGTGCTTTGTGAAAGATATGCTTTTGTTTGTGAATTTTAGATTGCTAGCCTTTAAGAGAATCCATCTTTATTTAATTGTTTGTAACTAAAACACCTGGATCATACTTACCTGTGTAATTGTTTGGTAATTGTTCCTTTGGTTTCTTTTTTTGGCAACAAGCCAAATTATTCTGTTCTCTTTTATTTTCCAACATTCCTTCCTCTTTGTCTGCACATGTTATTAGAAACGTACTCTTGTGTGCTGCGACTGAAAAGTTCAGCTGAAGAAGAGGGAAAAAGGATGCAGCCAGGATCTGGCGAAACACATGTCTTGTATGTGATTGTTTCCGAGTTCTCCTTTCATTTCCAAGTTCCGTTAAGATCATTACTGACCATATAGGAACTAATAACTCTGCAGTTTCCCAGATAGTTTGGGAGATGATCTGATTGTTGAAGTTCATGACTCCAAGGGGAAGCAATTTGGCCGTGTCCTTGCACAAGTGGCTACTATTGCTGAAGACTCGGTATTGTTTCTATATACTGAAACTAGTTCTACTTAATTTGTATTTTTATTTGATTTAATAATATGATCATATGAAAACTGAAAGCAGACTGATAAGTTGCGGTGGTGGCCCATTTTCCATGAGCCTGAACATGAACCAGTGGGGAAGCTGCAGCTTTATATAAATTACTCCACAAGTTCTGACGACAATAGTCATCTCAAGGTGAACTAGTCTTGATTAGCCTAAAATCTAAAACTGTAGTTCCTTTTCTTTAATTAATACAATAATAAGAAATCTGTAGTTCATATTTTGAAGTTTAAAGAACAAAAAGTTCAAACTATTAATTTTGCTTTCTAACTTGGTATTATCGTATGATGTTTTGATTTTTAAGACGACAAATGGGTTATTATGAAATAGTTCTATGATATTTAACTGCATTCTTCTTTCTTGTTATAGTGTGGTTCTGTTGCTGAAACAGTGGCGTATGACCTTGTACTGGAAGTTGCAATGAAGGTTCAACGCTTCCAACAAAGAAACTTACAATTATATGGTTCATGGAAATGGCTGTTAACAGAGTTTGCCTCATATTATGGAGTTTCAGATGTCTACACCAAACTAAGGTATTTGGGGCAAAAAAGAGAAAGTTCTTTACCTTTCTTGTTAAGTGTTGCAATTCATATTCTATTAGGCTTCTGTTTTAGTAGAGTGTTTGGATTTGGTTATCTTTAACATACATTTTCCACAGGTATCTTTCCTATGTTATGGATGTGGCTACTCCTACCGCTGACTGCCTCACATTGGTGCATGAATTGTTAATGCCTGTAGTTATGAAGGGAAACAATAAGAGCACATTGAGTCATCAAGAGGTACTATCTCATTCGGTTATATATATAATTTATAATCTGTTGATCCTTCCTTTTGTAACACCACTCATTGTTTGCGGCTTCATCAGAACCGAATTTTAGGAGAAACCAAAGATCAGATTGAGCAGATCCTTTCTTTGGTTTTTGAGAATTACAAATCTCTTGATGAATCATCACTTTCTGGTATTATGGAGGTCTTCAAGCCAGCAACAGGGATGGCAGCACCTGCACTGGAACCTGCTGTCAAACTTTATACTCTTCTACATGACGTATTGTCTCCAGAAGCCCAGAAAAATCTTTGTCAATATTTCCAGGTCGAGGAATTTAATTTCCTTTCTTACCTTTGTCTGCATGCCTTTCTTCCACTTGCTAAATATTAGTATCTACATAGGCTGCTGCTAGAAAGAGATCAAGAAGGCACTTGGCTGAGACGGATGAGTTCATCACCACCAACAGTGAACCCAACTTTTTGGACCCAGTTGCTATGTCTACTGCTTACCAGAAGATGACATGTCTTTGCATGAACATTAAGAATGAGATATTCACGGATATTGAGATTCACAATCAACATATACTTCCCAGGTATGTTTTTTCCTTTTTTATTATTTGTTTTGTTAAGCTTCCTCGGAGAGTAAATTTTCATTCATATGGAGCATGGCACAAAACTAGCAGCATTTGAGATTCTTATTTGATTTTAATCTAAGTATGTGACTATGTGCTTACATTAATTACATATTATTGTTGGTATAATCCGTATCCTGTGAACAATACTGCTGACAATATAGAGTGTGTTATTGTTTAAATACTTGAACTACCCCATTTGAATGGAAATCTGTTGATACGATACGTCTATTCACTTTGAAAACTTAATTATGTCATGTATGTTTCAACATCCATCTATACAGTTGCATCCTTGTTGTATGGCTTATGCTGCATTAAATTGTCTTTCTTTGCAGCTTTATCGACCTACCAAATCTGTCCGCTTCTATATACAGCACAGAGCTTTGCAGTCGATTACGTGCATTCCTTCTTGCATGCCCACCATCAGGCCCTTCACCACCTGTTGCAGAACTTGTCATTGCAACAGCAGATTTCCAAAGAGATCTTGCCAGCTGGAATATAAGGTGATTCTTTTAGCAACAATGATTTTTGTATTTATTTTGAACTGTATCAAACTCTTCTATTTTTCTTTCAGTCATGTGAAAGGTGGAGTTGAGGCAAAGGAGTTGTTTCACTTATATATCATGATATGGATTCAAGATAAGCGACAATCACTACTCGAGACATGTAAATTAGATAAGGTACGTTCTTTAAGCAAGAATCTTATTGTGGATAGTTAATGTGAAATGGTAGATTCGTAATTTTTGAAATAGATTTCCGGAATATACCTTCATAAATGTACCGGAGAATATTTGAATCGATAAGAGCACATATTTTTATCATTGCATTCTTCAATAACTAAAAGCGAAATCTAATTGAAGACGGATAAAATTTGTTATTACAGCAGTATGTTGCATATTTTATCAAACTGGTCTTCATACAATTCTTTTAATATCTAAAACTTACTTGCAGGTGAAGTGGTCAGGAGTTAGAACACAATATTCTACAACACCTTTTGTAGATGAAATGTATGACCGGCTGAAGGAAACCTTGAGTGATTATGAAGTCATCATCTGCCGCTGGCCTGAATATATTTTTGTGCTCGAAAATGTATGTTATGTACTTTGATCTTCATTTTCTTATTTAATTATTTTGTCCTAACATGGAACAAATGTTATCAATCTGGTCTTCCAAAAAATAGCTTGTTCTAGGAAAAAATAAAAGGAAGAGACATGAAGAGATTTGTAGATGCTAGTTTTTATGTTTTGCATTAATGATCTTCCGATCAATGTACATCATGAATTGTATAACCAATTCTTTTCAATGACAAGTAATAAACTTTGGGCTATGCTTCTACACCAGGCTGTTTCGGATATTGAGAAGGCAATAGTGGAAGCTCTGGATAAGCAATATGCAGATGTAGTAACTCCTTTGAAGGAAAACATGGCACCAAAGAAATTTGGCTTCAAGTACATGCAGAAACTCACTAAACGATCTGTATGCTCCTATACCGTTCCTGATGAGGTAAGACAGAGATTTTTTACTTAACAAAATCCTCTCTTGGATTTGTTTACTCTCCTCTCAGTTTTAGCTTAAGATTTTGTTTGTCGCTTTCAGCTGGGCACCATGTTGAATTCCATGAAGAGGATGCTCGATGTTCTACGTCCAAAGATAGAGAACAAATTCAAGTCTTGGGGTTCTTGCATACCTGATGGTGGAAACACAGCTCCTGGAGAGCGTCTTAGTGAGGTCACCGTGATGTTGAGAACTAAGTTCAGAGGGTATTTGCAAGCTGTTGTTGAAAAACTTGCCGAGAATGTGAGTCTCATTTAATTAGTCTAGTCTTCAAGAAATAATATGAAACACAAGTTTTAATTTGACTGGAACTGTTGGCCGAGATATATACTTGAGCTTCATGTTCAATTGATTTGAATCTATTTGTGATATCTTTGCTTTTGATGTAGAATTGAATTTGTTTTCCATTTTGTTCTTTTTTTCTCAGACCAAATTACAGAACTCAACAAAGCTGAAGAAGATTCTACAAGATTCTAAGGAAACAGTAGGAGAATCTGATATACAAGGCAGAATGCAACCATTGAAGGAACAGCTGATAAGCACAATAAATCACCTTCATACAGTTTTTGAGACTCACGTTTTCATTGCAATCTGCCGATGGTACTGGGATCGGATGGGACAGGTAAATTATAGTTGCATGATGGCCATTGGTTTAAAGCAAATCCAAGCTAAGTATTGTTCATTTGATATGATTCCTTTTCTTCCCTTATTGCAGGATGTTCTGAGCTTCCTGGAAAACCGGAAGGAAAATCGATCATGGTATAAAGGTTCACGAATTGCTGTATCTGTAAGTAAAAGTTTATCTTTTCTTTCCTTGCTGAAAAAAGGTCCCCAAATTATGAAGTGGGAGCACTTACTGACCTATGCATCTTTCACAATCAAAACCTTAATGTTTCCATACTTGCACTGATGATTCACTTGTCCTTATGAAGTTTGCTCAACTTTTAAAGTTATCTGAACCTGATAAACCGGCCGAGCTCTTGTGAACCCAAACTCGGTCCAAACTGTTTGATCATAAAAAAAACAAATAAACTGAACCTAAAAAATTTGAGACCCTAAACCGGACATAGGATAATTTATTTCAGCTAGTGTAGTCGAGTGGTCAGATATGAGAATAGGGGTATGACATTGGTTATTTCATTTATGTATGTACTCTGTTGTAAATCTGCAGATCCTGGACGATACATTTGCGTCACAGATGCAACAGCTCGTCGGCAATGCCCTCCCAGAAAAAGACCTGGAGCCACCAAGGTCAATAATGGAGGTACGGTCGATGCTGTGTAAGGATGGTCATAACAAGAAGGATAACTCATTCTACTACTAAACCACAATTCACGGATTTCGACTTAGATGAGATGATCTGTCTCTCTCACTGGCTTTCTGAAAATTAGATGACTGAATTTGGTCATCTGTTGTGATTCTGTCTGTATATGATGCAGTTTTGTGCCTCCAGTTCTGAAAGGGGACCAACTGATTCAACTGCTCTAAGTTCATAGCTCTACTCTCAAATATAACACATTTTTTGAATGATAATCCTGTAAAATGTATTTCTTCCCCTCGATCTCAAACCTTAAACCTTGGAAATCTTAATATAAGAAGCTATGTTTTTCAACAATCATCGGAAAATTAAAAGACGATGAACGATAAAATAACTTGGTATGTTGTTTTTTAAAAGTTGATAGGTAGGATAAAATACCCTTTCTTTCAACTTTAACATTTATGCAAGGTACGTTAACATGAGCATTACTTACCAATTAATAGATCTCAATATCTTACGTATATGCAGTGATTTTAGAATTTAGTTTAAAATTTAGGTTTAGTTATAGAATTTAGAGTTATGTTTAGATTTTAGGATAATATTATTAGGAATTTAGATTTTAACATAATAATGGAGGTACGGTCATTAAAATTTAACTTTAACTTTCATTTAAATTATAATTTATTTAATTAACTTGTACTTACATCATTAAAAGTCTAATAAAAATTTGATCATATTTTTACATAACATCATCAAAAAAATATTTAATTGATAATTCACCTCAGAGCAAAAAAAAAAAACAATACTGATGAGAACGGGGATGCCAATGAATTTGAATTGCACTCATAAATTCAAAGAAACAATATTTACAAAAGATTCAAATATTTTGGGGACATACAAATCAAATAATAGTGTTTTTATGTTACACAGGCTGATATAAACACCAAGCTTTGCTCTACAAGTTGTGGAAGGAAATCAGAGAAGCTTGGATATGACATTACAAGAAACCCAGAAGGCTTTGGAGGCAGCTCTTAGAAGTACAGGGTTTTGGTATATCCTGGCCAGAACCAACCAACACAACAAATAAATGTATCAGAATATAAGCCAACGGAATGATATAATATAATATAATATAATACAAATACACACACACTAGTTTGTTGAGATTAAAATCAAAACCCACCCAATTGCAGTAGCTCCCCAGGATGCCACATTATATATCAATCTGCTTCCATCCCATGCTTTTCGAAGCTTTCCTTTTTTCTTCTTAACCGAGAAGGTCTTGCTCAGTGCTACAGATAGAATTCATAATGCCAAAGTAGTGGTAAAAGATATAGTAAAAGATATCTGAGATGGAAAATATAAGACAATCAATGAATGATATCTATTTGTTTAAACATTTAGGAACACAAGGACTCACCTTCCTGAAGTTGGTTAGGGGTCAAATCCTGGGAAAGAAAATTAAGGTTTCTTTAGCATCCACTGGTGAAAAATCATACAAGATAATTTTATTTAGTCTGCCAAAAATGCAAGACCACAGGAAGTTTGAGATAAAAAAGGAGACTACAAAGAGAACTTTTAAAATTAAAAAAAAAAAAAGTTAACCCAACAAAAGAAAGAATTTTGCATGCCTTAGTCTGTTTAAGGGACAGCAAATATGCAGCCATAAAACATGCAATGCCTTCTACTATATCCTCCTGCCTAACAAGAACATAATCTTCTGGATCCAAATCAATATCTTTATCTTCCCAAAGATCATTTTCATTGACCAAGTCCCAAGAACTGCCTTCTTCTGGTTCCATAGAAGACTTACATTAGCAAGCAGGCGATAAATTTCTTTCTAAACACAAACTGAAAGTTGCACTTCAATGTACTGAATAAATATGTTTGTTGAAAGTTTTGCAATGAGATGAAAATGATATATGTTAACAGTCTAAAATGGACCATCGTTGCACGCATACCTGAAATGTTTTCTGGAACTGGCACCTGAGCACACTCTAGCTTTTGTAGGAAATCAGAGCACTGAACTCTAGATTTCAGAAGATCGCACAACTGCATTTAAAATAAAAGGGGCACAAACTTTCAATACCAAGTTATTTGGAAATGTTTGATAGGAAAGCAAATGCAAACCTCATTCCTTTCTATCAGGTTGCTGATTGCCATAAAGTTATTTACATTAAAATAAATATAAAAAAAGAATCAACAAAGAAAACCACTTCATACATTCAAGTGTTTGAGCATCTCACGTCGAGTATAAGGAATCACGATATTTAAGTGGGATTTCAACATTTAATAGAAGATGCAGGTTGCCAATAAAAGTATAATCGTCAAATACGGGAATTTATTTCGACCCGTGACATTTAATAAACATGCGAATGCAACCTGGAATACAATGGAAAAGAACAACATACACTTCAAACTGAAAAGTGAATATAACCATCAAATAGAAAAAGAATAAATTCCTTTACTTTACACAACAATCAGGCTCAGCTTCTAGATGTAGAAAAAAGGGCTCTCGCTTTGAATTTCAACTATCCAATTTGAGATCCTTTGTATTAATTTCCAATCTTATATCATGGGATCAAATGTTACTTGATAGGATGACGGTTATGATGGAAAAGTTTCAAAGTCATTCGAAAGGATCATTGCAATTTGAAACGATATCAATGAGACAGGCCAAGAGGCAAATGGGATCTGAAGAAAAAAATATTTGGGATGACATCCAAGTTATTCATTTCTCTATTTGTTTGGTTTAGTTCAATACTGAAAGAATGCAATCCCAGCCAACATTAGCTTTAAGTCAGAGAATAATATCTCCAACATATGAAAACATAAACATTTTTCAACCTAGTCCAAACTAAAGAGTGAAACAGTCATCATA
Organism: Abelmoschus esculentus; assembly: GCA_035048815.1. Classification (NCBI taxonomy): domain Eukaryota; kingdom Viridiplantae; phylum Streptophyta; class Magnoliopsida; order Malvales; family Malvaceae; genus Abelmoschus; species Abelmoschus esculentus. The sequence continues at coordinate 6,824,139 of JAUCBN010000008.1, read as the reverse complement.
TTAAACCCTACAAACTTGCGAACAAATCAATGATCATCGGTAACTTGAAAGTTTACCTAAACTACACCTTGTTACTAAGTTTTCTGCAGCAGCGGAAGGAAGTACTGGACAGTTGACATAGATATGCTACTGATAGATCACAAACCAGACCATTATCCAAATGAGAGCTACAATTTAGCTGCAATATAAGTTTAATTGTCTCATTCAAGCTAAGCTCAACTGAAAATAGAATTACTTATCACTCATGAAAGAAATGCATACTCATCAAATGAACTAGTTAACTTAGCAGAATCTCTATGAATTAAAAATTCCAAAGCTCTCTTCTGAACAAGAAACTTAACAGAACGTAGAACGAGTTTATACAAACTAATCTCCACGAAGAACTTCAAAAATTAAAATAAATAAATAAATTTCACCAAAATTAAAATCGATTGTTTGTACTAGCTAAAAAGGTGATTATGTAAGATTCTCCATTAGAATCCCTCCCCTTCCCTTAGAACCCAAACGGACACCTCAAAAGCAGATAATAAACAGAAAGAATAGAACAAACCTCGTCGACTTCTTGATCTCTTTGAAGACCGATGCCGCTGACTTCCCCTTGTGGATCCACGTCATCTTCAACTTCAACATCGTCATCGTGGATTCCACCTTCGCTGTTACTAATCAATTCGATAGCTCTTTGGCACTGTTCCAGCACAGCTTGCAAAGTCTTCCTCGTAACACGAACCCGATCTTCCTCTTCCACCACTTTTCTCTTCATATCCCCCACATGGAACGATTCTTTGCTAGATCTCGCTGCCTCTATCTCCATGTTGCGAAAATCCTAAACAAATCAAAAGAAATAAAATTCACCTAAGAGACTCGGACTTCAAGTTTTTGAAATTCCTATCGCAAAAGGAATTCGAGAAAAAAGGTAGAATTTGTTTGTTGTTTTAGAATTAGTGATGAGGATTGCTTTTGAACTTTGTTGACTTTTGCTTGAGCAGTGAAAACAGAGAAAGAAAGAAGGAAGGCGCACAATTCACAAAGCCGCGGTGTCAGCATTGGATCTGCTTCATGCTGGATTTTGAGATCCGTTTTGGTTCGGGTTGCGTGCCCGACCGTAAGGGAGAACTAATAATATATAGAATTAATTTAAATAATTTATTTGTTTATGTTAAACGTGTGTTCAAACTATTACCAATCTTCGTATTTACCTAGAACTCTGTTTGACTGGAACACGTACATAGGATAATTCTAGTTATACAAAATTGTATTTATTTCAATAATTATGAAATTCAATTGCATGCACTAATTTCTTATTTATGAAAATATACTTTGCATATTGTCGCGACCTCTTTTAAAAACGCGATTTTTAGGGTGAAAAAGTGTTCGACGATTGATTTCGAAAAATATAAATTAATCTTGAAAAATCCAAATTTTAGGAAAACATAATTTAATTTTGAAAAAGGTTGATTTGAAGTCGCCACCGGCCACTTAGGTAGGCCAGACACCATAAAAATAAACCAGAGATTCATTTTGAAAAAGTTGGGTTCGGGAGTCGGTTACGTGTAAGGACGACCCTTACAAACGCCCAAAAATTGGTACCTTGAAAAACATTACGTGGCATTTGACATTTTGGAGAAAGATATTAATTTAATTTCCTATTGTTAAATGAACATCATTTGAATTTGGATATCCTTTTGATTTAGAAGTTACACCACTTTTAAACTTGAGTTGATTGAGACGTCCTCTAGATAGGAAACCTCACCCAAATTTAAAAGAATGTAACTTCCGCCTCAAAAGGCTAAAGTAAAATGCATGATCATTTTTTATCTTGTTCATTTTAAGTTCTAGTCCTAGAAAAGGCTTAAGTCTTTAAAACCTAAATTACTAGCGTTTACTAGTTATTTACCTATCCATTTTAAATTCTAAACCTAGGTTTTTTATCAAAATTCTAGGTTTTTAATAACACATAAATTCGATGCCAAGGTATACTCTCTAGGTCAGCATCATAGTGCGTCAAAACACCAACCTCTTTAGTGTACCCGGGACATAAGATTTACATGCTATGTTACTAAATTTTCTCCCTAATTAAATTAAATTAATTAATTTAAGTGATTAATCCTAAAAAGGCTCTAAATTAATTAACTTAAGTTTATTAGGTGACCTTCCTAAAATATGCCATGCAAAACAACATAAAATAAAAAGGGCAAGATAAAGGAACTTCAATTTTTATTAGAATCATGATACATCATATTACATCAAAAATTTCTCTCCACATGAGTACAAAAGGGACTTGAATGAAAAAGATTACAAAGGATTCGAGAACAAACCTTGAACAAAGGATAAGACTTAAATTAAGTGTGAAATTAAATTTTAAAGCTTTTAGAAATTTTTAATTAAGTTAATTAATTAAACTTTTCTTAACTTCAAATTTTAAATCTTAATTAAAGTCTAGTGAATTTTAGGTTCAAAGGTTAAATGTTGGGTTAAACTTAATTAAGTTGATTTTTAAACCTTAACTTAGAAATTTTAGATTAATTAAAAGTTTTAATTAAAATAATCTCTAAGTTTTTAAGAATTTAATTTTCACTTAATTAAAGTTTGGTGAAATTATTAGACTTAATTAGTTTTAAATCTTAACATTTTTAGAAATTAATTAAAATTAATTAAATTAATTAATTAAAATTAATTCTTTAAATTTTAAGAATTAAAAGCCTAATTAAAGTCTAAGTTGGGTGAATGTTTTAGAGTTTTAAGGCAAAACTAGACCTAATTTGGATTAATTTTAAAACTTAATTTTTAGAAGTTAATTAAAATTAATTAGGATAATTAATTAAAATTATTTTCTAATTTTAAGAATTAAATTAAACTTATTAGAGTCTAATTTTTAAGGCTTAAGGGGTTAAAATAACTTGTGTTAGATTTAAATTAAATTGAACTAATTTTAAAGTTTGTCAAAATTTTAATTAAACCTTAAATTAAGACTTAATTAATTTTTAAAGTCTCTAAAATTAATTCCTTGATCTAATTAAATCTAAAATTAAATTAATTAATCCTAAAAGCCTAATTAGGGACTTAATTAAGATCCTAGGGGCTTAATTGAACTAAATCTAAAGTCCTAAGGGCTTAATTAAGGTTCTGGGGACCTAATTGCAACGTTTCTAAAGGTTTGGGGGGCCTAATTGGGTTTTAAGGGACTGAATTGAATCGATCTTAAGGTTTTAGGGCTAAAAGAGGTTACGGCTTACACTTGGGGGACCTAGAGGGTGATTTATCCATATCCATTAAAAATGCACGAATCCGGGTTGAACCCGGATCCGACCCGCGTACCCGGCCACCTGAAACGGTGCCGTTTCACTGGATAACAAAACCTTTACCTACCGAGTTGGCTCGGCCATTTGGACCGAGGCCAACTCGGCCCGACTCACCGCTCCCAAATATCCTCTGAAGCAAACACGAGAAAACCCAGAAAAATGAATCAAACGGATCAAAACCATACAAATCCTATGGTGTTCTTCGGTGTTCTTCATGAACACGAAGAACACGAAGAACACCGGTCTAGAAGCACCGCGAGCTCCGCCTGTGAATCCAAGGCTCCGCCGTCTGGCGCCGCTCCGGCGTGTTCGTCGACTATCGCGAAACACGCCGGACGTCGCCCCGAAGCCGCCGCCGGCCGTCTTCAACGCCGGTGAGTTCACCGGACACCCTGGAAACACCTAAAACCGCCCGAAAACCCCCCTAAACAGATGATCTAAACCTAGTTCAAGCATCTAAACCAACTAATTCGCCCTAAAATCTACTGAAACCCAACAAAACACTTCCCCTTAACCTTCAACCAATCAAGCTAGGGAAAGAAATAAAAAACCGAAAAGGGGGCCTACCTCAAATCCGATCTAAGCTGCACCCATGTCTCAATTCCGATTCCAACAAACGTCGATCTCCTCCTTGCCGATTAAACTTCAGATCCTTGCTCCTGCCGATCAAATTCCAATCCAAATCAAATTCCAATTGCTCCCAAAACTTTTTCCCCCATCTCTAGTTGATCGAATCCCTATTTAAAGGGATTCGATTCAACATCCCTACTCAATTAAAACACTATCTAAATCCCCCAAAAGGCTCAACCACCTCATCCCCTAACAAATCGGCCACCGAATCCCTTGATTCCAGTGACCGCACTCCCCACGCTCTGTTTTTTTATTTTTATTTTTATTTTTTTTAATATATTATAATATTATATTATAACTATTATTATATATTATTTATTTATATATTATTATTATTATATTCATAATATTTTCGTGTTGACACATACAAACTTTTGTCGTTCATGAATAGGGAGCACAACGCATGAATGTCTCTTTCTCCGAAGATCTTCGACGAAACACTTTTATCAGATCAGTCGGTTGGTAATCTCCCAAATCAAAGTTTCCAGCGGCCAAGACGGCGGGATTTATTTATGTCTGACAATGGGGTTTCAGATACGAGGAATGGTCTTGGGGCAGAGATGGCAGTTCACCAAGGAGGAGATTTAGCGCATATGGATCTTGATAGTGGGGCGGACATGGAAAAAACAATAGGGTTATCGTCTAGAGACAGTGATATCACGTTACCGTCAATGGTGGCGTCTGGGCTGAAAAGTGGACAAGAACTTATCGATCTTGGGAAGAGGGTTTCTTTTCGAGATGCTGCGATGCGCTCCGCCGAAAGTAATAAGGAGGATAATTTTCTAAAGTCGTTGGAAGTGGAATTAGCCAATGACGATATTATTATTAGCAAAGATGGTCCGGTTCCTGAGATTCGGTTTTCCGATAGTGTTCATAAGCAGATTGATGCAAAGTTGGCAAAGGCGATGATAGTAAGACTCTTGGGGCGCTTAATTGGACTCAGGGCTTTGAAGAATAGAATACAAGCACTATGGAATCCGATGGGAGATTTCTCGATCATTGATCTAGATAACGATTATTACTTGATCAAGTTTAGCCTTGATACGGACTATGACAATGTCGCGACCTTTTTAAAAACGCGAGTTTAGGTGAAAAATGGCTTGACAATTAGTTTTGAAAAGTACGAGCTTTATGAATTTTAATCTCGAAAAACCCAAATTTTAGAAAAATCTATAATTTAATTTTGAAAAATTGACTTGGAGTCGCCACCGGCCACTTTGGTAGGCCAGACACCATAAAACAAACCAGAGATTCGTTTTTAAAAATGTTGAGTTCGGGAGTCGGTTATGTGTAAGGGCGATCCTTACAAACGCCTAAAAATTGGTACCTTAAAAAACATTACGTGGGATTGAGACTTTGAAGATAGATATTAATTTAATTTTCCATTGTTAATTGAACATTATTTGAATTTTGGATATCCTTTTGATTTAGAAGTTACACAACCTTTAAAGTTGAACGAGACGTCCTCTAGATAGGAAACCTCACCCAAATTCAAAGGAATGTAACTTCCGCCTCAAAAGGCTAAAGCAAAATGCATGACCATTTTTATCTTGTTCATTTTAAGTTCTAATCCTAAAAAGGCTCCATTGCTTTAAGTGTTTAAAACCTAAGTTACTAATGTTACTAGTTACTTACCTATCCATTTTTATTTAATTCTAAACCTAAGTTATTTCGTCAAAATTCTAGGTTTTAAATAACACATGAATTTGATGCCAAGGTACACTCTCTAGGTCAGCATCATGGTACGTCAAAACACCAACCTCTTTAGTGTATCTGAGACATAAGATTCAAATGCTATATTACTAGATTATCTCCCTAATTAAATTAATTAATTAAAGCAACTAGTCCTAGGGGCTCTAAATTAATTAACTTAAATGTTTATTAAATGACCTTCCTAAAATATGCTATGCAAGACAACATAAAATAAAACATAAACAAAATAAAGGAACTCATCAATTTTATTAGAATCATGGGTATGCACGTTACATCAAAAATTGTCTTATGAAGTGAGTACAAAAGGGACTTGCATTAATAAAGATCAAAAGGGACTAAAAAACAAACCTCGAACGATGGATAAGATTTAATTAAGTGTAAAATTAATTTTAAAGCTTAGGATTTTTAATTAAATTTATTAATTAAATTTTCCTAATTTCAAATTTTAATTTAGACCTAATTTAAATCTAACTTGGTGATTTTTAAGTTCTAAGGTTCAATTAGGGTTGGATTAAACTTAATTAAGTTAATTTTTAAACCTTATCTTAGAAGTTTTAAATTAATTAATAGTCTTAATTAAAATAATTTCTAAATTTTAAGAATTAAATTTAACCTAATTAAAGTTTGGTTTGGTAAAATTAGGGTTAATTAGACCTGAATAATTTTAAATCTTATCTTTTAGAAATTAATTAAAATTAATTAAAATAATTAATTAAAATTATTTCCTAAATTTTAAGAATTAAATAAGCCTATTTAAAGTCTAATTTGGTGAGTGTTTTAAAGTTTTAAGGCAAAACTAGACCTAATTAAGTTTAATTAATTTTAATACTTATTTTTTTAGGAATTAATTAAAATAATTAATTAAAATTATTTCCAAAATTTTAAGAGTTAAATTACCCCTAATTTAAGTCTAATTTTAGTTTTAGGGTCAAGTTAATTTTATATTAGATTTAATTAGGTTAGATTAATTTTAAAGTTCTCTTAAAAATTAAATTAAATCCTAAATTAGAACCTAATTAACAATTTCTAGTCTTTAAAATTAATTTCTAGTCCTAATTAAAGTCTAAAATAAATTAATTTAATCATAGGGGGTCTAATCTAGAGGCTTAAGGACTAAATTAAATGAGATCTAAGGCTCTAAGGACCTATTTGGGGGTTCTGGGGACTTAATTGAACATCACCTAAAACCTAGGGGGACTAGAAGGGTAATTTGCCTGAAACTAGCTAAAACATGCGGATCCGGGTTGAACCCGGATCCGACCCGCGTGCCTGGCTACCAAAACGGCGCCGTTTCGCTCCTAAACAACCCCCTTGACCGAGTTAGCTCGGTTATTTGGACCGAGACCAACTCAGTCCGACTTAGTTTTCTTTGGGACGAACCTCTCATTTCCAAAAAACAGATCCCAAACGGATCAAACAGGCTCAAAACCGAAGAACACCTTGAATGTTCTTCATGTTCGTCTAGAACATGAAGAACACGGTTAAGCTCCGCCGCTTGAGACGTCGTGCGATCCACTCCGCCACCGTCCGGTGCCGCTCCGGCGTGTTCGCCGACCACCACGAATCACGCCAACCGTCGCCCAGAAGTCGCCGACGGCCGTTTTCGATGTTGGTGAGGTCACCGGAAGCCCTAAAATCATTAAAAACTGCTGGAAAACACCCTAAAACTCCAAAAACCAACCGAAACTTCTAAACAAAAAACCCTTAGGCTTCAATCAAAACGAATCAACAAAGAAAAACAGAAAAACTCACCTAATTCCTCCGATCAGATCTCTGCCGATTGCACTCCAATCCCTAGCTTCGATTCAAGCTTTTTACACCGAAAAACCCCTCCCCCTTCACTGCCGATCGAATCCCTATTTAAAAGGATTCGATTCAGCAGTTCAATTTCATTCAAACTCTCATTCAATCCCTAAAAAGGCTCAACCAAACAAATCATAATCCTAACAAACTTCAAGAACCCCCCCACGTTCGATTTCCAGATTTTTTCAATTTAATTTTTTTGATTTTTTAATAATATTATTATTATTTATATTAATTATTATTTATATATTATTTATTATTTATTCTATTCGTGTTGACAGCTGCCCCTCTTTGCTCAATGCTGCGGAGCAGGAGAGAGGAAAAGACTGAAAAACACGAATTTTGTAAAAGTCCTGAAGCTTGAAGCTATTCTTCTTATTTCGAAATTCTTCAAGCGAAACTTTGCGACGCAACTTGAGGTTGCTCTTCTCTTTGAAATCCTTCGTCTTTGGAATAATTGGAGCTGTTCTTCTTATTATGAAATTCTCCAGGGTCTGAAGCTATTCTTCTCATTTCGAAATTCTTTAGACGGAATTCCTTAGACTCGTCAAATGATGGAGCTTGAGGTTGTTCTTCTCATTTCGAAATTCCTCATCTCCGAGATCTGGAGCTGTTCTTCTTATTTTGAAATTCTCGAGATAGGGGTGGCGAAATCCAAGGTTGTTCTTCTCATTTCGAAATTCCTTGCATCTCACCGAAGAGTCTGAAGCTATTCTTCTTATTTCGAAATTCCTTGCGTTACACCACTTCTTTCTGGACTCACGCCAAAAGGCTGCCGATAAAATTTAACAATGGAATATGGAGCTATTCTTCTCATTTCGAAATTCTCCATCTCCACTGAAGAGTCCGAAGTTTTTCTTCTCATTTCGAAATTCTTCAAACGTAAGTGATGAAACTTGAGGTTGTTCTTCTCATTTCGAAATTCCTCGCGTTACACCATTTCTTTCTGGACTCATGCCAAAAGGCTGCCGATAATGTTCGTTGTTGTTGATTTCTTTAAATCCTGTTTAGCAGAAATATCATGCATTGTTAGCATGCTTCTAAATGCAAATATTCTTATTATGATGCATGAGTACTGCCTCGAAAGACATGTATTATCAGTCAGTTTGCCACTCTGAAGGGGCTGATTGACTCTTCTCCCTCTTTTCTGCATTCGAGGTTTTTCATCTCACATAGCGAGGGCAACTTTTACTGATTGTCCTCTTTATAAAGCCGTTTTGAGGTGTTCTTTCGAGACAGATTTCGTCTGATTGTCAGAACATGTCCTGTTTATATTCTGTTATCTTGTTCCAGAAAACAAATCTTACCTGTAATCTTAAATATAGTAATGTCAAAGGATCTTCTGTATTCATTAATTCATATTAGTTCACTAGCATGATGCTTTGGATAGAATTGAAGGCTCAAAAGAAGTGAATGAGTATCTTTATTAGAGCTTTTCGTAAATTTATGATAAACATACAAAACAAACAAGGCAAAACAACTTGAAGGGAAAGGAAAGAAACAAAATGCAAGTTCCCAAACGCTTATCACAAGCTATCATCTAGGCCTTCTCCCGAGATATAGATTTAAAAAAATGAGCACTTGTCTAGCCATTCTTCAAGTGAGGATCCAACTTTACAAACGTGAAGATCCTTCCGTATTGCTTGGTAACTGAGAGGCACGAATCACCGGATGCCTATTTTCATTCATCTGGGCCGCCATTCCTGGTTTTCGACCCAAATCCTCCGTTGGTATTGAGACGCTCTTTACGGGTTTTCATCTCGACCCCTCCTTTCTTTTAATCATCATTTTTCGTGTCGCGACCTCTTTAAAAAAATGTCGTTTTTAGGTGAAAATGTGTTCGACGATTGATTTCGAAAAATATGAATTTTATTAATCTTGAAAAACCCAAATTTTAGGAAATGATAATTTAATTTTGAAAAAGGTTGTCTTGGAGTCGTCACCGGCCACTTAGGTAGGCCAGATACCATAAAAAATAAACCAGAGATTCGTTTTAAAAACATTGGGTTCGGAAGTCGGTTACGTGTAAGGACGACCCTTACAAACGCCCAAAAATTGGTACCTTGAAAAACATTACGTGGCATTTGACAGTTTGGAGAAAGATATTAATTTAATTTTCCATTGTTAAATGAACATTGTTTGAATTTTGAATATCCTTTTGATTTAGAAGTTACACCACTTTTAAACTTGAGTTGATCGAGACATCCTCTAGATAGGAAACCTCACCCAAATTTAAAAGAATGTAACTTCCGCCTCAAAAGGCTAAAGTAAAATGCATGATTATTTTTATCTTGTTCATTTTAAGTTCTAACCCTAAAAAGGCTCCATTACTTAAGTTTTTTAAAACCTAAGTTACTTGCGTTTACTAGTTATTTTCCTATCCATTTTTAATTCTAAACCTAAGTCTTTATCAAAATTCTAGGTTTTTAATAACACGTGAATTCGATGCCAAGGTACACTCTCTAGGTCAGCATCATGGTACGTCAAAACACCGACCTCTTTAGTGTATCCGAGACATAATATTCAAATGCTATGTTACTAAATTATCTCCCTAATTAATTAATTAATTAAAGCACTAATCCTAGATGGCTCTAAATTAATTAACTAAATAAATTAAATGTTGTCCTAAAATTATACTACATGAATTTTCTAAAGATGCAAGCATACAAATAAATACGAAATTAAAACATAACATAAAAGGCACAGGATCAAACTGATTTATAAATCTAAAGTCCGATTGCCATGCCCAGGTGAATTTTAGACTACATGGCTTGTACTATAAATAAGTAAACATATAATTAATATATATTAAATAAATAAAAAAAACAAATAAACAAAAAAAATGAATAAATCATTACCTTTCAACTGAGGTTTCCAGATCACCTCGAATTTGTTGTGGACAATCCAAGAACTCAACCATTTGAGAGGTTCTAGCAGCTTCAAGCAAGCCAATCAAATTCCTATTTCCACCTATGCGAGCATCATCAACTGGAGTATTTCTCCATCTGTCTTTTGAGAAAACGCTAGCTCCTGCTTCTACAAGTGATTTGGCCATAACATATAGCCCTTCTGAGGCAGCAACATGAAGAGGTGTACGGTGGTCATAACTTTTGGCATTTGGATCAATGCCGGCAGCCAAAGCACGTTTTAGGAGATCCAAATCCTTTCTTGCAACAGTCATGCAGAGAAAACAACCGGCATCGTCCATTGAAAGTATTGCTCCCGCTTGACCAAGTAAAGAAGTAACTTGGTCATGACCATGCTTGATGGCTTCAAGTAAAGGAGTGTTCCCAAACTTATCTGATATGTTAATGTCCACTTTTTGTTCGATAAGAAAACCAGTAATATCTTCATATCCTCTGGATGCTGCAATATGCAAGGGTGATCTTCCATCATAGTCTGTCCTGTTGGGATCAGCTCCAGCTCCAATAAGACGTTTCAATCGGTATAAGTATCCATTGTAGGCAGCACAATTCAACCTTGCAGCTAGCTCCGATTCGAGCTTTCCAATATAAAGAGTAACATTTGACTCTAGTATTTCATTTTGCAAATCGACATCTTTTCCCTATATCAAAACATTTATTTCTGTCGCAACCTCTCTTTCAACTGAGGTTTCCATTAACAAAACAACATGAGTTACTGCGCTGGAATTGAATCTCCATTGATGTGCCACTGACTTGCAAGTACTTGTCCCTCCTTTTGCTCTCTTCGATTTGATGACTTGATGGCACAAACCCTCTTTCTCCAGTTTTTCTTTGCTACTTCGCCATTGAAATCCTTGAAATTTTGGATCACCGAAACAAAATGGCTAAAAGCCAACAACCCCACAACATGAACCTCAAGAATGTAGCCATGGATTAATAATTTAAAACCATCGTCCACCAAGATCACCACTGCAACAACATGATGTTTTCCAAGAAAGTCCTGGTGTCCGCAACAACATGATCCAGTGAAGGATCTTACAAATCATCGCTACCATCATCCATGACCGCCATTGAGACCACCAACCATAGTGAAAGAACCGACCCCCCTATTTTTGCTCCTCACGTTTTCACGACTGTTTTTGATTTTTTTTGTTTTTTTATATATTTTTTTTAAAAAAATTATATTATTATATTATTATTATTTATATATTATTAATTATTTATTTATTATATACTATTATTATTATATTATTATTTTCGTGTTGACATTTCGTAAAGCGCCTTTTCGTGTTGCTTAATTCTTGTTCGTCCATTTCAGTCAAGATTAATGTGCCCCCAGAGAAGGCCTTTTTGACAACATAAGGCCCTTCCCAATTCGGCATCCATTTCCCTCGGAAATCTCGGTGTATGGGCAAGATCTTTTTAAGCATTAAATCCCCCTCTCAGAATTCTCGTGGTCGAACTTTCTTTTCATAGGCTCGAATTATCCGCTTCTGATACATTTGGCTGTGACAGATAGCTTTTAACCATTTTTCTTCGATTAGATTCAACTGATCTAAACGAATCTGTATCCACTCTGCATCATTCAGCTTCACCTCTAATAATACCCGAAGAGATGAGATTTCAACTTCTAGAGGTAACACGACTTCAGTACCGTACACTAGGGAATATGGCGTTGCCCTGGTCAAAGTTCTTATTGAAGTTCGGTACGCAAATAGGGCAAAAGGAAGCCTATCATGCCAATCTCTGTAGGTTTCAGTCATCTTCGATATAATCTTTTTAATGTTCTTGTTTACTGCCTCAACGGCCCCATTCATCTTTGGACGGTATGCCATAGAGTTGTCATGAATTATTTTAAATTGCTCACAGGTTTCTGCTATCAATCTGTTGTTGAAATTGGTAGCATTATCTGTGATGATCCGCTCTGGTAGACCATACCGACAAATAATCTCTTTCTTCAAGAACTTGCAAACTGTTGTTCTTGTGATATTAGCATAAGAGACATCTTCTATCCACTTGGTGAAATAATCGATAGCCACTAGGATGAAGCGATGCCCATTTGAAGCCTTGGGGTGAATCTGCCCGATTACATCTAATCCCAAACAGCAAAAGGCCAGGGCGAATTCATTGTATGTAACGGTACTGGCGGAGAGTTGATTTTATCTGCATAGATCTGGCATTTGTGACACTTTTTGGCATATTCTATGCAATCCCCTTCCATAGTAGACCAGTAGTATCCGTATCTCATTATTTTCCGTGCCATCGAGAAACCATTGGCATGCGTACCGTAAAATCCATCATGCACCTCTTCCAGAATACTTCTAGCCTCATTGGCATTGACACATCTTAGCAACACTTGATCTCTGCTCTTTCTGTACAAGACGTCGCCATCCAGTACATACGCGGCAACCATTCTTCTGATTGTTCTTTTTTCAACGTCATTAGCTCCAAATGGGTAAGCTTGAAACTTGATATATTGCAAAATGTCAAAATACTAAGGGTTACCGTCCTCTTCTTTCAAGTTGCAGCAATGAGCATATGTTTCATAGCTCTTCTTCCAAGTTGCAGCAATGAGCATATGTTTCATAGCTCTTCTTCCAACTTGGAAAACTGAGGCTAGTGTAGCTAAAGCATCTGCCATTTGTTGTCCTCTCTAGGAAGGTAGACGAATGTTATCTCTTCAAATTTTTCTATTAATTCTAATATCAACTTTCGATATTCTACCAACTTCGTGTCTTTGGTTTCCCATTCTCCACGTAGCTGATAAATAACTAAGGCTGAATCTCTGTATACCTTCAAGACTTTTATTTTTCGTTCTATTGCAGCCTTCAATCCCATGACACATGCTGCGTATTCAGCCATATTATTAGTGCATAAGAATTCCAACTTGCTCGTAAGAGGATAATGTACACCATCCGGAGATATCAGTACAGCTCCGATTCCTCGTCCGAGAGCGTTGACTGCCCCGTCGAAATACAATTTCTATTTTTCTATTTCTTCATTTTCTTCAACGGAAACAGTCATCACATCCTCGTCAGGAAAATCAAAGCTTAGAGGCTTATAATCATCCGAGGCTCTACTCGCGAGAAAGTCCGCTATGACACTTCCTTTGATTGCCTTTTGGCTGACATATATTATGTCAAATTCGGACAATATTTACCATCGGGATAATCTTCCAGTCAATGCGGGTGCTTCCATCAAAAACTTTAATGGATCGAGTTTTGAGATCAACCACGTGGTGTGGTACAGCAAATATTGCCTGAGTCGTCGAGTAACCCAAACAAGTACATAACACATCTTTTGGATAAATGGGTACCGTGCCTCGCATTCGGTAAATTTCTTGCTCAGGTAATAGATTGCTCTTTCTTTCTTTCTGGTATTATCATGTTGCCCTAGTACGCACCCCATGAAATTCTCAAACACCGTCAAGTAGAGGATTAACGGTCTCCCAAGAACTGGTGCCACCAATATTGGCGCGTTAGACAAATATTGTTTGATCTTGTCCAACGTTTCCTGACATTCATTGTTCCACTCACTTGGGTTGTTTTTCTGGAGCAACTTAAAAACGGGATCACATCTGTCGGTTAACTGAGAAATAAATCAAGATACGTAGTTCAATCTCCCAAGGAAGCCCCGAACCTCTTTCTGTGTTTTGGGAGGTGGCAAATTTTGAATTGCATTGACCTTATCGGGATCGATTTTGATGCCCCTTTGGCTGACCACGAAATCAAGTAGCTTGCTGGATATAACCCCAAACGTACATTTATTGGGATTGAGCTTCAATTGATACTTTCGCAGCCTTTGGAACAACTTTTTCAAATCTTGCACATGTCCATCTTCTGTTTGAGACTTAGCTATCATATCGTCCACATAAACTTCGATTTCTTTGTGCATCATGTCATGAAACAGTGTCATCATAGCTCTCTGGTATGTGGCCCGATGTTTTTCAACCCAAAAGGCATAACTTTATAGCAGAACGTGCCCCAGAGTGTGGTAAAAGTTGTCTTCTCCATGTCTTCCAGATTCATTTTGATCTGATTATAACCCGAGAATCCATCCATGAAAGAGAACCATGAATGCCCCGAGGTATTATCCACCAGAACATCGGTATGGGGTAGAGGGAAATTGTCTTTCGGGCTCGCCCTGTTCAAATCCCTATAATCCACACACATCCGAACTTTCTCATCTTTCTTTGGCATAGGGACTATATTTGCTACCAATTCTGGGTATGCTGCCACCTATAGGAAGCCTGCATCGATTTGTTTCTGAACCTCTTCCTTAATCTTCAACAATATTTCTGGTCTCAACCGTCTGAGTTTCTGTTGTATGGGCTTGCAATCTGGTCTAATGGGCAACTTGTGGACCACAATGTCAGTATTCAAACCCGGTATATCCTGATAAGACCATGCAAAGACATCCTTGAATTCTCGCAATAAGTCTATAAATTTTGTTTTGCCCCTGGCGGAAATGCTACTCCAATCATGACTTCCTTTTTCTCTTCTTCTGTGCCCAGATTTAGAGTTTCTATCTCTTTTTGAGGGGCATGATTTGCTTATCCTCTTGCTCCACCAATCTTAGTAATTCTTCAGAAATCTCGTAGTTTGCATTGTCTTCACACTCATTGATTTCTGTTAGACAAGAGATCCTTTTCAAATCTATTTCGGGTTTAGACCCGGAATCATTCATGTGATCATTGTTCGGGAACCTGCGAAGAAAATTTGCATAGTTGGATGGGAGTAATGGATAAATAAAGAATGAAATGAATGAAGCGAAATGAAAAAAAGAAAAATGCTTGCCATTTGAAGAAAGAAGAAAAAAACATCTTTATTTGCTAATGAAAAAACATGAAAAAGCCCTTTACAGAAAATCTCTTATACTCACGGGAAAAAGTATAGGGTGGTTTATGGCATTACTCTGTTTTGTAAACTACAGGTAAATCCTCTATAGTCCAGTTATTCAGAGTCTCACCAGGGAGGCATGAACGAATTCTTTCTAGAAGATTCATCCTCGGGACCTCAGAAATTCCCCCCACCATTAAACCTTCAAAAGCTTCTCCGAAAATCTCTTCTTCTTGTAACCTGATAGCTTCCAAACGATTCTTCTCCGCTTGTTCTGTGACATTCACAAACCCGTGGGAGATGAAGTTGATTTTTGCACTTAATGAAGTCAGCTTCTTGGCTGCAGTTCTTCCATACCTATTCCAATATGCCTCGATTGAGAAGCCTAACCCGGCTCGCCCTTTCTTCATGATCACGAGCTTCGGGAGTAAGCTCCCCTGTAACCTTCTTCCTAGCCCTCTTCCGGCTTTGACTCCTTTGCTAAGGGTCTGCTTGACGATCATTTTGGTGCAGTTTGACAACCTTGGACATGGGAATGTCGTACCTTCAGCGACGAATGCAACATTGATAAATTCTAAGGCCCGGAAAGAACATTCTAACGCTTGTTCATTTTCTTGAACATACGGTGTGTCTGTGGAAACGGATGCAATGATGTCCTCTTCTACCCCGACACATACGAGCTTCCCATCTACTATGAACTTCAGTTTCTGATGTAGAGATGACGGTACCGCCCCGGCAGAATGAATCCAAGGTCGGCCGAGTAGATAATTGTAGGTGGACTTAATATCCATTACAACAAAATTTATGTTGTATACGGATGACCCAATTAGTAACGGGACTTCAATTCTTCCTAACACATCCCTTGTGGTCCCATCGAAGGCTTTGACCATATTCTGATAGCTCTTCATGTGTGCAACATCTATGGGCAACCTTTGCAAAGTTGCCATGGGTAACACGTTCAAAGTTGAACCGTTGTCGATTAAAACTCCCAGTACCACATAACCTTTACAGTGGATCGTGATGTTTAGCGCTTTGATAGACCCCATTCCACCATCAGGGATCTCATCGTCAGTGAATGTTATGTAATTGTCCGCAGTAATGTGATTAACAATCCGATCCAATTTGCCCACTGATATATCCTTCGGGAAAAAAGTCTGGTTTAATACTTTCAAAAGGGCGTCACGGTGCCCTTCAGAGCTTAACAGTAAGTCGAGGATAGAGATTCTAGCGGACTATTTTTTCAACTGCTCCACTATACTGTACTCACTGTGCTTCAGAAACTGCAAAAACTCATGCGCTTGCTCCTCGGTGACAGGCTCATTCACCTTCAGAGTTGGATCTGCGAAAATCTTTTTCTTCTCCGCAAGTTTAGTTTGATCCTCTTCTTTTTCCTGAGCCGGTGAGTAACATCTCCCGCTCCTTGTAAAATGTCCTACCTCATTCACTGGCTCCGTTTCCGCTTTCTCAATGATTTCCGGTTTTCCTTGTTGTACTTCCTCGATGGGCTTTGAACTACTCGGCCCAGCCACACTCGCGGCGTAATTCCATGACACCCTTTGTGTATCCTTAAACGGGAAGGGAGCTGGAGGGGTAATTACTATGCGAGGAGCATTTACCGATCCAATTGGATTGTTGTCCCTTGGTCGGGCTGAAATGACTAGCGGCCTGCTTGCACTGTATTTTGGCCCGGTATTTTCTGACGCGTACACGTCCATCATTTTTCGGCCACCTTCCTTTGTAAAGAACTCTACCTCCTTGTTGTCCATCATTTCTTGTAACAAGCCCCTGAACTCGCTACACTGTTGAATTGCATGCCCGTGTTCTTGGTGGAACTCACAATATAGGCCTTCCTCGGTAGATTCTTTCATTTTCACCCCTAGGCCGTTGTCGAATAGTTGTTGAAAAACCCACTTTAATGGTGATCGAATTTCTGACACACTCACTTTAATTCGCCTTGTTTGGTCCTCTTCAATTGCATTCACGTCCCGACCGCCATGATTCGGGAGTGGGTTTGTTGAGACGCTGGGTTCATCAAATTTCAAGACCCCGACGTTCATCATGTTCTGAACAATCCTTTTAAAGGCGGTGCAATTCTCGATGCTATGTCCATGAAAGTTAGCATGATATATACATTGGGCCTTCGGGTCATACCAATGTGGATAAAGGGGTTTAAGCGGGATGATGAAATATGGGCGAATCATATCAGCATCGTGTAGCTGAGTGTACAACTCAGCATACATAACTAGGATTAACAAGAAATTCGGTTTTTCCCACTTTGAATCCTTCTTGTTCGAGCCTTGTGAGCCACCTGCCCCTGACCCGGGTTTGGAAATCGTCACATTCCTCGGGGGTTCGTACATGATAGCGTTGTTTACCTCATTGTCTTTCTTTTGAAAGTTCTTCTTTGAGCTGTTAGACCCTTCAATTCTCTCACTTTTGATAGCTGCCTCCACCAACTCTCCGGTGGCAACTATTTGAGAGAAGCTTTGCATGGATGTGCTTGTGAACAGACGATCATACATCGGCCCCTTTAATGTCTCTACAAACATATGAGTCATCTCTCGCTCGATCAACGGTGGCTGCACCTGAGAGGCCAGATCTCTCCACCTGTGGGCGTATTGTCGGAATATTTCGTTGGACTTTTGCCTCATCTGTTGTAACATAACTCTAGTGGGTCCCATCTCCGTCACATGTTTGTAATTCTCTATGAAGGCGTGATATAGGTCCTTCCATGATTTTATACTCTCCTGACTGAGTTGTGTGTACCATCGGATAGCAGAACCCGTCAGACTGTCCTGAAAGTAATGGATCAGCAGCTTCTCATCCCTGCTAAAAGCGGTCATCTTTCGATAATACATCATCATATGGACGCTTGGACACGACGTCCCGTCGTACTTTTCAAAGTCGGGCATTTTGAATTTTGGTGGCAGGACCAAATCAGAAACTAAACTGAGTTCGAATGCATCGGTGCTTTTATCCACCGACCCTTGGGCTTGAATTTCTTGGATCTTGGCTTCAAGAGCTTTGAAGTGATCAGCATACTTTTTCTCCATGTCTTGTCGCATCTTCTCCACTTCACTCATAAAGTTGAGATCTGGGACTTCATCGACATTCGGGGTGAAGTCATTAACTTCCACGGGGTGACTCGTGGATGTCCCTACTATGTTAAGTTGCACTCTCCCAGACTGCGCTTCTGGTTGCCCCCTAGTTACCGTGTCTGTCTGTCCTTCCATTGATGCTTTGTCCCTCTCATCTTGTTTCGGGCCCAACAGAGCAGCTATCTGACTGATAATATCCGTCTGAATTTTAGTGAAGTCATCTTTCATGCCATTTTCTATCGCATCTAAGCAATTTGCAAATACGGCATGATGATCCTCTAGTCTTTGTAGTCTTTCTTCCATTGCTAGTCTCTTGATGCGCGAACGCGTTGAATACGTGTATAGTATGTTTGCTATTTTTAAAAGTCACTGCCATAAAACCTTTGTTATTAAACTTTATTTTGGTTAATAATGCACATGATGTATGAATGCATGAATGCAAGCGGGTATTAAATTCAAAAAACAATCTCTTAAAAACACTTGTCTGTTCAAAAAGGATTCACTACAACTTTAAAGATAATCTACAGAAAACTGTTGGCCCTAATCCCTAAGTTGGTCAATTCATGTAGTAGGCGGACGATGGTTGCTCCATGCACTTCCTCGATGTTTGGCTGGTCCAGAAGAGTTGTAGCTTCTCTTGACAATATCTGTACTTAAGACGCAATACTTCTAACTCGTCCCTTGAAGTTGACCAACTCACTGTTCTGACTCTGGATCGTGCGCTGTGTTGCTTCACACTTAGTCTTCCATGCTTCTCCGACACTCTGACTCAAAGCTCCCTCAAAGTCGACTAACTTCTCTTGCAACTCTTGTACTTGGCCCTTGAGCGAGATAATCCTTTGTTGAAGCCCCTCCTTTTCTTCTTCCATTTTGGCCTTGTCTTCGTTGTGATACTTAGCCACCAGTTCTTCTAGCTGTGTTACTTGAGTTGTCAACTCACGGATCGTTGCTCGCTCTTTGTCCGATATCTTCTTGGCTTTGGAACTTGCTTCTCTTGCTTCACGGTATTTCCTTTCGTAAAGCTTCTTGTATTCCTCCTTTTCCTTTAACGCCTTGTTCAAGCGGTCAGAACTGTCCTCGACACTCCTATTTTCACTTTCCTTTTTCCTTTTACGCCTCTCGGATACTTCTTGCGCTTCTCTCAAATCTCGACGTAGCCTCTCGATCTGAAGTGCCATATCTTTTTCTCTCCTCTCATGAGTCTGTACTTGGTACTTCGCAAGGTTCAACTATTGTGTGAGTTCATAGATCTTCTTATCTTTTCTCTGAAAATCCAAGTCCCGATCCTCCTTGAGCTTTTCTAGTGCTGACGGTGCTTCTAAGGTTACCTTGCTTGAAGACGGTCCCTCATCCCTCGGTACTCCTCGGAAAACTCCATCATTCGCCCTTTGCTCTCTCTACTCATCATATCGGGCCATGATCTCAAACTCTTGATAAGGCTGAACCCTCCTAAGTGAATCCCAAGCCTTCACAATCTGGGCTAATTTGGATCTGTACCCCTCGCTTTGGTGTGAAAAACTAAAACTGGTCATCCCCGCTGTGGCCGGAATGAACTATCTCGAACCAAATTGCCTTAAGACTAACAGAGGGCAGTAAGCCGTTCCACCCCATATACCCGCTAATGGGATCCAATTGTTGTCTCCGCACTGATACTGAAAAGTCATCCCTCTATTCAACCAACAGGCCTTCCAAACGATATCCAAATCTGTCAAATCCCGGAAAAGATCACTCCATTGGGCTTCGGTCTTCTTCTCCACAATACAGCTCTTTAAGTGCTCTTCAATAGGTGAGTAGGTAGTCCTGAACCTTAGGGCGCTATACGGAGAGCTCCAACGGTGGCCTCTGAACCATACCTCCAAAAGCTGTGCGCATCCCTAAAATCTTCTTTCACCGGCCCTCTTGCATGCGGTGAGTGATCTATAGGTCTCGGATAGTATGGCAAGAACCGGATTTACTCCTTTGGATAACTTCTCGAATAAACCAACCGTGGATGGGTCTATGTGCTCGGGAGTTCTGAGAAATAGCACCAACCCATAGATGCAAAGGGCGTACATCCTTCTTGCTTTGGTGGGCTCTTGGCTGCTCGAAGCTATCAAATCCTTGAAGACCTTCCAACTCACTCTTTGTCTCTCCTCGCTTGCGTCCTCATGACCCGTTACCTTCCGGTCCCAAAACTCTTTGTCCTTACCGGTGATTTGCATCAACTTCTTCTTGAAGCCCGAAGTGCTGTTGAGCTTGACATATATCCTATCATTCTTAATCGCTGGACAGTTGACTAGAACTTCGTATTCCTCCATCGTAGGTGTCATGTCTATCTTCCCAAAAGTGAAACAGTTGTAGGCAGGATTCCAGAATTGCACCATCGCCCTCATTAGGTGCCTATCAATGGGGACCTTCACTAACAACGCAATATCCCCAAACTCCTTCTTGAATTGATCTTTTATGTCATTACTCCACTATTCCCATATCTCTTGGACTTCAGAGAGACAAGGACTCTGATTCGTGCTCATTCTAACATACCCTTTTAGTGTGAAGATACTCCCTGTTGGTAAATTGTCACCCTTCTCATGCTGAACTAACTCGGACCATGTCCAGACTTCCGTATTATCTTCGCCTATAATGATCCCTTCTGACATTTTTGGACACTTCTAACTTTATTGTTTTCCAAATTAATACCCATGCAAATAATATGCCAAGTAAATAAAATGCATAAAAGATCAAAGACAAACAAAAAACAAGAAGAAAATGTGTTAGTAGGATAAAGACAAAGATAAAATACAATAATAAAGTACCTGAAAAATAACCGTAGAGCAGTTAAAAAATGCAAATAAAGTTAACCAGAGAACAGGATAAAATGCGTAAAATAACCAGAGAGCATGTTAAATTGCGTAAAAATAACCAGGGAACATGCTAAAAGAGAAATCCTAAGTTTGACAGCATTTCGGCAGCATACCGCCTTATCTTATGGTTCCTGTCTGGCTCTAGAAGGGGTTGGTTTCTACCCTATATGCGATTTTTGGTTTAGACACTAGGTTCCCGAACTGTCGTTATCGCCTACTACGACGATAAGACATCGATTCAGTGGTATAGGTCCCTTACAATGGAGGTGAAGACCCCATGATGCGTAAGGTTAGTATACTGGAAGTAGATAAAAATCTGAAACTCAGAGCTGGAGAGCATCACGTCGGATAATATCTAACTCCCACTTAAGGGTGAAAGCTCGGGTCGAGAGCTTATGCATGAATGACAAAATATATGAAAGTAAAAAGTTATCCTCGTTCAAATGATGTTCACTTAACATTAAAAAATTAAATTAATATTTATCTCCAAAATGCCAAAATACCACGTAAATTTGAAAAAAAGTTACGCCTGACTCACAAAAAATAAATTCTTAGGTCCCCAGCGGAGTCGCTAAGCTGTCGCGACCTTTTTAAAAACACGAGTTTAGGTGAAAAATGGCTTGACAATTAGTTTTGAAAAGTACGAGCTTTATCAATTTTAATCTCGAAAAACCCAAATTTTAGAAAAATCTATAATTTAATTTTGAAAAATTGACTTAGAGTCGCCACCGGCCACTTTGGTAGGCCAGACACCATAAAACAAACCAGAGATTCGTTTTTAAAAATGTTGGGTTCGGGAGTCGGTTACGTGTAAGGACGGCCCTTACAAATGCCCAAAAATTGGTACCTTAAAAAATATTACGTGGCATTGAGACTTTGAAGATAGATATTAATTTAATTTTCCATTGTTAATTGAACATTATTTGAATTTTGGATATCCTTTTGATTTAGAAGTTACACCACCTTTAAACTTGAGTTGAACGAGACGTCCTCTAGATAGGAAACCTCACCCAAATTCAAAGGAATGTAACTTCCGCCTCAAAAGGCTAAAGCAAAATGCATGACCATTTTTATCTTGTTCATTTTAAGTTCTAATCCTAAAAAGGCTCCATTGCTTTAAGTGTTTAAAACCTAAGTTGCTAATGTTACTAGTTACTTACCTATCCATTTTTATTTAATTCTAAACCTAAGTTATTTCGTTAAAATTTTAGGTTTTAAATAACACATAAATTCGATGTCAAGGTACACTCTCTAGGTCAGCATCATGGTACGTCAAAACACCAACCTCTTTAGTGTATCTGAGACATAAGATTCAAATGTTATATTACTAGATTATCTCCCTAATTAAATTAATTAATTAAAGCAACTAGTCTTAGAGGCTCTAAATTAATTAACTTAAATGTTTACACCTTGAATGTTCTTCATGTTCGTCTAGAACATGAAGAACACGGTTAAGCTCCGCCGCTTGAGACGTCGTGTGATCCACTTCGCCACCGTCCGGCGTCGCTTCGGCGTGTTCGCTGACCACCACGAATCATGCCGGTCGTCGCCTAGAAGCCGTCGGCGGCCGTTTTCGACGCCGGTGAGGTCATCGGAAGCCCTAAAATCACTAAAAACCACCGGAAAACACCATAAAACTCCAAAAACCAACCGAAACTTCTAAACAAAAAACCCTCAGGCTTCAATCAAAACGAATCAACAAAGAAAAACAGAAAAACTCACCTGATTCCTTCGATCAGATCTCTACCGATTACACTCCAATCCCTAGCTCCGATTCAAGCTTTTTGCGCCGAAAAAACCCTCCCCTTTCACTGCCGATCGAATCCCTATTTAAAGGGATTCGATTCAGCAGTTCAATTTCATTCAAACTCTTATTCAATCCCTAAAAAGGCTCAACCAAACAAATCATAATCCTAACAAACTTCAAGAACCCCCCCACGTTCGATTTCCAGATTTTTTCAATTTAATTTTTTTTGATTTTTTAATATTATTATTATTTATATTAATTATTATTTATATATTATTTATTATTTATTTTATTCGTGTTGATAGATAAGGTAATCTCTGGTGGCCCATGGATGATTTACGGAAGCTACTTGACTATCCAGCCCTGGTCGAGGGAGTTTTCGACAGCTGAAGATCATCTTAAACAGATTTTGGCATGGGTAAGACTGCCTGGATTACCCTATCGCTATTATTCGAAACATTTGTTCAATGCAATTGCAGGACTAGCTGGAGAGGTTATTCGGGTTGATTTTAACACGATGGAGGGTCGTCGAGGGAGGTTTACACGGCTTGCGGTTATGGTGAGGCTAGACCAGCCACTACTACCTGGTATGATAATTGATGGTAGGTTCCAACGGATAGAATATTAAGGTTTGTCGTTGATTTATTTTGGATGTGAGAAGTACGGACATACTAAGGAATTATGTGCGGAAGTACAGAAGCAGGCGGCACAACCCAAAATTGTAGAACCAGCACCAAAAGCTGTTGAGATGTATGGGCCATGGATACAGGTGGAGAAATGACGACAGGGAACCCAACGAATTGCTAAGGGATAAAACTCTTCTGATTCGAGGGCTGCTAAGTCAACGGGTTCGCGGTTTGCTGTGTTGAATGTTGGAATAGATAATATAACGGTGGAAGAGCAAACTCCGACGCAAGAGATCGGCCAGGCCCCGATTCCTAGGGCCGATCATGGTCCTAGTTCAAAGAGGGTAATGAAAGGTAAAGAGGTTGTGGTGGTTCATTAGCCATCTGTGAATAAGGGTGCACAACAGGTTCAAATCATCGCGGACATAGCAAGACCATCTAATGTTGTTCCTCTTATGGAAGCTACTGGGTCGCAAATAAATACGGATGAGATGATCACAAAAGCAGTGATTGACACTTCTAAGGCATGTAATGAACAGGAACAGTTTAAGAGTTTACAGGTCACCAGTATTGGTAATGAGACACAAAGCACGGTGCAGACTGTTCCTTCTAAGTTGCCTACGGAAAAACATACAGTTATTCGTATTGCGGATGAAAATCAGAAATGGGTTTTAAAAGATAATAATGGAAAACTAGCGTTAGGTTTGATTCGTAAAATAAGCAAGACATATGCTCGTAGTGGCACTATTCTAAGCCCTTTGGTTCGCAAGAACGGAAAGACGAAAAAGATTGATGGGAAACACCAAGCGGTGGAAGTTACGCAATGGATAAATACAGTCTCAAATGAAATATCTACAAAGCAAATAAGTCTAGATCTGTTCGTTAGGTCGAGGGGTTCAGAGACAGCTAAAAAGGGTGAAATTCGATGGACTGCGAACGAGTTATTTGAGGGAACGATACAAGCGAGGAATCAGTGAGTTTGGGGTTCTTTATACTTATTTTAATGATTAAAATCATGTGTTGGAATACTCAAGGCACTCTTGACCTTGACTTTAATCGCTATTTTAGATTATTGGTTAGTGTGCAGTTACCGGATATGATTGCAATCTTTGAGCCTCGAATAAGTGGGGATGGGGCGAACAGTTTCATTCATCGCTCGGGGTTTGATTATTCATACAGAGTAGAAGCAAATGGTTTTTCAAGAGGCATATGAGTCCTTTGGAAGGAGGGGATTATGTTTGATGTTCTTACTGTTTCAAACTAGTTTGTATATAGAATTGGTGTGGATTCTAGATCAAATGTAAAATTCCACGCTACGTTTGTGTATGCAAGCCCAGAGTGGGGTAAACGTCGATTCCTCTGGGATCAACTTGAGGTCCTAGATCCAGGGCCTGGAATGTCGTGGCTGCTTGGTGGAGACTTTAATGCTATAGTAAGTTTTGATGAGCGGTCAGGTGGATCGACTCGGAGAGTGGAGACTTACGCGCAGTTTAGTGAGTTTATATTCCGAACGAGGCTTATTGACATGGGTTTCAATGGTCCATGTTTTACTTGGCAGAGGGATAACTTGAGTCAAAGGCTTGACTGCTTCCTTTGTAATGCAAAGTGGTATGATTTTTTGCGTCTTGAAATGTCCTGCATCTACCTTTGATGGGGTCTGATCATCGTCCAATTTTATTGATGATTGAGGCGGATAGGAATCGAAATGGTCAATGGCCTTTTCGGTTTGTGTCAGCATATAATGATCACCCAGATTTTAAGTGGTTATTACATGAGAGCTGAGATAGCAATATAAATGTGTTTGATAACATTTTCTTATTTCAGGAAAAAAGGCATCAATGGAATAATCCATTTCTCTTAGACTTAGAGATCAAACTGAAATCTGAGTTGAATGTTGCCCTTGAGCAGGAGGAAAGCTTATGGTTTCAAAAATCTCGGAGTAAATGGCTTGACCAAGGTGATCGTAATATAAAATTTTTTGTTATGAAAAATTGCTTTTCAAAGAATTTCAAATGGATAAGAGGGAACTTTAAACGATTTAATTCTTTAATTCTCTTATTCAAAGTTTATTTGACAAAGGGGGAGCAATCTCAAAAACAATTTTTCAAGTTAGTTTTATTATATCAAAAAGGGGGAGATTGTAGAACTAATGTTTTGATATAATAATTGAAAAATAGTTTTAGACTAATTTGAAAAGATTTCAAAAATGGTTCTTATGTCCAAACTATTTGAAAATATATTTAAGATGTTTTTGAGTGATTTTAAATATGTTTTTAAATGATTTAAAGAAACCAAATAAGTGTTTTTAACCCAGGTGTTTCGATACACCCTTAAGGTGTTTCGATACCTGTTCTTCAATACCACGGTTTCAAAGGCAAAACCACAGTGGTATCGATACTGGTATCGATACCTTTTTGCCACTGTAATGCTCTGTTTCGAAACCTGTTTCGAAACACCCTCAACGGTCAAAATGATTTTATAAAAACCCCCAACGGCTAGGAGCGGTATCGATACCGGTATCAATACCAGTACTTAAATACAGGTCAACGGCTATTTCCCAAAGAGGGTGTTTCGATACCAATTCAAGCGGTATCGATACCACCTGCACCAGAAGAGGAAATAAGCCTTGTAATCAGCTCTAAACGGCTCCAAATCAATCCCAACAGTCACCAACGGCTAGAAGCTCATTTGGGATGATAAAAGGAAGCCTCAAGCATCAAGAGTAGACTAATGCTTCAATTGTAACAACATTATGATCAAGAAATTGTCTTAGAGTATAATTCTCATCTTTTGGGTAGACAACACTTGTGAGCTCAATGTTAATGTATGCTCAAGTGTCTTAGGATTGGGTGAGTGCTTAGTTGCAAACATTAGCCTTATTAGAAGGATTCAAGTTTGCTAAGTTTTTCTTGTTTGAGTGAATTCCTAAAGTTCGGGTTGTGAACTTTGGATGCTAGATTCGGGTTTGAGTCTAGGATTGTAAGGTTATCCCTTTGGCCTTAAAAGGTTGAAATTCTTAGTGAATTTGGAAATCCTTAGTGGGAAGCTAAGGTAGTGGATGTAGGTGCTTGTTCGAAGGCCGAACCACTCTAAAATCATTGTGTTATTTTTGCTTCCACACTTATCCACCCAAATTGCCACTTCTCCACCACTTGGCTAATCTAATCGGTTGTGCATCGAGCCACTCCAAGTCTAACATTTTTCCACTCCACCACTCTTAATCGGAGGAGGCGCAATACTATTCACATGATTCGCCTAGATGACGGAAGTTGGTGCTCGGAATCAACCATTTTAAAGGAGCATGCTATCGATTTTTCTCAAAGCTTTACACTGTCGAATCGGTTGTCAATTTGGACCGTAATGATTTGAGTGGACATTCACAGGTGTTCAAGAGCCAGTAAAGGCTATTGTTACGGGGGATGTATCGTCAGCTGAAGTCCGTGCAATTATATTTTCAATGAATCTGTATAAAGCACCAAGTATTGATGGTTTTCATGCGGGGGGTTTTCAGAGGAATTGGGATGTTGTAAGGCAGTCGATGGTGTCGTTTGTTCGAGAGTTCTTCGCGACTGGAAATCTAGGCGACATCACTAATCAGATCTTACTTGTATTAATTCCCAAAGTTGCTAAACCAGAGAGTATTAAACAATTTAGACCTATCAGTTTGTGCACGATATTGTATAAAGTTATTACTAAGATTCTGATTAATAGACTTAAGCCTTTGTTACCGAACTGGATATCTTCAACTCAATCAAGTTTTGTACCAGGATGTCATATCACGGATAATATTATTCTAGCTCAAGAGGTAATTCATACGATGAGAAAGAAGAAAGATTAAACCTTGGATGACGATTAAGGTTGATTTGGAAAAAGCCTATGATAGATTAAGCTGGGATTTTATAGAAAGCTCTCTTTATGGTTTATGGCTTTCTGACCGTTTTATTTGGTGGATTTTAGAATGTATAACTTCGGTTACTATAAGAATTATCTGGAATAGAGAGATGACAGATTCGTTTCAGCCTTCCCGCGGGGTGAGACAGGGGGATCCGCTTTCACCTTATTTATTTGTCATTTGTATGGAGTAGTTAGCAAAGGCGATTGATCGGCGAATCCTTGATGGACAATGGAAGCAGATTCAGCTTTCTCGTGGTAGCCCAGGCTTGTCACACCTGTTTTTCGCAGATAATCTGGTACTATTTACGGAGGCATCGTTGAAGCAGGCTAAAATTGTTCATGAAGTCCTCCAGAATTTCTGTATATCGTCAGGATACCGAATTAGTGTTTCTAAAACCCAAATATTCTTTTCTAATAATTGCAGCTTAGAGCGAAAACAAAACATAACGAACCATTTTGGGTTTGAGGTAGTGGATGATTTGGGGAAGTACTTGGGTGTATCGCTTCTATATAAGCACGTTACACGGGCCACTTACCAATATCTGATAGAGAAGATTGATCAACGCTTATCGGGTTGGAAAGCAAAATCATTGGCACTAGCCGGGAGAATTACTCTAGCGAAGGCTGTGTTACAGGCTATATCAATTTATACAATGCAAACTACCTGGCTTCCTAAAGGTATTTATGATGAAATTGAGAAACGCATTCGTCGTTTTGTTTGGGGTATAACACTAGACCATAATGCTATCAATCTTGTAAAATGAGATATTGTAAAAAAAGCCATCAAATATGGGAGGTTTAGGTTTTCGTGATGTACAGAACCAAAATTGTGCTTTCTTTATGAAGGTAAGGTATCACTTGGTTTGTAGTAAGGACAAGTTATGGGTCCAGGTACTAAGGGATAAGTATAAATAGATTGGAGAATTGCCTAGTGAAATTTATCGACGAAACTCCTCGAGGCTTTCGCAAGGTTTGAGTCATTGTTGGGAAGCAATAAAGCAAAGCATGTGTTGGCAAGTTCGTAATGGGTGGAAAGTCGATTTTTGGTGGGACGTGTGGTTAGATGGGAGAGAGCCTTTAGCGACAAAATACCTTCTACCCGGTGATCCTCCTCACGTGAGTGTTGCTAGCATGCTAACGATAACAGGGGCTTGGGGTTGGAGCAAGCTTGCGTTGGCATTGCCTTGCGAGTCCTTGGATCAGCTGGCAAGCGTTGTTCCGCCACATGCTGGATTTGGAAATGACTCGCTAGTTTGGAGATGAACTGAAACGCGTATATTCTCAACCGCATCAGCCTATCGTACTTTGGGGCCAGAGGTGCTCCTTGAGGAGGAGGATTCATGGAAGTTCATTTGGCGTCTTCCGGTTCCACAACAGATCAGAACTTTTTTATGGTTGTTAAACCATGATAGGTTGATGACGAATAAGGAAAGAACTCGTCGACATTTTGGTAACAGCAGCCTATGCCCTGTGTGCGGTGTAGAAAATGAGGATATAAATCATGTGTTGAGAACGTGTAGCCGGGCGAGGCAGGTTTGGGCTAAACTGGTGCCGTAAAACCTATGACGAAGCTTCTTTAACGGAAGTAATCGCGATTGGTTACAAGCCAACTTGAAGAGTAATAGTAATTGGTGGACGATTTTGTTTACAACAACTTGTTGGATCCTTTGGAAGAGGCAATGTGTTTTTGTATTTGATAGTGGAAGAGAATTAGTTGGTAACGTTGTAGATTACTGTGTGGCGTATGCAAAGGAAATTGTGGCTGCTATGGAAATACGCAAACAACAACAGCGAAGAGGGTTGTGTAAACAATGGTGCCGACCGGATGAAGGATGGGTTAAAGTTAATACGGATGGAGCGGTGGGAGGAAATCCTTTGGTTGCAACCGCTGGAGGAGTCATTCGGGACGCCGACGGTGAGTGGATTCGTGGTGTTGGGTGACGCATTGGTCGTTGCTCGGTGATCTGTGCGGAATTGTGGGCTGCTTTTGACGGTTTAACATTAGCCTGGTAATTAGGGTACCGTAAAGTGGTGCTTGAACTTGACAGCACTACAGTCGTGGCTTTGATACAAGGGTTGTTGGTTGACATCGCCCATCGCAATCTTGTTCTTCTGATTAGTGAGCTGATTGTACGTGCATGGGACGTTAGGATTGTGCATGCGAGAAGAGAGGCTAATGGAGTAGCAGATCTGTTGGCTAAGATCATGCGAAATACTGAGGATTTAGTGCGAGTGTTCTTGGAACCACCTAATGCAGTTCGGATTTTACTTGATCGGGACAAGTCCGTAGGTTTGGCTTGATGTTTTAAGGGTTTAAGTTTTTGTTTAAATTTGTTTAATGTCGCTACAAGTACTCTTTTCCTCCAATTAGGTTTAAGGAGATTTTTAACGAGGCTCGTAGTTGCATTCCTTTTTACATAAAAAAAAATACTTTGCATATAATTTTATTAACTATTAAATATATATTAATTTTTATTTATAAAAAATCATGTTCCTAATTTTTTTTTCTAAATTATCGTTTAAAATACTTTTATAATTCTTTTATCTAAGCATCTAACTCAAAAGTTGTTTTTTATTAAATTAAATTTTTATCTTAATTCAGTATTATAATCTTTAATATATAAAATACCTAAATCAACCTTTAAAAATAATTCAAAATTTTAATTTTAACTCAAAATATTATTTACCGAAAAAAATATATATTTTTAACTTAATCGGATGGATCCCAACATAATCCATTGACCCTACACCCCCAGAGATCAGAGCAACGGTGATCTATTCCATAAACCGTATGGGCCTGTGAGCCCAAATCGAGAAATCACGGGGACTACTAAAAAGGCAAATAATTGGCGCGACTGTCATTCCTTTCCAAAAAAAGGAAAATAGTAGGATTAACGTGTACAACGGCTCCCTCGGTTTCGGAGGGAGGGCTTTTAGGCCTTTCCTATGCCTTGACCGATACAGGGGTATCCGTTGAGCTCAAAAAATTCCCAGCCAAGGGAGAAAAAGTCTCTTTCTCTTCTCACATTTAAGCTTCTTCCTTGTCGCCTTTTCCCCTCTTTTCTTCTACATTTCCCCCCAATTAGTACGTTTCAAATTCCCGTAGGGTTATTTCGGTTTGACTTGTTTGCGTGTTTAAATGTTTTGAATGAACGGCATTACTGACTGGTTGATGAGTGCAAGGTTGGTGCCGTTCGTTTGATTTTGCGACCTGTTTGGGATGCGATTTTTTTCTAAATTTCAAGAGATCAGAGGATTATTATGGCTAACAAAAAGGAGGATTCGTGTAAAACACAACTGGTATGATCTGTTTTATTCCTATTGTTACCTTTTCTATGTGATTTTAGAAGAATTTAGTGTTCAGAAACAGAATATAAAATATAAGAAACTACAATGTGATTCAATGGAGATTTTATGTTAATTGTCTATTTTCTTTATCAGAAAATGGTTAGCAGAAAGGAAGAACTGCCTCAAACACAACAGGTTTTGATCGATATCTTTATTCCCTTTTTTCCTTTTATTTGTTCCTGTTACTTTCTAATTGTTCTTGGAAGTTTTCTTGTTCAGAAACAGTAAAATGATCTTTTAAAATTATTGATCATAAACTAGCACAAAAAAAGGGAAGAGCCTTGTAAAGCACAACTGGTTTTGATACATATCTTTTTCTTCTGTTTTCTATCGTCGTTTAGAAAATTTTGGTTTTCAGAAACAGAAAAAGGAAGAAAAAGAACTACATATTGATTTACCGGAGATTTTACATTAATTCTTTCATATTTTCTTGATCAGAAAACGCCTAGCAGAAAGGAAAAAGTGTGCTAAGCACAAGTTTTGTTTTGCTTTCCATTTTCTTCTGTTAATTTTCTATTAGTTTAAAGAAAATTTTGGTGTCGAAGAACAGAAAGAAATCAACGACTAAGATCTAAAATTTAAGGTAGATTTTATGTTAATTCCTTTATTTTCTTCATTAGAAAATGTCCGGCAAAAAGGAAGAGCCTTCTCAAGCACAACAGGTTTCAATCTCTTTTTTATTATTCTTTAATTTTCTATTGGAAAAATAAAACGTTATTTCACAGATTTTTTACCATTTATTTTTATTTTTTTTTATTTTGATGATCAGAAAATGGCTACCAAAAAGGAAGATTCGTCTCAAGCACAACTGGTTTTGATCAATATACATTTCTTTTCTTCTTTTATTTTTTTTAATTAGGTTTTAATAGATTTTGGTGCTCAGAAGGGTGGGGGATCTAATTGTGGTTTAACTGGGAATTTTCGGTAATTATGTATTTTTATTTTTTTATCAGAAAATGGAAGAGTTGTCACATACACAATCGGTACACATTTTCCCCTTGTTCACATTATTGTTTTTATGGAAATCTTTTGGACTGAAAGCTCTGATTCTTTTTTTGTGCGGAGATTTCGTGCTGAAAATCATTTTTGTTTTCCCTCAAGGGAGAAGCAGCAACTGTTGCTGCTACTTCAGGTCCAGCCAGTGCTGCTACTGCAAGCTCTCCCCCCTTGGTGAGTTGTTACTATTCTGGAATCTGGGTTTTTTAATTGTTGATTGAAAGTTGCACGTGACCAGTTATTCCCTGCATTACCATGTGATCATCTTTTTCTTCATATAGATTGTGCTTATAAATCTACCCATTACTCATCTACATATCTAATTTATGTATTATGTTCATTACTTATCTATATCTTATGAGCATGGATGCTTTGAACCATTTCATGAAAGGATTGCCTATATGGCAGTTATTCTCTTTTGATATTATCATGCTTATTGTAGCCCTTACCAACCAAATTAAGCATATGTGAGCATGAGCATGAGATTTGATGCAAGAGAAAGAATTGTGTGTCTATTTTAAGTGCATTACTAGATTATTTACTTTCTTAATTTCTTTTCTTACACTGTCCGCATTCCAGAGTTTCTTAAGCTTGCATTTTTCAAAATTGTAAAAGTTGTTGCATTTCAAGGTTTAAAACTCTTGCAGGTTTTAAAGAGTGGGACACTTTTTCTATCATCAAAAGGTTTGTATACTTTGCTTTTGCAATTTAATTTAACTAATAATTTGTCTTTTACCTTACGTTTTGTGAAGCAATGCTTTTACTTATATTTACTAGAAAAATGTGAACTGTGAGGCCACAGTCCCAGGATAAGGCCTTGGATTCCTATTGGTTATATCTTTCCTTGTTTTTATTTGATTAAAGGAATTGGATGGACTTCATGGAAGAAAAGGTGGTTCATTTTAACACCTACTTCGTTGGTTTTCTTCAGAAGTGATCCCGTAAGTATTTGCTGTCTTGCAGATTGTCAATCTCTACACTGATACTTATTTGTTTTTTACAGCATCTATTGCCTTTTTTTCTTGGAACAACAGCCAAGGTCAAATGATGCACTGTTTTTCAGACTATACCAGGCTTTAGGATCCTCGGGAATGATACTAATTTGCTACAATTATCTTTTAAGTGATCCAGTTCTCTCTCAATCAGAGAAGCATATAGTTCTTGCGTTTTATTTCCTCTCCTGAGAATGACTAATTAGTGGCTAAAATATATCGCAACCAAAAAGATGAAATGAAAATTATAGTAATTTGCTATGATTATCTTTTATGTGCTCTATTTTTCTCCCAATCAGAAGCATCTGGTCAATCATTCCTCATCTGTAAATGACTATTAGTGCCTAGAATCATCTCAATCAAAAAGATGAATGAAAATCGATCTATTGTGTCTATTTCACACAGCAGGTCCTCACACTACTTTTACAGTTTTTATGTCTTTTTCAGAAAGACAAAATAAGAATATCTGGAGGCATATCAAGTCGAAATTGGAAAACTGACATAAAATTGGTCTATTCTGGTGACTCTAAATCCATGGAGTTTACCTATCGAGAAGACTTAAATGCTAATTTAAGTGTCCCATTAGTAGTTGGTACGAAAGTACATTTTTAGTGTGGTAGAAATGATTGTTATCAAACATTATTTAATTTGACAATTAAGGTTCTTTAGTTCAATATGTCAGTTATTTGGTTCTTCATCAGTGGGCCATAAGAGGAAAGATGGGAAATCATTAGATTGATCCTCCTAGTATGTAATTGGGTCAAACTTAATTATGCATCACAAGACAGATGGGGCCTCTGCTACAGGGTATATTCATGAGCTTCACCTCAAAGAGTAATATGGAAAAATGATTTAACTATTGTTTGAGTTGGGGAAGAATTGGAGTGTGCTGTAGTTTTACTAGATGTGTTGATATTAATTTGGCTGGATGTTTTTATCCTACTATTATGTTGTTCTCTTCTCTCCACATTCCGTGCAGTAGTCCATTTGCCTCTCTAGATGCATTTTGTTTACTTAAGATTTTAGAAGATTAATACACACTTGTTAACTTTTCAGAATGCCAGTTCTCAGAAGGGGAATGAAGTGAATTTAACTCTTGGCGGAATTGATCTCAACAATTCAGGCAGGTTGGCTTGCATTTCTGAAAGATAATCCTTGATATCATCTTCAAATTGTGAATCCCATTAAATTTGGAAACATTTACTAACTTGTGGTACCTTTCACATTTCTAGTGTGGTTGTCAAAGCTGATAAAAAGCTCATTACTGTTCAATTTCAAGATGGCCGTGATGGACGAACCTTCACACTCAAGGTTGTTACTTTTTTAACCGTTTCATATCATACCTTCTTCAAAAACAGTTCAGATTTTCATATTTACAGCCCTTGGGTTTTATATATTATTTGCTTGATAAATAGTTGTGAGTTTTTCTATCTGAACCACGTATATCAAGATTCTGCTGAAAGAGTGAAAGATCTTCTTTGTACCTAAAGATGATAAAATGAATCTAACCAAGACAAGGTTTAACGACAGCTGAAAAGTGAAAACTTGGTTTTGAATTACCAACACCTCTGTGTAAAGAAAACTTCGGTATATAAGTTTTATACACGAAGTTCGCACAATGCCCTGCTGATAGCCTTTTTTTATCATCTGAAACTTATATTTAAAACTGGCTTTGCCAGACAACTGGTTTTGAAGGATTGAATGCACTTATTACATATCTGATATAATTGGAAAATTCAATGCTTAATCAAATGAAACGAACAAATAAAAATGATATTTTGGGAAATCATATGACATGATGGTTCCTTTTGATGTTGTAGGCTGAAACTTCGGAGGATTTGTATGAGTGGAAGACTGCACTTGAGAAAGCTTTGTCACAAGCACCAAGTTCTGCTCAATCAGGGGGACAAAATGGTGTGTTCGGGAATGATCAGGCAGATGCAGTTGATGGTTCTAAGGAACCAGGTAAGTTTCATGCATTTTTTTTAATATATATAACTTTGAATTACATCTGTACTAAGCTTCATATCTAGCTCCTAATGTGAACACCTGAAATATATTGAATGATAAAAGTTCATTATCAAAAAAGTTTTAGCATGTCATTGATCTGGAGCCTTGCTGGGAGTTACTTTGTTTTGTATGTACCCTACTTTTTTCTAGTTTTCCGTATCTCTTCATTTTGTCATGTTTCTTTTCAAGCCTATTAAGTTGTTTCTTGGTTCTAATTTGCTTGGCTGTTTTGATATTTCCCCTCTCATTTGAGATATTGGCGCTCTTCTCTTTCTCTTTGTTAGTGAATGATAAACAGCCTGTGAGATCTGCAGTCTTACACAGACCGATTTTACTTGCACTGGAAGATGTTGATGGGTCTCCAACATTTTTGGAGAAGGCCCTAAGATTTGTAGAAGAATATGGTGAGTTGTTATTTTGTTTTAATTGTTGCAATCACATTTAATTATATACTTGCATGTCTGTTTTTTTCTTTTTTGAAATACCTTTCTTGAGATATCCATTATCTGGATAAGGTTCCTGCATATCTAACCACTGTTTGTATCTCATTTTCTTTATCTTTGTTTCATGAATTTTCCACTTTTCTCAAATTTAGCCATGTTCAAATAATTTCACAGGAGTCAAAGTAGAAGGTATCTTGAGGCAAGCTGCAGATGTTGAGGATGTTGAGCGCCGAATTCGGGAATATGAACAGGGTTTGTTCAATTCACACTGTCTTTGGCTATTCAATTTATTTATTTATTTATTTAATATTGCTTTCAAATACTGTAGGTCGTGTTCTTTTCTTACACATTGGATTTATTCATTTAATATTCAATGTTTGGATGTAAACAATGCTATTAAAGGTAGCTTTGTAAGAACTTAAATTTGAATTGGTATTCATGTATGGGAATTTCTTTCTTATTGTTTAGGACAGAGCAAGAAGCCAGACTACTTTGTATGCTTGTAGTTACAATGCTCTCTATTCAATCTTTGAACTCTTTTTTTGGAGATGCTTTTATTTTATTTTATTTTATTTCTTTGCAGGAAAAACTGAATTCTCTCAGGAAGAGGATGCACATGTCATTGCTGACTGTGTCAAGGCATGCCTTACTAGATTCCGCAAGATTTTTACATTTAAGTTGCATCATATTCTTCTGGTATTTTGTTGTTTAATTTGCTTCGTTCCATTTTCCAGTATGTAATACGAGAGTTGCCATCATCTCCTGTCCCTGCATCTTGCTGCAGTGCACTACTAGAAGCATGTCGTAAGTCTTTCGTTGAACTGTTTTTTTTTCCTGTCTTAACCTGTAATAATTTGAGGTCATAATATGCTTTGCCACATTTGGTTCTCGATGCCTCCAATTTTGAAGGTAAGTATATGTTGGACAATCCTTATTGGGTGAAGTTCTTGTACTGAATTGGTTGAATTCCTAAGGAATGTAGTGGAAACTGTCTAGTTACATATTTTTGAGATCTATGACATTGCATTTTGGATGATATATTTCCTAGCTGTTATTATTTTTGAAGATTCTGTTTTGTTATTCTGTTATTGGACATCATACAATGATTAGGAACCGAGCACAGTGCTAGAGTCAATGCTATGCGTATGGCAGTATTGGACACGTTTCCTGAGCCAAATCGTCGCTTATTACAGAGGTAGACGATTCATCACTGTCAGTCCTTGCCCTTTTAAGTATAATGCTTTCTTAGTACAAATTTTCTTCACTGTGCAAGCGTTGCATTTATTCCCTGAGCATTATAGATAATATTAAAAGAGAGCTGATGTTGCATATGGGGTTAAAATGTATATATTTATATTGTGGATTTAAATGATATGCATTTAATAACCATAGCTGTAGATAAGCAAAAGAATGAGAAAAGGATTATTAATAACAAACTATTAGCTGTAGATAAGCAAAAGAATGAGAAAAAGATTTTGTACACTTAACAGTCCATGCATGTGTAAAATTAGAAAACTACATTAAAGATAACTTGTGAATGAAAATAAACATAGAATGATAAGTGCAATGAAAATATAGGCCAGTGCCATATCTGTACAGAGTATAATTAGATGTTAGGAATGAGGAGTTGTTTTTAGACGTCGGAATCTGGTTAATTAGATCCATTTTGAAAGTCATACTCAACTTTAGTTTGCTTTTTTTTTCTTATTGGGTTTTAGACGATTTTCACTTACAATATTTGTTTTAACTTTGGAAAAAGTGGGGGTGTCAAATTCTTCTCCTTTCCTTGTAATTGCCCGTTCTACCTTTGTAGAAGAAAAGAATTTGGATAAGCGAATCTTATTTTAAATTGGTTTATAATCCACAACTTCTTGTTTGTACAACAAATCTTATGGTGTTTAACCCTCAGATACATGCCTTGATCCTTGCTAAATGAGTGAGTGGGACTTTGGATATAATATCTTGCACATAGAAACTACAGCCAATAAGCCCAATAGACCAGAACTTCATGTACTCGAAAGCAGAATACATCTCTCAGTGTTCTGTTAGTTTTCAGCATTTAGTTTTATTTTTGAAAATTATGAGTGAAATGCATTGAAAATGCATTTTTGGGAAAAAAAGAAAGGAAAAAAACTAAGATTCAATCTTCATTCCACAATAAATATATCACCTTCATTCTATGCTATCTCAGATACTAACCGCCTTATCCATATTTATATTTTCTTATTCCTCTCTTTCAGAATTCTAATGATGATGCAAACTGTGGCTTCTCACAAAAATGTAAATCGAATGAGCTCTTCAGCTGTGGCTGCCTGCATGGCACCCTTACTTCTTCGGCCCCTTCTATCTGGTGAATGTGAGATTGAAAGCAATTTTGATGTGGGGGGCGATGGCTCATTACAACTGCTGCAAGCTGCTGCTGCAGCCAATCATGCTCAAGCCATTGTTATAACACTACTGGAACAGTATGATAAAATATTTGGGGTAAGCTGCAGTCATTGTTGCACAACTGCTTCCAATATGGCTTTCTGTAGTCACTATACATGCAAGTATATATACAAATCTATGAGCTGTGTAAAGCTTTTTCTTTAGTACAGAATAGATATGTTTTATTTCTTTATATTCTTTTTAAGCATGCATGATCATTAAGTCAAAATTGTTCGCGTTGTCTTGGATGTCCAGTAGCACATCTAAAGTTAGTATATTATTGTAGAAAAACAGTAAGTAGAATAATAGTATGGAATGACAGAAAACTGAAAATATTTTTATTCTTTGTTAAATGATTCTTGCCTTATAACTTTATAAAGACTCCTAGAGTAGGACTTTAGATATAATTAGTAGTTCTAAATACAACATACTTCTATCTCTTATCTTTAAGAAGGTAGACTTAAAAGTAAACTAGTGACTACTATGTACATGATGGTTATAACACTAATTACATACTGACTAAAATTCTAATAGCTCTCAGATAATCTTACAATTATGACTGTCTAATGGTGGAATTTGAATACAGTTAAGCTGAGTTTATTATATCCTCCCGAAATTCTTTCTGTATAATATAATCATATTTCTGATTCTTTTATTTTATAAAAAATTGATA
The DNA here is from genome assembly GCA_035048815.1 of Abelmoschus esculentus. Classification (NCBI taxonomy): domain Eukaryota; kingdom Viridiplantae; phylum Streptophyta; class Magnoliopsida; order Malvales; family Malvaceae; genus Abelmoschus; species Abelmoschus esculentus. The sequence goes on along the minus strand of JAUCBN010000008.1, from coordinate 6,785,838 downwards.
ATTTGGCTGTTCTTGTTCCATTCCAATTTGTTATTACTTTGTTTTGGATTTGGCTTTTACATTGCAATTATGAGCTCAGCATTTTGTTGGCAGGAAGGTTGTGTTTCCCCTGATTTGTATTCTGACACAGAAGAGAGTGGAAGTGAGGAAGAAACTGATGACGACGATGAGTCCTATGAAGATGATGAATATTCTGAAGACGATGAATGTGAGGATGAATCACAAGGATCTGATGATGATAATGAGTCTGCTGAAAGCGGAACAGGCAGTGAGAATGGTCACTCTGTTAAAAGCGGTGATGATAAGGTTTGTTCCCTCTTTCTTACACTGGCATTTTTGTTTTTTATCTTGCTCATCAGATTTAAAAATAATTGCATAAACAAACCCGATCCAAATTTCTCGACTATAAAGCTTTTTTCTTCAGAAAATCTTATTTAGACATTTACCTCTGTTTAGTGACCTTGTAGGTAAACCAGATTTATACGCAATTTACTCTTTTTTAATGATTTTGTAGCTTGTGTATCTGCTTCGTTTGTCATCAATCTGGCGACTCAAGGTTTCTATTGTTTGATTTGTTTCAACGTCTTTGCTTTCCCCTTTGAATTTGTGTTCACTATATGAACTTGTCTTACCGCTATCAGAATATATTCGAAATTAACTTTACAGAACCTTATATCAGAATCAGATGTATATTGTTCTCTATCTTTCCCTTTTAGGAATCTTGATGTTTTTCTCTTTGCTATTTTTTGTTTGCAATTTATAGCTGTCTTCTTACTTTCTGTGTCCCCTCAGTTCAGATTTTTAGCATTGCTTCCGTTTAACTTATAAAAGGTGAAGGAGCAATAAATCAGTGATAAAAAGAGGAGACACTATACTTATGAATTGAAAATAAAACTGCAGGATTCTGAATCTTCAAGCTCCAGTTCCAAGCCCTCCAAAACTAGTGATGATGACAAAGCCACCAAGAAAGTTTCAAGTACACTTAATGTAAATGACAATTCAAGAAAGAGCGAGGATAACCAGAGAAGTAAGAAGTCAGCAACTGAGAACAATAAACCTGCTGATCTGTCAAAAAGTGTTCATGGAGTAACCAAGTTGGAGGATACATCAACTCGTCATAGTCCAGTCTCTAGTGCTGCAAAGCCCCCTCCTGTTGGAAATGGACCTGGCCACAATGCTAGGCATTCAACTGTTTTAGGGAGGAGTAGCGTAAGTTTTTGTTTCTTGCATTCGTGGTGTGTTCTGCTTTTTGCCTAGTTAGCTTTCCTGTTAGCTAATGAGTATTTCCAGGCATTAATTAAATTATAATTGCAATGGGTTAACAATCTTATAGTAAATGATTATTTGATTTATCGTGTTTGCTTTTACAGGGAAGCAAGAAACTATCTGCGGACTGCGTTGATCTTCCATGTGAGGAAGAGTAAGTGATGTTCCCATGATCTGTAGGAAAAAAAAGGAAGGTTGTATAAATTCACCTGCTGCTACTTACTTTCCTGGTTTTGCTTGCTTTAACTCATGCAGACCCATAAAAGTTCCAAAAACTTCTAAAACCTTCTCTCATGCTTAGGGTAAAGCAATTTACCCTTTGCATAACTAATTTACAAAGCCAAAAGTGGAAAGAAGAAAAATAATGTAGATCTGACCTTCGTAAATTGTTAATAATCTCTCAATTTTCTGTTATACTTACCTGATTTTGCCTCAATTTTAGGGTTGCAGTTGAGTCGCTTGAAGCTGAAAAATCAGAATTGCAAAAGAGACTCACGGAAGAGGTTCTGCCTTTATCCACCCTTTCTAGTTATTGTTATTGCAACATGTTTTGTGAACTTTTCATATCAAGTCATCTTTCTAATGTAGATTGAAGGTAATACTGTTCTTGAAGCCAGCTTGGAAAAGCGAAAGAAGGCGTTGCATGAGCAACGGCTAGCTCTTGAGAAAGAGGTATGTTTGTCAGGAGAATTTTTTATGCATGACAATACATCTAGAATGGACAATTATACACTTGCTGGAAGTACATTTGTTTTGTTTAAAAAAATACTTTGTTTTGATTTGGTAATATATTCCTTTGTTTTGTTTAGTTGCACAAAGCTAAAGGATTTTTTATCGCAAGTGGTGTGCTAATTTTGGCACTGTTTTGATTGATACTCCTGGCTGTACTTATAGGTTGCAAGATTAGAGGAAGAGCTTCAAAGGGCAAGAGAAAAGAGGGTTGCTCTTGAAGGAGGACTTAATCCGTCTCAAGGATCCACATCTCTCCCAGATAAGCTTGATGAAAAGGTAGCCTATGGCCTTCCTAAGATTTAATCAGTGTACTCGATATTTATTTGCATCAAATTTTAACTTTCGGGTATTATAAAGACAATGGCAGATCTCGAGGTCATAACTCAAACAGAGACGGATGTAAATAATTTGAACAAAAAGGTTGATGATCTTGGGAAACAGCTTAATCAACAGCCTGATCAAGAGTCTGCTTCCATGAGTGATTCATGCAATCAACGTGAACCAAATCATCAATCAAAAACGTAAGCTTCATGTTGGTTCTCTTACAGTGTCATATTTTGTGGATATTTGTTACGAAACTTTTCTTTGATTTGTGTCTTTTGGAGTTGGAATACATGTCAGCCTTGTAGGGATCGGAATTGTAAAATACATCTTGAGTTGTTTGGCAACTGCTAACTTTCCAATAATAAATGCTTCAAAATAGATAATCTTCTTTAGATGTTTATTTACATTTTCTTTTCCAATTCCCATTCTTATCTCTTTGTGAACTTGGTAACAACGTGTATACATGTTTTACTCTGAACACAGCAAAGATAAGACAAAGCGTTCTGAAGCTGCTTGTTCCAGGTCAAGAAGCAAGGTAAACTCACAAGCATTTGAGACAGCATGAAATTTCCTAGATTAAGAATGGAATAGATTCTGTTATTTTACTTTGATGAATTAACTTCATTTTCTTTGAAATCCTAACCTGTTTACCTACTTTTTTGGAATTTAGTGTGTTTAATTTGTTAGCATGAAAATAGTGCCAGATTAAAAAAAAAACAGTTTTGATCGAAGTCATGTAAAGGTATATTCCAATAAATGGCCAAATGTTGATCATATCCCACTGCTCTGTCGGTGCAGTATCCTAATCTAGTCTCTTAAGCAGTTTGTTTTATCTTAAACTTGCGTCTCCTGGTTATATTGAAATCTGTTTTGAATGGAAAACCTGCCTCTGCAGAAAATGAATGTAGACAAAGCGGAACTTGAGAAAGGGAAGAAACATGAATCATCATCGACTGAACAAGACAGCAAGTCTACAAGTACAGCAGAGACAGTTTCAAACAAGCGCTATACTAAAAGTAATTCCAAGAAGTCAGCTACGAAGGGAGAGGTATGTTTTATTATTCTACTCTGACATAAGACCAACTAATCAAGCTGTAATGCAGTTTTCTAGAATTTGAACCCATCACCATTGGAACTTTATAGAATCTGTCACTGCAGAAAACTAATGTGGACAAATCTGAACCTGAGAAAAGGAAGAAGCATGAATCATCATCGGCCGAACATGACAGCAAGTCTACGAGTGCAGCTGAGACAGTTTCAAACAAGCGCTATACTAAAAGTAATTCCAAGAAGTCAGCTACAAAGGGAGAGGTATGTTTTATTCTGCTTTGACGCCAGACCAATTATATCAAGCTGCAATGCAATTTTCTAGATTTTGAACCCATCACCATCAAAACTTCCTGGTTCAACATCAATTATGCTTATTTCAGTGCATAGTTGGTGATAAACAATATAATTTTTAGTTTTTATATAAAAGCTAGTACAGTTGTTCAGAGGCAATTCCTTAACTTCAGCTCTTACAAAACTGACAAATGGACTCAACAACTTTATGAAGGAGCCTCGAAGCCAGACTGCAAATGAAAAGTCTGGCACGGAGAAAGTCCGTGGTTCAAGTCAAGCAGTCCCCCCAAGCACATCGGATAAAGGCAAAGGAGCAGAATGTACCAAATCTGTTAAAAATCCAGACAAAGGCAAAGGAGCAGAACCTCCTACCAGATCTGTTAAAAATCCAGAAAAGGGCAGAGGACCCGACATTAGCGAATAACCCTAGAATCCATGCAATAAAACCCATATTCAAGACCAGGGATGATCTGAAGGCCAATGGCTGTATGCCAGTCTCTTGCTAATCAATTTTTTAATCAACTGTATAGTGTCTGCTGATCAGACTGATGATGGAGCTTTAGATTGTTGGTGGGAAACTCTGATTGGTAATGCCCCATGTCCAGAGCAAGAGGAAAGGTTGCTACACTTTAATCCAAGATGTACACATGCATATATCAACTAGAATGGCATAGATGTAATAAGCTGAATAACTAATTCTAGTATATCTATATGTCCTGAACTTATATTTGACTTCTACAAATGTATATATGAGATTATAATCAGTCAAATATATGTGAAAAGCTGGTTTGCCATTGCTGTTTTATGATTTGTACAAGATATTTTTAAACTGGGAAAAAGGATTAATGCTAAGAAATGGTGATAGTGGAGTGGTGCAGTGGCACCAATTGGTTTGTCAAGAATTACCCTACAAGCAATCTGAAATTTGAGATGTGTAAGATTTTTCTTAGGATTAAAAGTAAAGGGATTAAATTTCAAATTTGGAAGGCATGTGGGGATAGGAGCATAGTTGACCGAATCTTAACGATATTATTACATAATCACCAGAACAACAGGGCTTCTTTGTCCTGTTACTGCTTATTGAATTTCAAAACCAAAATTTCTTCCTGCTACATAAAACTAGAAACTTAGCCTAAACGACAAGGCGAACAAAGAGCAACGTTCAATGAAACTAGTTACAAGCCTCACGAGCAATTCCCAAGCGAGAATTGGCGACATCAAACAGAATCCTATGATTTTGCTGCTGCAAATTGGCTATTACGTTCATGGCGGCGTTCACATTATTTGGAACCGGTGCTATTGCCAAGCAAGCACGTGACCCTACACTGGTATGCAAGAAGTTGTTCTCCATTGGCAGTTTCATGGACAAGCCTTCGAAATGTAATGTTATTAATGGGGCTTCAACTTCTGCTGATGCCTCGAAGCATGTCTCGAATATTCCTATAGCTGTAAGCGGGCCTTTCACTTGCTTCACAAACTCGTTACGAATCGCCACGTAAAGGGGTTGCACAAATCGGGTTACAACTGTACCCGAGTCGATTATTGTTCCCGCCCCGGTGTTGGGGTTAAACGCTAGGTATTCTGGAGCGATGGGGACCCGAACTTGGCCCACACTGACCCCGGTTAGGTTAACATAGTAAAGTGAGGGTCGGTGCGGGTTTTTCAGCAGCGGGGTGGTTTGAATATTCTCGGGCTGACCTACGGGCCCAAGTTTGAGGGAACCGGAGAAGTAGTAGGACTTGAAACTTGGTAAACAGTATGAAAACACATTCGAATAAAGTGCCCCGGATTGCGAAAGTAGAGACAAGGGTCCCCGGCCCAAACCCAATAGCCCTTGGGGTGGGATTGATTTACCAGAGATGGTATTAATGCATCCAAAAGCGAAATTTGGGACAACGTCATCGGCTAATGTTAAGGAATCTTGAACCAAGTTGGCAGAGAAAGAAGAATCTCCGCCGTAGGATTGGTTAAAGGAGCAAGCAGCAGGTCCAGTAGCCGGGCAGGAGAGACCATGAACCTGGGTGCATTGGGGCAAAGAGCAATCCAACGAGCCATAACTCGAAGAAGCATTGGGTGAGAATGTGGTGGTCGAGCAACCGGTGCAGCCGGAGCATGGGGCCCAAGCAACATCATTACTAGTGTCGAGTACCATGAACATGGTCTGACCCGGGGTGCCAAGCTTGACCTTAACCACATAGTTGCCAATGGTGAGGACTTGTTGACCCGAAGCAATTGGAACCGCAGTGGTCTTTTGGGACACGAGGCTAGACAAGTACTTGACCCTTGCTGGGTCTTTTGAAGCCATGTTGATGATTGTGTTGATCCATGACTCAGGTTTCGCTGAGTTGAATGGTGAGCATTTGCCGTAGATCGGAATCACCGATAGGTCCGAGTTGTCTGGCTGAGAACCACATAGGTCTAAAGCCTTGGCGGATGAAATGAGAAGAGCAAAGAACAATATTGTAGCGGTGAAGTCCATGCTTTTTGTGCTAGGACTTGAGCTGGGAGCTAAAGGGAGAAATATTTAGTGAGTGGTGCATTCGAAAAGAGTATACCAAGAGGATTTTATACATGCAATTTAGTGCATTATAATTACTAAAACAGCCTTGTTGCTGTGATATATTAAACAGAATAGGACATGCACGAATTTTTTTTGAACAATTTGGGATCTGCTAAAAGAGTAAAATATCCTAGTTGGGATGGAAGTGGGCCAATAAGAACGCAGGGATTTTGCCGCAAATTTTCTGTCCCTTAGCGCATGTCGTTCGGTCATTATTAATAAAATACGGGTCTTTGCAGGGGGAAGTGAAGCAAAATGACAAGCTTCCAATGCCGACGACATGGAAAAGACACAAAGTAAGCCTTGAGTTACGGATAGTGAAGAAAATGTCTTAGTTTAAGGCTTTAAGCAATGACCCTACTGCCTACTGCCTACTGGTAAGAGTCTACTCCTCAATCACATTGCCCTATCGGGACTCAATCTTATACTGAATTGTATAGTAATTTGGAAATGTCTGGAAATCCGATATTAAACCAACAATATAAATAAAAACATATAAATTTAATTATTTTAAGAGTATGATTATCCCTTAACCCCCTACATTATTTTATTAAGTGGATGAGCTGTCAAACTCGTGAATCACTGCTGGAAGAGGGTACTGCTGTTTTGTCCCTAAGTAAGTTCGCATGAGAATGAGATGGGATCCGTCACGGCTCACGGGCGGACAAACACTTTTTTCGGGATAAACCGGGACCCACCGCTTGTGATGTGTTATTTTAAGGGACGAATGAAACTCTCGATCTTGGCGAATAAAAAAAATATTATTGATTAAATCAATATTAATAAAATTAAATTTCAATAAAATTAATTTAATAAAAATTAAGTTTTCAAGTTAAAAAATTTAGATTAAAAAAATAAAATTTAAATACATTATTTATGTTTTAGTTAATTCCTTTAGCTCTATATGATATATAACGTGTCATTTAAATTAAAATCAATTAATATTATAATATTATAAATAATTATAATTAAATTTTAACATAAATTAGATTAAAAAATTAAATAAACTTTAAATTATAAAATAAGATAGGATTCACTTTATCATATATTTACAAGATACCACAAAGAAAAAGGATTCACTCTTAAGGCTCACTCCTGGATACAGTAATTTTGAAGTCCATGCACCGGCACCACTCCAGCAAGCTCACGAGGTTGTACTGTTGAGAATAATACTAGCTGTCGACTCAAGAAGAAGACAGAAAATGGTATCTTTAATTATTATATCTCTTCAGAAAGAAGCACAGGGTGGTAAACTTTGACACAGTAAGACATGAAAATATTCCATTTGCATGCAAATAGGAAATAGCCAATAGGTTCGAGTCCATGGAAGTAGTCTCTAAAGTATCACAAGATGATGATATTCCAAAGACATATCTTATTCATTTTCATGCAATCTCCTATGTACTTAATAATAGCTGCAGCCTGCAGCCTGCAGCCTGCATGAATTGCATGATACGGAATCTCTAAACGATTCAGTTAACTTTAATATCCTAACCCTAACCCTAACCATCACCCTCAGCCACCGACATCAACCAAACCCCAAATAAACCATAAATGAACTCTGAAAAATAAACTCCGACACGGCTAGCCAAGGTCGGTCGTCTGTAACAAACAATAGGAAAAGAGAATTCAGACCCAAAAAAGAAAAGGAGACTATTGGGGCTTTCACTAGATAGAAAAATAGAGAAAAAAGTTAAAAAAATCATAAAATCGTAAAATAGTATTTTAACCAAAATATTTTTTCCAAGATTCTCGATAAAATCATGTTTCCAATTTAAAATATGTGTGGTTCTGTTTTGATAACCCTTAATATAATACACTTTAATCAGATCCCAATATTTAAGAAAATATTTTTTTCCATCTGAGAATCTTAAGAAAATTATGTCACAGGCTCAAAGAGATGTTATTTTCTCGTTAATCCTAATTAAACAATTTTTTTAATATTTTTAACAAAATAAATTTTACGTATTTAGAAATTATATTTTAAAATTATATTCAAATTTATAATTTCTATCCTATTAAGTAATCAACTATATATTAATTTTGGGCGTGGTGAAGGTACTTATTCGTTTTCACATGTAATGAATCTCAAACTTATTTTTATGCTTTTTATAAACCAAAATTCGTTATTTTAATAAAATTGATAAAAACAGTTTTTGTTAAAATAATCAATTTTTTCAGGTGATCGAATCTTATTAAATTAAAAAAATATATGATGTTTCTATTAAAAAATTTTGTAAAACGTATTAAGCTTGCAGGACCATAGTTACATAATATATTTTCTAAATTTTAAATTCAAAATTATTATTTATATTTTTAATGTTAGACAAAAAGCAAAAAAAAAAAAAGGAAAATCAAAGACGTGTGGCGTTTGGTCTTGAACAAGAAAAAAAGGCCCATGTCTTTTGTTGGCCCAAATATCTATCAAAGCATGAAATCCAATAAGAACTGAATTTTAACATTGCTATTCCACATGCTACCATTATTCAGCACTCGAATCCTTCTTATTTATTCCCATCACAATCTAAAATATGAACCCTAAAAAGGAAGCACAAGCCTTAGCCTTTGGTCTAGAATTAAATACCAACCCCACAAAAACAACATTGATTACGAGTAATGGGGACTTTAGTGGCAGTTAGTGGTAATAAGGACTAGTTTTGGCATATAACTACCCTACCTGCGGTAATTATTATGTCGTGTTAGAGACTAGAGAGGTACCAACATATAGCAAGAACATCACTTTTGGTATTATACTAGAATTTGTTACCAATTATAGAACATGCTTTACAAATTCAAGTACATTAAATGGATGTCAAAATCAGATACACGTTTTACAACAAGGTTGTATCAGTCTTTTACTCTTTTTTCAGAAAAAAATAAAATAAAGGCATAAAGATAGTTTTCACCCTTAACGTTTATAATTTTTGTTATTTTAGCCCCTATTCTTTTTTTGGGATAAATTTAACCCTTAACCTATGTCTTTTTAACAAATAACTCATTTTTTAACTACCATTATAACTGAACCGTTAAAAATTTAATAATGGTAACATATCATATATGTAATAATATATTTTAAATGACATATAATTTAACTTATTAAATATATACATATATATAGAATATAATTTTATTCCAGTATAAAATATAAAAAAATTAAAATTTAAATAAAATATTAAAAATTATTTTTTCATTTATTAAAAATAATTAAATCTAAAACAAAAGGCTACTAAACATTCTCAACTTTAACTATAGTAAAATCAAAATTTTATCTAAAACGGTATGAACATAATCTGAAAAGAAAGTGTTTTGTATAGTTTGTTACTGGTGAATCAAAGATAAAATTTTTTGATAATAATCAATTGAATTTTTATTATTTTAGTTTTGAATTTAGGTATTTCAGTTTTAATCTCAATCGGATTTTTAGGGTTTTTTAAAGATATTTTAGTTTAGTTATGGTTGAGAATATTTAGTAAATTTTTATTTTGTATTTAATTAATTTTTAATATTTTATTTAAATTTTATTTTTTTTATATTTTATACTGGAATAAAATTATATTCTATATATATGTATATATTTAATAAGTTAAATTATATGTCATTTAAAATATATTATTACATATATGATATGTTACCATTATTAAATTTTTAACGGTTCAGTTATAATGGTAGTTAAAAAATGAGTTATTTGTTAAAAAGACAGGTTAAGGGCTAAATTTATTCCAAAAAAAATAGGGACTAAAATGATAAAAATTATAAACGTTAAGGGTGAAAACTATCTTTATGCCTAAAATAAAATAAGAAATTGGGTTAGTCAAAGCCAATAGCTTTGAATACTGTACAGAAAACGACTTCGTTTAGTCAAACACTTTGAAGTTTTAATTTTGTTGGATAAAATGCAGAAATAATGGACTGAAATATTTACCCTTCACCTACTGCTTTGGATAGGAAATTATAAATTATAAAAGAATCAAAATGTTAAGTTTTCAAATATATGCTATCCAAATCTCAATGTTAAGAACACATGTATACTTGATATAGATATGTTTATTTTTGTAGTTTTGTATATTTTAATATGCTTATAAATATATTAAAATTCACATTTTAACATGTATGAAGAATTAATATTAAAAAATGAAACCGACATTCTTCTTTCAAACAAATTTTTAATCTCAAGGTGTCGGCTGAAAAAAAATAGTATACGTGTTTTGTCGTATTCCAACACTTTTGAAAAAGCTAACCATATTTGGAAGAAGTTTCTCTAATTCATAGATAGTAAAATCCAAGCATTAAGACGTAACGAGTTTGACGAGAATCGAAAAGTCAAATTATCTTGGGGTTTGTTTTTCCACTCACGAGAAAGAAAGAAAAAAAAACATGTCCAAATCCAAAGCTGTCTAATCATGTCTTAAAGTTTCTGGGATTTTATGTAATTTATTAAAAGAATGTTTTTTTTAGTTTTGTTGATTTATTATGTGTTTAGTTGACTATTTTCTTAATAAAAATTAATATAATAAAACTAAAGATATATAAAATAACATTTTGTTTTCTTTGTATTACTGGTCCATAACTAGTTTTTTTTTTCATAGCAACTCCGTGATTTCGATTTGGATAGTTACAATGACTTTCTAAGCTTTACGTGCAAGTCTCCAACGACGTAGCAGATGGTTTTTTATCTTTTCCCCGGTGCTACAGATCTTGATGGTAGGTATGAGAATCGGATGCTTTGGAGATGATTTTGTATGTTTTATTATGTCTATGATATTTACGATTTCGAAAAAAAATATTAAAAGTTTTAATCTTAAAAATTATTATTTTATTGATCAAAATAAATAGTCATTTTAATTTAAAATATAAAGTTTGGATGTTTCGATTGAAAGCGATTACGAGATGAAAAAGATTAAAAGAGTATTGTGTTGAGAAAGATCTAGATGAGGCTTTTAGCTCATATCTGAAAACGAAGATAGAAACTTTAAGTGTGACTAGGTTTGAAAAAAAATATAGCAATAATAATATGCTTTTAAAATTATTGTGGATATTTTTTAAGATTCTTATTACTATTTATATGATTACGGATACAATAATCTCATCCTCATACTCATTTAAATTTCGGTAATAAATTATCTTCCATCCCTAACCTCATAAATAAATATTTCAATTATTTTACATCTCTATTAATTCAGATCCCTACGATTTCGGATATTTCCGTCTCACCTTTACCCTGTGGGTGCATGCCGGAATTGAATGTCTTTATATTACCATTTGATAAAGAAACAAGGCGATGCAAGTGGGGATTCGTGTAGACGATTCTGGCCGATATTGACTGCTACCAATTGTCTGCCATCGACAAGGCCACTACCAATCGTATGCATGCATTCCGTCTTCAATGACAACTTCATATCAACTTCAGAGGGGACCACTTCATCTCAGCACAGCCAACTTGTTCAAACAGAAATCCCAATTTCACATACTTATCCACTGTCTGCTTCTATCTCCTTGCAGTGTTCTATAAATTCCTGCTCAGTACTCATAAAACCTACACATGCAATATTAATACACAAATTTGCACTCTTAATTTGCTTTTCACATTGTTTAATTTTCGAGAGACAGACAACGAATCATGCATAGGGTGGATTTGTCTAAAGAGACATATCTTTGTCATCCATTCTGTCTGTTAAATGAATCCTCTTTTCGGCTGAAAGGCAATGCTAAATGTCTGTCTTGGTATATATTTATTTCTTCAGAAATTGGAAAAGCTACACGGAATCAGCACTCATCCCATATGCAGTACTGTTGTCAAAGTGAGCACTGAAAATAGGCAACCTAACGAACAAAAATGATGTTAGCTTTGATTATTTGGGGCCTATTAGATTTCAGGATAAGAGAAAAAGAAATGTTTAAGCATCAGAATTGTGATGTTGGAACAGTCATTTGAAGTCAACTTGGTATTATTGAGAAACTTAAATATTAGAGAAGACATTTATTACAAAACTACTGTTTAATGAATTTGCAAGATTTAAAAATTATATCTAATTATTATCATCACCTCTAATTGGTGTATTTAATTTAGCGTTGAACTGGACAAGAAATAAAAGAAAAAAGGCATACGTAAAATAGTTTTGTTAACAAACTTTAATATGATAATCTGGATTTTGCAAATTTTATTACACAACAAAAGATCCCGACAGAATACAACTTAAGTCAAATGTGGACAACCAACTCAATTGGTAAAAGCTCATGCGCTGAGTATAGAAAATTTTATAAGAAAAATATGGAGGGAAATAGTTTCATAATTTGACTAAATAAGCTGTATTCTGATTTACTAGGAAAACTTTCATTACAACCGGACCGTGTTGTCGTGTTACCGAAGAGGAAAATGAAGATGCAGCGAGTGGGGTAATAATTACGAGCCTGGTCAAAGAAAGTGGCGCCCCATATTATGAAAGATTTCGATTTCCAATCTCAGACCGGGAATTAGATTGGTTGGCTCTTATTTTTCCATGTCTGCCAACTTGGAAACTAACAAATTCAAATAAAACTTTCGTCCTATGGCATTGAGCACCCACTTGGTAAAGAAGATCTGAAATTTCCAAGACAGTCAATAAATATTCATCACGACATTCCATTTCATGTTCGATTGCCATATAGTATTTATTTAATTTGATTTATAAAGTTAGTGCACAAAATCGGAGGCAAACTTGTGGAAGTAAGATTTGTTTAATCGTGCTCATAGATATTAGTTAAAAGTACTTTACTTATTATTTGAAGGTGTTTAATAGAGAATTTTTAACTAATTTAAGAAAATATTAAGTACATTACATGTTTCCTTTTAATATTCTTCTAGTTGAGAGATTATTAGGTGAACCTTGTTCATCACGTCATTCATGGTTCAAACAATCAGGATCGTTGATTTTTAAATAACCATCTAATAACTACCACATATTAAATCTATGTAAGAAAGAGGTGATGATTCAGTTGAAAAAGAAATTAAGATCAATGATCTTAATTAATTGAGACCATAAATGACGTGGTGAACAGAGTCCGTCTAATAATTATTCCTTCTAATAACACTAGTCGATAAGTCGTTCTGTATAATAGTATAGATACTATTAATTGAAGTGGAGTCCATAATGGACAAGGTCAGCAACAGCAAGGGATCAGTATAAATATTAAGATACTTATGAAAAATTTTAAAAAATTATGTTAATATAATAAATATAAATTTATAATAAAAAACATTGATGTTAAGTTTTGAGGATCAATTTAAGATAATCTCTCCCTTCACTCCCTGTATCTTAAACTAAACATAAAAATATTTAAAAACTTATAATATACCTTAAAATATAAATACAACAAGAAAAAAAAACATGAGTATATATATTCTGGATATTATATTAATTTATTTTATAATAATTCATTCTTATAACAATAATTTGAATGTGTATTATGAAAAATTATATTATAGATAAGCTTTATCATATTATTTATAATTTTAATTAGTACAAATTATAAATTTTATATTTTTATGTTAATTTTTATTAAATGAATCTTTACTTATATTTATTATAAATTAAATTTAAAAATTAAATTTTATTATGTAAAAATTATTTGATACAAAAATGATATAAAAATAATAAAATAAATATTTTTATTAATTGAGACATAAATAACATGACTAGACGGACCTAAAATATGATTTTTTATATATTATTTTATTTGTATTTACGAGTGTATTTGTTAATAATAGGGTAAACTACCTTAGTGACCACCCAAGTATTTAAGGATATCTATTTTGACCACCCAACTAAAGAACTCGTCAATCAAGCCACCCAACTTTGAAACCCTACCTATTTGAGCCACCGTCGTTAAAATTTAACAAAAAAAGTTAACGTGATGACATGATTATTAACTGTGATGACGCGTCTGTTAATTAAAATCTGTAAAATTACACATTTAATCCTTTTAATTTAATCATAATTTTATTATTTATTAATTTATTTTTATTTATCACTTAATATTTTTCTCTCCAATTAGTCACCACGTGGTTGGTGAGAATGAAAGGAAGAAATAAAAGAGAGATTTAAGATTGAGGGGATTTAAACCCGGGTAAATAGCATCAAAAACATACATGCTAACCACTGGAGCCAAACTCTCCTCTATAGAGTATTATTGTAGCATAATATATTTAAAGTAAACTATCAAGTGATCACCCAATTAATTAGGTTCGAATATAATAGACGAATATTTTTGAACGAAAACATGGACCCAAGGCTGTGCACATAGATGAATACAATTTTAAAGGATTCGAGTATAATTTATTAAAAAATAAAAATATCCATATAATAAATATACGAATAAAAATATTCGTATAATAAATATATTAAATAATAAATAAATTAGAGGGATTTAATGTGTAATTTTATAGGTTTTAATTAACAACCACGTTATCACCGTTAATTTTTTTTGTTAAATTTTAACGATAGTTGCCTGATTTATGAGCTTTTTAGTTGGATGACCAAAATAGATATCTCTAATTAATTGGGTGGTCACTAGGATAGTTTACCCTTAATAATAATGCAAGGTCGTTAATGGGGCAACTTAAGAATTGAGAATGAAATAATGTACCGATATCGTTAGCTATATATGTAATTATTAAGTAATTACTAAATCTATATCATCTCTCTCACCCTCATTAATAATTTTGTCAACTCTATACGTGTTTGATAAAAATCCACCAAACCTAATTGTGTGATGTGTACCACCCCTACGCCTCCACACAAAAGGGGTATACGGCCAGAAATCAATGTTCAAAAGTGAAGGACGAGCTCGGTAGATGATAACCACCGCTCTCGCTACTAAGAAAACCATTTGTATCAATTGTCAACAGTGTGATTAGGTTTATGATAAAATTTAAAATTTATAAATTAAAATTAAAATTTTATTTTAGCCTAAAAACTAAAATTCTAATTTTTTATAATAAACTTTAAATTTTAAACTCTAAATTAAAATCTTAAAATTAATATACTTATAAAAATAAAAAAAATTACAAATTTTCGGTCTATGTAGAGATAACAATCCTTATACTTTATCCCTCAAGAAAGAGAAAAAAGAATGACAGGATCAGGCAATGAATGTCTTATCTCGATGGAATATGACCACTCACAGCCAGACACACTTGTCATTTAACTCAATCGTGGAAAGAAACAGTAAGCACACACCAGCAGAAGCTCAAGAATCTAACATTTTATTTATTTACTAGTTACTACAGAGTTCGAGTTATAGGCAACCACTCCTCTCCAGTTCCATTCCCCAACTCCTAATCTTTCCTCTCATCATTGTCTTTCTTTTTCCCATCACACCCAAAAAATACACGTTAGAAAAAGACAAATCAAAGTACAATTAGATAGAAATAGAACCAAATAAAAATAAATAATTCAAATTAAGAAAGTGGTGTGAGCTTTCAAGATTGTACTGGATAAAATCAGAGTTCAATCACTTTAATTTCTTTTGAAACTGGCAGGCATAACCCTAGCCATGTTTTCTTCTGCCATACGCTTTTATCAATAGGAAGAAGCCAAGTAAAAAGCAATGAATCGGATCATCAGCATTATCTTTTAGCCAGAGATGCTGCTGTGCTGCTGCATGATAAAGTTTCAAACTTCAAAGCAAAGCTCTGCTCATCTCAGCCTCTCCCATTTTTTATCCACCATATAATTAAGAGAATCTGTCGAATATCTAACGTGTAAGAGCCATTACATTATATCCAAGATTTTATAGGTTGCCTTGCCAAACTTCAAGGAAAAGAACTGAGTAATTGGAACGATTAATAAACAATACAGTAATTAAAATTTTAAACTGCGGTGATTAATGATCATTTGATGGAACAGAAATGCTAAAAAGACTAGATAATTTCGGAGAAGGAAAAAAAATCTAGAACTCCGTTAATTCACAGTACTTTCAAAGATAAGTTTTAGAAAAGAAAGCCGAGGAAAGCTAAATCTTTGAACTAATTAGTATGGCGGTGGTGGTCTAGCAGTTGGAGCCCAAATGACATCCGATCCACCCATATGACTGTTATACATCGAAACCCCACAAGAATCTGCTCCACCACCGTGATTATTATCGCCACCGCCACCAGACAAGGGAGGGGAGCGTCCACCTGCACCGCCAGACGACACGGTATTCCTCCCTTCTTCCTCCACGGGTAACCGGTGATACGAAGGGTTGTTGAACGTAGAAGCTACTATAAACACGTTGCCAGCTGCTACAAGCGGACCAGCTACGAAACCTCCAACGACCTGCCCTTGAGGACCAGCCAAAGATATGGAAATCGTGTTGGGCACGTGGCAGGACGTCGTTTGGGACAGGAACGTGGCCGAGAGAGACAAGATGTCGAATCTGCCATGGAAAGTTATGGTAGCTCCTGGAGTGGCCGAAGAAGGTTGACGGAGAGTGACGTTGGAAACCGCGCCAGATCCCGTGAGCACGCAGATTCCAATGTTTTTGCGGAGAGAAAAACGGGAGACAGCTTCTACAATATCGTTTCCCCCAGGGATTTCCAGAATGTAAGGACTCATTGCCGGGTCGGGCTCGTGAGTGATGACAACGGGCGCCTTCGGCTTGTTCTTCGAACCAGGAGGACGACCCCTCGGTCTACGAACGATCTCGATGCTTGCTCCGTCACCACCACTGTTAGCACCACGAGCCGAGCCAGCACCGCTGCCACCACTGGGGAGAGAAGGGCTATGAGCGGAGGCTGAAAGATCTTTTGGAGCATGGTTAGGTGTGTGTGTGGTTTCATCGGAGTCGGGGGTTTGAGACTCTCGAGAGAGCTGAAAGTGATGAGAGAACGGGTGAGTTTGTTGTTGTTGGTACTGGTTGTGTAGCTTGGAGAACATGGTGTTTTGATTCCTGGGTTCTACATATTCACCCTTCATGTTTGGAAAAGAAAACTAAATATATAAATTTCGTAATAAAATAAAGATAAAACAAGATTTGTCAATACATAGAAATCTAGAAGTAAAATAAGAGAAAAGAAGGGAGGACTGGGAGAGAGGAGAACGATGGAAGGCGAATAATAAATAAATGAGGGATGGATTGGGAGAGAGAAGGGGGAGGTGGGTGAACTTTGAAACCAAGTAAAGACTAATGGCGCCGCTGGTTGGAGGTAAAGTAGGGTCCACACATCCACCATGAAAGAGAGAGATTGAGGAAGAAAGTTGACAAAAACGGGAGAGTGATTCGAGCAAGGCTTTTGTTTTGAATTTTCACCGCCACTGCCTTTGTTTTTTCTACGAAGTTGAATGGAAAAATGGCAGTATAGAAGCATGGCATGGCATCCCACTTGATTCTCAAACATAGGAGGAGGAGGATAAAATCTGTATACCATAGTAGACTTATCTAAGTAAGTTGTGAAGTGCTGTCTTAGTATCATTGATATTTTTTATCATTATATCAGATAAAAATGAATCCAACAAATAGTTTTGTTAAAACGAATATTTTTAATCTTAAAAAATTCAAATCTAATCAATTTATCTATAATATATATTATTTTATAATTTTTTAAAATATTCAAAAAATTGAAAACAATTATTATAACAATGCGCATAAATTAGCATTATAAAAATAAATATACTATACTAATTTGTGTAAAATAAAATAAATTATAAAAATAATATATAACATAAATAATCAATATATTTAAATTGTTTATTAATTGATCTAATAATTAAAAGTAAATATCTTATTTACTTTATATAAAATTAATTTTGACAAAAAATATTAAAATTAAAAACAATATTTTTAATTCAAGATTAAAAATAGTATTATAAATTATTCAACCGAATAAATTTCAACAGTCCCCAACTTTACATGAGCCAGTTTTTTAAAATTGGATTTTGGGGTGCGGAAGGTTGAAATAAGTCCGATGGTACATTAAAAATTCTAGGATTGAAACCGACTTTGCTCTATGTATTTATTAAAGAGACTCATTTTCTATTAAAATAAGTCGGATGTTACAGGAGCCATTTGTTTCCTTAATATAAGGAACAGTTTTAATCGAAAAATAATGATATTTTTAATTAATTTTGGTTTTATCAGTTTTATATATGAATTATATATACTTTTTAATAAAGATTAAAAAGTATATTATATAGTAGTATAGGATCATATTAACAATTGAAATAGAACACATATAATACACGTCATACGAAACAACTGGAACTCTGGAAGGGTATTAGGGCTTGGATCCTTCCGACCGAGTGGGTTGACAACGACTCTTGTTGTCTTCCAATCCTAAAAGATAATATATTATTTATTCATTAATTTTCTTTTGAGGAGTTCATCTTCGATTTTAAGAGAAAATCCATCGTCTTTACTCATGCTGTGGAATTTATAGCTAAGCCTCTACTTTGGGATAAAAATTATTTCTCTTTTTAATGTCGTATTCTATGTATTCGTTTTATATAGAGTTTAGGGTTTAAGGTTTAAAGATCAAGATTAAAGGTTATAGTTAGGGTTTAAGAAATTAGAGGTAATATATATTTTTTAGGGTAGAGAGTTTAAGGTTCAGGATATAAAAAATAAAGTTTAGAATTAAAATTTATTTTTTTAAAAAAATTAAATAAAACATAAAAAAACAAATAATTTTTACCCTGATTTTATGATTTTATTTTTGTGTTTGTAATTGGATCATATAAATGTTAGAAAATCCCAGCTCACTTACTTTGACAAAGAATAAGTAGGTAGGTGGGATGGTTTTTTTCTTTCTTCTTCACCAGTCTAACTCACTCACGTGCTTAATATATTCGACGGATAGCGATGGGCCTTTTTCTCTTTTATTTTAAAAGGTATTTTAGTTTTGGTATAAGCATATCATTTGCTTAAGAAGCACATTTTATCCAAAAGTCATATAAAATTTATTTAAATTTTTTTAATAAAGATAACTAACATTTTAAAAAATAATAATTCAAATCGTATAACGATTATAAATGAATCAAAGAAGAAACATCGTCGATAAAATAAAAGAAGAATGATTAATATAATTTGATCCATATATTACTGATTTTGAATTTAAAAATAATTTTTAAATTTACTTTTAATATTTGATCTATCTAATCTAAATAGTCGACAACGTATTTGTTTATTTTTAAATATTATTTTTTAAATAAATTTTTCTAAAATAAATACAACTAACCGTTAATATGGTATATTAATTAAAATTTTAAAAAACACATATGACCTGATGATTAAGAGAGAAAAATGACATGATAATTTATTATATTTTTTGTTCTAGTCAGTATATTATATACGTTTTTTTCTCTTCTAATTAGTATATTATAGATTTGGTCAATGTTAGGTATTTCTTAACAGTTAATTCTACTTTAATGTAGAGAACCCCAATTTGAACTTTGAAGCCGTATTTTCTTTTCGTTTATATACTGGAAGAGAAACTGAATTATTAATGAATTGACCTTAAAATTAACGTCAACTTAAGTTGTACGTTTTTTGTTCTAGTTGCTGTTCAATCGCCTTCATGACCGTTGTTTTATTTCGCATATCTCCCCGTAACCCTATTTTTATAATTATTTAATATATTAATTATAAAAACTATTTTTTATAAAAATCTTAATTTTAGAATTTATATACTCGGTTTAGGATTCAAGTCATAAATAAGTGAATTGACGTATTTGGATCAAGTAGTTTAATGTTACGATACACCGTCAGTTTACTTATTTTATTCCGAAATGGGATGAGTTCCAATTAATCTATTCTCGTCAATAGTAATAATTATTTAAAGGGAATTTAATTATGCTTTAATGACTGAGTGATTGAACAATCAGATTATTAATATTCTTGGTACAGTGTTGAGAACTGGTTCAGTTTCAACTTTCAAGGATCATTACTTATTGGGATGGTTTAACAAAAGAAACATCAAAGCCATTAAATGAGACTAGATTAAAAAGGATACATTATTTCCAAGCATGGAATTTATATACCAAG
Organism: Abelmoschus esculentus; assembly: GCA_035048815.1. Taxonomy (NCBI): domain Eukaryota; kingdom Viridiplantae; phylum Streptophyta; class Magnoliopsida; order Malvales; family Malvaceae; genus Abelmoschus; species Abelmoschus esculentus. Next base: position 6,765,617 of record JAUCBN010000008.1, on the reverse strand, counting down.
CAATAGCATTGTCTTTGATGTTGAGTGAATTTATTTATATCCCTGCACTTGCAGCAATGGCATCTTGAGCTGAAGATGACACAAGAATTTATCTCCAAGCATGGGATAACTTTGGAAATGACGAAGGAATAGACTGATATGAAAAAGAATCGATTTCCAATTTGAGCAAGTGAAAGGGAATCTGTCATCTTTTGGAACAGCAGACAAAAGGAAAAGCAGTTACAGGAATAGGGAAAAGGTTGGAATCACACAACAAGATGAAGACAAAAGAAAAAGACAAAAGGTGAAGCTTCAAGGATACTTGAGCTCAGGGTTGTAGAGGGATAGCATTATAGCAGAAGAAATCGAATTTGGTTCGATCTAAATTCACTTGACCTGATTTGATAGGATTAAATTTTATTTTTAAATTTTTTATTTTTTATATCGGATCAAATTTTATTTAGAGAATTTTGAGTCGGTTTGAGTTTATATTTAGGCTGAAAATTCTTCAACCTACCCCTACTTAATTTATTTATAAAAATGTATATTTATTTTTAGCATATTTTTATTAATTTTCTTTGGGGCAAGTTTGGTTTATTGAGTTTTATATTAAAATTTTAGATTTTAATCTGAATTGAATTTTATTTTTATTATATTGAATCATATATATAATTGTCTTATTCTTAAAAGATCAAATCAAACTAAGATTTGATAAAAAAATATTTATATTTTTTTATTTTGTATAAATTTAAATTTTAATATTTATTTTCTCGTTAATGAAGTAATCGTGATTTGACGTAGTGGACATTTCAAGTGATTAAAGAATCAGAACCCTAGGAACTACTCCACAAGTGCTGTCAATACTCTGTGATTTGTTGGTTTAGCCACCGAGGTAAATAGTCAAAACAGAGTCGAATCATTCTTTTGGCATCTCACTTCATGTCATTACTAAAGCAAAGCTAAAAAGAAAAAGAAAAGTGTATACTTAATAAACTATACCAAATTGACGGCTAAATTTGTGATAAACAAATAATATAATGAAATACTCAAAGCTGAATTTGTTATTATAACTTTATTTTTAAAGCTTTGACCGCAACAACATAATTCTGTCAAAGGGTGTTGAAGCAGAAACAAACATTCTATGAAACATAACACAACTGTATCAGTTACTGGAAACAGAACTTTGAAAAACGTTTTAAAGGTAATAGGACTGAGATGTGTTCGGGTCAGTCATTGGATGTAGCTAAAAGGAGTCGACTTTATCGAAATGGGAAAATGGCTAAGTTCCGAGAGCTAGAAAATATAATGGAAAGGCAGACAATTATGGATGTCGGATACTTGTTGACTAAAACCCAAAATTTTGTGACATGGATGGGTCCAGTAACGAAGCCCATGTTTTAGCATTTCAGCTGAGGGAGACCGAGAGGTGTCCGGGGTTTACGTTCATTTTGAAGTTCTTTTATGCCGTGAGTACGTCTGTTTCATACATAAATATAGTTCAATACAATATTTTAGATATGTCAACGATTTCTAAAGTAGGTGGTTAAAATTTTTAATTGACACTTTTTTTTTTTAAATTGTAGGTCAAAATTCATTACAAACAAAATTTCCTCCACTCTTGCAAGAAGAAATTTAAAAGCACTTCAAATATATGAATTTCTTTTAAAGGTTAGATTTTGTTATTAGTCCTGGTACTATGTTTAACTCGTAGGGTTAATTCTCCATATATTATTTTAATTTAGAATTTCAATTATAACCCAAATGTCAAAAAAAAAAAAAAACTTGGAGCGGGCAAAACTACTGCTATAAGCAAAGTTGACGAGGACAGAAGGCAATACAAAGAGGTGAAATTCCATTGCTGGGAAACTCCGAATAGACTGTATACAGGTAACAGAAGGACAAGCATGAAATGCTTGTTTCTCTTTTCGAGCACAAGAATGATCATGCAAGTAAGGGTGCCGGTTCCAGTCATCTTTTGCAGGATTTTCAGTAGGGTAGTTCAATGTTAGTTGAACAACTCTAAGCTTACGCGATAATAAATAATTTCCACAAACATCGAATTGGTTTAAACACAACATACAGAAATTGTACTTGTGAATACAAAGACCACTAACATATAAATCAGGTAAAATTGGCTACATGACACCAAAAACTTTTAAACCAGTGTGTGAGAGCCAACAAGTACGACACATGAAAAAGAGAGGTTCCGTTGTATCATATTCGAGCAACATATGAATTGGCCTGAGTGACATATCTTACCCATCGATATGGATTATAGGAGCTGGATTTCTTTGCTATCTGCAAGTATTTCACCTGCAACAAGAGAGCAATTTTAATATCAGAGATCCTTTAAAACAATGAATTAAGGATAGAAACATTGCTGAGACTTGAACTCTTGTCCCACATGCTGTGAAAAATTCTTTGGAGATGGTTTTACTATTCAGAAGAGTTGTGAACCCTGATCTACGTGGATAAATTTACGAACATGGAAATGCACTTTTGTTAAAGAGAGAGAAACAGAGAGGGCTGCTCTGGGCCAGGCCAGCCTTACGATCCTAAACAAGGTCCCAAACGAAGTCCAAATAGGCATTATCCGTCAAAAGGACAGACAATTGACCAGGCCGGATGAATAACTGACCCAAGGACATTGACAATTTCAATAGCATAATACGCAGAAAAAAATATTGAATTCATGGGCTTTATCAGCCAAAATATATAAATTTCAATCCTCTAGTAAAGTACTGGTAAGAGTATCTATACCTGTAGCCTTGAAACATTATACATTGGTATTATGAAAGTCATGCTAACCGGTCCAGCTTCCTTTGTGATGTTTGCTGAATTAAACCATAAATATTTCATCAGTGAGAAAGGAACTTAACACAATTTCTCAATTGGATTCATCATGTTGAGAAAGAAAAAAAATTAGAAAAAGATTTCTTTCAACAACTAAAATATGGATACTGCATACCATGCGATTCCTGTGAAAATGTCAGCTTTGCACGAAGTGTATGTTCAGATCCACCAACAATCTGTGAAGCAACACAAAATGATGATTAGATTAAAAGAAAAAAATTCACCATATAGTTGAATTATTTGAGAATGAAATCTTCTCAAGGCATCTGTAAAATAAATTACCTTCTTCAAACCCCATTCAAGTTTCTTGTTTGCTTCTTTGAAATCTGTTCTTTGTCCAACAGCTCCAGGTTCCAACTCAAAGCTAGCTCTGAAAGACCAAGTCTAAAAGATGTAATCCAACGGCATGTATTTGTCCCACCATACAAGACATTGTCTGCAGAAAAGGAAAATACCTGGTAGTGTATTTAGGAAGCGGCATCTGTACAACAACTGTGTTTGCAGTAATGTTCGAAGGGAACTCTGCACGTACTTTAATAATCACTTCAGCCTAAAAATTTCAATAGAAAAGTATAAAGATTGGAATCAGGAATAAAAGTTATAGAGTTTCAAATTTATATCAGAACTGAATGAATTATTTGTACATGAAATAAGTTCTTCTCTTATTATTATTTCAGGGAAAATTACATGTTCATGGATTATGTGGGGGGAAAACCATATAATGGAACCAACATAATGCACGGAAGTCAAGAAAGATGAGCTCACTTTAAGTTGCCCTGCTTCTTCAATTAAACAGTTAATGCGGAAAGGAGGCTTAAATTCCTGTGTCATTCGGTAGTTCATGACAGGAAATTCACCATCTGGTGGTACCTGAATAACAATAACGAAACATGAGACAATATAATGCAAATATACCTCTTCAGTTTGCAACACTTTCTAGCTGCTATCATCTGAATTTCACTCACCAGAGCTAGAGTCCTGTCCATGTCAAAACTATCAAGACGAACTGATTCATGAAAGTTACAATCATCGAGTATCACAGCGCCTGAACCAGATGAACTCCTATAATCTGCCACAACAAGCAGACTCAACAGAACAACATATCATTGGCTTGAAATAGAGGTCGAAAGGTAGATACAAAAAACTAAAGAGTAGGTTAAACCAACATTGCCAAGAACATCCGTATAAAAATAACAGTTGCAACTGGGAATCATGGCAAAACATCATATACAAATAATTGAATAAATGGAAATACTGCTTATTGACAAAATCATTCTTTCCCGCAAATATGTTCTACCGTTTGCAATGAAAACTCAAAGGCAGCAACTTTATGAAAGACAATTCTCAACATAATATACATATTATATAAAATAAAAGAGGTACGAATGGGAGAAGGCTGCAGTACCATAGATTGATCCCCCTCCTCTTCCTATGCTCAGATCTTCATTAAGAGCTAGTCGAATTTCTGGATTTCCTGACAGATAACTTTTCATTTGAATAGTGCCATCAATCTCAGAAGTCAGTATATATCCCTGTTTCAAATATCGTTGAATTGATTAACAGCAGTTCATTTAATTGTGCACGACATGTGTATGGACTGCATTTTTTTTTTTTTGAAAAAATCATTAACTGAAATGAACAACTGGTGAGGAAGTGATAAAAACAAAATGGTAGTTATACCAATTTCTTTTGTTCAAAAAGATGGGGAATTAATGAACATATAGGTCTTTTTTTTGGTGTGTGTGTGGTGGTGGGTGGGTGGGTGGGGGAGACCCTATTTGTATGAGCACCATCTCAACCAATGACCAATAATTGTATGTGTTAGATTATAAAATGTCTAATAAGTAATAACTACAAGTATTACAATTTAAATATTTCCAAATAAAAATAAAAATCCAGTTACTCACACTAGAGCTAAATGTGACACTGATTTTCTCAATTATATCCACAAAAATTTCCTCTCTTTTCCGACCTCCAGGCTCATTTGCGAGAACAGACTTCGTAACAGCTGTTCCTGGCATTCTTTTGGTTCCTTGCTGTATACATCCAACATTGACAAATAAATTAATTCACAAATGCATTTTTTGACAAAATAAGAGAGTACCATTTATATAAAGGTTGATAACCAGGCAGTCTCATCATACCATAAAGATGGCAGCAGGGCCAAGAGGCTGCAAACGTGCAGCATCAATCACAATTGGCTCATTAAAAACATAGGACTTCAAAACTTCAGTAGAGGTTGTTTGCACATAACCGAAGTCCTAGTGAAAAAGGAAAATAAAATAGCAGGATCTGTTAAAATCATTTCATAAGAATTGAATAGCTAACATAAGTCCTTTACCTGAGTTAAAGAAGGCTTAAACATATTTCATTGAAGAGAAATGTTAAGTTTTTTTACGTACAACTTGATTCTAAAATGCAGTTTATCGTAATCTCAGTTTGACATCTTAAGCAAAGCAATAATGCAGTAATCCCTTGGTAGTTTGTTGAGTAGTAAGCATTTAACCAAAAATAATATATACCGACTGAAAAGTTTAGTATGAAAAGAACTTACAATGACTTCATCCAGCAATTCATATACAAGAACAAAGTTTTTCCGCAGTGAATCTTCACTTAAAACACCCAAATAATCTTTAATGACACGAGCAATCCTTTGCAAAAGTTCCAGGACAAGAGATGGTGACACATTAACTCTTGTGGTTGCAACAAACAAAAGCCCAACAACCTTCACATGGAAGTAGTTCACACCACCCACATTCTATAGATAAAAAATAATACAAAAGTATTAAAGCACTGCACCAGCTTGTATGCTATAAAATCAAGTAAATGTGCATTGGTGTATACCAGTCATTGATTAAAATAAAAAAAGGAGGTGATTAAACCAATCTGAAAACAAAGCATGTCCATTTAGCGTATAAAATTTGTTCAGCTGGCATAAAAGCATACGCCCTTATATTGCATTCTTTAGTAATATAAAACGTACAAAGACAGGGGGTGCCTCCTCTTGTCCATCCTCCTTCCAGAACTTCACTTTCCGGAAGAAAATCTCTGCACTTCCTTTTGCTACTTCACTTCGATCTGCAGTAACAATCATTCAATCAGTGTCATGTTTTGAGCTGTAAGATCTTTGCATTCAATAGAATCAAACCACAAGTATAAATCAAAATTATAAATAATAATCAATAATTATCTTGCATGAGGCACGTGCTTAAACGCCAAATCTAAATTGTAAGTTCAAAAAAGGTCAAGAAATTTCCACGGGCAACATGAGTTTCAGTATCTAGAAATTGCTATATAGCTTTCCCTTTCCAAGTCAACTATTCCTATTGAATTTACAGAAGTATAACACGCAAAATCAATTCAATGATTAAGTAATCAGTTTGTCGGTAAAGAAAAACTAAAAGCTCATACTCAAGGGTAGTATGGAAGGAAGTACTTCAATTATGCTCATTGCAAAGGCATCCTTCCGTCCTCTTGGCAGCAGGAGTTCAATTGAGCAATTACAGAACTGGTTTTTATCTTTGAACCAGTTCTGAGTGATTCATGATTGTAAGAAAACACTGCTTCCTTGGATAAATAAAAAAATATCCAAAAAATAAGGGAACTGGATACTGATATAGATGTATTCGAGAATCAAAGTTGAAAAAAGAAAATTCGAAAGCTTAATTAGCATAAATTATACTTCAAAATGCAGCACAAGAGAGTGACAATTTTGCATCAAATAGTTTCTATTCAACTGAACAAAGAAAAAATCAGATATGAAATATTTCAGATCTACAAGCTCAATTATCACACAAATCATTGATAAAAATAAACACAAAAGTAAGGATCTCATTCCAATTCATATATCGCGAGATTCCATTGAGAACGAAACATAAAAAAGAGAATGAAATTTAGATCCAAAGAAAAAAAAAATAAGAAGAGAGAAGAAGGAGAACTGACAATCGCGAAAAACAATGTTATCGCCCCGCTGAGAGAGCACGAAGAACTGGGAAATCATGATATATTTTCGGCCTTCGACTCGTCTACTCCGATTTTCTTCCCTCTGTAAATTTTCCTGTGATTTTTATTTGGCTTTGTTTTTGTGCACAACAGCCCCGATCTTCATTTAGAATAATTTTTCTATTAGTCCCTACATTATTCGCAAGCTATGATTTGGTTTCTACACTTTAATTTTATCAATTTTAATCCATAAAATTATTCCCAAAATAAATATTATGTTTGAACTCATATAAACTGAGATGATATAAATATTCTTATCAGTTAATTAATGGATATAAAAAAATAACTGTTAAATATGTTGAATTAAATTCTTTGTTATAAGTATAAAGAGTAGAAAATAAAAAAAAAAAAACAATTCAAAAACAAATAGCAATACTTCTAGACACATCTCTTATCTATAATATAATAAAACATCAAAATTACACAAATTTAAGTAATATTAGGATCTTTTTATTACCAACTAAGAGTATATATATACATCCAATTTAACCTTATAGTAAAATTTTAAAATTTCTAATTTATTGCTAAAAAAACAAATACTGCCTCAGCCTACCAAAAACCATAACCAGGTTCATTATCCAACCCAAAAACCCGAGCCCGTTTACTTCCCGTTCCTTGGGCTAACCTAGAAGCCTGATTCTCCACCACATCCTTCAAAGCCCGTTTCAATGGTCCAATCTGCTCCTTATCACCGCTCAATTGCATCACCACAACGCTTTGGGTCCGCCCACCAACCGTCGTCATCTCGGCCCGAATCACCTTAGCCTGGACCGACCTGATCACCCGACCCAAATCGTGGTTCAAACCCGGCCTATCCTCGCAGCAAACCGTCGCCTTCAACAAGTTCTCTTCTTCATCACAAAAGCTCAAATCCGCCTCGTCGCATTCTCCGGGAAACGGCCACTGCGTCTCGAGATCCAGTTGGATATCATTACAAAAACGGTCACGGTCGCGCCGCCCCACGTCTTCCACTTGCCTCTTCAGCTCCCTCACGTGATGGACAACCTCCGCCAGCAACGAAGCCTTATCCGTCTGTCCGCAAAACAAACAAACAAATTAAATAACCTTAACCTTAACAGCAATATAATATGTTTTGTTTTGTTAAGTACCTTGGTGGTGTTGGGGAGGAGAGAGCGGAGAGTTGAGAAGTGGGAATTGATACGCTGTCTGCGCCTCCTTTCAGCTTCTTTGTGACTCTTGCATGCTTCCATTGATTTTCCCTCCGACAAAGGTTTGATGGAATCTTCACCCTCCATTAACGTGACCGGACTGTCGTTCTCCACTCCACAGAAACTTTTTAGAGGAAACATTTTTGCCTTACGATATTCGGGTAAAAGGAGAAGAAGAAGAAGAAAGATTAATGAAGCTAGACGAGAACTGTGTAGTTACTAGTAAGACAAGCATTTTTTTTTCTTTTTCTTTTTTAATACCGAGAATGACTTAAGTAAAGGATAAATTATATAAATACTCATCGAAGTTACAAGGCATATTCATTTTTGTTATCATACTTTTAAAAGTGAGAGTTGTTTCTGTTTCTAATAAAAATGGGTAAACTACATAATTCATCGTTCATTTTTTTAATATTTATTTTGATCATTAGAACTTAACAATTAAGATTCAATTTTAAATTATTCATATTTTGATCACTCTCAAATGATGTGATTATACAAATAGTAAATTTTGATTAATCTTTAAAAAATTGGGTACTTTTTTAATTTTTTTTGTTAAATGTATCATATTATCATATTTGTTATCTTAATAGATAAATTAAAAAAAAAAATTATTCAATTCAAATATTCTAATTAATTATATGATCAATTATCTAATTTAATTGTTATAATATAAGATTAAAAAGATTGAAAATTGAATAATTAACCAATTAAGGATTAATCGGGTCAATTTTGGGACAATTTTTTAAAATAAATTATTCCAATTTAGTTGCACTTCATAGTATTAAGCAAAATTGATTAACTGATTTGATCTATTATATACAATATTTTTAAATTTTATGAATTATATTATCTTATAATCTAGTAATTTTGATATCATTCTGTTTTTTTTTTAGTTTTGACTCTTGGTAGGATTAATATGTGTGAAGTTTCAATTTTTGACTTTTTAGTTCTTTTTATACTTTTATCACAATTGAATAATAATTAAACTTATCATATTATCATATTTGATATTTTAATAAAAAATATTTTTTTCAAAATTATATATTTTAATTAACTGATTAATTGATTATATGATTTAATTGGTATAATATAAAACTGAGAATTGAATAATATGAATTTACCAATTAATCAAAATATTTTATGAATTAATTAACTTTTATATGTATAAACATGTCATTTAATAGTTGTTAAAATATGAACAATTTTAAAATTTAAGTTATTAGATAGGAAATTTTTAAACTTTAATAACCAAAATATGAATGAAAAGAAAGTTGTGTGATAATTGATATAGTTTACTCATTTTTATTAAGGAAAAACATGAGAAGGACCATATTGCTATTGAACTAAAGGTTCAAATATTATATTGCGATTAAACTAAAAATTGAGTGACTTTAGCAAAATATTTTAAAAGTATAATAACCAAAATGTACCCACCCTAAAAATTTGATGACCATTTATGTATTTTACCCCTAAAGTAAAAGGAGAATAATCGTTATCCGAGGTGGACTTGGTTAGAGTGCAAGAAGAAAAATCGTAAAATAAAAGAGCAAGTAAAAAACAGAATAATGGTCAGAATTAAACTAGTAAGTCACCACTGCATCTGATTCTGTTTGTAATTTTGACTGTTCTTATTATATAAATCAACTTTGAATGAAACAGGAGAACGGGACGTGATGGGAGCCGGAGGCAATTATTTTTTAATGTACAAGAGTCACGGTCACGGCGGGAAAGAGTGACGGTGGCCAGCGCCGACAGCTTTTGTCCCAGTAAGGCAGGACCTTATGTGGACAAGAATTAATTTTATCGTAACTTTAGAAATACTTGTTCTAAGAATCAATTTTATAAGTAAAATACGGAAAAGAGGAGGTAGAGCTTGAGTTATTAATGAAAGTAACTCTACAAAGAAGGAAAAACGAGGGAAGATCTGAGTGATAGCAGGCAAAGCTCTGGGGACGTCCTTCCCATATTCCACTGCCAAAACGCAAGGCTGTGAGGGGACCAACGTCAGAAAACGACAGTTTGAAATACGTACTTGGAAAACACTCCATTCTCCACTCTCTCTCCTCTTCCTGTGAAACCAAAAGCTGAGGCACAAAGTTAAGGAGAGAAATGGAAACGAAAAGATGGTAAATAGACGGGACATTGCTTTACTTTGCACAGCAAAATGGAAGCTCCTTTAAAAGCAAAGTGGACTTCAAACACTGTTCCAACTTATGGATGTCCCTAAAAACAGACCAACATCTGTAAATTTTGTGCAGACAATGCTCTAGGCTTTCATTTTTTTAAAAAAACTTTGGTTCCTTTATAACCGGTTCTTTCACTTCAGTTGATAACATGGAGAGGAAAAGTGACAACGTGAAAGGCCAATAATAGGGCTCCGTTTTGCCCATTTAGCTGAAAAATATGCAGTCATTTGAGTATGCGTGAAATTCGGATTTCGATATCAGCATCCCGTTAGATACGAATCTTTATAAGGTATACTGCCAATTGTTCCCCGCATACTCCTGGGGAAGTTCTTTCCTGACATGGGAGATTCTCCTGGGGAAGTTCTTTCCTGAGGGATACAATTTAGTTTAAGGACTATTTTTTGCTGGGACAACCTAAAAACTTGTAGGAATTTTCTTTTGGGAAACAACAGTATCCTCACAGAGATTTAGATGTTGTCGGGATATTTAGCTTGGACTTTTTCTGCTCCTCACCTTGCTTTGAAGTTTTACCCCTCTTCTGTTCCTTAGAAGTTGAACTCTTGGGCTTTTCCTTGTCACTTATTCACTTCTACTACTAGGCTTATTTTTCTCTGGAGTTTGGTTATTTTTCCTTCGTTTCTTCTGGACCGTTGATTGCTCATTGGCTTTACTCTTTGCCTGTTTATCAGTGCAAGGGCTCTTTCAGTTGAGTTTTCTTGGGACTCTCATCTTGTGTCAGCTCCTGTGTTTGCTAGTCCAGAATATAAGTTGTGGGATTGTTTATTACCCAGTCTTTCAATCAAACCAACATTATGGGATTCAATAACAACATTCCTAAAACCTTTCAAGCATGGACATGAAATTCCCAGCCCAATGGCTTCAATTTCGTCACAGTTCATTGACAAGGCAAGAAGGGGCTTCAATTTCCCTTCAACAATACAACCTGTATGATTACGTAACACAGTTGCAATGCCCATTTTATCTGAACAACAGTCAAAGGAAGCATCACAGTTAGATATAAGAATTAACTAATTTTTAAGTACAGACCTCAAGAACAAATGCCAACCACTTGTCTCATTGTAAACGTCAACCAAAATTTTAAGTTTAAAAGTATCCAGTTGCTGAATAAGGTTCTACACATCAAAAGTATCTTCACAACCGTTGATATCGAATTCCATGCACATCGATCCAGTTCCCTTGGAGTACACCTTTTCGTCAACCAACTCACTTTTTTAAACCTCTCCTCTTTCTCAATTAAAAACTCACCGGCCATTTATGTCAGAAAAATATCATTTGATATCTGAAACCATGTACCAAGAATACAATACTCAATACATTGTCAGTCTTTTTGCAATGCATGTTATAGAACTTGTGCAGTTGAAATCTGAGCTTAATGGATTTGACTAATACAACTTCACAGCGCTATAGGAAACCTGCATATTGCTCAAATTCTTCAGTCTCCACCTCTAATATACATGAAGCTTCCTATAAGATGAAGGCAATGAATCATGAATCCAACTTCTTCCTCAAACATCAGCACCAACAATAACTAGAGTTAGATACATGGACCAAAAAAATCTATCTAAATTACCTATCACATATCCAATTTCTTACAACTCCAATTCAGGAAAGTAATTCTAGCACGTAACCAATATAAGGTTCATTGTTCTTCTCTAGGAACATGACATTCAGCTAGTCGATAGTTACCTGCTACTTATTTTGCAACACATTTTAAGGACAATAACCATGAAATAGGGGAATGTAAAACTATACCAAATTTTGTCAAATCATATATATGTTTCCTAACTTTATGATTAAAGTTTCACCCGGCTTTGTCTTATTAGCAAGATCTCTTACACGACAGTTTACATCAACAGTAACATTAGACCTAGAAGCGGATATGCAAGTGAGGGATAACATATCGAGTGGCTTGGGATCAATCTCTCGTTGTTTGGTCAATGCATTAAGAATTCCTTTGGGGTTGCTGTCCCTAACGCCCGTTGACTAAAAGCTGGATTTTTCCGCTGCCACCAAACTCCCGATTGGGCGTTAAAATAGGTGACAAACGCCCGTTGGGGACCAAACCAGTGGTCGTTTGGGATTGTGGCCGGCAAACAGGCGTTGGAGACAGCAGCAGCAACAAAAAAGAAGCCTTTTGCAAAGCACTTCGATAACTAACAAGCCCCTAACATTAAGAAAACTGCAATCAGACTGGTTAAAGGGTGGGCAGAACTTAAGAGGTTTTAGTTGCAAAAGGACTAAAGTCAACTGAAAACATTTGTAACATCATTAACATACACTAGCAGTTAGTCATTCGAATAGTTCAAGATGAACCAGTCATGTAATCCATGAAACAAGTCATAAACTAAAAATTCAGTTTTCGATATGAAAACTGAACACAAACACGTATTTTGCTCATGACAACAATTTTGGTAATGTTCTAAAACATCTCAAATTTATCAATTGCAAACAAAAGTTCATTCCTGCATAAGTGGACCATTTTGATCAAACGCCAGAAGTAAAATTTGCTCATAATCAATGATGAAACAACTTGCTGACTTGACATTGCTGAATATATATCATAGTATTACAATGATCACCTATGTGCTAGTCAGTGCAAGAAAACAATCTACAAACAAAACCATTAACAACTACAACAATACCTACATATTTGAAGCCCAGACGTTGCACTGTTTCAGCATTAGTCTTATTCTTCCTTCTCAGTTCACCGATATCCTCCAACACCGCCTAGAAAGTCCCTGCATTTAGGTCAGGTTAGTTCTAAACAAAAAAGCTACAGAAAAGAACATATTTTATTACCAATCAAATCTCACAGAGGAAACTTCCTCGGCCTCCCTCTCTTCTTTGTGCCCGAATTGAACACACTCCCACCTGAAACCACAGCTGCAGTATTCGCATTTTCTATTACCCTCGTTGCAGAGGTCGGAGGGAGGGGAGCCTGTGGTGTTGCCACAGCCGTTGTGAGTGGAGTAGCTTGCACGTTGCCTCCATTTATTTCGCCCTCATGAGGCGGCACTTCGGAATATGTAGGATGCATCCAATTCGGGAAGCTGGCGGGGGCTTTTCCTTCACTTTCCGGACTTCCAGACACAAACCCTAACGGAAAAAACGCCCAACAACAGTAATATGCTTCTTTCCCCGGAACCAACGGCGGCAATGTTGGAATATCAACCGCGTGAAAAGCTTTCTCACAATTCTGGCACCTTAAACAACAACCTTCATAAGCCCTATGATACTCAAACAGCCTATAACAGTACGGGCAAGCTGTCTAAAATGTAGAAGTTTTCGACCTTTGATTCTCATTTTGGGGATTCGCATTCGGGATCCAATATTGCCCACGCTCCTGATTTTGGCCTTTTCTCGTGACCGGTAATTTCCCGGCTTGATTTGAGCCACCGCCTCCGCTACTTAAATCAATCCTCGTAAACAAGCTCAATTCTTTGTCGTAAACAGATTTTTTCGAGCTGTTAGATAAAATAGCCCATGCATCAGCTACAAGCTTGAACGCGTGATCGGCGAAAGGAAACTTGTTTTTGTCTGGGTGGAGAAGGAGAGCAAGACGACGATACTGTTTCTTGATGAGATCGTTGTCGTCGGATCGGCCATCGATTTGTAAAATGGAGTACCAATCCTGGTGGTTGCTTATTCTTTTCTCAGCTGCAAGGATGACGTCGGCGATGGCTAGAATCTGATCTGAACCATCCAACAACGGTTCGGTCTCTTGGGCTAAGATTGCGAAGTCCCTTGAGCCGTTGAAATCACGATTTTGGAGAAGCTTCTCGGCGATTCCTAGAAGACGAATGGCTTCACCTCTGTTTCCGCTTTCCTCCATTTCCCAAAAAGGGAGGGTAAGAGTCTGTTTGGAGGGTGATAAAACGATGGGATCTTCGATTTTGTAGGGTAAGTTTTGAAATTTAAATTTTTGTGTAGGTAAGAAATTTGAAGTATAGAATAGAGACGGGGGATTGGCATCGGCCTTTCTTTAAATGTAAAAATAAAGTTTAAGTCCCTTCATTATTAATCATATTCTAAATTGTCGCTTTCTTTTTAGAAGTTACAATTAAGTCACTTTATTAAGTTACAAATTCACCACCCTTGGTTTAAAGCCAATCGCATTAGAACATCGCTCTTTCCTATGCGTACAAAATAAATCAACATTTCCGATCAACAGACTGCTCTTAGAGTCAGCAACGTCGTCTTTCCTCTGAATTACCGCAATTTCTGATTTCATTAGAAACCCCCCTTCTGTATTCTGATTTTCATGGAATTAGGGTTAGGGTTTTTAGCATTGTAGACACTCACACTGAAAAAGAGGGAATAATGAGGCAGCAATATAACTACAATCACCAGATTCATCAATCTCGAAGAAGCGCATTTGCCGCGCTTTTCCTTCTTCTCTTGCCAATTTTTCTCCCAAATCTCTTCGCCCCTCTTGGGCGTGCATCTCCCTCTTTATTCTCCGTAATTTTCAATTCTCTGCTTGTTATTTCTTGGTAGCGTGTATTTCAATATGATTTGTTTAAGAATCAAATAATCAATTGAAGAATCTCTTGCTCTTCCAGGAATGGAATGCTCCGAAACCAAGACACTTGTCTTTACTTGAAGTCGCTTTACATTGGAAAACTGTTAGTATCCTTTTTAGTTGATTTTTATTTATTGGTGAAAAGTCTTCAAATTTCAAAGCCATGTATGGTTGTTAATATTTTGCTCTTTCAGCCGATTAAACAACAATCAGATCTCTGGTCTCCCTTGCCAAATCAAGGATGGAAATCTTGCATAGACTCCGCCGATGACCCCCCATGTAAGTGTTTGAAGATTTATATAATGAGATTCTTGGATATCATTAAGTGGACCTCGAGAATAAATGAGATGGCATTTTTTCTTTAATTAAGAAGCTTGTTTTCATTTCTTGAAGCATTGCCAGAGAGATCTCAGGGTTATATTCAGGTATTTCTTGATGGAGGATTGAATCAGCAAAGAATGGGGGTGAGTCCATGGATAGCTAATGCTTGTTTTTGGAAGTTTGGTTTTAATGTACTAACTTTTGACTTATTTTTACCTAGATATGTGATGCAGTTGCTGTAGCTCACATATTGAATGCAACACTGGTGATACCACACCTTGAGGTGAATCCTGTTTGGCAAGATTCAAGGTATTTCATGAGTAGCATATACAACCTGTCATATTGTTTTTTTTATCTGAGGAGATTCGTGTTTGTTTCTGCAGTTTATTCACAGATATATTTGATGTGGATCATTTTATCAACGTCCTTCGTGATGAAGTTTCTATAGTTAAAGAGCTCCCAAGACAATATTCTTGGAGCACAAGGGAATATTATGCTACAGGTATAAGAGCTACTAGAATCAAAACCGCACCTGTTCATGCTTCTGCAGACTGGTATCTCGAAAATGTGTTGCCTGTCATGCAGAGGTAAAGCTTTAAGCAACAAATACAACTTTCTTTGGTAAATAGTACCATTTTCAGACCTAATGCTAGGTAATCACTCGGTGACTGGTAGTAGTAGAAATATGCATGTGTTTGTGCGGTTCAACTACTCTAGAAAACAAGATTGTTTATGATAGATTGATAGTTGATAAACTTCATGTGTGCAGTTATGGGATTGCTGCTATATCACCATTCTCCCATCGCCTAGCCTTTGACAAGTTGCCTATAAAAATTCAACATTTACGTTGTAAAGTAAACTTTGAAGCATTAGCTTTTGTTCCTCGGATCAGATTAATAGGAGAGACCCTTGTTAATCGACTCCGGCATCATCCTGAGAAGCTTCAAGAATCGGGCAGTGAGGTCCTACGTGAGAGTATAGATGATACTCCGAAAGAGGGAGCTGGAAAGTTTGTTGTATTACATCTTCGCTTTGACAAAGTATGAATTCCAACTCCTTTAAATAGTTGAGTAAGCCAATTTATAATCTAATTTTGTAGTGTTCCTGGAGCCTCTTAGGCTAAAAGTAAAAGATGATGCTCAGATCTTTCACAACTGAAAAGAATGAATTCTCATTAAATAATTTCTGGAGATTGGTCAGTGGTGCATTACTGGGCATTGAAGTTCGTAGAATTAGGATATATCTACTATCAAAGCATTTGTACCTGTATATTTTGAGTTATCATTTATGGTAGTTTCTGAGTAAAAGCTCCTCAGTTGTTTACAACAGTGACTCGTTTGATGAGTGTTGAGTCCATTGGGTACATTGTTTTTTTTATCAAAATATATACATGCGTATATATGCCCATATGTTGTTACGACTGTAATTACCTTTCTAATTAGACTTTGTGCAGGATATGGCTGCTCATTCGGCTTGTGATTTTGGTGGAGGCAAAGCTGAGAAACTGGCCTTAGCCAAGTACCGCCAAGTTTTATGGCAGGGAAGGGTCTTAAACTCTCAATTCACTGACAATGAGTTGAGAAATCAGGGTCGGTGCCCATTGACTCCAGAGGAGATTGGGTTGCTACTAACTGCTTTGGGCTTCAACAATAGTACTCGCCTCTATCTTGCTTCACACAAAGTTTGTCTCTTTTCTTTCTTCTTGCTTGATAGTGGACTTAGTTGACTATCATCTTTTTTTTTTGATAAATTGACTATCATCTTAGCTTTTGTCATATAGGGAGCCCATTTTGGTCTGTCATATTCACTAGGATAATTTCGAAAACTTATGTTTTGAGTGGAACTCTGATTTAAAAGGAGTATTTTTTTTCCTTTTTCTTTTTCAGGTTTATGGAGGAGAGGCAAGGATCTCAACATTGCGCAAAATGTTTCCGCTCATGGAAGATAAGAAGAGCCTTGCTTCATCGAAAGAGCTGGCCGAGGTTGAAGGTAAAGCTTCTTTGATGGCTGCAGTTGATTATTACGTGAGCCTTCGAAGTGACATCTTCATCTCTGCTTCTCCTGGAAACATGCACAATGCTCTGGTAAGGATGCCTCCATTGCCAAATTTCCGTTTTCAGTGTTTCTTTGAGTATTGAATTCACTATATATATATATGTTTACAGCTTGGTCATCGAGCTTACTTAAACTTGAAGACCATAAGACCGAACATGTTACTGCTGGGTCCTCTATTCCTGAATAAGAGCATGGAGTGGCCCGAGTTTCAGCGTGCAGTTATTGAGGGGCATAAAAATAGACAAGGGCAGATGAGGTTAAGAAAGGAGAAGCAATCTATCTATACATATCCAGCCCCCGATTGCATGTGTAGAGCTTAACTTTGTAAACATCGTGGTATCAAGCTACTTTATGTGGGTTTTCGGTTGGCCAAAGTTTGACATATCCAGTGTAGCAATGTATGCAGTAATATTTATTCTGGCTTTTATAGCTGTAGATCAATTTTGATAGCATTAATAATAAGATGACCCTGTTTTTTATGTCTGTTTTTCTGCACTTGTTGCTTAGAGAGATCATGAAATTCTGCTTCTTTTTTTAGTTCTGTTTTCTTTATCACTTTAAACTTTTGAAATCATTGATTACCCTCCAGATGTCATATAATTTTGATTGATTAGACAGTAAATTTAATCTTCAATGTTAAAATGTCAATTTGGTCTTAATGTCTTTATTCATTATAAATTTATCCTTCAATATTTGAAGACTATGTAAAGTAGTTTGAAGTAAAAATAAAGCAGCAGCAAAACAGTTTTCATTTAAATGTAGACTACCCTAAATTCTAAACACGTTATTACACTAACGATCAGCGTTAATTAAAATTTTAAATTAATACAATTTGCTGATTTAAAGGTCTAATAATGTTCGTTATTTACAGAAGAACTAAATTATTATTTGGTACAAACTCGAAAGTAAATATATCCCTTAAGCCAAAAAAAAAACAATGCCAATAAAACTTATATTTTCTGGTTTAGCGAAAAATAAACATCCAGTTTTATTTTACAGATTTATTTATTTCAATACAAACACTAGAATGGCGAACATCCAAAATATAACCTACAAACAACTTGTCCATGTTTTCTTGCATCCTTTGCAACCAACTGACGCACACTGTTCCCCTATTACAGCTTCAAATGAGAGGGCAAGTCTAAAAATAAATGATCCTTCTATTCAACAGTATTATTTAAAGATTAAATTAGGAGAAACAGACACCTTTTCTTACAATATGAAGTAAATCAGTTTGGCTTTCTGCTTTCACTGACAAACCGGCTGTTTTAACTCGCAGGAACTGGTGAAACAAAGCTCAAAGAAGTTTAAATTCATCACCATATTTGGCCTATGTATAAAATGAAAGTAGGCAGCCGTCACCACACATCCCTAAGATATCGTCCTTCCGTTTGGAGTTTCTTTACCATAGACTCTGCCTTCGACGAATCCACGCTTTCCTGAAATTTGTAGACGAAGTTTTTGGAAATAAACAAATGGATGCTGAATTTAATTCTAAAAAGAACATATTCCCAGGATGTGGTGATTGTGAAACAGTTTATTATCATTACAAGTATTCTTGAAATAGAAAGAGACAATGATCAATACCTGCTCCTGAATAATAGTGTGCAAAGTGCGATGAACGTCTCTAGCCATGCCCTTGGCATCACCACATACATAAAGATAGCCACCCTTAGATATTAGGTCCCATATATGTGCTGCCTGTAAACCGAAAACAACATATGTTATAATACAGCGCTTCTATACACCGAGTAGAGTTTCTGTTCTTCCAACTACAAGTACTTACTTTATCCATCATTTTATGTTGAACATATTCCTTTTGAGGCCCTTCTCGTGAAAATGCAACAATAAGCTCAGACAGGGCACCTCGTTCAACAAAATTATTGAGCTCATCCTCGTAAATGAAGTCCTACAAAAGTTGCCAAGCAAGTAATAAATAAAATCCTAAATATAAATATCTAACAACGAAATCCAGTTATAGTAAGACATGCCGATATCATTGCTTAAAGATTATTAGTATCGGAATTGGATGCTAACCATTCGCCTATTCCTACATCCAAAAAAGAGTATAGATTGACCAAGTTCTGCCCCATCTTCTTTAAGGACCATTCTTTCCTGCAAACAGCAATTAATTGTAAGTTGTTTTCTTCTTTTTGCAAAATAAAAGAAACCCATAAAACAGAAAACAACAAACCTGTAGAAATCCTCTGAAAGGTGCCAATCCGGTCCCAGGTCCAACCATGATAATTGGAGTAGAAGGATCTGCTGGTAGCTTAAAATTAGATTGCCTTATGAAAATAGGAGCCCGGCTACAGTCATTGCTTTTATCCAGAGGGATTGCATTCTGAGTTTTTTCAATACAGTTCCGTGACAAATGTCAGTAAAGCCTAAGTAACGTCTCTAGCATACATCAAGTATCAACAAACTTTGCATAAAAGAAAATATGAATGAATTATTAGAAAGGGAAGAGCAACAAAGGAGATATAACCAGTACCTTCATCCATGTTGAACACACACCCCGGTGAATTCTTCCAGTTGGAGTTGGACCATAAACTAAAGCGCAGGTTACATGAACCCTGTGGGGTACAAGCCTGCTCAAAGCAACCAACCTTCGTATAAACAATAGGTATAAGGTAATACTGCAAGTAGGTGAAATAGATAGGATAAATTCAATAACCTAGGGGAGGATGAGATAGAATAATAACGAGGCTGTAAATGAGGAGCTATTGCAGCAAAAAATACACCAAGAGGAGGTTTTGCTGATGGGAACTCAGCCATAACTTCAAGAAGACTTCTGTGACTGCCGACAACCCATTGTGAGTACTCATCCTGGGCAAAAAGAAGACATGTTTAAAAGGGACAAGAGCACATAAAAAATACGGAACATAAGAAACAAGAGTATCAAACATGAACAGACAAAAGGAAGAAAAGAACACAACAGCACTTATCAACCTTTCCTTGCGGTGATGATAAGAACTTGAGCCTTTCTGCTTCACTGGGTTCAGTGGCATGAGCAGCCAAAGCAATCAGAGCAGCCTGACCACAACAACAGTTTTGAAACAAAGAAACCAATTACTTAAGTAAAAAAAAAGGACTAGAAGTTAAGGCGAAAATCAGCTGGAAACATTTTCCTTCTATTCAAGAAAAAAGAAAGTCTGGAGGGGCAGTTTACCTTCCGTGGAGGGTTTAAGAGATCTGCATATCGTGCCAATGCTGTTCGAAGTGTACATGGACTGGAAAAAGGAGGTGGCAATGAGCTTCCAAGTGGTGTGCCATCCTCATTGTCAGTGTGTATAGAAAATATCAAATCCAGAGGTTGACCCAACAATCTTGCAGCTTCCTCAACTGTGTCAATGCAGTTATCAGCATAAACACCAACGTGATCTCCAGTTTCATATCTGGGACAATTGAACTTATTATTGGAAGAGAATAAGGTTGTAAATCATAAGCTAAATTTATCTATTCTTGTGAAACAAAATCCGGGGGGGGGGGGGGAGCAATTAAACACAGCAACATTAATAATACTTTCACAGAGATTGATTCACAGAAAATCAATTATAATTTATAGTAACAAAATTTACAAGCTGTGAACTTACGTGATCCCAGTCCCTGATATGTCAAACTCCAAATGTATACAGGAGCGATCAGATTCAGGCTTGTGCAGCTCTCTCTGAACAGCAACATTAACCCTGTGCACAAATCATGTAACAGCGACCTGAGACAGGAAATAAAAGCAGGAGACAGGATTTGAAAACATCCAATAAACCTCCTATTACCTGCATGGATGATGGATGTCATAAGAAGTATTCCCATTTGCCTTATTTGAGTAATTATCCTCAATATGCATCACAGGAGGATCATGAATCACTACTCTGTATTCAGGAATAGCAGCTGTGTATGGTGTAGAGGCATTATTTTCATCTTCATCTCTAAGCAATTGATCTAACTCTGGCCAAAGCAATTCTCTCCTAAGGGAGGAATTAAAAGGTTATAATAAAAAACAATTAAATAAAGCTAAAAGAGCACAAAATTTAAGTACAGTCCCAAGGAAACTCCATCATCACATTGTTAAGATCATGCTTCAGCTTCAATAAAAGATTGCATACCATGCAGTAAAATCATCTTCAATACATTGATCATCATCACCAAGACCAACATTGATAAGACGTTTACCGCCTGTTTGCACAGGAAAAAGTCATCCAGTTATCAATTGGATAAAGTTAGAGGCAAAGAAAGCAAATTTTCATCCTCAACCTCCCAACATCAATTAGATCAGAAGGGTGAATCTCAAAACAAGATATAAAATACCTTGATCAGAAAGTTGCTCATCAAGCACCTTCGCTATCTACTTCCAAAAAAGACCAGCAAACTAGATTACACAATTGTAAAGGAGAAACACAAGAAAGCAAAGCAAATTAAATAATCTTGAGTGCCTTGTTCAGTGGTTGGGTCCTATGTCTATGTGTGGTTTACCTTATTAAAATGTTCGTATTGACGGTTACCCAGACCAAAAACACCATATGTGAGTTGCTGAAGCCAAGGCTGCCTTTCATTTCCCTGAAGTAGAATAAAACAGCACAATTATGAGGATTAAATAAAAAATGAAAACGCCAGCATAGTACAAAGTCTAAATTTGAATGTTCTTTCAGGTAGCAACCGACCTCAGTAAACCATTTGTAAAATCTAGCAGCATTATCGGTAGGCTCCCCGTCTCCATAACTACAGTCACACTCAACTATATTCAATACCCCAGGCTTTAATAACGCCAAAAGAAATAAATAACCAAGAATAGCACCAGTAGACGCAAGAATCTAACTTACGTGGCTACCATGAAAAAGGCTAAAGTCTCCTTTTTGAGCTTCTCTTCATATTGTTCATCATCCACAGCATAATCATCCTAGCATGAGACATACACAATTTAATGGACATAATAACTATAAATGCTAGGACATATTATCAAGTAAGAAAACAAAGTAGCAACATAGTTCCCTATATGTTACCAGGTCAACAACTTTGACAGCTGCTTTCCCGTATCTTGCCTTGATCTCTTCTGCTAAAGCCTGCAATACAAATTTCTCATGTAAAAATGAACATTTAAATCAAAATAGGCACCTCTTCCAATCATGCAGCCTGAGATGTCAAGTACAGACAACGAATAGCAGAAAAAAGGGACAAAATAAAACACTCTTCAGGTAGCTAAATATACACACTTTGCAGCACTATCAAGAACCATCGATGCCACGATCCTATCTATAGTCGTATCCAATTTCTTTACACTCTGAGTGACAGAAGCTACAGACACGAGAACTTAAAAAATCCATCCTACCAATAAATCGTCTATGAATAAGAAATTTATTATTTACAGCTAAGTTCCCAGAAATGTTGGAAACCATATGGAAGGGGCAGTAAACTTCAAATATTGACTTTAAACCTAAATTTTATTAAATAATGAATCAAATTCGAAAGAAATCATTTCCATAATCTCTTTGCTGCTTCTTGATCCAGATCTGTACGTGCAACTAGTTATACCAGCAACCGAATTTTCCACAACGAATCAGTAATTAAGACAATAGGCTAAATTAACACTACTGACATCAGTTATCTTCCGATTTTCAATCAAGAGAAAGACATCAGTTCAGTCTAGTAGTCAACAGTCAAAAGTCTTGTATTTTCAACATATCAATCAAATCACCATACTCAGCAATCAAAATCGGAACTTTACAGCTACTGATTTACTTACCTTAGCAAATCCCTCGGCCGTTCCCGTTTGGGTGCCGTAGAAAATGGTAACTTTAGTTTTCCCGGCACCGATAACGGCGCCATCATCTTCATCATCCTTGAGTGAAACAGGCTTAGGTGCTACCAACGGTTTCACATCACGGCTCCGTTCAGAAGCTGATTTTTTCCAGAGGAACGCCAAAAGCCCCAGAATCACCGCTAACGATGTCGTGGCGATCATTATCATAGAATCTGTTACCGAATCGCCTAACGACACTCCCAATACCGATTCAACAAAACTCACCAAATCCGAGCTTGAACTCATCTTTGACCCCAAATTCAAAAAAATATAATTTTTTTATAGAAACAACTGGAAGATTCAGGGCGAGAATGGTCAGAGTTGCAGATGGTGAAGTTGAAAGTGTTTGTCTTGGGAGAGAGGGACCCAAAGAGAGAAAGGCTTGAACTTGACCAGAAATTATAGAGCAACCGAGGGGACCGTCCGGATTTTTTTATATGTTTTTATCTTTAAACATAAAAAAGAAAAGCCTTTTTAGAGATGGCTTTTCTTATGGGAAAAACTTGTGGAAGGGTTTCTCCGTTTCCTTTTTGTTGTTCATTATTACAGCGCAGTCGTTGACAAATGCAAAATGCCCAAAGCAAAAATATAAAATAAAACATTTGGTGTCGTTATATTTAATTTTTATTTTCTTTGTTTTTTTATACCATATGCTTTTCTTCATTATTATAAATATAATACTAGCTTATTGTAAATTAGGAAAAACGTTTAGCTCCCTCCTCCGTCCTTGGATTCAAAAGTTACTGCAGAGGGTAATCTGGCATGGATGAGAAACGCTACCCAAAACGACATAGACAGTAGACATGATCCTATGTGCCGGGAACAATGCCGGTAAATATCTCAACTGCAACCATCTCGAAATGCCGTTAATGTGACAAAACCATCCTCAATTCTTCTACACACATCATTGCATGCTTTATCTGCAAATCCCATTTGCCGGTAAATTTAACAGGTTTAACATATTCGTATCAAATATTTATATTTGAATCCGAACAAATATTATTACCTATAATAATTCTGATTTTTGAACGATACTATAGTCCAATTATTTATCACATCATAACCTGTGTTATGTTTTTTTGGTAATATTTTTGGTAAGCTGAGTTATGCTTTGATTAATAATATTTAATAATCTTGAATTGCTAGCCGGAATCTTCTCAAATGGAGATGTTGTCTCTTCTCACTGGTCTTACTTTGACTTCCTCACCCGTCACCAACTGGTGGTTGGTTTGTCATTTAAAGATTATATGAGTATGTTATTTGTTACTCTTTTAATTAATTATAATCCCAGTGCTTAGGTTTATGTCATTTAAATACAAAGAAAATGGTTGGTTAGTTGGAGATTCGGATCTTGGTAATCTCCAAAGAAAATGACAATTAAGCTTAATCAACCATCAGATATGAACAATTAAAGCTTAATAAGATCACTGTTGAACAACTTGAGAAGGAACAATGATGAAAATAAATACGTAGAAAGCTTGTTTCCTTGTTCTTGAAATTTTCATCACAGAACTTGACGGGAGATTGATCGCGTAAATGCCAGCCAAAGTGTCATCGACATGAAAGGAATCGGCTGATGCAGCACCGGGACATATCTGAACTGCAATGATTTGGCCACCAAAAAATGGAGAAACTGGATTGCCACGGCTTTAAAACCATCGCTTATGCTTCTTCCCACTAAGCCTGGTCCTAGAACTGCAATTAAAGTATTCGACTTGAAACCCTCACTAATATTTTTGTACTCAGTACCTGAGATGTTGGCTCGGTTGGCATGGTTCTTTTCCTCCGAATTGTTATGGAATTCATGGAAACACGTGGTTAAGATAACATAGAGAAACACTCCAAGAAGAGCAGAGGGATACATATCCCAGCTCCGCCCATTCAATTGTGATGCCATTTTAGAAAGATTATCATTTTCTTTTTATCTTCTTTATGTTTTTAAGGTTAACTCTTACACCTTTTTTGAAGCGTTTCAGGCAACTGGAATGCAATGAGAGTGAACCAACCAAGTCTAGTAAGTTCCAATGTGGGTCTGGGTCGTTGTACCTTTTCTGAGCTAATAGTTCGTCACTTCACCGATTTTATAGTTCGAAATTGAGTGAATACTTACTATTCTATTTTAAAAGAGAGGAGAGAAAAAAAAATAACCGTAGAAGAGATTAACTCTCACCCAAACCATCAATATATTTATTTTTATTAAACTGTAAACATCGGATTTTCATCTGAAGTCTCATACATGCAGATTGATGCAGTAGGAAGAAAAAAATTTCGAACCAGATAAACTGACAGTTTCAATAGAATGCATATACTGGTCTGAACATTCATGAATATGATTGTTGTCTTTTAAAGCATAATTTTACGTCACGATTTTGAAGAAAAAACACTGACATTGCAGCACTGTATATTTGATATTGCATTTGGAAACAGATGGAGACTAAGTAGTCATATTATTTCAAGTTATTTGGAGGTTATGGAGCTACTGTTCCAGTGCAAGAGGAGGTTATGGAGTAACTACTTATCATTCCCGCAACAGATTTTAATGATACAGAAATGCCCGCTTTGAATCTGGACAACCCAAAATCACACACCTAGAAATGACTTACGAAGATGAAGTCGTGCTCTGAAATGAAAAAAAAAAAAAACTGCATAATTCGAATGAGAAGTTCTTTGGTCATACCTTTACTGTCCAATTCTCATCAACCAACAGATTTGGTGATTTAAGGTCCCAGTGAACAATGGGAGGATGAAGACAATGAAGATAGTTGATCCCCTTGGCCTGTTTTACCTTGGCAGAATACCATATTAGTTGCACAAACAAATAAGTTCACTATCATAATTGAAACAAGTTGATTTTACCTTGGCAGATACTGACAGTCTGTCACTATTGACAAATGAGGTCACTTCGTAACAGCTCCCCTGAAGAGGACCACATTTGGATGTCGAACACGTTTCATTATAGCAACCTAAACAAAATGCATGGACAAGTTAAGCTGTATATTTGTATACTATATTTGCTCGAAAATATTCAAAAATAGGAGTAATTTACGTGAGAACTTGGCCATGTGCAAGAATAAACACGCCACCAGCTCCTTTAGAAATGTATCACACGAACAGAGTTTCAAACATAAATTCATGATTCAAGACACAGAAATGGATGTCCCGGAGGACACTGAATGCATATGCAAAGCCAGTTATATAATGTTGATGCGTCAGGAAAGTGGAACCAGACAGTTAAAAGAAATATGTGATTCTGAAAACGTGCGGATAATAACAATGTCTTGGACTTTCAAGACTTGAAAGGAAAAAGTGTGCCCGAGAAATATTATTACTACGAAACAGATTAAAAGGTTATACCTTACAATCAACAACCTATACTGAAAAGAAACAAACACCCTGTAGCCATAAGCACCAAGGACCTAGCAAACCATGGCAGCAGCCCAAGTAATTGAAAAGTGTGCGGACAAGAAGAAGCCAGGCTTGTAAGAAGGAAATCTAATCCTGCTCCCTGACCAGCAATCCACTGAGAAAATTACGTGTTTAAGCCAATACAACATTATGACAAAAAATCCCCAAAATAAACTGAAAATGTAGCCAACTAAAGAAAAACAATTGGTCTCCCTAGCTGAGATTGAAGCCATGCCATGTATTTCAAGATAAAATGGTCTATACAAAAGAAAAATAAACTTGTACACCATTACACATCTGCAACAACACAAAAGACCATTTGCTGTTCAATTCCAGTATCAAATGAAGACATATTTCTCACCCTCCTGCAATTTAACAAAGTTTAAATTTCATGATGTGAATTAAATTCCTTAAGGCAAGGATGGAATTGGAATGTTTTCGTGCTTATCTAAATGTAAAACCCACTGAAATAGTGAACACAACAAAATAATATTCTCACTTTCTTAATACAGAAAATAACTTAAAAAAGACGACGTAAAAAAACTACGAGTCCAATCGGTCAATGGCGGCGCGAGCAACGGTGGAGGTAGGGTCGACCTTAAGAGCTTCCTCGAACGCGGCTCTAGCTTCCGCTTTCATCTTCTTCATTTCGTAACAATCTCCCAACAGACAAAACACCTTGGCGTTATCCCCGCTTAATTCTACAGCCTTGGTCAAATCGTCGATCGCTGAGTCGACACGGCTGCTTCGGCGGTTCATGCTCATCTGCAACTCGGCTCGTTTAAACAGCGCGTCGCCCCGCTCTTTATCAGTCAACGACTTGGAAGCGAGAGGGGAGAGAGCAACGTCGAGGGAGTCAAGAGCGGAAGTTTTGAAGCCCTGGAGGTCAAGAGCGAGGGCTTTGAGGATGTAAGAAGCGGCGTCTTTCGGGTCAAGAGATATGGCCTTGTCTGCTTCGGATTCGGCTTTTTTGGCTAGAGAGGCGGTGGATGAACGAGACTTGGAGGATCTAGCTTGAGCTAAGAGTTGGGCTCCGAGGACAAAGTGGCGCTTAGCTTGGAAGTCGGCCCGATTCCGGTAACGGATTTTGGTGAAGATCTTCTTGGGAATATCATGCATAGCGAGGAACATGAAGATCGTAACGAGAATTATAGCGCCTTGTAAAAGTAGATCCGTCCACATCTTTAACTTATTCCCTTGAACTTTTGACGGGGAAAAGAAAATGAAAACACAATAGAAGGGATGATTTTCCCAGAGGACGACGATGGTGGTCGCAGTTATGATTGTTGTGAGATTGGCCGTCAATTTGGTTTAAGAATTAGAATTTAATAGGTATTTTTATTATCATTATTTTAAATTTGTTTTGTAGCAATTGAAAAGTTATTTTAAGAGTACAAATCATTTATTTTTTTTCATGTCTTTATTTATACTCTTACTTTAAATTAGAAGATTTAAAGTTTTAAGTTAAAGATTTTGATTAGGGTTTAGAGAATTAAGGATAGGGTGTAAGGTTTAGGATATAAAAAATAAGGGTTTAAGATTTAAAATTTAATTTTTAAAAAAATCAAAGAGATACAAAAAAGGTATGAAAAAGAGCCAGAAGATTTCTATTCAAAACGAAGATAAGTTTAAATTTGACAAAGAAAATTTGACTAAGAATAACGTTAATGATTTATATAGGATATTATAGAATTAATATTATTAGGGTTATATTTTGGTACAAATTATGTAAAAGATTTAAATTGTATTTTTATAAAATTTAAATATTAAAATATAATATCTTAAAATCTTTTTAATCGTAAATCATAAGTTATATTAATCTCTAAATCCTAATTTAAAACCTTAAACTTTAAGGTTAAAGGATTTATCCAAATTAGGTATCATAGTAGTAGGAAGAAAATTGTAATTTAATTTTAAAAGATATATAATACAATTCATTAATTTATTGAGTAACTGAAAATATTTATCTTATTCATCTTATATGAATATGTAATATATTAGACGCTGGAAAACTTCGTGAATTCGTTAATTTTATTAATTAACGCATGAATGTCTCTTTCTCCGAAGATTTTCAACGAAATACTTTTATCAGATCAGTCGGTTGGTAATCCCCTAAATCAAAGTTTGCAGCGGCCAAGACGGCGGGATTTATTTATGTCTGACAATGGGGTTTCGGATACGAGGAATGGTCCTGGGGCAGAGATGGCAGTTCACCAAGGAGAAGATTTAGCGCATATGGATCTTGATAGTGGGGCGGACATGGAAAAACAATAAGGCTATCGTCTAGAGACGGTGATATCACGTTACCGTCAGTGGTGGCGTCTGGGCTGAAAAGTGGACAAGAACCTATCGATCTTGGAAAAAGGGTTTCTTTTCGAGATACTGCGATGCGCTCCGCCGAAAGTAATAAGGAGGATAATTTTCTAAAGTCGTTGGAAGTGGAATTAGCCAATGACGATATTATTATTAGCAGAGATGGCCCAGTTCCTGAGATTCGGTTTTCCGATAGGGTTCATAAGCAGATTGATGCAAAGTTGGCAAAGGCGATGATAGTAAGACTCCTGGGGCGCTCAATTGGACTCAGGGCTTTGAAGAATAGAATACAGGCACTATGAAATCCGATGGAAGATTTCTTGATCATTGATCTAGATAACGATTATTACTTGATCAAGTTTAACCTTGATACGGACTATGACAAGGTAATCTCTGGTGGTCCATGGATGATTTACGGAAGCTACTTGACTGTTCAGCCCTGGTCGAGGGAGTTTTCGACAGCTGAAGATCACCCTAAATAGATTTTGGCATGGGTAAGACTGCCTGGATTACCCTATCGCTATTATTCGAAACATTTGTTTAATGCAATTGCAGGACTAGTTGGAGAGGTTATTCAGGTTGATTTTAACACGATGAAGGGTCGTCGAGGGAGGTTTGCACGGCTTGCGGTTATGGTGAAACTAGACCAGCCATTGCTACCTGGTATGATAATTGATGGTAGGTTCCAACGGATAAAATATGAAAGTTTGCCGTTGATTTGTTTTGGATGTGAGAAGTACGGACATACTAAGGAATTATGTGCGGAAGTACAGAAGCAGGCGGCACAACCCAAAATTGTGGAACCAACACCAAAAGCTACTGAGATGTATGGGCCGTGGATGCAGGTGGAGAAACGACGACGGGGAACCAAACGAATTGCTAAGGGACAAAACTCTTCTGATTCGAGGGCTACTAAGTCGACGGGTTCGCGGTTTGCTGTGTTGAATGTTGGAATAGATAATATGACGGTGGAAGAGCAAACTCCGACGCAAGGGATTGGCCAGGCCCCGATTCCTAGGGCCGATCATGGTCTTAGTTCAAAGATGGTAATGAAAGGTAAAGAGGTTGTGGTGGTTCACGAGCCATCTGTGAATAAGGGTGCACAACAGGTTCAAATCATCGCGGATATAGCAAGACCATCTAATGTTATTCCTCTTATAGAAACTACTGGATCGCAAATGAATGCGGATGAGATGATCACAAAAGTAGTGATTGACACTTCTAAGGCATGTAATGAGCAAGAACAAGTTAAGAGTTTACAGGTCACCAATATTGGTAATGAGACACAAAGCACGATGTAGACTGTTCCTTCTAAGTTGCCTACGGAAAAACATACAGTTATTCGTATTACGGATGAAAATCAGAAACGAGTCTTAAAAGATAATAATGGAAAACCAGCATTAGGTTTGATTCGTAAAATAAGCAAGACATATGCTCGTAGTGGTACTATTCCAAGACCTTTGGTTCGTAAGAACGGAAAGACGAAAAAGATTGATGGGAAACACCAAGCGATGGAAGTTACGCAATGGATAAATACAGTCTCAAATGAACTGTCTACAAAACAAACAAGTCTGGATCTGTCCGTTAGGTCGAGGGGTTCAGAGACAGCTAAGAAGGGTAAAATTCGATGGACTGCGAACGAGTCATTTGAGGGAATGATGCAAGCGGGAAATCAGTGAGTTTGGGGTTCTTTATGCTTATTTTAATGATTAAAATCATGTGTTGGAATACCCAAGGCACTCTTGGCCTTGACTTTAATCGCTATTTTAGATTAGTGGTTAGTGTGCAGTTATCGGATATGATTGCAATCTTTGAGCCTCGAATAAGTGGGGATGGCGCAGACAGTTTCATTCGTCGCTCGGGGTTTGATTATTCATACAGAGTAGAAGCAAATGGTTTTTCAGGAGGTATATGGGTCCTTTGGAAGGAGGGGATTATGTTTGATGTTCTTACTGTTTCAAACCAGTTTGTACATGGAATTGGTGTGGATTCTAGATCAAATGTACAATTCCACGCTACGTTTGTGTATGCAAGCCCAGAGTGGGGTAAACGTCGATTCCTCTGGGATCAACTTGAGGTCCTGGATCCAGGGCCTAGAATGTCGTGGCTGCTTGGTGGAGACTTTAATGCTATAGTAAGTTCTGATGAGCGGTCAGGTGGATCGAATCAGAGAGTGGGGACTTGCGCGCAGTTTAGTGAGTTTATATTTCGAACGGGGCTTATTGACATGAGTTTCAGTGGTCCACGTTTTACTTAGCAAAGGGGTAACTTGAGTCAAAGGCTTGATCGCTTTCTCTGTAATGCAAAGTGGTATAATTTTTTTGCATCTTCAAATGTCCTGCATCTACCATTGATGGGGTCTGATCATCGTCCAATTTTATTGGTGACTGAGGCGGATAGGGATCGAAATGGTCAACGGCCTTTCCGGTTTGTGTCAGCATGGAATGATCACCCAGATTTTAAGCGGTTATTACATGAGAGCTGGGATAGCAATATAAATGTGTTTGATAGCCTTTTCTCATTTCAGGAAAAAAGTCATCAATGGAATAAGGATGTGTTTGGCCATATTGGGAAAAAAAGAGGCGACTTCTTGCCCGAATCGGGGGAATTGAGAGAGCTATTGATAGAAGGCATAATCTGTTTCTCTTAGACTTAGAGATCAAACTGAAATCTGAGTTGAATGTTGTCCTTGAGCAGGAGGAAAGCTTATGGTTTTAAAAATCTCGGAGTAAATGGCTTGACCAAGGTGATCGTAATACAAAATTTTTTCACTCCACCACTCTTAATCGGAGGAGGTGCAATACTATTCGCATGCTTCGCCTAGATGACGGAAGTTGGTGCTCGGAATCAATCGTTTTAAAGGAGCATGCCATCAATTTTTTCTCAAAGCTTTACACTGCCGAACCGGTTGTCAATTTGGACCGTAATGATTTGAGTGGACATTCACAGGTTTCCGAGAGCCAGCAAAGGCTATTGTTACGGGATGTATCGCCAGCTGAAGTCCGTGCAGTTATATTTTCGATGAATCCGCATAAAACATCAGGTATTGATGGCTTTCATACGGGGTTTTTTCAGAGGAATTGGGATGTTGTAGGGCAGTCGGTGGTGTCGTTTGTTCGAGAGTTTTTCACAACTGGAAATCTAGGCGACATCACTAATCAGACCTTACTTGTATTAATTCCCAAAGTTGCTAAACCAGAGAGTATTAAACAATTTAGACCTATCAGCTTGTGCACAATATTGTACAAAGTTATTACTAAGATTCTGGTTAATAGACTTAAGCCTCTGTTACCGAACTGGATATCTTCAACTCAGTCAAGTTTTGTACTAGGACGTCATATCACGGATAATATTATTCTAGCTCAAGAGGTAATTCATACGATGAGAAAGAAGAAAGACTCCAAACCTTGGATGGCGATTAAGGTTGATTTGGAAAAAGCCTATGATAGATTAAGCTGGGATTTTATAGAAAGCTCTCTTTATGAGTTAGGGCTTCCTGACCGCTTTATTTGGTGGATTTTAAAATGTATAACTTCGGTTACTACAAGAATTATCTGGAATGAAGAGATGACAGATTCGTTTCAGCCTTCCCGCGGGGTGAGACAGGGGGATCCGCTTTCACCTTATTTATTTGTCATTTGTATGGAGTAGTTAGCAAAGGCGATTGATCGGCGAATCCTTGATGGACAATGGAAGCAGATTCAGCTTTCTCGTGGTGGCCCGGGCTTGTCGCACCTATTTTTCGCAGATGATCTGGTACTATTTACGGAGGCATCGTTGAAGCAGGCTAAAATTATTCATGAAGTCCTCCAGGATTTCTGTCTGTCGTCAGGACACCGAGTTAGTGTTTCTAAAACCCAAATATTCTTTTCTAATAATTGTAGCTTAGAGCGAAAACAAAACATAGCGAACCATTTTGGTTTGAGGTAGTGGATGATTTGGGGAAGTACTTGGGTGTGCCGCTTCTACATAAGCGCGTTACACGGGCCACTTACCAATATCTGATAGAGAAGATTGATCAACGCTTATTGGGTTAGAAAGCAAAATCATTGACACTAGCCGGGAGAATTACTCTAGCGAAGGCTGTGTTACAGGCTATAGCAATTTATATAATGCAAACTACCTGACTTCCGAAAGGTATTTGTGATGAAATTGAGAAACGCATTCGTCGTTTTGTTTGGGGTATAACACCAGACCATAATGCTATCAACCTTGTAAAATGGGATGTTGTAAAAAAGCCATCAAATATGAGAGGTTTAGGTTTTCGTGATGTGCAGAACCAAAATTGTGCTTTCCTTATGAAGGTAGGGTATCACTTGGTTTGTAGTAAGGACAAGCTATGGGTCCAGGTACTAAGGGATAAGTATAAATGGATTGGAGAATTACCTAGTGAAATTTATCGACGAAACTCCTCGAGGCTTTGGCAAGGTGTGAGTCATTGTTGGGAAGCAATAAAGCAAAGTATGTGTTGGCAAGTTCGTAATGGGTAGAAAGTCGATTTTTGGTGGGACGTGTGGTTAGATGGGAGAGAGCCTTTAGCGATAAAATACCTTCTACCCGGTGATCCTCCTCACGTGAGTGTTGCTAGCATGCTAACGGTAACAGGGGCTTGAGATTGGAGCAAGCTTGCGTTGGCATTGCCTCGTGAGTCCTTAGATCAGTTGGCAAGCGTTGTTCCGCCACATGCTGGATTTGGGAATGACTCGTTAGTTTGGAGATGGACTGAAACACGTATATTCTCAACCGCATCAGCCTATCGTACTTTGGGGCCAGAGGTGCTCCTTGAGGAGGAGGATTCATGGAAGTTCATTTGGCATCTTCCGGTTCCACAACGGATCAGAACTTTTTATGGTTGTTAAACCATGATAGGTTGATGACGAACAAGGAAAGAACCTGTCGACATTTTGGTAACAGCAGCCTATGCCCTGTGTGCGGTGTAGAAGATGAAGATATAAACCATGTGTTGAGAACGTGTAGCCGGGCGAGGCAGGTTTAGGCTAAGCTGGTGTCGCAAAACCTATGGCGTAGCTTCTTTAACGGAAATAATCGTGATTGGTTACAAGCCAACTTGAAGAGTAATAGTAATTGGTGGACGATTTTGTTTGCAACAACTTGTTGGATCCTTTGGAAGAGGCGATGTGTTTTTGTGTTTGATAGTGGAAGAGAATTAGTTGGTAACGTTGTGGATTACTGTGTGGCGTATGCAAAGGAAATTGTGGCTGTTATGGAATTACGCAAACAACAACAGCGAAGAGGGTTGTGTAAACAATAGTGTCGACCGGATGAAGGATGGGTTAAAGTTAATACGGATGGAGCGGTGGGAGGAAATCCTTTGGTTGCAACTGCTGGAGGAATCATCCGGGACGCCGACGATGAGTGGATTCGTGGTGTTGGGCGGCGCATTGGTCGTTGCTCGGTGATCTGCACGGAATTGTGGGCTGCTTTTGACGGTTTAACATTAGTCTGGGAATTAGGGTATCGTAAGGTGGTGCTTGAACTTGACAGCACTACAACCGTGGCTTTGATACAAGGGTTGTTGGTTGACATCGCCCATCACAATCTTGTTCTTCTAATTAGTGAGCTGATTGTACGTGCATGGGACGTTAGGATTGTGCATGCGGGAAAAGAGGCTAATGGAGTAGCAGATCTGTTGGCTAAGATCATGCGAAATACTGAGGATTTAGTGCGAGTGTTCTTGGAACCACCTAATGCAGTTCGGATTTTATTTGATCGGGACAAGTCCATAGATTTGGCTTGATGTTTTAGGGGTTTAAGTTTTTGTTTAAATTTATTTAATGTCGCTACGAGTACTCTTTTCCTCCAATTAGGTTTAGAAAGGTTTTTAACAACACTCCTAGTTGCATTCCTTTTTACATAAAAAAAATATGTAATATATTATTTAACTAAAGAAAAAACATAGATAAATATTTGTAGCTTTAATCTTTATAGAGATAAAGTATTATATAATATATTCTTTTTATTTCAATTCCAATTTAATGTTGCGTAATGTAATAGCCATTTATTTATTTACATAAAATATAACTGACCTAAAAATGTACCATTTCAAACTTAAGCTCATCAGCAACAAGTACAAACAGTCTCGGGAGCTAATTTCTTAATTCCAAAACCATAGAGGAGAAAGACAAATATCTCAAACTTTAGTTTCAATCGGCTTAACGATTACAGTCCAAACATCATCGTTTACAAAGAAACTACATAATCAAAGGTAAATTTCCGAATTCTTAAACCCCTTCGGATTTACACTTGTTTGGAAGGATAAAAAAACATGTAGTATTTAACACAGCAAAGTGGGGTTAAATAGTTTGTTGTAATATTTATTTATAGGCCCTTTCTTTTTTAAATGGGATTTTGACCACCTTCCAAATGGGTTAGTTAGATAACATCTAAATCTACAGTTGCAGTTCTGTTAGTGGAATCAACATTATACAGCCAAGTCCAAGAGTTGCTTGCTGCAGTTAAAATAGATCCCCGGAATCGGCTTATTCGAGACTATCGAATGACTTGGGTGAAGGGCCACACTCTGTCACTGCAATGGAGACTTGAGAAACTTCTTTAGTGCATCTACTATGTTGGCAAAAGACGGACGTTGAGCCGGATCGCTGCAAACAATCAAAAGAAACACCATCATCGTCGAGTCGGAGTATACTATGAATTCTAACTGCATTGGATAAATCATAGGACTTAGCTTACTTACTCGGACCAACAAGATTCCATGAGGGAAACCAACTTTGGAGAGGTATTTGGAGGAATGGAGAGCCTTCTGTTTTGGAAAGCAACAGCACCAACCACCTAAAATATTTTAGGTACCGCAATTAGCAACGTTACCTTTGATACGAAACAACTCGAATAAAGATGGCATTATTAGGAAAAGGAAACACACAAGAACTAGAACGGAAGCGAGGAAAACAGAATATATTCATTCACCTGGGCAGGACTGAGTCCACTCCAAGGTTGTTGCATGGTCACAAGCTCCCATAGGATTACTCCAAAACTGTAAACATCGGATTTTTCATTTGAAGGTTCTCCACGAAGAAATTCCGGAGCCATCCACTCAGGCTGAAAGAAAGAACTAGATGATTACATGCTGATCGATACAGTAGGATGAAAATTTTGAAAGAAAAAACACACACATTGCAGCTCTGTATATTTGGTATTGCATTTGGAAAGAACTAGATGATTACATGCTGATCGATGCAGTAGGATGAAAATTTTGAAAGAAAAAACACACACATTGCAGCTCTGTATATTTGGTATTGCATTTGGAAACAGATGGAGACTAAGTAGTCATATTATTTCAAGTTATTTGGAATAATGAACATTAACAGAAAGTTCATTGACCACTTATTGATGTGTGAACGTGCTAGTTTGTCTCCAGTGCAAGAGGAGGTTATGGAGTACTTACTGTTCCCGCAACAGATTTTGATGATATAAAAGTGCCCGCTTTGAATCTGGACAAACCAAAATCACACACCTAGAAATGACATAAGAAGATGAAGTCATGCTCAAAATGAGAAAAAAATGCATAATTCGGTGAAATGAGAAGCTCTTTGGTCATACCTTTACTGTCCAATTCTTATCAACCAACAGATTTGGTGATTTAAGGTCCCAGTGAACTATGGGAGGATGAAGACAATGAAGATAGTTGATCCCCTTGGCCTGTTTCCAGTATAAAACATCAATACTGTGCCAACATCAAGCTGCATTAATAGATAAAATGTGTGAGTGAAGAATGTTACGAACCACATCCAATGCCATGCGCAATCGCCTCCTCTGATCCATTGTTTCTCCAGCAGCTGGCCTATGAATGAGGCGGTATAAACTACCCCTGTTTGACAGAAAGAAAAAAAAATCATCTTAGAATATATATTAGTTGCACGAAAAAATCAATTCATTATCATAATTTGAAACAAGTTGATTTTACCTTGGCAGATACTCTGTCACTATTGACAAATGAGGTCGCTTCGTAACAGCTCCCATGAAGAGGACCACATTTGGATGTCGAACACGTTTCATTATAGCAACCTAAACAAAATGCATGGATAACTTAAGCTGTGTATTTGTATACTATATTTGCTCAAAAAATATACAAAAAAAAAGAGCAATATACGTGAGAACTTGGCAATGTGTAAGAATAAACATGCCACCAGCTCCTTTAGAAATGAATCACATTCACACGGACAGTTTCAAGCAATAATTCATGGATTAAGGCACATAAATGAATGCCCCTGAGAATGACATTGCACGCATATACAAAGCCAGTTGTATAATGTTGATGCCACAGGAAAGTGGAGCCAGTTAAAAGAAATATGTAATTCTAAAAACATATGGTGATAACAATATCTTATACAGGTTTTATCCAGTACAAACCTCTCTTAGAAACTCCTTCAACTGATCATCATGAAAATCTTGGACAGTCAAGACCTTGACTGCAACATCCTGCATTTGGACAACAATAGTTTTATTAGTTTAAACCAACAAAACATTATGACACAAGAAACGTATCCCCTAACCCTTGCCGAGGTTAAAGTCTATACCATGTATTTCAATATAATATGATCTATACGAAAGAAAAATAAACTTGAATAACATTCCACATCTGCAACAGCACATAAGATATATCAAACAGTTCTACATGACACCTTAGGTACAATCCCCATAATTTCATCTGTTATTCAGTTCCAGTTTCAAATGAAAACTTATTTCTCACCCTCCTTCAATTTAACAGAGTTTAAATTCATTGACAGTGGGTTTAATTTGCAGTCTAGAAATTGACTGACAGTGATTTAGACCTACACAGTTAGTAGAAATAAAAGAGATAAAGATAGTCACCAAGCCTAGTTGGCAAAATATGGCAAACATGCACAAGAGAACTGCAATCTATATCCAATTCTTTAAGTAAAGGAAAATATTGATATCAGAATCATTCATATTCCCAGAAATCAGAAAACAAATGATTTTCAGTTGCAAGAATAAAAAAGTTACTAACCGATCCATGCCACTCAGCACGATGAACTGTTCCAAATGAACCTGCAAAAGGAAAGTTCAAGCAAAAGAGTAAGTACTTGCTCCATCAATTATCTTTTGAGATATGATCCAGTTGTCCAAATGCATAAAGAAAAGTAAAGGCGTATGAGTTATATACTATAATGAAGAACTAAGATAAGTACCTGCACCAACCCGCTCCTTAATATGCAATTCATCCCATGCTATCTCAAGCCAATCCATTGCAAGAGAAGGTTCAAGAGTTAGATATTTTGGGATGGTGACAGCGGAGAATCTACCCCTGTTATCAAGTTCAACCCCTATATCCTCCAAATCCGCTTGACTAGGCAAGTTAACTTTCAACTGCTTTACACTTTTCACCACTGAGCTACCAGATACAACAATCTCTTTTCTAAGAGTTTGTTCTAAGGCGACTTTGTCTCCACCGAGTTCAGAATTTTCATGCATTGTTGCAACAGCTACAGTTTCAGAAGTCTTCAAAGATTCCTTTCCACAACCTTGAGCAATTGGTACCTTTTGACTAACAAGCAAGCTGTTGCCCTTCAATCCTTGAGATTTCTCATTTCCACCTGCAGGAGATTAATCTCCACTTGTTTAGTTTTTTCTTAAAAAAAAGCGTCACTGTTTTAGTTTGGTTCGACAATTTTGGTCCATTTTTCCAGAATTTGTGTACAAAATATCAACTACCTGGAAGTAGAGGATTCTCACAAGGAGAAAGTGAATTCTTTGGATCTCTACTCTGACAATGCGACGCATTATCCATGTGAGGTTGTTGGAATTCTTTTAGATAAGAAATTTGAAATGGTGAAGGCATTGAAGAAAGGAATCCTCCATTGATAGATGAATCTGGACCATGGATATTCCCTGGCTCCCCAACTAGATCAACTACATATTCCCTGTAAAACAATGCATTCGTCTCTAACAAATAATGCATCAAAACAAAACTAGAAAATTTGAAGATCAAATAATTACATATTCTCAATTCAAGTATTTTTAAACAATGGCAACAAATTGTTCCTGTAAATTTTATTAACCTCAAACATTTTAATTGCAAAATGGTGAACTAAAAGTGGTGGAACTTACCTTGGTGATTGCCGATCATCTTCGATTTTGACAAGGCAAGAAGAACGATGATCAGCTGCACAATATTTGCATCCTCGAGCAATCCTACAGGGTAAACCAATATAATCCGCCAATTTCTGCAGATTTGAATAATACACTATGTTAGTGAAGGCTTCCAAAACAGACGCATTTTCTTCTAGGTCATCATATGTTAATCTACATTTAAAGGGTGAACAGGCCTTAAGAAAACAAATCCATTTCACATATCAACATAGCCAACAGTTCATTTTTCATCTGATATCCTGGTCTAGCAGCATAAAGTCGATAAGTGTAGAAAATCTTTTTAATCAAGAATAAAATAAGCCATGTTTGGCAAGAAAGCTAATCCTTTTAATCAAGGAGCAGATTCCTGAGACATCACTACCGATTATCATTTTCTGTGTTCGAGCGGATGGATCATAGGAATAGAGTGAATTTGGTGAGAAAATACAGTAATAAGGCTAATAGTTTGGCACCTTAAAGAGGATTGCACGATGCCTGCAAAGTCCCATTGATAGGCTGCCAATGGGGACTACAACACACTTCTGAAAATCCCTCAATCTCCTACTGACCAATTTCCAGCGTTTGTGAAGATCTCCTTGCTCCCCTGGAAAAGTTCCTCTAAATATAAAAAAAAAAAAAAAAAACTCGAACACGATTAATAATTTGATAGGAAACAGAGAAAAGGAAATGAATCATAAGTGAAAATAGATTTATTTAAAAGAGAAAAAATTAAAGCCTACCCCATGTATATAGCAACAAGCTTTCCAAGTTTTTCGACCAACACTAAGGAATTTTCTGAAGCACAATATATTTCCTGGGCTTTATCTTCAAGCTCTTTTAGGCGCGAATCCCCGCGTTTGTCAACAAGAACAACCTCCATAGACGTCTCACTGGGTTCAATTTCTTTAAGAGATATCAAAGGTGGTAAGCGTCTTCCTTCTTCGAATTCGTTACACATCACCCATAGATATGGATTCATCCCAAGAATGTTATAAAAACCATCCGATATCTTATCGTTGTATGATAAACAGCCACTAACCTGCAAATTCAATATAAACCCATTATTAGAGTTTCGTAAATTTTGAATATGAATACTAAGTTACGAACTTTCAAGTGAAACGTGTACAATCATAAATGCAAATCGAAAATAGTGAGAAAATACC
Source organism: Abelmoschus esculentus (assembly GCA_035048815.1). Classification (NCBI taxonomy): domain Eukaryota; kingdom Viridiplantae; phylum Streptophyta; class Magnoliopsida; order Malvales; family Malvaceae; genus Abelmoschus; species Abelmoschus esculentus. The sequence continues at coordinate 6,725,700 of JAUCBN010000008.1, read as the reverse complement.
CATAGACGATAAGAAACAGTTTCTGCATCGACAACACCAAGTCCATTATACTCCTGTAAAAGCAAAGATTCACCGAATAGACTTGCTTGAGAGGTAAGCCTTCTGGCCAGCATAACCTGTAAATAATAACTTTCCTTTGACTTGAGCGTTAAGTTATCTTTACTCTTCTCCGCCTGTTGTTCCTCGACTTCCACCGTCGCCGGCACGGGGGTCGATGACGTCTCCCTAGTCCAAGTATCTTTAACGTCACTCGACAAGTTACCATCCAATGTCGTCCCAGAAAACAAACTCCCCGCATAGCTACTACCACTAGAGAACCTCGTAAGTGACACCTGCCGGTCAAAGTTTCGGTCAACACTGCGGTCATCAATGACGGAGGTGGTTTCTGGAGCAGGTTCCGGAGGAGAGGAAGGCTGCTGCGGCGGAGCTGGTTCCGGAGCCAATAACAACTGTTGATCTTCATCTTGATCAGTAGTCGAAGAGAGACGTCGAGGGGACGGTTTCCCGTAACGTGATCTGTCGGTAGTAGCTTTTTTGTCGACGAACCAATCGCGGAAAGCGGCGAGCTGTTGCTTTTTGGTGTGAAGCTTTTCAACCGTGAAAAGATCTGATATCGGGGCGTAGCTGAGGTTGTCCTTGTCGGTCTTGGCAGCTGCAGTCGTAAAATCTTTTGGATCTGTCCCTGAGATTGAGTTATTCCGGCCATTTTCAGCGTTGAAGTTTCTTGTGGCTGTTGACGTCGCGGTTCCAAACGCAGTCGCTGTAGCTGTGGGCAATGTTTCCTTGGCGGCGAGCTTTTTCTCTTGATCCAATAGTTGCTTAGTAGATGCATCGAACCCACGATCGGGAAATTGCCTAGGGAAGAAGTAAGTCGTTCGATGAGGCATATTTTCACACGAAGTTCACAATATCACTTTATTTCCCTTCTTCCCTCCCTCACCGCCCGCTCGTATGATCAACTCTCACTACCGGAACTAATTGCTCATCCCGTACAACTCCTGCAAATTATCAAAGGACCCCGAGAACAAGCTCTGAACAAAGTGGGGAAAAAACGAAGAATATCACTGAACAAACATAGAACAACGTAAAGTCGGTTTGGCGTTTAGTATTGGAACTTGAAATATTGGTGCAATTCGAGGCAAAACCGCAGGAACAAACGGTTTTGGAAGTCCAAGAAATAGAAAGAAAAAGGAAGGAGGCGGTGAGTTTTTAATACAAGTCTTAGATTTGCAGAGTGCAGGGAGAAAGTATTGGACGTAAAATGAAATAATCAAAATTGAAAACTAAAATACCATGAGAAAGTATTGGAGGCACAGGTCCTGTAATAGGCGCACACGTAAGAATGAGAAGGGAGGAGGAAGCGACACGTGGAGAGGAGGTGGCGGGAACCCCGCGGGTTATCGTGACGAAGAAACAAACACTGATCGGATCCGTCAGTATTGACTTTGGCTCTTGGTGTAGAGGAAGAGGGGGGAGGAATGGCGATTTAAGATTATATTTTCATCGGGAAAAAGCGATTTCGAAATTACCAAATTATCATTTGCTTTTGTTTTCGGTGAGCAGGGATTGGATTGGACAGTTGTTTTTTGGTAGGCTGTGAGTAACGGCATCACGTGACGATCCCTTCTCTTTTGGGGAGAGTGTATGGAGAAACAGTTTGCAGGGTGTTTTATTTTAGACGGTTTGCTGTTGTCACTACCGAAAAAGAGTTAACGATCTCTTATTTTATAATTATATGGTGTATTATTAGTGTAATAATATTTTTATTAGTAATAATACAACTATTTTTATTATAAAATTAATGATTAAAAAATAATATATTTTATTATTATTTTAATACTATTTATGAATATTTTGTACTTATTAATCATCTAGCCTTAATTGTTAAAAGAATGATTGTTGTTAATAAAAATCACGGGTCGAACACCAATAATGTCAACATATATATTGAGCGATCAATATCCAATAATTGAAGATACTCTACAATAGATATTATTGTAACCAAAATTTTCTTGAACTACTTTTATTTATAGTGTTTGTCAAGAACGTAACCATAGACATTTACGAGAAAAGAGTTTATCTAATGATACTCTTGCGAAAAACATACAAAATATTATTCAATATAGATATTTTGATCACTATATGGATAAAACTTTAGAGTTAACGTTCATTTATGTTTACTTAAGAATTTCAATAGTTGTGTGTGCTTTTTTTGTTTGTACAGAAATCATGTATTTTTCTAACATTTTATTACTTTTAAATAAATAAAAAATAATTTATTTAAAAAATATTACTATAATTGAATAAAAAAAGAATTGCTAATACACTGATAATAATTCTTATAATTTTCATTTTACTGAGTTAAATCATTTGTACTAGAACTCCAATTTAAAATAAGTTAATTAAAATTAAAGTTATATACATAAATTAAAGGATATATGAATATATTGTTTGAAAAATTCAAATATTATACTCTATATATTATTAAGTTAAAGTCTTATTATGATGATATTCGTTTGATATAACGCAATAACCTAAAAAAGATGTGAATAATAATAATTCTCAACACTAAATTCATAAAATTCAATAGGTATATTTTTATTTTATCATGTTTTATGTAAATTATAATATAAATATATAATTAAATAAGATGTAATAATAAATATATAATATATGACACTAACAATAATCACTTAAACGCATGTCAATATTATCCAAATTATCAAATGAACACACAAGCAGAAGTTGATTTAATTAATATTTAAAAATCCCCTTTACTTGGATTTGACACCTTGCACGAAATTATGGGGTTCTTATTTAAAAAATAAGATTTTTTTAATCTGTGATTGTTTTCCGTTTTGGGAGTTTAAGTGTTTGTTTAGAGTGTAATCTAGATTTGTTGTCTAATAACTATTGGTCTAATAGAAGAGTTGGTGAGCGGGAGTAGTTGTTTATGGAAATTCTATTTGACTTGAGCAGAAAGAAATCTGAACTTGTCGCATGCTTCGTGGAATTTCTCGGACAACGAAGTAACGGTGTGGTAAAAAAATTAGCGATCAATTTAGAACCATTTGATTTGAATTATGTCAGGCTGTTTAGCATGTAATTGGATTTGGATGAATATTTAGTATCAATCTATTCAAACATTATAAAAATGTCTGTTCAACATTTGGTACAATACAAATGAGGTTATTATCTGTAATAAAGCGTAAACGGAATCATTTTAAATAGTTTACGAGTTTTTTAATTAAATATAAATAGTTCAATTAGATTTATTAAGAATTTGAATTGAGTTAAAACTAAATTCAAACTTAAATTTAATTATGTTAAATATTAATAAAATTAAATTCAACTCGTAAACTGTATATCTCATTTTTACGTCCTAATATGTACTTTAAACCGTTAAAAATACTTATTTAAATTATAAAAGCAACCCTAAGAGAGAAATCTATGCAATATTTTTTTTCTTCATCGAAGTCTGTTACTTTAGTAAGTACCATTTAAATATCCTACAGCAGAGTAACTTTCATATACTTTAAGAAAGTAGAGTGCACGCTATGCCTATGATTCACTATGAAAATGATTTCTTTTGGGTAACAATTGTATATGCTTTGTCTTATTGTCTATTGTTACTCCGGACTCTTCTACTGACGTCCCTACTTACATATGGATTTGATTTATCCTCGTCTAAAGAAAAAGTCGCATAGGAACTAAGTGACTGATTGGCTTTCGTTTGGGAGACAAAAGAAAGTGTGATGACTGATACAAAGAAGACTCACCAATTTTTTTATTGTTTAAAGCCTCGATTTAAATAATTATTTTTCCGTTTAAAGCAAACACATAAATGGAGAATAGATCCAGCACCGTTTCATACTTTAAAAAAATATAAAGACGCATTTGTTTTATTATTTATTGAAATATAATTTTATAATATTGTCACGGACCGTGAGTCGTGACTACGCGGGACTGAGCGAGATGTTTTCTGGTGGTGCTTAAAGTTTGGGAGCGGGATAGTATTAAGAGTGTAGTACGTGCCGAGCAGTCGTCCCATCTGAGATGGGCGCGCTGATCGTGCACCACACTGGTCGGGAGCTGTCCCCGTTTCCCTGATGAGCCCATGGGAGGGCGAAACCAGTAAGCATCGAAAATCATTCAAGGAGTGTCCCGAGGTGCCGCACGAGTAGAAGTCCCTGCGCGAAAACTCTGATCCCGTGACAATGTAATATTATTTGATATATTATTTGATTTGAATTATTTTGTAAAAACATAAAATTATTATATTTAGTTAAAAAATATAAAATTAATCAAAACTAAATTTTATATAGTTAAAAAACTTTAATTTAATTTTATTTAAAGTTAATTTCTATTATTAATTAAATAAAATAAAAAACCAAGCATTAATGAGATATTTATTCTAACTTTAAATAATTTTATTGATTATTTTGTATACTTTATCCCATATATATAATAATAAGAAAAAGCAAAAAAATATAAAATTAATCAAAACTAAATTTTATATAGTTAAAAAACTTTAATTTAATTTTATTTAAAGTTAATTTCTATTATTAATTAAATAAAATAAAAAACCAAGCATTAATGAGATATTTATTCTAACTTTAAATAATTTTATTGATTATTTTGTATACTTTATCCCATATATATAATAATAAGAAAAAGCAAAACGAAATATATGGAAATTCTTTATTAAAAAAACAACAACTTATGTGCATTATAAGAAGGTGCATGCACTATACTTTGCCTCTTTATCCCTAGATGTGACTACGTCAACTTACCATATAAATACATTAATAAACTTATCTTGTCAGTTCATGCACCTAGGTTTGTTATATCTTGTTGAGCCTAATGAAACCAAGACGTTGGAGAAATGGAGAAATCGAAGGCAGAGAACAAGCAACGTGGAAGATAACCAGCCTTACAAATCTGGTTGCATTTTAAATAAATAGACTACCATTGACACAATCATTCATATATCTATATTCCTTTTCTATTATTTTTAAAATATTTATTTGGTTATTAAAGATTAAACAAATACCCATTAATTAAATTGATCTAAAAAATTATAAAACTGTAAAAGCACTGCACGGCCCATAAAGAATCCATGTTTTGCCTCCAGGCTCCAACCGTGCAGGTGCAGAAGCATCTGGTTCAGAAAACGACATCGTTGCCGTGGGCGTTGAATGCTGATTGACTTGTACAAGAGTTAGCTGATGAATTAATGTAAGGGTATTCCTAACCAGAACTTGTTGACTCAATCCCACACTGCCCGTGAATAAAAAGCGTGTTTACTTGTGATTTAACTTTATGTTTCATTTTATGAGAAATATCCGAAAAAAATTATTACATACAATTAAAATTTATAATTATAGATTCGTATCTAACGTTATTATCTGAATGATATGATCGAATATTAAACACTTAAAAGTATATAATTTTATTTATATTGATATTTTCGGAGAGAAGTGGTTAAAAATCTTTTGCTGTCATTTCCAAGTTTAGGTTTCAAAATCATGATAATAACACTCCCTTTCCAACCATATAAACAAATGATTTCATTAATTGTTCAACATTAAGTGAGAAGCACACATTTTAAAAAAAAAAACTTTTTTTTTCAAGTATCTATACTCTTTTTTCATTTGAATTTTAATTTCTTTATCTTAAATATATTTATATATATATATATTTGATTATATTTATTTAGATTCTTTATCTTAATTATATTTATATATATTCTTGATTTTCCAGTGTTTAATATTTTTAACTGAAATCGATAAAGTCGAATGTATCTATTATTAAATTATCGACTAACTTTCACTTGCTATATATTATTTATTTTAAAATAATATATGATGTAAATTAAATTAAATCCTGTCTAATAAGTCAATACCTCAATTCCAAATTGTTTAACCCAAAATTATGTTACAGAAAAATGTTCAAATATACATGTCGTATAATTTTAGATTATATAATTTTTTATTACATATATATTTTTAATTTTAGGAATTAAAAATTTAATTTATAATTTATAGATTTAGTTTGTAGGTTTTAGAGTTTATGATTAAAGTTTTAGAGATTAAAAATTCACTATAGAATTTATGGGTGTAATTCGTAAGATCTAAAAAAATCAAGATTAGGGTTTTAGAAATATGCTATTAAATTTTAATTTTTAAAGAGTAAAAGAGGTTTTTTTACGTGTGTGTATAAAATTATCTAAAAAATTCTATCATAAAAATTTATTTATATAAAAATTAAATAATTCAATTTAATAATTACCATAAATAAAAATTATAATGTCAATGAATCTATTGTCACACTCACGTAGTTTCCATGTCAATATATGTGAATTGTATCTGATTTATTGTTTATAATATAATCTAGATTTTAAGTCTTAGTAGTTAAATGTGACCTTTCATTTCATCCAAAAAAAGCACTTTCATTAGTATTTTATTTGGTTGATATTTTTCAAGAGTTGTTGGGGAAAAAAATTAAGGCTGAAATGCTACCATTTCCGTGGAGGAAATTTTATGAGAGAAACTTTTCAATTTGCTAACAAGAAAAGTATGAGATTTCTACAAATTCACGTGAGCTAATCTGAGGTGTTAAATTATTTTGAACGGAGCATATTAATTAAAAAGTGGTTTACATCTGGTATAAATATAGGAAATTTATTCGATATATAGGTTATATACGTGTTAAAGGTTTAAAATTTAAAATTGAGTTTTTAATATCTAAAAATTAAAATTTATTATTTAAGACTTTAGGTTAGAGATTTAAACTTTAATTTTAAAAAGTAAATATATAGATTTGTATTAATTTTTAATGTAAAATGTGTATAGAAAATATTTATAAATATACATTCATATAATGTTATTTTTATAAATATAATAAATTATTAAAAGATTAATTACTAACGCGTGTTTTTAAATGATGAGCCAATGTGTGGTTTATTGTGCTTAAACGTAATAGTATACAGTTTGAACCGAATTAATTTAATATTAAAAAAATCAAAATCTCGAATATTAGGTTCATTAAACATATTCCCTCATTTGAAACATGATATTTTTCATCTAAAGGCATGTACAAAATAATATTGTTTGAATATGTAATACATCCAATTAACATTCATTAGACGAACTTGGCATGTAATCTCTACAGTTATTATTTACACGTAACATTAGTCACTGAGCAATGTCACAGGCAGGCAGGGACAGAGTTAGGATTTGAGGTTGAGGAGGCAAAACATAAATATTTAAAAGTAGGGGATAAATTTTTAAAAAATTCATTTTTTAAAAGAATTTATATAAAGAAACAAAAATAAAAAAAATTTCTTCGGAGGTAAGGAGCGATTACCCCACCCAAACATAAGGCGGCTCCGTCCCTGCATGCAGGGTAAAACAATTGGAATCCCTTATGGTCCAACTCATCCACAAAGAAAAAGAAAACAATAACGACTAAAACTGTAGGCTATTTGGAGGAGTTTTATATTAATATTCTAATTAACAAACAAAGCATATAAAAAGTCGAGATTCTTAGTTGAGCAAAAAAATATGTGAAGGAATCAAGCAAATGCTATTTGATTATTCTTAGATGCTGGTATAAAAACAAAAGCATATATGAAAAATGTGGAAATATTTAATTTTAGACCTTAATGATGCCACTCTTCATTTTTTTTAATAATAAGCCTTCAATTATGATATTGACTTTAACAACTATAATTAAAAGGTGTGTGGGAACTAGGTCTAGCTTTTCAATCGTGGAATTGATTTCTTTTTTGGGTACAATTTGTTTTTTTATTCAATTATGGATTGGTGCTTATTAGATTCTTGTACTTGATTGGACCACCCTTGTTTGCTGGGTAAATGGTAATACTTCCATCGCATAGCTTCCGAGAAGGGACGATTTCTTTAAATCATCAAGCCAGATTGGGCCATGACCACCTTGTATATACCATAACTTCAGGTAACTCACGTGGTTCAAATACAATCATGTCTTCATTTCCACATAAAACGGCACCGCAATAAGAGTAGCTTTCACATTTATTTCTATTCCAAAATATATATTATTTTAAATGTATGTACAAAATTATAGTGCTTGGTGTCTCGTATAATCTGTTTATATTTTCTACACAACCTACAAAATTTATGGATTCGAACCAGCTTCAATCACTTGGTCTCTCTACGGGGCCAAATGAGAAGAGGGTCAATAAGAGCAAACCTGATCTAACAGAGGCATCCTAAGTTCAATCACCACGGAATAGAAGGGTACCATCAAGCAGAACAACCATAGTCAATAACCACACAGGCAGACCTTTCGTGTTCCTCGAGCTTGGGTTTTGCAACCATCTTTTGTTTGAAGATCAGAAATGAGTCTGTCTTCATGGACGCTTAAATGATAGTCAAAATGCAGTTGCTTGTCATGTCATCCCTGTTCTTCAGTAAATTGGGCATATATTTGCAGATCACGGTTTGTTTGCTTCCGTCAAGGCCTTCAAACAATCCTTAGCATTTGATGAGCTTAGTCTATTCATGAAAATCCTCGTATGGTGAGGATCCACTAGAAGAGTCGGTTTCAAATGAAGTGATCTCCATCAGATCCATTGGAGATGACGGATGCGATTCTCTCTGTTGAGAAGATGAACCTGAACCAGAACAAAGTAAAGTCGGTCTAAAATAAATCCCTCAACGCCTAACAAGGAACCTCAAGAATTACACCAGTGTTGGAACAAAAATAAAGAAATACCTTTTTTTTTTTTTTACTTTCATTTTCCATAAGAAACAAGAAAATGGTAAGGAATATGTTAAAAGGGTGGAAACTCATACATACCTTTCTGTCCCCTTGAGCGGAACTTCTTTGTGTGCCGCCTAATAAGTCTCTTAGCTTTGGTTATGGTCAGCTGTCTGGCGGATGGAGAGGATTCTGCTTCACTTTCACTCCACTCTCCATGGAAATCATTCTCTGCTTCACCTCTCATAGTTCGTAGAACAAATTGTTTGGCTTTACGCCGTTGAGTGTTGAAGAGGCCCCTAATAGAAGTAACAAATCCATCACCAGCTCCTTCACTTGGACGCTTAAGAAAGGTTATCGGATATGGACCAGGTTTCTCAACCTGGTCATTGTCACTGAGATTGAGGTCACTGTCAGGAACACTGTTTCCGCTCGGCTGTTGAGTATGTGCCTTGTCTTTGAATTTCTTACCCTATCAAATACAAAATAATTAATAGGAAAGTCAGCAGATCTGCATTCAGCTTTAAACTTAACAAATAAATTAAGCTTCATAATACTTGCAAATGCAGTTATGAACTAAAAAGTCCAAATACTAACATTATTTTCCATGCTGTCTTATTTTTACAATATTTTTCATGAACCGTTACAAATATCAAAGTCATAAGCCAGGCCAATAGGTGGGGACATGGAGATCAATTCCCTTAAAGTAAGAGAAATTTCAGATTAGGGGGATTTGCTGTTAGCTCCGCATCAAGATCCCTTACCTGCATTCCAGTTACAGACTTCAGAACTCCCCATATAATATGCTTCTTAACTCGAGAGAACAGTCTTCTCCAAGTCCCAGTGAACTCCACACGGTGAAAAGTATCCATCAGCAACTTGAGATCATTCACAACAAATCTGGACCCTTCATACGTAACTAGTAGCTCAACCTAATTCACAACCGAAGTATACGGCAATAAAAAATAAATAACAGGAATACAGAACAAATAACCAATTGAAATTAAGTAAACAAAACCAACCTGACTTATCTTGATATTGTGAAATTCCATCATTTTCCTAGGCCTAGATTTTTTCTCTTCATTGGATTTTGCGACCTTCTTCTCTTCCTGAGATGATCGACCAGACTTAACAGGTTTTGTGTCTTTCATCTTATTTTTAGAGGATTCGTCTTGTTGTTCGATAGAAACAAGTGTTCCACTTTTGGTAGAAGAAATGCTGGAAGAATGAGCCTGTAAGACAAGCTCCTTAGCTACTGATTCTGCAACATTTTCTTCCCATGTTCTGTCGAAAGAACATGTTCTCCTCAACTCAGGGCCAGAACCAGAAACAACATTTGATTTTGGGTCTGGTATCTTTGATATCTGCATGTAGATTAAAAAAAGAGTACAAAAATTAAAGCATAAAAATATAAAGGTCCAAAGCCAATGAAGGAATCAATTACATAAATAAATTACTTAGGGTGCATTTATTTCACGGATCCCCCCCCCCCCCATATTTTCTAGTTTTTGTTCCAAGGAAATTAGCTTGGTCACCAGGAAACGACTTACAGGCTAAAGGAAAATAAGGTCAATTCCTTTTTTTATATAAATTATCTTCCGCTTTTCAGAAAACGCAAGACAACTTCTGAGAAACAGCCAATTATGAGTAATATGATTTTTTTATTATGAAAACACAACTTAAATCAAACTAAATATTGAAAGGTGAAATAAATGTATTGTCCCTTTGGGAGAATCATATGAAATAGAAATATATTATATTAAAAATAATTTTATTTTTGAATTGTAAGAAAATCTAAATATTAAAATACATAATAATATTTTAATATTACAGTTTTCAATATTATTGAACATAACTCATATTTATTTTAATAATATATGATATTTTTCATAATAAAAATAAATAATTAATATAATTAATGACTATTATTATTTAATAATAACCACTATCCCTATTCTTTTGTTCTGGAATATTATTCTCAATTGAAACATGTTTTATGTACTTAATATTAATATAGCATTTAGTGTTTAATATTTTAATAATATCTCAAATCTAAATATTTTAATATTTATATTAATATTTCCATTTAAACTGAAGAAAAAGGGATTTTTTTTCAGAAACAACAAAGCTTAAAATATCCAAACAATAGAAAATCTCTACTTTTCTAGAAAATTTTGTGCGAAACAAACTCATCCTAAGTTGCCACTATACAGTACTACCAAGTAGGGAAACATAAGGAAGCTCACTTGGGCAGAAGCAGGCTGATTGGTAATGGATGTAGAAGACACACTTGGTTTGGATGGTACATCGGGATCCTTTGTTGAGTGGCTGCCTGATGCAGAAGCATCGTGGTTTGAGACACCCTTCTTTAGACGTCTAGCACCTGCTGTTGTGGAGATCCAAACTTCCTGCATTTCCAAAATTTCAAGTATGAGGACATTCACCAATTTTTAGCTTATGGACTCAAAGATCTAAACCCCAAAACCAACCTGCCGTCTTTGTGAATCTTGTTCTTCTTCTGGGAAGAAATACCCCCACATCATTCTGTACATTGTCTCGGTCAAATGAATCTTTAGGGGGTATATCTCTACCTATAGCATAAAGATATAGCTAGTCAAATTTTACAAATAGTAGTTCATCAAAGTCAAAGATGCTTCCAATATCTAATATAAACAAAATGCTTATTTCTTAAACAAATTGCTTGTGAGTCAGTGAGTCTATATACGTGAGAGAACAAAATTACTATCTGAATTCTATGTATCAGAAAAGCTGTCCCACAACCAAGGTCCGACCCCAAAGCCATGATGCCATTATGGCTCTTATATTTTCAACAATATACAACCATGTACAAGATCAAACTTCTCAATCATTAAACACTCAAACTCTTTTGAAATACAGGCTTAAGGAATAAAAAAGTGTTTTACCTGAAAAAGATCCAGAGAAGAGTTTCCATCTTTTGGAGCTCCCTGCTTTGCATCTACACGAAGCATGACTTTTCTGCAATGGCAAAAATTCATATCATGATCTTTAAAAAAAATTATCACAAGCAAAGGTAAGTATTCCCTAAATCTTCACATGTATTTCCAAATGAAAATATACCGGAGAACATTCCCTGATCCCCCACACAACCACAAGTATTGGCCTCACTTCAGTATGCCAATTTATAAATATATCTTTTTCTTTTTAAAGAAGACTGTCAAACATAAGATAAGAAGTAAATATAGTAGGTTCTTTTGGCAGAGGACCATCAAATTGAGCATTAAGGAGGTTGAACTGAAGCAAATTGTCAATATAAAAGCTAAAGAGAGTTGCAATTTTAAATATTCATTAGAGTAGTTGCAACTAAGATATAACTAAATATACACCTAAATTGACAAAGTTAAGGAAAAAAGTATGTACTTTCCCCATTCTAGAGGAGGATTCCAAGCTGATAAAAGCATATCAGACTTGGCATTAGGCAGGCAGTTCCTCACAACAAAATACTTAGTTGTAAACTGAGAAACACCAACATCTTTGTAATCGCGGTCAAAATCATAAATCTGCATGAACAGGAGAAATATGAACTTGTAAGATACAATACTTGAAAGCAAACATTATGTAAGTGCAACTCCTTATGGAATTTAAACCTCGACTCAACCATAGTTCACTAAATAAACAACAACGTGAAAATTTCAAAATAATAATAACAAAAGCAGTGGACAGAAAACCCAATATGGACTCCTTGTACTCAAAGGTGCAAGCCACAAAAACAGCATATGCCAATGGAAAGCAGGGCATTAGTTTCTAAGATGAGTAATCAATCAAAACCAACTTTATATTTAATATGTTAAAAATATAACTGTGGTTACACAAGTTAAAAAAGTTGAGTCCAATCATTTTAATACTCCAAATATAGGCACCATCAGACCTAATCAAAAGTCCTCATCAAACTCGAGCTCTAAGTTCCCTTCACAGCCATCTTCAGTAAGATATAAGTGAATTATGTCCTTTTACAATTCCTTTAAACCATACATGTATTATCACACCAGCCAAATAAAATTACAGCTGACATAAATTCAAAAAGAAGGGGATGATTTTCTAAGTAGTGCCTTTTGCCTTTCAAGATCTCCACCTAGGTACAAAAAAGCAAGTAAACTATTCAAATAAAATAAATTTATTAGGATTCTTTTTATCAATCTTTGTTGATTTGCTTCAATAATGTAAATGAGTTTCTCAAAAAAATTTCTTGTTGATGATATATAAAAAAAATATATATGCATATCTATTCAATAAAATGGATATAGATAGCTTATTTGTTAGAACTAATATTCATTTTTGGTTTAAAGATACCACACATGGAGATGGTGTGATGAGCTGTTTAATTACCCTGTTACATTTGATAGGGAGGGGATTTGCTCTGTGCCTTCATGCCTAAGCACATGGCTTGACTACACTGATTGATCCCGGATCACTGTTAGTTTGGGGCAACAAATGTATTTGGCTTTACAACCTCCGTTAAGAGATACAGGAAGATATAAATTGATACATCATTAGAATTGATATCTTCAGGAACTCACCATGTCATTTATCTCGGCTTCAGCAAATGATTTACCATCCACAAGCATGCTCCATACAACTTTCTTAATTTGCAAAGAAATTCGCATTGCATAGGATGGACTTTTGTTCTTTTCTTTTTCCATTAGTCGTAGGTGAGCTGCTTTCTGCAAAGCAACCCGTAAAGATACAGATGCAGCCTTCCTTGATTTTTTTGCTTTAATAAGTTCTCTCTTCAGTCCTTGCACCTACACATCAAGTTCATATTGCTTAAAAATCTGCTGCATGCTAAAGAATAGCAACCAATGTACAAGGTATCTTTGAAGCAATTACTCATATGGAATCTTAGAAGACAAATATAAGGAAACAAAACTATGCCCAGACTAATACGAACCCATGAATAACAGATGCAAAAAAAGGAGATAACAGGAGGTAAAGTCATAAACAGGGAGCTCGTGGCATTTACAGCAGCATAAATATTTATGAAGGTGCGCTTTTATCCCAATAGTCAAGGTTTTTAATGCACGAACTCTGAAGTAAAATAAATGCCAGATCCAAAGAATTATGTACGATGTAATTCAGTGTCACCTCTTCTAGATTTGATGATTCAGAATATGTAGGAGGAGTATCTTACTACGTTCACGAGCAAATAGCACAATGATGGATAACAGATCACAGTTTCAAGAAAATTATCCTCAATTCTTACCATCAAAGATACATATACACATGCTTTGAGTGATGGGTATAAACCAGCAGAAAACTTCTTACAAATTGGATGTGGTATGAAAGGGATACAATAGTGAACTTAAAATCACTCTTAACCATTTAGATAATGTGTATCTTCATTCAACTGCATATTACTGATAATAACCTACAACAATCACTGCATTCATCGCAGAAAGAAATTTAATGGATCTATAGGAAATGTAATTCCCGGAAAAAAGGACCTGAGCGATTTCCCAGACAAAATTAAATGGGAATCAAATGCATTTACCAAATCATTCAACCTATCAATGTTCCAACCGAGTTTTTTTTTCTTATATGAGTTGATATTGAAATACAGGAAAGAGCAGTTCTCCACTTTTTCTTATATGAATTTGCTTATACTATAGGCTTCCTAACAATAGAAATCGTTTAAATTTGAGAAGAAAATTCAAAGAGACCATAAATCTGCAAACATGGAAACTTGGAATTAGAGATTGTTGACAACGTTCTCTTTCTTACCAATATGGATCTCTCACCATTTACCATCCACCAATCACCTTCCTTTTCCAGATGATCTCCTGAAGTATCACAATAAAGCGACAGCATCTTAATGTCATTGAGTAGCAACTTCTGCTCCCTTTCTTTCTGTTCAAGGGTGATTTTGGCAAGTTCCACCTCTTCAACACCATCGGGAACCACTTCATCTGCCTCCTCTCCAACATCTTCATCATCTTCGCCAGGACAAGAGAGACTACTTTTTCGAGGCCTGAATTAAACATGTTACTTACATTAAATTTGGAATAATATACCACTACCGGTGCTACATACCAAAATGTCTATTGGTAAAGAGATTATGTGACTTCTTTAAGTAATAAATAGAGATATTTGCACCCATATGAGAGAAATGGTCAATGTTGAAGAATAGGAGGTTAGGTTTCAAAAAGATCAATATAAGACAGGCAATATGTGTAAAGGAACTTTGAGTGATATTAATAAAAAATAATAAGCAAACAAGTAAATTTATTTCATGTATATAGTTTGAAAAGGAAGCCTGGTAAGTTTAATAAAACATGGCTGCAAATGGAAAACAGAATAACGATATAACTTACCATTTAAGCACAGGAAATTAAACACCAACAGGAAGGAAGTAGAATAGATTGTCTAAACTAGGGAAAATTGCTTTACACATTCTTTTCAAACAAATCGATGACAGCCTATGGTTATATTTGTGAGAAAGGAGCCATAGTGGCTAAAGATGCGGTGAGTGATGGTGGTTTGTGTGTGATCGGTTATTAGAGATTTGTTGTTTGAAGGAGATGAACAAGATATTTTCCAGAGAGAACAATGTGTTTCTCTGTATATTCTTATTATTCTTCACTATCAAATGTATACAAAATAAGCCTTTAAATAAACTAATATTGAGTTTTAATTAACTAAAACTATATTTTTATCTTTATTTTAAATAATAATTATTCCTAATTTAAATAATACTTCTAGTAAATCTAAATTACTAATTAGGAATAAACTCTAATTACACATTAAATAAAAACTCTAGCACTCCTCATTAACTTACACTCCCCCTCAAGCTCTAACACTTCTCAGATAACTTACAATATTGATCTTATCAAGCCAAACTTAACAGTTGAATTTGGTTCCATCAAGGGCAGTTGCACATAACAAATCCATGGTAGGTCCCGCTTTTGCAAATGAAAAAGAAATGATACCATCAATTCAGAAACACTATCATAATAAAGCCCATTTTCTGATCTGCCTTTTTATCGTTCAATGAGAAATACTTGGTTCAAAAGATGAAAATGGAGAAACATTTTTTAAAGATTAGCATTTGCCGACAAATAGATCTAATAGGCCGAAGTATGTGAACACCTGGAAACTCCTACAATTAATTTCTTAAAAAGAAGACATTGTTCTGAAAAAAAAAAGCAACAATCATCAAAGAAACAGGAGAAAATACTGCAGCATGTACTCACTTGGGAAGCCGAGCAAAGAGAAGATTGGTCAATACATCCAGCATAACCTGAAACTGACGAGATGTCATGGTAGCTGTTATGTTGCAAGAGTTAAACGTCAGTTCTTTTAATGGCTTCACCTGCAATCGGGTTAAAAAACACATGCAAATTTAAGAAAAGTCTACTACTCAGTAAACTGCCATGCAGTAAAGTGATTAACTATAAAAGACAGCAACTTCAAAGGATTGGTCTGTCTCCTCCTCATCATCTTTCCTTTTGTTTTAAATCAACATTT
Source organism: Abelmoschus esculentus (assembly GCA_035048815.1). Taxonomy (NCBI): domain Eukaryota; kingdom Viridiplantae; phylum Streptophyta; class Magnoliopsida; order Malvales; family Malvaceae; genus Abelmoschus; species Abelmoschus esculentus. The sequence continues at coordinate 6,709,458 of JAUCBN010000008.1, read as the reverse complement.
TCCTTCATGAAATATTTAATATTAATACTCCTATTAGATTACAGCTCTTTTTATTTATAACCATATACTTGAATGTGGATAAATACATCTTTGCATAAACAAATATCTCAAGAATATCACATACCTTCAAGTCTGGGGTTCCACCTTTATGCCTCGTGTATCGGAAGTACATATCACAAGGCATAAACACTCTTTCAAGTAGAGCTCCAGTACGTTTGACCTTTGGGGAACTTTTACGAATTTTTGGAAGCCACTGTAGTCCAGCCCCAGGATCCACATCAGTTGGTGCAACATGAGCCTGCACATGCTCCAGCATCACAGAAAACTCCATGCGCTTTAATGTCATGTCATGCCCACCTTCAGGAATATGAACATTCCCAGTGCCAAGTGCTTGCTCAATCAGCTCAGAGCCAACATGAAGAATTGAATGAAATGATCGAGCTAAAACACGACCACTAACAGCAGCGAGAAGAAGTCTCCCCTGATAGGCATGAAAGAAGTAACTTTACTAACATGACTAACATACGATGACATCATCAAGAATCACTAAGAGAAACACAAAAATATCATACAGCAGGTAAACACGGGCAATGATCTCATAAGTAAAATAAATGTTCTGAATGCTTGCAAAAGGATGCACAAAATTGTAATATACAAAATGTTAACTCACATTGGCTTCTTCAGAGTGAAGATTGAATTGAGGCTCAATGACATTCACCATAAAATGCCGAGTCCCTTCCTCTTCAGAATCAGTGACCTCATATTTTGCTAGTGCTACAGTAAAACAGACAAGTCTCAGCGGCAATTTTTTGAAAGTAAAAAAATTGTTCATGTAACTTAGCAATATAATTATACTAATAACAATTTCTTTGATGCCGCTAACATCCATGGCAATTGACCAATGAACTTGGAATTACAAAAGCTCACTAGAATTAACTGGAAAACATGCCTCTCAAACTTATAAAACCAAAATCTCAAAATATCATAGTCAGCCTGAGACATACCAACTGCAGCAGTAGATGAATTCTCCAAGACAACTTCATGTGACTGAGTTGAATGTGATGCCTCCATGTTCTGAGAAAGGCAAGGAACACCATGATTGGTAGACGGAGACTTTGAGGGATCCTCCTGAGGCATTTCAGGTTCACCAAATTTCTGTTGCTCCTCAACTAACTTCCTCTGTGCATACTGCCGAGAAGGTGAAGGCTTTTGAGGTTCAAACGCTTTCGATATTCCACCAACAAATGACCATACAGCATCTCTATTCTCTATGGTCCACAACAGTTTAAGGCCATAAACAAAAACACGTTGACAATTATCAGCTATAACCACATTGTAACCATCATCATCACTAGGATCTGACCGTGCATGCTCATCACTCTCACTCCCGTTCTCAAATTCAGATCTGACATATGTCATTTCAAGATTCTTTCTCCCAGCCTCCTGCCATGACAATAACCTCGCAGGATCAGCTTTTGGAGCCTGCCTCCTGATAGTAAAATAATCAGATGACAACAAAAATCCTTCATCACGATGCTTCTCCGTGCAAACACTCATATAATTACTTTTTCCGCTAAGAATTCGCTCCATGGATACAGGCTGAGAACTTTTCCTCGTCATGTGAACTACTTTTGTAACACTAGTGCAGTCTTCTTTGTTTAAAAAAACTTTAGGCATATGAAGGTCAAGTCCCTGGTACACAAGATCAAGAGGATCACGCTTGCATTCAAAAGTATATTTTTGCTTACCCCTACTGTAACAGATTTCATATTTAAGCTTTGTCATATTAAATGTCAGTCCTTTTGCTGGATCATCATCATCTAATGTCATATGCTTTATGCAAGCAGGGGTAGCATCTAAACGGAGCATAAACTCTGTCATCACCCTATCTAAGGACAAGTTTCCTGATCTAGGAACTCTTGGAACTCCAAAACGAGGCCATCGAGAAAAGGATCGCAATTTATGAGGAGGAATATAGTTCATATTCCAAAACTTAATTATCCAAGCTAGATCATGTGCACCGATATTGAATGTCGGTAAAGCAATTGAAACATTCTCTGCCTTACACAGTGCCCCATTTACAACTCCATCTAGAATAGTGCAATCTGAGGCTGAGGCAGATGGGGATCGTTTGTCCAATGGAGGAAGGGGTTTAAGAGAAAAGTTCCATCGGAGGGAAAGAGAAGTAGATCTGAAAGGATCAAATACTTTCTCCCTGGGTTTACCTTCCATAGGAACTGCAAATAAATAATGATTCATGGGACTGCCAGACTCACATTCCCAATCCATTGTCACCTCAAGGCTAAAGACTGGGGCTTCAAGGAAAGCACCAGATGCACTGGTAGGAAGTTTTAAGCTTCGACTATTAACCAAACTCTCCAAACTGCTCAAAAAAATTTTAAAATCCTTAGCAGAAACATACACACGGCCATCTGATTGCTGTATCTCCATAGAACCAGAAACAATTTGAAGCTTATCAAGCTTTTCATAAGGATCAGTAGTCGCAAGAATGTTCCATTTAGATCCAGAAAAGAATAAGGTGATATTTCCATGGATGTAATTTCTCATTTCATCCCACCATGGCAAGCTCCGCTCTTTTTTTGGAGGCTGTGGAAGACCAGGACTCCTTTTACTTAAATTAGCCCTACGAAGAGCGACGGTGAAAGCATAGCTTATGTCAGCAAAAACCGGTTCATATCCCACCCCAAAGGACACTTCTGCTTTCTTAAAATGTATAGGCAAATCAGAGTATGTTTTCATTGGTGGAGTTGTACCACTAGCTGAACGAAGCATGCAGACCTTTCTCCATCTCCCAATGAAGACATCATGTGATATTTGGGGCTGAAAACATGTTGCCTAATTTCAAAGAAAATAATTTTAGTGTGAGATCAACAATCTTCCACCCTCCTTTTTTTTTCTTCAAAAAAGACATAAGATAAAACTCCAAATGTGTTCATTTTTGCATCTAATGGGACAAGTAAAACAAAAAAATGTTAAGCTTAGGAGTTTACCTGCTGTGCTAGTACAACACGGCCTTCACATCTACCAGAAACTGCTGAAAAAAGAGGAAATGTGTAATTTCTTAACTGAAGAACAAGACTGCCAGTGTTTAGGAGAATATTACTCCCATACAAACGAGAAAATGGTATATTGCTTTCACAACATACTGGATCAAGCTGCTTTAAGACCTCTATCATTCCATCATCTCCACCATCAATGCTTGTCAAGGTTACATCTAACTCTGTAGCTGAAGCCGAAAGAAGAGATGTTCTTGCAGTGCTTGGCTTAAAACCAGCCTGAAAACCTTCCCTACAAGCACCAGAGCCTTCCGATTGTTTGAGCCTCTGACAAGCCAAGTAATAGGATCGGAAAGACTGTTTATATATCTCTTCTTGCATTTTTTTTATTGCATTAGAATCTTGCATGCCAATCTCAGCTTCATTATGACGAGTCTTTCCTTCACTAGCAGAATCACTAGTTTCTGCAGTCCTAAGACACTCGTTAGGCAAAACATAATCATCAAGAAATTTCAACCTAACAGCTAACTCAAAGGCCTCATTCTTCATTAAATGGTAATGCTCATCAAGCCAACCCTGGATTGGTTCTTCCTCAATATCAGCAGTCAACTTGCGTATGCAGAACTTTATGCATCCAAATTTTGTTGAACTAGACTTTTTAGGTTTCAAGCTTCCTTTTTCCATTGGGAAAATTAGCTCAGTTTTAGCTTTAGTTATAAGCTTCAACGCTCGCAACATCTCCTCAACAGAATCATCAATGGCACGCAACTCCAGCCTGAAAGGCATGCAAATATGAACATCAAGTGCTTGAACCACCCAATCCCACATAACAGCCACTGGTGCTTTTGCATCGGATGAGCTGGAAGAAGTGGGAATACGAGAAATTTGCATTCGGCTGCTTTTGAATACCTGGGCTCCATTGAAACTAAGCATCAGCCCTTCAAGAAGTACTCCTATGCGGGCATTCTCAGAAAAAATTGATTGAACCTGCACAAGCGCATCAACTCCATCTCCAACTTCAGCAGATATACGCAACATCTCCACATCAACAGCAAATATAGATTCTTTTTTCTTTTTTTTATCAAGATGGTCTGATTCAATCACAGTGACATCTTTATTCTGCCCAGCATCTTTTACACCAGAAATATCATCCATGTGTTCATTGCCAAGTCCCTTAACCTTCTGGTTATGAACTATTGCTTTCAGTTTCAAAACAAGTTCAAACAAAGATAGATGCACATCAGGATTCCATCTGATGGAGATATCAGTAGCACTGAACAGAGAGCAGACAGCTATCTCCTTAAGGCCACCAGAACGACGTACAAATTTTGCATTCTGCATGTCAAACAATGAAACTTTTGTCTCTGATTTACCATCTTCCAGATGTTCCTGATAAATAGATCTGGCTCTCTCAAGTTCCACCTGTGTGGATTGTTTCTCCTTGTTCACACACAAACTAAAGTGAAAGATGTCAAGCAAGAGAGAGTATTTCAATTTCTTGGCCTGATCAGAAACTGTGGACATTATAGTCGCGTTACGTGGTGTACCATCAGCTGAAACACTAATAACAACTCGGCCACCTTGAGACCCATAATTTACACGCTTTGGATCCAAGACAACTGTGTTTTCCAAGTAAGTGTCACCACAAAAACTAACTGAACAACGTTCAAGGTTAAATTTTAAAAGTCGAGTGCCTTTGCCTGATGGTTTGGATGAACGCCCAGCCCGGCTACGTGTTGCTTTCCTACCAGCAGAAAGGTTTTTGAACAGTGCTTGGAAGGACAAAGCTGCCACTATAAGTGATTCAACACGCTTAAATGTTAAATAGATACCCATTCCAGTCACATCAGAAGAAAGAGCTAATTTACATCTAGGGCCATCTTCTTCAGATGATTCCATGTCCTTTTTACCCCAATCTAGACTAACCTTCGCTATATGCAGTAAGGAACACGAATTTGATTCCACAGTGAAAAGGCTTTCATTCAAGCATTCTTGATATTCATCTGCCATATACAAATTCAGCTCACCAAGTTCCATGTGTACTGTGGTTCCTATACTTGAAATGTTGTTAGCAAACAGATGTGATGACTGTGAGCACCCCTGCATTAAAAATCAAAGACAAAGGTGTCTTAGTCATTGTGTTATACCACAAGTCAAACATAAACCAATTGAGGCATACAAAGTGAATAACAGAAAAAGCAGAAGGAACATAGTCCAAAATGAATATCGTGTTACTCAAAATAGCAAATAAATTACAGACAGGACTGCAGACAATCCTACACAGATATATATAACAAAACCTCTTATTTCTCTAAAACCATCTTACAGATACAAGCTATTAAGAGTTTGATAAACAGTTAACGTAGGATTCTTCTTCAGCAATATACTGATTTTAATGTGTAATTTTAAGCGAACTGTTCATTATATAGATTGTCACCATGGTTCCCACCACCTGGTAGCAAAAACATTGGCTCCACAACATAACAAACCACAAGAAAAAAAGGCATTTGACTACTGCTTCAAAGTGTTGTGATAGTGGCACGATCATCTTTCAAAACAAAAATTGTTGTCTCAAGAACTGAAAATAAACCACAACAAAGAACTAAAGAGTCCTACTCCGCAAAGAAACCCGACGATACTAATTATATTGACATAGAGATTTTACAAGCAGATCATGCACCTTCAGAAATAGAATCACATGTCAGCACAGCATGAGCAGCAAGATAAAGGCTCAGACATTTCCTAGGTACCAATATAAATGAGACAGAGCACATTACTTACATGATACAGTGGCACACCACTGATACTATGAAGCACAATCGTCATCTCAGGGGCTGAGACAGTACAAGTCCACATGATAACCTTGCATTCAGTTGATTGTGGCTTCTCCCGAGTAGAAGTTTCCTCTTGAAGAATCATTCCCTTCTTTTCGGAGGATTGCAACCTCAACCATGGCTTCAATCTACTCATTATAATGTTGCACTGTGTCCCTCCAAGCTTAACATCAACTTCAGCTCTAACTGGTGAGACTGGCTGAAAAGCAACAATACTAAAAAGAATAAGCCACTTAACCAATCTGATAAATCATAATTGTGGCACTGACTATATTTACAAAATCCATATGTTAGCAAAAATATATAGAATCCAAACAAATGCAAGATAAACTGGAAGCAGGATATTAAAATGAGAGAGGAGAAAAGAATTCCTAATTCACTAAAAAGAAGGTGGAGACAGCAAGAGTGAATCTTTGTACCAGAAACTGATCAGATAGTGAGCATGCATATAATAAGAAAACTAGAGAAGTTGGAATCAGTATAGGTTGCTCTACTACCAAGTTATTTTTTTTTTCATTTTCCAGGTATCACTTCAAGAACCATAAAACAGTAAGTCCAGCACGTTCAATTGGGGAACAATTCAGCCACCCAGGAAATTCGACTTCCTGGACCATATCAAGACTCAAATGGTCAAAACCAGTCCATATCTGGTAAACTAATAAGGTTTTCTTTCCTTTACTTCAAAAAGAAGTGTCCTACAAGAGCACTTATATGATTTTTTTTATTCTTAGTTTTAAAATGCGCGAGGCGCAAAAGGTCCCTAAAGCCGAGGCGAGAGGCGAAGGCGTTCGCCTCTCGTAGGCGAGGCGTTTTTTTTTTTTTAATTTATAAATTAGTCATATGACATATTTTGTGCTTAAAAACATGATAATTATATTACTGGTTTTAAATAAATAAAAATATTTTCTTCTTAAATTAGATAAGTTGGTATAAGAAAACACCTAAGTATATATATTTTACATTTCCTAACATGTTCGGGACATTGAACTTGATCTCAAATTCATTATTTAAATTTTAAATAACCTGAAAATTAAATTGTAATAACAGTCTTCCCATAGAGGAGATTGACGTGTTTTTACGAATATAGCTTTATTTTGATTTAAAAAGAGAATAGCCAACAATAATAGTAATATTAATAATAATAATATATAAAAATAATAAATATTAAACAAATAATAATATATAATATTAATAACAATAGTATTAATAATAAGAAACAACAAAAATGATATCTAAAAAAATAATAACAATTATTTTAATAATAATATTTAACAATAAATATAATTATATAATAATATTTAATAATAATATATATAATAATTATATATGAAAAATAATAATTATGATAATAATATTTAAAGTAATATTAATAATAAAAAAACTAATATAAAGAAAAAAAATAGTGAACAATATGTGAAAAAACGCCTCAAGGACAAGAGGCGTCGCCTCGAGCGCCTCACGCCTCAGGCAAAAGCGCTCTGAGACGCGCGCTTCTTGTATTGCGCCTCGCCTCAGCCCTCAGATGCGTTAGCTTCAACGCATCGCATCGCCTCGTCGCCTCGAGCGCGCCTTTTAGAACTAAGTTTTTATTTTGTGAAATCGTGATCTTTTAAAGACGGGTCAAGTTGGGTCATATAATAAAGAAAATAAGAAATACAACATCATATAATACAAATTACAAAGGCAAAAAAACAAGGCTCTGTTTTTGAAAACTAAAACAGAGCAATGTCTCCTCAGCTTTTAACAACAAAGTACACCTAAAATCAACCATAAAGGAGAAAGGAATTAAAAGAAGAGAAAGAGTAGAGAAGATAGAGATTGAAACAAAGATTAAAAAAAAGAAGTGGAGGTGGCAGAACATGAAGGTTTGAAGAGAGGAAGAAGGTGAGGTTATGATTTTTTTTATTTTTTTTTTGAAATTTTAACCTAAAAAAGTTGGTGGTGGGATTCTAATTAATAAAATAAATAGCATTTACAGTATGACAGATCACATGGTAAAAGGCAGAAAGAAAGCAACCACAGAATGTAGTGGAAAGTTGATGACAGATTTTGCTATTAAAACATATTTCACCAGTTGTACCACACAGAGGGCAGCAACTTGACAGAGAAACCAACCTGCCATGATTGCACAGGACCTGCCTGTATTGGAATGTAGACAAAAGAGACAACATCAACTTTCATTATCTGCAATACAGAAGAGCCTTCTTCTCTAAGAAGCTGAAACAGAGAGAGAAAAACAAGAGTCAAAAGTAGTCCGAGATGAAAGATTTGATCTAAATTATAAAACAGAAAGCTGGAACATCATACATGTATCTCACTCAAATCCAACTGAACATCAAGGCTCGTACTCTCCCCCACATCCTCAGTAGATCTTGATTTGATGCATTTCAATTGAATGCCCATGATGTTATTCTCCACAGCAATATCATGTTGCCGATGCATAAATTTCACATCTAGTTTTGGCAAGTTGACGCAAATCTGTCTCGAAAAACAGACGAATAAAGCAATGAAATAAAACTAAACTTCTCACCAGCACACTCAAATAACTAGAGCACCGCCTGTCTTCTTAACTTTTATCAAGATATTGTCATGCATTCAATTCTTTAGTTCTCACTGATCAACACAAGAAAATATGGCTTCACCTAGCAAACATTCATCCTCTTTTATAGTTCTCTATAATGTACTTCTTCATCGGACTCTGTTTTAGTTTCTTCCATTATTTGCATTGTTATAAGCATGATACACGCCAACACTAAACTGAGCTATTCCAAGCAGGTCGGAAGTACACCTATACTTACTCATTACAGCAGAACATGAAAATGACAACTTTCATGATAACTAAGGATGTACAACAATAACAACCAAGTTCAAAATTAAGTTTTACACAACTAATGAAGTGGCCTGAAGATTGTTCTAATCTTTAAATTCAATAAGTAAAAGCACAAACCTTTTCTGGAAACATAGAAGTATACTTTGTCAACGCCAAAATTGCAGCTTGTCTTTTCTGAGGTTTTTTAGTAGTTACAAAATCAGCAGTTGACCCTGCATCTTTATCGGTTTGGCTAAATACATCTGGCTTTTTATTCTTTGAGAGCAGCTCCTCATTGAGGTTCACAACAATGTCTCCACAGTTAATATCCACATTTCGAACAACTACACCAGCTTCCCTGCATGCAATTTAAACAAATAGGGGAACATGTTAGTGCATAAAGAAAAAGCCAAAACAAAGGGTACATAAACAAGCAGATAATGCATGTATGAGACAGAAAGCAACCCAAGGGAATCTTACGCAAGAGCTAAAACTCACCACCATTAACTGACTGACAAACTTATGTCCAATAAAATAGGCTGCAATGGTTTGGGTTCTATAAAGAAAAATCCAGAAAGAAAAGAAGTACCTATCATGGCCAAATTCACATGAAAGAGAGAACTCTTCACAGCTAAAAGAAGCAGAAGGCTTCTCAATAATTCCAGAGAGCATCTGAATGGCGTAGACATAAATCGGTAATATGTGCAGCTTAACAAACAGATTATGTTTGGAGCCACCATCCTTAGATATGTCCACTTTGAGTTCCTTAACTTCACCAGCTGCTTTGGGTGTCTGCATAATTTCAAGATACAATTAACTTGCGTATAGGAACTTAAAAGAAAAGGGAAACAGAAAAAAGAGATAATTAATAAAGTAAAATTTGTATTGGATCTATGTGAAACTAGGGCACTCATATATTGTTGAACACTGGGAATGATAAAGAATAGGTGACATTTGGTGTCTGAACAAGATCAAAATAAAGTAACAAATATGTTTGTCAGAATCATACTCGGAGATCAATTTACTTCCAAACTGTGTAGACATGTGATATTATGCAGCAATGCAGGAACCAGCAAAAGGTTATTATTGAATTTCTTATTTGATAACTTAAAATCAGGAGGAAGGCAGCAATCGAAAAGCATTAGCATTAGCTCCCCAGTAATCATTTATTTCAGAGCACACACAACAAAGACACATCACAAGCACTAACAATTACGTGATAAATGAAAATGAATTATGCAGAAGTATGATCGCTATTTAAAAAGCAGAAAAAAGGTCAAAGATTGGTTACCTTAATAACCAAATCCGTGACAGAAATTGAAAAAAATCTTGCAATGTTAGCTACAACCATCCACTTTCCCCTGCCTGACTTACGAGGTTTCCGCGATCTAGATTTCTGAGAGCTTTTACTTGAAGGCCTCATTACAACTTCCAAGTCACATATCAACACCTGCAGTTTTGGATCCTTAGAAATAATGCCAGCCCCAAGTTTAACCAAGGACTGACGTAAACTAAGCTTGATTTCACCCACTGATATGGATTCAACGGCACCCTGAAAATTTTTCCAAGAAAAAAATATGATGAACAGGCACATAGGTCTCAAAGTACGAGCCAGAACAAAAAGCAATAAATTATACGAAATTAATACGTAGTAAAACAAACACAGATTATTTAAACCAGGTATCCTTCTTGATTTCAAAGGGGATTTTAAATTTTTTCTAATGTGCGATTGGCTTGAAAAAATACAACCCCCTAGGCCATTTATGAATAGAATGGTAAGTAATGAGAGTAGATCAACAAACTTGGCCATAACTATATTTGACCCTTCATATATATAATTTCAGACAAAGGAATTCAACTCATATACACACTTGCCTTTTACCCGTGCCTCCTTAACATCCATTTAAATTTATTTCAAATGCACATCGCTCACCCCAAATTAAAACAAAATAGGACTTGGGGATGACAAGTTCCTCCACACAGTAACACAGAAAGATATTACAGTAATAAAAAGCGCACCTTGCAAACCAAATCCAGGACAAAATAATGTGCATCAGTTGAAAGCAAAAAAAGAACCAGTCATTGCAGTATTGTGCCAAGTCTGTGGTCCATCATATAAGGAAAAAAAATACCAAGAACTTAAACCCCAAAGGCACAACAGGGAAGGAAACTTCAATTTAAAAAGGTCCATGCTTCTAGTTGGGTGAAATTACTATGTATTATTCTCTTAAACAAAAACTAGTCCAACATCTACTTTGTTATTGGTAGGAAAAGTGGAATGATAGAATGGCGCAAGCAAAAACAGGAAATAAAGTAAAGACACTTTTCAGAAATAGGAGAGGTACCTAAGGAGAAACAAATGTGAATAACCAATTTTTCTATCCAATTCATTAGTACCCATCTCTCCCATTTAAACTGAATTGGCTGGATTCCAAGTACTTAACCTCCCTTTCCTTCTTAGGTTTAAAGGAACATGAAATAGTTTGGATAAAACAATGGATTATGAAATAATGAAAATTTCATGTCAGCGCAGTAACTATTTATGTTTCCCCTCTCATAATTCCATCCTACCAAGCAAGTAGAAGAAACATTTTATTTTGCATCCAGTTTTCTCTCCTTTCCAAGGAGGAAAACATAACTTACCTGCTCCTTCTCGTCCGGAAGGAAAGTTAAGTTGTTCAACAATAAAGGACTATCTTATTAGAAACTAGCAGAGACTTTAATGCCTAAATTACATATATGAACCTTAATCTAATAGAACATTTAATATAGAAACAACCAAGTGAAGTACAGAAAAAACCTTATGGAACTTCACAACAACATCCTTCAAACATTTCCATCCACCAACACGAAATCCAACAGATGCTCCAAGTATCCTGCTTAGAATCCAAGCCAGCAACCTTGAAGCAAATCTGCAAAGGGAAGAAAACATATAACAGAGGTTTTAACGACATCTTATGGATCATCACTCCAAATTTCAAACAGAATAAAAGCATTAAATTGAGAAGAAAAAAAGCAATTCCGCTGCATAAATATCTCATTGGAATTATTCTGCTCAATAGAAGAATAGGTGCGCATAATCGACGCCATAAGTTAACTAAATACGAGACTGCTTTGTCTTCAAAATTTGAAGGGGGGAAACGCCAAGAAACACTGAAATAACAAACGGATCCAATTTTCTCTCTTTAAAAAAAATACAGAAAAATAAAATCGAAATGCCTGAGCGAAAAACTGATCGGAATAACATTTCAGAATTCAGGTAATAAATTAATAAAAATAGAAATGTCTACAACTACATAAACAAATTTCAACACAGAGCGTACAAAGCGGAGGGACTTACATGAAAACCATCCACAATGTGATGGAAATCATAAAGAATCCAAAGAGAAACTTGACAGGAGAAGCCGCCATTGTTTCTAGTGGCAAAACTGCAATTCTACCGAACCGTACAAAATCCGATCAAATCATCCAATTCGTAAAAAAGAGGACGAAGCAACGGCAAATGTAACCGCGTCTGAGCATAATAGACACAAACTAGAGGAACAAGGGAGGGGGCGAAACCCTAAAAGAATTGAGTTTCCAAAAGATAGAAAACGATCTGATAGTTTACTAAAGTAATGAGAGTGACTCTTCGAGGATCAGCGATCGGAGGAGAGAGTTTTGACGTGAAAGAAGATCCGATCCATGATTTCCTCGACGATCAAATGAACTGACTGCTCCTGTTTTTGTTTCCAGTTTCTTTTTTTTTCCTGTTTTTATATAATTCGATTTGGCGAGTAGCGAAGGGTGGGATCAGGTGGGGTGGGGGTGCATGCAAGATGGGTGGGGTGGGAGTGTCTCGAGGAACGTGAATGGGTTGCCCCATTTTTTAAATGTCGAATGTGTCCTCGGGAGATAGATGGGAATTGGGAACTGGGGGAGTCAACGCTTTAACGGTGCGTTTTGTTTTGGGTCGCCAACTCGGGCTTCTGTTTTGATAGTGATGAAGAACTGGGTTACCTGTCAGCAACGTGGATTTGGTGCCGTGGATGAATTTAATTGGTCCAACAATGTAAATAAAATTAGGCTGGTCCAACAATGTGGTTAACAACCATGATTACTATTTTAATAAATAGAATTTCTGTAGCATTCTAATCAATTATTTTAGTTTGATTTTAATTTAGATAAATTTAAAAATATATAAATTATAAGGTCAGATGTACATAAACATATATCACTTTTATAAAAATCCACATCATGATAATAATCTCATTTTTTCTATAAAGAAAATCTCTTAAATGGTTTTTACAGTTAAAACAATGCATGCAGTTATGTTTTTGATACCATCAGACTGCTTTTTAATCCATTAATCAACCCCACAAAAAACTATAGTAGTTTTTTCGTGTTATTTTAATATCAAACTTCAACTTGTTTGTGCTGACAATCAAAGGTAACTTCCCCCTAAATATTTTTTTATAAATTAATCCAAGAGCATATGTGGATGTATTGTTTTAAAATTTGTTAACAAAAAAACTTGACTTCATACAAAGAATATATCAAAAGAAACTAATTAAGTTCTAATTCTATAGTTTATAAATTATTTAACTTAAGTTCTAGCATCAGTGGTTAAAGGAATGATTATCGTTTTTAGAGGTTACGAGTTCGAGCATCACTAATATAGTTGAGAGTATACTCTAAAACATATACTACTATAATCATTATTAAATGATTTAAAAATTTTAAAAAATAAATTATTATTATTAAATTCAACAAACTCGATATCGACGTGACCGAATATAAAATCAGCTCATCGGATATCTTGCTACTACTCCACTATCAAATTCTTGTATTCTTAATACTCCCTGAGTTCCCGCCTCTCTCGTTTCCCTTATTTCTCACACATTCTCATAGAAGTAAATCGAGCATTAAGAATGAAAAGGGACATTACGATAAGAAATGGGCAAAATCAATTGTCTTAACATTTCCATTTAAATGCACGTTCGAGCTGGAATTAAGGAGAAATTAAAGGAAATCATTTGTTGGGAAAGGCAATTATAGAACATGTGGAATTAGTTGGCTAAAAAAATGTGAAGAGAAAGTGGGATTGATTTGAATGAAGATTTACACAACAAGATTTGAACAAGAAATAGTGAAAAAAAAATTATTAGGTGGTTATTTAAAAATTAACGGTCCTGATTACTTGAATCATGATTGACGTGGTAAACAGGGTTCACCTAATAATCTCTCTAAAGGAGTAAGAAAAATATAATCGTATCGATTTTATATTTGTATATATTTTTATAATTATTTCAAATTAGATTTGTTTTATTTTTTCAATAAAAGAATATATCAGTTATGTTTGTCACGTGCAATAGAATCGTGTATGTAATTAATGTGTTTAATACCGTTATCAACATGCATGAAAGGACTAAATACAATTTTATAAACTATAAATGATAAATAAATCGCTTGATTAAGCTTTTTGCATAAACAATGACAAACCGATTATGAGATAATCTATAAAAATAAGTTAAAGAATTATTAATTTTTTAAAATTAATTCAAGTTTTATTTATTTTTACATCGAAGTTAGAGAAGTAGAAGTTACATTAACCCTAAATTGAATAGCTATGGTTAACAATATAGTTTGAGTCAACCTATAGATCCACATAGTTTTGGGTGTTTTATGCAATAAATAAAGGGCTTAAGGACATAATTAAGGTTAAAACCAAACGCCAGTAATGGGGTATTTGAATCGCGCATCAGGACTCAGCCGACTAAAACCCTCCTTTTTCATATACTCTGCTTCGAGTACAGGCGTGGAGAGTTCGTGCTCCATAAATTACAAGTGAAGTTTAATCGATAAACCATGGATGAGGCTAGTGAAATAAACGACAATGGAAGATTAAGAAGGTAAGTAATGTGCGATCTGTTTTCGCATTTAGATGAAGTATATATATTTTTTGTTGATTTTTTGTGGGTTCCAGAGAAGCTAATCAATTAGCTACCGTGTTGAAAGAAATGAAGTCAGGCTCAGATGTAGTGACTACCAAAGTACAAGCTTTAACTGCTAAGGTAACAAGCTTCGGCCATCGGTATTCGCTAAGAACATTTGTTTTTCTTTGTTTTTTTAGCTTTATATTGTTTTAAATCAGTATTCTCCGTTTATTTGAGTGAAGGTGAAAGCTAAAAGCTTGCAACTGCTGATGGGATAAGTTATTTAGAAGACAAACATTTGTTGCTTCTAAACTATTGCCAATCACTTGTGTATTATTTACTTCGCAAGGCAAAAGGGTATTCAATTGAGGGACATCCCGTTGTTAGGAGTCTTGTTGAGATTAGATTGTTTCTTGAAAAGGTTTGGACGATCTTTGTTTCTCTGTGTATAGCATTTTGTTTGATTTTTAGGTTGTGGCCTGATTCGCCTGAATAATTGTTTTTGTTTTGTTGTAAAACAGATTAGGCCGATTGACAAAAAACTTCAGTACCAAATTCAAAAGCTCTCAAGGGTTTGTGTGAGTACAACACAGCAGCAAGCAGCTTTGAATGAAGCATCAAATGGACCTGAGAAGACAGAGGATCCTTTGAATTACCGTCCGAACCCGGATATGCTCATTAGCAAATCAGACATGATATCAGATGTTGGTTTATAGACCACCCAAATTCTCCCCTGCGGTTGTGGAAGAGGATCATAAGATGTCAAGAGAGGAGAGGAATGCTTTAAGAAGGGAAAAGGAAGCTTTGCGAAAAGCTTCTCGAAGTGCTTATATTCAGGAAATGATGGATGATTTAGAAGGAAAGCCTGAAGAGGTCTGTTGTCACTGTTTTTCGTATGATTGATTTGTTTCACTTTATTAATTCAGGTAACACTTTTTTTTGTATCTAATTGCTCCAGGTTAGAGAAATTATTGGAACTGGAAGTAGAGAACTCACTAGATATATGGAAAAGATGGAAAGGCCTGCGCAGCAAGAGGAAGAACTTTTTACTCGGCACTCCTGTTACAAAAAAGGACAAAAAGATAGAGAAACACTTGAAGAAGTCTAGAAACGGGTATGCATCTTGCTTACAGTGCCTCAGTGTGACAATTTTGGTGAATATTTTTCAAGCCGAGTCTTTTGGTTGTTTCATGTAATTTCCTTGGTGTGACTGTCTGGTGTCTATCCATTGTTTGTATCAGGTTGCTTGGTCTGACTGATAGTTTCTATGACGAAATTAAAACATTACAATTTGGGGGTGATGCTGCTGGGCAACCAACAAGCTTAGGTAATGGTAGAAATGGAATGGGAAAGATCAAAAAGCGCAAGGTATGTTGTTTGAACATTTCTGCTATCTTCTCCACATTTATCCTTAATTTAATACTCTACAACATCTTACTCTAATATCATTGACCTGAATAGCACCAATTTATAGCAATTGTTGTGGTTAGTTTTTCAGTCTTATGTTGGAGTTGCAGTTGTACATGATTCTAATCGCATTGATAGGGCTTGAGTTGGTGACCTTGAAACTTCTTATTGTAGCCTAATGGCTGCTGTCTTGTGGATTGACACAAAGAACTTCATATATTGTAAGAAGTGAGATGGAGAATCCTCACCGATCTTATTTGTACCTTGACATTGGTTTACCTATCAAATAGCATCCCTATAGTTGATTAATTTAATTATTATCTATTATGTTGTATATAATATCTGTGCAGTATTTTTCCTCTGGTAAAATTTTTACTCAGGCTTGTATTATTACAAATATAAATCAAAACGTGTTCCTGATTTTTACAACGTAGAGGCTGACATCTTTTCTCTACTTTTTGCAGAGGAAACATTAAATTGCCACAAATTGGATATTCACGTTACAAGGGATATGAAGTTAGAATGACAATTTTTTTTGCATTCGCTCTCTCTGTTGAATGCATTTCCTACAAGTTTTGGACTGTATGAAGAATTTATTAATTTTCTTTCTCCTATAGGCAACAGTAATTAGTCTGAAACATACAATAGGAATACGATTTGTTAGGTTTCGGTACAAAAATTTTCTGTTGCTGTCTATTTGAGTTGTATTTTTTCCCATGGCATCATCTTTGGTCCTGTGTACCGCGTATTGTTTATAATTAAGAACTTGAATTTTTTCCTCTAGCTGATCATTTATATTTTGATTGTTCTGTTGGGAACAACCAGGAAGTGGAATATTGAAAAATCAATTAATATAATGATCAGCCACTTAAGATGGTTTTCAACAAATTTGAATTTCAATAGCTTGAACTAAATTTATTCTCGAGGTTCCTTTTGCAGTAAAGTGATTATTGAAGAACTCAGGAGAAATTATATCATGGGTCAGTCCTACCACGTCATTCAGGGACCGACCAATGATATCATCCACCTCATTATTTTTTAATTTTTAAAGTGAAGATTCACTTGGAAAAAAATATGACATAAAAAAGTTGATGAAGTGGGTAGTTATCATTGGTTGGTCTTATGGACACGTGGTGGGCCTGACCCATGATATAATTTTTCAGAACTCAGGGACTGACGAGGAGAAAGCAATCATATAATATTACGCACGGTCGTAATAATGAAGTAAACAAACCAAGGCGTCAGGGCCATTTGATTCCCAATTTATGAATAAGACTGTCCCTCGACGTGGAAAAATGCTACTACCTCGAGCACGCTAAACTGTCGTATTTACAAATGAATGGGTTTTACGATGAATCTCTGGTGATCAACTGTAAATGTCACGTCAGTCACTTTTTGAGCCTTCCTTCGAGAGTTGTGCAATGTTGTAGACAACAAGACCCGACATGAGAATTAAGCTACCAAACAGGAAAAAGGGACTTAAGCTTGCACCATCAGGGAGATACGGCAATGGAAGGGAAAGAATGTAAATTGAAATAGGCACTGCAATATGAACCAAAAAGGAATCCAAGGAAAACCATTAGTACAATTCTAAAATGGTGGCATAAAGAAGATTCAGCTATGTGCATGTTATTACATGCATGCATGATCATGTTCACAAGAGGAAGTGAGAGAGATGACCTGACAATGTTACAGCAAGAGATGCAACAATGGCGGAGGATACTTTCAACAGATTGAGCACCGATATATTGAAAGCCATATTGGTAGCTATGTAAAGTAGCGGAAGTAGTGGAGCCCCCTCACAACCTGGAGTGAAAAATGAAACTTGAGATTGACCAAATTTTATGGTGAATCTAGTTTACTTGACTGACTAATAGTACTAGATATGTCTGCAAAACGAAAGGTAAAAAAACATAAAAAGGGATATTAACCATTTACATAACATTAACATGATTTGGATTTATGACTCAAAGCTAATGGCTAAACAAGAGCTACAACTTGAAGGAACAATAGAAAGGTTTATCATTTACGTCACTTGAACTTAAGCTACTTCCCTTAACTTATTGTCAAACTCCTGCAACATTGGACATTTATGGTGAATCAGATAGTGTTCTAATTGGTGAAGTACTAAAATTGATTCAATAAGTTTTAAAATATCTCAAGGTGAAAGGTAAATTGGAGTCTTGACAATAATATTGCCGTGTCGAGGGTTTAGGGTTAAAATGCTGACTAAATTGCATAGTGACAATCGAAATTTTATAGTGCCGAGTTTAAAGGGTTTTTTTACATTACCAACAACAAACAAGTATAGAAATAATCTACCGGACTAAGTTTAAAGGGGGGAGAGAGAGAGAGAGAGAGAGAGAGAGAGAGAGAGAGAGAGAGGAAAATAGTGATATACCCACATGCGTCTTAACCAAAATGTAAAAACTTGCCTGATGTTTCACCTCCTAGTTTTAGAAAGCATGCAGCACCACTTTTTAGATACGAAGGAAGTTCCATGAATGGTATCCCTTTCAGATTTGACAGCAAAGGCATCAAAAGAAGCACAAAGAGAGCCTACAAACCCAAGGAAACGTTTAAGTTCAACAATGACACATATTTGACACATACAAATTGCTCGAGGAAAGCAGTGGCTTAAAATGTAACATCTTTTTTATTGGAATGAAGCTCTGCGAGTAGTTAGTAATGAACTTCTAGAATTGCAAAACTTGAGCAGCTGAATCTGGTCATTGCTCAGGATTTTTGAGCCATCCAAGATTTATCTAAATGACCAATTTATGGTCAGGCAATACTTTAAACAATTTGATTTCCTTTGTTTAATTTAGAGAAAGGGAGAGCATGGATATGAGTTGGTTATCTTCCATGGTAAGTTTCTGGTAACATGGAAAGTTTTTATAGAATCATTAAGACCATCCTCTAAAAGCTAAGTCCGAAATCAACTGCATTTTTATGCAGTCAGAATGAGCACCATGAAAAGGATTGAACAAAATGTACTTTGAGAAAGATTTATTCAATTATTTTAAATGAGCAGCATTTGCATCTTACGGATTGATAGAAAACAAATGCAAGCTTTTTAGAACAACAGCAGCTATACCTGAAATCCAGATCCAAAAGAATTGACGACAAATAAATCAAGTGACTTTGCCTGCATATGTGTTTGAAAGTTTGTGAGTCAAAGAGGAAATAAACAAAACAAGGTAATATTGAAAGCCAGTGAGAGAAAATGTATACATTGAGGCGCTTTGCAGCATCAACAAAAATATATTCCTGTTTCAAGAAAAAAAAATGTTGTTATGTTTGCTTATAAAATTCCATATAACTTATGATTTATGGAAATTGCTTTAACCTTAATAATAGATGCACCAGCTTGAAAAGCTGCTGATGCTATCATCACTCCTGGCCACATAAGCTCAATTCCAGATAGCATCTGGCCAGTATCAGAACCACTACAAGTACAGAAACAGTACACTATCATCAGATCTTTACCCCAACTTAAGTAGCATGGAGAAATGCATGTAAGGTTTGGTGACACTCAATTCTGGACCAACAAAAAAGGAAAAGTAAGTGCACGTGTTTAGGAAGTTAAACACTTAACGGTTCTTGACCAACAAAAAAGGAAAAGTAAGTGAACCTGTATACTTGTGCTTGGTACCTAAGATTAGCAGAGATTTATTCCTTTCCATTGAATACAACCTAAGCATTTAAGCAACAATGCTGTAGCACAACAAATGAATGATGCAGACTGGAATATTTCTACTATTATGTTTTCAGTAGATCAATCAATCAGGTAACTTTATGCATTTTTACGCAATTTTTTATGAGAAAGAAGAAAGTGCCCATTTAGGTAGGTAAAGTTTATATCTTTTCACCCTACAGAAGAGTGAAAGTGAATACCTACTGGTGCAATTACTAGCAGTAAAGAACAGATGGCACTAACATACCTTGTAACAGCTACAATGACTCCTACAGCTACAAGCAAGCAGCCGCCAATTTGGTAAAATGAATACCGTCTCCCCAATAGAACAACTGAAAATACAATCTGCCACACTAAAAAGGTCTGCAAGATAATAGAAGTATTAGTTCAATTCCGTATACCATCAAACATCCATAAATTGACAATGAACATCTCAATCTAAAATTAAATAAGGGATATCTTTTCTTGTGTTCCTTTACTTATCCAAGGAAGTAGATTTTTCAAAGGCATATTCTATCATTTCAAAGAGAAAACCTGATTCAATATTGGAATGGCTGGTCCTGGAAGCATAGCTGTAGAAGTTACAAAATAAATACAGAAACCAAAAGTAAACTCATCAAAACAAAAACAAAAAATGGCATTTTTTGCATCTTAATTCATAAAATTGGATCATTCAGAAAGATCTTTAACAATTAACAAATTCAGATTTACAGGTCGAAAATTCTAATAGACTATTGAAAAGTTTGTACCTGCTGAAGCCATTCCACTAGCAACTCCAAGTGCTTCAAGCATACCAATGGCAGCGAACCGCGATTTGGGCAAACCTAACATTTCATTTGTCACAATTCCGGCCCGGTAACGTATGAACAGAATCGAAAAATAAATCACCACGTATCTACATTTTTCAAACACAATCAATTCGACCTTTTCCTCCCAAGAAAATTGGAATTAAATTGAAGTAGAAATAATATACCCAAAGGTGGTAAATTGAGCTAAAAAGAAAGGATATTCCTTCATGGGAACGAGTGCGAGCTTGTATAGAACGCGATTAGCAACGGCGAATGCAATAGTCACGGCGGAGCTGATTGCGATTAGCTTAGAGTCGGGTGCGGGGCTCGGCGTTTTGGTTGAAGCGCGAACTGTGAGATTAGGGCGGATGACGGCGAAGCTGTTGGGTGGAGCTTTGGATATGCTGCGGTTGAGATGGCGGGTGAATGGAGAGCGGTTTTGAGGGAGTGACATTAAGAAGGGAGATTGAAGCTTAGCTGAATTGGATTTGAGAAGGATGGAAGTTGCGAGATGGGATGGAAGCGAACGAAATGACAACGTGGCAGGGAATGACATTGTAAGGAAGAAAGGTTGACCGGAGAAGATAACGCAGGCGCCCGACTAATGACTTGTTTGGCTACGGGCGGAAACAATGGTCCGTTTTTGTTTATCCGAAAAGGTTGTTGACCTAAACCTTTGAATTTTCTTCCTGAAGGAAATGCCATCATAATGACAGCAAGGGAAGTAACTAGTAAGAGAGGTGTTTAATAGATTAAAATTTTGAATTTAAAAAATTAAAGAAATAAAGATAAATTATTTAATCAATAATCAAATATATTTATTAAAATATTCTTAAAGTTTTAAATTAGAAGATATTATATACTTAAATATTTTTAAATTATTATTTTTAAAATATTATCACATCACATCAAAAAATCATATTTATAGATGTAAAAAAATTGATATATCTAAAAACCCAACTAAACCTTCAAAAGATTGACATAATATTGACCTAAAACGAAATTAACCCATTTGATATAACCTAAATCAGTATAGACAAATATTTCAATAAATCATTATAGACAAAAACTAAATTTGTATATAATCAAACTCGAAATAATTCAAACTAAACTGTTGAGTCTACTTTTACTTCCCCAGATCGGATCTATTAGATCTTTCTGCATAGATAGGAGCGGATCATATTCAAGAATCTCAACTCTGAAATTCCCATGATCTAGTTTCAACCTGGAAAGCAAAATATATATAAAAATTTCAAACATCTCAGCGGAGCAGCCCTGAAACAAAAAAGAGGGAGATGAACCAAAGGAAAAACCGACCATCCTTGACACAAATCCAATAGTGTGAATCTTGGGGTCCCTCAACTCAATATTTAAAGCATATATGATATACGTCCCCATTCTGCAATTTGAGGCCGGCTTAATCGAATCAGAATTATTTAAAATCACAATGATTTCTTACTTGTGAATGAGAGGCGGTAACATCCAAGTAAGCTAAAGTGTAAATAGTAAACATACCTTCACAGATGATGTCTGCGGTAACAAACTATGAGAAAATAGAATCCAGATTTATGATAAGTTTTCAGTGCAAGTTTTTGCAATTTCCCAAGGTAAAGAATCCAAGTTCTCGTGCAGTTTTCAAGCTGAAGTTCAACACTTGCATTGGGCATATTTGAACATCCAGAGACATTAATCTGCATACAAGGCAAAGGATCAAAAGAATATCTAGGAGACTAACCAACAAGAAAATTTGGAATTCCATACAAAATGGAAAATTAAAAACCTCAAGTTGCACCCCATCAACGAGTTGAAAATGAAGAACTCAAAGAACCTTTACTCTACTGGAAGAGACTCATGAAATCTACCATACAGTAATTCGATATGCATCTGTCAAGTGTCAACTGCCTTGCAGCATGGTATTAACCATGGCATATGATATATATGTATCCATCACACACATGCATATATGAAACACCTAAAAGACATCTTTAATTATGAAAACAGCCACATTGAAAAGTTGTCTTTAAAGATTTTAGCGAACCCAGTTCATATTTATTAACAAAAAGATTGTAAACCTCGATATTGAAAAAAGAAAAAAAAATCAAAACAAGAAAAACGTTAATTTCGGAGATTAATTCAGGGGAAGAAATTACGAAATCTTGGAGGCGGCGATGGGGAAGATTGTGGATGCTCGGAAATTGTAGAGCCTTGAAGATTAGAAGAGCCCGAAAAAAAATGGCGGGGAAGATTTGGCGATGGAGTTTAACGTTCTTCTCTGTCTCTCTCTCTCCAAAAAAGAGAGGTTGAGTTGGTCTGGGCCGGGAGTACTTTAACGGATCTGACCAAATTACTTACCACAGCTTGACCCATATTTAGATTTTCAATTTTTTAATTTTTCTCAAATAAATTAAGTGGAATTATCAAACTTTAAAACAAACCATATTATTTTTAATATCTAAATTTATTATGAAATTCATTTTAATTTTATATTAAAAATATTTTACATCATAGTTGTAGTGAAACTATATTTTCTAATTTACAATTAAAAGGGAAAAAATAACATGACTCGATTTTATTACCACAGGCGACAACTAACCCAGGAATGCTAGGAAGCTGCCACGTAAAAACTCCGACGTGTTGAACTCTCCCATGTACATGAGGTAGCCTGCCTAACCGTGTATTTTCTGAGCTTCGATACAATGCATGACCTATGGAAGATTGAATAGAGGCCATTCCTCTAAGTGTTCAAAGCTATTGTGATAAGAATTAGGAATTACCAAAAAGGCAAAGGTTTCAGTTTCATGTACATAAATTCAAAGGTTTAATCAAATAAGGCAAAGGGATTGAGCATAGATTATAAGAACCTGAATCAAGTTTTAATACATCAAATAGTATACGCTCTAGGATAAAGTTGAGATACAGTAGTAGAACACGTAAGCTCTCAAACTGGTTTACAAAACATCCTCAACAGGGTTAAATTATGGGACCGGTCTCCATTGTCTTCTGGAAAAAAAGTGATCCTAATAAAACAGCAATCCCGGCTATTGCAACTGCGAATAAAAGCCGTCTCCGTGAATATTCAGGTGGCTGCCTTCTTTGACCACCTTGCTCCCTTTCAGCTGGCCTCACATCCCTAAACATAGGTCCCAAATCCATGAAATTAAACCTACGATACTTAGTACATAAAGGAAGTTCAAGAGTGGCAGCAATATAGCTTAATGGAAGTGGGAGGGAAAAGGGCAATAATCACATGGTGTATGCAACCATTGATTGCATCACAGCTCAAAGTGTCTTTAACGATAGAAAATAGCAAGCTACAAAAGTATTCTTAACTCGCTATGCTCATCCAGAGTGCCAGCATTAGACACAAATTGCACAAAGAACTAGCTCTTGGTATGGCAATATATTCAATAGAAAGCAATGAATACTTTGAACATATATCGTTCACCGATAATTGAAAGTTCTAATTTCCAGGATAAAATTTGCGAGTACAAAATGCCAGCTTGCTGACAGATACTAGGGAGACAAAAGTATAACTTCACAACATAGGGCATCAATAAGCTTAGTTGTAAAAAATAATTTGTGGATAAACAATAACTGATTCCTACCCGAACATTCCAATTGTAAATTATAGCATGTATACCTGGAAGATCCTACATTGTCTTCTGGAATACCATTACACTGACTTTCATGGTTATATCTTTCTCTCAGTCTAATGTATCTGTTACACAGATGACAGAGCTCGGTCCGATTCCCACATACCTCCTGAAATAGCAAAGCAACATTAACATTATAACAGTTTCACCTAGCAAATATCAGTGGAATCCTTTCACTGAAAAATGATTCAAAAAATTAGAACCTGATGCTTGGCCAAATCAATGGCAGGCAATGGAAACTCGCAAAACTCACAAGTAACAATCCTCTGGGGGCAATTTTCACCTTTATGGATAGCTAGAATTTCTCGTTCCATTGTTTCACTACACAATGAACAGGTAACCTGTTCGATACACATGGAGTCCATAACATCAGAAATGTTAAACACATGTTGATACCGTGTTAGATTTAACAGTAGATGTGCAATAGCAAATGCACTCGCATATTAGATACCGTCGTACAAGCATGAATGAATCAACAAACAGATATCTAGGCCACCTAGAGTTGTAGTTGACTGAACTTATCCATTATCATCTCGTTAAAGAAATAACTAGAACCTTTGTGTTCTCTTTTATTTTCACTCTTAATAATATTTCAAACCTTCATTGACAATAAACACTTACTATGACTTGGTTAAACAATTTGTACCCACAGCTATTATTTTAGACCCAAAAGAGATAACTCAAGTTCAAGGGGGATATTAACTCACATATCCCTCCCTTTAAACAGGCTCTATCAATTTTCTTCTCCAGATCAACTATAAATCCTATACCAATAAGATGATTGGCAATTGGGGATTATGGCAAAGCCAGAACTTAGATATTCCTGCCCTTTCTCCATAGATTTTATTTTCAAAAGAAAATTGGCGTAATAATTCAAATTTTAGGTGCATTTTGAATGTTACAAATTATTGCTGTTTATTAAGCAACCTTCAAGGCTAAGACAATTTCATTTCTCTAGCAAAAATAGCACTAAAAATGCATCATAGTGATGGATAAAGAAGATAGATGAAAAAAAGCAAGTTAAAGAATCGGTTCATTTGAAAAGGACTGGATAATACTTACAGGAGCATGGGTGTTTAAGAAATGCTCCTCGGCAAGCTTTTTTGGAACCATATCACCACAAACTTTGCATTTTTCAAGATTACGAGAACAATGAGCATAATGCAAATCTATATTTGAAGAAGGTATGGCCCTGTCACTGAACCATCAAGAAGGAAAAGTACTTGTTAAAGAGTTTTTTTGCGAGGAAATTTCCATAACAATTATGTATTTGAGTAAGAGGTACTCCATCCTCACAAAACCAAATTAGAGAACACATCTTTATACCATCGCATTAATTAGCAAATTTCAACCACTTGAACCCCAGAAAAAGATACCTTCCATCTTGTAAGCAAACAAGCCAGTACTAGACAAAGCTTGATACTCAACGATGTCATTATGAATTACGATCATCCATTATAAATAGGAAAGACTGAAAGCTACAAGCTTTATTCAATATATGCAACAGACTTCCCAACATCAAGTGCATTTCAAAGTTAAAGTAAATAGAAAACTAGCCAAAAACGAAACACCAACACTTATGTTGAAATGTTCAAAATACCCGATAGCCACAGCCAAACTTTAAAAGAAATCAATGGATTTTTAACTATGGGCAACACAAATGCTCGTGAAGGCATAAACGCATCAAATAAACACGTTTTGGGTCCTGACCGACATCAAAGCAGGTAATTCAACTAAATGGATTCCATTTTCAACCTGCTCTGGTCGACTTAAAATACTAATTATTTCTTTATACAAGAAATTCAAGGAAAACCAGGTAACAAAATTTCCCACAGCGCCAATAAATGTTTTTTAAGAACCAATTTTTAAGCATAAAGACAAAATCTGAGTTGATATAAGAAAGAAAGAAGCTAGGATCCGGACGACAAGAAAAAAGTTTGCGTTTAAAACTGAACGAATGAAAATTCATTAAAGAAAAGGGACAAAGAATCATGCTAATAAGAAATACCAGTGATCGCATATGCGGGTGGTTTCGTCCGAAGCAATTGCCATAGCCATCCGCTCAAAATCTTTGGTTGACAAAAAGAAATTTCCAAAATCAATTAAAGAAAATAAATTGAGGGGGAAATCAGAAGAAATGATTAAAATCCTTGATCAAGATCAAGATTAGCAATTAAAGAAAACCTGCAAAAAGCCCTTGATTTTCGTAGGAAAACCTATTTCCTTTTCCCTCTTCTTAGCCAAGATTTATAAGAGAGGAAAGAAATGAAATTTTGGAGCGAAGAGTCGAAGACAGAGAGACTTGCGTTGATTGCTACTTTGGTTGAACGAACTTCGATAAATGACTTTGGGGCCCACACCAATGAAAAATTATTAGGTGAAATTTATTTATATTGTCATCTATAATCTTAATTAATCAGGATTGTTGATCTTAATTTTTTTCTAAAATGAATCATCATTTTTTCCTACATGAATTTAGTGGGTAAATAATTATTAAGTAATTATTTAAAGATCAACAATCATGATTACTTAGACCATAAATAACGTGATAAACATAATTTATCTAATAATCTGTCTGCACCAACCGACCTTTATCTTACCCCACGCGTCCTCCAAAGACGGTTCGGTATCATTATTTGCGATTAAGGCTCTGGCATTCACAATTTGTTGGGAAAATCTGTCAAATATTAAAGAAAAAAATATTATTTCCAAATATATTGATGGTTCTTGAATATTTTCAGATCTATTGAACTTTGAACAGTAAAAGGGAAGTCGGGCTCAAAAGAACCCGACTTTGAACAGTTCTTATCCGAAATTGAAAAAAAAAATAAACAAAACCAAAGTCTGGCTCAAAAGAACCCGACTTTGAACAGTTCCGAAATTAAAAAAAAAAAAGAAAATGAAAGACTACCTCAAAAGAACCCAACTTTGAACAGTGTTTTATTGTTTGAAGTCGGGCTCAGCTGAACCCGTCTCCCTTGCTGCAAAAAAGAATCGTTTCATATGGCAGGAAATGTGCAGGTGCAGGCTGGGTGGTGCAGGCGGGGTGGGTGAGTGAGGGTGGCAGGCTGATTAGTCATAGGGATGCAGGGGTAGGGGTGTAGTATTTTAGAGGGGTATTCACGGGTTATTTAGGTATAAATAGTATTAAAAAATATGAATTTATTTTGTATATATAATACCATTGGGCAGTGTAAAATCTCAAATCTGGTGTAAAAGATTGTTGTTGGAAGTCGAGAGTGTGTAGAAAAAAAAATTGAGAGGGAGTGAGCAGAAGAAATTTGAAGCTTTGTTTCAGGTAATTGTTAATTTTTGACTGTTATTTTTTTCTAGATATATTTTTTAATTTATAGTTCATAGAGTTCATTATGTTAAAATTTTATGAATAATTTTAAGTTTATATATTTTATGAAACTAGTGAAATTGAAGTTATTTATATACGAAACTTGATATTTCTTTATATTTATTTATTAAGTATGAATTATTAAGTATATTATTTTATTTTATGTTATTTTGTTTTATCTTTGATATGTGATCTGTTTTATTTTTTATATTAATTTATTTTATTAATTTGATTTGAAACAGAAAATGAATCATAATAAATTTCTGACAATTATCCATTATAATGGAAAAATTGTGAGAACGGATGCCGGGATTGTATTTGAAGCTGAAAACACAACAAAAATGCGATTTGAAAAGGAAATCACGCTTCGACAGTTGAAGGGGAAAATATCTCAAAAGATTGGAAGAGATATTCATGGTTTGCGTTACCGGTGGCTTACATGTGAAAATCCGGTAACATATTATGCAATCAATCTTGAAGATGATGATGATGTTGCAATGATGATTGCTGAACATGAATCTGTAGGTACTCGATATATCGAGTTATTTGCGGAGATTTCTGATGTTCCGAATCCTTCTAGAACTTTTATTGGAGAATCTTCTCAAATGAATTACGTTACTGAGACTGAACTACCTGGAGGCAGTTTCCTCGCAATGTTGTCTAGTGGTACAACTAATGAATTTAATCCAGTTGACACTTCAACAGATAATGTGAACAATCTACGCGATCGATGGGGAGAAGCTCTTGACGATTCTAGCGAGGACAAAGATATTGATGATGATGATTTATTTCCGGATGATGTTGGTAATGCCCCTAATTATGGTGTAGGAGAATTTGTGGCACCCACAGGAGATATTACATGTTATGAGCCTCTTACTCACATGGTGTCATTGGATTTTGATGCTATAAGAGCTGCTGAATTCCCGGATGTTTCCCGATTAACTTATACTGGCTCGGATGAATTATCGAATGGCATTCAATTTGAGGATAAGGATCAAGCTACATTGGCAGTAAAAAAGTATAGCATCAAGAATCACGTTGACTACATTGTAGTAGAGTCCAGTCAGAAGACATTCTTAGCCAAGTGTGTCAAGTATGGGCAAGAGTACAATTGGAAGGTTCGAATTACCAAACGTAAATGGTCAAATATGTGGGAGGTCAGTAAGTACAGTGGAGATCATACATGTTTACGAAGTTCTATTGCACAAAATCACCGAAAATTAGATACGAGTGTAATAAGTCACCATGTGAAGAATCTAATCGAAATAAATCCAAGGGTTCCCGTTTCAACGATTCAGGCAACCATTGCTCAACAATTTCAATATCAAATAAAATACAAGAAAGGTTGGCGTGCTAGAGAGAAAGCATTAGACTCTGTTTATGGTGATTATGATAAGTCATACAACGAGCTACCAGCTTTATTGCTTGCAATGACACATTTCATCCCAGGCACCATCGTGAGATATCAAACAAAAGATGCTTACGACCCCCACTGGAACACGCAGCTGGAGGGATATATGTAGGAGTCGGTTCTGGTTCCCATACCGCATATGGTGTTACGTTACTCATATATGTCTCCCATGTTGTTGGCCAACCCTCCGTGTTTTGACTCGAAAGATTTGAACTTCGAGATGTTCCAGCTGAAGCTTTCCCTTTTCCACCATATTTTTTCCTATACCGTTCGCATTCTTCTCGTCCTTCAACAGTGGTTAAAAATGGTTTTCCATGATGACGATACCACTGAATATACTCCGAACTCTCAAAATCAAAATGGTTAAAAATACTTACAAATTTCAAACTTCTTCTAACACTTTCAACTCTATAAATCTCAAAACTATCTAACATTCTCATCTATTTATAACCAAATTTTTCTTCTTCACACCATTTTTATCCCAAAAATACCCTAAATTAATTTTTCACACTACCCTATAAAATTTTCAAAATAAAGCTTACACCTCCCTAGCACCCTATCACTAACCAGCCTGCCACCCTCACTCACCCACCCCGCCTGCACCTGCAAATTTCCTGCCGTCTGAAACGCATGTTATTTGCAGCAAAGGAGACGGGTTCAGCTGAGCCCGACTTCAAACAGTAAAACACTGTTCAAAGTCGGGTTCTTTTGAGGTAGTCTTTGTTTTCTTTTTTTTTTAAATTTCGAAACTGTTCAAAGTCGGGTTCTTTTGAGCCAGACTTTGGTTTTGTTAATTTTTTTTTTCCAATTTCGGATAAGAACTGTTCAAAGTCGGATTCTTTTGAGCCCGACTTCCCTTTTACTGTTCAAAGTTCAATAGATCTGGAAATATTCAAGACCCATCAATATATTTGGAAGTAATTTTTTTTCTTCAATATTTGACAGATTTTGCCCAATTTGTTGGACTTAAAATTCATTTTTTGGGCCTTTAGTTTTGTTAAATTAATGGTGACAATAGTTTCGATGATGGTCGATTTTTTAAATAATTTTATTTTTATAATATATTTATTTTAATTTTTCCTCATATTTTAAAAAGTCCACATATTTTGGCAATTGCATATGGGCTGGCTTATTGTTTGCATTCATAGTTAATAAATAAAACTACAGAAATTAGCATATATGTCTCCATCAATAATAAAAGTAAAAATTAAGGATATTAAAATTCCCTGGTCTGACTGCTGAATAAGAAGACATTTGAGGATATTAAAAGTTATTTTTATTATTATTTTACGCCGCGATAAAGATTATTTTTTCAATTTGTGTATAAGAAAATTGATCAGAAATCCAACATTTTGGCACCAACTTAACTAGATTTTCAACGAAATTAGTTAATTATATTTCAAGTACACATTTGTTAATTATTAAAATGTTAAACAAATAAATATAGTGTAGTATCACGGACTGAGTTTCAATTCAATTGACTAGATTATAAAGATTTTTATTGGGAAATGTGATGTTTAATCTAAATTTTAAAAGTTTTTTTTACCTTGGTAAATTATAGTTTAATGTTTTTAGGTTAAGTGTTGATAAATTTCGATTAATTAAAAAATCAATCAAGCTAATCAAAATTTATTCAGCTTGATTAATATTTTTATAAACAATAATTTAACAATAACTAAAGAAAAAATTCGCGCATAGTTTCCATTTTTTTTCTTTTTTGCAGGGGATCTAGCATCCGAATTAGGAAACCTTAAAAACTGAAAAATGGTATATGCTTTTCCAATTTCCCATGTTTTATTGACACGTGGTGGCGCACCCATGCTTTTCCAATTTCCCCTGATGCCGCCTTCCCTGCCAGGTTTGTCCCTCATACTTTCACGAATTGACGAGTATGTCCTTTCAGAAATTATCAAGCGTCCTTCCCTACGTAGGACGTAGAATAAAAATAGGTACGGATACAAGTATGGAAAACAGAAGGAGAAATAATTATTTTTAAAGTCAGGGGCTGTCCACAGATTTTAAGGTCTTTTATAATTTATTAAAACGTGTATTTTAAAAATAATTGTTTATAATTTTTATTAATTTTAAAAATATAATCCTTAAAAGTAATTATTTTTTTCAGGTTTTTTGTGCAGTCGTTTCTATTGCGTTTTTTAAAATCTCATTATTTCTATAGAAATAATAGGAATAAGAATAATTAATAAGATTTTAGAATCAATTATCACATTTATGATATAATTGCAACGTAAAATTTTGAGATTAATATCATCTGATGGATATAGTTTATAAAAATCTTGGGCTCATATATTTTTAAGGCCGATTACTCCTATTGCGTTTGTCCAGACCCCCACTATTTAAGGTATATACGATAAATTTGAAAAAAAAATTAAAAATATTTATAATAATATTATAAAATCACTTGAGTATGATATCACATGTAGTTATATCATATGAGTAAAACAATTAAAAAATACATAAAGGTAAAGAAATAAAAGAAGAAAGAGAATACGGAGAATAAATATTTGTAGGGAACATATATAATATATTCTAGATACAAAGACGTATTAGATATATGATATAATTTTAGAATTAAATATTTATATTTTTCTACCAGACATACATTATAAATTTACATAAAAATGTAAGGAAATATATATTCTTAGAGTCCCTTTATCATTTTTTCTTAAAATTTACATTTTTTATTTTTTATTAAAAAACAATTTTAATATTCAGGATATTGACATTTTTCTGTGCTTTAATTTTTGAAAAATACCTTGTCACAAATTTTAATATATATATATAGAGAGAGAAAGTATCTCATTGCGACAAAACTTATCTATTTATTTGAGGAACATATTCTTTCAAGGCAAATGTGAAATGTTTGAACTAAATAAGTGTTTTTAGTAAAAAAATTAAATAATATTCATTATAAGTGATTGAAGTCTACATCAAATTATTTATAAAATGTATATATTATTAAAAAATTAAAAATATATATAAATAGATATTACCTTATAATCGTTTTAAAACTATGAAAGAAAATATATAAATCAAATAAAAAGATTCAGATCTTTTCTCGTCTGATCTGAAACCAAATGCTTTAAATTTAACCAATACTGATAACTTCGTTTTGTCCAACAAATTCAAAACACTTTCATAATCCCCGCGTCAAGTCATCTATACGAGGGACGACTCTTTATCCACAAGTCAAAGCCATTAAACAGAAAAAATCATTATACAAACTAGATTTATCATATTATATATAATTTCATTTACTAAAATTCAGTTATTTTATTTATAATATAATTTTTAAATAAGATTTCATTTTTCTATTATATAAATATAAAATAAATAATTACTTAAAAAATAATTATGAGTGAGTTAATGAAAAAAATGAGATAATTGAATTTTAGTGAGTGGTTACTTGGCCATTAAACAAATTCTTTGCTACTCTGATTGGTCCACGTACCCTTAATCCTTTCTATACCGCTAGCGGTTTTGCACGGAAAACTACCGGTTTTTGCTTTCTCCCCCAAACTTTCCTTATATAGACGGTTTAATTTTTCACACCGATGATAGACAAGCACCAAAACGACGCCTCTGAAGTCTGATACTACGGTTTGTCTCCTTTCACACAGTTCCTCACTTCCTCTCCAAGCATATTTTCGTTTTTTTTGCCTAAATAAAGTAGAAAAAGAAGAACTCCATTATTTTTTGTTATCTTGAATGCCTTTTGGAGTATTATTTTTCTTACTTTTTAAATCGAAAAACGAGAGTTATATACATTTTTTTCTTCCATTTTTTTGTTTGAATAATCGGAGATATTCATTGTTTGAGTAGTACTGCGGTGAGCTAAAGCTATGGGGAGAGGGAAAATAGTGATAAGGAGGATCGATAACTCGACGAGCAGGCAAGTAACTTTTTCGAAACGAAGGAACGGATTGTTGAAGAAAGCTAAAGAGCTCGCGATCTTGTGCGATGCTGAGGTCGGAGTAATGATTTTCTCCAGCACCGGAAAGCTCTACGATTTTGCTAGCACCAGGTCCTTCTAAGATCTCTTTTCATCGTTGATTTTTTTTTCCTTAATTAATTATTATGCTAGCTATTATGTTCATAGATAAGATTTGTGTGCTTTGTATGCCTTTGATTAATGTTGGAAAATGTTTGGGAAATTTAAATGCCATAGTTTTTAGTTTCGATCTATAATTCTATGATTAAAAAATGCACGGATTGATTTATTGTGTGAATTTAGCTAGAATTCCCTTTGATTGTTGTTCTTCAGATTCAATGCTATTAAGACTTTAATTTAATTTGAGTTGGAATTCGTTGAAAGTGAGCATATAAATAACTAGTTTCAAGTAGAATTAGAGATTTTAGAGAATAGAGATAGTAACTAATTTTACTGTTATCAATTTACTAAACTTTCTAAGAGCAAAGAAGAATCCTAGGTTTGCTTCATAGGTAAATTGTAAACCACAGTTTCACTACGTACAAAACTACACACTGTTCTTTTCTTTTGCTTTTCTTAAGCTTCTTTCTTCATTCACTTCCATGACAATTAGTGACCTAGATGTAGTTGAGATCCCTAATTTAGAGAAATTATTTAATGGGTCTGACTTATTATATTAGTTATGGTTCTAATATAAAAAACCACTCACTGTATTTTTATGTCATTTCCCATTATAGAATAACTCTAAAAATTGTTTTTTTAAATGACATATAAAAAGAATTGATAAAATTTACTAATTAAAAAAATAACATAAAAAATAGTGTAACGAGTAATTTTTATTAGTTGAGATCGTAACTGATATAGTATGTCAGACCTATGATACAATTTATCGCTTAACCTAACCTTTTTCACTTAAGATTTTAAGATTTCATTAAGTTTTATGCTACATATATCATTCTAAATATCATCTATAATTATCAGTTTATCACTTTAAGATATACCACTAGGTTTAGACCCCCTGCATTTAACTGTAATTCTCAAAACAAATCTTCCAAGTTTTACTATACGAAGTATTTACTATAATTTTTCTCTTTTCCTACTAACTTCATAATTAGGTGTTGTCATGGTTATATATGGTGTTGGGGAAATAGTATAAATATTAGGTGATGTCATGGTTATATATTGTATTTAAATACAATATATTATTTGGCCCATAGAAATTTGGCTAAGATTGGCGGGTTTCAAACGCATTCACAGTTTGTTCTTTTGTTTATTAAAAAATTTATCGTTCTTTATTTATTCTTTCCGGAAAAAAGAAAAGAAAATTGCTGGAGATTCCCTTTATATGATTTTCTTGGATGTGATTAGTGGTTGAAAGGTTAAAGCCAGTGCTTTGGTAAGCACAAAGTTTTTAAGTACAAAGTTCTTTATTAAAATTGCTCTTCCTTACATCACTTTGTACAAAATGAAAATATATTTAGGATTCTAAGCAACTTTATCCTCTTGATAATTTGAACTTAACTATTTCAAGTTAGGGCAAAACATAGAAATAGTGTTGGAGAAGAAGTTGACTTAACAAACTTAAATTCGAGATTGTGATCATGTTTGGTGAATAAAGTTTTGAATAAAATTAGAAGATTAGAGTAGTTTTAGAGTATTGACAAGTCCAGTATCAATTTAAAGATTTTGGGGTTTCTGTGTAATTTATTAAAATATATCCCTTAAGCAATTATTCATAACCCTTATTAATTCTAAAAATATAACCTTTAGAAGCAATTGTTCTTTTTAGTGATCCCTTTGCGGTTGTTCTTATTGTGTTTGTCTAGAACCTCACCGGTTCTGCAAAAATAATATAATAGGAATAATCTATAACATTTTATAATCAATTGTTACATTTAAGAAACAATTATAATGTTTGAACAATTACTAACTTATCTTTCTTAAGAGCAACAATCATGCCCGCAACAATTGGTGTGATTACATTGTTGTTTCCTCCCTTTCATGAGAATTGTTGGAATTAAGGTTGAATCTTATTATACACTTCCATCTTAACTGATAGGAAGGTGAAGAATTGATCATAGCAAGGCCCGCCAAAACGATGCTCATGTTACATGGGTATGGGTTTTCACTCAATACGCCTTGTTAGGACAAGAGTCTCTTACATGTTTGACAGATAAAGTTTCATTAAACCTAATCTTCGTTTAGATCAAAGGGGCTACTGCCGTATAATTGTCCTACAAGTCCTCTTGACCTTCCTCGTCATGGAACCTCTATAAATATATATATTCCTCTTCCGTGTATAGAAAGGGTGGTTAGGTGGATATTTCACAATTTTTGAAGAATCCAAATTCCCTATCCTAAATTATCCGACTGCTATTATCTGAATTTAAATTAAACATTAATATATTATATTCCTCTTCCGTGTATAGAAAGGGTGGTTAGGTGGATATTTTACAATTTTTGAAGAATCCAAATTCCCTATTCCTAAATTATCCGACTACTATTATCTGAATTTAAATTAAACATTAATATTTATTAAATATCTAATCTTTAAAATATAAATTTTAAATCATAAATCATATAAATTTTAAATCATAAATCATATATTAAATTAAACATTAATATTCACACAATGTTTAAATTTCCTTAGGAAAACATAATATTTGTTTGCATTCTGAAGTTAGATTCGAATATCTGAATCTACAAGTTATTTTTTGCATAAATAATTTGGATTCAGACAATGAATATTCAAGGGTGATTACATGTATGATCTAAATTTTAAGAGAGAGTATTTATAATATTCAGATCCACAAAATATATAAAAATAGATTGAATGTCTATAAACAAGATGAACTTATAACAGACGCTGAACATTATTAAATTGAATATTATTAAATTAATTAATAAAAATTAAAAATTTTAAAGATTTAACATATAATTAATAACTATAGGTTGAGTCTATCATTTTTTTATTAATTACATGTTTACTTCTTAAAAATTTTAATCTTGATTAATTAATTTAATAATATTAAACAATGTTCAACATTAATAGTGTCTAACAGTATTCGACATCCGATGTAAAATCTTCCCTATAAATATCATAATTCACTATCTGAATTGTCATTCTTAAAAATAGGTTAACCTTTTAGTTGATTTAGATGAAAACAAGAAAAGTAGATTATACTAAAAAAGAACT
This sequence comes from Abelmoschus esculentus, assembly GCA_035048815.1. NCBI lineage: Eukaryota > Viridiplantae > Streptophyta > Magnoliopsida > Malvales > Malvaceae > Abelmoschus > Abelmoschus esculentus. The sequence continues at coordinate 6,673,439 of JAUCBN010000008.1, read as the reverse complement.
TAAGAATAATAAATCAAGATTCATATATGACAATTAGACACAAATTATTAAAATATAATTAAAATACTTAAAAAATAAATAATAAATAAGATAATACATTTGTTTAATAAAAATAAATTATACATTCAGAATTGAACTATCGCCTCTTTAGTCATTATATGTGTCCAATTTTAAATTTAAATAAATTCACACACAATTATATTACTTGAGCATGAATACACCAATTTTATTATTGAAATCACTTGAATGTTTTACCAATTAAATGGTAATTATTAAAATAAAATGATAAGCTATTAACTTATTATCAATACTATCTTTAAAAAAATTGTTATTATTATTATTATTATTATCATTATATTTTTTTATAATATGGCACTAAATTTATTAGAAAATAAAATAAAAAATATTTTATATAATGATAAAATAATAAAATAAAGAAAAACTAAAAAAATAAAGCATCAGACAAACAAAACACATTTAGTAAACTATAACGACATATATACGATGAAATACTATGAAACAGAGCTACGTGTTTATCCCCGTACTTCAAACTTCAATATTGAAGTTGGAGCGGTGAGAGAATACAATATTTTTACGAACGGCTTCGTAAAATAGATGATTATATCGATAAACAAACCATAAAAAATATTAAATTATTAAATGATCACCAATATTTGTAAATCAGACTCGAATATCATATAAAAAATCAAATACAAAATGTAAATTTACCATAAAAGTAGATAAGCCATAAGACTAAAGCGTGCCGCAAGTAAAAAAAAACTATACTAAAGACCCAAACAAAATATAAAAGAATAATTAAATACAAAAAATAAGAAAAATATTCTAACAATCGACAATTAACATTAAAAATAATACCATTACCGACCATTTGAATATAAAAAATTCAACATGCTACATTGAATCCCAATATGTTCATTAAATTTTCTTACAACTTCAAGCATCTAATTTTATCAATAGATCATATTTCATACAGAAAACCTTCCTTTTTTACAAGCAAATTCAATTTAGGGCTTTGTTTAGTTCAAGGTTTAAGGCTCAAAATTTATGGTTTATCATTAAAATTTAGGTTATAAAATTTAAAGATTAAGGTTTAAGGTTGTTAAGAATAGAAACTCAGATTTAACTTTTTAAGTAAAATTAGACATTTCTGAAGTGTTTTTTTATAAAGATGTAATGCAGCTAAACAGTTTAGCCACAGTATAATGAATTTCTCTTCCTTTACTTTATTACTTGCTGTTATCCTATAACACCTTCCCTTTGCCAGTATGAGATCAGTAAATGAGCGATACAACAAAGCAAAGGAGGAAAATCAACAACCGGGGGATCCAACATCAGAACTCAAGGTATTATTTGGTACTTACTCTTCAAATTTCTTGAATTTTACCTGTCAGAGCATGCTACATGGTGATTCTGCATGCTTTAAGCTTCTACTAGAAAAAGAGAAGGTATGATTCAAAAGATTAAATACTTTACATTTGATGGACCAAACTTTACAAGCATACCTGAAAGTAGGGATGTTCAAAACTGATCCAATAGGTACCCAACGCACAATAAACTCATAATGCAAGTTAAAAAATGAAAAAGGATATTGAAACATAATAATAATATAATATTAATATGATATTTATTGGGCCATTGAAAACCCATTTGGCCGGTTTTGAACACCCCTACCTGAAAGCGTGACGATCAAAGTTCAACATTCCCAACTTTTCATTCACTGTTTTCACTGAACAAGTAGAGATCCAAATCAGTTTTTATTTTCCTTTCCATGTTTGCAGTGGGTGTGAAATACTGACCCAAAATGCATGCTAGGTTAATAAGTAGAAATTAGCTTGTCTAGACCTTTTGCAATTATTGACCAAAAAGTTAGCAGCACCAAAACCTTGAAGATAATAATTGATTTGAATTCACAGCATTTAACTCCTCTTGTGAGTGTTGGAATAGGAATAACGAATTGCATGCATAGACTAAATTCCCATGCTAGGACCGTGTTGTTCACTTGTTCTCATAGCCAAGAGGATTTTGGAAACAGAATCATTAGGATATTGTAGAAAATCAACTTCCAACTTTGCGAAAAAATAAAATAATGTTGAAAAAAAGAAAAAAAGAAAATTTAAGCTTTTTGTGAAACAGAAGAAGAAACATAATTGATTTTCTGTTGTTGAATGAATGATTTTGTTTACACAAGCTAATGCCTTTTTATAGGCTTTAGAATAAGACTTTGAATAGGATTAGAAGTCCTAATTACTTTAGGCTTTTAATCCTATTAACTTAAGACTTTTAATTCTACTAAAATTATCTCTAAGTAATAAATCTTAACTCAAATTCCTACCAATACTATATATATAATCTCACACTCCCTCTCAAGTTGGAGAATATATATTGTATATTCCCAACTTGAATAGAAACTTGTCGAATGAAGCTTTTGGTAATGCTTTTGTAAACACGTTTGCCACTTGTTCTTCTGTAGGAACATAGGATAAAGAAGTTGTCCCATTAATAATCTTTTCTGAGATACAATGTCTATCAATCTCTACATGTTTCGTCCTATCATGATGAACTGAATTTCGAGCAATTTGTATGGCAGACTGATTATCACAAAAAATCTCGAACTTTTCCTCTTGGTTCACATCTAGCTCTTTCAGTAGCTTTAATAACCAAATTCCTTCACACATTCTCAATGCTAAAGCCCTATATTCTGCTTCAGCGCTGCTTCTAGATACAACTGTTTGTTTCTTACTTCTCCAAGTCACTAGATTTCCCCAAACAAAGGAACAATAACCACTAGTTGATCTTCTTTCTGTTAGTTCACCTGCCCAGCTTGAATCTGAAAAGATCTGAATAGAACTTTCTTGAGTCTTTTTAAATAGCAGTCCATGCCCTGGTGTCCCTTTCAAGTATCTCAAAATTCTAATTGCAGCTTCCATGTGATCCTCCCTTGGACCAATCATGTGTTGACTGATAACATTAACTGGAAAAGCAATATCTGGTCTGGTTAATGATAAATAAATTAACTTTCCCACTAACCTATGAAATTTATCCTTATCAACTTTATGGCTTGAGTCATCTTTACTAAATTTTAATCCTGCTTCCATGGGAGTATCAATTGGTTTGCATCCTAGCATCCCAGTTTTATTAAGTAAATCAAGAACATACTTTCTTTGATTTATTACTAAACCTTTGCTCGACCTAGCAACCTCCATGCCTAGAAAGTATCTGAGTTTTCCTAGGTCTTTTGTTTCGAACTTTGTATTTAATAACCTTTTCAGGTGACTTATCTCTTCCTCATCATCACCTGTCAGAATTATGTCGTCCACATACACTATTAAAATAACCCTTTTATTGTTAGAGGTTATCTTAATGAAGAGTGTGTGATCTGCTAAGGATTGTTTGTATCCAGCTTTCAGAATCACCTTGGTGAATTTGTCAAACCAGGCTCTAGGCGACTGTTTCAAACCATAAATGGATTTATTAAGTCTACAAACTTTCTGATCACCTTTTATCGACTTCAAACCCGAAGGTACTCTCATGTACACTTCTTCCAATTTTCTATTAAGAAAAGCATTCTTAATGTCAAGTTGATGCATCATCCAGTCTTTGTTTACTGCCAAACTTAAGAGAACTCTAATTGTATTTAGCTTAGCTACAGGAGCAAAAGTCTCATTATAATCAATTCCATAGGTTTGAGTAAAATCTTTGGCTACCAACCTTGCTTTATACCTTTGTATACTACCATCAGAGTTGTATTTTATGGAGAACACCCACTTGCATCCAACTGGTTTCTTGCACTGCGGAAGATCTGTAAGGGTCCAAGTATCATTCTTTTCAAGTGCTTCAATCTCCTCTTCAACAGCTCTTCTCCACTTAGAATCATTTAGAGCCTCCTCAATAGTGTCAGGTATTTGTTCTTTATCTAAGCAAGTTGTAAAAGCCTTGAAAGATGGCATTAAATTACCATAAGCAACATACCTCTGAATGGGATGCTTTGTACATTCTCTTATCCCTTTCCTTTTAGCAATTGGTAAATCATCAACCTCAGGTAACGAGGAAGGAATCTCAGTTAGAACATTACCTTCATCATTCTCATTGGCAACTGAACTCAAGTCCAATTCTTGGCAAGTGTCAGATTGCAAAACAGTCTCTGGAATAGTTTTCTGTTTTCTGGTGTAAACTTTCAATTGCTTAGAGGGTTGAGGAGTTTGTGAGGGAGGTTTAGGTGAGAATTGAGGAGTAGTAACAATAGGTGAAGGATGAAAAGTTGCAGGTGTAGAAGTGGAAGTGTTATCAGGTTCAAATGATAAAGGATTATTAATAAATAAATCTGAAGAATAAACTTGATTTCTGAGAGGCTGAAAAATATCACTGTTCTCCCCCTGATTTTCAGTCGAGTGAAAATAAAGTTCATGTTCAAAAAAGGTGAGATCCAATGAAATAAAAAAAATTTGAGAAGGAGGATGGTAACATTTGTAGCCCTTCTTAAGTGAAGAATACCCTACCAAGACACACTTCAAAGATCCAGGATCTAGTTTTGACATAGAGGGAGCAGAATCTTTTACAAACACAGTGCAGCCAAAAACTTTAAAAGGAATAATAGATGACAATGATTTAAAATTTGGGTAACACTCTAAAAAAACAGCTCTAGGTATTCTATGTTGCAAAACCTTACTAGGCATTCGATTAATGAGATAAGTCGCAGTTAATAAAGCCTCGCCCCACAAATACTTATGAGTGTTACTGGTGAACATCAAAGACCTAGTAACCTCTAACAAATTTCTATTTTTTCTTTCTGCAACCCTATTTTGTTGTGGTGTATCCACACAAGTGCTTATTTGCAAAATCCCTTTTTTGTTAAAAAATTCTCCCAATGACTTGGTAAAATATTCACTCCCATTATCAGATTTGAATATCTGAATTTTAATCCAAATTGGGTTTCTACCATTTGATAAAATTTCTCAAAAACATATGCTACTTCCAGTTACATTCTTCACTCGAGAAGGACCCCAAACATCACTATGAATCAATGAAAAAGGGTGAGATGGTTTGTAGAAAGATGATAAATAAGATGCTTTTGTCTGTTTAGCAAGAGGACATATATGGCATTTAAAAGAACTTGGATTTTTATTAACAAACAATTTAGGGAATAATTTAGCAAGATAATGGAAATTAGGATGCCCTAACCTAAAATGCCATAACATTATATTATCAATTTGTCCTAAAGAAGTAAAGGAACAAGAAGTATTTGGTATGGCAGTTGGTTGATTACCGAGAAGGACATAAGACCATTTTGTAAGCTAGCATTGCCAAGCATTTTCCTCGAATTCATTGCCTGTAAAAAAAACAACCAGATTCAGTAAACTGTAATGAACACTTCAAATTCTTGGAGAGTTTACTAACAGAGATAAGATTGCAGGCAAGATTAGGCACAAACAGAACATCTTCAAGCAACAAGTTATCATTAATGAGGACCGAGCCACTTCTTTTGATAGGAGAAAAAGAGCCATCGGCTGTTTTAATAGAACTTCTAGAAGATGAATCTAAAAAATTAAGAAATAATTATCTGTTACCAGTCATGTGATCAGATGCTCCAAAGTCAATGATCCATGTTAATGTACCTTTAGAAGAAAAGAGTGCAATAGGAGAACAAATATTTTTTATGCCTTTATCCTCCACGAGAACTAAATTTTTTTCACAGGTTACTGTCGAACCTGGAATTGCTTGAAAAAACTCCAATCCAACCGTTTGTTTTGTTGTGGGTAACATCTCAGAGGTTGTCGAAAGAAATCCCATTAAGAATTCGGACTAGGATCAATATTAGACTGATACCATGTAGAAAATCAACTTCCAACTTTGTGAAAAAATAAAATAATGTTGAAAAAAGAAAAAAGAAAATTTAAGCTTTTTGTGAAACAGAAGAAGAAACATAATTGATTTTCTGTTGTTGAATGAATCAATATTAGCCTTTTTATAGGCTTTAGAATAAGACTTTGAATAAGATTAGAAGTCCTAATTACTTTAGGCTTTTAATTCTACTAAAATTATCTCTAAGTAATAAATCCTAACTCAAATTCCTACCAATACTATATATATAATCTCACAGATATAAAATGAAGGACATCAGGAAAATAAAAGTACAGGGACTTCAAATACGAACAGTGGCAGAACTTGGAGTAAGAGTTTGGGGGCTCTTTATAAACTTAATATCTGTTCCCGTTCAAGTCTATTTTTAAGATGTAACAAAACCTTGTTGGTCAATAACTATTTTCTTCTGGGATTTGGATCTTTAATTTATACAAGATAGGTAGTGTAAGCATCACAATAAACCATAGGAAACAGCTGCCAAAAGGATATTAGTAGCAAAATATTTATTCCACTAATAAAAAAGAAAAACTATGATGAGATGATGTTCAGAAAATCAACGAGTCCAGGACGTACTTTCAGCTGTACTAAAGAGAATATATAGTTTAAAATATTAAAGGCTAGATCACACAGAGAATTGAACGGTTTGATTAGGACTTAATTCTGCTCAGTAAGGGGTGTTTTATGATTATGTTTAGAAGCCAAGATTCCAGCTACAAGTTACTGTATGAAGTCATCATGAAAAGAATCTTTTCATGTAATGATGGAACAAGGCAACATACCATATTAAGCGGTCGAATGTGAGAAGGAGACTACTGATCCTGTCTCTGAGTCATGGCATTCAACCTGCAAATCTTACTAATGATGCATTTAGCATCCAAGTTCCCCATGTGCAGATGTTTGATTGGGAAAAGGTTGACAATAGTAAAACCTATTTTTTGTCTACCCCTCCTGTTTAGATCTCTATATTAACATTCAACAAACAGTTAACCTTGCCAAATAGGATAATCCTTAACCTTTCCCTAGAGACTCATAATTTTCTTGAGAAGCCATATCATCTCTTCCATTTTATGTCTCAAAATATGCATAAGCTTTCTCTTTCATATCTCCAGATCAACAACATACTCCAAGGGTATAAATTTCTTTAGGGTACATATCTCCATATCTTTTATCTTTCAACATTTTACTGGTGATAGATAAATTTCCCAAGGGATTTTGAAAAGTTCTTAGCTTTAACAGCCAAATTTTACTTGCTAAGTTGATTGACTAGGATTAATAAATAATAAAGCCTCTGGAGCAAGAGCTAATTAGCTTAACTTCGACAAGTACACCAAAGATCCTAGAAGTGATTTACCATCCTAAAATTAAACTATCAAACTCCTGCTTTGATTAAAATCATTATAATTCAAATTCTGCTATATGATTTAAGAAAAAAAAAACATCTAGGAAGAGTCTTGGACCTACATATGTTTGGTTCTTTTGTGAATTACCTAAAACTATTGTCTCATTCAGAGCATTTTCAAGTCTATAAATATGCATGGTTCTGGCAATGTTTCATTATTGAACTTCTTCTTCTGCAAATTCATACTTCGAGCAATAAAAGCGGTGTGTGAATCTTACCATAATCTGAATCTTATTTTTTTTTTTCAGTTCTGGCAAAGGGAGGCAGCAGTTCTGAGACAACGACTGCAAAACCTGCAAGAAAATCATAGGTATTACTTTTGTACCATATAATACATCATATCAGACATTAATGGGAAAGTAAAATGAGTAAAAAATACGATAAAAATCCTATGTACTGAAAATATGCTTCTGCACACCAAAACAGGCAAATGATGGGTGAAGAACTTTCTGGTTTGACCATAAAAGATTTACAGAATTTGGAGTCAATTGGAAATGAGCCTTCGTGGTGTTCGTATGAAGAAGGTTCAAGATTTCTATTTCCATGTCCTTGTCAGTTTTGAAGTTCAAAATATCATACAAAATAAAGCTATTCCGTGTCGGTAACATTTACTCCAACTGCTGTAGGACCAAATTTTAATGGATGAAATTCAAGATCTGACCAGAAAGGTAAATACTGAAATGATAAATCCAGCTCTTTACTACCATACTGAATCAACTCAAAATGCCTAAATTGCATTGTCACATTGCAGGGGAATCTCATTCATCGAGAAAATGTGGAGCTCTATAAGAAGGTAAACCTAATTCGTGTAGAAAACACAAAATTCTATAAGAAGGTATAATTTTGAATGGCTTATAAAAATCTCAATTAGCCTATAGATATTTGAAAGACACAGGACACTCACATTTGTCATCTATGAAATGTTTAAAAACCAACCTCAACAGATAAGTTTCTTATCCAGGTTTATGGAACGAGGGATGTGAATGGTACAGGCAAAGAATTGTTCGTCACAAATGGTCAGAGCATTGAGGAGGATCATGAGCCTGTCCATCTCCAGCTAAGCCATCCACAGCAACAAAATTACGAAACATCAAGAGCTACAAATTTGGGGTAATTTTCCTCCTTATGGTTGATGATTCTGATTTAAACACCACTTTGCCACCAATTGATCTCCAAACTTTTTCATGGTAACTGCAGCAGATTGCAATTGCATTAGCAAAAGAAATGCATCAAAGTGGGATTGGATGTCACTCGGTTTCTATCAACAGAGAGCTCATGGTTCCAAGAGTTATGCTTCTTGTAGTAAGATGTTTTATGTTAAAACCACTGATCTTTCTACAAAACAACATTGGTTTGAAATGATTAAACAACGAACATTAGCATAAGTGTGGTGGTCAAGAAAACCAAGCTAGTAATGTAGAGATAAATTAAGTGTAATAAATAAATATATATAATAAAGGAGAAAATGGACATTTACTCCATGTTTGTTTAACTTTTTTTTAGTTTTAAAGAAAATTGACAATGTAGACTACAGTTACACTTATTTAAGGAGATTTTAACACGGAAAATTTCAACATAGTTAGATCATAGAACATATATGACTGCAACAAGGTGCTTCAGAAATATATTAATATTTGCATAGGTGAAGCTACAAACAATTAATGAACTATAGAAACATCAGCAACAATATTCACTCAACTTGTAATTTTACTGCAAATCAATTTTCTATGATAAACTGATATCGTGATCTGCTATGGCAAAAGAAAGGTTCATATAACAGTGAGAAAAACAGATCAGGGTATCCAATGAAAATACCATAGTTTTAAGATGTTCCCAAGCCTATACGACAAAATGTGAAAATAAGTTTCTTTGGTATTTAATGCATGTCATGATTAGTTAATACTAACGATAATAAGAGACATAAATATGTATAAATAGATGATAGTGAAATTTCAAATTAAGAAAACCATAGGATTATGTTTCTAGTTTACAGCTCGAATAAGATGAACAAGTATCTTCTACATGATTTGCATTCACAAAACCAGCATACATTTACCTGTTGAAATGTCAGCCTTAAAAGTAACTTCAGGCTGCATTTAATGTCAGAAAACTGAAAGATCAAAGCACAGAAAAATTAGACAGCAGATAAGCATCACAAAGTACACGACCCCCAAACAACATAAAAATTGAGTTCTTAGAACAAGGGGAGGTGTATTTAACAAGGAAGCATAAGCATATACTGCAATAACTCTGCCTGTGGAACTCTAAATGAATATATTTGAGAACACAGCCGGTCCCAAGCCCGGATAAAGGAGGAGGGTTGCAACATGTTGAAGAGAAACACTCAAACAATTATGCACTATCAAAAGAACCTAATTTTTGAACTTACAAATATAGCAAGAACTTAAATATAACTTAAATATGTGCCCTATAATTATGTTTAGCTATATCTAACATAGATTACAGTCTTTTTTAATTGCAGTACTCATGTTGGACACATCAAACATAGACCTTAGAATTCCATTGGGATACATAGCCAATTATAGTAAAAAGACAGGCAGTAAGTAAAGGGAGGAAAAAGAAAAGAAATAACTCATACTTATACATCAACAGACAGGAGAAAGAAAAGGAAACCTTAATTACTTTCTCATCACCCTTTCGCAAAGGCTTGAAGAACCCAAAAACATGACTAGGGCTTGAAGAACTAGTTCTAAAGCAACAGCAAAATTTTCCAACATAGACATAAAACTAAATACCATTTAGCAATCACCATTAAAAAATAATGAAGTATAATTTTGATGCTGAAAATTTTCTCCAATCCAACATTCCAACACATGATGGGACATGCTCTCTGGTTCTTTGGGGGTAGGGTGAAAGAAAAATTCAGCATAGCTTATACATGTTGAAATTATTGCAGCTTAAACTCTATATTTTGTAGATTAAATGATTTGAAGTGGTACTCTGCAAGACACCTATACTAAATCACACGATAGAGAGTGCAGAATTTAGCTTTTATCTGCTTAAAGAACAAATTTAATCATCAGGACAGTGTGCATGTTTTTGTAAATGAAAGTTAGAACATTTTTGCCATCTATTGAGAATTAGTTGCCTCTATACAACACAACTAAATTAAACCTTAATCTCAAGCTAGAACTCACAGCAACTGTTTTGCACACTTCCATTCAGTTACAAACTGCGTTCCAAGGGATCTAAAGATGCCAAATCACATAAACATGCTTACACATACATATGAACATAAAAAGACAGGTTTCATAGCTTTAGCAAGAAAAGTTGCATCACTCCATTAGTCTAGTTCAAATTGTCTACACTTTTTGAACTCGTCAAGTTATTGTCTCCCCATCTCAGAAGACTAAAAAAGCATCACTATATGTTAACCATAAACATGAACTTATATAAGAAAATAACAATAAGATGGAGCACTAATAATTCTTCCACAGGTGCTAAAACATTTAACAGGAATCCTCAAACATTGGTGAACCTAAATCCACTTCAATCTTAAGGAAAATAGACAAAGAATAATAAACCATCAACAACCATTATATTCATAGCCTCTCTCTCTATATATCTGTAATCTCACTTAGCTAATTTCTATACTTTGTTCTCTTCCGACAAGGCAAAACCAAATCCCCTAGTCACCGTTTGCATTTAAGATACTGCACAATCTGCTAAGGAATAGGCACCAACGTTACACATATCCTAATATTTAATGCACATGCTGAAAATCTAATAAGTAAATTGTGATATTGAAGAAGACATGCTACAGAATTGGAATCAATATTCTGCTAAGGTGTTGGCATGAACATTACACATTCTGCATTTACTACACATGCTGTTCTTTGATCTGAAATGAGGTCAACAACAGCTCAAAAGATTTGCAACTTCAAATGAGGTAGTGTATATGTATTAAACATTTAGAAACCTTCTGGGCCGAGACTTCTTAGGAAAAGAATACTCATGATAAAAAACTCGAGAAAATTGAATATAAATCCCACTAAACAATAGACATACACAAACACACGCCTGCACACATCTCTAAACTGAATTATGTTAGCGTTGGTTGGAATATAAGTAGTTTACTTAATGATAATAGTCGAACCTTTTACTTATAACAGCTTTGTTTCTTGATCAAAATAACTTAACTTCAATTATATTTAACAATTACTAAAACGTTTAGCAGATTCAAAATAAAAGAGGTGTACGCAATACAAAATGCCTGCATATCCAATGAAAAGTAGTGGCAAGTAAAAGAAAACGTTTTAAATAGTTTTCCTAGTTGCTACCTTTTATATTGTTATAAACATGTACCACTAGAAAATTGATATTATTCATATTCAACATCTTCACTTTGTTCTATTGAAAAAACCTTGGATTATAGTATGCACATTATAATCCCTTAATGATGATGATTATCCAGCAGTGAAAGCATAAAGTATAGTACGATTAGAAAACCAAGTGGAATTTTAATTTGTAAAGAAAAAAAAAGAAGATAATAAGTTAATAACTGTGCGGAAATGTGTATACCATGACATAATTTTCGCATCTCAATATAAAAGAGGTAATCAAAGTCCAAAGATCATTCAGTAGTGAAAAATGTGAGAAAACGAAGCTAAGTGATATAATCATACAATTGCTTTGTTAGTGATCTAATCAAAACTAAAGAAGGCGAACCATGCTAACACACTTTTCAAAAAAAACAGCAAGAGATCATACAATTTTTTCTTAAAAAATAGCATACAATGGAATTTTAAGAAGAATAATAGTAAAAATTACCTCGAGGCTATTTAGCCAAATTGCTTTGAATCTAAAAGGATCTCGCTATTCCCTCTTAATGTAACCTGAAAATAGTCCAAAATGTCAAATTCCTATAGAAATGATTTGTTAGAATACAAAAGAAGTTGCAATAAGGAGAAAGAAAATGCTAGAGATAGATTTTAAAACAGCGTTTCTACCGTAGGTGTAAAACACTCCATTTCTCCAGCTCGTTAGCGAGAAAACTTGAGAAAACACGTCAAAAGCAGATTGTTGCAGAAATGTTTTCAACAAAAAAGTACGATTGTAAACGATTATCTCATGGCTATCTTTTCAGTCACTTTGTCGGTAACCAAACGGATTTAAACAAAGCTAACTACAAAACAATGTTTTATACCACCATCAGTAAAAAATTTAGAATCAAAGCAAAATTAGAGTTCGTAAAAATCTCAAGCTACATATTACTTTACAGAAAAAGAATCAACATTCACGTTTAAAGCTGAGAATACAATCTCATAACAAAAACAACAATATGATTATGAATAGTTTAGGTTAATGAAGAAAATAACAAATAAAAGGAGAAAATTAGCTACAAAAATAGATCTGGTTCGTTTAAGGAGACCATTAAAATTATACCTGAAGAAGCTAGAAGCTGAAGAGCACGAAACAGGAAACATAGAAGAGAGAGAAAAAAATATCTGAATCAGTAGCATATGAGAGATGGTTGAGATTTAATTAAAAATAATAAGTTAATGTGGGGGAGAGTAAAAGAAGGATGACCCCACTTAATCTGTTCTTAGATAATTAATTAAATTAAGGTTTAATTATTAGATAAATATTTAATTATACTATTTTTAATTAGACGTTTAAATTTTATTTTAAGTTAAACAAATATTTTTAATGTTACATAAATAGTTGTTATATTATTATTGTCCGTTAATTTTTATAGTTAATTTATGTTATTTGATCTATATTATTTTTTAAAAAATTTTAAAATATATTTAAAAATAAATAAAAATACTAAAACTAAACAAATATTGATTTGATTGATTTTTTTAATAGATTATCATACTATTATTTATAATATTTGTTGTCAAATCGTCATAAATATTTACTCTAATATTTTATTATTAGAAATCAATTGATGTCATGTGAAACGTTAAAATCGTTGAATGATTCGCTATAAATAATAATATAACAAATAATAAACAATGATATAATAGATTATGAACGTTATAAGTTGTTCAACGAGGGAAAATGCTTCATCCCATCACGAAAAACAAGACCAGTACTAATAGAAGCGATCATATTTAATGATTATTTTAAGATTACTCGAAAATTTTAAGATATTTTAAAAGTCTGGTTTATTTTATAAAAATTAAAAAAATAGTTAATACTTGGGTTAATTTTTTTACGTTTCCCTTGTATGTTTTGAACGGAATTTGTTTTATGAATTACGTAGCAGATGGGGTTCAAATGTTGAAAGCTGATGATGACATCCTTAAGCTGATTCGGTTCGATGTAGCCAAACTCCTGATTTTTGTTCACAAGGTTTTCCTACTCCATGATAGAGTCTCTATTGTCGTAAATGGCTCAGTGTATCACATAAAGGTGACCCCAAAAGAGTTCGAAGAAGAGCGTGTGCTCATCGATGGTGAATCTCCGTTCAACATGAAAGAGGTAGAAGACATGGACGCATGGGGTTCTGGGGCATGTAGTAACGGTGCATTTAACAACCCCTTTGGTTCTGAGGAAAATTCTACGCACGATGATCCAAGAATCAGGGAGGATGGGTCTGACTAAACATGGGAAAAGTGCTGCTGACAATATCAAGGTTTGGTATCTGGTAACTGGATAATGAAAGGGGAAGGAAAAACAGAATACAATGGTGACTGTACCAGTGTAGGATGTATTGAGGAGAGGTGCCACTAGGTAGCAGACTAGCAGCAGGTTTAGTTATCCCATAAATATTCTATATATAAATTATCATTAAGCTTGAGTTGTTTTTCGATTCTTTTGTCTTGAATATACCTTGTAAATAAAGTAATAAGGTAGCAGGTTCCAACAGAGTACAATATCAGACATACAGCTTAAAATGTTGGGCATCCATCCACCGATATCCCCTTAGCAGTGGGGCAAGTTGCTAGATCACAGTGCTCGGGTACAACATGAGGACTGGCACCCCACCAGTTCAGACCCTTATCCTCAACCCCCAGTGAAATGTAAAGCAGCACCGTCATGAATGCTACCCCTGCATCCAATGCTGCTGACAGAATGTAGTTATACCTCGTCCACCATTGCTTTCGATACCTGAATACGAAGAAGTTGAAGATAGTTCCAACCAGAATCCAGGACGTATAGTTCAATGGCGATGCCGGTGGCATGTTGCCGGTTGCGCCTAAAAGCACTGGCAGGTTGATAAGGGGAATCCATGTTTGACTAGGAAATGCTTTGTGCAAAAGCCATACTACAACTGGTCCCAAAAGTCCTCCTAGGAAGAACCAGTTGAGTGTTGAGTACTCCCCATGCGAGCCGAAAATTCGTTTTGGTCCAACCAAACCCCAGATAACCGATGCATCGAAAAAGACTTTGTCGCCGGGGCATGTCCATGGACTATTTGCTGGGAGAAGAGATTTGTGGCATATGTTTTCAACGGAAGAAAGAAGCCACCAGGCCACTCCAAGGTTTACCGTTCCGGCTAAAATGGTTCCAATGAACTGAAATGTAAATGCAACAATGGAACAATTAAGAGGATTATGCAAGTTAATACAGAAAAACTGATCTATAATAAACCATAATACCTGAACCAAGAACATTGATCTTGGAGGGATTTTCATGTAATGACCGAGCTTGAAATCACTAAGAAAAGCCACTGCCTGAGCCATGCTCATGTACCCATAGGTTTTGAAACAGACATTGGTTATTGGTTGTCCAGGCAAAATTCCTCCCATTATATACTCTGTAATGATATTCAGTCCTGGTGTCTGTCGGGAAAGAACATAAACATTCATTAATCAAGTGAAGAATTTTATGAAGATTAAGCAAAACTTCCATCTTAAATTACTTGATTTGTCGTGGCTGTTATAATGCTGATAGGCAAAGTAAAAAAGAAGGCAAGTGCAGCAGCAAATATCAGCCCCCACCAAGGCATTTGGACATCCTTTTTAAAGAAGATGCAGAGTGCAAGACCGACAAGAATGGAGACAGCAAGAAGAGAATAAAACCACCATGAAGGTATGTCCTTGTAGTTCCTCATCAACCTTGTATGAACATCAGCCTTTTCCCTCGAAGAAGCTCGATATCGGCTATAAATTTCTCTGTAACCAACATGGATTTTAGTAAAGTTGAATATCAAATGGAACAATGTCATTTCCTTCTGAAATAACTAAACAATTAGTACCTTCCATAGAACAAGGCCACATGTGTTACCGTGGAAGCAATAGTGGCGAACCCAAATCCATAGGTAACAGCGAAGAAAGTGCTCAAATGGACACTCCCTAACTTCTCATACTCCGCCACATTGAGCTCAAGCTTGTTGTTAACAATCGACGAGACATTATACAACTGACCTTGTGCGGTGAACAAGTCCGATGAAAATATGGGAAATGTTTTTGCGTTGTAAAGGTTTAGCCCCCAGTAGGATACTGGCATCACAAGGTATATGATCAAGGCATACCCTATGAAGACGTTTACAATGGCGAAGAAGGGAGACACAAGTGGGCTAAACAAGAAAGAGGCAACGGTTGTCCAGTCAAGTGTGAAGGCCCCTATGCCGAGACCATTCATGCCAGAGCCGATTTGGTGGGCGGTTACTGAATGGGGGAAGGCTAAGCATACCAAAGAGATATTCTGCAAGGTCTGGAAAAGGTAACCCGGAAATACATACCAGCAGAAGCTACATACTAATGCAATCACGAAGAATTTCGCCCGTGATATCCGGCGCTTGCCATCGGTATTTTCTTCTTTTTCATGCAAAGTTCTGGAAAATCAGCAAAAGAACACTGTTCAACAATCGCATATTATACAATATATATGCCACTTATCACCTTTCCTAAGAAAAAAAAATACTGACTGCCTAGAGCTGAAATGAGGTCATAGTAGGTACTACTTATTAGGTACCTGAAGAGAGAAATTTGAACAAGTGTAGAGGGCCACCACATATGCGCCGGCTCCACCACAAACTTCCTCAGTATCCCCGCCCAACCATATCCCATAACCTGCATTTAAGAGACCACTACATTTATCAGATAACCTCAAAAACTATAGCAAAGCTCATCTAAGCTTTTAAAAGAAAAACCATGTCATCTCTTTGTTTTTCTTTTCTTTTCCAAGTACTTTCTTAACATCAGATAAACTGAAAGTTAAACCAAATCTGAGAAAACTGTTATCATACATGCATGATTAACATGTAAGATTAAAAAGTTAAGTAACCCGACCTGTGTAGTGATGATGAGAAGCCAACTAGACAAGAAAGAGATGTTCCTTCCATAAAACGCCTTGATAATAGTAACAATACCAACAGCATAAACCGTACCGCTTCCGAAAGCACTCCCGGCATTAGCAAATATTGTAATCAAAACATGTTCCTTCATGTTAAACGGTCCGGGGTTAAGCGAGAAGTCTCTTGAACCACACCCTGGTATACGAAACTTAGTCGTGGGAAGAGCTGAAGCCATGAACCGTCCGATGGGGAGAGTCGCCACCTGGACGGTGATTTGGGTGATGACGAGAGGCTCTGTTCGGTAGCCGAAGAACTGGTTCAAGAAGGAAAGAAGGGTGCAAGAGAAGAGACCCAAGAACCACATACGGAAAGTCCATACCGGGAGTGTAGGGTCGTCAGTGTTGGGCACTGTAAGACGAACTTCTTCTATCGGAGACAGCTCGGTTTCGTCGACTGCAGTCGTCTCCTTCACCGCTTGCTCAGCTAGTTTTGGCGATGGTTCAATTTCCAGAGTTCCCATTGTCTGCAATAATCAAAACCAAAGAGAGAAAAAAGTAATGAATATGGACCCCTTTCTATTCCGTTTAGGGAATGTTTTGCCGGAATCTTTTACCGGGTGTTTACGTTTGTTACTGTCCTATAAATAGTACCTCTAGATGTTCACTAACTTGTCCAAATAAATGCCCACTTTTGTTTTGTTTGTTATTAGTCGCTGTATAATTTGATCGTTACAAATTTAATTTTTGAAAAAGACATTTTCAATCCCAAGACTGTTCTTCTTTGTTAATTTATCAAATAATTTCGTGTGACTATAACATGCGGTTATATATATATGAATAACATTAAGATCAACTTAGATTAATTAAAATTTAATTAATTTTATATTAATTTATGATAAGATGGATGATTTAAAAAATTATAGACTATAACTATGCATGATGATAAAAAATTGTTTACCATTAATTTAATTTAAAGTTTAAAATTTTTAAAATTTTTGATTTACTATTACCTGAGAATTTAGGATTTTAGAGTTTAGGATTATAGTTTATAATTTTAATATTTAGAGTAAAATTAGTCAAAGTTATTGCATACAATAATTAATATATTATATTTAAAATAGTTTAACACTTATTACAATGCACTCCGAGAAAAAAATTTGAATTCAAGCTTTAGAGAATACATTGTTAGAAGAGAGAATCATAAATCCTAACATATTATATATATATATATATGAACCAATTAAAAAAATTAATTTTAATACCAAAAATACATAGTTTAAAAGTGTATATATATATATATATATAATAGAGAGATTATATTATACATAATAATTTATAGGAACTAATAAAAATAAATTCACTTGAATACCAAAACTGCCCAGTTTTGAGGTCAACTTCTTAGACATCGGTCCGGGGAAGTTGTTCTTGATCTTACTTTTGTTTAAACGAGCATTCGTCCACAAATCAACTGATTAATTGTCACAATCAATTAATTCATTAATTATTAGTAATTTTTTTTTTTTAAATTATGGGAGTAATCACTTACGTGTTCATGAACGTAGGTGCATATAATATAGACAAAACGGTTAGATTCTGAATTTCAGTAGATTCCAATAGCTTTTAGGCAAAGGGTTAATTAAATATTATAATTAAACAGTTTTGTTCGAGATTCAGTTCAAGAAAAATAACTTAATAATTGAATTCGAGAATAATTAATGATTACGGAATTCAATGTTATTTATATAAAAAATTTAAAAATTAAATTTATAATATGAATTATGTATTTTTAAAAGACTCAAATACAATTTTCATTATTATAATTTTTTAGAGGGATCGTGGACCTACCGATCCAATTATATCTCGCCTCTGATAATTACATAGGTGTAATATATTTTGTTAATCTTCGTAATTTATGAATCATATTGAATTAAGTGCAATTGAAGGCTCAATTACACACTTTTTAATTTTTAAGGGAGAGAGAGGTTTTGGTATAGTTAGACAATTACATTCTTTAATTTTATAATTAATATTAATTTAAAATTTAAAATAATGTAATTATGTAAATGCTTTTTCGTAGATTTTTAAAAAAACTCAAGCATCCCTATTTCCCCTTGTTATTCATTTTTTTTCGTGTACGAATCATTTAGTCTCATCGGTTAAAAAAACGATTGTTGTGGTCACATTAGATTTAAGACTTTATTTTTTAAAAAATATCTCATTGGAATTATTCAACCATCAAAATCTTTTTTTAAAAAAAATAAGTTTTTAAATAAAAAAAAATCATACAATATATGCGTCTAATTAACGAAAGATGCGTATAAAGCCAAGTTATGTGGGGAAGCAAATTATGGATCAAATCAAAGAGTTTTACAAACAATAACCAGGCAGAAAATACAAATAAATACAACACATATATGTATATATGTATATGAATGTATATTTGTAGGGTTCGATGAGCCATAACGTCAACCTTGAGGTTAAAATCCTACATGTATATCAACTCAAAGTCCTGGCGGATCAACGTCTTTTACTCCTAGATTTGTTGATCCTTGATTTGCTTGAGTCAGTAGGTGGTTTCCAAATGATATCTTCAAGGTTGCTACAAAATGTCTTGTAAAACTGTGACACACAGATGCATTAGAATCCAAAAACTAAAGAAAATAGAGAGATGAAATTCAAGAGGGAAGGCCGATCCACATGGATATGCCAAGAAACCGACTCGAAAACGAATGTTAAAACAACACTTGACCTGTGAGTGAAACAAGGTAAACTAACCTTCAGGTATTCTCCTGCATCACCGGATGCTTTTTGTATATCTACCATCTGAAATGTAGGAGCAACCTCGAAAACCTTCAGATTCACAAGAACAATCAGAGGGATTGGGGAGGAAAATGAAAGTACTTAAAAGTTAACGAAGAATTCAATAAGAGTTGAGATCAAAAAACTACTTCGAGGATAGCCGAAAAATGAGAAGCCTTGCTAGCTGAAAGACCTTCAACTCTCATCTGAAAAATCAATATAGTACAGGCAGGAGTATTTATTCTCTAGTCCAATCGATGATATAATTAGCAGAGGAATGAAACAGTCACAAAGGAATTAGAGAACTTGTTTACTTACCAGCATGCATAATAGCTACATGTCACTGAACTAAAGAGAAAAAACTGACAAAAGCAATGGTTAATAACCCGAATCATCTACCTTATAATTTCGAATGTGCGTCTTATATCCCATTGATTGAGCAACAACTTCCATGGTAGACAGAATAACCCTTGCTGGCTTCTGTGAAACAAATCGTGTCTGATAATTCATGGTGTCCTGACCGGGAGAATAATACATTCACAAAGTTTAATTAGGCAGGAAAAACATATATAGGACTGCATCGAGGAAACATATTCTTAATACAAGATATTTTGAAATTTCCATAAGCGATTTCCTGATATGATTGCAAAGTAAACAGATGCTCATAAATATATGACATTAGACATTGACAAGCAAATAAAGCCCAAGCAGAGGTAGAAGCAATTAGTTCCTTCATGAACTGTTCAGCAGAGGTAGAAGCGCATACATACAATTTATCAAAGAGCTCTACCTTCCCTCGGTCAAAAAGCGTTGCAAGATTCAAGCCTTGAGAGAGAATTATCAAATCAAATGCATTAAGAATCAAAGGACCCATATCATCATTTCTTGATGTCTCATTACCCCTTTGTTCCTACAATATATTATTACGAATTGGAAGTCAAAAATTAGTTGCAGTGATGCAGTTAAACTAACAAACCCCATTTAGGCACACACACGCAAAAGGAAATTCGGTTGAAATTATTGATCAGAAAACCCAAATTATACTTTTACATCAAATTAACTAAATTAAAACTGTTAAATACCTTATCAATCTCAGGATCATCAAACACAGCATTTACGTCATCCAAGTTAATATCTTCATACTCAAAAAGTCTGACGGGAACATAGTTCTTCTTAAACCACCCATCATTCCTGATTTGCTCAATTGTAATGCGCTGTACAGAAAAGGAGAATGAGACAATCAAATGGAAACAAAAGCCATGTTGAAACCATTGTTATATTTACAGAAACACTAGTATCAATAAAAAGAAATACCATAGAGTGTTAGGTACACTTGCACTTAGTTTCAAATGAGACCAGAGTCCTTCATGGTTTGCAATGGGTATAAGTTATGCAAAGTAAAGAATCAAAGCAATTCATATGTAAAACATGTTTTTATGGTGGCATGCATGAGGGCTACATAAAACTAGCACCAAATAAATAACGACTTCTCGAAATCACATTAGATAGGTTGGACATTTCAGATTTAGGGTTCATTCCAAGGATAGCTGGACATCATTTTCTATAAATAGGAACAATACCATCGGTTTCTGTGGCCTTATTATTCATTGTGGTAGTTAGGCAACCCAAGCAATTCAATTATTGTACAAGTACTTACAGTTTGAGGATTTGGATCTAGAATTCTATGAATCAAGGATTTTGCTTCCACAGGAAACCAGGAAGGGCAAGAAAACTCGGCTCTCTCAACCTGCAGTTAAACCCTCCCGTAAATGCAGTACTTATTATGTCAAAATAACAGTTTTTCTTCCATTTATTTCAATGTTTTAGTATATACCATAATCCATCAAGGAGAGGTAAAAAAATAATGATAAACTTGTAAACATGAAAAAAACTACTACCTTACTATACAGTGTGGTAAGATCAAGCTCATCAAATGGAAGATAACCTGCCATCAGAACATAAAGAATGACGCCGCAAGACCAGACATCTGCCACAGCACCATCATACCCCTTGTGACTGAGAACCTGTAACAAAAAGGAAATATTGCTTCAATAAGCAAGACAATAACACAAAATGAACAATTAAATCAGGTATATTCAACCCAAAATATGCGTATCTTATATTTTTACCTCTGGTGCCACATAGTTAGGAGTTCCACATGTCGTCCGAAGTAGGCTAACTCCCTAAACATACATATCACCAAATAACAAAGCATGTCATCATACTTTTTCAAACTAATTTATGTTAGGGGAGGAAGGCGAAAAATAAGTTCACTCTTCACTTAATTTCTTACTTGTTCTGGCAATGCACTAAGGCCAAAATCTGAAATCTTTAAATTTCCTTGGGAATCAAGTAAAAGATTTTCAGGCTGTATACATAGAAGCAAACAAGTCAGAATTACAAATTCTGAACGAAGAAAAAATAGCAACACGGATGATAAGAACAAAGAACACCTTCAAATCTCTGTGGTAGACTCCCTTACTATGGCAAAATTCCACACCATCAATAAGTTGTTGGAAATATCTTCTAGCTTCGGCCTCACTAAGACGACCATTATGAATCTGCAAAATAAACAATTTACTGCCCCCCTTTAAAAAAACCTGATAATGCAATCAGAGTTGATCTTTGCTTCTAAGATCCTTACTATTTTATCGAACAATTCACCACCAGTAATGAACTCTAAGATTATATAAATCTTAGTTCGACTTGCTATAACCTAATAAATCAAAAATTAACATTGTTAGAGACCAACCAAGCATGAACCATGTAGAACTTAAGAACTAATGCTACAGTGGTAATACGAAATTATTTACCTCGTGCAAACGAACTACATAAGGATGTCTAACGAGCTTCATTATAGATATCTCCCTTTTGATCTGAAATATTAAACAATATAAAAGGAAAATACAACTGCTGATTAGCTTCAATAGAAATTCAAACTTTCAAATTATGTTTAAGAACTTATCAAATTCACATCTAATTCAGTAAAATTACATACAGAAAAAAATAAATACAAATTCTCTTTTATTATCTGCTCAACAACTTATTGTAAAATTACAAAATCTCATTTCAGTAACATAAAAGACGGAAATTTGACCTGATCGATCATTTTGTGTTTGATAATGGTGCTGCGATCAAGGACTTTCATGGCAACACTTTCGCCGGTCTCCGTGTTTTGCGCGAACTTAACCTTTGCAAAGGTTCCTTCGCCGATTGTTCTTCCAATCTCATACTTCCCTACCTTTCTGACTACCATCGCTAATTTTCTTCCAATTTTCTCAGTCTCAGCATTCCCCTTTCTCTCTCACCAAACAGAAGGAAAAGGAAAAGGGGAGGAGACAATAAAAGAAAGAGTTTGAGGTATATAAGAAGATAATCAACAAAAGCCTAATCAAAGCGTTAGTGCGAAGCTTCTTACTTACTTTTGTACTTCAAAATTACCAATAATCAGTGTTACAGTTCAAATAACAACAAGAAAGGGGAAAAAACAGTTCTTTTCGAGAAAGAAAGTACATAAATTCTCAAGGGAAAAGAACTGAGATTTGAAATTGGCAAATATAAATATTTTATAATATTATAATTATAGAATAATCATTAATATTCAGCATTGGTGGGGTGTTTTGGGACAGTTTTTCGATTTTGGGACTAAATGAAATGAATTAAAAATAAAGGAAATAGAATGATTTTCTTAAAAAATCCACGGAAATCTACTAAAATTGTGTATTATACAGGATTATGAAACTGCTTAATCTGATTGCATTATGAAGTATTTCATTTTTGTCCGTGTGATAAAACTACAAAGACCTAATTAAAAGGAAACTAAATATATAATGACCAAAATAAAAAAATTTAGAATACATTTAAAGTACATATAGAAGCTTTATGAATGATAATATATATATTTATGTAAAAATATAAACAAGCTAATAGTGATTATAATAGTATATGTTCTAGAATAAAATTTTTACCATTTAACATTGATTGTTCAATCACTCTATTGACATCGTTGGTGCTCAAACCATGATCTCTAGGAACAACAACCGTTCCATTAACTACTTGAGCTAAAGGGCTTGTGCAAAAAAAAATCACATTTCTAAGTTCGACACATTAGGAAGATCAAAGTCAAAAGGTTAAAAATTTTGATAAAAAAAATTTAAAAAAATATTTTTTTAAAATAAAAACAACGATAAAATAATTGTATTTTTTTTATTAATATATGTTACATAAATTAAAAATATACTAAAAAGACGTATTGACATAAAATCATGATCTTTTAAAATTGTATACTATATTATTCATACCAATATACTTCAAACAATTTTTATATCTTTTCGGTCAATATCATTACATTTTTATTTCCTTTGAGATTCACAAAGATTTTTTTTAGAAAATTTAAATTTTGCATATTATAATTTAAAGTTTTTGTGGTACTTAGCTTGAGAGGGAAGACACCTAATGGAGGAGAACAGCATTAATGCACACTTTGGAGTTAATAATTGTCTTAGGAATAAAATTAATCGTGAAACATTTTCCACGTGGTTTATTTATTTATTTATTTATTAATGATCAACTTAACCATTAATTATTGTTAATGATCATTCTCTACCAAGAAAAATATAGGATTAGGCTTGAAAGGTGATAGGAATGTCTTAAGCCTTAGTGCACGTTCTAATATCTCTGGCTCATGGGAAAAGGTGGAAGAGACCTCACCAGTCATCTCATCTCCCACTTACGGTTCTAGTGTTCTTGTTGTATTTTTAAATCTTATTCGATTTATATTATTCAAATAATTATTTTATACCACATAGTAAAAATAAATTAAAAATATTATATAAGAATTAGTAATTATTCGAAGATTTTATTTTGTTAACAATTATGAAAAATACTTTTAAATTTTATCAAATGATTTAAAAATAATAATATAATCAATTATAAGATGAAATCAAAAATAAAAAATTGAACTATATTAGAACGGATAATTTCATTTGCTTGTGTTGTTTGACCTTTTGGTATTTTAATATTGTTATATGTATTTTTATTTAAGTTAAAAAATAATTACACATGATAATATACTCGGTGTATAATTTTTACTAATAAATTCTTACCTTTTCATAAAAATTGGATAATTCCAAAAAACTAAAATAGTCTATCCAACCCTATCTAATCCTCATTTGTAACGACCCGGATCTTCTATATCCGAGTGTCGATTTAACTCGAGGGTTTGGGCTTCGGTTTTGGGTTCCGAGTGGTGAGGTTTTGGGCTTTGTTGGGCCTTTAGCTTATTTGGGTTGAGTGTTAGGCTTGTTTAATAAGGGTGTTTTGGTAATCCTCTAATTGAGGACAAAGAGGGAAGGGGAAGAGGGTGATTTTCTCTGCAGAAAATCAGAGTGAAGTCACCAAGCTTTCCTCTTTTTGTTTTTCCTTATCTTCTTCACCCAAATCACCAGAGAAAGGAGTAAACTTTCAGAGTTTGATCAAGAATCACGTTGTGAAGCTTAAGGGTAAGTTATAGGGTTGTCGTTGATCTACAAAACAAGGTAAAGATGAGTTGGGTTGATGAAGATGGAGGTTTAAGAGGGGTTTTGGGTTGAGTTCGGGAATATATTTTTGAGGGTGTTGATCTGGTTTTTCCTGGTGTTTTAGACTCTGAGAAGGTGTCTAATTCACTTCTTGTCTTTCCCTTTGTAGAGAAACAAGTGTGAGAGCCTTTTTCAAGCTTTGGGAAGGAGAAAGTTTGAAGTGGAGCTTGGAGCTCAGGTTTGCTGTTTTGCTAAGAGGTTGGTACTCCCAACTCGTTCTTACATTATTCATAGCATGGTAGTTGCATACATATAGATTTTTGATGCATGTGTGCTTGGTTGAGAGTTTAAAGATATTAATGGTGAAATTCGTGGTAATATGTTAAATGTGGTGAAAACGGTGTTAAACTTCTCTAAACACCCTTAAAATATAATGGAAACACTTTAGAATCGTTCTAGGTAAGTTTGGGGTTGAATCCTTAGGAATTTCTAGGGGCAGACCTGCAAATTGTGCAGGGGGTATCGATACCGGTGGCCCGTGTATCGATACCCCTGAAAGGGAAAGGGGTTTCTTGGCCAGGGGTCGATACCCAAACCTCTAGTG
This sequence comes from Abelmoschus esculentus, assembly GCA_035048815.1. Classification (NCBI taxonomy): domain Eukaryota; kingdom Viridiplantae; phylum Streptophyta; class Magnoliopsida; order Malvales; family Malvaceae; genus Abelmoschus; species Abelmoschus esculentus. The sequence goes on along the minus strand of JAUCBN010000008.1, from coordinate 6,648,028 downwards.
GCATCTCTGGTTCGATGCTGGTATCGAATCCGGAGGGCCTCCTTGGTTGACCTTTTGAGTTGGTCAAGGGTATCGATACTCGTATCGATACCCTCTTTGAGTGAACATCGATGTAGGGTATTTCGATTCCCTCTTTGGGTGGACATCGATATAGGGTGTTTCGATACCCCACATAAGAGTATCGATACCCCTGTGTAAATTGACTAAGTTTGACTAGAAAATCGGAGCTCGATGATTTTAATAAATAGTCTCGTTAATTTAAATGCCATGAAATGAGTTGTTAAATAAGATTGATGTCATAACTCTGAAAGACTAATTGAGATAATCTTAATATATCTTGTTGTGCTAAGATCTTAGGTGGATCGTTTGTGTGGTTTGAGTCCTTGTGTGTTGAAAATCCGGATATCTATAAGTGTTGCAACACGTTGAAGGTCATCTGATGTAATATGTCAAGTGATGATTGATGACTTCTATTTCGAGTATTGGGCGACCTCACTCGAAGATGTTCGATGTAACATTCCGAGCAAGGAGTTGGTTAGGCGGCCTCGTTCGAAAATGTCCGATGTACCATTCCGGGTATAGGATTTGAGGGCGGCCTCAATCCTGAGTGTAGGATTCTGATACTGTATGGACGCGGGCCTCACTCTTGTGTGTTGACTTGATATGATTTGTATATGCTGTGTGCGATAGTATACATTCATTTATTCCATGTGACAGGCAAGCATGCTAGACCATCATATCATGCACGAGATTTATATGTCATGCTTTACTGCTTATGATATGTATGATGTTGACCGAGTTCGACGTACCCACTGAGCTTTCGTAGCTCAGCGTTCGAAATGTGTTTTTGTGCGTAGGTTAGGTGAAGCCGATTCCTGTGGAGCACCATCGAGGTTTGGATTTCAGCATCGACCGTGTTGTCAGAGTACATTTATTAGATAGTGGGCTAGTAACTATGTCGAACCCTATTTGTAATTTGTAACTTTGTTATTTTAATTTAGGTCGAATGTTTAAAATGGGTTGTAATATTTTGGAGCTCCGGTTACTTTAAATTATTTGGGCCTTTGTTTTATCTTAAATGAATTTTATGAATCGTATTTGGGCCGAGTTGAACTTTATTATTGGGCTTTATAAAAAAATTTTTGAAATACAAATTTAGGGCCGGAGGCCTAATATGACATCCGGATCGAGATGCTACATCATTCGTTACCAAACCAATTTTTTTAATGTCTATGTTATTATTAAATTTGTTCTTGTTGTCTTTAAATTTGGGTAAACTATTTTAACTTAAATTTTATATATCATGAAAATTTTAATTTTCACGGTTAACATATAATATTAATAATTCATGTTAAATATGATAATGTAGCTTAATTAAAATTCTATTTTAAAATCATTATATGTAGATTTTAATTTATTATTTTCTTCATCTATACATAACTTTATGCTCCACTTGCGATTTCTATTTTGAACCCCACAAATTAGATCAATGAACCTTTCTAAAAAAACGTGTAGATTGTAAATTTCATGGGCTGCGTTTAATATTGCGTTATAAATCAATTTTTAGTCTAAAGCTGGTTTAGAACGCAAAAATAATATTAAGTAATTAGTTTTTGAGGAGAAAAGTTATGTTTGAAAAGTGTTTTTCAACCTAAACTCAAAACCTAAAATTTTTAGCTTTTGCAGTTGGAAAAGTGTTTTAAGAGTCAAATTACAATTTACTATATTTTATTATAATTTAATTTTTACAAAATACATAATTATATTTAACATAAAATGTTTTTTTTAGTTTAAAAATTATATATATTCATGTCAGATTTTTAAAAAAGTACTTTTAAAAATACTTTTAAACTTTTTTCTCTCAAAAGCACTTTTAAAAAGTCATTTTCAAAAGTAATTTATGTATTTATTTATTAATATTTTTATATTTTATCATAATTTAAGTTAATATCATAATATAAAAGATTTAATTATAACTTAAATATATATTTTTTAACTTATAATATCATGTTTAAAATAATTATTTATTTTCTAAAAAACATTTTTTGACAGCAATACTAAACACATACATCTCAAACCAAAAATTTTAAAAAAATACTCACTATACTTTTTTACCATATTTTTCCATCGTACTTTTTAAAAGTAATGTTAAACTGGCCCGAAAACTAAGAGGATGGCTTTAGTTTTAATTTTTTTCGTGCAATTAGAGAAGATGTCAGAAACGCTATGAAGTCTGAACCCGAATAGAAGCTAAATAAACGAGGAAGAATTAGAACGGGTAGACGCACAAATGAATGCCATAAGTGTGTTATTGTTGCAGCAACCAAACAACAGCCTAGTTTTCCTGCTGAGGTTGATAGGAACCGCAACCTCTACGGGCTTGGGCTGAACTAAGCTTCATTCTCAATCATATGATTTCCCTTGACGGTCACTGAAGTTTAATTTTCGCCAACAGATCAATCAACGGTGACAATATTATCATTGTAGAGAGTTAAATAGGAATAATGGTTCGGATGGGAAAAGCTCCAATAATTAAGTGTTAACCAGATTTAGTAAGGTTGCTGCTGCAGGTTCTCAATTACTTCTTAAAATGAACCACTGGATCTAGTAGTGAGTTTGAGAAAGATGGAGAAAGGGTGCATAGTTCAGGCTCTGGGGGAACTGGAGGAGGTAAGCTCGTGTTTTTTGAACTGACACCGGAGGAATGCGACACAGAAGCTGGCGTCTTAAGTGTAGAAAGTAAATACTACTTATGGAAGATGACATGTGCCATGAAGATCAGGTTAATAGTAGTCATCAGAACTGGAGGGGGGCTGGCTGCGAAGGTAGCAAGTATATGAAGATGCATATTAAAGAAGCAGCTGAACACATTGGATAATAAAAAAACGCAATAAAAGTTCAAATTAACAGCACCGAGATACAATGACAGTCGATAGACCAGATCGAATACATGAGAAGTCCAAAAAAATAAAATTTCTGCAACATTCTGAAGATCCTAAAAGTAACATGAGCCACCAATAAAACATAGAATTATAAGTTAAGGGTCAAACAATACCCAACATCATCCGTAATTTTCTCCATAAGACCAGACAACATTGGGGTAATGAACTTGTAAAGTAGTAAAAAAAATTTCTTTCTTTTTTCTACTTTCAACAAGGTTTCAAGGATTCTATAACCTGGAAAAAGCTTGCCTAATAGAAATAGATGAAAATGAACTAATCAGGAGACAGGAAATCAACTACTCAATTTACAGTCATTACGAAACTCTACTTTTCTTTATACACATCAAATAATGTCAAAGTTAACGCCGTTTTTAAAATAAATGCTGAAAAGTTCCATAAAATCCATAAAACTATGTCTTATTCGATGCACTATATTATAATTAGAACTTGACAAACAAAACAATAATATCAACTTGTTAATTCAAATCACACAGAAGAAGTTTGGGGAGGAACCTTAGCATCCTGATTTAAGGTCGGAACACCACTCGTAGGGGTTATCTGTGGCATCGCCTGGTACAACGTCAGTGTAATACACCAGCCTTCTAGCTCCATCATAAGCCACCTGTACATACCCTAACTCAGGTAGCCCACCCTACAGCTACATAACTGGGATCTCCGTGGGGTAAGCAACAGCCTTTGGGGCTAGGACCGCATTGTAAACCGGCTGCTCTCTGTAAACGTCCTGAACATGTTGTACACTATTAGAAATGGTTATTCTGTTGAACTTTTTGTTAGGATTAGTTAAGGTAATTAAGGTAGTTAGTAATGTTTTATAGCTAATATTTCTTCCACATCAGAACCTTCTTATTATCACCAAGCTGTTAAGGTTCCTGAATGGCGCTTGGCCATGCAAGATGAGGTATGTGCCATGTAGTCGCTAAACACTTGGTCGGTGGTTCAACTACCTAAAGGTAAACTACTGATTGATTGCAAATGGGTGTATCGCATAAAGCGTAATTCTGATGGGACCATAGATCGTTATAAAGCACGTTTAGTGGCCAAGGGATTCACTCAAGTTGAAGGCATTAACTACATCGATACTTTTTCTCCCGTTGCCAAGATGACTTCCTTCAAAGTTTTGCTCGCCCTTGCAGCTGTCAATGATTGGTATCTTTTATAATTGGATGTTAACAACGCTTTTCTTAATGGCTCTCTCGATTAGGAAGTTTATATGAAGCTTCCACTTGGCTATAATACCACTGTTTCAGGAACTAATTTAGTCTGCAAATTACATAAATCAATTTATGGACTTTTAAGCAAGCATCCCGCCAGTGGTTCAATGTTTTTTCCAAGTTCGTCTTGTAGTATGGTTTTGTTCAGTCTCATTCTGAACATTCATTGTTTATCAAAGGAAGTGGTGATGACATAGTTGCACTCTTAGTTTATGTTGATGACATCGTTTTGGTCGGGAAGAGTTTGGATTTACTATTACAAGTACACCAATTTCTCAAAAAGTATTTTAAATTAAAGGAACTCGGCAATTTGAAATATTTTCTTGGCTTCGAGATTGCTTGAAATGATTCTAGAATTTCCTTATCTCAGAGGCATCATGCTTTGCAAATCTTAGAGGACACTGGTTCACTTGTTAAGAAACCAGCCGAGTTACCAATGATTTCAAATCAAAAATTGAGCTTGCATGATGGAGAATTATTGTCTGATCCTCAGTTATATCAACGATTGATTGGTTGTCTTCTATATCTCACGCATACCAGACCAGATATCACTTACACTGTGCATTTGCTGAACCAATTTGTGTCCATGCCCCGTATGGCTCACCTTCAGGTAACTTATCATTTACTCTCTTATATAAAGCAGGCACCTGGTTTAGGACTCTTTTTCTCCTCCAAAGCCAGCCTTCAACTTAGTGGTTTTGTTGATTCTGATTACAATGCCTGCCCAGATACAAGGCGATCGGTTACTAGTTTTTGCACTTATCTTGGCACTAATCTGATATCCTGGAAATCTAAAAAGCAGCAAACTGTTAGTCGTTCCTTATGTGAAGCTGAGTATCGAGCTATGACGTCTGCAACTTGTGAATGGTGTGGTTGGCTGCTCTTCTGTCTTCTTTTCATGTCCCTGTTCCGCAAACGTTTTTATACTGTGACAATCAGGCTACGATCCATCTTGCTTCGAATCAGGTTTTCCATAAAAGATTCAAACACATCGAGGTTGATTGTCATTTTGTTCGTGAAAGGATCGCATAAGGATTTCTTAAACTCTTTCATGTTAAATCTAAAGCACAACTAGCTGATATCTTCACCAAAGCTCTTCATTCACCTGCGTTTATCGCCAAGATGGGTCTCATTAACATTCATCAACCTCCATCTTGAGGGGAGACTTATTCTGTTGAACTTTTTATTAAGATTAGTTAAGGTAGTTAGTAATGTTTGCTGGTGTATAAATAAAAGCTTTGAGCTCATAAGTTTGTATTATTGTATTTTACAACTTTTACTTGAATCAAAGTTTCTTCCCTTTATTTAATCTGTTATATACACCATAGTAAGGTTGACCGGATGGTACAGTCACCTGTCGTATTGTTGGAGGCTGCTGATAAACACTAGTAGCAGGAGCTGGAATTAGGTAAATCGGTTGGTTTCCTGGGGCAGTGGCTGCTGCCTCAGGTACCTGATAAGCAACATTTGTTATATAGGCTGTTTGAATTGGCATTTGTAACGGAGCTGATCCTGTTGTTGCTAAAGTGACGACCTTATCTGACATTTTACAATAATCTGGAGTATTTTGGGATCTAGCATTTGATTCATCAACTTTTCTCAGCATAATGCCTTGTTCTTGAGTAGCAGAAATATGCATCCTCTGTAACTCGTGGATCTGCCTCTGAATCTCTGCCGGAGACATCATTGGGTCCGCAATTACATGTCGGTCCTCCAATCCGCAGTCCGATCCATCGGTTACATCCTTCACAACAATCTCCTGTGGCACCGTCGCAATTGGGGGAGGGACAGAATCTGACACCTTCACCTTATCCAAGCCAAAGAGGAAATCGAGATTCGCTGCTGGCATCGCAGCAGCTGGAAGGGGGAGGCATCAAGATTCTGAAGCTGAACCAAATTCAAGGCATCAACGAACCATTGCCGATCAGACTTCGGTTCACTACCTTCAAATCCCGGCGCCAGTAACGGTGGGTTCAATGGGAATAAGAACAGCCTCAACTGGGCCGGTTTGGCGGAGACACGATGCGACTGATCATATTCCCTCCTTCACAACAATCTCCTGTGGCACCGTCGCAATTGGGGAGGGACAGAATCTGACACCTTCACCTTATCCAAGCCAAAGAGGAAATCGAGATTCGCTGCTGGCATCGCAGCAGCTGGAAGGGGGAGGCATCAAGATTCTGAAGCTGAACCAAATTCAAGGCATCAACGAACCATTGCCGATCAGACTTCGGTTCACTACCTTCAAATCCCGGCGCCAGTAACGGTGGGTTCAATGGGAATAAGAACAGCCTCAACTGGGCCGGTTTGGCGGAGACACGATGCGACTGATCATATTCCATCATCATATGCTTCAGATCTTCATCATTCGTAACGGAAATCAATGCGTCCAGATCTTCACCGGGAAGCTGGTACTTGAAACAAACCTCATAATCCCCACCGTAAAGAGAAGATAATTTGGCCATTATAGCAGAAAACTTAATGTTGCGATCAACGGCCAGAATCTTTGTATCTCCACCTGCGTAAGCGAGCTGGTTATCATGTGAACGCGGCTGGATTTTGCCCCCATAACTGCACTTAAACTTAACCTTATAATTTGCATTAATAGGAGCGTTCATCGACGGCGGCTCGTCCCATGATTGGTTTTCGCATTCAATTTCTCGAGAACGAGGCGAAGAATCGCCGGATTCCGGATACGATGAGTAGGAGAGGCTCTCCATGGGATTAATTTCGTGATGTCTGAGGGATTGTCTTAGGGATTGTCTTAGGGTTCTATTGAAATATCAAAAACGGCGGAGAATGGAGGTTTGATTATGACTTGAAGAGCAACATGGGCGTAGTGGACCCAGCTGGAGCTGGGTTGGATTGGAAATAAAAAATTAAGAAGCGACAAATGTTTTTTCTTATCATAAAGCTTTTAATAAAATAATACTATTACTTTGTACATTAAAAATAAAATTAAATAATTTATCCCTGAACTATCTTTGCACTTTTATTTTAGTTATTTATTTTTGGGTAAACTATATAGATAATTATCATATTATGAGTTTAATATTGATCTGATCACAATACTTTAAAATGAATTAAATATATTGGTAAACTATTATTTTGGTATTAAAATAGTTATCTGTCATTAAGGATATAACAGACTGATGACGTGACAGTTAACTGAATAACAAGGACTAAATGTGTAATTATTTTATTACATCTTTAACGGCAGATTATTATTTTAATACCAAATTAATAGTTTATCGGTGTATTTGATTTTTTTTAAAATATTATGGTCAGATAAATATTAAACCCATAGTATGATAACTATATGTGTAGTTTACCCTTTATTTTTTTCAAATTATTAATTTAATAATTAAATTTTATATATCAATTTTCCCTCACCCGTCCGTTTAATTTATTAACAGCGCAATAACATGTCATTTTAATCAAAATTTCCCACCCTCACTTGTTTGACTTTTTCCAAATTTTTTTTACCTATTCTTCTTTTTCTTTTAATTTATTATTTTCTTCTTCTTCTTCAAAAGACACCGTGGCCATTATAAAGAGTAATCTCATATTTAAACTCATCTTTTTCACCGTATACATGGCGTGAGACTTAGAATCAATATCTTGTCCCAGCCACTCATCAACAAAAGGTCATTTATCGCAGTTGCGAACACCATAAGCTTACTTTAGCATATCAAGTACGGACTTTATGAGATTAAACTTTTTAGTAATTAAATGTTGAATGCTATTAAAAATAATAATTTTCCGTTCAGGGATCGTAAAAATAGATATTAATAATAAAAAAATATTTTCTATCAGATATATAGCATTCTATTCGATATTTATTTAGAGACATTGATTAAACCGTGGGCGGATGAAATCAACGGCGGAGTGGGGACACGGCGAACTGCAAAATGTTTTGTCGACAGATATTTTTCATTGTTTTGTTTGTTAGGAGTTTTTGGAGCAGCGGGATGATTCGGTTTTGGTCTGTCACTTCCCTCTTTGCCAATAGAGGGACGCTGTAAACGGGACGATCTGGTAATAAGATGCCAACAAATAAAATAATACATTATAAAAAGCTTAATCGTGTCGATACAATATGATAATGTGAATTTTATTCGTTTAAATAAATAAATAAATAAATATTATTTCTATCAAATATTTTATATAATTAGTTAGTTAAATTAATTAATATGGTTAATATATATATGATTTAATTATACAACGTAAACTCATTTAATTTTATATTTATTTATAATTATTAAATAAGTAAAATAAATAAATAAAATTAACAATAAAAATATAAAAATTATCATTTGAAAAGATAAGAAAATAATATTAACTATTTATTATTATCATTTAATAGTAAAAATCAATATAAAACTAAAGGACAAGTTTATCGAATATCGTTAAACACCATTGAATAATGAGCACTATTAAATTAATTAATAAAGATTAAAAGTCTTAAAGTCTTAATATATAATTATAAATTGTTTAAATTATTTTTTAATGGGTTAATTACTACGAAAGTCACTTATGTTTGAGCGCAGTATACAAAGTTAGTTACCCATTTTGAAAACGAATCAGTAAAGTCACATACATTTTCGGGGTATAAATATTTGGTCACTCTGACGTTAGAAACCGTTAATGAGTAACGGAAAGATGATTCGATGAATTAAAAAATAATTTTTTTCACGTGAGCTGCTTACGTGGCTTCCTTCCTCGTCATCTTCTTTATGTCAACATGGAAGGAAAATAAAGCACCCCACCTTTCAGCACCACAACACAACCCCAAGTTTAAAGAAAAAATCAAACTTTTTGAGTAATGTCATGGTCTGTGATAGCTGAAGAGAGAAAATCTGGGTTTTCATTTTCTTTTCCCGCTAGTCACCATGTTTGAAATTCTCTGGAGGGTTTTCTTGTCATTTATGTCCAAAAAAATTGGGCATTAAAGAAAGAAAAACAAAACCCCAATTTTTAGTAAAAGAAAATAAAGCTTTTCCCTTTTATTGGTGCAAGGTAATTAAGTTTAAGAACATAAGGTATGTGTGTTCTGTCTTTGGTTTTGTTGTTTTGATGATTTGTTGGTAAATCTTGCTTCCATGGAGAAAATGAGAAGTTGCAGATTCATTCTGTGTTTACTTTTGTTTTTATTTCTTTGTTTTCACCAAACAACGGCTTCTCCGCCTTTTAAGCCATAAGATATTGGACTGAAAAGGGTAATTCTCAGCATTATATTGGGAAATCTTACAGGATTGTGCCGAAGACTAACGCATTAGCATGAAGCTCAGATAACAACGCGAATGCATGCGACTTGTTGCGGCAAGCCACTGTCTTAGCGCAAGCGATGAGAAGCTGAACCAGTCTCATACCGTAAGCCGTTTTGTCTTCCTCAACACATTTTCGTCATAACCAGTCGCCATTCTCATGGCTTCCGTCGCCGCTTCTTCCACTTCCTTGGCAGCAAGGTATCTTTGACAATAAGTCATATATGATCTCTGAAATGAAATCTCGATAAACTACTCAAACTACCATTGTTGCTAATCCGACCCATCCCTCAACTTCCGTCACTGTTTCCACCATTAGAAACAGTAGCAGAGCTATCAATCGATTCAGGTATATTGATAGTCCGTTTGAGCCTCTTATTATCTCTGTTTTCTTGTAAGAAATGACGAGTATTGTTGGTCGGCATTAGAGGTAGGAAAGGGTTTGAATACAAAGCTATGGACGAAAGCGTGAGATCAAGACCAATTACTTCTTCCACCTTATCTGAACCTTTTTACAAATCTGGAGCTGGAGCCATTCTTTGTCTTCTTTCTCTTTCTATAACATATCATCGACAAAGCACTGGAATTCTTACTTTCGCTTTACAAGACTAGAGGTTCTTGCTAGCTTGAGGCACAAGCATTTGAGGAGCTTACGGGCTTATGTTTAAACTTGGTTTGTGTTGTGGTGCTGAAAGGTCGGTGGTTTCTTTTCCACTTTCATCTTGACATGAAGACGATGAGGAAGGGAGTCACGTAAGCAGCCCACATGAAAAAAAATTTATTTTTTAATTCATCAGATCATTTTTTCGTTACCCATTAACGGTCTCTGACGTTAGAGTGATCAAATATTTACACCTCGAAAATGTATGTGATTTTATTGATTTATTTTTAAAATGAGTGACTAACTTTGTACTGCGCTAAAACATAAGTGACTTCCGCAGTAAATAACCCTTTTTTAATTTATAAAATAAAAAATCTTAAATTCAAACTTAAAACTCTAAACTCAAAAGCTTAAAATATTGAATCTTAAACTCTAAACACTGAATCATTAGAACCCAAAACAATTAAACTATATAGCCTAAAATTTAAAATTAGAAACTTAAATCATAAACTCTAAAACATAAAATTTAAAACTGTAAAAATCTAAACCCAAAACTAATTTAGGATTGAAATTTTTAGTTTAGGATTTAGGGGTTTTAATTATTTTAAGGTTTATGATTTTATGTTTTGAATTTAGCGTTTAGTGTATATGGTGTATGGTTTAGAATTTTTATGATTTTATATTTTTAGAGTTTGGACTTTAATGTTTAGTATTTTACGTTTTGGATTTTAAATTTAGAGTTCAAAATTTAAGATTTTTTTAAAATTAATTAAAATTAATATTTTATTTAATTATTTGAAAAAAAAACAAGATATATAATAATTTAATAAAAAATTTATTTTAAATAATTTATAATTATACGTTAAGTAGTGAAATTTTTTAATTTTAATTAAATAATTTAATAATATTTATCGTTAATAGTATTTAATGTCATAGTACTTTTTAAAACTAATTCAATTTTACACTATATAATTAAATCATAAAAACTCTCGCATTCCTTTTATCTCACCCATTTAATTTAATTAGAAATGCGTAAAAGATCAATATGTTTATTTTATTATAATATTATACACAATTTTTAGATAACATTTGAATTTATAAAACATTTTTATATTTTACTTGCATGAATAGTACTATTTTACATTAATTAGTAAAATTTAGGATTTAAGTATTCAATTAAAAGATTTTAAAATTAGAATTAATTTAAAAATTAAAGTGAAGTTTAAATTTGTCTTACCAATTAACCCATAGTCATTCCATTTCATCTAATTTGACCCCTTTAAAAGTCGTCTTCTGTTCTTGTAGGAGAGCAGCCGCCAGTAGTGTTAGCTTTGAAATCCCAAGTGGTTCGAATTCGATCTGCTGTTCACTGAAGTCAAAATCATGGTGAAAGCAGTGGTCGGAGAGGAAAGCCAGCTCCAGCTAGCCGAGGATCGTCTCTCCCAATCTTCAGCTCCGGCTCAGGTCCAATTCCCTTTATTTCTAATATCGAATTACCGAAATTGACGAATTCTGACGAGTTTCACGACAAATTCATTTTTGCCCGTTCGAATGCAGGTCGGTCTGGTGATCGGGAAACTCAGCTCCGGTCTTGATCGCGGCTTCGTGTACGATCTAATACCCACTCCTCGAAACGACGCCGGACAACCCGTTTGTTCGGTTTTGGAACCAGCCAAGGACAATAGGAAAAAGGGATCGAAACCCAAATCTCAGTCCTCTGATTCTTCCTCTTCTCTGATCATTGACAAGGAATGGGTCGCTGAACATGCTCGCCAAGTTCGTTTCTTTGTTTAATTCGAATTAGTGAATTGTATTTGATTTTTTCCTCACATTCTGAGAATGTTATTGAATCAAGGTGTCAAGAATGATGGTGGGTGGAATCAACGTAGTCGGCATTTATGTGTGGGCTAGTGAGGCTGCTTTTAAGAACTCTACCATGGTGCTTTGTCAGGTATGAAGTATTTCTCGGTATCTTGGCTTCTTTGTTATTGAAAATTTGTCAGATATTTTTTTCCTCCTTGCCATGTTTTTTTCGTTTAGTAAATGTAATGACTTTTGCAGACTGTGAAAGGTGTTGCTGAAGCAGCATCCCTTTTGGAGGATGATCTTGATGAAAGATTGCTTATTCACATATGTTATAGCCCAAGGAGGTATTTTATAGGAACTAGACTTGCAATATCATTATTTGTTATTGATGTTTCATGTTCCTCAGTTGTCAAAGTTCAATTTCAAATTTGATCTGAAAATTACTCCTTTTTTGGTAGATGGACATGTCGAAACTGTACACTGTCATCGAATATTACATCAAGCAGCTTACGACCTTGTGACTTCAAAATGGGAAGGGTCTTAACTTCCCTTCAAACTTTTAAGTGCTTCTACAACTTTGATCTCAGGTAACCTGTGTTACATATTCCTTTTTTTTTAATCTTAATCAAATCTGTACCATCACATAGCTCTATTATTTGGTTTGAGAATACCAGTTGAATTTGTCATTGGGTACAAGTGAAGTTCAGTCCTTTTTCTTAGCATCTATTTTTGCCTGCTTCATCCTAGCCTCTGTGGTCCTTTTGGCTAATACATTAGGCTACCATTTAACAAGGCTTAATTTTCAGCTTGGTTTCTCTTTTCACATTGTTGGTTCTCTATATACATATGTTGATATTTTCCTACAGACTATTTTAGCATCAAAACAATGCCCTTAGTCATTTTTTTATTAACTATGTTATTTGTTACATAGGTTGCCTATATATCAAGAGAAAGCATCAAAATCTGAGACACTTGTTGGTGTTCTCCGTAATGGAATTTCAAATTATGTTAAAGAGCTGCGAGGTGCAAAAGCTATGATTGATGGAAACCTGGTGAGAATCACTGAATCACTCCAATCAACCTTTTGATCTCAGAGTGTCTTATTCATTAATCTTCTTTAATTATGGAATAATATCTGTTCCTTTTTAAATAAACCCTTCACCTATCTACTGACAATTTGTTCTGACCTTCCGTTTTATATTTAGGTTGTTAATGATGAAACTTGCACAACAGATGGTTTGCATGAAATTGAGTTGCTTCTACCATTCATGAAGGATATGTACATCGAAGGTTCTCTGGCCATTTCAATTTTGAACTCAATTATATTTTCCGTGTTTGTTCTATTGTTAAATCTAACATTTAATAATTTGCTTAAATTTTGTATAGCATGCAGCCAGAAAGATGTTGTAGGTATTGTCAATTTTACTGGCTCTGTATGTTCCTTTTCATTCTTGAATTCAAAGGAACCAGTTTCACAGGCTGTTGCTGATATAAAGGTATCCATTTTTTTTTATTTAGATGATAACTTGTTCTTTTTTAACTTGTATATATAATTATGAAGTGTTGGGATGAAAATGCTTGTCCTGAGAAATAACCGGGATAAGATGTTGCATTTTTATGTATGATTGTATGATAACAAATATGTGCACCGAGATTCTAACATTCTCTTGCACATCAAAAGACATGCTCCCCCTAAAACATTGGTCTAAAAAGTCTCTTTCCACCTTATTTCATCTATGGTTTATATTAGAGTTAGCATACCTCTCAATTTTATATCGTGCCTGTGTTCCCATGGTGCAAGTTTTTTTCATGTAGCTATTAATTTCTCGTATTTGACATGTCATACTTCATTTGATATGTTTTAAACGAGAATAATAGCATACTTTATCTTCCTTTCGTTTTTATTAAGTTGTGGTTTCTCTTCATTTATATGAGTCATGACTGTTCTCAATCCCAAAAGATCGGTCTTGTTCACTTGAGTGGCATGTGCTTGATATTCTTATGCAATTGTTTCTGGATGTGATCAGGATGATATCATCAGGAGTTTGCTAAGCAGGCTGGATATCATTTGTGATGAAGTGGATGAAGATGTGAGGCCAAATGAAGATGTGATCGAGGAAACAAGAAAGAATACATTGTCTGAAAAGCCGGTTTCCCAACTTGTTTTACACTCCTTGAGGTGCATTAGCATTGTCGTCTTTATTTTATCAAAAGACACTAACTCTAATTAGAATGCTTATTTACTGTCATTAAAGTTATAATTTTCTCTATCAATCAATTTGAGGAGTGACATTTTCTGTTGCTTAGATTTTGCTCTATGATTTCTTCTACTGAATATTGTACATTATTATCATCATGTCTTCATGCTAAACATTTGAGACTTGACTATGTGGTGGGCTGGTGGTTGCATTATTGATTACATAAGCAGAAATTGTACATTATCATCATCATGGCTCCATGCTAATCGATTTGGAATTTGAATTTATTGTTGTTAGATTATGTTGTGGCTGCATTATTAATTATATGATCAGAAATTTAGTTTTTTACCAACTTCTTACACAAGTGACTAGCAAAATAGCATGTGCTTTTGTGTATTCATTCTTAAACCATCATGTTCAATTCCTATATAAGTGTTTCCTTTCCTCCATTTCCAAGCAAATTTTCATTATTCTTGCACTATTAACTAGTTGGAATAACTGAATTTGATTTATTCAGGAAAAACTACAATCTTTCATTACCTCGGAGGGTCTTTGTACCATGGTTGGCGGGTACATTTATCTGCGACTATCTTCAACCATTAGAAACACTTGAGGTTATTCTTCTTTTTCACTGTTTAATTGTGCTGATAACATTTCTATTTATTCAATCATTGATAAATGAGTATTCCATCTGTCTTTGTACCGATGTATTTATTTATAATTTGTTCTAGTTTGATGTTTTCATGCCCTTGTAGGTTTTAAAAGACCATTGTGTTGAGTTGATGTGCATGGAATCCCCAAATGATGTCTCAAAAATCTTGGAGCCTGAAGAAGAATCCGTTAGAGTGACGGCTAGATCTTTTTGGGATGCAGCCCTCCCTCACTGTTTGACATCGACTCCTTCCCAAGAAAAAAGCAGAGAAATTACTAGCAAAGAAAGTAGCCAGAAAACCATAAAGTCATCCAATGTCAACTTTGTTGCTGCTATCATCATCCTTCTCCTCTCAGTCTTGGTAGGTTTCATTTTTGTCAGAAAATCATAGTGCACTGTGTGAACATTTTGTAGGAACATGAAGCATTCTGAGAATCGAATGTCATACAATTATATTACTCTGAATTTGGCATTTAGTTTAACATGCTACGGCATGAGCTGAATAAGATATATTTAATAAACATGAAACCTTTATTAATAAAACAATGAGTGCACTAATTGTTCTGTAAATGAAAAGAGACATCTTTTCAGTCAATTTATTTTGTAATGCAAACAGGCTTGTTTTTTTTGTCAAATTGCCTTTAAAGTAATAGAGAAAAATGAAGAAAGGTTAAAGAATACAAATTTGATGAACAGATTAAAGAATCCTTGAAGACTTGAATGGCAAACCGTTGTCTCGAACTCGAAATTAGTTGGAAACCTCCCCTCTTGAAACATTCAGGTTTGCAACTTCTCTCGGTGAGCAAACCGGTGAATCCGCCTCCCTTAGGCTGCAATATGTTGAAAACAGGAAGTTCAGCATACATTACAACGCCGTTTGATTGTCTCTGAACTCTAAATACACAAACACAAATGGTTGGTTACCTTTTATCCACAATGACCACCAAACGGAGCTCACAGTTGTCGAAGCTGTAAAAAAAATCAGATCACTCTCCACAAAGTTTGAACATTTGAAAGCATTCAAAGACAAATGATTAATGTTGAAGGAAGGTAAAGTACCGTTTGCATAAGGCAGATCGAACTGTTGGATGACAGTCATTGCCAAGCACGTATAATATGTGCTGAAGGATTATGCCATGGCTCACAATTACTATCTCCTGCTCTGGCCTGGTCCATAACCTGGAAATGGGGTTAAATACAGGTAGAATTAATCAACTAGTAATAAACATAACCAATATTTTTTCCCCCGACTGTTCTGAAGAAAATTGTTACCATTCCATGAAAAGGACCATACGTGCAGCCATTTCCTCTTCAGACTCTCGGACGTCTGGATTCCACATGCTGTCTTCTTCGCCATCCATCTGATCCATACCGACAAATATCAAAACATAAGTATATAAAAAGCATACGTACTTTGAAAACACTGATTATCAATATCCAGGGAGCGTGGTGAAGAACTTGCCATTGTAAAATCAATAGAAGGGAACAGAGCTTGACACTCGCTGACCCTCCGCCTCATATCACAAGGTCGCTGGCCCTGCATACAGTGAAGAAAAGGAATGGCATGCATTTTCAAACATAAATTTCCAAATATGGTTGGTTAAATATATTTAAGCCATACCAGGCGATCTCGACAAAGCTCGACGGCCATAATTTGGGGGAAATTGAGATCACCCGGCATTGCAGAAAAATTATCATTGTTCCCACCACCGAATACTCCCATAGCAGTTTGCATGGTCCTGATAGTGAGCCAATGATCATTGTATATATATATCACGAATTATGAAACTTTACCATGGAGTTTGAAAATTCAGGAATATGGGGTATGTTTTACCTATACAAAGGGGAAGTAATGACCAAGTCAATCTTCTTAAGAAGCCCCCTGGCATGAACTTCCTGGCGAAGTTTACAAACCTGGAAAAACAAATGGAAACATTCAGCATGATTATATATAGATTAGACTCACTTCTGGTTTTGAGGATCCATTGGTTCTTAAACCACCTGCTGCAACCCCAAAGGAGAGAGTTGTGCATCAAATAGGTGATCAGACAGCAGTGCTTTGCGGTCCTTGTCCCCTTCTACATTATGCATAGCTTGTCCATGCCTCACCTGAAAGCGATCACGCCAACGGTTTAATAAAAAAAAAGCCCTTATTAATACAAAGACTTAGCTTAATTGGTTTACAAGAAACAGAACTAGATAAACGGTCATTTTTTATATAAACAAAACATACCAAGTGAATAATCTTGCAACGCTGCCATCGGTATGGAAATTGAGCAGCTGCTGTATTCATCACTTAATTTCTGCAAACGGCAAGAGAATTTAAGCAAATGCAGAAAGCTTGTGCCTTAATGGAACAGAAACAGAATGGGATGTCGTATTAATGTCTTGTTAGAAATGATCAATGCGAAGTTATTGTATATATACGCATTGAGAGATAGAGATAGAGATTAGAGTAATTTTCTAGGTTGGTTCATATTTCTACGTGACTCCTACTTGAATATATAATAATGGTAGAATATGAGACCATATTTTGTAGTAAGGAGGAAGGAAAGATGATGGAATTGAGAAGGAAAATGGTGGAAGGACTTTGAAAAATGTCAGTTGACTTCAACTTTTCAAATATATAAGAGGATATATATTATATACCACTAAAATTCTTAAACATTTCGTGGAAGAATTTATACAGTTAACATGCAAAACTGCAGGTCTTAGCCTGGATTTCCAGAAAATACGCAGGAAAATGAATAAATCAAAGGAAAGAATTTCGGTCCGAAACAAGGCGGGGGGAAATTTGAAAACTTGGTTTAATTAACGTCATGGCCGGGTATGATGGTTTAAACATGAACGAAATGTGATGTTGGTTTCTTAAAACGCCTTTTTATAATTATTAATTTTTAATACACTGATCGATTAATCTTAATTAAATAATACAAAGATTTATTATAGAAATGGCTATGTAAATGTCACGGTAAGATTCTAGTTAACAAATTTAACTGTCGTTGTATTTAAAAAATAAAAGCTATTGCATGAAATAATTAAATTAAATATTGATTTTATTGACGTTTGTTATCGTTAGGCAGAAACCGAGCTCGGTGAAGGTCAATTTTTTTAAAAAGGTCCTGGCCCCTAAATTTTAGACAAATCACATTTGGTTCCTTAATTTTATTTTTTTTTAATTTGGCTTCTTCTAAAGTTTTAATTTTTTTTATTAAATTTTATTTTTAAAATGTTTTAAATTAAATAACATTTTATTTAAGATATTATTAAATTTTAAATATTTTAATTTTTTTTAATTTGACGATATAAAATTTTGAAGTTAAATCTTATTATTTATTTTATCAAAATAAACCTTAAAAAGTATATTATATCTCTAGTTTTCAAAATCTAATCACGATTCTAATCTTAAATCTTAAATTCTGAATCTTAAACCTTTTAATTTAAAAAAAATTATAAAAAATATATAAAAAAGACAAACGATTTACACCCTATTATCATATATCTTAATTTGATTACATGAACGATGACTGTGAATTTAGGTCATTTGTAGTTTGAATATTATTCACTCCATGCAACGTGGAACCAGGGATCCTTTCTTCAAAGAAAATAGGTATGAATACGTATGGAAGCCAACATGTTTTTTCCCTTTTCCTTCTTTGATTCATAGCTTTTGTTTTTTCTTTGAAAACGCGGTGACAGGCAGACAACTTGGGAAACAGTCAAGGAATTAATTACACTTTTATCCACGTCAGTACCATTCCACGGTATTATTATTTCATTTATTTAAAAAACCGCAATGCGTTATAAATTATAATATGCTGATCTGTACTATTGAATTGGAATGGTTAACATGAATAGTTTTCCTAAGATAATCACTACATCCAAGTTTCCGTGTAGGTAGGAATAGGATGTTGTTCAAACCTCTAATGAAAAATAAGTATTATATTTTAGTTTATGACTGTAATATTAAATTTTTAGTTTATGTTTCTATTATAAGATATACGTATTATAATTATAAAATAAATTATATTTGTAATGTATCATGTAGTGGATACCAAACTGAATGTTCCTGCTTGGTCGCCCCTTGAAGCACGAATAAAACTAATTTGCCTTTCCTTCTGCTGCAAGTATCTCAGCAGCAACGTCACTTGGAAGATCAAGGCCACTAGGGATTTTACCAGGATAGTTAGTTGTTGCAGGATCGGATCCCATCATACTGCAATGAAAACCAACAAAGAAATTAACAAGAAAGCGAGGTCAGTTTCGAGTTCTTAAACTCGTATGCTTACCTTCTATCAACAAGAACTATAGACCGGAGCTCACAGTTCGCAAATCTGCAAAAGATGGACAGAAATTTCTTAGTAACTAGTTAAATCCATGGTTTTAGGTTGTCAATACTGAAACATGTTTCGTTCTGCTGTTATCTGAAGATATACTAACATGCAGTTGCCTATACCACCTGGTTAAATAACAATCAATGGTTATGCAGAACTTACTGTTTGCATATTTCGGTTGTTACTGATGGATGACAATCATGGCCAAAAGCACTTAAGGTATGGTACAAAAACCCGCTGTGCGTAACGACGGCAATTTCCTTCTCTTTACGTGTCCACAACCTGCGGCGAATGTTGTATAATCTCGTCATGGGGCAATTCAGTTTTGGCATGCACTTCTATTTCTTGGTTATGTTGATTCAACATAAAGGGAAAATATGCGTATCAGGAAGAAATGGACCACTCACCAGTTAAGAAACTGCATTCCTCTGGTTGCAACATCTTTGTTCTTTTCTCGGATGTCGGCTACCCATAAAACATCATGGTCGCTTTCCATCTTAAGGGGAGAAACATAACAAGAATTATTGCAGTCAGTCATTGTTGAATTTGAAATTAGGTAACGATTGTTGATAATGAGAAATTGAAAATCGAGATGAAGTACTAGCCAGTGAAAAATCAATTGCAGGAAAGAGAGACTGATACTCGCTGATGCTTCTTCTTCTGTCACATGGATGGACTCCCTGTGGTTCAATGGTTCGAGGAAACGATGAAAATGTGATGAGAAAGGCATAATACCACAAGTTTAGCAAAGAATACTGATGATTATTCCAAAAGTGAAGTATAGGTGTTCGATCAAGCATATACTTATACTGATGAATATTGAATATCGACGATAAATATAAGTACAGGGGTTTAACAAAGAATTGAAGCAAAATTATTACTCTCTTCCAGTCTCAGTGGACAAATTACAGTTCATTACTATTGCAATGCATGCATGAAACTGGCTATTCATAGTATGCAACAGAACACAAAAACATTAGCAGAAACACATTAAGTTGCAAGTAAATTCTTTTGTATTGTGCATTGGTGTCAACCAAACACATTAAGTCGAGGGATGTACCAGATGTTCTCGACAAAGTTCGACAGCTACAAATGGTGGGCAATTCAGGCTTGAAATCTCAGTACGGTCACTTTCCCCTGCATTTGCCACCATTAGTGGAGTAACATCAATCCCATCCTTATACTCTTCTCCACCAAAGACTCCCACTGCAGTTTGCATAGTCCTGTAATCCGTAAGGACATCAGCTAGAGCATGAAAAATACCAGAAAAACCCGGACTACGTATACAATAATGGAAACATCATGAATATTTCCATTTTCCTGGAAACGAACAGTCCCTATTGAACAATACTATTGATTCTTACATACATACATACATATAGTTGTTCCAAATTTCCCTCTGGATTTAGTTCCAAGTCCTTTTCTTTTTCTATTGTTTGAAGTTACAAAAAATTGTTGATTCTGTGCAGACTTTTAGGTGAAAACTGAAACGTACCATTGTTCTTATGATATGAATCTGTCCAAATATGCCTAGGCAATTAGGGTATGAACTTAAACTTTTTATTTCTGTAAAGCAATGCTAGTAAAACGAAAAGAAGGGAAAGGGGAAAAGTAGCCAAGAAGAAATTCTCGAGAAACAAACAAAGTAGTTGAAAAGTTATAATACCTGAGCAAAGGGGAAACAATGACCAAATCCACTTTCTTATAAAGCCCAGTTTCATGAACATGCTTACGCAGATTTTCAACCTGTTATAAATTATGATAATTGATAAGGGTCGTAAACACTCTAAAACCAATTTTGATGCACCAGATTTCAACAACCGAAATAAGCAAACACAGATTCTAAGTAAACCCAATCGCCATATTTTTCATTTCTTCTCGTCTTTTGTTAAAAAAATACAATGATTTAACCAATGAATTTTCCATTATAAACCTGTTGCCAGCCAAGAGGCGTGAGCTGGGCATCGAAATATTCTTCAGATGAAAGAGCAGCATGATCCTTCTCCCCCGCAACATTATGAACCCCCTGTGCATGCCTTACCTGGAAAACAATAACCCATTTTTGAAACAAGATTGGCCTATCAACTTCCAATCCAAACATCAAACTTAAAAAGAAACAGAGAATATTTAACATAGAGAAGACGAACCAGGTGGAGAGTTTTACAACGATGCAAAGGGTATAATCCAGTAGTGATGGTTGCATCCATGTCTGCAATCACCCAAAACAAAAACGAAACAAGTTTTACACGCCACTCAAATTCAACAAGATCTCAAATTTATTACCCAAATGAACATACCCGAGACTGAGAGAGAAACAGAGACAGATGAATTGGTTTTCAATTGGATTTATCAAACGGGAATGGGGATAATATATGCAATTCGGTGGGGGATAACAATAAGATTTTGAAGATGACGGTAATGCTTGTAAAACAGTAGAAAAACTAGGGAAATGTTATATTTAATATAGTATATATTTGATTGCTGTTGAGCTCTTCCTCTGCCAAAAAGTTGAGTTCCCCACTTTATAAGCCATTGTTTTGGACCGACAATTCTATTTTACCTTACCCACCCACATGGCCATTTGCCATCTTTCCGCCTGTTTAGATAGTGAGATGTGGCACTTGGTGTCTACTTCTGATTCTCGTACGATCTGATGTGCTGGACTCTTTAACTAAATTATCAGTAAAATGATAGAAAAAGGCTAGTTTTATTACAAGTAGAAGCACGATTGATTGGAATTAAATTTAGGATTTTTAATATTAATTAAAATTAAAATAATATTTCTTAATGTTGTTAACGAATGTCTTAAAATGTTTTTTTATAAGATATAATATTAATTTTTTTATGTTCGATTAAATAATTATTTTAATTTTTTATTATTTTAATCTTTAATATCTTATTTTAAATTAAAATAATTATTAATAAATAAAAATTATTAATCAATTAATAATAAATATTTCAAAATAACGTGATAAATTTATATAATAATATAAAGAATATAAAACGTAAGATGAATATGTATATAATAAAAATAAATAAAATAAGTAAATCGAACGGTTTTAGATTTCAGAATATTCCATTATAAAGTTATAAAGGTGTGGAATGTTTCTAATCTGAACTTGTAAGATAAATTCTAGTGTCTTTCGGCCCAAATATTAAAAGGCAAAGTTGGGCAAAATGAACTGGGCCATGGCTGAACAACTAATAATAAATCTCTTAAACCGAATTGCTTAAAGGGCCTTTTCTTCGAGTTGTAAAGTTTTATTGTTAAATTCTTAACAATTAGAAATCTTAAAAATATTTAAATAATTAGAAACCTTAAAAGTATTTAAATAATTAGAAACATAAACTAATTCGAACCTTATTTTTTGCCTTTTCTTTTATTTAGTTAAATGTATCTAGGGTGTAAATGAACAGGGTGTTCGACGAGCTGCTCGTAAACTGTTCATATAATGTTCGTTTATGTTCGTTTATTAAGTTAAATAAACGAGTATGAACAGATATTTTATGTTCGATTAATAAATGAACGAACACGAACATAAGTGCGTTCGGCTCGTTTATGTTCACGAACAAACTCGTTTATGTTCGTTTATAAGCTCGTTTATATACTCATTTATAAGCTCCTTTATAGGCTTGTTTTATGTTCTTTTATGTACAAACGCTAAACAAACATGTTCATGAACACTAAACGAATATGTTCGTGAACGCTAAATAGACAGGTTGATGAATATATACAAACGTGTTAGTAAACCACGTACGTGTGGTTCGTGGCCTCCACGTTTTGTGAGTTGGCCGTTCATGCTCTATAGCATATTTCCACTTTGCTTGAATGGTGGACGTGGGGTTGTGGGTAATGTAACCGGCCATAGTGTTGGTTTTTGATGGGGAACCAATCACTATAAATACCCCATTAGCCTAAGGTCCCTAAGCATCAAACACAAGCATCACATATTCCATCTAGTGAGTTTTGAGTGCTTAGAAGATCTTGGCGTTTTAGTTTTCTTTTGTAGCCGAGTTCTATATTTTACGGTGGTTCGAGGAGTTACCACGGTGGTCCGACGAGCTCGACGGTGGTGCAACCACATCTCTTTTGGCATAAGGTTTTGACAATGGCTGGAGGTATTTATTTCGATCTTTTCCGCTGTGTTTATGCTCGCTAATGTTTTACATTTGGTATGCGAGCCATGTTAAATCTTTGCCTTGTCATATTTAATTTTTCTCAAAATTTAAATATGTCATTTTGATCTTTAAATTCTAAAATTTTGAGAAAAATTATGTTGCAGAAATTTTATAAGATTAATTTCTAAAATTTATTAATTTATTTTTTCTTAAATAAATTTTAGAAATTAATATATAGTATGTGCCTAAATAAGATATATTATAACCTTAGTTATATGCATAAAATTAGGTACATAAAACTTTAGTACTTATTGCATAAAGCTTTAGCAATAAAACTATAGAATATGTCTGAAGATCTAAATAATTTATTTAATTAGAGAATTAGCCACAACAACTTTAATTAAATAAAAATTATAATAAGATCTCATAAGGACTAGACATAAAATAAAGTTTAGGGTTAATATCTAGCTAAGTGATTTTAATAATTTTATTTAGTTAAAGACTAGCCACAACATCTTTAGTTAAATAAAATTACTAAGGTTAAAAATCACATAAAGAAAGCTTAGATATTAAATCCCTTAACATTAAGGTAAAAATTATTAGATGAATTTTTATAATTACCCACAGGAGTTATAAAAATAAATTTAATAATTTTTATATAAAGGATAGAAAATATTCTATCAAAATGAATCTAATCGAATTAAAAATTTAGCCCACAGGCAATTTTTATGTCACTAGATTCATTATTTCTATAATTTGCATTGGTAAATTATAACTTAAGTTATGCCTCAAATTTATATTAAGCATGTATGTCAATTTATTTTGCAGCATCATTACCTGTGAATATCTCTGATAATAGAGTAGATATCCCTGAATTAACTAGTGAGAACTTTAAGTTCTGGAAGGAAGACATTCTTCTTCAATTAGGGTGTATGGATATTAACTATGCTATAAGGAAATCTGAACCACATATAAGTGACACTAGCAATCAGGCTGATCTTGCTCTATATGAAAAGTGGGAGCGATCCAATCGCTTAAGCATTATGTTCATTAAGAGCAAGGTCCTTGCTGATGTTCGTGGCTCGATTGAGCATTATGAGAATGTCCAAGAGCTATTAAAGGCTATAGAGAAACAGTTTCAGACTTCTCAAAAGTCATTAGCCAACACCTTAATTATGAAGTTCACATCTCTAAGGCTCACTACGGTGAGAGGTGTGCGTGATCACATCAATAAGATGCGTGATTTGGCAGCTCGACTTAAAGCACTTGAGGTTGAAATGTCTGAATCTTTTCTAGTGCACTATATATTGAACACTCTTCCTCCTCAATACGGGCCATTTAAGATCTCTTATAACACACATAAAGATAAATGGTCTATTGATGATCTTTTGACCATGTGTGATCAAGAATAGGGTAGGCTCGTACTAGAGATGGGAGAGAGTGCACTGACGGTTACTCAAGGAAAGCATTCGGTCCAAGCCAAGCAAAAGGGGCAAGCTAAAATGCAACCCCAAGCTGACATCAAGAAAGAGTCCACGTGTTTCTTCTGTAAAAAGAAGGGACACATGAAGAAGGACTGTGTCAAGTATAAGGGCTGGCTTGAAAAGAAAGGTAAATCAATCTCACTTGTTTGCTTTGAGTCAAATATGGTTGGTGTTAATTATAACACATGGTGGATTGATTCTGGTTCTACAATCCATGTCTCAAATTCCTTACAGGGATTAAAAAACCTGAGGGAACCGGTGGGAGCTGAGCGATACATCTATTCAGGAAACAAGATGCAATCGCATGTGGAAGCTATTGGGACCTGTGAATTAGTGCTTAGTAGTGACTTTGTTTTAATTTTAGAAAAGACTTTTTATATTCCTAGTTTTTCTAAAAATTTAATTTCTGTTTCAAGACTTGTACCCTTTGGGTATTGTTTTAATTTTTCAAATGTTGGTTTCAGTTTATTTTATAAATCTGAAATTATTGGAAATGGAATTTTATGCGATGGTCTTTACTCTATTGATTTACAAAATAATGTCACTCATAATGTTATGCACATTCAAACTGGCACTAAACGATGTGTTATAAATGAAGATTCCTCTACCTTATGGCATCGGAGATTAGGTCATATCTCCATTGAAAGGATTAAAAGATTAGTAAATGATGGGGTACTCAATACCTTGGATTTTACTGATTTTGATACTTGTGTAGACTGCATTAAAGGTAAGCAGACTAACAAGTCAAAGAAAGGTGCCAAGAGGAGTTCAACCATATTGAAAATCATCCATTCTGATATCTGTTGCCCAGATATGGATGTGCAAGGTCAGAAATACTTCATCACCTTTATAGATGATTACTCACGATACATGTATCTCTACATGCTTCATCATAAAAGTGAAGCGTTAGAAGCCTTTAAGGTTTTCATGGCTGAAGTAGAGAAATAATGCGGTAAGCAAATAAAGATTGTGAGAACAGATAGAGGTGGTGAGTATTATGGTAGATACACAGAAGATGGACAAGCACATGGTCCATTTGCGAAGTTTCTTCAAGACAACGGTATAGTTTCCCAATACACCATGCCAGGCTCGCCTGATCAGAATGGTGTTGCGGAAAGAAGAAACCTAACTTTAATGGACATGGTGCGAAGTATGCTTAGTAGCTCTAAGCTACCTAAGTCCTTGTGGGTTGAAGCTCTCAAGACGGTTGTGTATATATTAAACCGGGTTCCAACCAAGGCTGTCTCAAAGACACCTTTTGAGTTATTCAAAGGTTGAAAACCGAGTTTGCAACATATACGCGTATGGGGATGCCCGTCTGAAGTGAGAATTTATAACCCACAAGAAAAGAAACTGGACCCAAGGACTATTAGTGGGTATTTCATTGGATATGCCAAAAAGTCCAAAGGTTACAGATTTTATTGTCCATCTAATAGCACTAGAATTGTGGAATCAAGAAATACAAAATTTCTTGAAAATGACTCAATCAGTGGGAGTGATCTGTCTCAGGATTCAATACTCGTAGATCAACCATCCACTTCAAGTGAGAGACTGGTTATCGTATATAACACCCCTCAAGCTCAATCGGGTGTTGAACAACCAATCAATGAAGTTCCACAAGCTGCTGAAAATACTCCAATAGATCAAGTTGTTCAAGAAATTCCAGAAATTATTGAAAAACCGGTTGAACAACATGATCCACAAGAGAATGTTGATTCAACATTAAAAAGATCTATTAGAGAAAGAAAATCAGCAATTTTTAGTGATTATTTTGTGTATTTATAAGAATCTAACTATAATGTTGGAGCTGAAAATGAACCTGAGTCATTTTCAAGTGCCATGAGCTGCAATGAGTCACAATTATGGTATGATGCTATGAAGGATGAAATGAATTCTATGAAGAGCAACGAAGTTTGGGATCTTGTACCGTTGTCTGATGGTGTAAAAGCCATTGAATGTAAATGGGTCTTCAAAACAAAAAGAGACTCAAAAGGCAACATAGAAAGATATAAAGCAAGACTCGTTGCTAAAGGATTCACTCAGCGAGAAGGAATCGATTACACTGAGACTTTTAGTCCAGTATCTAAGAAAGATTCCTTACGCATTTTGTTAGCATTAGTAGCTCAATTTGATCTTGAGTTACAACAGATGGATGTGAAAACTGCCTTTCTTAACAGTGATCTAGAGGAAGAGGTATACATGAAACAACCTGAAGGTTTTTCCTCTAGTGATGGTGATCACTTAGTTTGCAAGTTAAAGAAATCCATATATGGATTGAAACAAGTCTCCCGACAGTGGTATTTAAAATTCCATGAAGTTATCTCTTCATTTGGTTTTGTTGAGAATATCATAGATCAATGTATATACCAGAAGGTCAGTGGGAGTAAAAATTTGTTTCCTTATCCTATATGTGGATGACATTTTACTTGCAACGAATGACAGGGGTATGCTACATGAGGTGAAACAATTTTTTTCTAAAAACTTTGATATGAAAGATATGGGTGATGCATCTTATGTCATTGGCATTAAGATTCATCGTGATAGACATAAAGGTGTCATAGGTCTATCTCAAAAAACCTATATCAACAAAGTTTTAGAAAGGTTTCGGATGAAAGATTGTTCACCTAGTGTTGCTCCTATCGTGAAGGATGATAAGTTCAATTTGAACCAATACCCGAAGAACGAATTTGAGAAGGAGCAAATGAGAAACATTTCATATGCTTCTGCTGTTGGAAGCCCGATGTATGCTCAAGTCTGTACAAGACCTGACATTGCATTTGCCGTTGGGATGTTGGGAAGATATCAGAGTAATCCAGGTATAGACCACTGGAAAGCTGCAAAAAAGGTTTTGAGATACCTCAAAGGGACAAAAGAATACATGCTTACATATAGACGATCCGACCATTTGGAGGTGATTGGCTACTCCGATTCAGACTTTGCTGGTTGTGTTGATTCACATAAATCAACATCAGGTTACATATTTATGTTTACCGGCGGAGCTATATCTTGGAGGAGCATTAAGCAGACTTTGACTGCTACTTCCACTATGGAGGCCGAGTTCGTTTCATGTTTTGAGGCTACCTCACATGGAATATGGTTAAAGAGTTTCATTTATGGGCTTAGACTTGTGGATTCTATCTCTAGGCCATTAAGGATATATTGTGACAATTTAGCTGTTGTCTTTATGGCTAAGAACAACAGAAGTGAAAGTCGAAGTAAACATATCGACATTAAGTATCTAACCATAAGGGAACGTGTTAAAGAAAATAAAGTGGTCATTAAGCACATTAACACTGAACAGATGTTAGCTGATCCTTTGACTAAGGGCATGCCACCACATAAATATAAGGATCATGTTGTCACTATGGGACTTGTTCCTACTTTGTAATTTTTCATTGTATGAACAATTCAGTTGAAACTCTAAATAAAGTTTGATATTTCTCATTTATGTTGTGTACACATTAAGTTAATTGTTTCGAGAAATATCACTAAAGTTTAGACCTAGAATAAACATTGGGTTTATTCATTAAGTATATAGGCTAAAGCGTTAAGACTTGATGTATTGTGATACATGGAAGATACAACTCATTCATGAGAGAAAATGTCGTCATGATTCATACATTATGTTTTAGCATTAAGTACTCACAATTGACACGAACCAAGTGGGAGAATGTTAGTAAACCACGTACGTGTGGTTCGTGGCCTCCACGTTTTGTGAGTTAGCCGTTCATGCTCTATAGCATATTTCCACTTTGCTTGAATGGTGGACGTGGGGTTGTGGGTAATGTAACCGGCCATAGTGTTGGTTTTTGATGGGGAACCAATCACTATAAATACCCCATTAGCCTAAGGTCCCTAAGAATCAAATACAAGCATCACATATTTCATCTAGTGAGTTTTGAATGCTTAGAAGATCTTGGCGTTTTAGTTTTCTTTTGTAGCCGAGTTCTATATTTTACGGTGGTTCGAGGAGTTACCACGGTGGTCCGACGAGCTCGACGGTGGTGCAACCACATCTCTTTTGGCATAAGGTTTTGACAATGGTTGGAGGTATTTATTTCGATCTTTTCCGCTGTGTTTATGCTCGTTAATGTTTTACAAAACGAACTCGTTCGCAAATGCTTAACGAACATGTTCATGAACATTAAACGAACAAATTATCGAACATATAAACGAACGTGTTTGTGAACATTAAACGAACTGAGCCCAAACACGACAAAAAATAAACGAACCAAGCTTGAATATACCATTAAAAATTTAAACGAACACGAACATAGTTTGAACACCTTCAAAAATAGATAAACGAACACGGACATATCCTTGTCCGTTCAAGCTCGGTTCGTTTACACCCCTAAATGTATCAAACCCAATAGTATCAGAGCATCGAGACATAAAAATAATATTATAGTAAAAGAACATCCGTATATATCATATATATTAACAGTAAACATAAATACAGACAAAAAAAATAGTTTTTTTTTTCCATTGTCTATGAAAACAATCTATTTCCATGGTTTGTATTATATTATTGTCTTTTCTCGTTAAACAAACAAACAATCAGTTCGTTTCATTTGTCTTTGGCTCATTCTCCAAATAATGTGGGGAAAATATATACAGATATCAAGACAGCTAATACCATATCTTAAGCTGAAGATTAGTCAGCTAATACCAAATAGCATCTCTTAGTCCACTCTTTTACTCGAACAAACAAACCAAAATCCAATTGCTAGTCAGATTTAAAGACTTGAATTTAGCCAGTTGGACAAGGAATAAATGGTTTTTGTTTATCATTAAACTTGAAATTTGTGAAGAAAATACTGGATCAACTAGGCTATAATTCAATTCGTAGCTGCCATTGGAACAAGATTTTGTTCGATAAAGTTGGTGAACATAAATAACGACAAGTTTTTCCATATATGACAAAAAAAATTATGCGGAAATATATAAAAAATGTTTCATTAATTTATTTTCTACAGAAATTAGTTCAATCTTTGAACAGATTAAATGATAGAATTCATGTAGTGTGACTCCCAAACATTGAACCAATTAATGTATATTATGCTTAGATATTATTGCAATTGAATAACATCATATTGTATAGAAAAATATATTCTTGTGGTCAGTCGTCATTTTGGATCCTTAATCGGTATTTATATGAACTTTAGTAATCATGGGAAATAATTAAAAGAACAAAAAAAAAATTGACAAGATTATAACTAATTCCAACTCCTACATAAAGACCATTTGATTTTGTTTCGATTGTCAGTAGGGATGAACCAAAGGTGGTTGGAGGAGACGGTCCTACTATTAAAATTTAAATTTCACATATATTTTAAAAAATTAAAATTTTTATAAATTTTTATTGAAATTTTATTTTTGTCTACTTTAAATTTTTATAAATTCCGTCGTTAACATAAAATTCTATATTCATCCGTGTTTTTTAATTTGAAAGCTTTCGTCTGTTTCTTGAAAAGCTATATAAGAAATCATAATGTGAAGAGGTTTCAAAGATTCTTAGGTTATGTATTAAAAAATGCACATATAATTAGGTATAAAACAATAATTTTCTATATGTTATATAGTATAAGAACATTTAAGGATAGCAGCCAATGATTTTTATGGTAGAATATAAATTTCTAATTATTTAAAAATAAATATTTAAATTTAAATATATAATTTTATTTTTTTTAAAAAATACTAACTTGAAATGTAATTAAAATTGAAGAACAAACTAAAAGTATTTTCAGTTCATTTTGAAATAAATAATAATAATAATAATTAAATAGTTAATTTTTTAAATAATTAATGAATAGACTAGTTACTATATTGAGCTGGACTATGAAGGTCACGACTTAGAGCTGTAAATATTGTACCGTCTTAACTGGAAATGACTTGTTACATAAATAGACTAGTTTACTGATTTGTATTGGATGTAATAGCAAAACATATTATATCTTAAGAAGATGATTTAAGTTTAAATTTAGAAAATATCGTTATAAAAAAAACAGAATATAAATTATAAAATTAACATAAATTATACCCCAAAGTTCAAATTTGACAGAAGTGTTTAGGATTTTCTTGGATCTCCTTTCCCTTGAAATATCTCACTAGCCAACAAAACACTAGCTGCCAAATTCAGACAGACAAAAAAATAGATCATAAGATCGAAGGCGAAGGAAATAAATGATTTTTAGTGTTGTGAGCTCAAAAAAACAAAACCCTAAAATGAGATGTTGTGTGCTGTCAAGTTGAAAGTGAAGGATGCGAATTACAACTTCCGTAGCCTACTATACATAATACATCTCGATGATGAGAAAACCGCTTCGTGTCGGGGAGGTAGGGAGAAACAGCCCATGGTTTTCTCATTTTACCACATTTCTTGTTTCTCATTCGTTCTATAATATTATGCATGTGTGTCGTTGGCAATTATAAATTAAAAAAATATATATTGGTTTTCCCACCATCAATTTCTAATTAATCGGTTCTTAATTATGATATTAGTTGTTTTTAGTACGAAATGATCTACTAAGCTGTTGTTTTACAATGACTAATTAAGATGTTATTAACGAGATATACGCTTATGAAATTATTAATATTTGGTTAAGATAGTCTATACGAGGAGGCTGGAAATCCGTAACATCTGGAACAAAATCTATTAGGTATTATACAATAAGCTACTTGATATAGTTAATTAAAGAGTGTAAAAATTAAGCGAAAATATATAAATATAGACTACTAGCATTTCCTCATTTAAAAATTAAGCTTATAATAGTATTGTTATTGATCGATAGTTTTAGTATTGTTTGGTTGTTTGTAAATATTCAAATTATTATAGATAAGTATGGGCGTATTGATAAGGTATATTACATTTTTAGTGGGAAGATCTTTAAAGTGTATATAACCAAATAAATCATTGCGTTAAAAAATCATTAAGACAATATTATTTATATATAAAAAAAAAGAAACACCCATTGATTTAACAATGGTATACTTTAAATATTGAAGATTTAATTCTAAATCAATCTCACTTATAAAAGATATACGTGTCAATTATGGATGCATAACGACCCATGAATTGCAATGATACAAGCTAATATTTATTCTCATGCATAAATCATGTTAGGTTGTTCACAAAAATAAGCATCAATAATTATCAGCTATATTATTTGAGACAAAAATAATGGATTTAACATGATGCCTTGATGCTTGTAGAGTTTAAATTCAATTATGTAAAATAATAATTTAATAACCTAATTTTTTATGTATACTTGTAATATTTTCCCATTAAAAAATTCCAATTTGAGTCACACTGGATTATTCCACTATGGAAAATTTCTAAACCTTGATTAAAATGTCTTACCAAAATGAAAGTTTGATGGATAACTACATTTTACATAGAGTAAATAATGATATTTTCTGTATATTTGTCATGATTTATTTATGTGATTTCTGTACTATTTTTAAAAATGTTTATCATTTAAAATTAATTATGTGTGAACTTTATCTATATTTATTTATATTTAAATCTTTCTTGTAAATTCTTTTTTTTAATAAAACCCTGATTTTGAAAAAAAAAATTAAAATATTTTTAAACTAATTCAATTATTATTTATAATAAGTTGCATAGTAAAAGTTTATTTAATTGTACACAAATCAAAAGTTAATATTTTTTAAAACGTATAGTTTTAAACTAAAATAATTTTCATGTGGTGGTGTTTTACGAGATCATGTAGAAAAGATGGATTTTTGAATTTTTTAAATTGTTGATGTCGAGTTGTGGGGTGTGTTTGTTGGTCTGGAGAGTACTTGAAACTGAGGTTTCGACAAGTAATTATTGAAATGGATAGCGTTGATGTCTTACAGTTACTTCGTAGTGATCTAACGACTCAGCGTGGATCCTCTCTATTAATGCACTTAAATCAGTTACGATATCGGGGGTGGATTATTCGATATCAACATGTGTGTCTGGGGATAATAAGGTTGAGATGGACTTGCAAGGATGTTTATTTTAATAATTTTGATGTAGTCTATTATTCAATATCTCATCCAGCAGTTATTGAAGTTGTCTCAAAAGATATAATACCTAAGTTCAAAGATCACCGTTTTTAATATTTTTTATTATTCTTATGTACACTTTTTTTTTTCATTTAGAATTAAAGAGATTTTTTAATAAAATATACGAGAATAATCCCTTCTTCACTTCAAAAAATAATTTTCACGTAAGTAATTTAATAAACAGTATGTTTTAATTAAATTGGATGGTAATTCAGTGTGTCCATTTTCGTAATTTGTGAAGAAGTTAATTATAATAACCATTATTGTTAGTTAATAGTAACGAAAACATAAACTTCATGTACTGTTTTGTCCGGTTGATGAGAATTCATATTTCTTATGATTAGATATAATTACAATTACCCACACCTTACTCTGGTGGGCTTTTCTTGTCTTATCAAGCATCGGAAATCTAATTTAATTGTATCAATTAATTCATGTAAACGGACAGTCCCATATTTTTATAATCACAATAATTAATTTAATGATTGAATAATTTATTTTAATATTTTATCTCAATACATTACCTTACTATTTATTACAATTTATAATATTTTTAAATTTATTTTGCGGCATACAACATATAGTTTTATGTGCAAGAAAAAGGTTTCTGATTTAACAGTAGTAAAAGGAAGCATCAAGACTTTAAATAAAATCCTAAATGAGGTTTATTAAAAAAATAATAAAACATATAAAATATTTTTTATAAATTGTATATCGCTTAATTACTCTATTCAAACCCATTACTTTAAAAAACAATAATATTATTTTAACCATTTGGGCAAGATCGTGATTTACCCTCAAGTATATGACAACAACAACGGGTATTCTTGTTTTGATAATCCAGTCAAATGAAAGCCTTGGCAGTCGTGATTCTCTGTCATCAGTCTGAAGCCTGAAGGGTCAAACATCAACTTCCTGCACTTGGCAGTTGGCAGTTGGCACTGGCAGCAGCATCCAAATAAAAAAGAAATTAAAATGCAACATTAATACGAAATTCTAAAGTAACCAGACATAATTTCATTGTATACTTGTATTATTGAAAATTTATCTCATATATCATGCGACTGGAATAGAAGAGAAATTATAAGAAAATCACTTTAAATAAATAAATTTTATTAGTTAAGATCATAAATTATATAATAAATGAGCTTTCGAATAACGTTATAAATCGGATATGATAGAACGAGTATAGACTCTTGTAGTCTACTGTTCTGCATATTCAAGCACCGAGTAAAATCCATATGAATCCGCCAAAACAATCCCTTTAACAAACAGTTCACTTGCAGATTTTACACTGGACGCTGGTTTCTTTTTCCATTGTTACTTGAGGCAAAGGAGATGAGAATAGGACATAATCCGAAACAAAATGGGGAGATTAACAAAACACAGGCCCTACAAAACTAATTATGAATTTGTGAACAAGAAAAACCCGGAATTCTATGTACGTGTGAGGAGTAGGCCGAGACATGATTATATTTATGGCCAAAAGGCAAACATTATTAACAGCCCTTGAGCACTCGAACAACCTTACGTGGACGATGATGTTCATTAGGTATGTGGGTCAAAGTTGTTTTTTAATTAAAATATTATGTTTCTTCTTTTTAATTATTGGAGAGATTTCGGTGAAAATGACTGGAAATCATCCACCTGTATTTTATTTTTCTTTCTGCAGTTTCTTTACTCTTGATTTTTCATGTTATTCAAAGGATAAGCAGATTCATTGCAATCTTAAGCAGAGTGAATATTTTATTAACAACTATCTTCCCACTTGAAATGTGCTGTAGGCTGTAGCTATAAATTCTTAAACTTGGATTGAGACTTTCAGTTCCTCAAGGCATCTTCTAATAATAATAGCATCCCCTAGAGAGAGAGAAAAGAAGGGAGAAAAGGCAAGAAAAGAGAGGAAAATGGAGATGAATGAACAAGGATTCCTAGGGGAATTATATGCCCTGAGAAGGGATAATTGGGACACAGTTCCGACCGAAATGAATGACATTTTCTATAATGACTTCAACTTTGATTGCTTCGATGATGCAGCAGCAGCTGCAGGTTTTCTTCCTGATTCCTTCTGCCAAGAATTATCTGTGCCTTTGGACCAAGATTTGAGTTTCAACTTCAACGAGGTCTACGACGGTCCATTCGGAGACGGACTCTCCGCAGCACCACAAGGGACCGACACGTCGAACAACACGTTCGATACGCCGCCGTTCCCGGGCCAAGAAGATTATCAATGGTTGAATTTGGTAGAGGAAGCAGAATCCAGCTTCCTTATGGATGAACTCCACATGCTGGATGCCCGAGCGGTAGCTGCTTGCAAAGCTGAGCCTATTCAATCACCTGAAGCGGTTTTCAACATGGGGAGTTGCAGCACTACAGACCACAATAATCGAGCCAAGAAACTAAAGGGTCAGACGTCGAAGAATCTAATGGCGGAAAGAAGGAGAAGAAAACGGCTAAACGACCGCCTTTCAATGTTAAGATCAATTGTTCCTAAGATAAGCAAGGTAAGATATCAATTAGACAGTCTTTAGTACCAAAATGCAAGCTGTTTTTTGGTGACTAATCTGTGTTTTTTTTCCTATTAACGTTTTACAGATGGACAGGATATCCATACTCGCGGATACCATAGATTACACAAAGGAGCTTCTCGAGAGGATCAAAACTGTGCAGCAAGAAATCGAAGCAGGCTCCAATGAGTTAAACATGACTCACATTTTCAATGAAGTAAAACCAAATGAAATCATAGTGAGAAAGACACCAAAGGTACTGATCTTCTTCTGCAACATTTCAGGTGAAACCTTGTTTCAAACACCCAAACCCTGAACTAATGTCCCTGAACTTTCTTTCTCGCAGTTTGAGGTGGAAAGAAGAAATGTGGATACCAGGGTTGAGATTTGTTGCTCCGGGAAACAAGGATTGTTGTTATCAACTTTAACAACATTGGAAGCATTAGGTCTTGAGATTGAACAATGTGTTATTAGCTGCTTCAATGATTTTGCAATGCAAGCTTCTTGCTCAGAGGTAATAAAAGAACCAAGTTTGTTAATGTCTTTGAATTGGTTCCTAGGTAAGTATGAGTAAAACATTTATCTTACAAGCATTTTGGTTATTATTTCAGGACTTGAAACAGAGGACATTAATAAGTTCAGAAGACATAAAGCAAACCTTGTTTAGAAATGCTGGCTACGCTGGAAGATGTTTGTAGGAACAAAATTAAAACACAGAGAATTTATTTACGCGCAATTCCGATCAATCAACGATCATATTTTTGCGGAGTTCCGTTCATAGAGAAGTACATTGTAATATTTTCAGTACAAGAGATACAAATCGTCAACCTACAATAGCCGTTCCATGTTCCTTTCCAGACAAATTTCATATACTTCTTTTTTGTTTCCAAATTTTCTGTAATTTTTTGAATGAGCTTATGAATTATGGATTGTCTGTATTTTGTGCCTGCATAAATAAGACACAATCCTAATCATCACAACTTTGTAATAACTATTTCAGTTGGAGTTGTTTATTAATACAAAATTCTTTATTACTATTTCCATCCAAAATTTACTGTGCTTTTTGTTGTGTCTGTGAATTTTAGTAATGTTTTAGCCTTCTGGAAAATCAATGTTAATTGCTTCTAAAATGTACGAGAAGCAACCAGATCACAGTGATGCATCAAAGAGCAGCAAGAGACTGGTCTTTTTGCATACATATATAGAAATGAATAAACTTCATTGTTTTTTTTGGCCAAATCTTAAATGGTTAAACTACATTAGAAGTCATTCAATTATTTACAAAATTATATTTAGATCATTCAGTTATTAAAAATTATAATTAGGTAATTCAATTATAGTTTTAGTTACAAATTTACAATAGATCACTCTTCCGTTAAAATATAAATAAACATCCAAAAAGGCTCGATGTAACGATGGTTTTAGCCATCAAAACTTGTATGTTTTACTAATTCAATCTTAAGTCAAAAGAATTTAATAAATCAATCTTTTATATTTTCGTGTTTATCATGAGATTATTATTTGTCTGTCATGGAATTTCTAACTCAAGTAATATATATATATATATATATATATTTTCAAAAACCCGTGAGTATGATTTTTTTGTTAAAATGTTTATTGTATATGAATCTTTAGATTGCTGGTTTCTGTTTCTATGACCATAATCCTTGTCAAATTTATAATTAAAACTTATTAGCCAAAAAACACACCTAAAACTTTTTTTTAAAAAAAGGAACATGGGAAGATAAATTAAATATTAAATATATAATAACAAAATATCAAGGGAATGTAAATTTTAAATTAAATATTTTTCTACTTAATCGAATATAAAATCTTGATTGTGAAACGAACGTAGCAACATTTTTTTATGGAATCAAATTTAATAATAAAAAAAGGAATAAATTCGATCTCATCAGTGAAGTATCTTATTTTGAAGTGTGCTTTTTATCCTGGCCTTTCAAGACACTGATTCTCTCCTTCGTGAGTTGAACTTTTGGATTCAGTTTTGAAACTTCACTATTCATGGTTCAATATCCAAAAATGGAGCATCGGACACTCAGATTCGGCCCATCGAATCCCAAACCCATTGTTCGGACAAACAAAAAGTATTTTCTTCTTTTTCCAATACATCTTTCGTGCCTTAAAATCAGGCCATTAGGCAATGCCAATCACCATGGAAGACAAGCTCAAGCACTGTCTTTTTAACCATTAATTACGGGGTGAGAAAGGAAAACATTAAAAAATCTGATCATTCAAAAGATTAAAAAGTACAAATAAGTGTTTCCATAGAACCATCAAGTACATTGAAATCAAATGGGATTAAGTCTATCACGTGCGACGAATACTGTTAAACACTATTAATGATAAATATCGCTGAACATTATTAAACTAATTGATAAAAGTATATATTTTAGGGACTTAAAATACAATTAATAATTACTTAAAAAATTAATTAAATTATTTTTATATACATTCAAATTTTGATTTTTTAATAAAGATAAACTACATATTTAGTACCTCAC
This sequence comes from Abelmoschus esculentus, assembly GCA_035048815.1. NCBI lineage: Eukaryota > Viridiplantae > Streptophyta > Magnoliopsida > Malvales > Malvaceae > Abelmoschus > Abelmoschus esculentus. The sequence continues at coordinate 6,610,309 of JAUCBN010000008.1, read as the reverse complement.
CTATTTTCGTATTTTTATTTTAATACTTAAATTAATTATTTTAGCGAAATAATACCTAATGTTACATATTATTTTTATTTTGGTACCTTGATTGTTAAAAACAAACAAAAATAATGACATTGATTGGTCAAATAATAGTTCTAGTTTCTAAAAGTTATACAATTTATCAATTTAGTCTAAATATTATCAATTTAAAGATTATTTTTAATTTTTAGAATAAAAATATAAATTTATTATTTCTTTTTAATAAAATTAAGAAACTATATACTTTGATTAAATATTTTATACGAAAAATAAATCTTTTCGCCGCTAGTTTTTGACATATCGATAAATCATAAAAGAGATCATGATCATAATAAAATATCGATCTTCACTACGAAAAATGCTCGTTTATACTCGTTATATGAACATTAAATTATTAAAAAGATCAACAAAATGTTATAAAGACGTACTAAAATTATCATTAAAATAAACAAAAAAAAAAACAACCGTAGAAACACTTTCTCACTTTCACCTTTATTCATATGTCGGTAAAAACGTAATTAGTTAGAACAAATGTACGAGAATATAATCTTGATACAAAATAATATATTAGTATGTGCCCACCTAACTTTACTCTTTAAATATAATCTTTGTACATTATTCAATATTTGTATTTGTACAGATTTTATATTCACAATAACTTTTTTTTGGCAATATAATCACTATTATTCAATTTTCTTTTTATCATTCAACTAATTATTTATAAAAAAATTTTAATAATAAATAATAATTTTTATAATAATATATTAGCCTGTAATAGTTTTTAGATTATTAAAAAAATAAATAATAATATTTTAACAAAAGATTAATTTTTAAGAAAATTCCGCCTCACATTATGATGTTCAACATGACATTAAATTGATTTCGATTTTAGACGCTTATAAAAATTAATTTAATTTAGAATTGGGTATTATTTTGTTAAAAACTAGTTTGAGTATCAAAATAAAAATATAGAAATAAGTGAAGTACTAAATATGTAGTTTATCCTTATTAAAAAAATAAAAAAATATATATATATATAAATTAATTTAATTAAATTTTTTAAGTAATTAATAATTACATATTAAATTCTTAAATTTTTTAATTTTTATTAATTAATTTAATAATGTTCAACAGTATTTAATGTTAATGATATTTAACAATGTTCGTCACCTGTTATAAAATTTTTCAATCAAATGATGTTGGAAATTATAACAGCAAAAACTACTGCTATAATTAGTCTGAAAAAAAAAAACTATAACTATAATTCAGATTTCAGACTCGGCAAGAAATAAATATTCATCCAATTTTGCTTTAACTCTTTATTGGGACTCACGACTGATTGCTGACTGTTTTGTAATAAAAACATGTTTTCCTATAAAAGTCAAATAGTTCGAGGCGAACAAAAATGCATTTATTTCACTTATTTTAATTATTTTCAGGCTGTTATTGATTATATAAAAAATAATATTAAATCTTGACGGGATTTATCACCTTAATCTTAATTAAGAACAAACCAAGCCAATGGGAATCTGTGTTATGCATGATCATATGAGCAAATCACGTGGAGATGTCGGTGATGATGTGTCATGTATCATGATATCCCGATGTATGAATGGATGGATTAAAGACAAAGAGTGCAACAGGTAGACGATAGTAGCAGATAAATGATGGTTATCGATAAATAAAATATTTATATGTATTTATTTTAAGGTAAATTATACGATTAGACATAATATTACGAGGTTAGTACTGATCTGATCATAATACTTTAAAAATAATTAAATACACCGATAAACTATTAATTTGGTATTAAAATAGCCATTTGTCGTTAAGGAAGTAACGGACTGATGACGTAGCAGTTAAAGATAAAATAGAATAATTACACATTTAGTCCTGTTATTCATACATTTTTATAATTTAATCATAATTTTATTATAATAAAATAATATAATTATTTAATAAGGTGGTGACACGTGTTACCACCTGATCAAAGAAAGAAAACAAAATTAATATTTAAATTAAATTAAAAATATATTTATAATTATGTGAGTAAATATAGAAAACTGCATTCAATATATAAATGTTGAATGGATCTAAGACACTAAATTTGGCTTGATTTAGTGGTTTGAGTATTGATCATTTATTCTCAATGTTAGAGGTTTAACTTTCTTCTCTAACAATTTGGGGAATTTTGTTTTCTTCCTTTAATAAAGTAGTGACACGTGTCATTACCTGATTGGAGGAACAAAATAAATTTAATTAATTAAATATATAATAATATCCTTCAATAAGGTGATGACACATATAATTAAATAATGATATTATTTTATTATATTAAATTAGGATTAAATTTAAAAAATGTATGAATGACAAAGAGTAAATATGTAATTATTTTATTTTACTTTTAACTGTTACGTCATCAATCCCGTTAGTTTTTAACAGTCGGTGGTTATTTTGATACCATTTAAATAATTCACCGGTGTATTTAACGCTTTTTAAAGCATTATAATCAGATCGACATTAATTCTATAGTATTATGGCTAACCGGGTAATTTACCCTTTATTTTAATGTAAACACTTAATTAGTGAATTAATTAAATATTCCACGACAGAAATTAATATCCCTACAAAAAAGAGATTCACATCAACGCGCGTGTCTTTCCCTGCGAACCCCATCATCAAACTTCAAGGAGCTACCAGAGTATCAGTATCCCTTCTTCCAGAAGCCTGAGCACTGATTGGTGCGTGGGATTCACTTCCAAGCCATAGCGAGTGTTGCGTAAGAGATAAAAGGGAGTTAAATGTCGCGTTCTGTAGCCGGCAATCCAAAATTAAAAGCCGCTTTCTTGTCCCCCTATGGAACTTGCACTATTTTCATCTCACGCCTTTTTTTAAAAATCAATTTCTTGATAAATTAGGGAATATAAGTAATTTTAGGGAAAAAGATAGTTTTATTTTTTCTTTTAAATTACGGTAAATACCATCATGTAGGTAAAAGACTGTCGTACGTAAATAATGATCTGAATAAAAAAATTATCTATAAATGATATTTGAATATCTTTTAAAAAATATTACGTAAAGTATTAATGTATTTGACAGTTTTAAAATATTTATTGTATTATATAATTGACAATAACTTTTTAAAAATTTATTTTAATTTTTAAATATTTTAATATCTAACAAGATTTAATTTTTATTTAGAGGCGAAAAATTTTATTTTTATTAAATCTTGAATCACTTAAAAAAATTTAATCACCTACTTTAAAGATGGTTGATTCATCTTACAGTTTTTACGTTCTTTATTATTTTTCAACTGAATTATTATTACAAATTAGTGTTTCGTTTTTAATTATTCTCTATACCAAATATGATAAAAATGATAATATGAATACAATATTATATAATACACGTTAGGCCATTAACATATAAGAAATTATTATGTTTAATCATCAAATAAGAATACAAAATACAAAAATAAAAATGTATATAAGTTATGATAAATTTAACACAAAAAATTGTGGATATGCCATCACCAACTTTTAATGAGATAAGATATTACAATCTTTTAAATAATATTAAAATTCTAAATTATTACGTTACGAATAAAATAATACGTAAAATTTGAGGAATTGCCTCACAAATGATCTTTTATAAATCCAATCATAATTAAATAATTAATTAATTAATAAACAATGTTTAAATAAAAAAAATTCTTTTAAAAATGGCTTGCACACGTTGTAAGCCGAAGGGAACTTACGAAAGTATTTTCTCTTCCTTCAGGCTATCAGGGGTCAATCCTAAGTTTTATAAATGATCGAAAATATTAAAAATTTAAGGTATAAAAATAATTTTAACCTTTGACGTTTATAATTTTATCATTTTAATTTTTATTTTTTTTTGATAAATTTAATCCTTAATTTATATCTTTTTGACAAATAACTTACTTTTTAACTATCATGATAATTATACCGTTAAAAATTTAACGATGCTGACATGTCATATGCATATGATAATATATTTTAAATGACATAGCATCTAACGTATCAAATATATATATAGATATATATATGAAATATAATTTTATTCCAATATAAAATATAAAATAATTAAAATTTAAATAAAATATTAAAAATTACTTAATTCTAAAATAAAAGGCTACTAAACATTCACAACCCTAACTATGATAAAATCAAAGTCCTATCTTAAAAAAAATATGAACACAGTTCGAAATTAATTAATTTTTTAAGATAAGATTTTGATTCTATCATAGTTAGAATATTTAGTAACATTTTATTTCAGAATTAATTAATTTTTAATATTTTATTTGAATTTTAATTATTTGATATTTTATATTACAATAAAATTATATTATATATATATGTATTTGATAGGTTAAATATCCTGTTATTTAAAATATATTATCATATACATATGACATGTCATCATTGTTAGGTTTTTAAGATTCAGTTATCATGGTAGTTAAAAATAAACTATTTGTCAAAAAATATATGTTAAGAGTTAAATTTATCCAAAAAATAAGAACTAAAATAATAAAAATTATAAATGTTAAGGGTTAAAATTATCTTTATGCCAAAATTTAAATTTAAAATTGTTTTCAGCCTGAAATAAAAAAATTGAATAATTTCATAAAAATATTTGAATAGAAAATAAAAGGGGTAAATAGTTGAACTCAAAATAATAGTATAGAGAACATCTAAAGTTCTAAACCTTTAAAGGTTGAGAAACTCAAAATGATGCATGAATGTAATGTCGTCGAAATTCTTGCTGTTTCTGTCTGTAATCAATCAAAATAGTTGCTGAGCTTGTGCCTCGGCGATTTTCTTAATTACTTAAAACAGTGGTTCGTGTATCTATAAAATATGGTTACATGGCATTTGAGTAGATAGCACTTGGAAATTATGCTTTACTAAGTTGACTCAGGATCATTTTGCTCTGAAACTGGGTCATCGTTTGTCATAACAAAGCCTAAAAGATAGTGCTCTATCATCTTACAATTTTTTCCCAAGATGAATTTTATTCTCTCTTTAGAGCATCTGAAGGTTCTCTGGTTCTACAGTCCTTGTACGTACTTGTAAGTTTGTTTTAAATCTATTGATTTCTCTTTTCTCATGGTGCTTTTGTTTTTGCCTGCAGCCCCAAGGGCTGTGGAAAAGTGCCGGAACCGGACCTAGCTGGCTACCTATATAAATTTTGCTATCCGATGCAGCCGTCCTTTTTTTTGAAGAAATAAGAGAATGTTGAAATGGGCAGGAGATCATGGTGTATCTGCTTTCGCATGTTGCTGCTTTTATCTCTACTTTGCAAGGGATTTATATTACGTAAGCCTTTTATCTTGCTAAAATTATAAAACCAACAAGGTTTGTTGTTTAGTGCCTGGACGAGTCCCTATTCCCCGATCTTTGCGTGTAAAATCCATCATTTCTCGAACTTTTATCTCATGTGTGCTTTGTATGTTTGATATTGACATTATCTGTAAACTATGACTTGATCGTATTAATCTTGTGCTGCTGCTGCTTTGTGTGTTGTTATTCTTCAAAACCCTTAGTTTACAAGCATTATGCATATCGAGCATGCTGCTTTATAAACTATTGAAACAATTTCAGACCTTGGGACATGTCTGTCGGGGAGTAAGCTTAACAACCATGTGGTTGTCTGCATTATTGTTATGCTCTGCTCAAAATAAATAAAGCTAAACCAAGGGACCATTAACTAGTTTAGGGTGAAGCCTGGTTTCAAGTGTGGGAAGTAGGGGCTCAAATTGTTGGCCATTGACCTTTTAGTAAGGAGCAACTGGTACCATATTTTCCCTTGCTTTTTCTATCATAATCATATTTATAGTAACCTAACCCAGGCTTCGGCATGTGAACTACAAGGACTTTGAACTCAGGGCATTTGTCTGTACAGATACAAAGAAAAAGATGGGTCCAGATGGGATTATATTATATCCATTAATTTAGGTTTGTTGCAGCAAAGATTCTGTAGAAAGTAACTGTGAACTGATACACAACACATTGAAAGAGATGAGAAACGATAGAGATTTTGATAAGATACTGAAGCTTATCTTTCTCCAGAATTATTACAACCAGGATAATGGTAAAAAGAAATTTGTCTGCTTCTGTGGTTTGGCTTCTTGTTGCTGTTGTCTATTTTATTTTACACTTAAATTTTATATTTAAAATTTTTATGTTTTTGAGTGGTCGAAGATATTTATATTATTTAATAAAAAAATACCTCAAAATATAATATTTTTATTTAATAAAAAATTAAATTTAAAAGTAAAATTATCAATTTATTCCAGATTTATATTATTATAAAATATAAATGCAAATTTATTTATTTAAATTGAGTTGTATAATAATTATACTGATTATATAGATTTGAATTGATATTTTATCTATCATAATATCTATGGATTTAAATTTTAATTAAATTAATTTATTTTTATTTAATAACAATGTGATCAATATTATTTTTTTAATTTTTTATAGGATATTTTTAATTATCAAACTAAATAAATACTTTACGAGTAAAAATCTTTCATCATATTTTAATATTTTATTGATGTCCTCACATCGAAGATTTAGTTTAAAATTTAAAGTTATAGCTTAGAGTTATACTTTAAGAAATTAAAGATAGGAGTACTTTTTAAAAGTTTTTTATAATATAATATTTAAAATTATAATTTAAAATTTATTTTTTTAATATTGATATTGAAAATCTTTTGTTCATATATAACATCTTGATTATAATATTTATAATATAATATTTAAAATTATAAGTTAAAGATAAGAGTACTTTTCAGCAATATTTTCATACACTAATTTTCAAAAAGAATCTTAAGCTTTTGATATATTTATCGGAAAAAATCTTACCCACTTAAATATAATTAAACTGGTAACTTATAAAAGTATCTTAGAATTATAATATTAATTAAATTAAGCTTTTTTTTTTTTATTTAGAGGGTTAAATTAATTTTTTAACATTTTTTAAAATAATTAAAAATACTTAAAAACTGTCTTTAAATCTTGATTTACTTATTATTTTAGACCTTAAATCTTGATTTACCAATTTTTTTTTAATTTTAAAGTCTTTATTTGCCTCAAACTTTAATTCACCTATTAACAACAAAAAAGGTACTAAGAGTTTATCTACTTGATTTTCTTAGACATAAATACACATGTTTCGGAAATTTAAATCAAGTTTGGAATAACATTGTCGCACCAATGCACCTTTCACTATTGTATAATTGTTGGACAAGTTAAGTCTGAGAACAAAGCTGTTCAGGATTTGTCAGTTCCAAAAACATATTATCCCAACTGTCTGTCCCAACCCTTTCAATCAATTCCAAGGTTTCAGTTCTCTGTAAGTTCAGAAACTGTCTTCCACTTCACAGTAACTGAGCTTTGCATAGGAACCATGAAGTTCTGATTGCTGGATTGTGTTATCTTTTTTGATCACTTCTCTCTGCAACTGCTCAAATTTGGCTCTCAGGTTAAAACCTAAGGGCATTCCAAGATTTGAAAATCTTTAGTCAAAATCCTCACTCATTACAGGACTCGACTGTTGGTAAAATAAAAACCCTTTTTTTAAAGAAAGTGGGATGACAGCATAAGAGCAATGGTACTGCAACTTTGTCTTTGCATGAAAACTGTGCCAAAACCTTACAGCTTGTCTTCAACCCTACAGCTGAGATTTGCACATCATTTGAACATTGTATTCTCAGGGCCCATCTCTTGTATTTTTTCTATCAGCTTTTCACCTTTCCCGACCACTAACTTTTCAGAGTAACTGTAGTCTTGTTGGCACTTTGTTATCCACTTTTATCATCTAATAATTTATCACTTGGTACTGTATTGATAAACATGATTATCAAGTTGATGAAAATAGCTTCAGATCTATGCAGTTTTCTTCTAATTATGCATCATGGTGTAATGCATATTGGTTGGAGAATCACATGGATACAAATGATTGCATTCTGTCTTTAGGAATCCAGTTGTAAAATAATATGATGTAAGAAATCTCTGGCCATTGTCATCCTCTGCAACTGCAACTGCAAATACTAGCAGATGACTGAGAGAGGCTGGAAATGATATAGAAAGCATCAATTTTATGGGTGGGGTTGAGTAAAATATATGTGTCATCATTATATTTGTTTTTATAGATTAAGTATAGAAAGCATGTTTCTTTATTATATTTTTATTTATTAAAAATAAGATTTTGAGTTTAAGATTAAAATTTAAAATTAAAATATAAAGAATTATATATAAATTTTTTTTTAAGTTTAAAGTTTAACATTTAAATTTATAACTTAAAATTTAATTTTATAGTGTTGAATCATGAAAAAGATCGGAGTTAGGCAAAGTTTCTTTGTTTGTATATAATATAATAGTTTTAATATTATAAAATATAATATGTAACATTATAAAAGATTTTAATTTTAGGATAAAATTTAAGATTTTAGTTACAATGTTTTTGAATTTAAAGAATATTATTAGAATTCAGAATATATAAATTAAAATTTATATATATTATTATGAAATCTAAACTCTAAATCCCTAAACAGAACTTTAAGTTGAATCTTTAAATCTATAAATTATAATTAAGACAATCATTTTTTTTAATATTCAATAACAATGTATCGAATATAAATTCTACTATAAATATATCCAGACAAAAGATCTGGAAATAAGCATCCATCCCATATGTTAATGGCCTCCATGCATTCACAAGAAAAACATGGGGTTTTTAAGTTTACCAATTTTGCTCCCTCTTGACAGGGATAGACTTTATGGGTGTTGTATCCCTAAGAATTATATTTTATATATATATTTATATTTTTTATAATTTAAATATAATTTTTTGATAATTTATATCTTTTTATATAAAATTTTAAGTCCGTCTCAACGTTAACTGCAGTCTGATCGAAAAACCACTGTTAAAATCAATTTAAAACAGTCCCCCACATGACTTGTTCTAGTTTTTTTAGCACTTAGCCACCATATCCCAATTTTCCAACCATTGAAACCGACCTTGACCTTGGACCCCATCGCTCGTGTCTAGCTACATTTAGATGAAATCCAAAGGTTACTGTTAGAAGATTGGAAACACAAGCATAAAGAGAAATTAAAAGTGATAATAACAAAGCGGTAGCCAAGATTCATTGGAATTTGGTAGGTAAAAAGCAAAACTCCAAAACTAAAACTACGAACCAGTGTAGTTGAATACGGAACGTGTTCATTCAAATTCACAGTTTTTATATCTAAAAGGAATCTTGTGGTTTGAAAATGATGCAAGTGCAAGTGCTTATATATATCCGACAACGAGCGTTGCTTTGTGCTTTGCATGCGTGCCAATAATTCACTTGGTTTAAGACCAAGGCTGTTTTAGTTTTTCTTCAGTCTTGGTCAGTTAAAGGCACTGATAATGTAGATTATCTTAGGTTTAGCTTTGCCATTATATTTCTAATCCAACTTTACCCATATAATAATATAAAGAAGTTGATATCCACTTACCTGTCCTTGTGACTTAACAAACCCAATTACTGGGGGAATAATTATCTTGGTTTTGCTCCACTTTTCTGACATCTAGAAGATTACGACAGCATGCACATTTAACAGGAAAACAGATGCTCAAAATACTAGCTAGGCTGCTGTTATTTGCAGAAAGACGTCAACATACAAAAAGGGTTTCGAAATAAAGATACTAGAAGCTGCTAGTGGAAGAACCCTTGATTTTCAAGCATGCATGGGGAACTGTACTCTAGAGTTAGACCACAATGAATAAAAATATTATAAAGAATATATAATATTTTAATTTTTATATTTTATTATATTTGCAATGATATTGCATCGTAACTATACAAATCCCGTAGTCACCGAAAATAAAAATAACTCTGAATGGTCCCTTTGATCTTTGACTTCGACCACAATGAATGGCGGACCCACATGGCATTTAGTGCTACGTGGGATTCAATAACTGGCGGGCTCCACAAGCTTTGTGCTTTTTTAACTACCTCGGTACTCACAGCCATGTACTGAATTCAACTTATTTGATAATTTTTATATTTTCATTAAGATAGAAAGCCCGTTAATTGATTATTAAATAAAAGTGGACATATATTCAATGCATGATTCAAATTTGAAGTGCAAATCTTGTGACCAAATCAACTTCAAAAGGACGTAACGTTTCTATTTGATTAATATTTTTTATCATACAATTGAAAATTTAAAAATAAATTATTTTATGTTAATATTAATTTGTGTGAAAGTTACAATACTTAGACATAGACTATAGAATAGATATACATTAAAATAATCATATAATATTTTTTTATGTGCTAAAATTGCTTTTAATCAAATTATTACTTTTATAGGTTATGTTGGACATTGAAAATTTTTTATTTTAAGTTTTTAAAATATTTTGTGAAATTAGATTGATTTATATGATTAATTATTCACTATTGAAAATTATTGTAGTTTCATATTTATGCACTAATTATCCGTTTAATATTTTAAGTATGTATTAAGCTGTAGTCTATTTGGAGTTATGGTTAAATTCAGTTAAATGTTTTTTTATAGATATCATTCTCAATTATCTTTTTCAATTCATTATGTTAAATGAGATTATTTTTACCTATTTATTATACAAACATCGGCTAACATTAATTTGCGTAACTTCCGCTGTTATTTGACCAATTTTGTTCGTCAATTACACGTAGGAATCAGTTTGATTTACTACATGTATCTGTAATTATTGATTAATTAAATATTGATTAATGTTGAAAGATGTTTTTGTTGTGAAGTGGTTTGAGTCTGATGGAAAGAACCAAACCAGTGATTCGATCGATCTTCTCGGTTTGCTAACTTCGATAACTCAGGCACTCACCCATTAGGCACTCGGAGTTGTTTTAGTTCTACAAATAAAATATCTTTTTGAGTAAAATATACAAATACAATAAACAATTTTTAAAGTATAAAATAGTGATATAAACAATAAATTTAAGTTTTTATTATAAAATAATTATTAAGTTATTTATCGTTGTTAAATAATAAAAATAATAAAATATTTAATCATCTATGTTAATAGATTTAATTAATTTATTTTTAATTTAGCTTTTATTATTGATGTTTAAATTGATTGAACATACAAATATTAAAGTTTAAGAAAAATCTACGACGAGCGTCGAACACCGTTAAACATCACTAACGATGAATACTGTTGAATACTATTAAACTAATTAATACAGATTAAAAAATTTAAGGACTCAACATATATTTATAAATTATTCAAAATAATTTTTTTATTAATTTATTATATATATATTATTTTATTTTTAAAATAATTGAATAAAATATTATTTTAAGTTAATTTTTAAAAATAAAAAATCTTAAACTCTAAACTCTAAAACCAAAATTCAAAACCTAAATCACTAAACATTAAACTCTAAACCCTAAAATATAAGATCTCAAAATCCTAAATTCAAAACCTAAAATCAAAAACCCTAAAAATACTAAACCATAAACACTAAATCTAAACCCTAAAATCCTAAACCCTAAAATAACCAAAATCCATGTATCTAATCTTAAACTAATTTTGGATTTCAAGTTTAAGGTTTATAATGTTTTGGATTTTAGGATTTAATATTTAGTATTTTTAACTTGATTTCAGAGTTTTAAGTTTTAAATTTAATATTTTTATTTTTAAATTAAAAATAATTTAATAAAATATTTTAAAAAAATAAAATATAATATATAAATTATTTAAAATTTTATTTTAAATAATTCAAAATTATATGTTTAGTCCTTGATTTCTTTAAATTTTATTAATTGATTTAATAGTGTTCAACGGTATTCATCGTTAGTGATATTCATCAATGTTTGACGTACGTGGTAGACTCATCCTAAAGTTTAAGTATGTTATTATACAAATTGATTAGATGCGTAACTATCGCGTCTTTAAAACTACAAGGTACAAACCATTACTTCCCAACAGGAAAGGTGAGATGAATTATGACCGTATTGTACATGGTATCGTAGATCTTTGTTGAGAGGATACTACTTATCCAATGACATATTCCTGTACAAGTGGTAACAGCGCAACATACATTTTACCTCCTCTCTTCCCTTGGCTTCAATGCCCACACTTGGCCCCATACCTACCACCATACTCCATAAATGGGTAAAGAACGAATGGGATCATTGAATATTAAAGTAGAGAGGAATCCTATCCCATACGACGGAGGCACCAAGTCCCAACACCTCAAAGGGACAGGGTCTAAAAAACACGGACACATACCTTCAACAGAAGGACAACAAACCTGTTCCCTTCGACTTTTATTAGATATATAAACGAACCGAATAAATATATATAAAGATGTATTATGTTATATTATTTAATTTTTATCAATATAAATAAACTTTCACAGAATAATTCGTGAATTATTCGATAAACATTTAATTTGTTTACGACCTTAGTCTTCGTTCATATACTTTTTTCTGATTCCTTTTCAGTCGCAGTAAATTTGTTTCTATGTACGTTGATGCAGTAATAAATATTCAAAGCTTTGTTGCCATTGACATTTGCCATCAAGCTTATTTAATTTTTCCACTGAGATTTTTACCCATCTAGGCTGCTATCCTAAGTTTCTACTAGTACCGTGCATTAACTTCTTAAAGTAGTAGCTACTGATCTAAAACATAAAAAACCAAAGGGGAATCTCTAAAACAGCACTAGTTTTAAACTCGTGATTGTTATTTTTTATAATATTATCTTTTAAATTTAAATAATTTTTTATTTAAAAATATAATATTTCTTAACGATTTGATAATATTGTTGAGTTTTTTTCATTTAAATTTTCTTAAGAACCATATTTCATGTAAAAATGTAGTGATTATTATATAATATTTTCAAAGTTTTTTTATTATTCTAAAAATAAAATAATAACTATTCTAATTTAAATAGAAGAATAATTTAATTCAATTTTAAATGATAATAATAAATCGTCTAAAACACTAACTTTTCTCACTCAACCCTAGATTTTGTTCCATGGTTCTGCCTTCTCCGTGGAGAGTGTTTTTAAGATCATGAAAGAGAAAAAAAAATCATCATAATCATCAACCAATGATTCTACTTGATCAACGGCTATGATTTGTCGGAAAAGGTCTATGATGAAAAGTACGATGAGATGCAGAAGAAACAAATATTAATGTGTAACAATGTAGTATTATAATATAATATCCCTCGACACCTACCGTATATATGAATCATGCATGAATAACAGATAAACCCCAAAGCCAAACTTTTTTTTAAAAATTATATTTTATCAACTATGAGAGCATTAACACTCTCGGGTGGGGAGAGTGAATATCACGTGCTTTGAGAACGCACAGTGATTTCAGCTCACGTATAAAGTTCTGCGCGTGAAGAAAGTGACATACAATGTGCATGGATCCATGAAAGAGTCATGGAGTAAGATGATCAGGTTACGGGTTTTATTTAGCAGGTCGGTGGAGATAACGTGGTGGAGACAGAAAGAAGAGGTGATCGTTGACCGGTAACGTGAAAAACATCCCAACACGTGCCGGTTAAACAGGTTAAAATTCCATTTAATTACCGTTTCGAATGGATATATATTCAGAGGAAGTAGAGCTTACCTCTGGATTTTTGCAAACAGAGAAGCGAGAGAGACAAGCAGCAGTAGATCTAAAGCCTTTTTTTTTTAGCACAGATCCTTTTAGGGTGTTATAGTGCAAAAAAGGAAACAGAAAAAGGGTAGAAAGTAAAGAAGCAAAATCCATATACTTTGTCGCATTTGATTTGATCGATCCCATGCTCTTCGTATCTTGAAGCTTTGAATCATAACCCTTTTGTCCTCTGTTGCAACCTTAGATCCATCAGAACAACAACCCTTTTTTCATCTTCTTTTTCTACTTTTCATGCTAAAAGATAAACACTGAAAAATGGGCACCGGTTGGAGAAGAGCCTTCTGCACTACAATCCCTAGAGAACCAGAAAACACTGTGTTAGACAAGCCGCAGCAACAGAGTCCCAGTCCCAGGAATTGCGCAAAGCTAGGCTTTTTTTCTACTGGAAGTAACCCTTCGACCCCTCGTTTGCAATCGCAACCAGTTTCTAGCCCCAGTCTCCGTTGCCGGACAACCGTTGAACCGTCTTCCACAAGCGAAAGCCCCACCATCCAATCTAAATCCACCCATACTCCTAGAGCAGCTACTAAAAGTCCTAAACCAATTCTCTCGTCCAATCCTTCCTCTCCTCGTTCCCCTCTCAAGCTCTCACTTTTCCGCAACAGCTTCAAGTTCAGAGTAAGTAATATGAAAATTCCGAATTTTAATTGTCTAAATGCAGCTAAATATTGAATGTTTGCTGGCGTATGATAAACTAAAGCTCTTTTTTTTTTTTGTATTTGAATTTTGCAGAGTAGTTGTGGAATCTGTTTGAACAGCGTGAAGACAGGTCAAGGAACGGCCATTTACACAGCTGAATGTGCACATGCCTTTCATTTTCCATGCATCGCTGCTCATGTTCGTAAACATGATTCCCTCATTTGCCCTGTTTGTAATACCACCTGGAAAGATGTTCCTCTCCTCTCCAGTCACAGGAACTTAGCTCCTCAAAATGAAAACGTTCGGATTGAAAGCACCACTCCCAGAATTGAAGATAAAAAGACCATCGAATCTTGTTCACCGAGAATTGTTCACCAGCCGGAAACAAAACCGAAACCCAAAGCCAAAACATCTGATTTAAGATCCTACGACGACGATGAGCCACTGCTTTCCCCAACCGCCGGTGCTCGTTTTATTCCCATTCCAGAAGCTGATGAAAACATCGAAAACGAAGAATATGACGACGTCGAGGAGTTCCAAGGGTTCTTCGTTAGTCCCAAGTCTTCATCCACCGTCAAATCTGATGACGTAATATCATTCAGCGACCGTGATTTGAGGAATGTCCAGGCCAGATTGTCTCCCGAAGCGGCGGTCATTTCAGTGGGCCGTGGATACGAAACTTACGCGGTGACTTTAAAAATCAAGGCCCCAACTCCCCCTGCAAAAATGCTTGCTTCTTCGAGGAATAGTAGTAATTCGACGTCCCGTCTGGATCCCTCGCATCGTGCGCCCATCGATTTGGTTACAGTTCTTGATGTGAGCGGCAGCATGACTGGTGCTAAACTCCAGATGTTGAAACGCGCCATGCGTTTAGTTATATCCTCGCTTGGCTCGGGTGATAGGCTTTCAATCGTGGCTTTCTCCGCTACTCCAAAACGGTTATTGCCTCTGCGGAGAATGACGGCTCAGGGTCAAAAGGTTGCTCGGCGCATTATTGACCGTCTCGCCTGCGGCCAAGGCACCAGTGTTGGCGATGCGTTGAGAAAAGCGACCAAAGTGCTCGAGGATCGGAGGGAGAGAAATTCAGTTGCTAGCATCATGTTGTTATCTGACGGTCAGGATGAAAGAGTCCAATCCAATGGTTCCAATCAACGTCATCAGTCAAGCCACGCATCATCCACCCGTTTCGCTCACATTGAAATCCCGGTTCACGCATTCGGGTTCGGGAATAGCGGCGGGTACAGTCACGACCCAGCTGAGGATGCGTTTGCTAAATGCGTTGGTGGGTTACTGAGCGTTGTGGTCCAAGATTTGAGAATCCAGCTCAGCTTCGCATCAGGCTCCGCACCAGCTGAAATAACAGCCGTTTACTCATGTAGTGGAAAGCCTACTGTTTTAACTTCCAGCTCCATCCGGCTCGGCGATTTATACACAGAGGAAGAAAGGGAATTACTCGTGGAACTGAAAGTTCCGACTTCGGCGGTTGGATCCAACCACGTGATGTGCGTTCGCTGTCTTTACAAGGATCCCGCCACACAAGAAGTCGTATACGGCAGAGATCAAGCGCTTCTCGTACCTCGTCCCAATGACGTTCGATCATCGGCTCCCAAAATCGAACAATTGAGATTCCTGTTCATCACGACTCGAGCCATAGCCGAAGCGAGAAGGATAATCGAGTTCAGTAACGACTTGACGAGCGCTTACCATTTGTTGGTCTCAGCCCGAGCCTTGTTGGTGCAATCGAATTCTATGTGGACCGATGAACACGTCAGGGGTTTGGAAACCGAGTTGGCTGAATTGCACTGGAGGGAAACAACAGATTGTGGAAATCCAACGTCGAAGGGTGACTGAAAGGGACAGAGAAAGGGAGAGTGTGAGTATTGCGATGGATGAAAACGGCGATCCACTTACTCCTACATCAGCCTGGCGAGCGGCTGAGAAGTTGGCTAAAGTTGCAATCCTGAAGAAGTCTTTGAGTAGAGTCGGCGATTTACACGGCTTCGAAAATGCTAGATTTTAGATTTTCCCCTTAATCATTACGTTCTTGACTTAAAACCCACATTTCGTCTGTTTAGTAAATGACTTTTGTCTTTTCAGTGTCTGGATTTTTCTTGATTTCTCATCATCATTATCAACTTACAAAGTTGTAAATGATTGTACAATCGTGTTTCTTTTCACTTTATGGAGTCCTTCGTTATTCTTCTGTCTGATCCAGTTTTTATAGTTTTAAGAACTTATCCTTTTGGTGCAGAAGAGAAGAGGTAGGATTTAAGAACTGGTGTAAGAATGATTGGTTTGGTTTGGACTTGGAACTGATATGATGAATGAATCATTTTCTCGTTATTATATTCTTTGTTTATTATTCTTACTGTTCATCTTCCTTTTCATTTTGTTTATTATTCTTACTGTTCATCTTCCTTTTCCTTTTCATTTTCAATTAATTAATATATTTATTTTGTAGTAGTATTATGAGTTCTCACGTATAGGATGGCCTTAACGCTATCGCATTATTTTTCCTCACATTCAGATTCAAATACGCTATTTTTAATTAATATATTTTATTATTTAATTACAAGGATGGTTTCATTTAATTAGAAGGATGATTTTGGATGTCTTTGTCTAAATAAGAATGATGTTTGAATTAAAATAAATGATCGTATATATTTAAAATTTTTTAATAATTTTATAGTTTTAAACTGATATAATCACTAATTTTATTAGGGGTTCAAACTCGAGTTTTTAATTTTCGTTTTAATTTTAATAACGGGCTCAAAGTTTAATTATTACATTAAAAATTCAAAAAAAATATTATATTATTATATATATGTTATTTAAATTAAAAATCAAAAAATATTACTACATTATATATATTTTATTTCTTTTTGCTTTAGTTTCGTTTTATTATTGTTATTATTGTTGTTATTACCTATTTAAATTTTGTTACAAACTTTAAAATCAAATATATATATATATATATTATTATGGTTGCCTTTTATCTATTAAAACTTATAAAAAAATCAAAAAATATTATTATATTATGTTAATTTGTTTTTGTTTTTGTAAATATATTTCCCTTTTGACTTTGAAATATAGATCTATTAAAATAAAGATCCAAAATATTATATAATTAAGCTTTGTCCTTAATTTTAAAATTCGGTGTGTTTTTGTTTATTTATTATTACTTATTATTTTATTATTATGATACTTTACTATTATATTATATTATTATTATATGAATACCAATATTATTAAAACTCAATTTTATAAATAAATAGCCCATAAAATACAAATAAATAAGCTCATATGTTTATTAAAAAGTCCATTTACAAGTCCAATACAATAATTAAGCCCGGAAATAAATAATTATATAGCCCACACCTTGAGCCAAACCGGTTAAACTCATCTAACCTTAATCTAATACATGAAAAAACCCTAACACCTCTACCTCTTCTGCGCAGCTGATCGTGGACCGTTGTATCCGATCTGTGATCCAACGGTCGAAATTGAAGGAAGAGAGTTGATTGGATCTGCCACGCGCTCACGCGCGCCCGTTGGGTGCCCTTTACGCACGCGTAGCGCACACGCGCCCGACCCTTCAGTGATCGACTCGTCCTTTCGACTGCCCAGTCTGCTCGTCTCCTCGATCACATCCACCGTCCGGTGGTCCCCCTCATTCTCCAATGGCCACGTACATGCAAAAAACAAAGAAATATGTCAGATTGTACAAGTAATCAAAGACCGAACGCTGATATTCTCAGTAATTTCAGAGAGATTTCAGAGGCCGTGCGAGCATTAAAGCAATTCGTACATCATAGAGCCAAAGAACAACAAATATCAGAGGCATTAGGGTAGCTTCAGAGGGATAGAGCAAAAAAGATTAGGATTTTCCTCTTCTCTTTTGATTGTAATGATCCGGCTATAAAACCGAATCAAACAACCATCGTAAGGGATCTTTTTTCTCACCATTATCAATACAAGCAAAAAAAACTATTCAGAGGTAAATCCTATCGAATTCCCACTTTACATTCAATAACGAAAAAAAGTTTTAGGGTTTGTTTGGTTTACCTTTTTGATTTTGCCTTGATTTTCCTCTCTCGCCGGCGACAAGCCTTGGTCGCAAGACCGTTTCGGTGAGCCAAGAAGAGAGGGAGGCTTCGTTCTTCCTTTTTTTTTCTTCGAATCAAACAAAAACGAGGATTTTTGTTTTATTTTTATAAAAAGTGGAGGTTTTGGATCTGTTTTAAAGAAAAGGGGAGCCTTTGTTTTGGTTTCGGTTTGGTGAAGCAAAAGTTTGGTTTGATTTTTGGTTTTGAAAATGAAGGTTCTTGAGTTGGTTTTAGTTTCGTCGGCCACCGCGAGCGGTGGCCAGATTCTGGGTTTTACGATGAAGGGACGCGATTTCTGGGCAAGGGGGATGAACATTCATAAGTTCATCCCTTTTCCAGATGAATAACCACAGAGAAATGTTTTTTTTTTTTGGGTTCTTTCGAATGAAAAAATGAAGTAAAAGGGAACCGATTTATTTTTAATTGACTTTTATAGTGCTCTTAAAGCAAAAAATGGAGTATTTACCATTTTAAACCCCTCCGTGTCATGTAAATAACGTCCTCGGTCCCTCATTTTTTACAAATATCTTCAATATGGTCCCGATTCGGGCCGAAATCGTGATTTTAATAAAGGTTTTATTTGTTTTAAGTCCCTATGTAGTCCAATCATTAATTTTAAACCTTTCCTCGCTTAGTAATAACGTGTGGAGGGATTCGAAGTTTTCGAATATTTTCAATCTAGTCACTGTCAGTAGCTTTTTTTTTCTAATTTATCTTTTATTTATTTATTTATTTATTTTATCTCTAAATCTTTTTATTTTTATTGCTATTTATGTTTTTTATTCAAGTTTATAGTTATTATTTATGTTGTATTCTTATTTGTACATATTTATTTTGCTTTGCATATTTTAACCTGTGATATTATGTTTACGTGATGCTTTCATACATGTTTTATTTATGTATTTTTATTTCATTGTGCATGTATTCATTCATATTATACATTTAAGGTTTATGCTTGTTTATTTTATTTATATATTTGTCATGTTTGCATTTATTGTTTATTTATATATTTTGTACGTACTTGTCTTAGATATTTTCCATGTTTTTATTTTTATACATATTTTATTTATTTGCTTTTTTATATTTATGTGTGTACATATATTTATGTTTGTAGCATGCATTTTCGTTTATGCCCTTTAGTTATTTGTATACTTTGTAGATATTATAATGTAATTGTTTTATTTTGCTTAATGCACATCTCACCACAATAAATAATGAACTTAATTTCAAATGTTTTTATTCGGTCGTAACGGGCCCGTATTCCGACGTATTGGTCGCGGTGTATGCGTTGCCTTTGAATAAAAATACAGTAAAAATAAAATTTAATTCGAACATTAAACATGTAACGACACAGATTCGGATCCGAGGGTCGGGTTAACCCGAGACGTTGGGCCTTGGTTTCGGGCCCCGGGTTTGGTTAGTCTGGGCCCCGTGGGACCTTAGGCTTGTCGGGCTTTGAGTGGTTTGAGTCTTAAGAGTTTTAAGATGAGGGCATTTTGGTAAATGCCAAAATAAGTTGTTTAGAGGGGTTTTGGGGGGATGTTCTTCAGAGATGAAGTCATTAAAGCAGGGTTTTTTTTTCCTTTTCTTTTATCTTCTTCATCTAGAGCCCAAGGAGGAGTAAAGGTAAGATCTTGCTGAGTTTGGGTTAGAATCCCATTTTCTTGATGAAGAAGAAGTTGTAGGGCTGTCGAGGATCTATCTTTTAAGCTAAGAAGTGTTAGTTCGATGAAGAGAAGGGTTCAAGTGAGGGTTTTAGGGGAAGCTCGGGATTGGGTTTTAAGAGCTTAAAATTTGAGTCTTTTTGTATTTTAAAGCTCTAGAATCATTTCAAGGTGAGTCTAATTCGTTCTTTATCTTTCTCTTGTAGAGAAAGAGACTTGTGTGCCATCTTCAAGCTTGGGAAGGTAAAAGCTTATGTGGAAGAGGAACTTGAGTTTGTTGCTATTGCTTGCCAAGGTTGGTACTCCCAACTCCTTCTTCATCCTTCATTCATGGTAGAATGCATAACATATAGAAAAAACCATGTATGTGTGTTGTCTTGCTTGGGTTGCTTGAAAATGGGTCATTAATGGTGAAATCCGAGTTTATATGTTTAATGGTTGGAAATTGATGTTAAAACATCCTGAATACACTTAGAAATGAGTAGGAAAACTTTGGGATCGTTTAGGTGAGATTTGGGGGTGAAACTCTAGAATTTCTAAGTGCAGACTCGTCCTTAGTGCAGGGGGTATCGATACTCGGGCTACCGGTATCGATACCCATTAGAGCTTTTTGGCTTGTTGTTTAGGGGTATCGAACCTTGTTTCGATACCGTGGATTCCAGAAACTTTTTGCATCGATATGTGTATCGAAACAGTCTTTTCTTCTTTTGTTGACTTTGACTTGGGTCTAGTGGTATCGATACTGGTATCGATACCTGTGTGTTTCGATACCCTCTTTGGGTGGGTATCGATACAGGGTGTTCCGATATCCTACTTAAGGGTATCGATACCTCTGTATATTTTGTCTAAGTTGAGTAGAATTTAAGGGCTCGATGATCTTAATAAATGAATACTTTAATCTAAAAGCTATGAAACGAATTATTGAACTAAGATTGATAATCATAACCCCGAAAGACTTAAGTATGATAAAGATTAATATATATTGTTGTGATAGATCCTAGGTGGATCGTTTGTGTGGTTTGAGTCTTTTGAGTTCGAAATCCGGATATCTATAAGTGTTGCAACACGTCGAAGGCCATCCAATGTAACATTCCGGGTGATGATTTAACGACTATCCCGAGTGTAGGATCTCGATGCTGTGTGGACGCGGGCCTCATTCGAAGATACTCAATGTGACATTCCGAGTATGGGATTTGGAGGATCCCAATGCTGTGTGGACGCGGGCCTTAATCCCGGATGTAGGATCCCGATGCTGTGTGGACGCGGGCCTCATCCTTGAGTATGGGATCCCGATGCTGTGTGGACGTGGGCCCTACTCGTAGTGTAGGATCCCGATGCTATGCAGACGCGGGCCTCACTACCTTGTGTGTTTTGATTGATTTGTATATGATGTGTGCGTTAATATACATCTCATTTATGCCATGTGATAGACAAGCATGCTAGACCTTCATACCATGCATATGATTTATATGTCATGCTTTACTGCTTTGATATGCATGATGTTGGCCGAGTTTGGCGTATCCACTGAGCTTGTATGGCTCAGCGTTCGAAATCTGTTTTCGTGCGTAGGTTAGGTGGAGCGGGATTCGTGGAGCACCATCAAGGTTTGGACTTTCAGCATCGACCGTGTTGTCATAGTACAGTTATTAGATGTAGTGGGCTTAGTACTATGTTGAACCCTATATGTATTGTAACTCTGTTATTTTATTGGGTCGAATGTTTTTAAATGGTCTGTAATATATTTTGGAGCTCCGATTTACTTTGAATTATTTTTGGGTTCGTTTTAATTTTAATGGACTATGAAATTGGTTTTGGACCTTACGTGATTTTTATTATTGGACTTTTAAAGGAAATTTTGAAATACGGGTTTTGGGCCGGAGGCCCAACGTGACATCCGGGTCGGGTGTTACAAAACAATTTCTAATTTAAATTCCACTTTAAAACTTAAAATTTCCAAAATTAATTAAGCGGTTATTTTAAAGATGTCAATTTTGGGCGGTTTTTAAACCCTAAACTCGTTTTTAAACCGTAACCGACTCTCGAACCCAAATCTTTTTGAATCTCTGATTTTTACGGTGTCCGGCCTACCAAAGTGGCTGGTGACGACTCTAACCTTTTTTCAAATCATTTTCCAACTCTTTTTTCAAAACCAATTTTAAAATCATTTTCAATTTCTAAAATTCTCAAATCCTTTTTCAACCCTAATTTTAAGAATTCCCTAATTCAAAATTCTCTTTTTCAATTTCAAACCCTAAATTCCCAAATTTTAGGTCTAAATTCCCCTTTCAAGACCTAATCCCAATTTTAAAAATTAAACCCTAAATTTCCTAATTTTGAGACATTTAATCTCATTTTTTATTCTTTCAAAATAGTGACTCTCATTTTTTTCACCACACTCCTTTTGACCTTTTTCCCAAACTTTTAATTTTTAATTTTTAAAGAGTCGCTACAACTGGGACATTGGATAGATTTTTGTATAGTAAGATTAGGAGATATTTGATTGATTCTTACCAAAATTAGTTTGTAAAAGTTAAATTTAATGAAATAAATTTTGATTTATCTAAAAAATAATAGTTCTTTATCAGTTAAGATAGATTTGTATGTTATAAAAAAGATTTTTAAATCTTATTAAAAGTAAGTTTTAAGTTAAAAGAGAAATTGTTTTTTTTTTTAAATTTATTCGATACAAAACTTATAATTTTTTAAAAAATGAGTTTTTATTCACATTCAATAAAAATAATTTACTTTACGTGAACGATTTATGTTATTTTTAGTTCACTTAGAATAATTTACTTTCCTACACTCGGTTTTATCAATGTTATAATTGCCTTAGTATTGTGGTTGCGTGTAGAAAGTATGGTTGGGTGTGTTTCGTTTTTTATTTTTGTGTTTTATTTTTATTTTACGTTTTATTTTGTTGAAACACTATATTTTTCATTCTCTTAATAAAATATTCAGTCTTACCAATTTAAAAAAAGAAGTCAATTTAAAATTCACAGTCAATTCGTCTTACTTAGATAATTTTCCAATTATTTCTCTAAAAAGGAGTCTTCCCTTGATCTTGCCCATAACACAACTCGGAAATGAATGGTCTATCATAAAAAAGGCATTATGTTAACTATTTCTTTTTATATATAATTTTGATGTTTTTTGTTTGATTTTCTGATGTTCACAAGTTTTCATAGTCCTCTATCAACACTCTCACAATCACAGACGAACCCACCATGGATGACACATAGGAAAGGGCATAGATCCTGTAGGTTCCATTTCCTCAAGGCTTTCATTTGCTTAGCCTCAGCTTAACACTAGCACAAGTCATGTGGGAAGCTCCTGAGGAAGGTAAGGTCCACGTTTGCCTTCACTTTAGGAACATGGGTGTTACTTGTTATTCATATAAAGTATATATGTTTCAAAGGGGAAAAGTAGAAAAGCTCAGGGTTTTGTTGAATTTAGAACCAAGGGAAAATGGGTTTTCTTTTTTACTTATAGTTTTCCATGAAATTGTTGGGAACCGAGCGAAAATAAAATAAAAACTCGTTGAAAGGCAACTGATGTTTAGGGTTCTTAGCTTTGAAAGGAGAGCCCTTTAGGTTAGGTTAGTGTTTTTCAAAGGGAACCAACTCTTTCAAACCTTTTAGAAATGGGGAAGGAGTAGGGACCCCATAAGATTTTCATGTTTATCGATTTTGGCCAACTTTCCAAATCCCAAACTTCATAAAAGATTCTTGTAGGAAAATTCAAAAACTCCTAACCTGAATGATTTAACAGGGCAAGGCTAAGACCAACCGTGAAATATCACAATCATAATCCTTGTATCAAGGAGTTTACATTATACTATTTTAGCATGACAGGCAGTGTATTTCGTTTCAACATGATCAGTTCATGCAATTTCAAACAAAATGTCAAACCATCACAATTTTGCATTAGCTTGCAAGTCCCTTTAGCAGCGCAATTAGTGATATTAGCCAACTAATGACAAAGAATACAATTATTATTTTGTTCGAAAACGAATAAAAAACATTATGGACCCAAAAATATTGCAGGTTTTATAGTGACAGACAAGGGCAACCGGTGGTTATAAAAGACCTGCACGTCTTCTCACTTTCTCACTCGGTTGTCCTTGGATTCCAAGCCATGGCTGGTTTGTCTGGGGTGATAACATCATTTGATGCCAAATGACAAAAATAAATGGTCCTATTGTGAAGACTCTGTCAGCATTATTGGTGAAAAACGATAGCTCGGGAGGTTTAGACATCATCTGATATTTGATGAATGAACCATGTGGCTTAGTGTACACTCAGGGATTCCTTTTTGAATCCTACTGTTGTCTATGTGATTCTGAAGGACTATAACAATATATGAGCCACTAGACATCTGGGGGCACCCTACTTTATGTTATGTCTTCTTCCATTTGGTTCTTGGAGGAATTCAGTAGTCACGGACTTGTCTGCCATGGAGGTACCTGTTTGCACCTAACCCTCCACACAAGGTTCGTTTGTCCTTTGGTGCAAACCATGGACAACTTGCAGCTCTTGGTTCCGATCAACCTTGTCGCATGGATTAAAAATAACATGATGAGTGGAGAGCCTGTATTTTAGAACACAAGTCAGAGTTTTATAGGAAATAACTTCAGGTAGCTCCTATTGAACAGATACCCTGATATAGCCCAGAACTCAACTGTGGTTCCTGTCTCCAACTAACCTGTAATGACAAACAATATGAACCTTCTTCTCTGTCTTTCTTAAGCCCAATAAGTGTTTTAGAGCGATTCCATCGAGGCCTATTAACATTCCACCACCACTATTCCCTGGTAACCACATATACTCTAGAGCAGGAGTGTGAAAAAAATACATTGGATAAAAATAATTTCACTTAATAAAAATAAGAGAAATCTGAATAAATACATTTGCAGAAAGTTCCAGCTCTATATTAAAATAAGTAGTGGTCGCTTACAATGAGTGATGTTGTTCCAATAGATGTCATACATTCAACAGATGAATGTTACACGGATCAATCTCATTTCACACTACAAAGCCAAAGACCACCAACAAGCATGTAGTAGGAGTGTGAAGCCAAATAAGATTCAAACACAAAAGAGTCTAAATTACACAAATTAATGAATTGAAAGAAACCCCACAAGAGCCTCAAATTGGACAGCAGCAGATGAAAACTCACCATGAGGTGGTAATCCACTTATTTAATGATGAGGAAGTGTAATTGATTGCAAAGTGAGATTCTATATTGACACTTATTTTTGGTTTTGTTCCACCTTGGCTCGAATTTTCTCTTCTAAAAGAGATATATCTGTCTCGAGGCCAAACATTCTGTTAAGAGCATGCATGTTCTCAAGGGTCTCACTCAGAGTTCGACTGTCACTACCATCACATCTCAGGTGCTGCATTGGACCATGGAGAAGTTTATTCACAATTCCACGGCTAAGATCATCCACTGCCTTTCTTGTCTTCTTTGGGATATCTTCACCCATCTTCGATAAGCACTTCTCTAACTCTGCAGCTCGAATTCTCTCTGCATAGGCTCTCAATTTCTTGATGGTTGGAACGGTTTCCAGTGAATCCCTCCATGCTTCAAACTGTTTTGATTCCTCAGCAATAATGGCCTGAGCTTCCATTGCTTTTCGTAGACGGTCTTCTTTATTAGCAGCTACAACCTCCTTCAGGTCATCAACATTGTACAGTCGTGTGCCTTCAACATCTGAGACACATGATCCCACATTTCGTGGAACGGAGATGTCAATGAAGAGCCTTGAACCACCAACATCAGAACAGACAGGGGGGAGGCCCTTGACATGCTCTTTCAAAAACAATGGGGTTTCTGATGCAGTACTAGTGAAGACCACATCAGCTTCTGCTGAACAAGCGAGCATGTCTGTAAGGGGTCTGTAAATAATCTCAACACCTTTCATCTCCTCACGTATTGCTGTGACTTTCTCCTCACTTCTATTAACAACAATCATCTTGGTGCAACCTTTTGCCACCAAGTGCTTGATCACAAGCTTTCCCATCTTTCCTGCTCCAATAATCAACATTCGAGCAGTAGCATGTGAGGACTCAGGTAGCTTCATCAAAGCAAGTTCAACAGCAGCAGAGCTAACAGAAACAGCCCCAGCAGCAATGTTAGTCTCTGTTCTAACTCGTTTCCCAACAGTAATTGCATGTTTGAACAGCCCACTAACATTCCTTCCAAAGCCAACAACACCTTGCCCAACTTTGACAACTTGTTTAACTTGTGCAAGAATTTGACCTTCTCCAAGAACAAGAGAATCAAGACCAGCAGATACTTCAAAGATGTGCTGTGTAGCATCCTTGTTGTACAACAAAAACCGGTGCTCACAAATCTCAGAAACTGGGATACCACTAGTCTGCAACCAAATTGCAAAAACTTAAACTACTGCTAAATTTAAAGTTTTCATAGAGGTAAATATCACAAACTATGGAGTCCAAAGAATATTTTACCTTTGACATCCATTCAGTTACTTCTTTGACACCACGATGCTGCGATAGAGCCACAACATATATTTCCATCCTGTTGCAGGTGCTAAGAACAGCAGCCTCTTCAATATGATTCAAACCACATAATTCCCCAATGGCTCGTGGCCATTCTGCTTCTGGAATGGCAAGTTTCTCACGCATCTCCACAGGTGCAGTGTGAATACTAAGCCCTATGACCACGATGCTGCTCCTTTCCTTTGTATATCCTGGCATGGACCGATAATAAGATTGTGAGGAATATTAACATTTATATTCTGCAAAAGGAGTATGCAATACATTTGATTAAAATATCTGAAAAAGGCCTCAAATTCTGCGAATTCTAATTGAAGATAAAAGGGTCCTATACTAAAATGTTTGTTCTTAAAATCTAGAAGTTTTCACATTAAAGGCAAGGAATTATACCGATTTAAGGAGTTAACAAAACAGGGAAGCCCATGCAAGCAACAATAGTAATATGTACACAAAAAGGAGATTAATGATGGTTTTATTGATACAATGGCAAGGTGCGTATAAAGAAATAATAGCTTCTATATTTAAGGCATAGCACAAAGTTTGATTCTGTTTTCCCATCAACTAACAAGGCAACAAAAGCAAAAGGCAAGCAAATGCATGTGCAGTAGGTAAAAACAATGCCATAATTCTTCTGCAATATTAGTTTTGTTCAGCCTCATACAGAATAAAACTATACAAATAAACAATTTTTAAATCGTGGGTTCTTTTTAATCTAAACAATCATTCCTAGTTAATTGATGCTCTAAATCTCTAAAGATTGTGAATTGGTTAAACATGTCTGCTCCAAAAAATTGAAACTTTTCAGTCATCATATTAAGCAGCAATCCATCAAATTGCAATTCACAATAAAATCTAAAACTGAATAACACAAAATTCAGCCAAAACAAGTGAAGGAAAAATTTAGCAGAAACTAAAGGTAAACGTACTGTCCGCTGCGGAAGTCTTGAGCTGTTCAAGAGCAGAGAGCGCAGAAGCCTTGGAGGGATCGATTCTTTCGCCTTCGTTAATGGCGTCGGATTGAGCAACTTCACATCTAATTCCACCAATCCTCTGAGCCAAACCTTTCTTTCCATGATAAGGCTTGGAAAAGGCCTTCATTTGCTTCTGAGAAAGAGAATAAGCCCGGAAAGAAGAAGCCGAGGGCGATGTGCAAGAATTGACCAACAAACACTCCCATTTAGTACCGGAAAGAGTCGAAGAAACCGACATGGTTTTGATAATAAACCCCCCTGAAACTCACGACCCGAAAACCCAAATTAAAGGTAAAAGCAGATCGTGAACATAAACGAGAATTTTCTCCCCCAGAAAACGAATGAAAAGGCTTCAGGGTAAGGTGTGGACTTGGTTTAACGGGTATGAAACTGCAGAAAATCAGAATTTACGGGTCGGGTCAATTCAAGCTCTGTGTTTGGTGTAAAAAAGGTGTGAAATTCAAATGATTGGTTGAAGGAGAAAGAGAGAGGATTCTGACTTTTAGTGATGCGCAATATGATTGGGTGATGAAGCACACGTTTTATCCACACTCTTGTTTTTATGCTTTGGATTTTCATCCTTTTATATAGGGACTGGGTCTCCTCTCCACACTCCTACGCCCCTAAATCCTTTGATTTTACATTTCCTCGTTAATCAAGCAATGATTTAGATTTTTTATTCCTTAAAAGTTGCAACATGGAATATCAGAGAATTAGAATCTCGACTTCACAATATAGCCTAGCAGATCTTAAAGATCCTTCATACTCCATGGCCTCAAATCTCCCAAAAGAAGAGAAACAAAGCATCATTGTTTCTAGATTATTGGAATTTATCTGCATTACATTACCAAGCATCATTAAGATATTTTAATGTGTGTAATGTAGGATGTAAGAATCAAGACAGATGTTTTAAATACTTAAATGCTTCTGTAAGTTGAGTTGTGATAGATTGTTATTAATTAACAACAATAAACGTACATTAAGAAAGAAGGTAATGAAAATCCATATCAGGCACAAGTTGGGGCATGTTCCAAGTAGTTTTAAAAAACTCTATGAACTTAAAGGATTTGTAGGATATCTAAACCTAATCCGACAATCTTGCCTTGTTGCTAAAGGAGATGTCTGTATAATATATGATTTTATTATGTACATGGTTTCATCTCATTTCTCAACAATCCATTTCTCAAGACAATGTACCTGCAATTTTGTGTTTTACAAAAGCAACAACAGATGTCGACTGAACAGTCAGACTCGTGCAGGTGCTTGAACTGGTTCTTGGGGGAGTTTTTGCTTGGTGTGAAGATTATGTTTTTTCTAATACTAATAAGGGAAAGCTTTATCTTCAAAATGTTTGTTTTGTTTTCGTTTTTGGTACAAGGTTGTAGTGCATGCCAAGAATCTTCGCATAACTTGGCGCTCATAGATTTTTGGTTTGAGGAAATCTGGTTTTTGTTCAAGAAAAAACAGGGATTCGGGATTTGGTAAACCATCAGAAACCAGATTCTTTTTTATGTATTTTTTAAAGAAAGCCGCATGACATTTAAACAAAAACAACAAATACAGATACAAAATCAATGACGATCAGATATGCATTGGTGGACAGTAATATACGGGTCCAGTCTGCTTCCAAAAGCCTTGTACAAAGCATATAAATTGCGTTCCCTCAACCTCTTGGCTTCTGAACTTGAGTGGAAGTGGCATAAAAAAGATGCACAGATCCATCTGTGCAATTTGACCTATCAGGATGCACCGATCAGCTAGAGTTATCTGGAGAAATGGTACACTTAGTAAACCTGATACATTTAAATATAATGGATTGTCCAAGGCTTGCTAGCTTGCCTTTTATTAGCAACGAATCTTTAGGATAAACTTGACAGTACTAGAGTTAATCGATTGCAAAATTGTTGAAAAAACCAGATCAAATTCAACAAAATAGAGTAGAAAGAAAAAATTTAGTTTAAGAATATAAAAATCTTTAATCTATTTTTTTGGTCGACAATGCTTAAACTAGAGACCGATAGCAAGGAGGGGAATAAGTTTCAGCAAAAGTAAAGAACTTGAGGAAGAAGTTAGCAAATTATAGCAAATGAAGAATTTCTGTTATGAATTTAGTATGCGGTAAACTAACTAAAGCGATAACAACATAGACTAAGATACAACATGGTACATGCATGAGTCCTCTAACCTAAACAGTTAAAGGAATGGTTGTTGTTCCTAAAAGTCACAGGTTCAAGCATCAGCGATGCCATCAGAGTGATTAAGCGATAAAGTTAAATGGCGAAGATATAACATGGTACATTAGGCTAGACATGCTTGAGCGCAATGGTCACGTGTCCTTGAGCGCGGCCCATGGCACATGGACGTGTAGTCAGTTTCATTCAAGCGGTTATGTGCATTGTGCACGCCTTTAGAATTAGGCCCAACTCCCTGAGTGCCAATTGGTATGAATTTGTAGCCAGGAGAGTCTACTTTGTGTTTCTTGGTCTCAAGGACAATGTTTTGCTTAGCCTGTCTTGTAATTATTAAAGCTTGATGCTAATACGAAAACATAGCAAGTCTCTCAAGACAGCATGAGATCAGTAGTAAATAGATGACTTCGACTCCTGTTTGCTCATTATTTTTTTCTCTACATTGCAGGCGTCCTTTTGTTTTAATATCAGCCTCTTGTCACCCCTATCATTTCTCATTTCTTTGGCACATGGTGTCATAGATGCTGCAATTATTTGTGGCATTGCATGCTCAGTTTCTCGTACGGTTCATAGTTGGGCCTAAAACCACTGTTCAGCTTCAAGGTATATATATAGGTTCTTTGAATTGTGAGAGTACAGACAAGTCCACTGGTAATGGCAAAGAATCTTAAACGTGCTTGCAGACATTTTACCTCAACTCAGACTAACCATATCATGACTTTTCTCAAGTTTCCCCCACTTTTATCTCATTACCTGGGTCTATTCTCACTATTTCCAGGTGGACTGTTTTTTAACTGGAAATTACAACAGGTAATAAGTTACTTCTAACGCCTGCCTCCAGATTTCTTGCATGATAAGCATGTTGTATAAATGTCATATTTTTTTATGAAAGTAACTATGGTGATTTGCCACTCAAAGAGATCTGGAATCTAAATGCAATCATCTCATGTAGATTTTGTTGATCTTTATAAACTTTTAGGATCTTCTTTGATCATGCTTACAGATCATATATAGATACATATGTTACTTGTCTTCCAAGTTACAAACTCACTTGTCTTGCCATCAATAATTTGTTTGGACAATAATTGTATAGTTAGGATACTTTCGTGTCAGTCATTGGCATTGCCAGACCATCTCCCTTGGCCTTGAGTGTAACAGTCCAAACCTCACTTTACTTGCAGGAACTTCTTTGTCTCGACTACAATTCATCCAAAGGATTAGAGTGATGATCGAATGGGCATGCTTCCGTATTGGAGTCTCTTTCTCTTTTGACCGGGATTTTTCTCCAGCATAATCATCAACCATTATAAGCACCGGTCTTTGGAACTTTCTGCTTATACGAACAAAAATTATGTCCTTTTTAGTGTCTCTATATAGTATAGACACATCAACACTAAAAATACTAAACGCTTTATGTCTCTTTTAGTGTCCTTTTTAATATTGGAACATGCATAACGACACCAAAAAGAGCTAGATAATTTATATTCAAAAGTTTTAATATCTTTTCGATAATTTTAGAATTCGAATTACTTACCGTAAGTAGTCTTACCAAACACTTTTTATGTCTTGTTGGACTGAGTTTTCCCAAAACCCCTCTTATTTGTTGGGTTGTTGGAATAAAAAATGGAGTTGGAAATGTGAAACCATAAAAGAAATACAGTAGAAAACAGGTAAACAGCATGAATCTCCCAAATGAACAAACAAGAACGAAAAAAAAGTCAAACCCTTAAAGTCAGAAAGTGGGAATCTCTATTTTCATTGTTTGCTTACCTTTCATTTCAAGGCAAAAATATACTTTGGAGTAATAATCAAGCAAAGCACACATCGTTCTCTCCTACTCCTTCTAGCCTTATCATCCACGTGTTTCTCGACTAGAGTGTTAAGACAATTTGTTTTACTTTCAATTTCCCATAATATTAAAAAAATACATATATGTTTATTATCATAAAGCTATAGCTTTGCACTCTTAGTGGCAAAAGACACGTCTTATCTTGGATCACAATCATGATTGCTTTCTAATTGATTGACTTTACATTAACGAAACTATATCAGACATGTTTGATTGGGTGAACGAGAGAAAGTGTTGAAATGGTCGGTTCTTGTTTAAAGGAACTGAAAACTATAGCTCTAAAGAAAGAACAAACCTCAATATCAACATAATGGTCTTTTGGAAACGTGTCCATTGCTTACTGCATGTACCCTACGTACATATACGTATGGTGTAGACAGTATACGTATTGCATGTTGCAGTATATTATATATGGGAAAAGTCATTGCTATAATTTCTCACTGCTGCTGCTTTTTTGCAGTTCTTCGGTGACCATCCAAATACCACAGGATTGGCATCTTTGAAGTTGGAAGTGTATATATAATTGACATGATCCGAAATAGCTATAGCTAGGCAGGGCAACCTTTTTCTGTATCTTCTTTCATTGGTCAGCACGGCATATTTTTGATCGCTTGCAAGCCTGGCCATAAATTAGGTCCCCGGCCCTATATGTACCTTTTAGCTTTCTTACACTCTTTTTTCTATAAAAAAATCTCTAAGATTCGATGAAATATGTTATACTTTCAAAGAAAATTTAAGTTTGAATCCTATAGGCGATGTTTTTGAAAGAACAATCATGAATAGTATAAATTAATTACCAATGCTCCGAAAACAAGGTTTGGAATCCATTTGTCCAAAAGAAAAGCCATATCTTACGTCGAAAACATGTTCGTTTGTCCAACTTGATTGACTTTCATGAACAGGTTATGCATGCAATCCCAGGGTGTTGTTTCCGATGGCTGCGTGGGGGGACAAGACGATGCAAAATTATTACTCCCACTTTAGGAGTGTAGGTTTGAGGATATCAGCAAAACCTGGCAAATGAAAAAGCATAAATCAATAATGTGGATCATTGAATAGAATACCCCTATTTTGAAGGACTTTTTTAAAGGAAACAATACACAGAGTAGTAGGGGTTTTGGAGTTTTTGACATATTCTTCAATGGCCACTCGAAACACTTGTATAGGGTAATGGGCAGTGGCCAGGGCGGCATAGCTTAGCTTCATTCCCTTTCATTTCACTAAGAAAGATGAGGGACGACCACTACGCTCAAGGAGGATTTGATGCGTGGGGTTATCTTTGAAGACACGTTTATCAATGTTTCGGATATTTTTGTACACCCGACAAAAATTCAAAAATAAGCTTAATAAAATGAAAATATATTTTGTTAATTTAAATGATTAATTTAATATTTTATTAATAAATCTAAGCGGTTGTTTATGTTACTCTTCATCCGAAATCGTTCTCGTCCCGGTGAAAATTTTAGATAAATAGTACTAATACTTTTACCAGTTTTAGCCATTAAATTTTAAATTTTACACTTTACGCCTTAAAAATATATTCTACACTAAATTCTTTAAACCCTAATTATAAATTTTTACTTTAAATCGTAAATTTAATTTTTAATTTGATATATAAATAAGAACAAAAAAAATAAAGGATTCTATTACTAATCAATCCGATTATATATTCCGATATTGGGGGTCAAAACCCTTTCTTTGGTGCATTAACACTAATTTCTGAGCTATTGGGGCGGTTTTATTAAATTTTAGGGCTTCTTTGTTTGAGATTTTTGATCGGTGAAAATGGGATTCT
Organism: Abelmoschus esculentus; assembly: GCA_035048815.1. Classification (NCBI taxonomy): domain Eukaryota; kingdom Viridiplantae; phylum Streptophyta; class Magnoliopsida; order Malvales; family Malvaceae; genus Abelmoschus; species Abelmoschus esculentus. The sequence continues at coordinate 6,576,827 of JAUCBN010000008.1, read as the reverse complement.
TGTCACACAAAATATGCCATTGGCGCTCTTGTGTTCAAAAGCAAAGTGGGATGAGGACATAAAAAATTCATATTCAAATAGTTTATTTATATGATTTTTATTGTTATATTCAGTGGCATATGCACATATAGGATAGGTGCGTCTGGTCTCACTTTAAACTTTTTAAAGTTCACACATTTACTTTTAATTTTTAAAATATTATGAATTAATTTGTAATTTTTTTTCAATATTTATGAGTTGTGCTTAGTGTCTATCCTAAAATTTTAAAATTTTATGTGTGTCCACCCTTAAATATTTTTCTAGATCCGTCACTGATCATATTATTAAAAGACTAAAAATTAACAAATAGATATTATCCGATAATTATACGAAACAATTTAAAAATTATTTATATTAACATAAATATATGAGATTTCTTAATGAAAATAATGCAAAAATAAATTACAATTCATATATCAAAATATTTTTCTAAATATATCCTATTTAAAGCAAAATTGATAGCACCATAGATGTACCTCCTAATGGATGTGATTGTGAAGTGACTCTCACCATATTATTTGCATATTCTTTACTTCAAAAGGATTCCTTAAGATTTTTTTTCCTGGACTGATATTCAAATTTAAAGTAAAATGATGGCTTTAACCATTGCTTAGCGCACTAATTGAGATAATTAATTCATTTTTAAATATTAGTGAAAACAGTACATAAAATAATTATGGTATTTTCATTACACACTTTTTTAACACAATATTGTAACAAGTTGTGTAATTAAAACATAACCTATAAAGTACATTATCAGGTTGATGAGGATATGTTTTTTTTTTATTTATTATTTTCTAAGTCGTACTTTATACGACCAAAAAGTCCAAAAGCTACAACTTTTGGAATATATATATCAAGAAGGAAAAAAAGTTTTATAAATAAAAGTTAGTGCAGCATCTATAACCCACTTCCTGGAGTGCCACACGTTTTAAAGGTACTTGTTTTAACTCAGTTGCAGGCTCTATATCTGTAATGGAGATAAGGGAAAATACAGGACAGGTGGTGTAAACTGTAAACCCCATTTGTGTCGTATTGTTTTTAATTTTTCTCCTTTGCACTATGCTAGAAGTGTAAAGCAAGTGGTGGTGGAAACCGCCAAAAAGCAGAGGCAGAAGTAGACAGAGGTACTATTCGGTAGAGCTTGTTTCTTCAATGGAAGCAGAAGCAAAAACCAACACACTCTCTTACGATAGAGTTGGTTTTAAAATTTTAAAATTTGTATATAATATAAAAATATTTAAATATATGTTATTAAAAATTTATTTTTATTTCTTAAATTTTTTTATATTTATTTTTTAAAATTTTATAAATTTACCCCTTACATAAGAATATTATTAGTAGTACTCTGAATTTTAAACTCTATTTTTTCTATAGCTTTTTATTTTTGTTTATATTTTCCCTCGCATATATCCATCCCATCGTAAACATGGAATCACTGTTAGCCCATTGATTCGTTCAAATAAACAAGTCTAGTGTTGGTAGGAAGAGAAAGAGGGGCATCCACTGCTTAAACTTGAATTTAATGTGGCCATGGCAACTAATAGACCCGTATTTGCCATTTATAATAAGCTTAAACTAACTCATTTTTTAGATAAATATATAAGAGCTTGGAATGGACGATTTATATTATTTAACGTTTTAACATTATTAAATTTTAATAATTTTAAGTGATTATTAAAAAATTTAAAAACTTGTTAGGTAGTTAATTATATTCCAAAAATAAATTATAAATATTTTATGAATCATTTTCATCATCTCATCTATGTTCTTATTCAATTAAATAAAATTATAATAATTGAGGGAATATACACAATATTTGGGGATTTAAGATTAATGATCAAAATTTACCTATTTTTAAATTATTCATTAGTTTTCAAGTGAGAGTATGTTGGGAACAAACGATAGAGATTGGAGTCGGGAAGATGAAGAGTGATGACAAGTCTGAATAATTTTTTTTTATAATTTGTTTATTAAAAATATATTACGAAAAATAAAAATCATATGACTTTATTTATGGATAAGTGTTTGAGTTTATTTATCTAAACCTAAAAAGAAATACAAACCTTATAGATACCCTTGGACGATTATCTCTTTTAGGAAATTCTCAAAACTGTACATATACTTTTATTCACATCATTCATGTGTATATTTTTATCTTGTACATGGATAATTATAGTAAATTTTATACATCCAAACAGTTCAGTCCAATCTCTACGTATATTCTTAAATTTTTTTTAAATTTATCTCTTTCCATATATGATAAACAACTAAATTTTAAGCAAGCTTCATGATGAACACAATCAAACTCTTACCTTTTAAGCTGGAACATAACCAAAGTAATATCTCATCCTAATCCAAATTTCTATATTAAATGCTTAGAGATTTAGAATAATTTTTCAGATTTGTTTTGAATAAGAGCACTTAGCAAATAAGTGGTTTCGAGTCTCTTGTCCAGCATTGCAAAAGATGCAATGGTCAGTTTCTGATAATCACATGCACTATAGCCTATCCAAGGTTGACAAACGGTCCAGAATGACCATCCAAGCAATCATAGAGTGCTTGGGGATAAATATTTTATACCATATTAGTTTGTGCCAAACCACTTTTGACTCAAAAATACGAATATCATTCTAAATATGTCTGGTACTGAAAACTTCTGCGAAAAACATAATATACATCTTGATCAATAATCTATATAAATATAGATAAGATAGTAAAAATAATTTATAAAAATTTAATTTTATTTAAAATATTTAATTATATATCGAATTCTAAAATACAATTATTTAAAAAAAAATAAAAATTGATATTTTGGGGTATAAGTAAAACGTGCCATAAATGATGTTCCAAGCTGTACAAAGAGAGGTTTAACTTGGACTAGCCTTTTTTATATTAAAATAATAAATATATTTCCCATCAAACAAGATTCTTTAAGATTGGACGCGCTTTAAAGCAACTAAAGAAAAATACAAAGGTTGGAGTTTATTAATTAGTAAAGTATTATTACAAGTTCAGATAGCATTGCCGTTCTTTAAAAATATGATTAGTATGCTAACTTTCCCTTTTTAGCAAATGCTCAAGCCTCAAGCGATGGGTTTACATCCTTAAAAGGAAGGGAACAAGAAGAAAACCAGGCAGAATCTAACCCTGTCACTTCTCAGTTGGTCCAAAACATATATTAAGATAAATAATTTAGACATATTTATTTCATTATTAATATATTATAATAATCCCCAATTCCGAACATAAACCGAAAAAAAAAACCAAGAAAACTAATATCAAAGGCTCTCCTGTACAGTAGAAATCAGGGTGGGAAAAGTGCTACAAACAAGTTATGATCTCCCGATTATGAGATGGCGGGGCAAAATATGAATGTGTGGCAAACTCTGATTAGTGCGAGTTAGATAAGAGAGGGCTTGTTTCAAGGGAAGCGGACTTCACGAGTTCATCATTCATGCACAGAATGATCTCCTCAACGTCGCCCTTGTTCTTGTTGTTGGTGCCATTAGGGTTAGGTGAAATCAGCACTGGTTTGTTGTTGCTGGTTGTTTGTGTCAGCACTCTGGCTCTCTCCACTTGAACCATCCAATCTGTTCTCCAAAGAACTACTAGCATGAGCGAAGCACAAGAGGCTTGAGCTGCAAGCAAACCGAGCCAGAGTCCGGCGAACCCCATTTTGAACACGAACCCCATTAGGATAGCCACTGGCATCCCTACAAGGTAGAATGAACCCAAGTTTATGTTGGCTCCGGTGGTCGGCCTTGCGCTCCCCCTCAACACCCCACAACCGGTTGTCTGAGGGCAATTCCCAAGCTCACATAGCCCCGCGATTGGCAATGCAACGGCTGTAAGCTCTAGGATTTCGGTATCGTTGGTGAAAAACTTGCCCCTTTGGTGTCTCATCAAGGTCGTGAACAACATTGCCAAGAGGCCTATAGATACGGCGCATACGAGGGAGACGATCATGGAAATACGAGCTTTCCGGGGCCGGTTTGCACCGAGTTCATTCCCGACACGTGTGGAAACTCCTACGCTTAAAGCCGAAGGGAAGCAATAAACTAGAGAGGTTGTTTGAATAAGGATCCCCATGGAAGCAATGGTAGCCTTTGGGTTAACAAGCAAACCACACATCAATATCATGAACTCGTACCACCACCATTCGAGACAAACCGACACACAAGTCGGCACAGCAAGAGCAAGCAGAGACGACCATCCTTTAAGACAATCGATGCTCGGAGTTACCCAAGAATCCTTATACACACCCGATAAGTAAACGAATGAAGAGAGGAAGAGGAAGACGTTGAGATTAGTCCACACCATGGATATAGCCACCCCTGCTACACCAAGCTTGAAATGGAAAACAAGAAAATAATTCAACGGGACGTGGAGAACCACAGAGATGGCCGAGCAGTAAGTCACAGGCAACGTAATGCTTTGAGCCCTGAGGTAGATTCGAAGCGGGTGAAGAAGCGATAGAAAGAAAAGATCAGGAACGGAGAAAAGAATAAATGTATGAGCCACGGATGATATTTCTTGGTTTTGACCACACCAGAGAAGAATAGTTTTCATGTAGACCCACATGAAAGAGATGGGGATAGAAGCCGAGAGGAGGAGAAGCACCGTTCTCTGCAGTGTTAACCCCAGGAGTTTCCATTGTTTGGCACCATAAGCTTGTCCACAAATGGGCTCCATTCCCATGGCTAAACCAGAGATTACAGAGTAGCCAGTAATGTTCGCAACACCAATAGCAAGAGAGCCACCAGCGAGCTCAAGTTCACCAAGATAGCCAAGAAAGAGCATGGAGATCATCGCTCTCGAATATAGAAGTAAACTACTAATCACTGTCGGGCCTGAGATCTTCCCTATGGCTTTTATCTCTTCCACAGCCTGAGATAAATAGTTAAATACAACATTAGATGATATATATTGATAAAACAAATAAATTTAAGCATTTTTTATACCTCGGAGAGAGTAGGCAATCTATGGAGTTCGACATCATTGAGAATGGGAAGATCCACAATTTTGTTGCAAAGGGTTTTTGTAGGAGGGAGAAAGGAGGATGTTGAAGAAGATGGGTTTGGGTTATACATAGCTAGAAATTAGCTATCTTAAATTTATGGACAAAGAAGTTATGGGGGAAAAAGGGAAAGAAACGAAATGAGAAGGGAATGGATAAGTTAAAATGAAAATTGATTGCTATGGTAAAGAATACTGCCGTTGCTTAGTATGTTGATTGTGCTTAGTATGGTCGATATTTATACAGAGCCCGTTGGGGCCTACGCTTTATGTTCTCACAAAATTCCGAAGGAAAAAATGACTCAAAATGCTGTGGAAGTTGGCCGCCCACACTATCCTTTCTTTAGCTTTATTTTCTTCCTTTCTCTCTCTTTCTTAGCTGAATGTGAAGGTTAGTCACTTCGAATTTGAATTCTCCTTACATGTTCAACAAGTGAGGCGGAGAGTATACTTCCAGAGAAAGATATTAAAAATGTGTGCATTTGCACTATTAGCTTGAACTAAAAGAGAGACATTTACAAGTTTATGTTGAATTTGTCCATTAACTTGATCCTCTAATTGGAGAAATGACAGAAGCATATCAGCAGAATCTTTGTCTATATCAATGTAAATTTGTAGGCAGAGAGATTGGTTTTGCATGTTCTAAGGCAGCCATGCATGTAACATGTTCCTATCTCGCACAACTCATGTAATGTAAACCCATACCAACGCACCAGTGGAAAACCGAACTTATATACCCTGAGACAAGTTGTTCAATATGAGAGGTGACAAGTTTTTTGGCCGACATCTGCGTTTTTGCCTTTTGGTCTCGGCGAGAGGTGACAAACGAGTTATTTGATTTGAGTTCAATTTAGATTATTTTAAGTTTTATTATATTCGGTTTAAGTTTAGTTCAGGTCTAGCTTAATTTTAGTTCAAGTTTATGATAAATTTGGTTCAAGTATCAGGATGTTGGGTCAGTTAATTTCGAGTCCACTCAATATCAGGTTAATAGAAGATCAATCAATTTCAGCAACATTTTAGAACGAGTTAGACTTTTCCACCATCTATATCTTTATGTAGCTTTTATATTTAACTTTTTGATGAGTTGTGTGACAATTTATATCTTATTTTTTTATTTTAATATTTTTTTATTCTAGGTTATCTTTGGTTCAGGTTACTTTCGGTTTAGATCCATTCAATTCGGTTAAAAATCAATTCAAATCCATTTTCGGCTCAATTAAAATATGATTTCAATTTGATTTATTTTGAATTTCGAATCAAATTTAAGTCATCATGTTCAAATAGATTCCAAGTCTTGAATCAGGTAAATCGATTCGATTCTCGGATCAAGTTTCATTTCTAGTCATTGTTCGTGTTTGAAATAAATATCCAGGTTTCAATTAAACCAAATAAAATTACACTTTATTTTTCCTACAATATGAACCTGTGGTGGAGATTCATTCTCTAACATATATGGCTAATAAGTTGGCTACTACTCCATCGACGACTGAAAAACCACAATGCATAGAAAAAAAAAGAAAGAACTGCTTGTTGTTTCTCCATCAACAGATATGCTGAGATCTCAACCTCTTATAAAGTATCACCATAAGCAATAAAATACTACAACAATTGAGCCTTTTCAAAGTTTAGCAGTCTGCAGCGTGTATGTTTGCCGATCTTGGGCAAGTTCCAAGCAAATACTACACGACATGTGGGGATTTAGGTGTTTCGACTTTCGAGAAACCGAAGTGTCATAGCCAATGGATAATTTCTATTTTACAAAATAATAAAAGTGGAGAACAATTGGTTCTTTGTTGTTTAAAAAAGGTTATCTTCATGGGTATGTGGAGGCAGGTATTGTTTCATGAAAGGGACCACCGACCGTGTTAATGGATACAGCCACAGGACAGTAGATATGGCTGTATGGAGAAGCAGCAGCTGGAAGAAAGGGAACACTGATACATAATTACGTGCTCCATTTCCAACCATTTATAATATATATTCCTTTTTTATCAAGCCAAGCAGCTTAACCCCGTCTCTGTCTCAGTTTGCAGACTACACTCGACAGCTTTGAGAATTGTTTTTTTTTCCCTTCCATTACCAGACTCCATGCATCTCCTGCAAGATGAGAGAACTGTGTCATCAACACTCAAAAACCCAATCCAACAAGCAACAAATGTTCGTCTCAAAACTAACCCAGTTTCGAATCTGGCATGTTTACTGGGGACGTGGGGTCCTGTCTACATGACATGATGTTCTGGAATGACAAGGATGGTATTCGTTTTCTAGCGAATTTCTATTGGCATATCATCAACAGCAGCTTTCGTACTATACCCCAAATATATACGGGTTTATATTCCAGGAAGAGGATATGCAACAGTGACAGTACCTTTCATAGATTTTTATATACTTATTGTCTACAAACTCGAATAAATATGATTCCCCCATAACTTTTTAAGAAAAAGCTTGATGCTTGCTTGCATAATATGTATTCAGAAAAAACAGGGAATATCGAATTGATGCGTTAAATAAGCATAATGGAACTTGAATGTACAGAAATAAAAAAGAGCAGAGAATAAATTATTTATTAATACTGTTTTCCAGTTTCCAAATGCCCCATCTGCATCTGATGGACCCACAATTTTATGTAAAGAGTGTAAACTATCAAGAAATTATAAATGCAAATTTTAGAATTTTAGGGGTATAGAACTATAGTCGATAGAAATACAAAAAATATACAAAATATAAAGAAACTTGAAAATTTTAGATGGTGCAACTGCCCCAGCACCCCTATGTCCGTCCCTGGTGTCAGTGATGATAATATACGAAGAAATGGCACCAAAACCAATGCACTACAGGCATGTTGATATGGTACAACTTTTAGCGATATTACCAGAAAGGCTAATATTACAGTCTCAGCCATTTCATGGACACTGATAAAAGTGCAATAAAACACAAGTTATTTGAATGTTTAGATGGCAAGCACGCGCAACAGCAAGGAGGTGATATGTGCTAAAATTTAATAAAACAGAAAATAATTCAGAGCATAAAAAAATATGTCTATCAAAGATTTTCAATCAGCACAACTCCCATACTGTTGACCACAAAGCACAATTCACCACCTTCATTCAACAAATTCTGGCACAAGACAATGCATGAGATTCCAATACATCATGATGGAACCACAAATGGGCAATTGCAATGTTTCCTTTCACCCAATAAAATTCTTTGTAGAAAAAATAAAAAAAGTTGAATTGATGTTATCTAAGGAATATATCCCATCCAGCAACAACTTATCTTGGTGCTAAGGGAAGTAGTAGAGTCCCGGACTAATTCTCGAATCACACACTCGAGGCTTTCACCAGCATTACCAGCAGGTGGACATATTTTTCATCCAAATAAATTCCCCACTGTTTAAGTTGCAGTCATGATCAACATACCCTGTCGGTATTTCATTTTCCATCATTTCCATTTTGAAGGTCTACCCCAATGAATAATTCCGGGAACTTATTGTTCTAGAAACAATCTAGTTCTAAGTTTCTGGTTTTTAAGCTAAAAAATTGTAGAAGCTTTAAACTCAATATTTGCACCGTAACATGCCGATAGTATTTCAAATGTCAAAAAAGAAAATATGCATGCCAAACAAAGCCTCAGATTGTAGTAATTTTCTTGATCAATAAAGTAACAAGAGTGTATATACAAAATCTCCATGTCTGAACACTCCAATATTTATGTTGATGGCATACAAAAAATAAGGTGCAACTAAATACCTCATGGGAGGGCCCTGGCCTTCTGTGGTGTACTTCGAGGGATAGCCAAGATTGCCATCAGTCCACTCATGAGGGACGCAACACCAGCTACAACAAAAGCTGGTGAGTTTCCGCCACCAAATAGTTGATCCCATGGTCCACTTCCAACAGACACCAGAACCTATTGGTAACAAGCAAAGTTTCACAATTTTAATTGAACGATAATTCAAGAATCTGTAAATGAAAACATCATATTGTATACACCGTATTAAGTTGGATTAATTGGTCTACATATTTGCCCTTGTTGAGCTACACAAGAGGGGAGTGTCAAGTATTGTTTTTCCACATCTATTAAGTATTGAATTTTCTAGGGTCTTAATTCAAGCTGGGCCCCTCCATTTATTACCAATTGATTTTAGGGGATGCTTAACAAAATTAAACAAGAAGTGAAAACTTGATGAATCATCTTCCATCAAATTGTGGGAGTGGGATGCTTGATAGTATCTAAAAGTTTGACCATCGGTGTGCATATGTGTGCCCATGAGAGAGAGCTCTCATCAATAAATCCTTCAGGAGTTGGACATGAAATAACAATTAATTGTTTAAACCTAAGTTACAAGAAAAGCTCAAATCCAGTCAACTTTGACAAGGGGCAAGAAAGTACATCATGATAAAATAAGTTCAGGTGCTAAGCAATACCTGTGGAATAACAATAGCAAGATTTAGGACACCCATTGACAATCCTGTAGAAAACAACACAGAGACTAGCACCTGAACCACCTATCCATAAGGTAAGAAAAGAGCAACATATTAGATGCAAGAATAAACAATATCGCCTACCTTGACCAAGTCCCAAAGACGCGATACGTGTGGATATCAAGGCGTATGGAACACTGTAAGTGATCTGCAATAGAATACCAATAGTGGTTAAGTATACAAACTAAAAGCTGCCAAGTTTTTCTATCATTTTTTAAAGAAGATTAATTGAGACTTCGGCAGGACAAAGTTAACCTCATTCCCGTCATTAGTTTGGACCTGCTTTACGATCCAGCTGTCATGGTAATTGTGTTGACCATTAAATTACATTAAATAGGATAGGCATAAGTTGATGATGTTTTATGCTTTGAACCAAGAAGATCATTAAATTGAGATTGATTAAACTACATTTTTCTCACTGGCTACATAGTCAATGTGAAGAAAACAACTACAATCAAGATACCTTTATTCTTAACAAATTCAATTAAAACATCAAATGATTTTCTGTAGGAAAGAGAGCAGCTTACCGCCAATGGAAAGCCAAGAACAGAAAAAATCAGTAGTGCAGCAATCACAATGCCAGCTGGAGGTAGATCACGGCCAATATAATCCATATGGTTTGCCACATATGATAAGATTAGCATTGACAGAAAGCACAGGGCCATGAGAATGCTTGAAATTCCCCAGACAAAACCAGCTCCTCTTTTGCTACAAAGCTTCTCCATAAGCACTGACGTAATTCCCAGAACAACGGAATTCAACATCAATCCAAGTGAACCCATTCTGACCCCAACAGCATAATTTGACCCTACATTTGGCTCACCACCATAGATCTCTCGACCCATCCAATCAGTATCAAAGAGAAGAAAAGGGAACCATCCAATCCAATTCAGTGCAGTAACAGATAAGATTATCCATATAGTCCCTGAGAAATATCTAAATGTTCCAAATAATTCCCAAAGAAAAGCTTCTTCGGCATTGCCACCTAAGTGTTCAGGCCCTTCTTCATTAAAGGCTGTAGATATCTCAACTGAACCTAGAGGCACTTCCTTAGCAGCTAAAACACTCAAATATGTTGTAACTGCAATGAATAATGTCTAGATAGAAAGCGGACTTGAGATTTGCACAGTCAACATTACAGGCAGCTGTCCGGGTAAATGGAAAAATCTTAAACCAACTACTGTAAGATCCTGTTGCATAGCCAAGAATATTGCCAATAGCCATGAATAGTGAGAAGTAAGCATTTGCCACTCGAGTTCTTCGATGATCCTTTTCTGACATAAGAAAAACAGACGGCAATGTCAATTTGTGGTTGGTTTCATTGTTTCTATATTTATACATTAAACAGCTACAAACATGATTGTAATTTTAATTTGTTTCTGCATACAAGTTGCAAGGCAAAAATGTAAACACATAAGTATCTTCACTTGCTTTGCGGTTAGAATCACAAATCTTCAACAACTACCAACAAATTTCTTTTATTTATTCTACACGATGGAACTCTATGTACTATTGTCATGAAATGTTGTAGGACAGGGATAAATTATAGAAAACTTGTTGACAGAGAAGCTTGGATCCATGCACAGAAAATACATTGTAAGAAGTATCCCATCAGAAATTATAAACATGAAGATATGTCTCCTACAATGACAATTTTGTTGAACAAGCTTGGAACTTTACTTCTTTTTCATCTTAGTATATGAACTTATTCATTCTGAGGGAAATGAACTGATCGTATAATATGATTAAACGATCCGAACAAGCTCCATTACAAAATCCCAAATCAGTAACACTTCAATACTCAAGCACTGCATTGCATTTGCAAACCAACTTAACTGAGGCAATGAAATAGACAACTAACTGATCGGAACAAACAAATTAAGACAGGAAAAATTAGTTTCATAAAATTATTACAAACACCAACAAAATTGTATTTGTATCAGAATACGAAGGGGCACAACCCTCCACCGAGGTTTTGTTGGGAAAGACAAATTTCGACCAGCACTAGTCTACAGGCACGATCATAAAAGGATACAATAATACAGATTATATGAAAATAATTTATATTCCTTTGATGAGGGATGGCTTGCGGTTTAAAATTTTGGCATATAAACGACATAATTTATTTTTTACTTTCCGCATTTAAATAATTAAGCCAAAAAAATTAAAGGAAAAGAAACTAACCAGTAAGGTCAGCAAGAAGAGCTCTACAAGGCCCTTGAGTCACGTTATTAGCAACATCGAGAATCCAAAACCCGAAAACAAACGTCACTATAGCTCTCGGCCGAGACTCGTCGGTATCGCCGAACAACCATCCGATATCGGCGGAGTGACCTATGATCAAAACGGCGACGATAATAGAAACAGCACCGGCCACGATAAAAGGTCGTCGACGACCGAACCGACTGTTGCATCGGTCGCTCATGTGTCCCACCAGAGGCTGAACCACAAGGCCCGAAAGTGGCCCGCAAAGCCATATGATGCTAGCCCACTGGTGAGGTATGCCTAGCTCTTGAACATAAGGTGTCAAGAGGGAGAGCTGTAAAGCCCACCCGAATTGTATCCCGCACGCCACGGAAGCGACTCTGAACAGCTGCCGGAGACGAAATCTAGCTCGAACCGGCGGTCGGTTTGACGACGTCGGATGTCTCCCTCCTGGTCGTTGGCGGTTTACTTCGGGGGTGGCCATCCCTTTCCTTTGAATTTCAGGATATTTTCTCCACTTATCTCTTTCCCTTTCTATAACAGCTGCTGTTTCTATCTCTACAACCAGGATTTCGGGATCTGCAGTCGTTGAAAATTTGAGATTCTCGCGGAATATAGAAAAATGGCGGTTCCGGTGGAAAGGGTGGACAGTAAAACTGGCGGGTTAGTATCACAAGAGAAACAACAAGAAATAAAAATGACCTTAGAGTTGAATAAAATTACGAAAAAAATGAAAGCTAGAAACTAGGGAGATTAAGGAATGACCAAATAGGAAATTTGTTGTCCTATTCCAAGGGTAAAACTCGGATCAGACATTTTTTTACGATGTCTTGGACAGTATTCGAGACGAAAATTCTTTTTCTTTGTATTTCTCTTCTCATAAGGTTTTCGTTTCGAAATTCTATGACGTAACTTCAAATGACGATAGTAGCCTTAAAAAGATATAAAACGAGATGGTCATTTTTGGGAATGCAGAAATAAATATGAATGATTAAGGGTTAGCTTTTAGGTATGTTAAAAAGAGCATATGCTTCACTGCCAAGTATACCCAAAGGATCGCTTCAATTTATTGTCATTCGGCTTGTCGTTTAATTAGTGTCCAATCATACTTTCCTTGATATTATTTTCTCCAATTTCTCTGTTAAATAATTCATTAATTTATTTAATTAAATAGAGATTATATTTAAATTTATATAATATGAAATAATATAAATATTTTTAATTATTATATTTAGTTGAATGATTTTTATTGATAAAAGGATGAATTTCTGATGAAAATTTTTTTGATATAGTTTCTCATAATATAAAATATATGTGAAATTTATTTAATAAAATTATTTTTAAATTTAATTTATATTAAATATAAATAAAAATTTACTTAAAAAAATAATTAATTAAAATTATATACGATATGATAATAAAAGCTCATAATATAATTTCTCATAACTTAAGGACATACATAGTAAATTAAATTATATGTATATAGTGAATAATCTGTTAAAATTGAGAATATATTTAATTCATTAACGATAAAAATTTAATCTTTTAAAATAAATAATTATATTCTCGAGATAACTATTAAAATCAATATATAAGACAACACAACATAAATATTGTTAATTATTTAATTAATTAATATATTTAAATTAAAGTAAAAAATTTAAAATTTCAAATTAAAAAATTCAAATTTAATATTACAACATTTTAATTTACATATATAAGGACATAAATTATTTACGTATCAAATATTACTCCTAAAAGTTAGGTCAAGAATATTTAAAGTCACATAAGTTTAAAGGTACGACGAGATTGTCTTCTTTATTCGAAGATGAACAAAAATCATTTTTCCCAAATATATTTTTTATGAGAAGTTAGAGAAATTACTTACGAAATCAATAAATTAAATATTTATTTAATTATTTTTTATATTAATTTTTATAAAATAAATATATATTAATATTTATTATAAATTAATTTTAAAATTATTTTTTTATTAAATAAGTATTTATATGTTAAAAATAATATAAAAAATAATTAAATAAATTTATTTAATTAATTGATCGTATAAATAATACAACGAAAATGAATCATTATATATATATATATATATATTCCGTCCATCCCTGACTTGCTAAAATAATTAAAAGCAATGCCATGCAAAATATGAGTGCTTTGGAACTACCCTTAAATACAGTCAATCCAACGTTGATGTACGATGAGCCACCTCTGGTCTCTGTTTGCACACCAAGGGACAAGGGTCACTCACTGTGTCTCTTGTCTGCGGATATTAGCTTGCTTGTATTACAAAGCAGATGCTTTGGTGTTATTCTACAGAGAAAAAAAGATTATTAGGGCAAAATAAAGGATAAGGATTTATAACAAGCGATCTATAAAAGAGAAGGTGCAAAATATAAGATACGAGGGATTAGAGAAAAAAACTAAGCAACCTATAACCTTAATCACTCGTCGACACAAGCTGCCCACATTCTCTGTTCCAGAATCCAGACACAGACAGGTGAGGTAGACCCAGGAGAGTAAATACCTACGGGTCGGCACACAACTTTATCGCCTAAGTGACGAGCGGCGCGGTTCTACTTCTACGTCCCTCCCAATGATTTTTTTTTTATGTATGTTTTGATAATAAAAAAATAAATTATATATTTTTATTTTAAAATTTTAAAAATTAAATTTATATTTAAATTTTAAGCATTTATTTTAAATTTTAACTGTAACACTCGACCCGGATGTCACAATGGGCCTCCGGCCCAAAACTCATATTCTAAAATTTTGTTTTAAAAGTCCAATAATAAAAATCATGTAAGTCCAAAACCAAGTTCATAATTCAATTAAATAAAAACAAGCCCAAAATAATTCAAAGTAAATCGGAGCTCCAAAATATATTACAGACTGTTTTTAAAACATTCGACCCAAATAAAATAACAGAGTTACATTACATATAGGGTTCAACATAGTACTAGGCCCACTACATCTAATAATTGTACTCTGACAACACGGTCGATGCTGAAAGTCCAAACCTTGATGGTGCTCCACAAATCCCGCTCCACCTAACCTATGCACGAAAACAAATTTCGAACGCTGAGTCACACAAGCTCAGTGGATACGCCAAACTCGGCCAACATCATGCATATCAAAGCAGTAAAGCATGTCATATAAATCACATGCATGGTATGAAGGTCTAGCATGCTTGCCTAACACATGGCATAAATGAGTGTATACTATCGCACACAGCATATACAGTCATATAAGTCAACACACAAGAGCGAGGCCCGCGTCCACACGGCATCGAGATCCTACACTCAGGATTGAGGCCGCCCTCAAATCTTATGCCCGGAATGTTACATCGGACATCTTCGAACGAGGCCGCCCAACGTTCGGAAAGGGTGGAGGCCGCCCAACCAACCCTATGCTTGGAATGTCACATCGAACATCTTCGAGTGAGGCCGCCCAACACTCGGAATAAAAGTCTTCAATCATCACCCGACATGTTACATCGGATGGCCTTTAACGTGTTACAACACTTATGGATATCCGGATTTCTAACACAAAGGACTCAAACCACACAAACGATCCACCTAGGATCTATCACAACAAGACATATAAATTCTTGTCATACTTAGGTCTTTCGGGGTTATGATTATCAATCTCAATTCAATGATTCATTCTATAGCTTTTAGATTAGAGTATTTATTTATTAGGACCACCGAAGCCTTAAATTCTGCTCAACTTAGCCAAAACACACAGGGGTATCGATACCCTTAAGTAGGGTATCGAAACACCCTTTATCGATACCCACTCAAAGAGGGTATCGAAACAAGTATCGATATCGTTGACTAACTCCAAAAGTCAACAGAAAGGGGAAGACCCGTTTCGATACAGGTATCGATACAAAAAGTCTTTGGAGCCCACGGTATCGAAACAAGGTTCGATACCCCTGAACAACAAGCCACATTATACTCACTGGTATCGATACCTGTAGCCCGAGTATCGATACCCCCTGCACTAAGGACGGTTCTGCACTTAGAAATTCTAGATTTTCAACCCCAAACTTAATCTAATCGATTCTAAAGTGTTCCTACTCAATATTAATGATGTTTAGAGTATTTTAACACCAATTTTCAGCCCTTAACCACATTAATCCAAATTTCATCATTAAAGACCCATTTCCAAGCAACCAAGTAAAACATCATTCATGCATGATTATCTCTACATGTCATGCACTCTACTATGAATGGATGATGAAGAAGGAGTTGGGAGTACCAACCTCAAGCCAAAACAACAACAAAACGAGATCATCACTCTAGTCAAACTCTTCCTCCACCCAAGCTTGTTGATGGCTCACCACCTTCTTTCTCTACAAGAGAAAGATGAAGAACGGATTAGGAAGAACTTAGGATGATTCCTCAAGGTCTAAGAACACAAAAAGGGACTGAGATTAAAGTCTTAAAACTCAATCCCGAGCTCAACCCAAAACCCCACAAGAACCTCCATCTAACACCAAAACCATACATTCTTACCTTGTTTTATAGATCCTTTACTGCTCTCTAACATCTCCTCTACCATAAAAACGAGATTCCAAACATAATTCTTAAAGATCTTACCTTTAACTAAGTCTTCTTGCAACCAAGGGGTTTAAAGATGGGAAGAAAAAGGAAGAAGGAGATGATATCATCTCTGTAGGAGAAATAAAACCTCCCTCCGCTCTTTTCATCCATTTAGGCATTTACAAAAATGCCCCCGTCTTAAAACTCTTAAAGCCCAAACCACTCAATCCCAACAAACCTATGGCCCAACAAGGCCCACAACACACAAACCCGAGCCTAAACCCGAGACCCAACATAACGGGTTAACCCGACACACTAAACCGAGAGTTCGGATCGTTACATTAACATTAAACTGTGTTTTTTAAAAAAATTTAGAATGCAATATAAAGCACTAAAAAAAATAAAGGATTACAAGTCTCTTGCAATGAACTGAACTACTTCAAACATAAGAAATCCGACACTATTAACAATTTTATTAAAGTCTTGTATATAATTATTAGTTTTTTTTATAATATCGTTAATTTTAAGGTTTAAAGATTCAATTAGAGTTTAAAGTTTAAAATTTATATTTAGAATATAAAATTTAAGGTTATACTTTAGGGTTTAAGATAATTAAGAATTTAAGTTTTAACCCATAAATTTTATATTTTAACTTCAACTATAAAATTCTTAACTCTTAAATTCAAAACTATTATACCTGAATCTATAAAATATAAACTTTAAAATTAAACGTTTATATAAACAGAATTTTCATAAATATTTATGCATAGAATAATTACCTATTAAAGATTATAACAATTATTCTTTGTTATTAAATAACAAAAATAAAAAAATTGTATGATTCTTTATGGTACTTTTAATTATGTTTTATTATTTAAAAATTAAAATTAAAATAACGCTAAAAACTTTTTTTTTAAAGTAGGCTGCTGTCCCTGACATCTACTTACTCCTTCAATTACATCTTTTTGTTCCATCACTTGTAGTCTATCGTTATCGAAATTTAGTACTTCGGCCAGATATCCCTTTCTGAAACAACATTTATTTCTCCCACACCACATCCTATTGCCCGGGAAAAAAAGGACATTATTATACTTTATGTTCGTAGGATTGATATTTCGTAATATCGAATCTAAAAAATATTTAAGAATATATATATATATATAATTTTAAATAAATATAATTTATAAATAATAAAAATTAAAAAATATTTTATAAAACTTTAAAATTAGAAAAAAATATATACATTTTAAAAAGTTTTAGTAACTTGGACCTACTTTACACATCCGCCATTAATGCCTCCATGTGAGATTTTTAATATCCTAAAGCATACATTACACCCCAATTTGATTCAGTTAGAATACATCACATTACATAAGAAAGTGTCAAATGATCGGAGAAAGATTGTTCAGGGTCAGAGCAATTTGCTCTCAAAACAAAATTAAAAAAATTATTTAGTTCTTCAAAAGAAAAAAAATTCTGACCACTTCAAAAAAACTATAATTATGTTTTAATTTTTTAACATCGTTAATTAAATCTCCTCCTAAAATTTATAAATTTTTATTATATTTTATTTTTAAAATAATGGCCTTTAAGAGATTAAAATTTTAAATAAACCACATAGTTGTAACGTCAAAAATCGGAATTTCTTTTAAGTTAAAATGTAAGTGTAAACGATCATGTAAAAATAGATTTTTCTGAATTTCTTTACATTTTTTCATAAAATTAAGTTATTTTATCATATAATATTTATTTCCAGTATCATATAAGACATGCTATCTATCTAATTGTTATTTCCTTTGTTTTATTAAAATTCTTAATTAGTGATTTTCTAGTGGTCAAATTTTTAAAATTTTATTATAATTATTTTAAATATATTAAATATTTAAATTTTATCAAATATATACTAAAAATTATTTAATTGAAAGTTTTTTAATAACATTTAAAAAAAAACATAAAAATACTTTTTTAATAACGCCTTCCCATGTGTTAGTTGACCTTGTAAAAGTTCCCCCATGTTCCATAAAAGCTGATGATTGCGTTGGTTCTTTCGTAAAATCAGTTGGTTCTGTCTGTTTGTGTATCCTTCGCCGCCACACTACGAGTTCGATTTTTCGGTTCTTATATATTAAGAAAAATCTCATTCTCAAGACACCAATACATTTGCATGTAAGAAAAACAGCTGAAATATCTGTTGGATTTTATAAGCATTGCCCATTTTATTTTACAAACTTACCATTTAAGAAATCTTTTAAAGTTGTTTGACTCCTACGTCGAACATGGTAAGCAAACATTAAAAAAACATTTTTAAAATCCCAGAAAAAGAAGCAAATAACACATGGCAATTAGTATTCTCAGAACTATATATGGATTGGAAGCCACTCTGCTCCTCCCTGCATACCTTTTTTCACTGTGACACAGACCACTGCTTTTAGTCCCGACTCCGGATAAATACCGACCACCTATGGCGGATAGTAATGGTTCGAGCGTTGCTCAGAATTTTGAAACTTTCTTTAATGGATGGCTCGTTCGTCAAGAAAGATTCCACCAGCAACTTGTTCAAGCTCTTGGGAACGAGGATGAAGATGAAATTGATCGGCGTGGGAGTTTGATTCAACAAGTGTTATCCCATTACGAACAGTACGCACTCGAGAAATCCAGGGCAGCGAGGGAACAAGTGCTGCTCTTCTACTCTCCGCCATGGTTAACTTCTTTCGAGAAAGCTCTTCTCTGGGTTGGTGGGTTCAAGCCATTGTTACTCTTTAAACTGCTTGCCAACTCAGTCACAGAGTTGAGTCCGGAACAGGAGGAAGCCATCGAGCGAGTGAAATGCGAGACTAGAAGAGAAGAACGGGAGTTAACACAGGATTCAGCTGCGATTCAAGAGAGCTTGGCAGGTCTTCCGATGGTGAATCTGGTTAGGCGTTACGGAGGACGAATTGATGGCGAGATATCGGAGCTTGATTCGGCAATGGAGAATCTTAGGGTTGAGATGCTAAGGGTACTTGAGCGAGCAGATAAACTCCGTTGGTCTACTGTGAGGAAGTTACTAGAGACACTGAGTCCAGTCCAGACAGTGAAGTACCTAGCTGCTTCGTCTGAGTTTCAGCTGACGGTAAGGGAATGGGGATCGCAAAAAGACCAAGAGAGAGCAACGTGATTGAGACTGGTCAGCCTGAGTCTGGGAAGTGGGAATATCTGAAACCTTTTGTTCGATTTTTATATTGGCTATAGTAGAAAATGGAGTCTACCATCAATAACTTTGTCGGTATTTGCAGGTTTAATTACTTTTAACTTTGTCTGAGTTTAGAAATGTTCGATTGAAATTCAGATGTTTGGGCTTGTCCAAAACTTTGAAATCCCATGAAAAACACGGAAGCCTCTCATCTCTGGGCTTCAATGGAATTCATAAAGTTCCGTTATGTTGTCAACAATTCAGGCCCAGGAGAAGACAAACCTGGGAATCTAAGATCAACATTTTCGGACCGTGTTGAAATATTGACTGTTGAAGAAATAACATCACTGTCATAGTCAAACCCGGATCGTGACAATTATTATTATTTCCATTAAATACAACAAAGTTGTCTCTTTCCATGTTGCAACCTTGTGTTGGTCAAACCCATCATAAAATTCTTCATGATTCATGGGTCCTGGATTGAAGTCAAAGATGAGATAACTACAATTAAATGGATACTTTATGACACTACTCATCATCATAATTATATTGTCATTTATTTCTCCGTGGTATGAATCTTTGCAAGACTTTATAACTTTATGTTCCAACAAAATTGACCCTCCAGAGTGATGGCAGAAAAAGTAAATTACTCTGGACTTGATAAAGAAAGTCTACTAACATTGAATACAAATCTATTTTCACAACACATATAACACGTAGAGAAGGACGAGGTGTGGAAAACATTGCCTGGACAGACAGATGTGAATCACGCTCACCTCAGAGAATCAAATACATACCACTACGGACCATCTGCCATCTCCAACAAGCATTAATAGACGAGGATGGGGACGATAGGATATAAAATTGTTTAAACTCCAGGTTTTTTAGAAACTAAAAAAGATAAATAAAAAATATAATGTAAATGTTAATTTTTCATTTAAATCTTAAAAAATAAAAATTAATAATAATTTTCTGGTTTAATTTATAATGAGTAACAACTATATATAAGAATATAATACAAACTTTAAAAATTCACCTATTTGAGAATGTTTTTTCCCTCCTTTTTCTTTGACAAAAGTATATATTTTTCTCTTTCAATAAATCACGTTTCATAGCTTTTCATCAATGCTTTTATTTTTCCAGATAAAGGGGGAAATAAATTATACATTTAATTATTTTAAAAGGAAAAAAATGATACACCATCGCTAATCTTTACAACGAAAAGCTTTTGCCATTTTTTGAAAAGAATTTTACTACTAACCACTTAGGACAATGGAAAAGATTGTGCCCCTCTTGATCCTGTAATAATTCCTCCAATAGAATGACAAACTTCGTCTCTAAAAACCGGTCATTTCCTTCCTTCTTCTTCACAGTGTTTCTTTCAAAAGGTAGATTAATGATAAACGACAACCAAGCCTCCAACTTTGTTAAATGCAACCCATTGAGTCCACTCTTGTCTCACTTCTCCTTTCCAAGGAAAAAAAAGGTTTTCACTTTCTTGACGGATTCTTCAAATCTCCGGTATGTCAAACGCCTATTCTTTTCGGCACTTCCTCCTCCCTTTATGCCTCTTGTTCTGTTTCTCTTTCCCTCGTTGTGTAAAATCCGATGAGCTTCAAATATTGCTGACGTTGAAGTCTGCAGTCAATATATCAAGCACCGATGTTCTCGATTCATGGGAGGTTGCCGATTCTGTTTGCAGCTTCAAGGGAATCACCTGCAACAGTGATGGGTCGGTTAAGGAAATCGAGCTTTCAAAGCAGATGTTGACGGGTGTTCTTCCTTTGGATTCGATATGTCAGCTTCAATCCTTGGATAAGCTTTCCTTTGGGTACAATTTATTGTACGGTCAAATCACGGACGATTTAAATAACTGCTCAAAGCTTAAATATTTGGACCTGGGGAACAATCTTTTCTCGAGTTCATTCCCGGATATATCATCTCTCAGCGAATTACGATACCTTTGTTTGAATGGCAGCGGAATTTCAGGTCCTTTCCCGTGGAATTCGCTTGAAAACATGACTAATCTTACTGTTCTGAGCCTCGGGGACAACCCTTTGGATCGAACTCCGTTTCCTAGCGAAATCTTGAAGCTGACTAAACTGAATTGGCTTTACTTGTCAAATTCCAGCATCGAAGGGAAGATCCCTCCCGCCATTGGAGATCTCACCGAGCTTATAAATTTGGAGCTCCAAAGAAATTATTTATCCGGAGAAATTCCATCGGAGATTGGAAATCTTCACAAGCTCTGGCAGCTCGAGCTTTACAGCAATGCATTGACCGGAAAACTTCCGGTTGGATTGAGAAACTTGACAAGCCTAGAATATTTCGACGCCTCCGACAACAATCTTGAAGGAGATATCTCGGAAGTGAAGTATTTGACCAACCTGGTGAGCCTGCAACTCTTTAAGAACCAGTTTAAAGGTCAAGTACCTCCCGAGATTGGTGAGTTTAAGAAATTGGTGAATCTGTCTCTTTACACCAACATGTTTACAGGATCTCTTCCTCAAAAGTTAGGCTCATGGGCCGATTTCGACTACATCGATGTATCGGAGAATCTCTTGTCTGGTCCGATTCCTCCATATATGTGCAAGAAAGGAACCATGAGAGGGCTGCTTATGCTTCAGAACAGGTTCACTGGTGAAATCCCAATCACTTATGTGGGTTGTACCAGTTTAAAGCGGTTTAGAGTGAGTAACAACTCACTTTCAGGCAGAGTTCCGGCTGGAATATGGGGATTGCCCCGAGTGGATATAATTGACATTGCTTACAATCAGTTTGAAGGTCCGATTACATCTGATATCAAGAACGCAAAAGCAGTCGGGATATTGTCAGCCGAATACAATCGGTTGTCAGGTGAGTTACCTGAAGAGATTTCAGAAGCCACATCTTTGGTTAGAATTGAGCTAAACAACAATCAGATTTCAGGGAAGTTCCCTCATGGAATTGGAGCACTGAAAAGCTTGAGCAACCTTCAATTGCAGAACAATAAGTTATCTGGTTCCATACCAGATTCATTAGGCTCGTGTGCTTCGATCAGTAGCATAAACATGGCTAACAATTCTCTTTCAGGAAAAATACCATCATCTTTAGGATCTTTACCGACATTAAACACTCTGGATTTATCTCGAAATGAACTTTCGGGTAGAATTCCACAGAGTTTGTCAGCTCTAAAGCTAAGCCTGTTTGATCTATCCTATAACCAGTTAACTGGTCCTGTACCCCAGTCTCTCAGCGTTGAAGCACATAATGGGAGCTTGGCCGGAAACCCTGGCCTTTGCAGTTTGATGATCCAATCTTTCAGGAAATGTCCATCGAATTCCAGCACGTCGAAATCTGTTCGAACACTAATAGTTTGTTTCGCTGTAGTTGCAATCTTGCTGGCTTCTCTTGGGTGTTTCTTATGTTTAAGGAGGACAAAAAAAGATGGAGGCCGTTTGTTGAAGGAAGAATCTTGGGATGTTAAGTCTTTCCATGCGTTAACTTTCACCGAAGATGAAATTCTTGATTCTATCAAGCAAGAGAATTTGATTGGGACAGGAGCGTCGGGGAATGTTTATAAAGCAACGCTTGCAAATGGTGTCGAACTCGCTGTGAAACACCTATGGAACACAGATTCTCATGGCTGCCCGAAGAGCCGGAGCAGTATCCCGATGCTTGGCCGACTTTCGGGAAAGCAAAAGGAATTCGACGCAGAGGTGCAAACACTGAGCTCAATAAGACATGTCAATGTGGTGAAGCTTTACTGCAGCATCACTAGTGAGGACTCAAGCTTATTGGTATATGAGTACTTGCCTAACGGGAGCCTGTGGGATCTGTTGCATACAAGTCGAAAAATAGAGCTTGATTGGGATGCTAGGTACGAGATTGCAGTTGGCGCAGCTAAGGGACTGGAGTACCTTCATCACGGATGCGAAAGGCCGGTTCTCCACCGGGATGTAAAATCTAGTAACATATTGCTGGATGAGTTTTTAAACCCTAGGATTGCAGATTTCGGACTTGCCAAGATGGTTCAAGCCAATGGTGGTAAAGACTCAACCCATGTCATTGCTGGCACCCATGGCTACATAGCACCTGGTAACTTGAATTTCAGTTGTTTACTTCCCAAAATGAAGTTTTAATTATGAAATTATCTTTACAGATTCAGTTTTTCTTCACAGTATTACAAATGTCAATTTTGCAGAATATGGTTATACATACAAAGTAAACGAGAAGAGCGACGTGTACAGTTTCGGAGTGGTATTAATGGAGCTACTGAGCGGAAAGAGGCCAATCGAACCAGAGTTTGGAGATAACAAGGACATCGTGTCCTGGATCTGCAGCAAAATAAAGGACAAAGACAGTATTTTGAGTATAGTGGACCCTGGGATCCCTGTTGCTTTTAAAGAAGATGCTGTCAAGGTATTGAAAATCGCCATTTTGTGTACGACCAAGCTGCCGGCACTTCGACCCACCATGAGAAG
This sequence comes from Abelmoschus esculentus, assembly GCA_035048815.1. Taxonomy (NCBI): domain Eukaryota; kingdom Viridiplantae; phylum Streptophyta; class Magnoliopsida; order Malvales; family Malvaceae; genus Abelmoschus; species Abelmoschus esculentus. The sequence goes on along the minus strand of JAUCBN010000008.1, from coordinate 6,552,880 downwards.
CGTGGTTCAAATGCTAGAAGAAGCTGAACCATGCAAATTGGTCAGCATTGAAATCCATAAGAAGGGTGAAGTTCAAAAAGAAGAAACCATTGAATCTGCTGACTGCTGAGAAGCTCAACCTATAGTTACCAAATTCTGTAGTATTGTAGCGTCAGTGTTCTTGTAGTAATGATTTTTGTAACATCTTGTTTATAAAGTAATAGCTAGAGTCTGTAATATTGTATGCTTTTTATGGTCTGAATTAACCTCGAAAATGGGAAATTGAGGCACTGTTCTTCTCCGAAACAATTTGATCTAACAGGTTTTCGAAGCTACGAAAGAATTGTCGTATTTCGTAACATGCAATATTTACTTAGTAGTTGGACGACATTGCGTCCACTCCGACTGTATTTGACTTAGCTGATCAAGCAAGCAAGACCAAAGTTCAATTACTATTGGAATTATTGTTTTAGAAGCTTAAGCTTTGATTTGTAAACATCTCAAGTTTTGGGTTATTACACTCATGCTCTTTATAGAATTTTGTAAGAAATTTTTTGATAGTGAGCCACTAAAATTTGCGTTGATTAGAAGTTTTAAACGTGGATTAGAAGTTTTAAGCTATATTAATACATGTATACGTCGCAAAGATAAAATTATAAATCGGTGTTCAATTAAATAAAGATTCAATATTTTTTAAAAAAATTATAAAAAATTCATCAAATATAATTAAGATCATATTTATTTGTCTCTTCCATTAGAAACTATGTTGATGTATGAAAAAAGTTGGGAAAAAATAATTTTACATAATGCCATACTAACAGTTCTGGTTATCCCTGTATTAAACATCGACCTTTTGGGCTATTAAACTGTGTCTTTAAGTGAACATTTAGGTAGGCTGACGAACAAAGAGAGACAGGCCTTAAGCCCACTAAGACAAGGTTATCAATTATATTAATGAAGCAGGCCTAGATAGATGCTATGCTACAATATTCTGAGTTTTAGGGTTCGAAATCTATTTTGTTGAAATGATACAATGATTAAATTGACTAGTTATTTAAAGCGATAAATAATTTAATATCGTTTAAATAATTATTAAAATAATATTATTATTTTTAAATAAATATTTTATTTTAGATCAAAATAAAATTTATTTCACACAACTCTAATACATCAAAACATAATAATAAATTGATCATAAACCAAACTATAAACCCTAATTTTGTTATAATAAAAAAGAACATATTTATAAATCCTTCAAAGAATAATCTTATCCTCTTCCTCTTAAATAAAACAGTATAGAGATATGGATGAATACTGAGGAATATTGTTCAGGTGTTGTGCTCGGATGCGGCATGCCGTTGCTTAATATAGCTAAAATAAAAACCTGTCTGCTCATATTTTTTGGCTCTTACTCGTCTGTTTAGACCTACTTCTATTCAGGATATTTTTATAACTACTTTATTTACGTGTACTAATCAATGCTCAAGAATCATATCAACACCAAATACTTTATCCAAGAGTGGGCATCTTTGCTTTGCTATTCATCCTACAGCATAATTTCTGTATTCCACCCTCTATCAAACCCAGAGATTCCCCAATATTATGCACCAGGATGTTCATTTCCCCATAATTTTCTCTTCCGTAAAACCTTTGGCTCGCATTTTTCATGAAATAAACGTTGAAATGTAGACGAAAAGCTTACTTAAAACTCTTTGATACCCCTCCCCCCAATATTATACATGATTCATATTATGAATCTCATACGTGAGAGGAAATTCCTGGTGTGATATGAAATGAAACAATGATCTATCAGATTAGCATAATCTTCCACAAGCAAACAGCTAACAGTAGGACCCTATAAAAGTGAACTTTGTGTTTGTATATTATTGCACCACGAACATCAATAATGGACGAATCATGGTATCTGTCATGTAATGACAGAAAAGCAGTTGGCTTTTGATTTCAGACATTATGCACATGGACGTGCCTTGAATAAAATTGTATAGAGTGGCAATATCGGTAACATATATACTTGCAGATTGTGGAACTTTGGGCCATGGCCATCCAAGAGAAAGCAGGACTAATCACATCAAGAGCAAAGAGATGTTATTCTTCTAATATTTAATATTTGAGCTAGTGGAGGTATAAAACATTGAAAATAATAATAAAAAAAGCTTCTTTATGAAAAAAAAAGAAACATATGCACTGGGGGAACCTGCTTTCTTTTCCATAATCGTGGGGTTATTAGTTACTGCTGCACCCAGTGATCCCTTCAATCAGCTCATTTATATACTCTCTTTTTTCCATCATCTTTGCTGCAAACGAAACCCTTTTTTTCTTCTTTTTTTTTTTTTTTTTTTTCTAGAAATGGCACCAAAAGGTGTTCATCTCCTTCTTCTGTTGTTGCTTAGCTTTGTGCTTTGTGATTCTTCTCAAGCAATAAGAGATGACCAGCTGCAGTTCTTCAACATCATGAAGGACTCTCTATCAGGGAAGGCCTTGTCCGAATGGAATGTCAGTGGAGGGAAACGTTTTTGCCAATTCCGGGGTGTTGGCTGTAACAATCGAGGGTATGTTGAACGTATTAACATCTCCGACTGGTCCCTCTCGGGTAATTTTCCGGCAGACGTGTGCACCTATCTTCCGGAGTTGCGCATTCTGGATATCAGCGGCAACAATCTCCATGGTAACTTTCTTAACAGCATCGTTAATTGTTCTGTCTTGGAAGAGTTTAATATGAGTTCCGTATACTTTAGAGCAACACTTCCGGATTTCTCAAAGATGACATCTCTGCGTGTGCTCGACTTGTCGTACAACCTCTTTGTGGGTGATTTCCCCATGTCAATAACTAATCTAACCGGTCTCGAGGCCATATACTTCAATGAGAACAATGGTTTAAACTTCTGGCAACTTCCAGGGAACATTTCCAAGCTCACCAAGCTCAGAGTTATGATCTTCACTACTTGTAGGTTGCACGGTTCGATCCCACCATCGATAGGGAACATGACATCACTCGTTGATCTTGAATTGAGTGGCAATTTCCTTTCGGGTGAGATTCCTAAGGAGCTTGGGCTGCTGAAAAACTTGCAGTTGCTTGAGCTGTACTACAACCAGCACTTATCTGGTTCAATACCTGAGGAACTGGGAAACCTGACAGAGCTCGTAGACTTGGACATGTCAGTCAACCGGTTGAGTGGAAGTATTCCGGAATCTCTATGTCGACTTCCGAAACTTCAAGTCTTTCAACTTTATAACAACAGTCTTACAGGAGAAATCCCAGGTGCTATTGCAGAGTCGACAACCTTGACCATGTTATCACTCTATGAGAATTTCCTGACAGGACAAGTTCCTCAAAATCTTGGGCGGTCTTCACCTCTGGTCCTTTTGGACTTATCGGAGAACAATCTATCAGGTCCACTGCCGAGAGAGGTATGTCGAGGGGGGAAATTAATTTATTTGCTCGTCTTAGATAACGAGTTTTCTGGAACGTTGCCTGATAGTTATGAAAATTGCAAGTCTCTTATACGGCTTCGAGTTAGTAAAAACCATTTGGAGGGCTCGATACCAGAAGATCTCTTAGGACTCCCTCATGTTTCAATTATCGACTTGGCTGACAACAACTTTACCGGTCCTTTTCCAAGTTCAATTAGAAATGCTAGGAACTTATCCGAACTGTACATTCAGAACAATAAGTTCTCAGGTTTTATTCCCCGAGAAATCTCTGGAGCTATAAATCTGGTGAAGATTGATCTCAGTAACAATCTCCTGTCTGGTTCAATACCATCAGAAATCGGTAATCTGAGGAAACTGAATACACTGATGCTGCAAAGGAACAAGCTCAGTTCTTCAATCCCCGGCTCACTTTCTTTTCTGAAATCGGCCAGTGTTGTTGATCTTTCCAACAATAGCTTGACAGGGAATATACCGGAGAGTCTGGGTGAACTGTCGTCAAACACCATCAACTTTGCAAACAATGATCTGTATGGACCGATTCCGGTCTCATTAATTAAAGGTTGGTTGGTGGAAAGCTTTTCAGGCAATCCTGGTCTTTGTGCTCCAATCCATGTTCGAAGTTTTCCCAAGTGTTCACACACTAACAACCGAAAGAAGCTGAATTCTATGTGGGCAATCATAGTTTCAGTATGTATCATTACTGTTGGAGCTCTCCTGTTTCTGAGACGTCGTTATAGTAAACAAAGATCTCTAATACAACACGATGAGACCTTGTCTTCCTCGTTCTTTTCGTATGATGTGAAGAGCTTCCATAGAATATGTTTCGACCAGCACGAGATTTTGGAAGCAATGATCGAAAAGAACATTGTTGGACATGGAGGATCTGGCACGGTGTATAGAATCGGATTGCAAAGCGGAGAAGTTGTTGCAGTGAAGAAGCTGCAGAGTAGAACAGGAAAAAACTCCAATCCAGAAGATCAAATAATCTTAGACAAAGGGTTGAAGACCGAGGTTGAGACTCTCGGAAGCATAAGGCATAAAAACATAGTCAAGCTATATAGCTGCTTCACGAGCTTCAACTGTAAACTGTTGGTTTACGAGTACATGCCGAATGGAAACCTTTGGGATGTTCTTCATAAAGGATGGCTGCTTCTCGATTGGCCTATTCGACACCAGATAGCACTCGGAGTTGCCCAAGGCTCGGCATACCTTCACCATGATCTCTTTTCACCTATTATTCACAGAGACATCAAGTCCACCAACATCCTACTCGACGCTAATTATGAACCCAAAGTCGCAGATTTCGGAATAGCCAAGGTTTTACAAGCTGGAGGAGGCAAAGATTGTACCACTACTGTCGTAGCAGGCACCTATGGTTACTTAGCCCCAGGTAATTTCATGTGCATCTTGTTAATGCATATATTTTCAGTCTTTCTCGTCTAATTTTTAACTAAGTTCAATTGATATCGGTTTCGACAGAATATGCATATTCAAGCAAAGCAACGGCCAAGAGTGATGTCTACAGTTTCGGAGTGGTGTTGATGGAGCTAGTAACCGGGAAGAAACCAGTGGAGGCAGAGTTTGGGGAGAACAAGAACATTGTGTATTGGATTTCAACAAAGCTGGACACGAAGGAGGGGGTGATGGAGGTGTTGGATAAACGGTTGTCGGGGTCATTCCGGAACGAGATGATTCAGGTGCTCAGAATCGCGATGCGTTGTACGTACAAGAATCCATCCCAACGTCCACCTATGAATGAGGTTGTTCAACTGTTGATCGAGGCTGACCCTTGCAGATTCCATTCCTGCAACATGTCAAACAATAAGACCAAAGAAGCATCAAAGGACACAAAAATAAAGAACCAATCAGAAGTGTGATCACATCAGTGGTATCTGATGAAGCAGAGTGGAGACCCTATATGTTACTCAGGTTCATGTTCAAGTTTCGAATATGGATACCCGTCTAACATAGACATATCCCGTTATTTATGTATTTGGAAGGATATCAGATAATCTCATAATCGTATCTCTGTATTAATATCCAAATATGTATCGGGTGTAAAGATCAACTTAAGCTCTTTGTATTGGTATTACTCTTGTAAATTGTAATGGCCTAAGCTTTTTAATCACTAATGCTGCTGTATGATAACGCGTAGCATCTGGACGAAATCATTGCGTTTATAGCTTTTAATAGCCTTTTTTTCGTGAGAATGCTTTGTAATATGCTTCCTTTCTAGCACCATAGTGGGAGTAGTTCCTGGTTATAATATAAAATTGAAGGCATAATTCCCATGGTGATTGGTGAGGTCCACTCCATGCAAAGCTATCCTCCATTAACAGAAGATGAATCAGTTTGACTTATTGAGAAGCTTCAATTGTCTCTACATAAAAGTCGGATACAGACAAAGAAGCAGATGCCTTCATTTTTATAAAGTATTTTTGGTTGAATTGCATAAACATGAGGCACAGAAAACTGTGTGCATTTTGAATCAAATCAAATAATCATTTCAGTCTAAAGTCGTAATGCAATCAAACATACAAAAATAAAAACATTTTTTAAACCATACAAAAATGTTTATATACTATTCACTTTATACATTGGGCATCAATGTCAAGATGGCCGAGTTTGTCTCAGGTGCCGGTCCGAAATGGCCGAGTTTGTCTCAGGTGCCGGTCCGAAAGGGCATGTTCGAATCCCATTTTTTGACACGAAGAAGAAATCTATCCCCCCCCCCCAAAAAAAAAAATGCAATTCCTTTTTAGACATTGACATAGACATCACTTTATCATCCTATCCTTTCACGTTTCTCTCTGAAAAAAACTCAAAAGTAAATGTACTCTTTGAATTTTTAATTGTCTTGATCTTAAACCCAGCAGCAATAACTTAAAACATGTTACTGTAATGGCTGTTGAAGGTTTCACTGACCAAGGGACCCTTGGTCTTCAAGAGTCACCTCTCTACGGTCTACATCATTGTAAAACCAAGGTCATTTTGGTGCATTCACAGGATAGAGAGGACGAAGTAGCTCTGTTTCTCCCTATGTAAAACAACTACCTCACCTTATTGCTTGCAAAAAAGGCAGACATGATTGAGCCAGGCAAAATATAAATATTTTCACTTATAATTTCTTTCTTGCTAAAAAGTAAAATCTCACACACCCTTTTTTAATTTATGTTTTTTTTCTGGGTGTTTTCCCCTTAGTTCTTTCTGATGAGATTTTAAAGGTGGAGGAGGAATTTACAGTTCATCATCAATCATGGGGCATTCATAATAATAGTGCGTCGGAATACACCAAGGAAGAAGACGGTGGGATTGTGAAACATTTTACTTGATAATGCCATTACTGTTTATTTCACATGTAAAAGTTATGCATTTTTCAACATTTTCAGTGACCCTGATGATGGTGATGATGTGTGTTTTTCCCCGATTTCCCGTTAATCAACTTTGATTCTATAAATATAGAGATGGAGTTCTATATCTAGTTTTTGCCCACATTGTACTCTCTTTTCCCGTGTATTTTGTATTGTTTTTTCAATATCTGCTTCATAGATCAAGTATATTAGGAAATGTAGGCGACTCTGATGTTGGTATTTGAAATGCAAACTGCAAAGCTACCTGGGAATGGAAAGGTTCTATTTTGCCTCTAGTAGCATTCAGAAAAATTGTTTCTTTCTTTAGTTTTCACTGCTGCATTCGACTCCATTCTAATGGAATGATTCCATTTTGCTGTTAATGTTATTTAGAAAATTGTTTCTATCTTTAGTTTCAGTGCTGCATTTGACCCCAGTATTACAATGGTCCACTGAAAACCAATAGCAAAAGAGTAGTGGAAAAGAATCATTTCATTTGTTTGTGGTCCATGCATGTAACAAGAGTAAGACTGCTTATCTGTTTAACCATTCCTTTTGATCTTTGATATTTATGCTATTGGTATGTCTTCATGACAGATTCTTTTTAGCCAAAAGGGGAACTTTTACTTTATCAATACTGAGGCTTAGGATACTAATGTGATTAACTTTGATGCGTTGATTTTACATTGATTTGTTACTGGGATTTGAAATTTGAGTGCCTTGAGGTTCTACTTTGCAAGAATGATCTTTTAAGCAATATCGGTGATGATTTGTAAATTGTAAGTAAACTTCCTCTGTATTGCATGTTAACATCTTAATCATCGGTGATGATTACTTTCTATTTGCTGAGTACTCGGTATTCAACGAGTCTTGTTGAGGTACAACATACTGGTGAATGTTATCTAATTCACGTACCTTTTCGATATCTTTTCGTGTAACCCACTTGTGAGGTATTCAGTTTGCCAAACACGTTATCTTTCGCTTAGTCCCTGTAGGAAAGAGGTGATGATTCACTTAGAAAAAATTAAGATCAACGGTTATACTTAATTGAAACCATAAATAACGTGATGAATAGGATTCACCTAATAATTTTTCGCCGGCCAAGCTTGTATTGTCTTGAAAATAACGTGAAAACCTCTCCTCGCTGGCATTATTAACCGCGGTTAATTAACTCTGGTTAGTTTACCCACATTGTTTTTATTTTCCCCTTCTGACCTATTTTCCGCCCTATATAAACCCCTGCGCGTTTAAACTATCCCTTAGTTTTCATATTCCTGGAGGCGTCTTGATACACGCCTTCAACCCTTTTTTTTTTCATTTCTCGAGCATATTTTCCCTCCATTTTTTCTTAGATTTTCTTTTCGTTATTTGAATCTTTAACAACAAGAAAAATGAGAGAGTGCATCTCAGTTCACATCGGTCAGGCCGGTATTCAGGTCGGAAATTCCTGCTGGGAACTTTACTGTCTCGAACATGGAATTCAGGTATTTTTCTTCGATTTGTTTATTTTATTTCTCTGCTTTTAGATTTTTCTCTTTTTTATGAGTATTTTGACTTTCTGATCTCATTGGAGTACATTTGATTTATTAATTACGTTTCCGTTGTTGTAAATTTAATCTGACTCGTTAAAATGGATATATCTGGATCATTTGTAATGTTAGCTGAACGATTTCCACTCTGTAAGATAATTTAGGCTAGATCTAAGATTTAGAATGTGGATTGTGGTGGAGATCTTATTATAATTTTTTATTTTCAGCCTGATGGACGAATGCCAAGCGATAAGACTGTTGGTGGAGGAGACGATGCTTTCAACACCTTCTTCAGCGAAACTGGTTCAGGGAAGCACGTCCCTCGTGCTATATTTGTGGATCTGGAGCCTACTGTTATTGACGAAGTGAGGACTGGAACGTACCGCCAGCTCTTCCACCCTGAGCAATTGATCAGTGGCAAAGAAGATGCTGCCAACAATTTTGCTCGTGGACATTATACCATTGGCAAAGAGATTGTCGATCTCTGCTTAGATCGTATTCGAAAGCTTGCTGATAACTGTACTGGCCTTCAAGGCTTCTTGGTTTTCAATGCTGTTGGTGGTGGCACTGGTTCTGGGCTTGGATCTCTTCTCTTGGAGCGCCTCTCTGTTGACTATGGAAAAAAGTCGAAGCTTGGTTTCACTGTCTATCCTTCACCTCAGGTTTCTACATCTGTTGTAGAGCCTTACAACAGTGTGCTGTCCACCCATTCACTCCTTGAGCACACTGATGTCTCTGTGCTTCTTGATAATGAAGCAATATATGACATCTGCAGGCGTTCTTTGGACATTGAACGACCTACTTATACCAATCTCAACCGCCTTGTCTCTCAGGTAATGCTAGGAATGCTTACAGATGTACTATTCTTTGTGTTATGAAATGTAATGATTGTTGTGTATTAACTGTGGTGTTTTGGCATATATGATTCAGGTTATCTCATCTCTCACAACCTCGTTGAGGTTTGATGGAGCCCTGAATGTGGATGTAACCGAGTTCCAGACTAACCTGGTCCCCTATCCTAGAATCCACTTCATGCTTTCCTCCTATGCCCCTGTTATTTCAGCTGAGAAGGCTTACCATGAGCAACTATCTGTTGCTGAGATCACCAACAGTGCTTTTGAACCCTCTTCCATGATGGCCAAATGTGATCCACGCCACGGAAAATACATGGCTTGCTGCCTCATGTACCGAGGTGATGTTGTACCCAAAGATGTGAACGCAGCTGTGGCCACCATCAAGACCAAGCGCACAATCCAATTTGTTGATTGGTGCCCTACTGGATTCAAGTGTGGTATCAACTACCAGCCACCAACTGTTGTACCAGGTGGAGACCTTGCCAAGGTGCAACGAGCTGTGTGCATGATCTCCAACTCAACAAGCGTTGCTGAAGTGTTTTCCCGCATTGATCACAAATTTGATCTAATGTATGCCAAGCGTGCCTTTGTGCACTGGTACGTTGGTGAGGGCATGGAGGAAGGAGAGTTCTCAGAGGCTCGTGAAGATCTTGCTGCACTTGAGAAAGATTATGAAGAGGTTGGTGCTGAGTCTGTTGAAGGAGACGAAGGGGATGATGAGGAGTATTGAGGGAAGGAAGTACTTTTAATCCGTTTGCTTTGCTACAGTGATGTATTTTCTTGTTGCTTTTGGTTTGCATGTTTCCAGAGTTGAATTGCATGGTTGATGTTGGTTCTTTCTATGAAAAAATCTTTACCTACTAAAGAAATATTGGCCAATCTACATCATCCTAACAGTTATATCACAAATTTCGGAATAAACTTTCTTTTATTGACCCACATTTATTATATTATATTGGTTATTGAGAAAGTTGTCACTGAGAGTTCCTCATACCACACGATTAGAACTTTATTTGACAACTAGCTAGCAACGTCCCAACTTTTTGACAAGGTGATTCTCCAATTCAATTCTCTTCTTCATCAATACAGCATACATGGAAACCAGTTTCTGGTCTCCCACAGCCATTGAAAGCTTGCAGCTCAGGGATGTCTTGTTCAAATCCTTGTACATGTGTGAGATTGGCACAAAACTACCCTTTTTGTTGCACACCCAACCATGAGCAGCCCTTAACGCAGCTCCCAGAGATGCCGAATCTGTCAATGTAACCAAGTATGAGGGGAACATGTAATGAGGACTTCACCATTATATAACAAAAACTGAAAAAGGGTCGGGTCATTAGACTTAAAGAAGGTATGAACTAGATACAAGTTTATTGTAAACAAAACAGATTACAGTAACATAAAGCAAATTAGCAATAACATACCCGGTCTTTGAACTGTGTATATATCAGAGCCAAAAATTGATGCAACTGAGCTGAGAATGCTTTCATTCGCTGAGGCTCCACCAGTAGCAATGATTCGTTTTGGAGGAGAAGGCATTCCGAATCTCTCTGCATGAGCACGCATTGAGAGAAATTGGCCCTCAATCATGGCACGGACCTGTGATAAAACACATTGCTTTTCAGGAACAGTGATAGAAGAAACTCATTAGTATAACACATCTAATTATTTCACAAATAATTTACCTCAGAAGGAGGATCAAATTCTGGGACTTCTTGTACATTCAAGCCATCTAGAGTTTCACTGTTGAAATCTTGAAGAATGTAGCGGTGGAAGCCAGCTGAATTTTCACTCGCACAAAAAAGAAATTTTTAGATGATTATTGGCTTATGAAATACACAAACTTGAGCAGCATGAAGATAGATCACGAATAAAATTCACATAAATGTGCACCATTCCAGATTGCATGAATACTGAAAGATCAATACTCCAAATTATGAAATCATAAAAGTTTCCCATCTTGTTCATATGAATTCCAGTATTTAATGATAATCGTGTATTAGCAAAGAAAAAATTCTTGAAACACACCGGGCAGAGGAGGAAGAATCTCATGATCCTTGTAGTAGAAACCTATCTTCCCATCTGTAGTAAAAATTAGAATGAGAAATAAAGAACAAATAACTTTACATACAAAGTAACTGTCCCTAAAAGATACTACTGACCATTTAGCGGAGGAGTTTGCTCCAGAAATTTGTTAAAAACATCCCAAGATTTTCCAGCATACGTATTGCGTACATCTAAATACACGGAGACCTTGTTAGATAATTACACAACCAGCCAAACGCCAAACAAATAGGAGGGAGTTTCTGATACCTTCACGTGCCAAAGACCCATTTTTGTAGACCAACATTACCATATAGCCTTCGGTATCAACAGGATTTGGGAAAACATGCCCTTCTAAACTAGGTTGAGGATCCTTAGTGATACCAAAGACCTGCAGCAAGAATAGGCACAGTCAAGTTGGAATACATCTGTGGGGAGCACAGCTTAATGCTAACATCTACACTCCTTAGTATAGTAGGCTAAACAATGAAAACTTGAAAGACTAGCTTGAAAGCTTTGGTAAATGAACCTAGTGACAAAAGCTGAAAAATATTACCGAAGAAAAAAATATAATATCTTTAAGAGATAACTAGTTCCACTGCAAATGTTAAATTCATCCTTTTGTATTTCCTGAATGTGTTCTTGGTGATTAAAGATGGAGATTGCTTTCAATTTGTTGGGAAAAAATGAGATAAGTATAAAGAGCAGAACAAATTGGTAATTTCTAAATAAAAACTCATCTCATGATAAATGAAAAAAGACATTATAGAAAGTTTCAGAGGATTATAGAAAACAAATAAGCACAACAAACAAAGAGAAAAATATGATTGCCGATAAAGGATGCAATCAGAATCACAAAAAGAAACTCTTCCGACAAAACAACACATTCCACGCTAGTTGTATTGATCAAATAAAGAGAATAAATAGCACTTACAGTGTCACTCGTACCCAAACTGATTGCTAGATCCCCAGGAGTGTTTAGAGTTAAGCCTGTATGCCCAAAATTTTTAATTGATGAAAACTGAAGACTAAAAGAACTATCAACTATGCATGGTTCTGCAAAAAATTATGCAGTAAAAGCTTGTTTTCTGTTCGCTGGAGAAATAAGGAAATGAATATATCGGTGACTAAATTGGTGTGGAGCTTTTAAAGAATTGAAAAGGACAAGGAAATTCATTAATTTTTGAAATAGAAGATTCTAATATCACAAATATTTCGACCTTGAGGGATGAACATAAATTGAAAACAAAACTTAGCAATCAATGAGAAAGACTACACTATCATCTTCCACAAAATATTGATCGAGTTAAAAGAGCAGTTAAAGTTCATAAAGTATAGCAAGAACAAGCCAAACGTTTTTAAGGTAGGCTTTATAGTCCACACATCATAAACCAATGAATCTTTTAATGCTGTGTATTGTACAGCATCCAGAAAGATAAATTCAGGTGCATTTCTAAAATGAAGTAAAAAATAGAGAGGGAAGTTTTAGCATTTATCATTCCTGTGTCTCTTCTGAGTTATCTAAAGTGAATTCGCTCAAGTCTACATTCACTATATTAGCCTCCGTGTAATTAAATATTCAAAGGACACAATAGTACTCCTTAAATTAGATTCAGATAAATGCAAATCGACAGGACACTAATACAAACCTACATTACGGAGCCCAGATAATTGAGTTGCAGAGATGCCACTTACATAAGGAACTCAGTTTAAAATAGATCAAGAGAGTTATGGACCTGCTAAACTGTTAGGATTGTCTCCAGACCACTGAACCACCAAGCAGTTCTTATTGAACTTGTACCTGAAAAGACATTAATAAGTTTCAATCAATCTCTATTCTACAAATTAGAGAGATCTAACAACACATATATATACAAATGCAATAGTATGAAGTATGAACACAAGAAAAAATATTATTTTAATTTACTATAAATACATGCTTAGGGGAGTATATGCCACCATTCACTATAAGAGCTCAAATAAATAACCACTGCCCACCAACAGACGCTTGGTGGAGCAAATACTTGCCAATATACATACATAAGAGCTAAAAAATTGAAAGTCGAACATAGTATAACCGATATTCAGAGTTTAATGCCAGATTCTAATTCTTAGAAATGTTGGTAACCACCAAACCCAAACTTTTTGCAAGCAATATTCCACTAACCTCTGCACAAAATAGGAGGCTATAGAACCAGCAACATCATGTGCAGGTGCTAGCTTTCCAAGCTTTTCCTCCAAACCTGGAGCTGTAGCCTGTAATAAAATTGAAAGTTCAACAATATCATTAAGTAACATAAAACATGACAATCTGAACATAAGAAATATCAATCAAGTAATCAACAAGATTCAGAGATTGATAAATAAACCACAAAAAGTTAGCATGCAAAACAAACCTCCAGTGCAACTTTAGACCAAGCCCTTTGCTTTATATCCATCAAATTCATCCCTGCACCATCAGTTGTATCAATACAGGCATAAGACCCTATGAAGAGACACGCCATGAAAGAGCTAACTAGAGATATTCGCTCAGTGTTCTTATAAGCTTCTTGTTGCGTCTCAAATATCTTCCGAATTTGTGGTCCTGTATATCTCTCATAGGCACGGGAACCAGTAATTTTTGATAACTCCAATGCACCTCCAACAGCTTTCTCTATTTCTCTACACTGATCTGTGGTGCTGCAGTCCATCCATATTGGTGATTCCTTAATAGAAAAAGCATTTTCAAGCTGCTCAACTAATGGTTTTTCGGGGTTCAATGATGATAATAATGCAGAACTACCGTTCTTCCAATACACACTGCCATGTTGCTGGCCACTACCAGAAATGGCAGCAATCTTCCCAAAGTCCAAATTAGATTTAGATAGTCTATGAAGAATGAGATCCAAAGCCTCCACCCACATTATGGTGGGTGAAACAATTCTGCCATTAACATTAGGGTCTCTGTAGACTCCATCCCTGGTTTTGTAATGAGGCAAATCAGCGTCAAAGTGGATTAGCTCTGAAGCAACAATAACGAGATTGCAGTCCAAAACAGTTGCCTTCAACGACCTTTAAACAAAGGGGGAAAAGGCAAAGGTTAGCTTAACCAGATTCTAATTTTTCAACTAGCAGAATTCTATAGAGAAAGAAAACATCAGTCGGACCCAATTGGATAAGCATTAAACACTGATCATAACAAGTTCTACAAGTCAAATTTTGATGCAAGCCCAATTATACACATATAAAATTAGAAGTTTTATTATATTAGATTTAGTCAAAACTACGTCGTATCGACATTTTGGAATGAAATTCTCTGCGTCTTTCCTCTTATAATTCTCTTCTTCTTCTACCTTCAATCTATCTCTTGTCTTCCCCATTCAAATATTCTTTTTCATTTTATTTGTATTGCATCAAATTTTTTACATCATAAGAAGAAATACGCAATTTAAATATGAGAAGGGACGTCTTTTTTAACATTAGAAGTGTAAAAAGTTAAATATGAGAAATGTGTAGTCTTAGATTTTTCTTAATGACATCGGAGATTGGATCATTGAACTAAAGGGAGATAGAGGCGAGAGCTTACTGAGTAGAGCTATCGAATCCAAGGAACAGAGCATCATTAGGAAGAGATATATCCTCCATCTTTTAGCTATGATCGTCAAATGAAATCAAGAGAAAACAGGCAATGCTGGGCGTTTGGGTTAAACGGAGAAGATAATTAAAATTGGTAAAGAGTTTCACAGGATTGGGAGAGTATTAGTAGATCTGGATACGAAATAGATTAACGTTAGATAATCGAAGATTTCTATAATTATTTATTTAATTTATTTTAATTAAATAAATATTTACTTGTTAAAAATTATTTTAAATTTAATTTATAATAAATATTAATAAAATATAATTAAAAATTAAATAAATTAATTTAAATAAATATATCTAATTTATTGATTACATAAATAAAATAACAGAAATAATATGATATAATTTCTCCTTTTCTGTGTTTATCCGGTTATTGTTTTATGTAAAACTTCTACCGAACAAAATCAGTACCTAGAACCTAGTGATATCAGAACTCTCGTCTATTGAAACAACGTAAGGGGTAAATTATTAATTTCATAGCTTAATTTTAACTGTATTTTCGTTTTGACCACTGAACTCTAAAAAATTAATTTAATCATTAAAATTTTAAATCATTTAATATCACTCTGTGTTAAATACTTAACAATATTATAACCTAAGGTTTATTTTAAATTTTAAATTTTTAAAAGTGATCAAAAACTTTTTTTCATTTCTGTGAAAAAACTTTGAAACCTAATTTTTAATAGAGATACACCCACTTTTTTCACATAAATAAAAATATTCTTTTTCTGATATTCTATTTATGTTTTTATACAAAAATTTAAATTTAGGATTTAAAATTAAGGTATAAGGTTAAGATTTAAAAACTATTAATATTATATATTTTCAGATTTAAAATTTAAATTTAAAACTAAAACTTAAAATCTAATTTATTAACATAAATAAATATCGAAAAGGGATAAAATTATAAGTATAAATCGTCACGGAGTGTATGCTACTAATAATTATTTAAACATTTCTGGAAATGACCACATTACGAATCGAGCAAAAATGTCGGACTCAAGAAACTCGATATGAGCAGCCCGGCCAATGAACGAGTTTAAGTTTTTACCATGAGTGCCTGAGTCAAAGTTAACATCACATCGCATGAACACACGATCTCCAGTTGTAGATGTTCGTATCTGGTCCAAGCAGGCATTCAACAATTCCATAAATGCTTTTCCCTTCTTCGAGAGGTCCGCTGATGCTGCTCGGCATGACTCGATCCTGGCCGAATGATACGGAACATAACCGTCCTGAGAGACAAATCATCTCTCAACGAACTTAAAACATACAGCATGTAGTAAAACTTTAAGCTATACAGTTATTGGAAGAGGTAGGGAATACCTGGGGTGAAGAGAAGAGGATTATATTCTTGAAATTTTGCAGAGTTTTTTGCTGAAAGAAGCAAATCAACAATTTTAGAACTTCAGAGCTTAAAAAGCATTAATGCTGACTTTGATCTCAATACCTTACAAAGTTTGTAGAAGAAAGTGTTACAGATATCGGGATCGTCGGTGAGAGTGAGCTGATGGATGCTTTGGGTCCCTTTGACCTTCTTCAAAAGCCACAACCCAGAATTGAATAAAGAATTTGAGCTGTATAAATATCCCAAGTGTGGACCAGATAGAGATAGGTATGTATGAAGGTATTTCAGGTAAGGTTCCATAACACTATCTGCAGAAAGAAATGCATATGTCTAGCAGACATTATTAAATAGTAAAAAGGGGAAATGAAGCTTTGGACAAGAGCGCATCTACCTGCAATTGCTGTTCTTATTATGATGTTTCCAATAGAGTGCCCGACAAAGCTAAGTTTGATCACTCCTAATCGTCCATATCTTGAAGCTCTAGCTATTTTCTTTTTAAGAAAATGGGCCACTTCCTGCGCCAGTCTCAATCCCATTTCTCTGAAGTCTCCAGATGTTTTATCTTCATTTGCCTCGGACATGAGAAACTCAACCTGGGAATCTATCAAAAGCCATTGGTTGCGAACAAGCCGCAAATCCAGATGATGCCCCTATTATATTCAAGTTGGGTTTAGACATTAATTCGCTGACCAATCTGTTTCTAGTAAGAACATGTTGAAGTTAACAAGGAAAACAAAGAGTAAGCTTTGCACCCTAAAATGATTGGTAGACACGGATATCTTCAATTTTAGAAGTCATAGTTCTGTGCAGCCTTCTAGAAGCATAAAAATTAAATCGGGCGTTTACCATAAATGTACTTAGTATCATTTTATTTATGGTAATATGCATTAAAACAACAACCTAAAAAAACAAGTATAGGAGAGTGAAACTTGCCTGAAATCCATGCACAAAGACAACAACCTTCAAATCACGGATTCTTTTTGCAGCAATTGCACTTGATGGCTTTTCCCCTTCTTTATAACTAAGATAAGCATGTGAGGCAACTGAATCTATAACATCCAAATTCTTCATGTATGAGTTATAACTCAGAGTACGACGAGGTGCATTCATGACATGTTCTACAATTACAATAGGAATTGCTAAAGGATCTCCAAATATTTGCATGTCTTGGATTGACCGACTGTTGATCTGTGTGCAAAGAATCCTTGCCAGTAAACACCGGGAATAAGGTCTATAACCATTAAATACAATAACTTACTTTCATTTGTGCAATACCCCGTCGATGAAGGTCAGCCTTCATTTCTGCAATATGCACAGGCTGCATTGCACAATAAGAATTTCCCAAAATTAGAAACTAGTGTTGCTCTTACCTGAGAATGTAAACAAAGAGCAACATATTTACTCAAATGGAAACATAAGTAAGTGTTCACATCATCAGATAACTTCCACAAACTTGAACCCCTCTTATGAAGAACATGACGGGTAGTCTCCGCAAAGCCTCTGTTTATATAATGATGAGGCATTTCAACCTTAGTGTAAACCATCCATATTGACCATTCAGCTTTTCGATCCTTAGCCCATGCATCCCGAAGGACTTCCATTATCCTTGTTTTATTATCCCTGGAATGAAATGATCATTAAAGTGTGGTGATCCTTATCCCATGAAATGATCCTTGTTAATAAGAGAGATGCTGAGCAAAACAAGCTTACAATATCAGGGAGAAAATTGACTAAGAACCGCAACAACTGGAAATACAAATGTGTAAGCTAACCTGTGGAAAGTGAGAAAAGTGCTCCATATATGTAAAACCTGATCACCGGATAGATTAAACATTCTAATTAAATCATCCTTGGATAAATTTTGGGGCAACTGATCACTTCGAAAATATGTTCCGCCATTAATTTTCTGTTAAAAAGTGAGGAAGAGATTATAATTTTAATCTACAATAGAAACTATAAAACCGTAAAAAAAATAGGAATAAGACTGATGCTTGGTAAAATAAAGCAAGAACCTCAGGAGCATATTGTGGCTTGCCTTGTCCGGAGACTTCATTATCAGCAGTAACCTGATTTGCTTGCAGAAATGAATCAAATAACATCGAATCATTCATTGTGAATGTAAAGTTATTCAAATCAAAGGGTTGGTTAATGGCAGTTCCAAGTTTTTGTAGCTCTACAATCAAGGTTTCACGAGCATGTAATAATGCCTTTACAAGCATGACCAGTTTCAGGTCACTAGGATGCACTTGATTCAGCACCTGCTAAATCACATAATTGGACTATCAGTTCATAGAATATTGATTATCAAGGACAAGAAGAAGCCACGTTAAAGAAATAAGATGGTTTTCCACTATATGTCAAGTAAATCCTGGAGAAGTTTTAATTATACCCCAAAAAAGAAAATATTAAATGTAGCCTTTTAAATTTTAAGAAAAATTATATTGAATGTATAGGCTTAGTCAAGCAGATGCACAGATAGACCAAGTTGTGATTATTTATGGGTTGTTGTTGTATATGAATATTCAATGTTTAGAACAAACCTGAATTGACCCGCCAATAGTTTTACCAGCAGCAGCGGCGCCAGCGGTAGAAGAAATGCTGAAAAAAAATTCAACAGGTCAAGTAACTTCTACATACCAATAAAGCACAGTTTTATTAGTAAAACCAACCCTTTCCTTTTCTTCATTTCCACAAAGAACCGCTATTTTTAGAATCTGTGACAAACCTGAGTACCTTCATTGAGTCTTGGATAGAACCAGCTTTTAGGAGAGTGATGTGAACACTTACATCCACAAGAGCAGCATGAAATGCATCAAAAGAAACAGGGCAATATGAATGCAGTCCTAAAAGAGCTTTAGCAGGGATACGAAATTCATGGACGGCAGCAGGGCAACTATCTGGAGAAGCCTGAAACTCGGAACTGAATACAGAGCATCCGGATTGATTATATAATCTTTTTAACTTGAAAGAAAATAATAACAGAAATGATTCACATACAAAGATAGAAGTGAATGCTTTAAATTTTAATTGTGCAGTAATACGAAAACAGGACTTGTCACCTTACCCATCTTCTATCACAGGAGCATATAAAAGCTCAAACTTCAAAATGACAGCTGATGAGGAAGGACACTGTCAGTGTCAGAAAACGCTACATCAGCACAATAATAGGATATAAGAAAAGATTGGCAAACCAAACAGTCAAAGCAATCAAAGTAGAAAAGCTTCAATGGATATCCAATACCAAAAAAATGAAGCAAATACTGACGAAAGTCATAACTTTCAGAAAAATCCAGTGTTATTTTTATTCTTTCGTATTGTTGGAGTAGAGATTTTAATATCTATTAGCACGAAAAGAGCTAAACAATCAAAACCTATCATAGGCTAAATAAGTCAAAATATTTACTAATGAAGGTTTATAGAGTAAGTTCTGCAATTTATGTGGCTTGCTCTCTGGCTAAAGCGAGTGTAATGTGTACATGGTATGTGCAAAGAGAGCTTGTCTACCTCTTTTCCCTTAAGAGGTAAATCAAATGCAACCATGGTAAATAAAAGAACATCCTGTCTTGCATATTTGATTTGAAAAGGCTGCGTTGCAAAACTGTTATCTTTTTCATCAATCTTCCAGACTCCATATCCACCACCCTCACAACCAAGGTTTGGAGCTGCAGTAGTTTTCTAGTTTTAATTAGGAAAAAAGGCTGTTTGAGAAAACTATTACATTACACTTTTAGAGCATAAACAAACTTTAAAATAAGGAGGATAAAACAAAACACAGTTCCAAATATATTCACCCTTAAACAAAGATGAACTTCAATGATTGGTCATAATATAAGTATCAACGGAAATTAAATTTGTTTGCTCCAGCTGCATAAAAAATACTTGACCAATCAAACAGCTAGCATGACATATTCTTCAGTAGACTGCTAGGTCCCTATTTAGGTCTCTAGAGGATCAGTTTCAATACAAATTACTAGAATGTATCAACATTTCAACAATTTACCTTCATATTGTAAGACTCTCGAAGGTGTCGCCACAGAAGCAGATGTTCCATCGTCGAATCTAACTCTAATCATGAGTCGATACCATCTAAACACACAAATAAACATAAGAATGATGGTGTGCGGGATTCCAAACAAACAGGAAAACACAAGAAGTCCACCATACCCTTGCTGGAAAAGATCAAGGTTATGAAACCTTTGGATGTAAATTGCAATCTCGTGGGTAGTATCCAACATGACCACCGGTTGTAATTTAGCCGGGCACAGCTTTGCATCTGGTAACCTCTTTGCTAATTACCCGCCTGTCTATTTTTTCATGTATTTATTTCTTCCCCTCAAATCCATTTCTCTATTATTAGAACCACTTGACCACCCATGATATTGAAACACATATAATCAAGTATCCCCAAATCTTGCTTCTCTCCTTGTTTTCACTCCCAAGTTAATTCTCATGGAATTTACCTTTCAGTTCTCATAGAATCAGAACAAAGCAACCTCACGTAAACGAAGATAAGTCTAAACTCTCTAACAACTCTATGTACCATCAAATGCTTTTTAACAACACGGAAGGCTGCAAACAAGGAAAGGTAATGAACAAAATTTCAGAAAGGAACAATCATATTCATTTTAAGAACTTCAATTTAGAATTTAAATACGATAATCCTAATAATACACTGCTATTATTTTTGCATTAAAAGCTGCTACATTATAACAATGTTGCCGTTTAAACCTATCTAATTCTAGTTTTTGTTTTGAAAAAACAACTATAAACACAATCGAATTAGCGTTGTTTAGAATAAAATTATGAATTTTAATCTACAAGTTGCACCCTCAAACAACTAAAACCATGAAATTTCAAATTGACGTTTAAATTAAAATAATCATGAAAATGAAAATGATGAACAAGGGAGAGAAAAATTGCGATATAGAGACAGAATATGGACAAACCTGGGTTTAGATCTGCAACTTTTTTTTTGTGCGGCAAAAATCCAATTTAGGTTTTATAAAAACAAATAGACTTTTAAAAATAATTGAAATGGAGAGATTTCTGGGAATGCAATGATCTTATTTTTTGTTTCCTTGATTCTGTGTAAAGAAAAATAATGATTTTCCTCTAATTTACTTATTTAACGTGCTGTTTTTAGAGTTCAATTTAAGTTCCCTCCATGCATGTATTACATATTTAACGTACTGTTTTTAGAATAAAAGAAGTAGCATATATATGTGTAAGCATGACATAAGAAATATACAATATATATTAATCAATTTTATAATAAATAATATTAAAATGATTTTATATATTTGATTTAAATTAATCAATTTAAAAATTGTATATAAACAGCTATATTAAAATAAATTTAATTAATATCTATATACAGTTTAAATTTATCACTTTCATTAGAGTTTAAACCTACCTCAAAATCAAATTATTTGTTTGATTCGATGAAAGTGAGTTGAATTATTACTCGGTCATAATAGCAGCGGCCATCCCGTAGACCCCTCTGCATCAGAGTCAACTTTAACTAATTTAGTCACAATCCAAGAATGGCACGTCTCAGTTACGAGGGACCCCATAGTTTTGTTTCCATTGCCATCCTTTATGCAAAAGCCATAAAGCTGACTGCTGCCGATAAGATCGAGTCGACATGACTCGTGCTATGCTTCGGGTAGAAAAGTCTACGCACACAAAGCTCACTTATTGTTCCTTATTTGTTATCCAATCCTTTACAACCCTTCCTTCCACCATCTCCATTCTTTGTGTCTTCTCACCTGTCTGTTGTGATCTTGAAAAAACCTGTCCAGTTCTTGCAATTCCCAGAGCTGTCGGATTTGGAATTTTGAGGGATATCGTGCAATTCAGGTGGCTTTGGACGATTGCTGCGGACACATGAGCATCACATGTGTCAAAAAGTGCAGAAACGAGATGAATGAACTTGACTTGTAAAAATGGCAATTATTATGATCGTAAGTGGTGGTTTTGGTGATGGTCTATTGGCGGCAGACAATGTGCCAGGTAGGCCATGAATCAGGAACAAAGATTATTTTATTTAATTAAACAAAGTGTGTAATTTCACGATTCCAAGTAAAGCTCACCACGTTTTCTTTACTAGTCAACCCATTTTCAACTCGGTGAATCTAATTCCACTTGCACTGAAAAAGGAGAACGAATGAAAAGGAAAGCAGAGGAGCTCTGTTTCGGAGATATCTGTCCACAGGCAAACTCTCTGGACATGCCTGGCCGCCACTAGGACAGTACAAACATCTAAATCACTGTGCTTCTGTTAACTTGTCAACTTGAAGTCTTGAAGTAAGCAAAGCTGGTTAAGTTTTGAGACAACTTGCAACAAGACAACAATTGTTTCTTGTCATTTTCACATTTATTTAAATTTTTGTTTGGGTTCACAGAAGTCGTTGCCATGTTGCAGAATGTTTGTTCCAGAACATCATATAGCCCATCACCTATAAAATTGTAGCCTCTGTGTTTTAATTACTCCGTTTTGTCCTGACCGAGTGTACACATTTCCATGCTTTTAATGTCTCTCTTCAACTTCAAAAGTCAAAAATATCAGAAGCTGAGATAGAAAGTGACTGAATTCAGACACCAGTTAAAGATATTTGTGAGCAGAAGTCTGTTCGAAGATAGAAATGTTTCGTCATCCAAGTCGTGAGGAGTGCACGAGAAAGTGATCTCAGTGTATGGAGCTGTGTACAAAGTCATGGAAGCTATGATTACAGCGAGCAGCCCCATTATCAGCAGTTCAGCACGGTTCATGGCTGTGCTAAAACGTGTCCATATTCCATGGTTTTTGTGACTAAATGGTTGACTACCTAATTATTTATGTATATTTTATACACACTATACAGGCAATTAGGCATAGGTATCTATAAAGCCTAATTGGAAAAGTAACTAAGAGATTCCAATGTATATGAAAACAAGATGTGTTTTACTTCCTCCCATATAGGGGCCGACTCTTTGGACAATAATAAGTATGATACTTTGTTGCACTGAGAATGGTTTGGTTTGGTTTGGTTCAATAGTACACATAACGCATTAATTTAAACCCAAAGTGCTTGTTATAATGGCAATCAAATCTCTCAGTATATGTGTTCCTCAGTATGTGGGATGAAAAGAAGTGACTTGTAGTGAATATAAAAGTGGCAAAGTCGAATGTTAAAAGTCAAAAACCAAATTTGTTTGAGGTAGTTAGCTATGAAATATTTTAATGTTAGAAATTCGACATACGAAAATCAAAGGGATAAAGAATATTAATAAAAAAATAAAATTTAACGTGATTTAATTTTGTTTATCTCGACGAGATAAATAAATAATTTGTTATCAATGCAAAGAATAAAAATAATATAAATATATGTTACTTTATATCTCTGTTCAACGAGAAATTATTACATGGACCCTTTCCACCATCTAGGATATGGTCTCAATTAATTAAAATAAGACACATAATATACGTTTTTAATGTCATATTTACACATAAGCATCATTTAAATCATCCACTTTAATGCAATTGATTTAAAAATAGAAAAAAATATTATCAAAGATTTTTTATGTTGTCTTCCTCTTTATTGTTCATTTTTTTTTAAATTATTTTTTCTAATCCCTAACCCTAAACCCTAAACATTAACCTTAAACACTAAACTCTAACCTAAACCCTAAACCTTAACCCTAAACATTAACCTTAAATCCTAAACCCTAACCTAACCCCTAACCCCTAACCCTAAATATTGAACCATAAACCCTAACCTTAACCATAAACCCTAAACCCTAACCCTAAATATTAAACCCTAACCCTAAACCCTAAATTAAACCCTAAACCCTAACCCTAACCTAAACAATAACACATAAACCTAAAACCTAACTCTAAACCACATAAACCCTAAACCACTAATCCCTAACCCTAAACTCTAAATCCTAAACCCCAAACCTATATAAAAAATAATTAAGAAAATTTTAAAAAACAAAGAGAAAGATGACACAAGAAATCTTTGATAATATTTTTTCTTTATTAAATCAAAGACATTAAATTAGATGATTTGACCAATGCTTATGTGTAAATTTGATATGAAAAAAATATATTATGTGTCTTAATTTAATTGGTTGGGATCATATTTTAGGTAATAAAAAAGGTTCATGTAATAATTTTTCCTGTTCAACGTTACTATAACACACGTCATTACAACATAACCATTATAATAGCAGATATCCTAGAGATGTAATTTCCAAAACAATTTTTTCCTATTCAATTTTCTCTTATTCGTTATTCTAAATAAACCTTAGTTTAAATTTATAGACTTAAATACTTAGTCACCAAAAAAACTTATTCAATAAATTTTTTTATCTAATATAAATATTTACTCGTCCAAATAAATTCTACAAATAAACTCTAATTATTAAATAATCTCAAATCACTAGAATTATAATAATATTAAACTTAAATTATCAACTAAAATCTAGTCAAACTATAATAAATTAACACGGTAAATATCATAATTCCGAGAACCAAAGTATGAGGAGTGGGGACAACTAATACGAGTAAAACTCAAACACCAGCTACGACCATCGAACGTGCCCCAAAACGCTATCAATGATTCTACTGCCCCACGGCTCAAGCCTCCAACCATGCCTATATATGATGGTTGCCTTTCTCTCTAAACTCATTATCTTTTCTTAGAAACATCAAAGCCAGTAGTTTTCCCTTGTTTCAACTCATAATCGTTAGACCCTCGAGGTTGAAGAGATGGCCAAAGAGATGCAAAAGACCAGCATGTTCATTGAGAGAAACCCTGGAGATTACGAGAACGGTGATGTCTGCAAGAACTTAGACGATGATGGTCGAGTCAAAAGAACCGGTAGTTATTTGTTTTTCTTCCCCTCGAATGCTTATCATTGCTGTCCTTTGCATGGTCCTTATTTTGGTTTGTTGTTGGCTTTTGAAGGGACTTGGGTTACTGCAAGTGCTCATATTATCACTGCCGTGATTGGATCCGGTGTGCTATCTCTTGCATGGGCCCTTGCTCAATTGGGTTGGGTGGCCGGACCGGCAGTTCTGATAGCTTTCTCCTTCATCACCTACTTCACCTCCACCCTTCTTGCTGATTGCTATAGGGCTCCTGATCCTGTCTTTGGAAAGAGAAACTACACCTACATGGATGCTGTCAGATCTTACTTAGGTACTAATTCCCGCACATTAATACCATATTAAGTGATTGTTTACAGTTCCAAGAAAATAACATAGTTTAAAGAGAAAACTATTTCCCATGTGGATATTTCAATTCAACCCCAAATTCCCACAGAACCATTAAAAACATCAAATCCAATTCTACTCTTTTTGCAGGAGGAAGAAAAGTCCAACTCTGTGGATTAGCTCAGTATGTAAATCTTCTTGGAGTAACCATTGGTTACACTATCACAGCATCAATTAGCATGGTGTAAGTTTGAAACTCTCCTGCATGTTAAATTACAGTGACAATGGTTTTGTTAATTGCTTCTTTTCTGGTCTCCTATTTGCAGGGCTGTGAAAAGGTCAAATTGCTTCCACAAGCATGGCCATCATGTGAAGTGCCAAACATCCAACAACCCTTTCATGATCATCTTCGCTTGCATCCAGATCGTTCTTAGCCAAATCCCAAACTTCCACAATCTTTCATGGCTATCGATTCTCGCTGCCATCATGTCTTTCGCTTATTCTTCCATCGGCCTTGGACTCTCCATCGCCAAAGTTGCAGGTAACTTTAACAGCTGATAAGAATGACAATGAAGCTCGAATTCTGTTTTATTCACTTGATAGAGTTGCTTGAATTTTATCTAAATTTAACTGTTTCCTGAATTAACATCAAGGTGGGGGGCATGTAAGGACAACCTTAACCGGAGTGACAGTAGGGGTGGACGTGTCAGGATCCGAAAAGATTTGGAGGACATTCCAAGCTATTGGAGACATTGCTTTCGCCTATGCATATTCTACCGTCCTAGTTGAGATTCAGGCAAGTATATACATATATACATAATTCAAATTATGACTGGTTAAATGCCTGCATGAAATATTTGGTTTGTTAGATAATTATCTCCCCTGCATATATTCAAATATGCATACAAAAAATATGATATCTCAAATATATGAAAGAACTTGAAAATACTGGATAAATTCATATCAAACAAGATCTATGTTTGATACTTCCTCTTTTCGAGTAAGATAAAGTAAGATGCTGAGATCCAAAGATTCCCATGGACCAGAATGCTTCAGAATCTGGTCCATAGATTCTATTGCAGTTTCTAAAAGCAGAAGTAATTGAAAGCTTTTTGTTTCCAACTTTTCTTTTATCAGTTATCATGAACCTGTTAGAAGCAGACTGTGACGTCCAATATAGTTGATTTTCAACAAGAACTGTTTTTTTGTCCCATCTCAAAAAAGAATCACCTTTTCTAAGTGCAGCCTCTGTACTCGTCGCAATCGATAACTAGCACATGCTAATCTTCATAGTGAAAAAGTGGTATATACAGAGGAATCTAAGAGTCCTTTTTCCTTTTTTTTAATGAATTCAGGACACCATCAAGTCAAGCCCACCAGAAAACAAATCAATGAAGAGAGCAACAACCCTTGGTGTCTCAACGACCACTTTATTCTATGTCCTTTGTGGCCTTGTTGGATACGCAGCCTTTGGAAACGATGCACCAGGAAATTTCCTCACTGGCTTCGGCTTCTATGAGCCCTTTTGGTTGATCGACTTTGCCAACATCTGCATTGCCGTCCATCTTATTGGTGCTTACCAGGTAAAACACATGTATACATATAGATATATACATGATGAATTTAGTCTCATCGATTGCTTTGTGGTCTAACACGATTAACATATCTCCAGGTATTTGCCCAACCCTTATTCGGGTTCATCGAGGGATGGTGTGCCAGAAAATGGCCTGAAAACAAGTTCATTACAAGAGAACATGCTGTTGATGTTCCATGCTATGGTGTTTATTACGTCAACTTCTTCAGGCTGGTGTGGAGGACAGCTTACGTTATTGTGACAGCCGTGGTAGCCATGTTATTTCCCTTCTTCAACGATTTCTTAGGCCTCATCGGCGCCGGATCCTTTTGGCCACTGACGGTCTACTTCCCTATAGAGATGCACATTGCTCAAACCAAACTTCCCAAGTATTCGTTCAGGTGGATATGGCTGAAAATTCTGAGCTGGGTTTGCTTGATCGTTTCGCTCATCGCTGCCGCCGGATCTGTTCAAGGACTAATTCAAAGCCTCAAGACATACCAGCCGTTTCAGACTCAGGATTGAAAGAATTCTGGTTGTGATTATAGTGCTTTGATTCTGTGTGAAATATTAAGATCTGGTAGTATTTGTGTTATAACTTCAGCAAATGTTGGGAAAAGCAAGCTCTAAAGCTCCATCTCCTGTAAGAAAGTGTACTGATGCATGAAATGCAACATTAATATGTCGATGCAAAAGGACACGTTTTACTATAAGTGCTGGGTTTTGAAGTTTGATGGGCCTGGATCGGGTGGATTAATCTGGTCATGGATATGGATCTTCTTCTAATTGGATTTAATGGCTTATGCGTCTAAAACACTTTCAACAAGTTTTTATGATAATCTATTAACTACATTTTTTTTCCTTTCATCAACATCAGCATTCTTAAATTAAATTAAATTTTGTATTGAGTTGACTTTGAATATTAAAAATTAAAAAAAAATCAATTTAAATATCAATAATTGATGTATACCAATAATCTAGATTGTCAATGTGGAAATTATAAAAGTAATAATTAACTTTTCTTGGAATTTGTTTAGATCTAGAAGTCAAGCCAAACCAAATCCAAATGGAAAATAGATTAAAAAATAGATATAATCTTTAAATTTATCAAAATTACTTAATTTATTGTTGGTAACATTTTTATAATAATCGTTGAATTTTATTAAATTTATAAAAAATATTATAATTATAATTAATTTATAAAATAATAAAATTAAATCAATTCATAATTTTTTAAATCCCAATAAAAAATAAAATATTAAGTTTCTAATATGACGTGGCATAGCAAAGTAACGAAGTGAAAAGATACTTAGCCTGCAAGTCTGTTCTTTACTGATCTTTCGATTCCTCTTGTCTCAACTCTCGATCGAATGTTTGTTACGGGCCCATAAAGCTGTAACCGCTTCAACTGAATTATCTAAAATGCCCTTAACCATTCTCATCAATGTCGCTTTAGTGGTAATGAATATGAAGACTTGTTTGGAATTTCAATAAAACCCTTATCCTGAATCCCTGATTCTTCACGGATTTTTCATGCTTTGAGCGAGTTTGTATAAAGCAGATTCCGGTTTCTTTCTGTCCGATTCTACCGGTTGTATTGCCTTTTGCTTTTGAGTAAGATTTATGAAGAAAGATTTTAATTCATTTTTGGTTTTCGTAATTCATAGTTCCAAGAAAACTCAAAAGTGATGATGACAAAGAATCTGGAGGAATCCGTTGGCTTTAGGGCTCTTCCTCCACCGCCATCAACTTCCTCACCTGGAAGTCCAAGTAATACCGCCGGTGGAGTTTGCAGATCTGGTTTCTGGAAACGAGTTTTCTCGCAGAACAACGCCAATTTTGGACGAAGTGCGATTCCGTTGCGGTTCATGTACTTTCGCAATGATTCGTGGAATAATTTCTCGGGTGAGGTTGTAGAATCACTCCGAGCCGGCTTCTTGGAGCATAAACCCATAGTCGAAGCATCGATTGACGGTGCGAAGTACATATTTGATTTGAAGAGGATGTTGCAGATTGAATACTCGACGGGAAATTGCCGGTCAATTTCTTGGATCGACGAAAGTGGTGTTTTTTCCCGCGCGATTTTTTCAGCGAAGAATTCACGCAATCAGAATGCGGTGACTGGAATGATAATACTAGCTGCAATTATAAAAATAGGGATAATAATTGCAACCCTAAGATTGAGATTGAGGTCAAGGTTGATCAAAGTTCATGCAAGAGAAAGCGAGAGGAGGAGCCGGAAGTGAGTTCCTCTTACAAAGCCGCCGTTGGTAATGGGGCAATTAGATGTCAGCGTTTGGAGGAAGGAAGAGCTGTTGAATGGTCTAATACGAAGCAGTTAAAAGAGACTGAGAGAGCGCATTTGCTCATCAACGATCATTTCTTGAGCGGGATAAGGAAACATGATGCTGGGGTTAGAATTGATGCAATTAATCAGTGTAAGTGGGAAGGGTATTTGGACAAGGCTCGTCTTGAGGTTTTCCAAAAGCAGATCGAGATTACTAAGGCTGCAAGAGGTACTTCAAATATGGTTTATGCATGGTTTGGAGCTTCCGCCAAGGTCGTGGGAAGTATTCTCGTCCATGGGTTTGGCTTGCCTAGTAAGCTTCCCGCTACTGATGTTTATGGGATTGGAGTTTATCTGTCTCCCCTAGGGTTGCCACACTTGAGGTAATTGATTACTGATATTTTGTTTAACATCATTAGCTAGTTTGCCTTTGGAAATGAAGGCTGTGGGTTATTATTGAATTCGAGATTTAAATCAAGTTAGCTTCAGTAGTATTTCAAGGCTCAATCTAAGCTGATGCTTTGAGAAGTACCGATTTGAGCAGTTCTCTAGCTGAATAGAACTATATATAGTTCAAGGACGGATGTACATGGAGACCAAAATTATTGGTCTAATAGCATTTTAGGTCCTTATAAGTTTGAACTCAAGTCAAATTATGCTTTTACCCCTCCAATTTTTTAGATTAAATACTTAATTATTTTGAACTTATGTAATTTGACCCTCCAATATCTGATAGTGGTTTGGTTTTACCTAGCTCTGTCCATGTATCTCTTAATCTCAAGATTGGACAAACAACCAATTTTTTATCAGTTGTTCATATGTGTCATTACTTAATATGTTCATTTCCTTTTTGGTAATTTTGACTTTTATATTGTTATTTTGATTTCTGTTTAATGTTGGATTAATTGGTGCAGTGCAAACTTGGCCGATGTTGATGATAACGGTGTAAAACATCTTATTCTGTGTCGGGTAATATTGGGAAATGTTGAGAAGGTGGAAGCTGGATGGGAGCAGTATCTCCCATCTAGTGTGGATTTTGACACTGGTTCTGATGACCCCATGAACCCACAGTGGTATATAGTATGGTCAACGAATGCAAACCTGCATGTTCTTCCCGAGTCTGTTGTGAGTTTCAGATCTTCTAGTAACGTGCAAGGTAAACTTTTCTACTTGATGTCTCTTCTTCTTTTTATATTTAGATGTTTATGTTTTGTATTTCTCCTGTAGGTCACCCAAGGTCAGCTATGGGTGTCAAGTATAACCTGGACAGATTGTTTTCGAACCTTAGCAACTCTCTTCCTCCTGCCAAAGTCCGTGAAATATTGATTACATACAACATATATAAGGTAAGTGGGTTGCTTGTGTATTAGGTAAAGATTTATCTTGTTGCCTTGTAATGAAAGTTGCATCTTAATATCTAACCACATTGTTTACTTTTTCTATACTTCACTGCAGGCTGGAATTATAACCAAGGATGCTTTTACAAGAAAATTACGTGAGATTGTTGGGGATGAGGTTCTGAGATCTGCTATCCAGGAGATCAAAGCTTCTGGATGATTTGAAAGTGTTGGAATTGTTTGCATTACACATTCATTTTCCCTATGCTATTTGAGAGGAGGGAAAAAACACAAATGTAATTGTTACCTCACAATTAGTATAGGAAACAGCAAAAACAACAAATATCGGTACATGTAGCAATCACAATTGAAGAAACTAAAAAGTTCAGGGTTTCAGAATCAGTCCCCAAACCTTTTTCTTTTTGACAACATAATTTTATATTGTGAAGTGGCGAAGAAAAGAGCAATTATGGTTCTCTGATAGTTTTATTGGAGCTGCATCCAGATTACATGTTTAGTGTCTACACTGTGGACATTAATAATTGAACATGTTTATAACCTAGAGAAGAACTGCTTTATTATCTAAGCTCTGGAAAGAATGTTTCTCTTCACTTTTAAACATTATTACTTCACCAGTTAACTTTGGACAGTACATCTATAGGCGTCATCTAAAACTAATAGTTTTGAGTATATTATATGTTTTGGTGGTTTCCAGTGTAACTTGGTTCCGATTTAGAATAGCTTATGATGTGGTTTCATTAAGTATGGTATTTTTGATTGTTTGTTTTTCAATGTTTAAGTTATGTTTCTGTACTCAAGGTTTTATGCTTAAGTTAAACTGTAGCATCTTTTCTGCAGTTTGAAGCATCAGATGACATGAGATAAACTGGTTGTCGTTTCTCATCATATTTACCTTCATGTTACAGGACCATACCTATTGGATGAGAAACCAAGCTATGCTAATCAAGTACTGAGCTTCTTTTATACCTTTATTTTGCTCTCTCCCATTATTACTTATTGATTTTTCGGGTGATGGTCATCCATCTTTTATTAAAGAGATCTTTTTTTCTGTTTGTAGCCAAATTGAAGGTTGTGGAAGCTGCCAAAGACTGTAACATCTTTTAACAAGGTTGACAACATGGCACGGTACGTTGTCTATGATTTGTCCTTGATAATTGTAGGCTATGTTCTTAAATTGTTTTTCTTTCTATATTTGCATGTTGATGTGATTCGTTTTGTTGTACTAGTATTATTCACTCTACTTGGTTCTATATTTACCTTATTTTGACAACTCCTGGCCAAGTTGCCTTGATCCTAAATATTGGATTTTGTTGGTTGTAAATAACAAGTGCTTAGATGAACTATAGATACTGCATGTCATTTGCCTTCTTTTCGACCAAATTATTGATTATGTTGTCTAGGTATGAGTACGAGTACGATGAGATTGTTTGTGTTTTAATATAGTTTGCGTATATTGTATATTGTATACAGGATCTGTAGGTGGAGAAAGATATTTTCAAGAACTGTAGTAAAACAATACAAACTTTAGACGTTCCAATGTGTATATTGCGTAAATGACGATAGATGTGGGCAATGTTTATGATTGTGTCACAAGACATTGTTGATTTTGAATCTCTGAAGATGGAGGATTCATTTTCCCTTGAATGAGACTGAAAAAGCACAAGATTGATGTCGGAGGTAAAACGAAGCATTGGGGACAAAGAGAGAGTAAAGAGAAATGGAAATATTCAGACTGATATGCCCTTAGGCACGGTCAATACATAACATAAAAATTACACTTGAAAGGAGTGGACAATTAGTTAGAGCGGTGGGTGTTGTAATGAAACTGATGGCAAAAGAGTGGAAATCGGCAAGAGGATTGTAAAAAAATAGAAATGGAAATAAATTATTAAAAATTAAAAATATATATTAATATCTGTACAAATATACGTATAAAGGAATGTTAAAAATGTAAAGTGAATAACAATTTGATCAAAACAAGAGTAAAGAGAATGGCGAGAAAACAAAATCGTTGGTATTTTCCTTGATCGAGTATAGAAATATTATATTTTTATTTTAAGTTATATGATATTTTCTCGATAAAAGTATATATCGTTGTATATTATGACGATTTTATTATACAAAGATAAAATCGTCTTATGTTCCTTTTAAGTTAAGATGAAATAAAGGTGAAGTCTTTGTCTTCTTAGATTTCAGGTCATAATGTATGTCAATTAAAATACTCGTATCTTTTAAGATAAACAACAAAATTCAATATTTCTTAAACTAACAGCCACAACCTTTGATGCGGAGGGTGCTGAATTAAAATCTTCCTATTCAATCCCTAACCCTAAGCTGGGTAAGTCTTGAGCCTCATCTTTGGTTACAGCTCATCTCCGCTGCTATTGCGTGACAACAAGGTGTGGAGGAAATTATTGTCTGGGACTGATACGGACATTTGACTGTAAACAAGTAACAACGACAAATTGGAGAAATGTTAGTCGTCATCACATGCACTGTAATTTCATTTCCTGGGGGAAAATGACAGATAAGTGAGGGTTTTATAAAATAAGACAGTTTAAAAAATATTAAATAATAATATATTTTTATAAAAATTATAAAAACAATTAAATATACATTTTTTTGGTATATATAAAAAAATTATATTTTTTATGAGAAATGCAATATATTTACAAATATTATAAAAAAATTATATATACACAGAATTTTTTATAAAAATATAAAAAATATATACTAAAATTCTTATAATTTTTATAAAAATCTTTTGTTTTCATTCATAGAGACGAAAACTAAGACGAAAAAAGAATCAACCGTTCGAGTATTCCACTGTATAATATTTTTTATTGTTTTAGAAGACCTATGTTTCCTAAAATTATTGTAGGTAAGTGTGAGGATACTTATGCTACAAAAACGTTGGTTACTTATTTTGTAAGTATTAATAATTAATTTTTGGCATAAAGATAATTTTAACCCCTAACGTTTATAGTTTTTATCGTTTTGGTCCTTATTCTTTCTTTAGGATAAATTTAGCCCTTAACCTATATCTTTTTGACAAATAGCTTATTTTTTAACTAGCTTGATGACTGGACCGTTAAAAATTTAACGATGATATATATAGAATATAATTTTAAATGACATGGAATGTAACCTATCAAATACATATATATATATATAGAATATAATTTTATTCTAATATAAAATATAAAACAATTAAAATTCAAATAAAATATTAAAAATCAATTAATTCTAAAATAAAAGATTATTAAACATTCTTAACCCTAACTATGATAAAATCAAAATCTTATTCGAATTGTGTTTATATTTTTATTTTAGTTAGGGTTAAGAATAAGATTTTGATTTCATTATAGTTAGGGGAATAAGATTTTTGATTTTATCATAGTTAGGGTTAAGAACGTTTAATAATCTTTTATTTTAGAATTAATTGATTTTTAATATTTTATTTGAATTTTAATTGTTTTATATTTTATATTAGAATAAAATTATATTCCATATATATATATATGTATTTGATAGGTTACATTCCATGTCATTTAAAATTATATTCCATATATATCATCGTTAAATTTTTAATGGTCCAGTCATCAAGCTAGTTAAAAAATAAGTTATTTGTCAAAAAGATATAGGTTAAGAGCTAAATTTATCCAAAAAAAGAATAAGAGCCAAAACGACAAAAACTATAAACATTAAGGGTTAAAATTATCTTTATGCCTTAATTTTTTATACTATTAAATTTTTTATACGTATAAATATTTATAAAATAAATTTTAATATCTATAAAAATATGAAAAATAACATAAATATTATTTAAAATTTTAATATATTTTTAAATAAATATCTAAATTTATTATTTTTTAATCATATTTCAAATCTATTCTACTTTAAATTCTTCCAGGATCCGTTGATATGTCTGGCAACACCCATCTTATCATACCAAGTCAATATTGTTAAATGTAAGAAGCCTATTTCTGGTGGGAAATGATCCATGCAGATTATGTCAGTACACCACACCTGTCAGACAGATCTTTACGATACGGTCCAACACAGTGTCCCAAAGGAAAGGTCAGATCGGGATCAATCCACGTGAAAAAAAAAACAATTAATTAGACAAAACGTAATTTGATTATACATAATCGATTATTAAAAATCAAGTAGATTATATAAATAGTAAATTATTGTTGATAAATTATATATTATAGTTGAAGTCGATGCAACATTAGTCTGATTAATAAATTATTGTTATAACATTTTGAAAATAGTTAATTTAAGTTTGTTTGAGTAGATTATATATTATAGTTTTTATATAAATATAATAAGTTAATAAATGGTGAGTTAATTTTATTATAGTTTATATAGATTTAAATCTTGATATAAAAATATGACCCGTTTTCATTCAATAAAAATATCAATTTAATTTTGATTTGTTCCTTCATACTTATCAAAATTTCAACCTAATCCACTTAATTATATCTTAATTATTTTTGGAAGACAAGACCTAACTTATATCTTTATTTGTTTCTCTTACAAAATAGTAAAGAGTTTGATTAAAAACCAATCATGATTGTAACGAGGGAATATAAATAAGGTAAATGATGTCAACTAAATTTTTAGTGCAGGAGAAAATCATCGATTTATTTTATATTTTATAATTTTTTAATAATATTATTTTTAAATATTCACATTTAAAGACTGATGTGTTTTAGCATCATTTTCGATTTTTATTCATTTAATTTTTCAATTATTGACATGTTGTATTGTTTATGTCCTTGTGGCCAAAGAAAGATTTCATCACCCAGTCGCATCCTTCCATGTAGGCTGTAGCTTCCTCAATAATATCATAGAAGATGAATGGTACCAAATATATCAACAAACCATGACAAAATAAAATTGGAATTTTTAAAGTCAATTTGAAAATAAAATATCAGTGGAGTTGTTTTTATATACTATAATAGATTGGGATTTTTATACATTAAATAAATAATTATATTAATGAAACAAGGTTAAATTACGGTTTGGATCATTCTATTAAGTTGGTTTTTAAGATTTAGTCACTGTCATAAATTTGGTCACCTACCCGAAAATATACTATATTAAGAATTCATGACAATCATTTTATTTACGAGCGATAAACATAAAATATTTATATAAATATTTTAGTTTTAGGTTTGAGAGTAGATTTTAGAATTTGAATGCGCGGCTTAAAATTAATAAATTATAGTTAAAATTTAAAATTTATAAATTAAAACGTAAATTTTTAATTATATTATTATAAACTCAACATTAAATTATAATCTCACCTAAATTTAAAACTAATAAATTTTATTTATAAACATTCAATATAAATTCCTAGTTAAAAAGTAAATAAAAGTGGGTCCAATCCAAGATGATAAGATCCCCCTCTTGAATCCCATCGAGACTTCAACTATAAAAGATGACAAAAAAGAAATTATTCGTCCATATCATAATCTATTAACTAATAAAATCCATAATTCACTCCACTCTTGTTAATGAGTATTAAAATAAATACTTATATTGTAATTTCTATAGCTCCACTATCCAATGCTTATCCATTTGGCAATTGTGATTGCACTAATGATGTTTAAGTTCTTATTAACCAACTAATAAATAAATAAATTTAGTAATTATTTTTAAATTAATTGAATTAAATAAGTAGTTCAGTAAAAAAAAATGATATTTATACTAAAAGATTTGAGTTGATACAGTTTTTATTTATAAGATGTGTCTTATCAAAAATGTATTTTGGTACGATAATTTGGAAAATTAAAATTTTTAAATTTTGAAGATTTAATGATTTTTTTAAATGAGGGTTTAATTAAGATTTTAAAAAAGGAGTCTTAATGTTTTTTTATTATTAAATTAATTACATATGACCATTATTTTTATTTAAAAATTTATTTGGTAACTTAAAAATAATATAAAAATATAAATAGATTCGTTCGGTAAAAACATAAACGTAAAATAAAATATTTGATGGTAACCATAAATAATCATACTGAGTTTTCTCCGTCCAAGATCTATTATCCCACGTGAGAAAATGCGGCACCGTCATCATGCGATGCGTGACCATTGGCCCAAAACAATTCAAAGTCAAACGCAAATCAAACGGGTCCACAACATAAGCCTAGAGACAAGCGAAACATCTGATCCAGACTCTTCCTCTCCGTCCCAAAACACTTATATATTGACGCGTTTTCCTTCACCAAACCCTCTTCTCCTTTTGGTTTCTCCCTCCTCTTATTGTGTTCATTTGCATTTACTTTGTTTTATTTGATTTTTGTTTTTGTTTTACCGACTCTCTGAAATACCTAGCAACTTGATTTTGTGAAGTACGAGCATTTTCTCTTGTATCAATACCTTGATTTTACTCGAATATGAGGCTGGAAGAAGAGTTCTCTCATTGCGACCACTACGACGAAGAGGAGCAACCCGAAACGATGTCGCAATGTTCCATCGGAGCTTTACAACAACAACAACAAAGGGTTGTTGTCGTCGGTTATGCCCTTACCTCTAAGAAAATCAAGAGCTTTTTACAACCCAAGTTTGAAGGTTTAGCCAGGTGAATATTGGGTATTCCTTTTCTTATTTTTTTTCTTTTTGGGCTCTGTTTTTTGGGATTGGTTGATCGTTTTGGAATATATTGTTTGTTTGTTCCGAAATTGAGAATATCCTTCTCCCATTTGACGTCGTTGTCGTAATTTATGTGAGTGGTATTACATCCAACACATCAACTCCAAAAAGTCAGATTTTTATTTTACGACTTTTGATTATTGTGGTGATTATAATATGTTATTTTATTATTTTATTTTGAACTGTTCCTCGAAGATATATCATAATTTTTTTACTTTGTTGCTGGTAAAATGTAATTATCATAATTTTTAGGAGAAAAGACTTGGTTTTGGCTGTTAGATTTGAAGTTTGTGTTTATTTCTTGTGTGTTAGTAACTGTGTAAAATGTTGGTAATGGTGCAGGAATAAGGGGATATTATTTGTTGCAATTGATCAAAATAGACCTCTTTCAGATCAAGGTCCTTTTGATATTGTATTGCACAAGGTTAGTAGATATGTATTGACATATGTTTAATTGTCTCTAATTGATCTGTTATTAAATTTCATGATGAGATGAAAAGTAAAAAAATGCAAATAATCACTTGAACGTGCGTGGTCTTACTTGGTATGATCCATTTTTTTCCCATCTGATGCAGTTGACTGGAAAGGAATGGCGCCAGATTCTTGAGGTTGGTCCAAATCCTAGAAATTATATAATTTATGCGCTTTTTCCTTTTCTTTTTTTTTTTGCCTTGAATGATTAATGTTGTGGAATGATCGAATGTGAAGTCTCTTCTGTTTGATGCATTATGTTGTGGGTTTGATGTGTTTTTACATGTGAGGAACCGAATAACCAAAGTGACAGGTGTCAGACAATTGTGTGTTTAAATCTTATAAGTGGTTGACATAATTGCAGACTTATTGCTCTTTCCTTGCTCATGAAACCTGATTTGATAGTTGAGGTTGAGGCCTTAAGATTCCAGCGAGTGAGGATGATCTTCTTCCATGGCCATCTATCTGGTTTTCCAGGTTTTCCTTAGCATTATATGTGAAGAGAACTTCTTCTTTGTTTTGAATAACTTCATTTGTCCTGTGTATAGTATTACCACTTTCCGTCCTGACTCAAACCTAGTAAGTATAGGAACTGTTGTACCTCTATATTTGCTATACCATGTCTGAGGCAGTGACTGGCAAAAGGATTCAATAGTTTGCAAATACCATACTGTGTTCTAAAAGGAAAGCAACCAACCTATGCCTCAGCAGGATAAAAAATCTTTCAATTTTTCTTCTTTTGTCCTCCCAGTCTGTTTTGGGCTGGTGGTTTAGTAGTATGTAGGTTTAGGGCCGGTAAAAATTGTAGCACATGCCCAACTCCTTTTGATTAAATTTTTTAATTGTCTTCTATTTTCTCTTTTTTGTGGTGGTCTGTGGATTTGGTTATTTACCGTGGTCCTGCTTGGCCTGTTTCTCTGCTTTCTTCAATATCTTGTTCTTGTGTGAAATGTTTTACTGTTTCAATAGTGCAGTTTCTCTATGGTTTTATGTTGCAATCAGAGGATGGTTTGTTGCTAATCACACTCACTCTGCCTAGAGGAAAAATTAGAAATCTGCCTTGTGGTTTTGTATGAATATCTGTGGATTATTACACACGAGGTATTCTAGGTCTCTGTTGCAAAAGCTTTTCTTCTGAACAGAATGAATGGAATTCTTAAGGTGGAAATCTTAAATCGTGAAAATTAAGAAACAAGTATTGTATATCCTTTTCTTTTTCTTTCTGGGCGAAGGACTATGAAGTGTTTGATTTTGGACAGTAATTGGTTTTACATACATGCATTGAAAGTTGCTTTAGTGAAGTTTTTTTTCTTTTTTCTCTAGGGCTATTTGTTTTCTTTCTACACGTTTTGTGTTGAGACCAATCCTTCTTACATTCTTTACCATTTAACTGCAGGACTATAGACAAACACACCCAGAAGTCACAGTTCTTGATCCTCCTGATGCTATACAACATTTACACAATCGTCAGTCAATGCTACAATGTGTTGCGGATATGAATTTATCCAACTCCTATGGTAACTTGCTATCTTTTTTGTTGACATTAGACCCTATGTTTTTTCCTACCTCGCACAAACTACTTTTTGATGTTTGATGAAACATCTCCACTTGAGCCCCCATGCGGATAAAGTTGATATTAATGTTTTTCCATGCAGGAAAAGTTGGTGTCCCTAAGCAATTAGTAATTAAAAAAGACGCATCATTCATTGCTGATGCTGTAAGCAAAGCTGGGCTGATACTACCCCTTGGTATGCACATTTTGTCATTTGTTATCTTATGCGGTAGCATTCTATAGGGCCATTGAAGTATACACATTCTTCTGTATTGTAGGCTGCGCATTAAGCTTAATAGTTTGTTATTGTGTGGTCTGCTCAAGTCCTATGAGTTCGTGCTCCCAATCATGTGATTAACTTTAGCTGTATACATATATTTCACGCTTCGCTTACTTTTCATGGCAATTTGTTCTATAATCAAACATGCATTCTCCCATCATTTCAGTTGCAAAACCACTAGTCGCTGATGGAAGTGCAAAGTCACACGAATTGTCACTTGCTTATGATCAGTATTCTCTCCAGAAACTAGAGCCACCACTCGTTCTTCAGGAGTTTGTTAACCATGGTATGCAACTGCAGTTCTTAAGAGGATTTTCAATGCTGTAATTTTTATGACTTAAATGTGCAATGCCTAACTGCTGTACGGCCTTTTCCTAATCTGTAGGAGGTGTTCTCTTCAAGGTTTATATTGTTGGAGAAGCCATTAAAGTGGTTAGGCGTTTCTCTTTACCTGATGTGACTAAAAGAGAGCTCTCCAAAGTCAAGGGTGTTTTTCGGTTTCCACGGGTTTCCTGTGCTGCAGCTTCTGCGGATGATGCAGATTTGGACCCTAGGGTGGCTGGTATGTTGCCCCATTCATGATTTACCCCTTTTCATTTGATTTTTTTGCAATTGTGCTTGTGGTCCATTTTTAACATGAATGTTTGGTCAACGTAACTGTATTTAGAATTTGTTTGAAGAACTTTTCAGGGTTTAGCCAGAAAAGGGTTCTTTATTGATAAACACATTTCTTGCTAAACCCAGAAAAGTGTGAAAGTCTGTCTTAAACCATGCCTTTAGTATATTAACAGGCCTTTTTATTTTTAAATCTCTTCTATTGCAGAACTTCCTCCTCGCCCTTTACTTGAAAGACTAGCCAAAGAGCTTCGCCGGCGTCTGGTAGCTTTTAAAATTTTGATTGGATTATACATATACCAATCTGTAGTATAATTTGATTAAATCTCTGTTTTTTTTGTTTGTTTGTTATATGCAGGGTCTCAGGCTGTTTAACCTAGACATTATCCGGGAGCATGGAACCAGGGATCATTTTTATGTCATCGACATAAACTACTTTCCTGGCAAGTGAAATTTGTACCTTTATAACATGCTAACATCATTCTTTGTTTGTGGCACCTTGCAGGCATCTGATTTGCTCTGAATCGTTTGTGAAAATATTGCAGGGTATGGGAAAATGCCTGGGTATGAACATATATTTACAGACTTTCTATTGAGCCTAGTTCAGAGCCGATACAAGAAAAGATCGAGCTAGAAACTTTGTGAAAGACTAGGACACTCCAAAGCATCAGATGGTGGTTGTTAATAATAAACATGTGCATGATGTGATGTCTTGCGGTTGTTACTTTACCCCCTTGTATAGGATAGGATCATGTAAATCTTGCTAGAAGCTGGAGGAGGGTGTCATGAAAGCACCAAAGTAACCAAACCAGCCTTCAAGTTGTGTGGTTGCATCGAGCTGGTGGTAGGATTGTGCCCCCTCCCTAGT
This sequence comes from Abelmoschus esculentus, assembly GCA_035048815.1. Taxonomy (NCBI): domain Eukaryota; kingdom Viridiplantae; phylum Streptophyta; class Magnoliopsida; order Malvales; family Malvaceae; genus Abelmoschus; species Abelmoschus esculentus. Next base: position 6,511,834 of record JAUCBN010000008.1, on the reverse strand, counting down.
AATGATGTAAACAGCTGTTTGAAAATCACAACTGTGGTGCTTTCTTTTGTTCTACCACCCTTGTAACATGCCTGATGGGTGAGGTATTTCTGCAACCAGCCAATAACATCTGATGTTTCTATCTTATTAAAATACACATTGTTTTGTTCCTTCATATATCTGTTTGTGTATAGTAGCAGCAGAGCAGTAGTTGACAAGAAGGATCCTTTGTTCTGAACTGGAATTCTTTTTGTATATAGTGGAGGCTGGAGCACTGAGCAGTGGTTAATTAGAAGGATCCTTGTATCTGAATTTTTTGCAGTAACTCTCAAAATCACACTTGATATCAAATTAAAGCTTATATCCCAGGTTTTTTCAATCAAAATTAATAAATGCCTTGATGAATTTAGGGATGATAATACAAGTGTTAAAAATGATCATTTGGTATCTGTTGTGAATATGGATATTCATTCGAATTTGAATATTAGAAATATTTAAAAAATAACACTTTTATGATTTTAAATAAATTTATGAATGTCTAATTTAAAAATTATATCTTTTGGCAAAGTGCTATTATACTAATCTTAACCTACAATAAAAATAGGTGAGGGGGGGGGGGGGGGGAGCTTGGAAACGTAAAAATTTCAAAACTAAATTGAAGTGCAAGTCCACCTCGAAACCAAAGACTAAAATCATAGATGTTCATCAAAGTACTACATTTCAGTTTCATTCAACCATCTCAAAAACCCAAAGAAGCAATAGTAACGATGAGCAAGAAATTACCCAGTTGAAGCAGGTGCCTCCAGAGCAGAGCCAGCGAGAGTAGCCTCAGCAACCCCACCACCATCATTACCTCCCTCGTTTGAAACGAAGGTCCAATCAGGAGGGAGCGGAGGCAAAGGAGCATATACGGTGGGTTTCCTCCTCACGTCCCATGGCTGCGTCTTGCGTGGCCTTGTCTTCATATGATGCTTAGTTGCCTTCTTCTGCGGCCTCGATGAGCATTCTATCAACAACCCACCGCCGGAAAGTGGTGGAGATGGAAGATTACGTGCCTTAATCGAAGGTATGGAGGAGATGGGTTTGTGAACGAAGGGGATTTTGGGAGCAGAAGTTATGGAAACTATTGTCATTCCCATTGTTTTCTTCTCTGCACAAAAGAATAGCGTGAAATAAAATGAGGGTCTCCGGGCCACAGCTTTAAAGATTACTTTTCCTTATCCTCTGCAATTCTTATTTACATCCCAAACAACTCGTATGACATCACATTGACTCAATTTCAAATACTTTGGGCCTCAATGTTTGTTGGGCTTCACGGTTCCTATTTTTATACTATGGGTTTTGATTATATACAAAGATTTGGATTCTGAATTATAACAGGCAAATTAGTTCCACTTGGTACAATTCGAAAATGCCACTGCTCCTTTTATGGTATTCAGGTGCATGTATATACAATTGTCTTTGCACATGTTATAATGAAGAGGATCAAGAGGAAAGGGTTACCAGAGCATGAAATTTTGTGCATTTGAGCATTTCCGTATTCGATGCTGATTTCGAATATCTGTTTCAAACAAGATCAACAAGATTGGGATTGAGCCCCTTCCTTTTGCTATTAAGAAGCTCTAAATTCATTAGAACTACCAAAACCTCATACCTGAGAGTGGAGACATTGTAACTTGGGAAAATAACCCTTCGAGATTTCAAAATTTGTCAATTTTAGACTGGATATGGTTATATATGTCATTTCAGATCTTATAATTGGTAATCTCCTGTTTTGATATGCAGTGAGTGAAGTTCATGGGAGGACGTTTGGAGTTTGGACACTTTTAACTTATACCCTCTGCTTCTATAACACAATGGCCCTCTCAAATCTGACAACTGTAGGCATATTTGCAGGTATGTTGCTCATCAGTAGACATGCCATCGTACTGAGTTTGTGTTGCTTGTCAGTTGTCACTACTGTTGCATGAAAGCTTCAATTTAAGTTGCTGAAATCTTGCCCTCGGACTTTTTACTGTTTTATTTACTTCAAAATTTGTAGATTCTATAACTGACCAAGAGAAACGATCTGATTAAAATTTGAAAAAATGGTGATAGTATTATCCTCCATTTCTAGGTTTGTAGCCTTGTGTTGCAATTACTACCAGCATAGGACTACATTGAACTGAGTCAGTCCTAAGCTTTTAGGACTGCGAAAAGGGAAATCTCTGCTTGCCAAAGCTTAAGATCTCATGGCATCCTTCTCGTTCTCGACCGTTCTTTAGTATGTCCTGATCTTTAACAGATCATGGCATCAACGTTTCTAGCTAGAATTTCATGCTGCTCTAAAATGTTTCATCCTATTGGTTAATTTGCCGCAAGAGTATTGGTACTTCTCTTAAATTCTTATATAAGCCTCTAACCTTTTATTGCATCCAATTAAACTTTTAAATTACTATTTTATCTGGTTAAGCACTTAAACTAACCTTTAATTTTCTAATGATTTTAGCGCCTTTCATGTAAAAAAGGGTTCCAGTAAACAGAAACAATACTTTAAGGGCTCAATTGAATAGAATAATGGATAAGGAGTTATCCGAGAAAATATAGGGAATTAGGGATCCTTTCAACATTTGAGTCCTATTTAGTATTTCTTTTTAAGGTCTTTGGTTCAGCAATTGCCATGGTCTGGTTAAATGTTTTGGCTTATAATTTTCAGTGTGACTTTGATTATCATATTACTATCTAAAAGTTGCCATTTTTGCCTGTAACTGATTTTCCCTCTCGAAATTAGGGACGAATTATATGGATGCTATTACAATGGAATGCACGTCAACAAAGACATGTCAAGGCTCAAGCATGCCTGAAAATGACAGCCTGACATGAGGACTTCTCAGTATGGATTTTATGTTCTTAATGAGTACTCTAATTGGTATAATCTGTTTAGTGTTTACAATTAGATTCTGGAGTTCTGTCTAATAGACTCAAAAAATTCAGAACATGTGGAATGTGCATTCTTAATCTATGGTATTTGGAATCTGTAGTTTTCTTTCTTTCTAGACCTTATATTTTATATCCCACGAGCTTACATTTCAATGGATGATATAGTCAGAAAGCTGCCAACTGAATAATTGGTGTTCAAAATACCTCCATTGCCATGTCCTCGAGTTCAGTTGGTAAATATTTCTAATCTTTGCATATTTTTTGCTTAGTCAGATGATATTACGTGTTGCAGTCAGTAAACCAAGGATCATGCTTGATTAACTCTGCTAAACTCTTTACTGAGACCTCACTTGAATTGCTTACTGAGCTTGAAATTCCATTACTTTTTAAAAAGAAACCAGTTTTTTCATTACTTATAGTCGAGAAATGAGAACCTATAAAATGTACTGTACTGCTTCTGAGTTGGATCTTGTAAAATTTGGGCTTGGCTGACATCAGAAGATAAGTCCGGCCTAAACACCCTTATGTACCGTACTGTGCATCTAATAAGCTGGAATTTGTCAACATCTATGCTATTATAGACATACCAATGTATCTTTGCTTTCTTTTGCACAAGTGGCAAATGGTCTGATTCTATCATAAGCTAAACATGCAGGTTGTGGTTGTCATTGATGTCATTTAACTTAAAGAACCAGACAAATCCCTTCATATTTTAAGATTTTTTTCAAGAAATTAACAAAAACAACTTGGGAATCAGAAGGACATTGATTATAATACATAAAAAATACTGACAGAAGTTAATAAACCAGAATGCTGGTCACCAGAAACAAAAGGTGGGAAGAAGAAAGTGAAAAGATTCCCTGTCGAAAAGGCATTGATTAAAAAAGTGATTTTAGTAAGGAAAAACGATATCCCTCTTTGTAACCTGGAGTCTGAATTCACGTTAATCCAAGAGAATCTGTACCTTCCGCAAGCAGCAGCTGCAACAACAATATTTGTGAAGGAAATCTGTATCCAAGCAAATGGAAAGATCAGAAAAGGGCTGGTGAATACGATGGAATATAGCCATGGAAATGGAGAAGTGAAGAGAGGTGGCTGAAGAAACAGAACGAGGGGGGTTATCTAGGAAGAAAACGGAATGTCAACCAATATTTGTTTGATTCATTGGTTTCATGTGTTGGTTCACTACAGCCTCATTGGTCGTGTCTGCCTGTCTGGTGCTCAGACTCATTTGTTAAACGGACCTCTGGGGGTTTTTTTATGATAAAAATTTCTAATTAAAATATCAAATTTGATCTTAGGTATTGTCACCAGTCAGCTTGATAAGCAATAAAGCAAAAAGAGAGGACAAATAACAAGGACTGAAGAAGGAGAAAGAAGGAAAGCAGAGGCAGGTAGCAGCTCTGCAGAAACTAATGAATGAAGATGATGAGTCCCTCACTTCCTTCTCTAGTCTCTCTGCAATCTTGTCTTTCAGGCCCACATTTAATGCTGCATTTAATGTGTTTCTAATTCCTTTTACATGAATGGAAACGGACAATTGATATACAATCCACCAACTCTTACATTTTTCGAGTAAGATTCAACAGAGATTATTTTTGTAAGATCAGGCTAAGAGAAAAGCATGGCCCAAACCCTTGGAATGCAAGTCTCTAAAATGCAACAGTAAGAACAGGGTCTAAAGTCTAAACCTCTGAGCTTACCTATCTTGTAACATACGAAACAACTGTCTGCATCTTTATCTCTTTTAAAAGACAAATGTCGTCACTTTGTCATCAAAATTTACAACTAAAAAAAGGGTAACATTTAATGACAACGAAGATTTATTAATAACACTTTAATAGTCTCGAGTTAAGGGTATCTTAATATGTTGATGTTTTAACTGTAACTAAAGAAAACACATACCGAAAGATGCCATGTTTAAGAAGGATACAATCTTTTGCAGGAAAAGGCAAAAGATTTCATGAAATAAAGAGCAAAAACTGTTGCAGTGAATCTCAAACTCAATGAAAAAGAAATGTAGAAACGCTTTACATTGTGGCAACCCATATGTGAAATCTCTTTCTACCATGCATGAGAGGAGAGTGGAAACGAGTGTATAGAATTGGAAGTATTTTTTCCCTTATATCTACAGTTGAAAAAAAGAGGTGCCTTTTACAGTGAACAATGGTTTACTTTTAATGTTCAATCAAGGGTTGTAAACCAGGTTTCCACACTTGCATTTCCAACTCATGGGCTTGTAGTTTGAGATATCATTTCCTCTAGAGTAAGAAATCGAGAAGAATGCAGCTGAGAATTGGCGGATTCTCTGGTTTTTGGATAATGTTGTGACAGGAACTTGGATTGCCTCGCAGTTGGGTCAAGAATTGCACCTTTTCTCGCACCTTGGTGGCCTTGACCCGATCAGACTTCTCACCATCAATGGCTTCTCTTCTTCAAATCCATTCTGTTTCATATACCATTATTACATTCCGTCATTTCTGATTGGATGTTAAGACATAAGCAAGGGAAGAAATGGAGTTTTGATATTGAGAGTTGATACCTGAGCAACCTCGAACAACCTGGAAAGAGACCTTCCTGGGATTAGATGAAAGTTAATAAATGGGTTTTCTTTCTTTTCCTTGTTTCTAAATTTGGAGAATGTTAAGTGAAATTTTGAAAAGGAAAGAAGAAAGATACCTTCTGCAGCCATGAATGTAACTTGGGTGAAGCTTGAAACCAGGAGAAACAGCAAGGGAACAATAAGGTGTCTATTTCTATGGCAGCAAACATAATTGGGAGAGCTGCTCATTTTTTCTTTCTTCTTTTTCCTAAAAGAAAGGAGGTTGAATTTTTGAATCCTTAAAAGATGAGTGATATGGAGAAGGGGTATTAGAGCAGTGAAAGTTATTAGGACCAAAGCAGGGAAATTAAACATGGTTGGCAGTGTAGAAGGTAACTGAATCTGATTTTTTTTTCTTCTTTTTTAGAAGTGTCCCCAAGCAGGGTTTCAGTACTTAATTCCACCTCCACAACCAGTCAACCATAGTGATGAGAAAAAGAAAGATGGTCTGATTTTACCTAGTAAATCTCAGAAAGCACTGCCAATGAAGCTTAAAGAGCAAACGGGGAGGACCTCAGCCTCGTTTCATGAGCCAAGAAACCAATGTATTATGTACCTTACCAAATATATATGTAATATTTATATGAAAGCAAGTGTTAGTAGCAGCAGCAGGGGAGGTAGAAAAGCGAAAAGAATTGACAGTAGAGACAGACAAAGGAAATGGACGAATTTGAAAACAAAAACAGCAAAACTAAGAAGATCACACAAATACCAAATGATAGAGAGTTCTCTACAGAGAAGTGGCTTTATCAGTTATGCAATGTCAAAGGTGGGAATGACTATGTGGTTACAGGGTTTAGCATCTTGAACAAAAAAAAAATAAAAGGGTTTAGCATTTGACCCTTCCCATTTGTCCACCCCAACACGCCAAATTATAACTTGGATTTGGTATGTAAGAGGACAGGATATGGAGTTTGCATGAGATTATTTTACCTGTAACTGCAAACCTCACGCACGCTCTTGGGAAGGACCCAATCACACGCTTACCCCTGTCCTTAACACACAACATCTCTTTAATCTACTTTGCAAAATCCTAACTACTTCTGCTTCAAGATTTCTCCGGTTCTCCTACAAGTAATTTATGCTGATTTTACTCACAAAACCCGAGTGAATTCTGCGCTTTTAATCTTTTTTTTTTTCATTTTACTTTACTTCTGAGTACTGATGCTTTCTCCATTATTGCGTGCAATGTTACACCAGCATTAGAAGAATGGCAGGAGATTGGGCCAGAAGTCCAGCTGCAACGTAAAAAGCCAACACAAGGAACAGAGTGTGAGCTGGGCTGGGACCGGCAAGGCGCCATGAATTAGTCATTTTTTTATTATATCTAGATCACCAACAACAATCCAACGCCAACTTGCGTGGAGTTGCCTGCTCCCAACCTTTAGCTGCTGTCTATATTATCCAGGTTCCATATGAATGTATGTCTACACAGAGACAGAGTATACTAAATCTCTTAAAATATTATTTACACATTTATAAAATCATATACATATAGGACTTCCAGATTTTAAAGAAGTAAAGAACTCGGATAACATAGATCTTCCCGACATCTTTGAGACTGGAAATAAACTAGGTTTTAAAACCAGCTTAGGTACAGATTCATAATTTCATATCAAGTAATCCATCTTTACAACAACACAAGTAGGTCACCTGTGAATATTAAATGCTACAAAAATTTACATGCAAGTGTTCTAATACCTTAACTACATATAGGGATACCGTCCTCTACTTTGTTAGTGTTAATGTTAATGACAACCCGCTTTTAAAACCTGCAAAAGTATATTAATCTTGGGAGTTCCAACCTCCAGCCAACAACCCACCTAAGACCTAACCCTTGAATGGCATTGGATTGAAAACCTTTACAATAGAAGGGTGTCGATCATATGTTGGATTACATCAACACCATCATAATTAACCCAATAGTTTCTCACCTGCAGAAAAAGGGTGAAAAGGATTGTAAGCATCAAGCTCGTCATCTAATTCTACGTCCAAAACAGTTGAGTTAGTAAAGATACACTTGCCTGAATGGCAATGTGTGCAAGAAGTCTTTGTCTGCTTCCTTTGAAGTAAACATCAACACGCTCCCAGCTCATTTTTGTTAAACCTCTGATCATTTCCTCTGCAATATTTATAAAATTGGTGAAAATTTAGTCAACTGGGCAAATATGAAAAGGATGAGTGGTTTTGCAGCTTTCCAGCATAAAAAAGAAGTGCCAAGCTAAGAATAAAAAGTAACTAACTCGAGTCGGATGTAATTTGAATACAGATATGTGTTTGACATGACATCTTCAATTTTTTACAAGGTTTTCCATGGATTTTGAGTGTTCTGGGAAGATCATATCCTCATACCATGTCCAAAAATCTACTGGTACCAGTGTCATATCCTATGCCCAAAGAGGATGAAAAACTTCTTCCTATTCTCTTTCTTGGCTTTTTAATTAGCTAATAGGGAAGCTAGCAGCACACGTGATCCTTTAAGGAGGAGGAAAACATCAAAGAAACAATGATCCTCAAAATAATCATTTTCGCCATTTAATTATTTTCAACGACACTCTCTTTGGATTTTACATTTGTAGAACTTCCTTTAACGCTAGACCATAAGAAAGATAGACCCATCATGTCTTCAGCCTGTTTTATTTTAGGGGCTAGGGTGCTTAACGAGTTGAGCAGCTTCTGAGTTGTTCGAACTCGAATCGGTCAAAACTTGATAAATACTCGACTCGGATTAACTCGACTTGAATTCGACTCGATACCTTAACGAGTTGAATAGAGCAAAGTCTAACTCGACTCGATAAGTTCGTGAGCAGCTCGTTAATTTTTTAAAATATTTTTTAATAATTATTTTAAAATAATTTCATTAAAAAATAAATTTAAATAATAATTAATAATGCATAAATTGTTGCTTTAATTTTAATATGCTAGTTTGGTGTATTTATGAAAGGTTACTTTTGAATTTAGACTTTAAAATTTTTTATACAATCTTTTTGATATTTTTGGTTAAATTTGTTAATTTAAGTTAATATTATGCCTCATATGGTATTATTAAATTTTACTTTTACTTAAAAATAAAGTTTTTTAATGAGCTTAACGAGTAACGAGTCGAGTTGAGCAACAAAATATTTTAATGAGTACGAGTCGAGCACAGTTTTAACAAGCTCAACAAGCAATGAGCCGAGTCGAACAATAAAATTTTTAACGAGCACAAGTCGAGCAATAAAATTTTTAACGAGCACAAGTCGAGCAATACTCAACTCGCGATCGACTCGCTCGATAAGTACCCCTACTAGTTACTACAAACTATATAAAACTGTATGAAAAATATTGTGATTAAGTTTTCCAATCCAAATTCTAAGCAAATAAACGAGTTGACAGATCAAAGGGTGGAAAATCAATATTATTATTACATGAAAAGTTTTTCAAATCCAATTGTTCACTGACTTAAAGTAAATGCCACCCTAGCTCGTTAATAAGTTTTCTATTCCATTAGTGGTAAGAAAATATTACAAACTGATTCCGGTGAAGAAATATGATGCCAACAACCCACAATAACCCAGTAAGAGAGGATTAAGAAGACCTACAAAAGATTCTAATAGAAAGTGATTTGATTAGTAATTTAAAAGATAGAATTAAGAAGCAAACCTTCCATGTTCACCTTCTCGGTTCCATTGATTTTGGCCTCGTAAGGGACTTCATCAAGAGTATCAGTACTTCCTGTCTCCACGTTTACAACGTGTGGATATTTGTCACCTCTTGGAAGATGTTTAATCTGATACTCAAGAAAAATCCACATGAATATTAACTTTATGGCAAATGATAAATGCAAAAAAGGCGATTCATGGTTACCTTTGGAAGCTCATCTCGACGCCTTAAGGAAGAGGTACTCCACCCAACAATATCTAAGAACGGTGTCAAGTTCTTAAACAATCAGAATGGTTGCATTGAGAAATAAGCCTTTTCCAAATGCCGAAAAAATGTTATATCCACTATTTAAATCTTCCTTCAAGAATTAATTAACAGATAAAGCACAACCACAACGACTAACCATCCGAAGTTTATAGAAAACATACAGCTATAGAAAAGGATACGATCAAAACTTGCATTTGCGTAAACAACACGACGCTTGAAGGACAGCAAAGCAGACCTGCAGTTTATAGAAAACATACAGCTATAAGTCCTTAGTTCAGCATCAGCACTCGCATGCTGTAACTAAATCCAGAAAGCTTATGAAATCTCACATAAATTTAAGATCTTCACAATCACTGACCATCCGCAGAAGAAGCGGAGACTTTCCATCTTTTCCATCAGTCAAAAACAAATGTTTCCCAGTTCTACCAAGAAACCATGATGTGCGAGTAGCAACTTTTTCCAGAACATGGGAGCCTTGAAACAATGGAACCTTAAAAATGTAAAACCACCAAAAGAAAAATGTTACCGACCTTTAAGGTAAAAAGCACGTGCAAACAAACATACATATGCATTCTTTAATGTATGCCCTCAGAAATTTTATATCAAAACATTTTGAAGGTTGCATTTAACTTGATAGATATGCATTTCACCATCAAATATCATGCAAAATAAAACAACATACTAACAATTGAAACAACTTTTTTAGCATTGCGTAATGTATCATTCATATATATATATATAAAGAAACTTGTGAATGGACTACCTGTCTATGCCACCTAGAACCAAGGTGTGGACTTGCAAGTGTTATGAAATTCATGGGTTCAAGCCCAGCAATTTTACATTTGCGTTTCCCTTCAGGCCATGAATCTCCCAAATGATCAGTTGTACAATCTCCAATTGTTTGAGATTTTTCTTCAGTGAGATCTTGCTCAAAAAGCCGTGCAATGGCGTACCTTGCTATAAGGCCACCTAATGAATGGCCAACAAAAGAAATCTTCTGAACACTAGGGTGACGGCTTATGACAGATTTAACCTGAAAAACACAGCAGTATTTTCCTATCGGCAATGGCAACCTTAAATCTGACTTAATAATAATAAGTAAAAGAAATAGACGATATCAATGAACATATCTCTCTCAGCTATAGACAGGAGTTTCACAACATAGGAAAAATAATGCGAGTTGTAATTATGGATAAAGGAACTCTGTTCTTTTGACATAAAAGTTTCACAAACATACCTCTTCTGCTAACCTGTCGCCCATTACATCCACACCATCAAATGTCAACAATGAAGAATTGCGCTCACTGCCTGCATAACACATAAAGTCATTAACCATCAGTAACTATTTCATCCCGAAACCCGTTCAAAATTCCAAATTATAATTATTACATCATTCACACGATTTTCATCTATTGTGCACGGTTTTATAGAGACAGCACCAAATCAGGACGATTAGCATCCAGATGTTGGATATATATATATAATAATTAATAAGAATAATTATGTAATATTGTTTGCTATCATAAAAGATAAATTCAAATTGAACCCTACTAGTGATCCCAATAGAAAGTAGACGATGTTCATCTTAAGAGACTTGGGTTCAATCCAAAATTACACATTAATTAATTTTTCTGTGCTAATTTGAAAAATCAACCTTAATATTTAAGTATATCAACATAGTGATAGTTTTTTAGATAAGCTTAAATTCTATTTATCTCCGAAAAGCAAAAATCTGCTACTCCCTCCGTCCCATGTTTTTTTGTCCATTGTTGATTTTTCACGTAGTTTTAGGAAGAAAAAATTTGTGTAAGAAATATGATGTAAAATAATTGAAAGGACAATTTTATCCTTAAAAGGTTAAATTTTGTTTTGCTAGAAAACAAAAAAATGGATAAAAAAGGAAATGTACCTTATAAAAGTTGTTGATTTTTTCAATGAGAATTTTAAGTGGGACAATTTTAAAACACAAAAAGGACACCATGTATGGGACAAAGGGAGTACAATATATCACAAACAACTAACAGAAAAACAATACAACCACTCTACCGAACCCCAATCAATGCAAAGCTTTGCATTTACAACATCACATCTATTAAAATCTTTCCCTGAAAGTCGAGTCTGCACAACATCATTGATTGCACGAAAAAATCCATAGCATCATGTCCTTTCCCCCCCTGAAATGCCTGTAAAAGCTAACTTCAGAAATAAAACAATAAGAGATCTCTCTTTTAACCTCGAATAGGCCAATTCTAACCCGTGTAGCCTTCCCAAGGTCTGCCTGCTAATATTGCATAGTCTGAGAACCTCAATCCACAAAGCCTTTGAGAAGAAACAATCAAAGAAAATATGATTCCTACTTTAGGCAATGCAATTGATAGAACACATTGATCATCAATGTTCATCCCTCTCCTAATCAGTCAGTCTTTAGTTGGAAGTCAATCAAAAATAGTAAGGTCGGGGAATATGCAAAGGAAACCAGAAGAGTCTGCCACCAAACCTTCTCTTTATGTATTCTAATTGCTGACCACAATTTAAAAGTAGAGAGATCCTGTGCTTGATTAGAGAAACCTTGCACATTTGCAGTTAATTCTCTCATTTTTAGGATTTTCTTCCAACCAGGCTATACATATAGAACCCTCACCAGCCAGAATTCTTCTAATTATCTTTAAAATACAGACTTTGTTCCGTGTTTCCATCTGCTTCAAACTCAAATCACCCTCTGCTTTCAAAGTATACATCTGGTTCCAGCTTATTCAAGCACCAGCAACTGACTGGTCACTATCTTTTCAAAATATGGAGAACAAAAAGCTGTTCAATTTTCCTAAGCACATATTTTGGTAACAGAAAATGTCTACACCAAAAGGATAGAATATGAAAGATGACGGATTGAATCAATTCTGCTCTCCCTACAAACTCAAATCTAGCTGACCAAGAGTTGATTCTTTCTTTAACCCTGTCAATCAAAGGCCTTTAATCTTTTTTCGAAAGTTTTCTAACAACCAAAGGAACATCTAAATATCTAAGAGACAGATTGAACCACGAATAGTTCATTGATTCGTTTACAGCCCTACATGTAATAAAGCTTCTTCTTGGTCGTCGTCTTTTTGCTTTTTTGAAGAAAAAAAATAATGATGATCAAAATAGTTAACTTGAGTAATTGACAATAATCAGTCAGTAGTCAGTGTAATCGGAGATTAAAATTTAGAAACAAACGTCAAAGCAAAAGATAACTTACAGTGCACAATAACATCTTCCGGATATTTCTTCAAAATCTGCTTTGCTGCAAATCTCCAGTTTTGAGCACTGCACAAATATTAATCCAACAATCAATCAAGCATCTTTAAAAAAATAATAATAACAACAAATAATCCGGGATTAACCTGCCAACGAGACCGTTAACCATGACAACGAGATGAGAAGGATGGTTACGCTCTTCTGGAAACTGGAGTTCCATATCGACGCCTCCATTCTCGTCAGTTTCCACTTTCAAGCATCCAAATCTAGCAAAACTCAGTGATCTTCTCTTATTCTTATTCTTCGCAGTCTTCTGATGTAGCTTATTGATCCTGTTAGTATTATTAGTATTCCTGTTTTCATCGTTCATTTCCTTCTCTTGCCCTTTTCTAGAAATCCCCTCAATTTCCGCCATTGAAGCTAAAAATACAAAGCCAATAGGAAAAGGAACAAGAAAAGGACAATATCTATATAGAGAGAAAGTAGTTAATTAAGCTAGATTTTAAGTGGGAAAATGGAGAGAATGGGTATTAGATTCTGTTGCTGCAAAAGAAAATGAGGGAATCAAAATATTCTCCCCGAGTTTCAACTTCAAGGATGCGCCTAAACGGGTTTGAGAGCTGTTTTAGTAGTGACAATTACGAACTTTGCTACAGAAAGGGGACTGTGGGGTCCAGACTCGTCGTTGTTTCCTACGAATTCCAACGTTGTTGTCTAAATGATTAAATTTAGAATCTCACCTCTAGATTTTATTATAAACTATGATATACACAAATTTTTAGTTTTAAGGGTCCGAAATTAGTTTAAAATTAAAGATTTATTTTTTTTATTTTAAAATTAAAAATTTATGATTAAAAAATATTATTTTAAATTTTATAATTAGATATATAATTTGTATATAATTTACATATTAAAATTTTATCTGTATATTATAAAACTAACAGTTAAATAAATATTTAAATTATATATATTTTTAATTAGATGTTTAAATTGTATTTTGTATCGAATATGTATTTAATATTTTTAATATTATTTAGATAGATGCTCTATTATTATTGTTTGTTAATTTTTATTATTAATTTATGTTATCCTACCCTAATCATTTTCTTAAAATTTTAAAATTATATTTATAAATAAAACATAAAAACCGTTTTGTATCGTAAGACATTAGACAATTTAAAAATGATTATATTTGTAACATTTATAGATTCTCCTTCATTCTTTTGTAATTTTTGTCTTTCCTTGTATGTAAAAAGATAAAATTTAATTTTCAGTGAGTATGAAACATACATGTATGGAACTTATGATCATGATATACTTTTTTGCCCCTCAAAACGTATAAAAAGATTAAGAACGGAATCTTTTAAAGACATATATACCAAGACTCTTCAAAGGAATTATCATATAAATTTTAAAACATGTTTATTTTTTCTCTCTCGCCTTTATAATATTCTATTCCACCTAGTGGTTCATACAATTAAAAAGAATATTATTGAGAAAGCAAATCATTGAATTATTCTACATATACAATATACAATATAACTGTAAATCACAACTTCAGGATTGTTGTAGCCATTAAACTAACTCTCCTGGACATTGTATCATCAATTCATCACTATTGTTGACATTCATCGACCCAATCCATAAAACAAGGTCATAGTGATTGCAAAGCCTCATGGGCTCATCAATTGAACCCACGAAGAGACCCATTCCCATATCCTCCAGAGGGGGAGAGAGAGTTATGCACTGGAAAAGATGTGTGTGTTGTCTTTTTAATGATAAATAAAGCACAGGAGTTAACATTTGCTGTGATTGCGTTGGCCCAAACAAAGTGTTTGTGAAGAAGACAGAGGGTGTGGGTGGCAGATGGGAAACAGTTCCCGCGTTGTTTTAGCGCACCTCTCACTGAAATGGGACCCCAGACAAGACACAAGACCCAGTCAGCACAAACCAAAAACGGAGAGTGAAAGATCCACCCAGTCAGATGCAAATTTGTAAATTTTAATAACTAAATATAATTGTAAATTTTATTACTCAAAATAAATACAATTCTCCTATAAAACAACAATTATCCCATCTTAAATATACAAGTAAACTCCAAGCTATACAGAATTGCAAATTTGTATGATCTATCATGTTAATGCCTTTACCACTACTTTTAATTCTAACGATCGTTTTTACATCACCGGAAAGTTCCTTACAGGTATAGAATCGTTCCTGTTCAACCGATGATTTTGCTCCGATCAGATAGAATATATACAAGCAGACCATGTCACCTTAATTTTAATTTGATACAAATATTAAACACTAATTAACCAGCTAGAATTAATTAAAAGAAGGTTCAATCACAAAAATTAATGATCCTATTTTGCTGTATTTACATATCAAATCGAAGTATTATATGTGCCACATATGTAATCTGTTTAGGTTCTTATGGGCAAGCTATGTATTGTGTCGTTGCCCTCTCCTAATTTTTTAAGTAATATCCTTTTTAGTATAAATATTAATTTTTATAATTTTTAAGTATATTTTTTAATGTTTGATTTTAACTGTCTTCACCTATTGAACGTGAAAAATATTTATTACCCAAATAATTGTTCATATCAGTTGCCATGTAGGAGTATCAAATTGTATATTTAATCAAAGTTTATGTGTTATTTTAATATTTATTTTTTTCTTTTAAATAATATAAATATTTTACTATAATCTTTTAATAATATTAGTCTAATCATATACATGTTCATAGTTTTTTAAACTCTTTAATAACGCACATATCTTGTAACCTAAATACTCAAATTTGATATTATTAAAGAGCAAGACATCTGGAGTTTGGATTTGAAGTAAAGTCATAGTTGGTATCTAAGGAAAATTCTGCAGCAGATGGACACGTTGCAAAGCCTGTTGAGGAGGGGCATAACAAATGAACCATAGGTGCAATATGGAATGCGATTCGTAAATCACGGGACAGAGTTCAGTGGCATAATTTGGTGTGATTTAGCCTTCATGTCCCAAAGCATACTTTTATTCTTTGGATGAGAATGCTTAATCGGTTGCCAATGAAGGATAGGCTTCGGAGAATGGGGTTTCAGATTGAGGAATGTTGTGTGCTACGTGGAAGTGCACATGAAACCATGGATCATCTCTTTGTAGGTTGTAGTTATTCGCGGGCTATATGGTCTACTGTGTTGGATTTGTGTGGACTATGCAGGGGTATGTTTGATTGGGATGTGGAGATGCAGTGGCTGAGTGCAAAATTGAAAGAGAAATCCTTGCTGGTTTATGTTTTGAAGGTTGCATGGAGTGCCTATGTGTACTTCATTTGGGAGGAGAGGAATAGAAGATTGTTTAAACATTCTTGATGAGTGTTCGAATTTATATATTTTTTATTAATAATTATTTCCCATTGTCGATTTGATATTACTAATTTGGTTCTATTTTGATCATTTTCAGTGTAGGAACTTATTTTTCAGAACCAATAGAAAATAGTGAATACTGCATTTTTTTTATGGCTAGAGTCATGAGCACGACGCTTTTCGATCCGGCAGATTTGGATTATCCAGTCAACAAAAGTTTTTAGAAGATAGTCCAGTCATATATTCTAGAATGATGAATGGATTATTTGGGAATTATCTTGAAGATTTATCTTAGGAATTTAAATTTTAAATTTTAGAACATTTATCTTTATCTTTATCTTTTTTATTTTTTTTTAAATTTTGAATTGTTACATTTTTAGGGTTTTAGAATAGTATAAATACCCATAGAGGTAAAGCTTGAGATGTACTTCAATTTTCACTTTCTCTCTTGAGTAATAAAAGTTCTCTCTAGTTCTTTTATTTTTCTTTTATTTTTCTTATTTCTTTTCTTCTAGAAAATGCTAAGTATGATCTCATTCATGCTTAGCTAAACTTTCATTTAGCCGAAAGCTAGTGACGACTCAATCCATATTGTGAGAATCGTAAAGCACTTAATACCTTCGGATAACATTCTTGATTTTCTGAAATCAAGGATTGGCAATCGGCTTTTCCTTTAATGATCTCGACGCCTTCATTTCAAAAAGTGCACGTTGACTTGAAGATTGTTTAGATCTATCGTTGGGAAGAAGAATCGGCTGGTAGCAAATTTGACTTCCTGTGAACAAACTTAGTGGCGGTCCACTAAGGGAAATCAAGATCGGGTTTGATTCTCTGTGAGACGCTATAACTCGAGTCAGGCTTTTCCAGTGCTTAAAGTTGTATTGGCGCTAACGGCGATAGGCGTGGTTAGTCCAGTAAAGACCAAATTCCGGAGATAGACTTGGGAGTATTGGTTTACCGAAGAGAGAAGCAAGTTACAAGGGTTGGGCCTTGTAGACTGTAACTGGCATGGATCTTGAAGTAAAATCTATTTCGATGATCAATTGAGATTTGAGGCGAAGCGAAGCTTGAGGCTATATCCTTTAAATTTATTACTTTAAATATTTATTTTTATTTAATTTCAGTTATTATTAGATTAAGTTTATTTTTAGATTTATAATATCGAACCCCCATTTTCTAATTTATTGTTTTTTTTGGATCAGGATCAATTCAATTCAACGTTGGAAATTTCTTAGTCCCTGTGGATCGACCCTACTTTCTCTATACTATTCTTTTATTTAATTTGAGAAATAGGAATTATTTATTTGACAGTTCGACGCTTGTCAAATTGGCGCCGTTGCCGGGGACTTCGGTAAAATTACTAATATTGTTTTGTTTTGATCTATGATCAGGTCACTTCCGGGAAAACTAGTAGATTATGAACCCGAGATCGAAGCTCTTGCCCGGAGACTGCGTGGAGAGACCCTTAGGCGCAGAAGGTTGAATCGAGACCTTCAACCAAAACTAAATCCTGATTTTGAGGAAATTTCTTACACCGAGGAGTTATTTACTTCTGACGACGAAAGATCAGAACAAATGGCTGAACAAACAATTCGAGAGTTAGCTGCAGCACCTGATGAACAACCACCACTTTGTATCATGTTCCCAAATGACGAAACACCGTTTGAACTTAAAACTGGTTTAATACATTTACTTCCGACTTTTCGCGGCTTGCAGAATGAAAATCCACACAAACATTTAAAAGAGTTTCATATGGTTTGTCTGAGTATGAAACCACAGGGAGTATCCGAAGATCAAATAAAACTTCGCGCATTTCCTTTTTCTTTAGCTGATTTGGCAAAAGATTGGTTGTTTTATTTACCTTCCGGTTCAATTAATACATGGGCTGATATGGCACGATTGTTTCTTGACAGGTTCTTTTCAGCGGCAAGAGCAAGCAAATTAAGGAGAAGCATCTTAGGAATTCGACAAAAGGATGGAGAGTCGTTATACGACTATTGGGAACGATTTAAAAGACTTTGCGCTAGTTGTCCGCAACATGGCCTAACTGAACAAACCCTTCTACAATACTTTTATGAAGGACTACTTCCAATGGAAATGAAAATGATCGACGCAGCTAGTGGTGGAGCCTTTGTAAATATGACTCCCACCGCCGCCAGAAATCTTATCTCAACCATGACCGCTAATGCACAACAGTTTCGCCCAAGTGAACCCACTCGACGGGTTCACGAGATAAGTACATCTTCTTTAGAGGATAAAATTGATAAGTTAACTAATGTGGTTCAATCTCTTATTGCAGGTAAAGTAGGTCCAGCTAGACTTTGCGGAATATGCACGATGCCGGATCATCCTATGGACTGTTACCCAATGCTTCAAGAAGATAATAACGTTCAAGTAAATGCAGTTGGAAATTTTCCAGGACCTCCTCAAAGGCAATATGATCTCAATGCAAACAGTTATAATCCAGGTTGGAGGGATCATCCAAACCTCAAGTATGGATCGAATCAAACTTATCCACCTAGACCACCTGCACCGCAACAATATCAACCACAAAAATCATCGTTGGAGTCAATTGTCGAACATTTGGCGCTAGCTCAAGAGAAATTCCAATAAAAGACCGAGGCACACTTTCAAGAAATTGACAAACAAATGAGTCAACTTACATTAGCTGTGAGTCGTTTGGAATCAAAGGGAAAGCTACCGTCGCAAACTGAGCCAAACCCGCGACAGAATGTTAGTTCCATCACCCTTCGAAGTGGTACCATTGTCGAACCTAAAGAAGATGTCACGCAACCACATAAAAAGATGGAAATCAAACCACAAGCTATCTCTACATCATCTCCATATGACGTTCCACCTCCCTTTCCATCGAGATTAGTGAAGCGTGATAAGCAAGCCGAAGAACAAGAAATTCTTGACATGTTTTAGAAAGTGGAGATAAACATACCACTTCTCGATGTGATCCGAAAAATTCCAAGGTATGCTAGATTTTTGAAGGATCTTTGTACAAATAAAAGAAAGCTTACTGGGAATGAAAAGGTAAACTTAGGTGAAAATGTTTCTGCCGTAATTCAACGTAAAATTCCACCTAAGTATAAGGATCAAGGTATGTTTGCTATCCCATGTAAGATTGGTAAAGTTGGTATTAAACGAGCTATGTGCGATTTAGGCGCTTCAATTAATGTCATGCCTCTTTCAATTTATAATTTATTAAGTGTTGAGCCTTTGAAGGAAACAGGTGTGACGATACAGCTTGCCGACAGATCTTTAGTGTATCCTGAAGGAGTTCTTGAAAACGTACTCGTAAAGGTAAAAGATTTATTTTTTCCTGCAGATTTCTATGTCATTGACATGGAAGATGATCGCACCAATGTCTCTTCCGAGATTTTACTTGGTAGACCATTTTTGAGCACATCAAATGCCAAAATTGATGTAAGAAGTGGAATTCTTACCATGGAGTTTGACGGTGAAGTGGTAAAGTTTGACGTGTATAAGGCTATGAAATATCCTAACTCTATGCCTAATGTCAGTTGTGTTAATATATTTGATTCTTCTATGAATGAATATGTTAAACATAATCTTTCTAATGAGTTATGCAGGAATCTAAATGCTGAAACTATTAAAGAAGTAAAAATGGATATCTCTTCTGATGTGAAATCACGCTCACTTTGCAAAGAGCTAAGTAAAAATTTAAATTTGATGTCTTCTCAAACTAACTTTTTTTCATTTATCTTGCAGGAACCAGAGTTGGAATTAAAATTACCATCAGATAAATTGCAGATTAAAGAAGATATTTTATCGAAAATGAAGGAACTCCATAACCGAAAAATTTCTCATGGAGAAATTCTAAGTTGGATAAAGAACATGAATTGGAAAAAGAATTTCTCGCAGAACCTGTAGTCTGAATCAGGTCGTCAAGCTAATGACATTAAACAAGCGTTGAATGGGAGACAACCCATTTTCTTTCTTTGTTTTATTTTTTTTATTTATTTCTTTTTTATTTTTTATCTAATTTATTTTCAAATAAATTTACACAGAATTTTCTCCAGATTTGAATGGCTTTGTCGTGCATGAAATTTGAAAAAATTGCAAATGACCTCCAAAGTTGTCGACAACTAAATTTACTTTAGACACGGGGAATATCTCTATTCCTTCTCTTGTACTTTAATTTTCATATTGAGATAATATGCTTAAAGTGAGGGGGAGTGGTTATATTTCTCCTTACTTGTTCATGTTAGTTTGAAGGTATATTTTAAGTTCTTATGATTGTTGTTTATCTGGGTTGACTTGTTAGTTTTATCATAATCCCTTGTTTACAAGCTTGAATTAATTTTGTTATGCATGGATAATTAACTTGAAGATGATTAGATGTTTTGGTAAAAGTTTTTAACCTTATGGTATAATTGTTAGTGTTGCTTAAATATGAGTTTGTGCTTGTTTTACTAATAATGATGTTATCTTCAGGTGCATGATTTTTTTTGAGACGATTGTGAGTGGTAGATCGTTTGAATGTGACCGGATTGGAGAATCGGGGCGAGGTGCTTGGGTTGTCATCTCGTTTCCAGTTCAAAGATTCGGTGACGAGTCGAGACTACAGAGTTAGAGTTAATGAGAGTAGCGCTAAAAAAAAAGAAAAGGAAAAAATGTCCTTTGAAAAAAGAAAATAATAAAGCGCTTGAAAAAAAATAAAAAAAGAGAAAAATAATCTCTTTTAAAAAAAAGAAAAAAAAGAGAGTGATATAAAAGGGGAGGAAAATAAAACTCACACTCCGCCAATCGTTATTCATGAATGATCTAAACTTGATTTGATTTCGTCTCACAAGCAAATAGCAAAAGCTCTGCATATCTACCTTTTATTCATTTGGTTAATTATTGTTTATTGAAATATCATGTCACCTTTATTTGGTTGTCTTGTCTAACTTCGTTAATTCATGAATGTACATGGGATTTGACATAAACTTTTTGAGTGAATTTTGATAAGTGACGAAAATGAGAATTTGAGTATGCTTGAGGACAAGCATTGAATAAGTGAGGGGGAATTTGATGAGTGTTCGAATTTATATATTTTTTATTAATAATTATTTCCCATTGTCGATTTGATATTACTAATTTGGTTCTATTTTGATCATTTTCAGTGTAGGAACTTATTTTTCAGAACCAACAGAAAATAGTGAATTCTGCATTTTTTTTATGGCTAGAGTCATGAGCACGACGCTTTTCGATCCGGCAGATTTGGATTATCCAATCAGCAAAAGTTTTTAGAAGATAGTCCAGTCATATATTCTAGAATGATGAATGGATTATTTGGGAATTATCTTGAAGATTTATCTTAGGAATTTAAATTTTAAATTTTAGAACATTTATCTTTATCTTTATCTTTTTTATTTTTTTTTAAATTTTGAATTGTTACATTTTTAGGGTTTTAGAATAGTATAAATACCCATAGAGGTAAAGCTTGAGATGTACTTCAATTTTCACTTTCTCTCTTGAGTAATAAAAGTTCTCTCTAGTTCTTTTATTTTTCTTTTATTTTTCTTATTTCTTTTCTTCTAGAAAATGCTAAGTATGATCTCATTCATGCTTAGCTAAACTTTCATTTAGCCGAAAGCTAGTGACGACTCAATCCATATTGTGAGAATCGTAAAGCACTTAATACCTTCGGATAACATTCTTGATTTTCTGAAATCAAGGATTGGCAATCGACTTTTCCTTTAATGATCTCGACGCCTTCATTTCAAAAAGTGCACGTTGACTTGAAGATTGTTTAGATCTATCGTTGGGAAGAAGAATCGGCTGGTAGCAAATTTGACTTCCTGTGAACAAACTTAGTGGCGGTCCACTAAGGGAAATCAAGATCGGGTTTGATTCTCTGTGAGACGCTATAACTCGAGTCAGGCTTTTCCAGTGCTTAAAGTTGTATTGGCGCTAACGGCGATAGGCGTGGTTAGTCCAGTAAAGACCAAATTCCGGAGATAGACTTGGGAGTATTGGTTTACCGAAGAGAGAAGCAAGTTACAAGGGTTGGGCCTTGTAGACTGTAACTGGCATGGATCTTGAAGTAAAATCTATTTCGATGATCAATTGAGATTTGAGGCGAAGCGAAGCTTGAGGCTATATCCTTTAAATTTATTACTTTAAATATTTATTTTTATTTAATTTCAGTTATTATTAGATTAAGTTTATTTTTAGTTTTATAATATCGAACCCCTATTTTCTAATTTATTGTTTTTTTTTGGATCAGGATCAATTCAATTCAACGTTGGAAATTTCTTAGTCCCTGTGGATCGACCCTACTTTCTCTATACTATTCTTTTATTTAATTTGAGAAATAGGAATTATTTATTTGACAATTCGACACTTGTCAATTCTTTTAGGCCTGCTGATAGTATTCTGGATTGTGTAAAAGAGGTTGTTCGTATTCAATCTCGAAATAGAATTATAAACTTTGATGATATAAATAGGAACATATGTACATCTTGGGGAATTCTTTAGGGATGGATGCCTAAGTGTACTATAGGAATTGTTCTTTTGTCTTGGATAATAAATTGCACTTATCCAAAAAAAATACTCAAATTTGAGTCTCCTAAAATTAATATTGATTAAATTTAAATAATGCATTTTTTTCTTTGTCAACGTATTGATGAATTATACTCTAATTCTATCGTCTTTATGGACCATTTTATTAAGTACTTCAAAAATAATTGGTGAAATATACATTGATGCAGTTGAAGTATGTCCATCTAATTACTCTCCTGAAAATGATTTTATACCCGATTTTAATTACGTCATTAATGACTCTACCTGTAAACTTATTAGAACCCAAAATCTGAACCATCAACACTCAAAAAAAGTTTAACCATTAAATTACATCGATAAGGCTCGATTATCAGACATTAATGACCGGAAGCAATCTATACTGCACCACAGTTTTCCTGCTTTAGATTCGATTACTCTTCGCACGTCCCACCGGCCACCACCTTTGCGCTGCACAACACAAGAATGAGGCTGCATTTGAGAATTTGGATTACAAAGAAAATGTATTTTGTGTAATAAAATGCTTAAAATGTAACATTCATCTTATTGAATTAAGCCTAAACTAGCCTTTACTTTTCTTATACTCGGTCACTACCTTGCTTCAGGTTGACACGACAGGAACAGCTCATTTAAATGTCGATTTGATTGGCAAAAGGCAAACACCAATAATCAATAATTCAACTGTTCATCATCATCATCTCAAAAACCCTCCATCCTTTTATGTGTTTGTTTGATTGTGGCATAGAATAACGATAGTTATCCATGAATATGTACACCATGATTTGCTTGATTTTTATAATTATACTTATCTTGTTCACATGCATCTTCTGTTTGTCTCGTGTTGTTTCATAAAAGGTGGGAAAGTGTGGCAGTAAAGTTCAACGGTGGAAACAGTTGATGCTAAGAAAATCATGGCGATGAAGCAAGGGATCGTTGAAGTGATAATAGTGTTAGGAAGAAGCAACTGTGCAGGGCAAAGGCAGGCAAGTGAGTGCATATACTATAGAGAATAGTGCATAGGGAAGAAGCAAGGGGAACAGCACCGTGACTGAATTCAATGAACGACAAATGAATATGGGAGAAACCTACTGTTCCCCCCTGCCAGGTTTCTGTTGGATTTCAGACATGTCCAATCCACTTCAGAAAACTTTTAAATATAATAACAAAGAAGAAGATGGAAATTGACAGCTTCTCTCTTCATCATTTAGGCCCCTCCCCCACACTCTTTTTCTCTATAGCGCGCGACTATCGGGGGAGAGGCTGTTTTTATGGCATGTGGGACTCTCTGTCTCTTTATCTCTTTTCTATGTTTGTAATGTTGTGTGATCATACATGAATATGAAACGTTGTTTGTGTCAGATAACATGGAATTTAAACTTTGTAATAAAGAAATATACTAAAGCAGAGTTATTCGGTAAAACGAAGATGAGAAGGGGAATTGATGGTCATGCCTCATTGCAGATATCCAAACAAAAAGCTCTTCCAGTTTCAGTTGAGGGCTTTGTTTAGATTCACAAGTCACACGTGCTTTACTGCCAATCGGTAATGAAAAACAGTCCGATCAATCTGTGTGAGACTGAAGCTAGAGGGGGCCACTCACTGTTAACCGTTGAAAAAAAAAATACTTTTATACGTCTCATCTATAGAATAGAAATTGTATATCCCTCCTCGATACTCATATATATTTATCGTTAAAAAATTAAATTTAAAATTACGGTTTGAGGTAATATATCTTGTTCGCACCGTTCCAGATTTACTGACTGGTCATGACACATTCTTTCTTCTTAATGGCAATGAAGCATGGTAGATTTGGTAGCACAGTAATATATAAACTACTAGGAAATGTGTTCATAATGTATTATTTTACTTGCTGCTTTGTCTCTTAATCCAATAAAAAATTCCAAAGGAGGAAATGAGTGGAACATAGAGTGCCCTACACATATAATTCCTTACATGAATTTGCTTTTTAAAGTATACTTGTGATCTTCTGTACTACACGAAAACGGAAAAGAAATAAGACTATGATCTTGATATCTTTCTTCTCCAACTCTTTTCAGTTCTTATATAAAGATAGAAAATCGATTAAACTCCATTTTAAGGTATGGTTATATGAATATTGAAAGCAAGCATCCAATCTGATTTTTTTAATTAAAAAATCTTAATAGGATTGAACAATGTTTCCCTCAATCTTATTACCCTAATATTGGGATAGTCAAAGGGAAAGACTCCTACAGTGAATTAATTGGTACGTCCTTGAGAAGCAAGTGCACTAATAATAATCTAAGGGAAAGGAAAGAAATAAACAAATCAGGAAATCCAATGGCCTTATCTCGTGGTCGTGGCTTTGTTTGCCTTTATTAATTTTCAAATATTTCTTTTCCTTTCAACAAAGAACGTCTTGTCAACCAGCCAATGACACGCAGTCGCTTGCCGGTTCCGGCTTAAGCGAACTCACCCTTTTCTCACCTTTCTTGCCTTCAACCTATGTTAGATCAACTCAAAACCTTTGATTCTTATCTTTCCTTTTTATGCTGAGTTTTGGGGTTACCTTTCTCGGATCGTCTCTTGATATGTGCAAGTGTTGGTGCAATTTCATTTCAAGCCCCTTCCACCTGACATAGAACTGCTAAGAATTTCTATACTTTTCTCCATTGATACAGAGTTTCAAGTCTACTCGATTTGATATGGAAATGGATAACTTTTTGAAGTAAATGTTCAGTAGGCGTCTAGCTATCTTGTTTTAGGGTTTCTGTTCTTTCACACTACTTACTTTAGGGTTTTTTATTACGTTTTTCTATTGTCCGTTGCTTTAAAGCTTAGAGAAAGTTCTAAAATTTGTTTTTTTTTTCTGGTTCACAGCTGAATTTGTTGACAAAAGAAAAAGAAAATAATGGAAGAATACAATCAGCTGAACGAGAATAGTAATCCTAGGGGAAATTTCTTATACACGACTCCAGTTCTTGCACCGAATTCTTCTCCATATGGGAGAGCAAGTAGTGGCTCCAACATGAGCAATCAACAGACCGAGATGCCATTAATTTCATTTCAGCTTCAATCGAGCGAGTGTTATCAATCGGAGGCACATCCAATTGTGAAAATTGAAGCTAGCAATTCTCAACATGGTCAAAAGTTTCACTACCCTTTGTTGAGAGAGCACCAAGCAGTTCATCACCTACAAGAAGGGAACGAAAGCTCAAGCGAAGTGGAAGCTATGAAAGCCAAGATCATTGCTCATCCTCAGTACAATAACCTATTCGAAGCTTACATGGATTGCCTAAAGGTAAGTCTCACGCAAAAGAAGGTGTATATTCCGTGAAGACTAAACTTGATTTAAACACAAAAGAGAACTCAATCGATTATCTCGTTGACCCTTTTATCACCCATAATAATTTTTTATACAGGTGGGAGCTCCACCTGAAGTAGTGGCCCGGCTAGCAGCTGCTCGACAGGAGTTTGAAGGGAGACAGCTATCTTCACTGGCACCGAGAGACTCCTCAAAAGACCCGGAGCTGGATCAGTTTATGGTGATCTTGTTTCTCATTATAACACTCAAAATTTGGCACTGAACCTTCTTCTCTTTGGTTTTATGATAACTTTTAGGTGCAGTTGCTCCGCTTCTCTACTTATTTTCTCTTTTCCTGACTCAAAGTTTTGGATCCATAAACCCAGGAAGCTTACTATGACATGTTGGTGAAATACCGAGAGGAATTAACGAGACCCATACAAGAAGCTTTGGATTTCATGCGGAGGATAGAAGCTCAACTTAACATGCTCAGCAATACTCCCGTGCGGATCTTCAACTCCGGTAATCCCCCTCCCCCCTTTTTTTGAAGATGATAGCCCGGTAAAGAAACGTTTTTGTTGACGTTTGTTGTAGAGACGGTACTATCTTTTCGTCACTTAGATTTGTAAAATATAGTCAGATCTGCTAGGCCTTCTTTGGAAATTGTAGACATGAGCCTACAGCTCTCATATTCATTTAGTCGCCATTGATAGCTTTGACCCAAATCACGCCTTCCAATACTGAAGCAGCAGCAAATAAAACACACACACACAAAAAAAAAATAGATCCATAAAAACGGAGAAGAAGGCCCAACAGTAGGATAAAAACCAGCTGACACAGCGTATATATTCAGCTAATTGGAGAAACCCTAGCTAATGTTGAATCTACATGGTGATAAATTGTTTGCAAATTTCCAATGGCTTAACCAAGTTACCTATCTTTGAAAAGAAGAAATACAGATCGCACATGGTTAGCTATTGCTGGGTGTATACAGTAAAATCCAGACGTTGGCTTTTCTCTAATGGGGTGACCTTTTCAATGATCTCTGACAGTACCATTCTTATATTAGGGTTTTATTATTATTTATTCCCAAAATCTGGCTAGTGCTTTCTATTTAGTTCTGCTAATTCTGATTCTGTTTCATGTGGGTTTTTGTACATTAATATATATACCTCGAGAGATGAATGGTATCATTACTGTCTTCTTCCCCCCAGTTGTTTTATGAATTAAAACAAATAGTTTGCATTTTTTCTTTTTAATTCTTTTTTCCTAGGAAAAAATAATGAAGGCTAGGAAAATTGAAGAACATAGGATGCTGTTCAAATCATTGCTACCCCATTCTGTACGGATTTCGAAAAAAATAATATATTCCTCTATTGGTAGTGTCTTTACTTGTTTTGGGTTTTATCATTCACAGTTACTCCCATTTTTGTATTTTTTAAGCTTTCTGAAACTACATTGAATAGGCAATGCATTCATTTTTTTTTACTTTGTTCCACTATCTTGAAGTCTCTGTGCCAATTTAGGAACTATTGATTTACATGTCCCATTCTCTCTAGTAGCTATCTTTACTAGGTCTCCTGTTTGAATTGGTAAGTCTTCTTCAAAAGATGTAGGGAAATGTAGTAAAAGAAACTATCGACTGTTTACTGGTGGAATTTACTTTTGAGATAAAAATTTAGACTTT
Source organism: Abelmoschus esculentus (assembly GCA_035048815.1). Taxonomy (NCBI): domain Eukaryota; kingdom Viridiplantae; phylum Streptophyta; class Magnoliopsida; order Malvales; family Malvaceae; genus Abelmoschus; species Abelmoschus esculentus. Next base: position 6,484,334 of record JAUCBN010000008.1, on the reverse strand, counting down.
GCCCAAAATTACCTGTATTTGTTTTAGGCTATAGAGTGCTTTTTATTTGAATTCTCATGTTTGCTGTCATCAAATACCGCTTACTTTCAAGTCATTGCACTTTTTCTATTAAAAATTGAACAGATGAGAAGAGTGATGGTATTGGATCATCTGAGGAGGATCAAGAGAATAGTGGTGGGGAAGCCGAATTACCTGAATTTGATCCGCATGTTGAAGATCGAGAACTGAAGAACCAGCTGTTGAGGAAATATAGTGGTTATTTAGGTAGTCTCAAGCAAGAACTCTCCAAGAAAAAGAAGAAAGGGAAATTACCAAAAGAAGCTAGGCAGAAATTGCTTAATTGGTGGGAGTTGCACTACAAATGGCCATACCCCTCTGTATGTATCTATCTATCTATCCCTTCTCAACATAAATCGTTCTCTTTAACACCTGCTATAATTGGCAAGCTAGTGGAATTTCCACTTGACTTATAGTTTTCATCTCGGATTGCTAACAAAACCCGATGCTGATCCCATAGGAATCAGAGAAGGTGGCGTTGGCTGAATCAACTGGTTTGGACCAGAAACAAATTAATAATTGGTTCATAAATCAAAGGAAGCGTCACTGGAAACCTTCCGAAGACATGCAATTCATGGTGATGGATGGTCTGCATCCACAGAGTGCAGCTCTATACATGGATGGTCACTTCATGGGTGATGGTCCTTATCGTTTGGGACCGTGAGAATACGCAATACAGCTTTATAAATTACCTGCTTCGGCAGGATTATATATGTAAGTGTTTGTTTCAGTTAAATTGAGTCATAGCTTCTAAGATCTCTTAGTTTCATTGTTTCTTTGGTTCATTAGACTGAAATTAGCTCTCCCTCAAAACGTAATGTAGTACCATTTAATAAGGAACACCCTTATAATTTTGTGCTTGCCTAATACTTGTGAAGGTGGAGATTTCGTTGAAGTCGCCGTTCCAGCTTCTCAGGTTCAGAACGTCCGCTTGTGTTTCTCATGTTACAAGGTATGATGTCGATCTGTGTGACTTCACTGCGGTCGGAATGTGTAAAACGGCATTGCATGTGTTTATGTTAAGTGTACATACTGAGACAGTTGGAAAACATTGGAGCGGTTAATGCAAGTACTTGCAATCTTCTTTTCTTACACTGGAATTACAAACATTGGGACGTGGGAGGTTGCCGTTGTCTGTTTTGGGTAATTAAGGATAAGAGTTTTATAAATGTGATCTAGTTCGTATCAATTTCACCCTGAATTTATCCAGCTCTCTGGTTAGTTTTATGTTTTAGGGTTCATTTGCTTTGGTCATATTAGATTTTGGTTTATCTCGTCTTGTTTGTCAACATTACTTGGCAGTTGGCACCGGTAATGTAATATCATTCCCCATATCTGGAGAGATTATTAGGTGAACACTATTTATCATGTTATTCATGGTCCAAGTAATCAGGATTATTAATCTTTAAATAACCATTTAATAACTACCCACCCACTAAGTCCATGTAGAAAAAAGGTAATGATTCACTTGAAAAAAAGTTAAAATCAACGGTCCTAATTAATTGGGACCATGAATGATGTGATGAATAGATTTTACCTAATAATTTTTCCATATCTGATACTATTTAGGGTCAACCAGCTATTATTTAGGATGAAGTGGTAAGAATCTATCCGTGGTGATTTTTTGGGACATAATAGACTTTTAAAGCTATAAAGCTAACTAATCCTTTAATTTAAATAAAAGATTAAATACTCGATACTTATTAGAGTAGATGGTCAAATATTCTTGGTCAATACAAACCAGTCTATTTTCTATCACATATTTTTATTCTTGTTCTTGTTTACTTTAATTACGGTGCATATTGTTTTTTTAATTTATTGATTAATTATAATTTTTTGTTTTCATGGGTCAATTTTTTCTCTCTTTTCGAGTACTTATAAATAGGATGTTTATTGAGCGAGTCAATTACGAGTTAAATAATATTCGTCCCATGTTTATTAAAAAATTATTATTTGATTCGATTAATTGCTCGTTAAGTTTATTAAAATTATGCTCAACTCGTGCTTGTTAAAAAAATTTATTGCTCAACTCTACTTGTTGCTCGTTAAGTTTACTAAAAAATTTATCTTATTTTTTTAACTAAAAGTAAATTCTAATAATACTATATGAGTCTTGATATTAACATAAATTAATAAATTTAATTAAAAATATTAAAAGAGTATATAAAGCATTTTTAAAGTCTAAATTTCAATCTAACAATCTACAAGCATACCAAATTAGTATATTAAAACTAAAATAACAATCCCCACGTTAATAATAATTATATAGATTTATTTTTTGAATGAAATAATTTTAAAGTATATACTAAAAAATATTTTTAAAATTAACGAACTGTTCGTAAACTTATCGAGTCGAGTTAGATTTTGTTCAACTCAACTCCTTAAAGTCTTGAATCGAGTTTGAGGTAAGTTAACTAAATTAAATTTTATTAAATTTTAATTGAATCAGATTTAAACAACTCATAAGCCAGTCAACTCTTTAAAACCCTACTTATACATAATTAGCGAAATATAAACCGATGTAGTTGAAATATTCCCATTTTAAGACATTTCTATAACTTAGTGTCCATGTTGATTTAGCTACAGCAGCTCAAGTTAGGCCCAAGTAGCATATGATCTACAAGGCCCAATTCCTTCCAAGGGAACTTGTAGAAAAATAAGGACTTGGTAGTTATAGACGTGACTAAGGGGTTACCCGATTCCTACGAATCTACAGACGCCTCTTCAAACATCCTACAGACAAATGGATTCCACTCTCTTTATTCACAATCCCATTTTATTTCTCAAAGGTTAGAAAAAAGGAAAAGTTTGAGGATTAGAAGACAAAAATAATGAAAAGTTATCTCCAAACAGTTCCACGACAATCAAAGAAACCAAAGTCAAAGTTTATTTGCAATAATATTGAATTAATAAACACATGATACTTATTGCTTCACTAATCATCTTCATGCGTCTATTAATTATTTTAGTTTAAACGTTGCTTTTATTCTTTCTTTTCTATTATTTATACATAATTTAATTCTACAACTTTTAAGAACATAATCTTTTCCGTTCCTTTATGAACTTTTCGACCGTCCTCATACGTAACGTGTGTATGTACAAATTATTACCCCTAATCTGTACTAAATAAAATCTTGAAATAATTAATCATTTTGTATGCGAATGTCTATAAACAATGTTTATGATCCTCAACAATAAAATTGTCCATTTCATTAATATTTTATATGTTTTCTTTTTAGTAGTTAAATCTTTACTCATGATTACTGTAAATTAAATTAAAAAAAAGTAATCACATTTAATTATGAACAAAAATAGAGATTTCGAATCTAAATTCCCTTTATCTAAACCGATTGAAAGAAGGTTTATTTTATGAGCAAATTGCTCGTCCTTCCATTTCTTCCATGTTTCTCTTTCTTGGTCATTAAGCAACTAAGCCAATTTCCATTGAGTTTCTTCCTCAACAAAAGCAATAGAAATCTGTACTGTTTAGCACAATGGGGGGAGCAGAACTTATATGATTTGAACAGGAAATAGTTACTCTATTTCTATACATGCATCATACAGTTTGGATTTAACTCCACTAATAAAAACCTTCTCAGTTTTTGCTAAGTATATACAAAAATATTTAAGTTATGAATGGAAAATATAGATTTAAAGTCTAGAAGATCTTAATATTACTGCATATATATCTTTCACACTGAATATATACCCTTGAAGAAAACTAGCTATGTTGTATGGCCCTCAGCTAGTTTTCTAGCAGGCTGCAGATGGGTGAGTGAAGGGGCTGAATAAGTGAGACTTCTGCCCAATCGTAAAAGTGTTCGATGCCGAAGGGGCTTCGCCTCCATTGTCAAGCTTTTCACAAGAAGGGCACATGGTGAGTGTGGCTGCTGGAAGTTGCATGTAATATGATGCTGTTAGTTTCAATGATTTGAGCTCTTGCAGTTCCTTGTGAAGCCTCTTGTTCTCTTCCGTTAGTGTTTCGCAGCATTTCTTCAGTAACTCACAATCTACTTCGGTCTGTTTCAACTTTGTCCTATATAAAATAATGGAATCAAAAATAAGGGAGAGGAAAAACCTTATTTCATGACAAAAAGGATACCTTGCTCTCCTATTCTGGAACCATACTTCCACTTGCCGGGGCCTTAAGTTCAGGTGTTCTGCTAAAGCTTGCTTTTGTCTCTGCCAACATGACAAGGAACCGGTATCAAACAAGATAAATCATATAGGAATATATAAGTTTATAAAGATCAAGCAGTAGTTTACAGGGTTCAAAGTGCTGTGTTCTTTGAAGCTATCTTCTAAAATGGCAGATTGTTCTTTGCTGAGCCGAAGTTTCTTCCTGGGGCTGCCTTCTTCATCTTCATCACTCACCCTCGAAGAAACCCTCTCCAATTCAACCTCTTCACCACCCAAATCTCTCTCCCTCTTGACACTCGAGTTAGAAAACGAAGAAACTGCACTAAGACTGAGAGAAGAGGCTTGGCGTTGGTGCAAATCAATCGACTCACCACGTACATCACTCGAATCAAACTTCACAAAGGATTGATGCATGTCATGTGATGAACCTAACGAAAGAAATGGGTAAAACCGATCATGTTTGAGGAAAGATTTCTTCTTCTGTTGCTGATGATCCGACTGCAAAAAGCTTTCTTGCTTAACAAGGCAGCCTATACCAAGACCGAGGCAGAGACCGGTGCTATGAACATCATCAAGTCCCATTGCTTTTCCAAAAACTAGAGCGTTTCTCAACGTTGGCAATCTAGCAGAGAATCTTGCAGTTGAGGAGGCTAGAAATTAAAAAGTTTTTTCCTAGAGAGAAATGGGAGGTTGAGTTAATGTGAGAAATTATTAATCAAAGTGAAATTATATGAATGGGGTAGCGAATCCGGTTGTGAAATGATGAAAAATTCTCCCCCATCTCTCGTTTGTCTTCATTGGTTGTCCAGTAATGGATTGTATACGTGGAATCACATGGAAAGTGGGATGTACACAACAGCACATAAAGGAGAATATAATTCCTCTCTTCCTCCCCATTCTTTTTGGAACTTTTCTTGATTTTACACCTCTACACTTTTGATAATATTTTTTTTTGTATAAATTGAACTTTCAGTAACACACAAAGATGGTATTGTAATTTCTAATTAACTTTATATATTGATTTATAATGAGAGTTAATATACCAATAAAAGAGGTGTCACATGGCTAATCAGTTGTCGAATTTCGAAGAAAGATGATGCTGATGCTGTTTAGTGAGGTCAATGATAGCAGACAACAATTCATAATAGAAGTAGATAGAGACTCATCATCGTCGGTTGGGTGTAAACCTAGTCGCAGACCACCCAAATGTCCCCCACTATTCCATGTCTTTCTTCCCTAACAAGATAATATGCTGGTGTTTATATAGATGATATTTATTAAATGATATTCGAGTTCAAATAATATTAATCGTGAAATAAATTAAAGAGTTAAAATAAAATATACTCTTGTAATACTTGCCCAACTATCCATACCAACCTTCACTGCAATTCCTTCTGGAGGACATAAAGTCTATAGAGAAGTTTATGATCATGGTAAAGGAGAAATTAATGTTACGAGTTTACTCAATAAAATAATTTTATCTTTATTTTTTGAATAAATAAAAAAATAAATTTATTTTTAAATTTAAATTTTTATTTAAATAATAAAGATGATACATCTTTCTATCAAATCATTATATATTTAATATCAATGGATGGATCATAATATCAAATATTTATGTTATAAATTTCAAAGATGATGTACAGAGTAGTTCTCAAATTTAATTCCTTTAGTACCAACTTATGAATGAAAGTTGATGCTGAGTTTTGAACTAATTCATGTAACTTTGATATATTTATATAATTTTATTTAGGAGATAAATTTATAGTAGTAATTAAAATTTATTGTGGTTCACAAATAAATAACACCATTATCTTTTAGATAATACAAGATGCTAGGATTATAGGGGAATATATTACAGACCATTAGATCATCTGAATCCTTTCACCTAGTGGTTTAGGTACCCAAAAAAGTGGCTAGACACTAAGTTATATAGGGTTTTCCCCAACCCCATTAACACGACTTTTTCCCAAATTAAAATAAAGAAGGAAAGGAACTATTGTTTAAAACATGTTTTTCCCTTATTGAATTCATATCACATACTTATTCTTAAAATTGTCATACAAATATCTTTACGGCAACTTAATTATAATTTTATAAATTTTGACTGATGAAACTAGTTTTATCATTTGATCCGATATAAAACGTGCCACAACTAAAGTATACGGTTGTAAATCGCTATCTAATTATGTCTCTTTATACGTCCTTACATTAAATTAGTAGGTTCAGGTTTAAGATTAACAGTTATAGTTAGAGTTTAAGGAACTAGAGGTAAGATGTATTTTTATGGTGTATGTTTTAAAGTTTGGAATATAAAAAATTAAAGTTAGGGTTTATAAATTAATTTTTAAGAATTTTTTAGTAAGGAGTAAAGGAAGAGACATGATTAGAGATAAAAGTTTTTTATTTTAAAATATACATATTTTCAATGGGTGAAAATTGTCTGTTTCTTTTTCGTGCCTCCTTCCATGCTTTCATTTTAAATTAGAGGGTGTAGGGTTTATAGGATTGTGATTAGGGTTTAAGGAATTAGAGGTATAGTGTATTTTTAGGGGTAAGATTTAGGGTTTAGGATATAAAAAAAATAAGAATTATGATTTAAATTTTGATTTTTATAAAATTTTTAAATGAGACATGAAAAGATGCACGATAAAGAGACAAATTATTTTTACCCAATTTCAGTAGATACAACCACATAATAATCCTATTCGTATTTTCTTTGTCATAAGCTTATACAGATTAATAATATATAGGTTATGGGAAAAGGTACAGCCATATATATAATATTCTGGTAGGGTTAATCCACCGACGAATCTGAAAGTTGAATACATCCATTACTTTTGAGATTTTTTTTCAGTGAGGAGACATCGAACCGTGGAATATATGATTTAAAACGAGTTATTTAAATTAGTTGCAGGGACATGAACCTAAAAAATGCGTGTATATATATATTCTGATCATTGGGTGAAGAAAAAGAATTATCCCTGCCTTCATGACCAAGTTTCTGTCTCAGTGCCGATAAAACTAGATTGATTTTGAAACAGTGAGGAATATGGGATAAAATCTTTACTTTTCAGCAACGGGATACTACGAGTTGAGTAGAATCAATTCTTAAAAAAATATACTTAACAATCTATAATTAAATCTTTGTTCGAAATAAAAATGGGTGTTTAAAAACAAAGGATACCTGTGCTTAGTTCACACATGGCACACGGGTTGGTTCTTTTTGGTTTGGGGGAATCCACGTGTCGAGCTGAGATGAATGACAAGTAGGATTGGCGGCAATATCATTATTTGGCACAGATGAAAGGGCATTCGATTCTAAAAGGATATCATGATTTGTGGGAACCTACGTAGGCAATGATAGAAGTGGGTGGTGTTGGAGATAAGGTTGTCCGGTGAGGCTTAGTCGACCAGTGATTGTGAAGGAATGTGCTCTTTGCTTGCCTTTTCTACTCACCTCCTTTTCATTACCAACCGTCCATATCATCACTTTTGTCTGCTTTTCGACTACAACTACTGGCCTTTATGGATTGCAATCTACGTTATCACTACCTGCACTTTAACCATTATCATTGCCTATTGGCATCTAACCTTTTCTCATCACTTACATGATTAAAAGTCATCAACATTGATCATTGAAAGCATGACACCCGTGAACACCTTTTCTTTGTCATGAAACAGCTTAAAGCCAAAACGAAAAGCTTGTTTCATTAAACAAATGAAACAGCACTAAAGATGAAAACTGTACAGTTCTGCAGTGTTGGGTGTTGGGTGCCATATCTTAAACATAAATTCAACATGGTGTTGGGATGAACAAGAAATTTAGCATGCTGGTGCCTACATGCTAAATTTCTTAGGACATGCATTTATGGGACAAGGAGAAGCCTAGTCAGTGCAACATGTATAATCCTTATGGACGCCCATTAGAACCTAGAAGAGAGCATTATTTAAGGCACCGACTTTCCTAAATCAAACCTGGTCGGCCTACCCCACTTGGCTTGTTTTGGATCTCTTCTTTAATACTCTTTCTCGCTTGCTATATGTGAATGTAAGACAACTTTATGAGCTTCCCATGGAGTTACTTAGTCTACAGAGTCTTAAGACTTTGGATGATTTTTTTTACAAAAAGACTACTTGTCGGGGCTGTTTTTGAACTATAGGGGAGGAGCATTCAAACATGAGTCGGTGGAGTTGTTTTATTGATCTTGTCCCGAAACATAGTACAAGACGAAAGAAACGCAGGCAAATAGATTAAAGGAAGTAAAATTATTGTATGTTGGTCCCAATACAATGGAGAAAGAACGTTGTCTTCCATATGGCTTGTATGAAGCTAGAATGGAAATCTTCTGCTAAATACTTGTCGGTGCTGTTTTTGAACTATAGGGGACGAGCCCTCTCGCCCATAATTCCATAGGTGCAGTTTGTCGGTGCACACAAAGTGAGAAAACCATTCTAAATCAACGTTGAAGGCTTGAAAACTAATCCCATTATGTCCTAATTAAGAAAGAGAAGAGGCTCGAGCTTATAAATAAGCTTATGTCGCACAGAGCAGAAGGCCTAGTTTTCTTGAGGCCCAGAGCGAACAGAAAACCAGAGAGTATGCATACATGGGTAAAATGAGCCCCCCACTAAATCGGTTCACGCTTGGAAAACCAAATAAAAAAAAGTTTAATTCTGATATATATTAAACTTTTGGAATCATCGGAAAATAAATCTCAGGGGCTTGTTTCATGGCATGGTAGACTGGGTAGGACCTAAGTAGTACGAATTATTTATTGAACTTAACTTTGAAATAAATCCTAGTGGCTTGTTTAATGGCATGGTGTACGGATTTTAGTAGCACCTTACCCTAAACTGCTCTCTCTCTAAACAGCCTCTCTGACTCTTAGACGTCAGAGTTTTGATGAGCACAAAAATATTAATTGTTTGATTAAATTCATATCACAATGTAAAATGTTATCAATTTGTACCATAATAAGATTTAATCATTCAGTTTATGTTAAGAATTGTTTATTTAAACTAGTTTTTCTATTTTTAATTATATAAAGTAGAAAAAAAAATACTTAGATTGAGTTTTAAAAATAATTATATTTTCAAAATTTATTGTTTATTATTATTATAAAGTGCTTTTTAATAAATAAAATATTTATTTTAGACATAATATTTTAAAATAAAAATAAATTAATTTAATAATATATAGAATTGTCAATATTTTAAGTATATAAAATATATATTTTTTACATATTTTAGCTCAAACTCAATTTTTATGCAATAAAAAAGGGGTCTAAATCTCATTTAAAATGCTTTTATTTATTCTCTTTAGAGGGAGATGAAGCTAATTCGAAAAGTTTGCTGTTAATGAAGCGGAGATTTTTAGAGTAATAAAGTTATTAATTATGTAGAGTTTCATACTGACTGTTGCTATGGATATAGCAATAGATTAAACTTATATCCAATTATATAAAATTTAAGTTTAATTCAATTAATAAATATGAATTTGATTGAATAAAAATATTTAAAAATTAAGGTTTAATTATTTTTTATAAAATAACAATTTAAATAAATATTTTAAATAAAAATAATTTTAAAATAATTTTTATTCAAATTTATATATGAATTAAACTCTGGTCGAATTAAATTTGAATCAAATTCAAATTGATCATTATAATATCCATATCGATCTACCTTTTATTAAAACTTAGATTTTTTTTTGAATTTGATTTTAAATTTTTTTTTATCAAACCTAGATCAATTTTTAAATAGAATCATATTTAAATTAAGTTCAAATTATATTATCATCTCTAATCGTTGCTATAATTTTATTATTTTTTTATTTATCTAAAAACATTTTTTTATAAATGGATAATTCTAATTTATACAAAACCAAAATAAAAAAGTTGTTTTCTTATTTAATATATAGTAACTTCTTATTTGATTTTTGAGCACGAATAATTTTACATGTGAATATCACGGGTCGCACCACAGGGCCTGAGACAAGCACACTGCAGGATGCTACAAATACCCTCAAAAGCATGTTGGGCGTCTCAACACCCACTCCAGCACCTCAGGGGCTGAGACAAGCACACTGCAGGATGCTACAAATGCCCTTAAAAGCATGTTGGGCGTCTCAATACCCACTCCAGCACCTCAGGGGCCCAAATCCAAGATCCATCACATTAGAGAGTCCAATTCCGAGTTGGCCCAACACTTGGGGATTGGTGAACCTTTTCCATCAGATTTGATAAGTGGTATCAGAGCTAAGTTCCGAACACCTGTGTTCAAGAGAGATGGCAGGACAAAGTGCAGCCGAGGTCCTAGCAACCGATCGTGAGACTCGTGCTACTACTGCTGCCGGGAAGAAGCGTGAGAGTTCAAGGGACATCATTTCGTCCTTGGACAAGAGGGTCACCAAGATTGAGAATTCAATTGTTGATCTCAAGGTGGCAAGTGACGAAGCCGATGAGCGCTTCGGGAAGATTGATTCCTTGAAGGATGACATCGCGAAGGACGTTCAAGAGAATCTCGATGGCCTGTACGAGATGTTGAACGATCAAGACAACTCCATCAAATCTCAGATGGAGAAGATGAAGGAAGAGATGATGAAGGAGATCAAGAAGCTCAATACCGAGCTCCAGATCTACAAGAATACCATAGTAAATGGCATGGTGGGAGAAGCAACCATGGTCAAGCCCAGGATCGACGCCCCTAAGCCTAGGTCGTTTAAGGGGACTAGGTCTGCTCAAGAAATTGAGAATTTTATGTGGGGACTTGAGACTTACTTCAAGGCGATGAGTATCGAGGGAGATACCGAGAAGGTAACAACTGCTTTTATCTATTTGACTGATATCGCTCTGCTATGGTGGCGACGTAGGTGCTCCGACGAGAAGCGTGGAGGCACCACTGTTGGAACATGGGCTGAGTTCCAAGCAGAATTAAAGGAGCAGTTTTACCCTGTTAATGCCGAGAAGGAAGCAAGATCGAAGCTTCGTGGACTGAAACACACTGGAACCCTCCGTGATTATGTTCGTCAATTCAGCGAACTTCAACTTCAAATCCCAGATTTGTCTGAGAAGGACACACTTTTCTAGTTCATGGATGGGTTGAAGCCATGGGCAAGTACTGAGTTAGAACGGAGAGACGTGAAGGAACTCTCTAAAGCTATGATAATTGCAGAGTCATTGAAGGAACATAGCACCAACAAAAGCGAGTCGACCAAACCAAAGTCGAAGTATCAAGCATACCGAAGCAATGCTGGGGGAGACAAGCAAAGGAATGATGGTAACCCACAGCGCAGAGACTACAAGAAAGGGTCTATGAGGTGTTACGGGTGTGGGGGTAATCACTACAGAAATAGCTGCCCACAAAGACAACAAAAGGTTGCTGCCATCCAAGAAAATGAGGAGGAGACCCTCAAGCTTGACTCCATCTTTAGTTGCATGGAGGTCAAGAAGGGTTCCAACAAGAAGGAGTTGATGTTTGTAGACATCACCATCGCAGGCCAAAAGTTGAGCGCACTAGTGGACACCGGTGCCTCTGAGTTGTTCATGTCTGAACAAGTTGCGAAGAAACTTGACCTTCAGGTTGAGAAGACAAGTGGGTTTATCAAAACCATTAATTCCGTGGAAGCTCCGATTGCAGAGATAGCAAAAGGAGTAAAACTCGACATTGGGGACTGGTCTGGTAAGGAAAAGCCCGACTCGGATTATGTTGTCTCTAGAATTCTCTCAAATCTCGCTGACTGGACTGTCTCCAGAATCTTCTAGAAATTTTCATATCAACATTTCTTCATGCCCGGCGTCGTGTCCATATCTCCAGTCGCAAAGAAAAATGCAGAAATTGTCTTTTTTAATCATCAATTGTAGAAACAGGTCACTGCACATAAAACATATAAAATTCGCTCAAATTAGCAGTGACAAATTCATGAAAATAAGATAATTAGCAATTAAAAAGTAACTATTTAAATCACCAATCAAATTCCCCCACACTTGTCTCATACTTGCCCTCAAGTATGCCTTAATCAAATCAATCAAACACCTAGTTTGCAATCCTCCAATTCATCTCATACTTAAACAATTTAAGAAAATTAATGCTCTCAAAAACTAATTGAACCAAAACATCGATCAAGAAGAATAAACATAAGTAAAAATAAATCAAACAACCTTGTAACTTGTTATCCTTCATCAATCAAAAATTCAACCTAGCTCAATTTTTCACAAGGTTTCACTCAAATCGCTCAAATGTGTTTCGGGTGCAAAGTTTCGCTCAAAGTCGCAATCAAACAAGGATTTCCATAATCTTGTGACATAATCAATTCTCCACTACTTAGAAGAAATAAGATGCAAGATCAATGGGTCTTTCAAAAAGGTGTAACGGGGCTTAGGTAAAGGTAGGGAAAAAGGCTTAAAATGAGGCTTGTAATCAAGACAAAGAATTCATAACTAACATCCACGATCAAATAAGGTGCATGAAATAAATTAGAAAAAAACCAAAATCGATCAAACTCTTTTTTATTTTTTTTTCTACTTTATTTTTTATTTTCTTTTTGATTCTTTTTTTTCTTTCCTTTTTTCTCTTTGTTTTTCTTTTTCGCATTTTCTTCTTTTTTTTCTTTTTTTTCTTTCATTTTTTCGTGGAACAAGATGTCACCACGCTTCAATTCTTTGTCCTGAAAAAGGGTAAGAAAAGAGAATGATAAAAAAAGGCTTAAAGGCTAAAGTTGAGGTGAAACAAAAAAAAGGATATAGGCTCAAAATTGGTTCACTAACGGAAAATTAAAAGGGTAGGGTTTTTTTCTTGGGTAAAAATGGGGTAATCCTATGCCCAAATCATATCAAAGCATCATATTTCATGTGTAGCCTCAAAATGTATTCATGTCACAAGTTTTAGATTTCCAATATTTAATTCGACACATTCAAACAAGAAAAACGAGCATAAAAATAGATAAAACCTGCTCAAGGCTCAATACCTGACCAAAGTGTGTTACATTAATCAAGCTAGGTGAAAGTTCAATAGACAAAATCAAGGCATGTTACAAAGAAGTCAAATTAAATTCCTACTCATACAATTCAACTATCAAGAGTGTTCTAAATCCAAAATAATTAAAAGAGCTTAGATATTCATATCATGTTTAAGATATTTGATGAAAAGGAAAGAAATTAACTAAGCATTCAACCAATTCAATCAAGTCATCCAATCAAACAAATTATAAAACAAGTAAGATGGAATTTGATTCAATCTTTACCCCCTCTCACTTAAATCATATTGTCTCAATATGAAAATTAAAGTACAAGAGAAGGAATAGAGATACTCCCCGTGTCTAAGTTGAGCTTTGTAAGGGATATGCAACTCCTCATTTATTTTTTCAAGTTTCCGCACGACCAAACCTTTTGAATCTAAGATAAATTCTTTACAAATTTATTTGAAAATAAATTAGATAAAAATAGAAAAAAACAAATTAATGAAAATAAATTAATAACAACAAAGAAAAAAATAGGTTGCCTCCCATTTAGCGCTTCGTTTAACGTCATTAGCTTGACGACCTGATTCAGACTACGGGTTCTGTGAGAAGTTCTTTTTCCAATTCACGTGCTTTATCCGGGAGAGGATCCGCGTAAAATGGGTTAATTACAGATATTGTCCCTTAAATCCTTGGTGTTTGGCTTCCGGTCGCGGGGAAATATCCTTCTTAACCCCCTAGATCGTTTTTTTCTTTTTTAATTTCGTCATTTTCTTTATTATTTTTGTTCGATCTGTCTATTTATTTTATTCTTATTTAATTTTTTTCCATACATTTTATTTACCTTAATTATCATGTATTTGATTATAGTTAATTTCAATGAAAAATGTGTCTTTTTTTATATTTCCTTTTTTTGACTTATTTTTTTTACTGTTTTAAATAATTTTCATTGATTTTAATTTCCTTTTTTTCGTATTGCCGTTTTAAAAGGGTATAAATTATGTAGTTTCTTTCCTTATTCTCTTTACTTACATGTTATCATATATTAAATTATTTTATTTGTTGACTTTTAATTTTGCCCATATTATGTATATAAACATTCATTTATTTCCTTTATTATATTTTGTTTTTACCTTTTTTTTTATGGCATTCAATGCCTTCAATTTTATTTTTTCTTAATTGCCGCATGGTTTCCCTTTTTATTATTATTTATTTTCCTTATTTATATATATATATTAACTGTTTTTCTTTATATTTTAGATTTATTTTACGTATGCTATATATGTATATATATTACATAGTTTTGTAACGTTATTATAATATTGTATATTAATCTTTTATATATATTACATATTATATTTAAATTATCACATTTATACATTAATTAGTTATTTATTTTATTTATTCATTCGTTATTTTATTAGTAATTATATGCATGTGTTTATTTTATCATGTTATCCATTTAGTTGTTGTTTGTTTTATTCATTTATTTGCATTTATGTATTTTACTTATTTATTTATTTACTTTATTTATTTGTTCTTTTTTAATTTATTTATTAATTTATTTTACTTTGTTCAATCGGTTTTACGGTGACCCGCAACGGGGTATTATCCGTATTATTTATAGCTCGTTTGTTCTAACATCTAACACCTAACATCTAACTTTTAATTTATCGCATTTAATTTCTTGTATTTAATTTTCCGCAATTTAATTTTTCACATATATATACTTGTTGTATTTTAAATTCTTGCACTTTTATTTTCTTTGTATTTATTTATGCTTCTAAATATTTGTACGTTCGAATCATTTGTTTAAACATTCGACACCTCTTCAATTAAATAAATTTAATAAATACTTCTTTATTCGGTCGTAACGGGACCGTCTTCCAATGTATCGGTGGCGGTGTATGCGTTGCCTTCGGATAAAGATACGGTAAAATTAAAATATATTCGCATTCTTAAACGGATAATAAATTAATAAAAAATTTAACTTGCAAATTTTCAATTCGGGTGACTATATTCGATTAGGTACCATTTTTGGGCGGTGTAAGGTATTTCATATCCCATTCGTAACCGACTCCTGAACCTTTTTTTTGAAGAATCTCTGGTTTTAACGGTGTCCGACCTACCAAAGTGGCCGGTGGCGACTCTAGTCTTTTTCAAAAATAAATTCATATTTTTTTCAATTTTTAAATCAAATCCCTATTTTTTACTATAAATTTTAAAACCTGTTTTCAATTCCCAATTTTTTCAAAATTCCCTATTTTTCCTAGTTTGAAACCCTAATTTTAAATCTACCTCAAAATATCTAATTTTTTAAATAATTCTCTAATTCTTCATTTTCACAAATAAACAAAAGATTTTATTAACGACCCCCGATTTTTCTATTCCATTTCCAAACATTTTAATCCTTTAAAATTTTTAGGAGGGTCGTTACAGTTGACGACTCCGCTGGGGACCAATTTTTTTACAAAAAAGAGAGTCAAGCCTTAGAACGAATATTTTCGCCCTAATTGAAAATTTTAAGTTCCCGTCTGTTTAAGTAGGGGGAAATGCTAGCGCTTTTGTGGGGATATTGTTCCTCCGTATGGGCCTAGTAAGTACCTTCGGGGCTCGACTACCCTATGTTTTCGTGAGGATATTGTTCCTCCGTATGGGCATAGCGAAAGGGTCCCCTCGAATTGAACTCGATTGAGATGAGCCTATAATGGGTGATGATCGAGGGTCTTGCTACCCTTAGTAGGGGACAACAAGGACAATTCAAGTACCCCTTTAGCACCAAAACTGCATGTAGAGAATTTAAGTAACCCACCCTCTAGAGCCATGCGGTAACCCTAGAAATTAGAACATCATGTGATTAGGGTTATTTTTGTGCCAGGATATGTAGGGTTTATTTTTGTAAATATTTTGTTATACATTAACCATTGTTTTCTTGTGATATTTTACATCACAACATCATCAGTTTCATCATCATGTTTTCATCACATGCTAGCATAACTCATACAATAATTATGTTACACAAGCATGACATCTTCTCATAATAATTGCTCTCATCATTAGTCATGCTCATTTTTTTTACTACATGAAAGTTGCACCATATTTTCATACCTCATCAATTAGACAATCATTTTTGGATCTACGTGTATTCATTTTAAAAACCTCAAGACTAATCTAAGGGATATTTCATGACAGTGATTCTGGATCGAAAGAAAGCTCAACCGATTCAACACCCTTACGGTACCCGACGCAAAACTAAGATGGTGAACGAAGAACGCTTAGACCGATTTGAGCAAAACAAAAAGGACTTACAAGCAGATATGGCTAGACAGTTAACTAAATCCCAACAAGAGATGATGGATCAATTCCAAAAAATCCAACAAGACATGCTAGGTCAAATGGCACAAATGCTAGGGATTAAGCCTTCTGGTCCTGGGGAAGCGTCCACTACAAACCAAATAGTAAATCCTAATCTCACGGAAGGGAATGAATATCCTGTGTATCCTCTGGGGTTTACCCCAGTTCCAGCAAAAGTTCAGATTGACCCTCAAGTGATCTTGTTTAAGGGAAAGTCCATGTTTCAAGCCAGCGCACCGTCTGCCCCAGAAATGAAACCAATTTATGAGGATCAAGTCGAGAATTTTGTCTCGGAGATGGATCAATTGATGGGAATTGAGAAATCTAAGATGGAAACTTCTAAAGAAATCAAAGACCGATGCAAGCAACTCGAGGAGAAAATGGAAGCAATGGGAGTGGTAGATACTTTTAGCGGGTTTGATGTACATGAACTCAGCCTTGTCCCTGATTTGATACTGCCCCATAAATTCAAGGTCCCGGAGTTTGAAAAATATGATGGAACAAGCTGCCCACATGCACACCTCACTATGTTCTGCCGTAAAATGACGGGATACGAGAGAGATGACAAGTTACTCATCCACTATTTCCAACACAGTCTCTCTGGATCTGCTACTAGATGGTATAACCAGTTGAACCGACATCAGATCAAATCATGGAAGGATTTGGCGAAAGCTTTCCTTGGGCTGTACAAACATGTGAGTGACATGATACCCGACCGTTGGACTTTGCAACACACAAAACTGAAATCTAACGAAACTTTTAGACAGTATGCTCAGCGTTAGAGGGATATGGCAGCTCAGGTTCAACCCCCGCTAAGTGAGAAGGAGACAGTAGTCATGTTCATCCAAACTTTGGAGGGACCAATTTTGGATCGTTTGATAGGCAATGCTACTACCAATTTTTCCGACCTTGTGTTATCCGGTGAGCTCATCGAGAATGCTATAAAAAATGGTAAAATTGAAAGTGGGGGGAGTTCATCTTATAAGAAGACCCAATATACCAAGAAAGATCATGACGTGAATTATTCGGGTGCCTATAATGCCGAATATTCAAAATCAATAGTTGTTGTGCAACCTAAGGTCGTGCCGAACACCCAAGGTTCCTCCAATCAAGATTCGAGTCAGAGAAGGAACAATGAAAGAATAGAGTTTACACTATTTCCCATCAGCTAAGGTGAATTGTACAAGCAACTGTTTGATGCCCATGTAGTGGCGCCCTTCTACCAAGCTCCATTGCAACCCCCATTCCCAGAGTGGTATGATCCTAGTGCAAAATGTGTGTTCCATAGTGACCAAGTAGGGAACTCGATCGAGACATGTGTCTCCTTTAAGAGGAATGTGGAAAAACTCATCAAACTCGGGGTCATAAGCTTTGACAAGCCTAGTGCTCCATCCATAACTACCAACCCACTCTCACCTTATACCGGTGGAGTAAGTGCTATCTTCGAAGAGAGTAATCGAAATACCAAGAGCAAGGTAGTAGAAATTAAAGCATCCCTCAGTTGGGTTTGGAAGAAGTTGCTTGAGGCAGGTCTGATCGAATGCGGGAAGGTAAAACCCGAGGGGCACAACAGTCTATATTGTGAGTTCCACACTGAGGAAGGACATGACATTCAGGAATGCTGCAAGTTTAAGGATGTGGTTCAGGGCCTGATGGACTGCAAAGAGCTTGAATTCTTCGAGTAAGGTCTGTTTGAAGGGTCTTTCTATCTGCTAAGTTGAAGTTGGTCTCCTTTTGCTGTTTGTTTTTCTTTCTAAGTAATGCATGAATCAAACCCCCACTCGCTTTAGAATCTTTTGTAAGGGACTAAGACTAGAAGTTTAAAGTTTTAATGAAATATGTATTTTTCTGTTTTATCGATACGTGGGGTCCCCATATGTCAAATGCATAAAAAAACATTAATATTAGCCTCGAATAACCCTAAGGAGTTTGTGTCTATTTGAACTCTAAATTTACGGAGATCATGAATATGGGACTCGCATTTCGCGTTAAAGACCACATGAACCAATGAAGAAAAAGGAAAAAAAAGAAAAAAAGAAAAAAGAAGAAATAAAAAAGAAGAAAAAAGAGGAAAAGAAAAGAAAGAGTAAAAAAAAATTGACAAAAAAAGCCTAATAATAGGCCATAATCAAAAGCACTCCAATGTTCGAAACCTGGTAATAGGCTTTTTTGAATAAGAGTGTGGAACTTTTGGGGTACTTCGCTAAAGCCCATACTCACCGCTTCATGAGTGATGGTAATATTTTCAAAATCATGACATTGCCGAATAACTGGGGAATTTGTTGTTTGTTCCATCATTTATTTCGAGCCAAAGGAATGTGATGAATTGAATTCCCCAAAACAAAAAGACAAAAATGAATCGATCAAAATAAATGGTCTTAAACCGAAGAAGCAAAAATACATTTCTTATATTTAAGTATCAATTCAACTTTCGAGGTCTCATAGACACAAGATTTTCTTGGGGCAATCGTTGATAAGCTTTTAGTGCCGTTTGTGTGCTTGACATCTGGGGCATCCAATATCGCATAATATACCCATATTTTCAATAAACAAACTCACATTGAAACTTGAACGTGTAGTCCGGTGATTTAAAATGAAAAAAAGGTTTTCTGCATTACTTATAGAGGAATTCCAAAAGTACAAGGACCAACAATGTTTTTTGTTCCCATCAGGTAAGACAATTTCGACAAAGCAAAGATAATTAGTTGATCGTTTCCCCAAAAAAGACAATATGAAAGAAGAAGATATTTGAACTCATAATATGTTGGAGAATCAATTCACAGGAGGAAAGTCATCTAATTTGTTCACAAAGCCAAGACGTGTACAGAAATAGGGCCAAGCAAAGTCATGGGGCATCCTTTAGGATCATACATCATCGCATGCCATGCATCAAGTCATTCATATCCATTTCATTATCATGCATTCGTATCATGATAAATCATAGTTACGCTGCATCACATTAGCATCATACATTTTACATCAAGTTAAGTGCATCATGCATCAACATTAACAAGTTCTAGACAAAGTTTTCCATCAAGAAGAACAAATCAACAAATACTCGACCATGAAGGAAGACAAAATCAACAAAAGAGTTGAAATCTCAGAATGGAAGACAACCATGCCAAAAATGACAAAACAGACGAAGCAAAAATGTAATTTTGAATGAACAAACACTGACTATGAATTTCTTTTTCCTTTTCAGGTCTTGTCTCATCGTCAACGGTGCAACAGACCAAACAATACCAAAAATTTGGTCATGCCTCTTCGTCGAAGTCCTAGCTTGACCACCCAAAAATGTTGGACCATGCCTCTTCCTCGGGGTCGTAGCTTGGTCCCATATAAATGATCATGCCTCTTCGTCAGAGTCGTAGCTTGATCATCACGATCATGCCTTTTCGTTAGAGTCGTAGCTTGACCATCCCAAACCCGATCATGCCTCTTCGTTAGAGTCGTAGCTTGATCACCCATATATAAAAATTCGGTCATGCCTCTTCGTCGGAGTCGTAGCTTGACCACCCAAAAAATCAGACCATGCCTCTTCGTCGGAGTCGTAGCTTGGTTTAACACAATTGATCATGCCTCTTCGTCAGAGTCGTAGCTTGATCACCCCGGGCCATGCCTCTTCGTCAGAGTCGTAGCTTGACCCAACCAACGGATCTTGTCTCGTCGTCGGTGGTGTAGCAAATCATCCATATCTAAACTTTTCTTTTTACTCTTATCTTTTAAATTTTTGCAGCTTTAAATAAATACATAGATATGTATTCTGAAACACTTTTCTTTTTATTCGTGCAGGTTTTATCTTTCAAAGAAACGAAGAGATGAACGAATCAACCGAACCTTGACTCTTCGTCGGTGGTGTAGCGGGTTAATAGACGAGTTTATTTCTCAAACAAATTGAAAGATGAGCTGATGCGAGTGTGAAGGAATTGAGATGCTGGTGCAATCATGTGGCAAGAAAGAGTGGAAGAATTGATCAAATAACAGTGGTTTAACGTGTTCATTACTATAAAGTGTGCTCAAGTCAAAAAGGAAGATTGTGGCGTGGACCGAATTGAAGTGGGACCGAAAAAAAATGATCATCTAATGTCTTTGTTCTATCATTGTTTTACAACGACGAACAAAGAGGGGCAACTGTAATAACCATTTTTGTCTGGGGATTGAACGAACCTTAAACCAAAACCTTAAACCCTAAACCGAAATCTTATCCCTAAACCAAAATCCTAAACCATATTATATTCATAATATTAAATAAGCCATAATTTAAAAATCCAAAATATATATATTATTCCCTTAATTAGAAATTCAAAAAATTATATTATTATATATTAAATAAATAAATGGATCATAAATTAAAATTCAAAGAATATATATATTATTATTAATTATTATTCCACAAATTCCAAAAATATAATAAACAAATTAAACAATCCATTTTTATTATTAACCCATAGATACAAATCTGTCAGCCCATTACACATTAGACCCAATAGACCCAAACCCATACCCAAAAACCTATACACCAAACCCAAATACCCGGTTCTTGACCCGGATATCCAACCCATGACCTTCCCTCTTCCCATCTGTCCCTCGAGATTCCGGGAATTCAGAACCATCTGAAATGTGGCCTTTCATCTCCCAGCAACCATTCAACTGTCCAAGCCACGTCAGTTCCACATTGCCACCATGTCGGCGACACGTCGGCTCCACCTAAACTCCTCGTCGGTGCCACAACAGTATCACGACAGCAACCCTTCCTTCGAATCAAGCCAAAAACAGAAGCAAAAGAATGGTCCCCTCATCTTTTCGTACGATTCTTCCAGCGATGCACAAACCAACAAAACCAGAAATCAGAGCCAACAAATCACAACAAAAAATCAGAAGAATAATTAGAATTTTCTTTTTATTTATTTCAGGGTAAATTGGCTATAAAAGCCGGAATCAAACCATGTAAACGGGGGAGATTTGAATAAGAAATATACAAGGTATTCAAAATTTTTAAGGCATTTTCTTTTTTATTTCTAATACAAAATATTAGATTTAGGGTTTACCTTCGTGGTTAAGGTCGATTTCTCGTCGTCGGTGACCACTTTGTGTGGAATATCCATGGGTAAGAATTCAGGGGCCACATTGACGAATGACGATCTATTTAACTTATTTATTCCCCCAAAATTCATAACGTCTAATATTTGTTTGGGTGAACAACAGAAATAGTTAAAGTCTTCATTTTTTACCAACAAATCAGAGTGGCGCAGTGGAAGCGTGGTGGGCCCATAACCCATAGGTCCTAGGATTGAAACCTGGCTCTGATAAAAGATCAGTAAAATCCAGATTTGGTTGAATAAGAAAGGAGTAGTTTTGAATAGGGGGTTTCAGGTCTCTTTTTTTGAACAAGAAAGGAGTAGTTTTGGTTCGCCGGCCGCTGCAGGCGGCGGCCATGATGTCGGTCGTCTCCTGAAATCAAAAGGGGTTGGTTTTCATATTTTTAGAGAAAAAAAATCTTTTTTTTAAAGCAAGAAGAAGACAAATGAAGCTAAAATCTGATTTAGCGTTCATTTGTTGACATTTATTTGTTTTTCTAAACTACATCGTTTCAACAACCTTAGACCCGCGTGGTGACCCGTATCCGGGAGAGGATCCGCGTAAAATGGGTTAATTACAGATGCTGTCCCTTAAATCCTTTCTGTTTGGCTTCCGATCGCGGGGAAATATCCTTCTTAACCCCCTAGATCTTTTTTTTTCTTTTTTAATTTCATCATTTTCTTTATTATTTTTGTTCGATCTGTCTATTTATTTTATTCTTATTTAATTTTTTCCATGCATTTTATTTACCTTAATTATCATGTATTTGATTATAGTTAATTTCCATGAACAATGTGTCTTTTTTTTCATTTATTTGACTTATTTTATTTACTGTTTTAAATAATTTTCATTGATTTTAATTTCCTTTTTTTCGTATTGTCGTTTTAAAAGAGTATAAATTATGTAGTTTCTTTCCTTATTCTCTTTACTTATATGTTATCATATATTAAATTATTTTATTTGTTGACTTTTAATTTTGCCCATATCATGTATATAAACATTCATTTATTTCCTTTATTATATTTTGTTTTTACCTTTTTATGGCATTCAATGCCTTCAATTTTATTTTTTCTTAATTGCCGCATGGTGTCCCTTTTTTATTATTATTTATTTTCCTTATTTATATATATATATATATATTAACTGTTTTTCTTTATATTTTAGATTTATTTTACGTATGCTATATATGTATATATATTACATAGTTTTGTAACGTTATTATAATATTGTATATTAATCTTTTATATATATTACATATTATATTTAAATTATCACATTTATACCTTAATTAGTTATTTATATTATTTACTCATTCGTTATTTTATTAGTAATTATATGCATGTGTTTATTTTATCATGTTATCCATTTAGTTGTTGTTTGTTTTATTCATTTATTTGCATTTATGTATTTTACTTATTTGTTTATTTACTTTATTTATTTGTTCTTTATTTAATTTATTTATTAATTTATTTTACTTTGTTCAATCGGCTTTACGGTGACCCGCAACGGGGTATGATCCCGTATTATTTATAACCCGTTTGTTCTAACATCTAACACCTAACATCTAACTTTTAATTTATCGCATTTAATTTCTTGTATTTAATTTTCCGCAATTTAATTTCTCACATATATATACTTGTATTTTAAATTCTTGCACTTTTATTTTCTTTGTATTTATTTATGCTTCTAAATATTTGTACGTTCGAATCATTTGTTTAAACATTCGACACCTCTTCAATTAAATAAATTTAATAAATACTTCTTTATTCGATCGTAACGGGCCCGTCTTCCAACGTATCGGTGGCGGTGTATGCGTTGCCTTCGGATAAAGATACGATAAAATTAAAATATATTCGTATTCTTAAACGGATAATAAATTAATAAAAAATTGAACTTGCAAATTTTCAATTCGGGTGACTATATTCGATTAGGTACCAATTTTTGGGCGGTGTGGGTATTTCATATCCCATTCGTAACCGACTCCCGAATCTTTTTTTTAAGAATCTCTGGTTTTAACGGTATCCGACCTACCAAAGTGGCCGGTGGCGACTCCAGTCTTCTTCAAAAATAAATTCATACTTTTTTTCAATTTTTAAATCAAATCCCTATTTTTTACTATAAATTTTAAAACCTGTTTTCAATTCCCAATTTTTTCAAAATTCTCTATTTTGACCTAATTTGAAACCCTAATTTTAAATCTACCTCAAAATATCTAATTTTTTAAATAATTCTCTAATTCTTCATTTTCACAAATAAACAAAAGATTTTATTAACGACCCCCGATTTTTCTATTCCATTTCCAAACATTTTAATCCTTTAAAATTTTTAGGAGGGTCTTATCCGGTAGTAACTTTAACTCGATCTTTGATTCCTGCAAGATTGATGGAAAAGATTTAATTTTTGAAGGTAATAAATGAAAATTAGAATTAAAATAAATTGTAAAAAAAATTTCTTTAAAATTCATATCTTTAAATTCTTCTTTTTCTAATTTCCTACAAAAATCAAATATCAAATTAGTCTCCAAAAATTCATTAGCAAATGGATCAACAATATCAACAAAATTCAAGCTTGCCACATTATCTGGATATTTTATGGCTTTATATACGTCAAACTTGACGACTTCTACATCAAATTCCATAGTTAAAATGTCACTACGAACATCAATCTTCGCGTGTGCTGTGCTCAAGAATGGTCGCCCAAGAAGTATTTCAGATCCAATATTACTGCGATCATTTTCTATGTCAATTATATAAAAATCAGCAGGAAATATTAAATCGTTTACCTTTACCAAAACATTTTCTAGAACTCCTTCGGGGTAGATAATTGATCGATCGGCAAGTTGAACTGTAACCCTTGTCTCTTTCAAATTTTCATTGGAAATTTTGTTGTAGCGGAAAGGGGCATTACATTGATGGATGCGTCTAAGTCGCACATTGCACGCTTAATTCCAACATTACCAATTTTGCACGGTATAACAAACATACCTTGATCTTTGTATTTTGGTGGAAGCCTTTTTTGAAAGATAGCTGAAATATTTTCGCCAAGGTTCACCTTTTCATTCTCATTCAATCGCCTTCGGTTTGTGCAAAGATCCTTCAAGAATTTTGCATACTTGGGTATTTTTCGGATTGCATCAAGAAAAGGGATATTAATTTCTACCTTCCTGAAGATGTCGAGGATTTCCTTCTCTTCTGTTGTCTTGTCGCGTTTCATAAGCCTAGAAGGAAAAGGAGGCAAAGTGTCGTAAGTAGAAGGAAAAGATGAGGGAGAAACAACTTTACCAGAATCATTTGAGGGTGAAGATTCTTTTTCTGAGTCCTTTGGTGGTGCATCCTCTCTTTTTTCGTCGGTCTCTTTCGCGGACTTGTTCGGTTGATCAGGTGAGATGATGGTGTCACTTCGCAAAGTAACTGAACTCACATTTTCTCTCGGATTTGATTCGGTTTGCGAAGGCAACCGACCCTGCGATTCTAGGCGGCCTACTGTCTGAGCTAATTGTGTTAATTACTTTCCAAGTTCTTGAATTTCTCGTTGGGTTTGAGATTGGAACTTCTCTTGGAATGTGGCTAACTTTTCAACAATTGACTCAAGGGAAGATTTCTGTGGGGCTTGAGTTGGGAACGGAGGGGCCCTCGCTTGATAATTCTGATTGTTACCGTATCTTAGGTTTGGACGATCTCTCCATCCTGGATTAAAAGTATTATCATATGGGTTATATGCTCTTTGAGGAGGTCCTGAAAAATTTCCTACGATATTAATATTTGCTTCAGATACATCTTGTAACAATGGACAGCAGTCTGTCGGATGATCTGTCATTGTGCAAATTCCACAAGCTTTCGCTATTCCAATTTTTCCTGAAACAAGCGAATGAACAATATCAGTTAATTTATCTAATTTGCTTTCAATTGAAACAACACCTACCTCGTGAACCCGTCGGCTAGGTTCACTTGAGCCAAATTGTTGTGAGTTTGCCGCCATAGTAGAAATTAACGTTCTTGTCGCCGTGGTTGTTATGTTAATAAGAGCGCCGCCACTAGCGGCAACAACTATTTTTCTATCAATTGGAAGCATTCATTCATAAAGGTATTGAAGGAGTGTTTGCTCAGAAAGACCATGCTGCGGACAACTGGCGCACAATTTTTTAAACCTCTCCCAGTAATCATAAAGAGTTTCGTATTCTTTTTGTTGAATTCCCAAAATACTTCGCCTTAACTCGCTTGCTTTTGCCACTGGGAAAAACCTGTCAAGGAAAACACGTGATGGTTCAGCCCAAGTAGTAATTGAATTAGGCGGTAAATAAAATAGTCATTCCTTAGTCGTTCCGGCTAAAGAAAAAGGAAATGCTCTCAGTTTGATTTGATCCTCGAAAACTCCTTGAGGTTTTATGCTGCTGCACACCATATGAAATTCTGCGAGATGTTTATGAGGGCTTTCACTAAGCAGGCCATTATAGGTAGGAAGGAGATGGATCAATCTTGTCTTAAGTTGAAATGGGGTTTCGCCATTAGGAAAGGTGATGCAAAGTGGTTGTTGTATCTCGGGGGCTACATTTAAGTCTCTAATTATTTGGTTGGCCATCTGTCTTGGTTCAAAATTTACGTTTGATGAGGTAGAATATATGTACGGATTTGACTCTCCGTAGGATTGGGTATAAGATAATGGTTCAGGATTAGATTCTGAACTAGCTTGCTTGTCTTGATCTCTTTGTTGTTTCTTCTTGCGAAGCGTTTCGCCGTGAGTTCTACGAGATCTTGCTTCGATTTCCGAGTCAAGTTCAACAAGATTTCCTAGTTTGCTCCTGGTCATAAAAACAAAACAAAATTTAATCAGTAATTTGCCGAAAACTCCCCAGCAACGGCGCCAATTTTGACAAGCGTCGTTTTTCTAGTCAAAATAAAATATTCTTCTTTAAATTAAATAAATAAAAGATAGTATAGTAAAGAGGGTCGATCCACAGAGAATTTGGAACTTGTGATGTAATTCTGTATTGATTTCAGTCCAGGATGCTGCAAATAATTAATTAAAAAGGGGATGATGAGATTGTGAAAAATAAAGAAACTAAAACAACAAATAAAATATAAAAATAAAATTAAGAAAAAGAAATAATAGTTGAAAATGACAATGAAAAAATTGCCTCGAGCTAACTTTGTTTTAATTCTGTCGATCATTGAAAATGATTTTTACTTCGGGATTCATGTCGGTTACAGTCTACAAGGACCAACCCATTGTAACTTGCTTGTCTCTCTTGTAACCAATCTTCCCAAGCCTATCTTTGAAAGATGATTCTTGAGTGGATTAACCACAGCTATTGTCGTTAAAACAATCAGATTAAGTACTGGAAAAGCTCGACTCGGATTATGTTGTCTCGTCGAGAATCGAATTCGATCTCATTTTTCCTTAGCGGACCGCCGCTAAGTGTGTTCACAGGAAGTCAAAATTGTCACAGGCAAATCCTTCCTCCCACTATATATTAAAACAACATCCAAACCAACGAGCTCTATTTGGTTTGAAAATGTTATAATTTTGTAAGTAAGACCGAATGCCAAACTAATAAAACAGAAAAATAAGAATGTTTCCCGAAGGGAAATAAGTACTATTCAATTCTCACGCTTTGAATTGATTCATTGTTAGCTCTCGGCTTAAAAGAAATTAGCTAAGCATGATATCAATTATCATACTTAGCATATTTTTGCAAAATATTAAAAAGACTAAAAAAAAGAAATGAAAAGAAATTTTATAGAATAATAAAGAAGCAAGACAAGAATTCAAAGACAAAGTGATGGATGATCTAAAGCCTTACCCACAGAGGGTATTTATAGGCTACTAATAACCTAAAAATAATAAACCAATTCAAAAATAAAATAAAAGATAAAAAAATAATTCTTGAGTTTAAAATTTAAAACAAAATATCTTATCCTAAAAATCTTCTCAAATCTTGTTGTTGAACCGTCTCCAAAATTCTCTCAAATCTTGTTGACTGGATTGTCTCCAAAATCTTCTAGAATCTTCTAGAAACTGTCACATCAGCATTTTTTCATGCTCGACGTCATGCCCATGTCTCCAGTCGCAAAGAAAAATGCAGAAATTGTCTTTTTTAATCATCAATTATAGAAACAGGTCACTGCACATAAAACATACAAAATTCGCTCAAATTAGCAGTGACAAATTCATGAAAATAAGATAATTAGCAATTAAAAAGTAACTATTTAAATCACCAATCAGCAGGGATAGCAAAAGGAGTAAAACTCGACATTGGGGACTGGTCTGGTAAGGAAAACATCAAGGTGATTCCACTTGGTGATTTCGACTTTGTCATTGGCATTAGTTTTCTTGACAAGATTAATGCGCTTGTGGCACCGTTTTTCGATTGTCTATACATATTGGACTCGAGGGGTCAATGCATTGTTCCGGTCAATCGTGAAGCTGGAGTTGGAGCAAAGATGATTTCAACCATCCAATTCAGCAAGAAGGTGCACAAGGAGGTACCAACTTATGTTGCAACGTTGGTGACCGAAGAGCCAACCATGTCGGAGAATGTTCCAGCAGAAGTGGAACAAGTTTTGGCAGAATTCCGTGATGTGATGCCTACCGAGTTGCCAAAGACTCTCCCACCGAAGAGAGAGATCGATCATAAGATTGATCTTGAGCCAAACGCGGAGCCACCCGCTAGAGCCCCTTACCGAATGGCTGAAGAAGGCCATGGCGAGTGACCCAGTTTTGGTGTTGCTAGATTACACCAAGCCTTTTGAAATATACATCGATGCGTCCGATGTTGCCATTGGTGGGGTCCTTATGCAAGAGGGACATCCGGTTGCATATGAAAGCCAGAAGCTCAATGAGACCGAGAGGAGATACACGTTCCATGAGAAGGAAATGACAGCAGTAGTGCATTGTTTGCGCACTTGGCGACATCATATTCTTGGGTCCAAGTTTGTGGTTTACACTGATAATGTTTCCAACAGTTATTTTCACACCCAAAACAAATTGTCTCCGAAGCAGGCACGTTGGCAAGAGTTTCTTGCAGAGTTTGACTTTTCCATGGAGTACAAGCCAGGAAAAGTGAACACCGTTGTTGATGCCTTATGCCGAAGGTACACCATCGAGACTGTAAGTTTATTGA
The DNA here is from genome assembly GCA_035048815.1 of Abelmoschus esculentus. NCBI lineage: Eukaryota > Viridiplantae > Streptophyta > Magnoliopsida > Malvales > Malvaceae > Abelmoschus > Abelmoschus esculentus. The sequence continues at coordinate 6,455,625 of JAUCBN010000008.1, read as the reverse complement.
AGGGATATTTGTTCGAGCGCATCAAAGAGGGATTGTCACATGATCCAACAGCCAAAATGTTGATTGACTATGCCAAAGAAGGGAAAACCAGGAGATTTTGGCTCGAAGGAGACATGCTTTACACCCGATGACACCGCCTCTATGTGCCTCAATTTGGAGAATTACGCAAGGAGCTCATGAAGGAATACCATGATTCCAAATGGGCTGGTCATCCAGGGATGAATCGAACGATGGCACTGATTACCGAACACTACTACTGGCCACACATGAGCGAGGATGTCGAAGCCTATGTGAGGACTTGCCTTGTATGCCAGCAAGACAAGATTGAAATAAAGAAACCCGCAGGATTGTTGCAACCTTTGTCAATTCCCAAGAGACCATAGGAAAGTGTTTCCATGGATTTTATTGTCGGTTTGCCCACTATTGACGGATTGTCAAACATTATGGTTGTTGTTGACAGGTTTTCGAAGCATGTGGTATTTATTCCAGCATCAAAGGTCTGTCCAGCCAAGGAGGTTGCTCGTTTTTTCCTCATGTACATTGTGAAGTATTTTAGGGTTCCAAAGACGATTATTAGTGACCGAAACACGCGGTTCACTGGGAAGTTTTGGACGGAGTTGTTTAAACTCTTGGGATCGAGTTTGAACTTTTCAACAAGTGTCCATCCACAGAACGACGGGAAAACCGAGCGAGTGAATGCACTTTTGGAGATCTACTTGAGGCACTATGTGAGTGCCACGCAACGCGACTGGCCGAAGCTGTTAGATGTGGCCCAGTTTTCTTACAACTTGCAGCGGAGCGAGGCGACAAACCAGAGTCCGTTCAAGATTGTTAATGGGCAGCAACCGTTTACACCTAGCACGGTTGGCACTAAGTATGAGGGGCCTAATCCAGCAGCTCACGAATTTGCCAAGAAGTGGCAAGACCATCAGGACTTAGCCCGAGCTTGTTTGCACAAGGTAGGGAAACGAATCAAGAAGTGGGCCGACACAAAACGGAGGGACGTGAATTTCTAAGTCAGGGATCTAGTCCTTACCAAGTTGACCGAGATCTTGCGCAAACCAACGGTGCACAAGGGGCTTGTACGGAGATATGAGGGTCCTTTCAAAGTTCTAAAGCGGGTAGGCACCATAGCCTACAAGATCGAGTTGCCTTCGACCATCCGAGCTCATCCAGTTTTCCATGCCAGTTTGCTCAAGCCATACCATCAGGATGAGTTTGATCCAGATCGAGGCAAGTCACAACGAGCGTCAGTCGGAGTGAAGGTCTCCCACGATAATGAGGTACGAGACATCCAAGCAGAAAGAGTCGTTCGTAAGCCAGGACACCGACCAAGACACGAGTATTTTGTTCTTTGGAAGGGACTTCCTGACAGCGAAGGTAGTTAGGAGCTTGCCGAGGATCTTTGGTAGTTCAAAGACCAGATGAAAAAATATCATTCCAGTCGAGTGACAAGGGAGTCACTAGTTTCAGTGGGGGAGAATGTCATGGGCCGCACCATACGGCCTGAGAAAAGCACACTGCAGGATGCTACAAATGCCCTCAAAAGCATGTTGGGCGTCTCAACACCCACTCCAGCACCTCAGGGGCCCAAATCCAAGATCCATCACACTAGAGAGCCCAATTCCGAGTTGGCCCAACACTTGGGGGTTGGTGAACCTTTTCCATCAGATTTGGCAAGTTTATCATATTGAGCCTTATCCTTATCTCTTAGACTTGTAAATATGGAATGTAGCATAAAATAGGGGATTAGTGATAAGGTTGAATCTCAACCATTGATGTACTCTTTTCTTAACCGTTGGATGTAGGGGCTCTAACTATAAATAGAGGCCTTCCCCCACCTCATTTGTCACACTTCTTCTTTGAGGAATTAAGAGCATTCACTCAATCTCTCTTGTCTTCTTTGCCTTTCAAAGTTCTTTTTATTTCCGCAGAGATCTTAGCACTCTAGCTTTGATCTGTTTAGGCTTACTTAGGCGTTGCATCGAGCAAGAGCGTCTAAGGCCGCACGTTTCTGGAGTAAAATGGTTCTACGGACGTAACATGAATGTTTAAACTTAATGTAGTTGAAAATTTAATTCGATTATCCTCTCAAAATAGAAAAAAAAATCAGATGAATTAGGATTTAATATAGATCAAGACTTAGATAAATTTTAGATCATCATCATCATCATCATCATCATCATCATCATCATCATCATCATCATCATCATCATCATCATCATCATCATCATCATCATCATCATCATCATCATCATCATCATCATCATCATCATCATCATCATCATCATCATCATCATTTCAAAATTCTGTTCTTTTGAGAGATTGACGTGGATCCTTCCGTCTAGAGTCAGTCCGCTTATATTTTGGCGCTTTCTCTCCTTAGTTCTCCTTGAAAACGTCTCTTTTGTTTTAGCTTTAACAACTGCATTATTATCTTCTTTGTTTTGCTCCCAATCCCATAATTCTCAGCTGTTGTACTCTAAATTTTCTTAATAAACCCAACTGGGTTTCCCTGATTCAAAGACGATTGGATTAAGCAAACCATGATTCAAGGGGGTTCTCGCCTACGCAAACTCACTCAAGCTTTACGGGCTGGGGCTTATTCTTTTCCATACAAGGTACTCTCCCTGTTCATAATATATCTTTGACTTTGCCTGTTCTTCTTAGTCAACACCTTTTGCTGCTTTCGTTTGCATGAAAACGTTGTTTTCTTTCATGACCTGCCCTGGAGAGTATCTGGTATGGCTCGTACCTCGCCCCGACGATTGAAACAGGGCAGCAATCAGAGTTGTTTTTTAGTTCGGCGCTATTTTATATATTTTGCAGCCATTTGTTTTTGCTTATGATTCGAACAGATAATATAGTCCACTTGGTCAATATTTTTCAGAAATTTAACATCTGAAAGAAAAGGTTGAGATAGCTTCAACTTCTGTTCTGTATTTCAGGTTATTGTCCAAGATGATGATGATAATGATGATAATAATATTAATTTGTCCATAATGAAATCATGGGATGTAAACCGTTGAATTTAGGCAGAAAAGGTAAAACTAACACGTTTTTGTTTTGTACATGTTTAAAGCTTGCAAATTACCGAGGGTACACTGCTCTGCCTGCTTCTTATCTGCAACTAGCGAGTCAACCACCTGCTTACAGGTAATTACAGACAACCGGTCATCATGTTTGGTTTGTCAAAGCAATAAATTAAAAAAAAGACCCCAAGGCATGGGAGTCGTCTTCATGAATGTTTCGGATAAATGAATAATTATTAAACCGTTCAACATTATGGCGATTAGTATAGTAATGTATAATCGACCACCGTGATGAATTTTTTTAACATATTAATTTGAAAATTATGACGATGAGTACGATGATATGGATTGGGGATGCATGTGGTTTGTCTCCAGAAGTTGAGTTTTGTTTTTTAAATATTAAAATTTTAAAAAGATATCCGAAGGCATGGGAGTCGTCTTCATGAATGTTTCGGATAAGTGATGTATCATTAAACTATTCAATATTATAGTGATAATTGTATTAATTTATTGTTGATCTTAAAAAAATATTAATTTGAAAATAGTGACGATGAGTACGCTGATGTGGATTGGGATAAACTCGGATTTGGTCTGACACCAACTGATTACATGTACGTAATGAGATGTTCTGAAGACGAAGATTTTAAGGACGGACGACTGAACCGCTACGCCAATCTTGAAATAAGCCCTTCAGCTGGCGTATTAAATTATGGCCAGGCAAGCAGTCCATTTCCCCTTTTCCACTAATTAACAAGTACTCACTGTGAACGTAAAAGGAACGTGGGGTAAACTCTTTAATACAGCTCTTTAAACTCTATCCAGGGAATATATGAAGGTATGAAAGCATACAGGGCGGAAGACGGGCGAATTCTTCTATTCCGTCCAGAACAAAACGCCACTCGAATGAAGCGTGGGGCTGAAAGAATGTTAATGCCTTCACCTTCCATTCAACAATTTATCGACGTAGTGAAAGAAACTGTATATGCTAACAAGCGTTGGGTAAATTTAACAAAACTGTGATTCTCCCTTTATAGTTTCCTCTCGAAAATTTTTGCTACCACACTTCATTTTTCTCTTGCAAATATATGAATTGGTTCCATGATTTCGGACAGATTCCTCCACCAGGAAAAGGGTCGTTGTATGTTAGGCCTCTGCTTTTAGGGACCGGTCCTATTTTAGGTTTGGCCCCGGCCCCGGAATATACATTTATTGTTTATGCTTCCCCTGTCCGCAACTATTTCAAGGTGCACTTTCTTTAGATTTCTACTTTTTTTTCAAGTTCTGGATTTCCAGAGAAGGGCTTATTTATATTGTGACTTTACTGGATTCAGGAGGGTACTGCACCTTTAAAATTATATATTGATGAAGAATTTGTTCGGGCTTCTCCTGGAGGAGCAGGAGGCGTTAAGACAATCACAAACTATGCTCCAGTGTGTAACATGCTTACATTTTAATCTTGTTTTTTTGTAGAGTTTATTTTTCTTGTTAATTGTAAATTTATTATGTCATTGTTACAGGTTCTGAAAGCAATAGCCCGAGCCAAAGAAGGAGGATTTTCTGATGTCCTATACCTTGATGCCGTGAATAGGAAGTATCTGGAGGAGGTCTCGTCTTGCAATATTTTCATTGTCAAGGTATTGGTGGATTTTGATTTCAGGCTAATAACTGGTCTCTCACCACATTTTTTGTCAGCCTAAACTGATAAGTAAAAAAAACTTCATGACCATGTTTTGAACATCTACAGGGTAACCACATCTCAACTCCTGCTGCAAGTGGCACTATTCTTGAAGGAGTAACTCGAAGAAGCATCCTTGAGATTGCCAGGGATCATGGTTACCAGGTGACTATATGATACTTGTTAAAACTTCAATGTTCAGATACTGCAAATAAGGCAACGGCATGATGATTTAATATGAAGCTAATGTGTTCAGGTTGAAGAACGTGCAATCCCAGTCGATAACTTGGTGGGTGCTGATGAAGTTTTCTGCACTGGAACTGCGGTTGGAGTTGCCCCAGTAGGTAGCATTACACATCAGAACAGAAGGTAATTGATTGAATGTAACAACTGTTCTATTTAAAACAAAAGAATTGAAAAGGATGATTATGATCCATGGAAAACTGGAAGTTAAGCCATGTAAATTGATGATTATTTGCAGAATTGAATTCAAAACAGAGGGTCGTTTGGTCTGCAAAGAACTGTACTCAACTCTGGTGGGGCTGCAAACTGGTCGCATTGAGGATAAGAAAGGATGGACGGTCGAGATCCATTAGTCCCTTGAAGTCATATATAATTTGCTGCAAACTGGCAATCGATTCAATCATCACAGACGAAAACTGGCTTTATAAATCTGGTTTGGTTTTAATTTTATGTACCATGTAATCGCAGACGAGTTCGAGTTTAATTATTTGTATTAGAAAGTTAAACATTAATTTTATCGTAAAAAATATATATTTTGCCAAAAAAATATCTCCGATATTGTATCAATCAAAGCAAATTTAGAACAATACACTTACACTACGATGACGACAGTGACTTGATGCATGTATGTGCCCTCGATTGGCACTAAAGGTAGATTGACTGAACAATAGTTATGGAATTACAGCTGTATGAAATGGACCGGTGTTGTCATTTTCCAAAATTGATACTATACATCCACACATATTGGAGTGCACATTTATGTACACTTCCGTGATTTAGAAGGCACAAAATTGGAATGATTCATCCCCCGGGAGCCGCCGGGTTTAGGCTTTGAGACGTCTTATCAGTTGTCACCGTATTAGAGGCGGGGCGATTATCACTCTCTATCCTACATATAAGGAGGAAGTCAAGATTTAAGGTTAAAGGGACAAAACATAAATATTTAAAAATTGAAGATAAATTCAATAAAAATCATTTAAAAATTTTAAATAAAAAAAAATTAAAAAAAAAATCACCCCTGCGGATTTGTCACTAGTACTGTTTAATTGCCTCGTCCATGTAAATTTTTATTGTGAATTTCTATTAATCGTCGCATATCAATTTTTTAAAATTTCAAAATCATATTTAAAAATAAATAAAAAATAAACTATTGTGTAGTTTATCCTTTTAATTAATCTCTTGAACCTTCCTTTCTTTCTTTGCAGGATCGGTGTCCCAATTGTTGAATATCGAGACCATCGGTTACCGGAGTTGATAACAAACTGATTCATTGAATATTATTGGGCTTAATCTAACTGACCCGTATACACTCAGATATCAGATGTAGCCCAAAAAACTCTCTAACAGCCCAAACAGCTTTTACTAATACTTCAATATTAAAAAAAAAATACATTTAAAGTACTAACTTTTAAAAACAAAAAGATATACCTTATTTTAATTTTAATAAACTTTAATCGTAAACACTAAATTTAAATTTTAATATAAGAGTATAAATAAAGACACCGAAAATAATCAGAAGATCATCATTCATCTACTACTTCGACACTGACCACTAATTTTGAATAGAACTAACTAAGAAGAAACAAATTTAAATCTCAGACAAGAGTTATGTTTTAATCAGTATGACAGTAAGACTACAAATATGTTGATATAAATTTTAGGGTAAACTACTTCGGTGACCACCTAACTAATTGGGAATATTTATTTTGGTCACTCAACTAAAGATCTCGTCAATCAGGTCACCTAACTTTGAAACCCTAACTATTTGAGTCACCGTCGTTAAAATTTAACAGAAAAAGTTAACAGTGATGACGTGACTGTTAACGGTGATAACACGGCTGATAATTAAAATCTGTAAAATTATACATTTAATCTCTCTAATTTATTTATTATTTTAATTTAATCATAATTTTAAATTAATAAATAAAAGGCATAAAGATAATTTTAATTTAATCATAGGTTGAGAATATTTAATAGTTTTTTATTTTAGAATTAATTAATTTTTAAAATTTTATTTGAATTTTAATTATTTTATATTTTATATCAGAATAAAGTTATATTTCATATATATGTATTTGATAGGTTAGATGTCATGTCATTTAAAATATATTATCATATCCATATGACATGTTATCATTGTTAGATTTTTAACGGTCCAGTTATCAAAGTACTTAAATAATAAGCTATTTGTTAAAAAGATATATGTTAAGAGCCAAATTTATCTCAAAAAAAGAATAAGGGCCAAAACGATAAAAATTATAAACGTTAAGGGTTAAAAATATCTTTATGCCTAAATAATATTAATCATCTAATCCGGTGATAACATGTGTCACCACCAGATTAGATGATTAATTTTATTTTTTAATTTATTTTTATTTATTATTTTAATATGTTTTTTTCACCAGTCCGTGTCACCACCTGATTGGAGAGAAGAAAAGAAAGAAATAAAATTGAAACATTAAGGCCATGCGATTTAAACCACCACCTAATTGGAGAGATGGAAAAAAATAAATAAAATTAAAACATTAAAGCCAGGGGATTTAAATCTGAGATCAATAGATAAACATCAAGTAACATTACCACTAGACCAAACCTTTACATATGCAAAGTTATGAAAACATGATATATTTAAACTATATCTATTGAGAAAATAGAATAGAGTAAATATATTGTAAGTGATTCGAATATAATTTTAATAAAAAATAAAAACAATACTTGATATTTAATATACGAATAAATATTCAGATATTCAAAAAATTTTAATATTAAATATATATAAATAAAAATATTCATTGAAAAATAATAAATATTCGAATATTTTAATTAAAAAAATTTCGAATAAAAAAATTTGGATTTTAAATATTCGAATAAAAATATTTGAATAAAAATCATAAATATTTGATTTTTATTCGAATATTTGAATAAAAATCATGAATATTCGAATATTTGAATTTAAAAATATTTGAATAAAAATATTTAGATTTTAATTATTCGAATAAAAAATATTCAAATATTTATGATTTTTATTCGAATATCCAAATATTTTTATTCAAATATTTTTATTCGAATATTTTTTAATCAAAATATTCGAATATTATCATTTTTAACGAATATTTTTATTTATTTATTTAATATTAATTTTTTTGAATATCCGAATATTTATTCGTATATTAAATATCAAGTATTATTTTTATTTTTTTATTAAAATTATATTCGAATCACTTGCAATATATTTACTCTATTCTACTTTCTCAAAGGATATAGTTTAAATATATCATGTTTTCATAACTTTGTTTATGTAAAGGTTTGGTCTAGTGGTAAGGTTAATTATTTTTTATCCATTGATCTCGGGTTTAAATCCCCTTGCCTCAATGTTTTAATTTTATTTCTTTCTTTACTTCTCACCAACCAGGTGGTTACACGTGTTATCACCGGATTTGATGATTAATTTTATTTATTATTTTAAAATTATGATTAAATTAAAATAATAAATAAATTAGAGAGATAAAATGTGTAATTTTACAGATTTTAATTAACAGATATGTCATCATCGTTAACTTTTTCTATTAAATTTTAACGATGGTGGCTCAAATAGGTAGAGTTTCAAAGTTGAGTGACCTAATTGACGAGTTCTTTAGTTTAGTGACCAAAATAAATATCACAATTAGTTGAGTTGAGTGCTTACTTTACTTTACCCTAAATTTTAAACCCCAATACTTTTAAAAACAAAGTGAAACTCATCCTTGAAGTTTTGTCTTATGCCGGGCAAGTGGTGATTTAAGTCGAAGGGAAATGATTTGCTGTGAAAAGGGGTGAAAAAGAACAGAAACTATACAACAGCCTGTGTTGGTTCTTTTCTCAAATCATAACATAAATAATTTATCAAAACCAGAACAGGGGAAATAGAATAGAAGCTGGAGAAGAAAGTTGTCCAGAGCTGTACTAAAGAACAAGATTGTCAAAGGGGAGATTGACTTTTGTAAAGGTGTGGGTCCATTCATGCTTGGAAATGATGCACCAAAAAAATGGTTAAGGGTGACCTACTAATTTGACCTTCTACTTCTCATTTTTTTTTTCTCTTGTTGTAGGAAGGTCAAAAACGCTTTGGGTTTTGTCATTATATGTCTTACCGATTTTGAGGAGTTTTAGTGGTCTGCAGCCTGCAGGTTCTCCAGGCTAACTCGATTATAGGTAGGACTGATTCTGTTAAATGAGGCATAGTTGCTTAGACAGTTTTGTTTTGATGAGTTTATTTAAAATGTGACTTGATACAGGATTTGTCTACGCCACTGTCTGAACTCTGAAGGAGCCCATCTGTCTTGCACTAACCAAGCTATATATCATCTCGATACACAACGAGTATTATGGTCAAGACAAGATGTGATGTTGACGCTTGCCCTCGTTCCCACCACTGACATCTTCATCATTGTGATTTGTTGGTTTTGTTTTCTAATTGTAAGTTGTTTTCATGCAGGATTTATTTTCAATTACTTCACTTGAACTAGCTATATTATGAGTACAATTTTTTTTTTTATTTTATTGATAGTATCGTGTTAAAAAATAAGTTTAAAATTTATAGTTTAAGATTAAAGTTTAATTTTTTTTGATAGTTTAATTTTAGGATATAAAATTTATGATTAAAATTTTAAAATTATTTTTTAATGTTTTTAATGTTAAAGTATAAAAATGACACTAAAAGGGGCAAATGAATTTTGTCCCAATATTTATAATTATTTCTTCGTATTTTTGAATGAAAAGAGTTAAATTAATTCGCTGATCATGTTTCATAATCTTCTCTTTCTTTCTTTTAAGACTAACAACGTAAATAAAAATATCGATCATTAATACGATCGATAAATTATTTTTACTACATTAAAAATCACGCAAATCATCCATTATTTTCCATGAAATGTAGCATGTGTATATAAAATCCCTGTCTTTTATACATCTGTTCAATGGTTGAAATTGTTGATCAGTTGTTGCACTCACCAAGTACACATATTAATCAAGCAATCTGCCTACTTTCATAAGCTGGTAAATACACTGCATGCATGTCCCTATACAATTTGGTGACCTACCAAGAAACAAAGTTCCTTCAATTGTTTCCATATATCAAGGATGTGCTCTTTTCCAACATGATTTTATGGTCATAGAACATATATGTATCCACCATCAGATCACCATTATAATTCTATTTTTATTTTATTTTAGTTTAGTTTTGTTAAGAATATTATAAGTCATGTTATAGAGATGAGAAAATCCAAGGAAAGTGCTGCTGCAATTCCTTATGAAGCTCTCTCATATAAATTAGTCACACTCTCTCTTTCTTTGCCACCATTTTTTAAGGGAAAAATACCTGAGTTTTATATATAGATTATGAATTCAGTATCTCAACAATAGCAAATATAATATTGCCAAGATTATACAACTAGGCCTTGGCTCTGCGGTAGTGTGATAATGCAGAGAAACGTAGCGTTCCACTACGAAATGGAAATATATATATACTCATAAAATATAAATATAATCACTGTTTGGGGAAATTACACTATTTTTTTCTCAATGTAACTCCAATATCAGCAATTACAATCGTACCAAAGTTATAGGATATAATAAACAAATGTGGCAGATGACTATTAAATGTCGGGAAAAAATGTAAAAAAGACGTTTCAAAGAGAATAAACTAATTAAATCAGACGAACAACTAATTGGTTTAGAGAAAACTAGGTTAGGATGATATTCTTTATAATAGGTTTATATAAAATTCGATCTGAATTAATTAGTTAAATATCAGTGATTAAATAAAATTTTAATCAAAAATCATTAATACTTTTGTCAAACTTTAGTAAGAGATACAGTTTTGGATTAAAGAAAGGGAGCATTAGTCCTCCTTTTATAATATTGAACCTTAGCCTTAGGTCATCTATATCACTTAAATAAATGATGCGATTAGAAAGACAGATTTAAATTTAAATATCAAATTTTGAAATATATTTAATAAAATAAATGTGAATGATAATTTTAAAAATAAATATAAAATTTTATGTATATAAATAAAAATGAAAAATTTAGCATGTATAAATATCTTGGACAGATTCGATTAGATACCATAGGTTAAAAAGCCAGCAGCCTGTATGTATAAAAATAAATCATTAGATTAATGGTATCATTCTAGACCAAGGCAGACAAGTAGAAAAAACCCTATTCTCCTGTTCTGGCATTTTAATATTCTATAAATCTCTGTATATCAAAGTCTTTCTTTATGCCCTACCTTTTTTTTACTTTCTTTCAAAGAAACACATATATAAATAAACATGGATCTTCTCAGAAACATGTCTATCCTTTTCCAGCTTTATAAATTCCCCTTCTCCTTTCTCTCTCCTATAATTCTTGCTTCAGTGGAAAGAGAGAGAAGCTAAAAAGGAATACTAAGCAAAAAGCATGGGGAGAGCTCCTTGCTGTGACAAAGCTAACGTCAAGAAAGGCCCATGGTCACCTGAAGAAGACGCCAAGCTCAAGGCATATATCGAGCAGCATGGTACTGGTGGAAACTGGATCGCTTTGCCTCAGAAAATCGGTAATATTTTAAGATAAATAATCGATTGATCAAATACATCTCTGTTTGCTTAATTGTTCTTTCTTTTTCTGAGTACACAATTTTTACTTTCGTCGTCTTTGATGAGATTCTAAAAGGGTTGTTTTTGGTACCTTAGGCCTTAAGAGATGTGGGAAAAGCTGTCGCCTCAGGTGGTTAAATTATCTCCGCCCCAATATTAAGCATGGAGGATTCTCCGAAGAAGAAGATAAGATTATTTGCAGCCTCTATATCAGTATTGGAAGCAGGTATTTTTGGTTCTGAAATCCATTCTTAAAGTCAACAGAAATGACAAACCCTATGTTTTGTTTGATTCATTTTAAGCAAACGTTTTTCATGTCTGATCGTTATATATGTAATAGGTGGTCTATTATTGCTGCACAATTACCGGGGAGGACTGATAACGATATAAAGAACTATTGGAACACGAGGCTGAAGAAGAAGCTTCTCGGCAAGCAACGCAAAGAGCATCAGTCTCTTAGAGGCAAGAGATCAGCTGGTTTGTGGGATTCCATGGTTCCAGCTGACAACATCAACCAAAGCCGTTACTGGCCAGAGTTGCCTGTGCTGACGTCGCCGCTCCCCATACAACACTCAAGTACTCAAGAACATGGAATTGATAGCCAAGCCTCGATGAGAAGATTACTTACCAAGCTTGGAGGAAGATTTTCTGATCATGGTGATCACGTGATTAACGATGGGACAACTCTTCATCAGTCATCCTCTAGTAATCAACATCTTTATGACCAGACTGTCTATATACCCACTTCTCGTCCCATGGATGCTTTGAACTCTCAGTACACCATGGATGAAGCAAATCTGCAGATGTTGCAAGGACAAAGCGGTACTTTTTCATCTGGGCTTCAGGAAACGGGATACAGTAACCCAGTCTCACATAGATTAGATGGAATGGAGTTCTTATATGGGGAAGACATGATCAATAATAGAGCTGTGAATACTTGTGAAAGGATTGGCTGGGCTGATACAAGCTCCCTGGTTGCCGCTCCTTGTGCTTCAGAATACGGATTCATACAACAGGGAATGCTTCATGAATATGCTTTTACTGAGATGATGTACCCAGGCGGAGCACAATAGCATAGGAAATGGTGGGTGTTGGAATCTTAGACGAAAAACCCTAATAATAATATCGTCGAGTTATGCTTGTTTCCATTGTTCATGCTTAATTAATCAATAGCGACTGTAATTTATATTTTTCTTATATACTGTGTTTTCATACTCATTATCTTATGCTGATTGTTGAACTGGGGAATTGTGAATGTCCAGTGTTTGACAGATGATTAACTGATGTGCATGCATTTTCTTGCATTGTATATCCATGTTCATATTATTACATGTCACAGATGATCCTTTGAGATGTCCAAACAAGCCGCGGCCAACATGCTAGATTCCATCAGAAAAAAGAATCCATTGTATCTAGCTAGGCTTTTGCTGATCAAAGTAAATGCATAAGCCACACTGCCGCGGTCTCATCTAAGCATTCTGGCTACTGGCTTGAACTCAACTAGTTGCAAGGTAAACAAATAAAATCTCCAAAGGCTAAAAGCAAATGCCACCATTTCTTAATTAGTCATTATTGTTCTTAAAGAACAATCCCTTTTCTAATCATTCAACATTTTATGCTTGTTCTGCCATAATGGAAGCTCTTATATAACTACGAACTCTCCTTTGTTTTCTCTTAGATCTGAAGGATATCTGCATCGCTACCTTCACTCTTTTCTGCTTTCCTCACCAGCCACTACCAACAGCCTTATTGTATCACGAACTATATATGTTTTTTATACCTAAAAATACGAATCTAGACATAGTTTTAAAGTAATAATCCGTATCTGTTCAAGGAACTGATACATATACAGAAAAGACTAAAAATCCATGGTGTTCAGGGTCCAAACATTCCATCAGTACTTGTGAAAACTGCAGAGGTCCATTAATACATTGTGGTAAGCAAAAAAATGAATAAACTGAACACCTAATTGAACACCAATATCACCCCTAGGCCCTAATTATACATATATTCATATCTAGCTAGACAAATGTGGTGGCAGAATATCCTTTTGCTTGATAGATATTGGAATTTGGTACTTTGTGTGAGAGAGAGAATCTTACATAAAAATCTTTCACTTCAGCTATCTGAAAGAAACAAGGCACGTTATATCCTGCAAGTTTTTTCTATTTTAGCTCTCAGCTCCATGTGATATTTATCTTTCTAGGTAAGCGTCGGCAGAATGATCTCTTTGTTCTCTCACAACTATCCTTATATTCAAAGCCTACAACTCATAGATTTCAATATTGCCCTACTACTCTTATAGGTTATAATTCTAATGTAATTGATCTAACTTATAAGTCAAATCTAGGTAGCAACTAGTTCATAATTATAGAATTTAACGATATGTAAGCAGTAAGCTCAGACTGATATAGTTTCCAAAGTCAAAGATCCTTGTTATTAGTATGTAATCTCATGGATTGATTACAGTTGTAACAAACAAAATATTTAAATGTTTTTTTTGACAAGTTTTTCTTCTGTTTGGTAAGGCTTGGTCATAATATCTGTTAAAATTGGTTGACGATTTCCATAAACCCTACCGGTTGTTTGCAAAGCTTTGGTCCCATCACCTAAAACAACTTTTAATACGCAAATTACCACTTTATAAAGTCCAACCATGTCATTGAAATACATTAGCAAGTCAAATTAATTCACATGCTAGTTTTTAAATATATTTTTTATAAGTACAAGTCTATTTACCATAGAAACTTATCCGGTTCTTGTTCGAAATGTTTACAAAATCCAACACAGTGACATGCATTTAGTTTTGCAGAATGTAATACAAATATAATTAATATATCAGCCAGACAGACAAAGGAAAGTGCCATAGAATAAGCCAATAATTCTGGAGTAGCATATATATATATATATATATATATATATGTGTGTATATATAAATAAAGGAAGAAGCAAATTGAAATTTAGTTTGAATATCTGTAAAGCCAGAAAGAATATCCCAGTGGAGGAAGAAGCAAAACAGAAAATGTCCAAAAACAAGAAACCAAGAATTTCAAAAACTAATTAATTAATTGAAGTGAATTAATGACCCAAAACAATACAAAAGCTAAAGCAAATCTTGATTAAGTTAAGGCCCCCTATTCCTGGACTGGAAGACGTCGCCGTAGCCATGACAACAACCAAACGACGACTTATTTTATTATATAATCATATTATATTAGCAGTCTTTTTAATAATTGGGAAGAAAAACAATTGTAGGTATAAATTAATAGCATAAAGATAATTTTAACCCTTAACGTTTATAGTTTTTGTCGTTTTGGTCCTTATTCTTTTTTTGGGATAAATTTAGCCCTTAACCTATATATTTTTGACAAATAGCTTATTTTTTAACTAGCTTGATGATTGGACCGTTAAAAATTTAACGATGATATATATATGGAATACAATTTTAAATGACATGGAATATAACCTATCAAATACATATATATATATGAAATATAATTTTATTCTAATATAAAATATAAAACAATTAAAATTCAAATAAAATATTAAAAATTAATTAATTCTAAAATAAAAGATTATTAAATATTCTTAACCCTAACTACGATAAAATCAAAATCTTATTCGAATTGTGTTTATATTTTTTATTATATTTTTTATATATTTATTATATTTTTTATATATTTTTATATTTTTATATTCGAATTGTGTTTATATTTTTTATTATATTTATTCTAAAATAAAATATAAACACAATTTGAATAAGATTTTGATTTTATCGTAGTTAGGGTTAAGAATATTTAATAATCTTTTATTTTAGAATTAATTAATTTTTAATATTTTATTTGAATTTTAATTTTTTTATATTTTATATTAGAATAAAATTATATTTCATATATATATATGTATTTGATAGGTTATATTCCATGTCATTTAAAATTATATTCCATATATATCATCGTTAAATTTTTAACGGTCCAGTCATCAAGCTAGTTAAAAAATAAGCTATTTGTTAAAAAGATATAGGTCAAATGTTAAATTTATCCAAAAAAATAAGAGTCAAAACGACAAAAAATATAAACATTAGAGGTTAAAATTAACTTTATGGCTAAATTAATTAATTTCATTTTCGCAGAGGTCGAAAGGTCTTCGTTTAGCTGTGTCAAAAGTGGGATTTGGAGATAATGATTCTCTCTTGGGAATGAATTTTTGTCGGTGTTTATATTGTATATTGTAAATTAATTAATATTATATATGTATTTGTACACTTGTTTATATTATTTGTCATCAATGAAGTAAGTTATGAGGATTTTTTTGATAAATATCACTGAACTTTTATTAAATTTATAAAAAATTATAATTATATCATAATTAAAATGTAAAATAATTAAATTAAACAATCCAAAGATTTTTATAATTCAAAATAAAAAAATAATTTTTTTATGAAAATAAACATACCAATAAAATTCAGAAGTTTCATAAATCTTATTGTCTCTGTCTAAACGAGACGCATAAAAAAAATAAAAGAGTTAATTAAGAATAAGATATATTGGAAAAAAGTCTTCATAACCTGATAGACTAATATTCATGATAGTTAATTATGTCACATGATATATATTATGTAATAAAAATTGCAAATAATTATGAAAATAATCTTTAAGTTAACTATAATTACAAATTGAGAATAAATGATTGAATAAACAATACGAGTCTAATTATATTTATTAATTCTAGAAGCCCATTAGCCCAAAAATTTCAAACTAATCTGGATAATCCTCCAAACCCTAGCAAAATTCAACCTCCGCCGATCCTTCTGAAAATTTCTCCGTGACCATTGATCTTCTGGCCACCACAGCATCGACCAGCAGCAGACACTGAAACCCGTCAGCAGCTCTCTCATGCGCCACGATCGCGCCAACAACGTTGATTTCTCATCCCTCATCACATGCATCCACCAGCAAACAAAAGAGATAATTATCAGAGGAAATTCCAGCAAAAAGAATCTGAAATCAGAGCGCGGACGTGAATACGAACGAAGGCATCAGAGAATTTCAGAAAACACGAACCGATCAAGATTTTTCTAATTTCGTTTTCTTTTTTAAATTTTGTAATATTTCGAATATAAAACCGAAATCATAACCATTACAAACGGGGACATTCAGAGATCGATACAAAAAGCAAGCAATTTTTTAGAGGTATTTTTCATTTTCTTTCTTCTCATTTCATATAAAAAAGGTTACAATTTCTCACCTTTTCAATTTTTGATCGCCATCGTAAAGATGGCTAAGGTAGGTATTTTCAATGAATAACACCGACATATTTTATCCGTTTTGTCTTCCACGATTTTGGGATTCAAAATATTTTAAGTTATTATCAAAAGGGAGGGTTTTCAAAAAGGTTTTGCTTCAATTTTCCGGAGATTTGAAGAAGAGAGCTTTATTTTAAAAATCGAAGTCTGAATTTGAGTTCAGGAAAAAAAAATAAGTTTTTAGGGTAGTATTTCGAGTTTGCATGCTACAAAGAATAAAAATCTTTAATCTTTTAATTGTATCACTTTTTATATCTCATGTTAAAAATTTTTAAAAATATAAATTTAATTTTTTTATGTCTTAACCTTAAATTTTACACTTTAAAAAAATATATTTTACCCCTAATTTTTTAAAATCTAACCTTAAACCTTAAACACATGTAACAGATAGGGCTAAGAAAAAAAGGGTTTTAGGAGATAGAGGAATTAGGTAGAAGGAGACGAAAAATATTTCATTGATAATTCTTTTCATGCCTGGTACAGCTCACTGTTCTTACTAAAATAAGTACACTGTTAATTATTTTTGCACAGGTGTCCTTTCATAATTGGCACACATGGCCCATACATAAAAAAGAAATAAAAACTAAACTGACTCATTTCTTCCTCAGCAAACCGGTTCACGTTTTCTTCTTATCCGGTCTGGTCCTCTTGGTCCGGTTCATTTAATCCTAAAGCCATCATACGCTGTCGTTTTCTCTCAATTCTCAACCATTCCTTTTTCCCCAATTCATCTCGAATGAGCCCTAATTCAGCATCTCCCCTTCCATCTGATTTCTTTGATTCTTCAGCTTTCCCCATGATAATACCCCCGCTGGATCAAAATCAGGAAATTATGATTTAAGGGTTGTATAATCCTCCCATGTTGCACCGTCCGGACCAAAATTTATCCATTGGATCAATAATTGGGTGACTGCTTGGTTATGGCGTTTAACCATTCTCTTATCCAGAATCAAAGCAGGGTAAACCTTCAGAGTTCCATCAGCAGCGAGTTCAGGGGGATCACGCGAGGTAACAGTAACATCTCTAATTTTCTTTTTTAATAGACTCACATGGAAGACTGGATGAAGTTTCGAGTGAGCTGGGAGATGGAGTTTGTAAGCAACTGATCCTATTTTTGCTGTGATTTTGTAGGGCCCGAAATACTTTACCGAGAGCTTGAGATTCTTGTGGATTGTTAAAGATGTTTGTCTATATGGTTGCAGTCGAAGATAAACCAAATCACCCACCTCAAAGGTACGTTCACTGCGCCTTTTATCTGTTTTTTGTTTCATTCTATGTTGTGCCTTAGCGAGATTTTCTTTAAGCAATTGTTGAAGATTATTGCGATCCTGTAATACTTGTTGAACTCCTTGAACTCTAGAATCTTCAAAAGGGAGCATCTCTCTTGGTGGAAAACCATAGAGTGCTTCAAAATGTGTTACACCCAAGGTTGTGTGATGGTTGGTATTATACCACGTCCATTCCGCTTGGGGAAGTAGTTTAGCCCACGTATTAGGTTTCAGAAAACATAGACTGTGAAGATATTGTTCCACACACTGGTTGAGGCGTTTAGTCTGACCATCGGATTCCGGATGATAAGCAATGTTGAAATATGTTGTTGTTTCTAGTTGTTTAAACAACTCCTTCCAAAAAACACTAGTAAAAGTGCGATCTCTGTCAGATATTGCCACTTTAGGATAGCCATGTAATCTGTAAACTTGATCTAGATAAGCTCGAGCTATATCAGTCACAGAATAGGGGTGAGCCAAGACAATAAAATGTCCAAATTTTATAAATTTATCAACAACCACTAAAATGCAATTGAATTTAGAAGAGATTGGTAACCCTTTCTATAAAATCCATGAATATTACCTCTCAAGCATACTGAGGAATGGAAATTGGTTGTAAAAGACCAGGTGTTGCCACATGTTCACCCTTAGTACGTTGGCAAGTGTCACACTGGCTGACGTGGTTTTTTACTGTTGTCTTCATTGCTAGCCAGTAAAAGTATAATTTGAGCCTACAGTATGTAGCCTGAACTCCTGAGTGACCTCCTTGTGGAGTGTCATGAAGGGTGTGTAGAAGCTGAGCCCTTAGATTTTCTGTACTGTCAACATAGATTCTGTTTTTGAAGCGCAGAATCCCTTTTCTAAGGGACCAGTCTTGTATAGACTGAGGTTGAATAGCCAAGGCTATCAACTTTCCTTTAGCCAAGTCATCCCCATTGTAGCTAGCCTCTATATCCAGCACCCATGATGGAGTCAAAACAGTAGCATCAATTTGGCAAAATTCTGATTGAAATTCAGTTTTTCTGGACAAGGCATCCGCAGCCAAAGCAGTCCTTCCTTTGCGAAATTGAATTACATAGTCCAAGCCCAAAAGTTTGGTCAAACTTCTCTTTTGGATAGTGGTTGTCAGTTTCTGTTCTAACAAATATTTAAGAGGTTCGTGATCAGTTTTAATCACAAATGAACCACTCTCAAGAGAGTGTCGTCACTTGTCAATAGCTATTAATATAGCTAAATATTCCCTCTCATAAGCAGGCAAAGTGGCATTTTTAGGGCTAAGAGGCTTGCTAAGATAAACAATTGGATGACCATCTTGAGACAGAATAGCACCAATGCCCTTGGAACTGGCATCAGTTTCCAAACAGAAGGGCTTACTGAAATTAGGAAGGGCTAAGACAGGGGTTGAACACATTGTAACCTTTAATTTCTCAAATGCAGAAGTAGCTTCTGGATTCCAAGAAAATGAATCCTTTTTTAACAGATAAGTTAAGGGCTTGCTGATTTCCCCATAATTGCGCACAAACTTCTTGTAATAACCCGTGAGGCCTAAAAAACCTCGTAAGGCTTTTAAATTAGATGGTATAAGTCAGTCTCGCATTGCTTGAACTTTAGAAGGATCAGTAGCCACTCCTTCGACAGAGATTATATGGCTCAAGTACTCCACTTGGGATTGGCCAAAAAAACATTTGCTTCTCCTAGTAAATAATTGGTTCTGTTGAAGTAGGAGCAGGACATATTCCAAATGAGCTAAATGATCTTCCCAAGTAGTGCTATAGGTGAGAATATCATCAAAGAAAATCAAAACAAATTTTCGAAGTACAGCAGCAAAAAGATCATTCATAAAGGATTGGAATGTGGTTGGGGCATTAGTGAGCCCAAAAGGCATGACTTTGAACTCATAGTGACCTTGATGAGTTCGAAAGGCAGTCTTGTAGATGTCTGCAGGCTTGATTCGTATCTGCCAATAGCCAGACCGTAGATCAATTTTAGAAAAAAATCTAGCACCTTGAAGTTCATCCAATAGATCCTCAACAATAGGAATTGAAAACTTGTTTTTCACAGTTATGGTATTAAGCTGCCTGTAATCCACACATAGGCGCCATGACCCATCTTTCTTCTTGACAAGTAAACAAGGTGAAGCAAATGGGCTTTTACTTGTTTGTATAATAGAGGAAGCAAGTATAGCAACAATTTGTTTTTCTACTTCTAACTTTTGATAGTGAGGAAACCTATAAGGTCTGAGGTTTATCGACTGAGAATTTGGTTGAAGTATAATAGCATGATCATGTGATCTGACAAGTGGAACTTCTTGAGGTTCCTCAAAAACTGCATTATACTTAGACAAAAGAAGTTCCAAATCTGGAGAAATAACAGCATCAACTTCATGTCCTACCAGGAAGTAAATTTCCCCCATTAATTCAGTCTCCTTAGTAGTAAGTTTCTGAAGTTTGTCACTGGAAATAAGCTTGAGTGAGGGTTGTTGTCTTCCTCCATATAACTGAATTTCAGTTCCATCCTTGGTGAAAGTGATAGTCATGGAATTAAATTCCATTAAAATTGGACTATACTTCTTTATCTAATCCACACCCAACATCATATATGTGCCTCCCATTTGTAAGACACAAAAGTCATGTTGAAAAGAATGGCTCTGCATCTTCCAAGTCAACTGTTTATTAGTGGTTAAACTGTATAATTTTTCACCATTAGCCACTGTAATTGCTAAAGGAGTAGTAGATACAATTTTTAACCCCTCTTTAGCCCATACTGAAGTAACAAAATTATGTGTGCTGTCAGAGTCAATTAAGATATTCAATGGTTTATCTTTAATTATACCTTGAATTCTTAATGTGTGATGCCCAATATTTCCAGTCAAAGCATGAATTGAAATTTCTAAATCCTCTTAAGGTTGCTGTTATGGAGAAAAATCAATATCAGTGGAAACTTTTTCCTCAGAATTGATTGATGAGTCCTCTTCCATTAAATGCAATTGTTTCATTTTGCATTGATGGCCTGGTGCATATTTGTCTCCACATTTATAACAGAGATTATTAGCTCTGCGATAATCTAGTAATGATTGTTTTTGGTTGGGCACGGATTGTTGTAATGGTCTTGTAGGAGGAATAGGTGGTGTAGGCTTAGGCACAAGTGTACTGGAGGAATAAGCTACTGGTTTAGGACTGAACTTGTGTCGTCTACCCTCAATATCTGCTGCTAACTCATAAAGTTTGGCTTGTCTGCTTGCTGTAGCCACTGTTTGAGGTTGTAAAACTTTCACCTTGAGTCTGATATCTTCTTTTAGGCCACTGACAAAGCTAGAGACGAAGTAAGTCTCATCCAAGGAGTTGTTATGGAGCAACATGTAAGGTTTCAACTCATCAAACCTTTTATGGTAAGACTCCACAGATCCTGTTTGAACTAACTTGTTAAATTTTTCAATAGTGTCATCTGCTGTTCTAGAACAGAAACGATTGCATAAATCCACTGTAAATTGTCTCCAAGATACTTTTTGTTGTTGCATAATGTAACCATTAAATCACGTTTCAGCCTTGCCTATTAGATGCATAGCAGCAACATCCAACCTTTGGTCATCAGGAACATCAAATACAGCAAAGTATTTTTCGTATTTTCTCAGCCAACCTCTAGGATTATCTTCCTCAAAAAATTGTAACTCCATCTTAGGTTTAAACTTGAAAGAATTCCACTGATGAGAAGAAGCATGAGGGTCACTTGTTGGAGGGTCTTGTAAGAGAGAGGTATCGCCTTTCTCTGATCATTGAGGATCGAGTTTGAGCTTATCCCGAGCAGTAGGTGGTTTGGAAGCCAAAAGGCCTGGCTCATCAAGCTTCATGGTATACCGTTCTTTCTCATCAATAACTGTTAAATGGACTGGGCGTTTACCTTCTTGATGTGTTGATGCAGGAGCTTGGACAGGTGGATTCTTCTCAAGAGTGTCATTGTCTCCTCGTTCAGCTACCTTTTTGACAAGATCAATGAGAGTTTGAAGATCGGCCTGGGTGCTCGCCATGGTAGACTCAAACTGGTCCAATCGATGCTCTACGTTGCCATGACTAAGTTTCATCTCATCCAACTGGCGCTGAATCGGTGTGAGGTCAACTGAATTTGGCATTTTTTGAGATTTTTTGGTTTTTCCCAGCGTGAAGGGTGGATCAGGTGCTGGAATCTGATACCAATGTAACAGATAGGGCTAAGAAAGAAAGGGTTTTAGGAGATAGAGAAATTAGGTAGAAGGAGAAGAAAAATATTTCATTGATATTCTTTTCATGCCTGGTACAGCTCACTGTTCTTACTAAAATAAGTACACTGTTAATTATTTTTGCACAGGTGTCCTTTCATAATTGGCACACATGGCCCATACATAAAAAAGAAATAAAAACTAAACTGACTCATTTCTTCCTCAGCAAACCGGTTCACGTTTTCTTCTTATTAGGTCTGGTCCTCTTGGTCCGGTTCATTTAATCCCAAAGCCATCATACGTTGTCGTTTCCTCTCAATTCCCAGCCATTCCTTTTTTCTCAATTCATCTCGAATGAGTCCTAATTCAGCATCTCCCCTTCCATCCGATTTCTTCGATTCTTCAGCTTCCCCATGACAACACATTAATTTAAAGTGAAGACATGATTAAGAGGTAGACGATTTACACTGCTACAAAATGTGATAAGACTATTATCGGCTTCTGAAAACAAAAGAGCGAGAAAGAGGTGTTCTTCAGTTTTATAAAAAATACATTTAAAAAATAAATTTAATTTAAGATCTTAACGAGACAAATCGAATAAAATATAACTCAATTTGATAATTCTGTAAACTGTTCGTTATTTTTTATATAAATACTTTGATAAATTTTTTAGTAATCACTATAAAAAATTATACCACGAGAAGTTTTAATATTTAAGAAAAAACTCTACAAGAGTTCAGTGAATCGCTGGGTATAACCTATAAAAATTTAGTTTCAAAATTCCAAAACATTTTGTGTTCCCGATAACTAAAAAACTAATTTGTTTTAACAGAAATTAAATTATAATAATGAGTATTTTTTAATTAAAGTCTTTTTTCTTTTATTATAATATTATTTATAAAAGTAAAATAAAAAAATAAAAAAAGTCTTTAGTTTTCGTCTCTCATAAAAAATACAATTAAAAGTTAAAATTCTAAAATTTTTAAGATATTTTATCTTTTATTGTTAATAAAAAATTATTGAGAAATTAAAAAGAATTGTATACTCGAATATGATTTTATCTTTAACTCAATTATAATAAATTCATTTATTTATCTCTTTAAACTTTACGTTTATTTTATTTTAATTTTTATGTTTATATTAAACTATAATAAACTCACTTTATTTTACATATATTTATGAAAAAAATAAAAAATTTGATAAGCTTAATGAGCAACAAATTGAGTCGAACAATAAGATTTTTTAATGAGCACAAATCAAGTACTACTCAATATACGATCAACTCACTCGATAAATATTTTTAACCGTGATTAATTAATTTTTAACTATAAGTATATCGATACACAAAATTAAATTTTAATACTTAACCATCAGTCTAAAATACTTATTAAAAAGTATAATATTTTAAATTAATAAATAATTTTTAAAAATTTTTATATTTTATATTATTTTAATCGTTATCTTACCATAACCGTATTTGCACCCGCACGGTAGGTTTTTCATGTTTGATGAGACTCACCCCTTGATGGTTTTTAGATCAAAAATCGAGCAAAAATTTTTTATCTCTTTTTTGTGTCTCCTTTTATGTCTCCTTTGTAAAAATTTATTAAAGAATTAATTTTTAAACTCTAACCCTTCTTTTTATATCTTAAACCTTAAATCCTATACCTAAAAAATACATTCTACCTCTAATTCCATATACCCTAATTAAAATCCCTAAACTAAAACCTTAAACCTCTAATTTGAAGTGAATACATAAATAAAGGTATAAAAAAAATATAGACGATTTGTACCCAAAAACCTTAATATTCTTAGGCGTTATTGTTGTTTTCGGACGTGGGTTTTCATTTGTGTAATATTTGAGGAGGCGCACAACCGCATTATTCTATTTTGGCATGAATTTTAGAGCAAGTTTAAATCTGATTAAGTTAGGTTTGATATAAATAAAAAAAAATATTTTTTATAAAATATAGAGCTAATTTAAGAATACAAATAGATAGATGATATAATAATTATTCTATTTTTATTTAAAAATAAATATTAAAAATATATAAGAATAGATATTACAATAACTATAGTTAAATATTTAAAATAAAATTCAACTATTTGAATCAGAATTTACGAGTCTAGGTCAAATGACTAGCTATCCATACCAGAGAATCCTTTATTCTAAATAATAATAACCTAACGCTCTTGTTCATCACCGTCAGCCGATGACAATTTGCAAACCCAGTTGCTTAGCAGTTTCCAGCTTAAACTAGACACATTTTGCGGGCAACTCATCTTAATCCCGCTACTAGAGCTCGAACGTTCAACGAAATCCTTGATTCGTCGCATTGCTACTTGAAGTGTTCCTCGTGACATGTTCGCAAAGCAAATCCTGAACCACCCTGGCTCACTGCAATGGAAAGATGAACCAGGAGAGATATTCAACCTAGCATCGCACATAATTTCCTCCCACAGCTTTGTTTCTGCCTCGAATGTGTTAGAAGATAAGAGATGCCTCATGTCAACCCAGCAGAACAAGCCTGCATTGCTTTTCAGGCATTCGATTCCAAACTTTTTAAGGCCTGAAACCAGCATCCTTTTCCTCCTCTTAAGCCTCTTTTGATTCTCCTTCATGCATTTACTGGTGAATTTCTTGTCGGCTAACATGTTTGAAAGTAGGTACTGAGTTTGGGACGAAACGAGTCCGAAACTCGACATCTTGGTTGCCGCACTAACAACTGTTTCGTTGTTGGAATAAATCATGCCGACACGAAACCCTGGTAAACCTAGATCCTTGGAAAGGCTGTAAACGATATGAATGTTGCTCCATATGTCTGTGTTTTCGAGGTTTCGGTCCATTGCGGATTCTATAATGCTTATGAATCCAGGAGAGTCGAAGACGGTTCCTGAAAAGATTTCATCGCTTATGACATGAATATGTTTGTCCATGGCAAAGGTAATGATGTCGTTAAGCTCATCTTTACTCATTGTTCTGCCGAGTGGATTCGAAGGATTCGTTATAAAAACACCTTTAACATTGAGGTTCAGCTTCTGAGCTCTTTGGTAGGCATCTTCAAGTGCAAACATATTTATTCTGAATCCATCTGAGCTCCAGCAATGTACGGGAACAATTTCTACTCCAGTTCTCCATTTAAGATCCCTGTCAAACCTGAGACATAGTATAAGATATTATTACCAATTTACCATGGATCATTAACATTTAATTTAATATATAATATAAACCTACCCAGCGTAGTATGGAGTGGGAACAAGTATAGCTTCACCCGGATCCGCGAGGCAAAAGACTATAGTCTCGTTAGCCGAAGTTGAACCAGCGGCAAGCACCAGGTTGTTGGGATCGAACTTAACCTTATTTCCTCTAATTTTAGACAAGTAGTCCACCAGTTCCTGTACAAGTGAGTTAACCATGTTTCCGATCAGCTTGAAATTGAAAATGCTTTCCGAATTGATGTGGGATATTCTATCGGTTAGCAAAGGAGTATAGACTAGTTACATTTTTGAAGGCAGGCAAGCCGTGATAGTCTTGGAAGAGAGCTAGTTCCCTGAATACAGATTCCCCATCCTTCTCCAGTCCCATGGCGCCAGGATTTTTTCTTAGCCATGATTCCACCAGGTCCAAAGAAAGCTAATTAGGGGGGGGGGGGGGGATACAAATAATAAAATTTAGTATATGCAGTATCCTCTTTGCAATTATTTTTATATTAAATGACAACTCCACGTCAATTCAAATGAAAATTAGTAAAATAATTTCATTACAACAACCATATTTCTCTCTACATATTTTGGAGTTAAAGCAATCACCTGATTCTCAGCGAGCCCCATCTGAATGATTCCTGTTGGATTCTCAACTTCATGGAAGGGGTTTTTCTCGTAAAGTTGCCATCCATGGAAGTATGCAGAATCTTGTCCATGAGAATTGCTTCTGGCCTTGCTAGACAACATCGTTATTGGTTGCACCAGCTTAAGATTAGCTTGTCTTGCTGGCTTCAACAGAGTTTAGAAAGAAAAATGGTGGCTTCGGGTGGGACAAAAATTAGAGCAGAAGAGAGAGCTGCTGCCTGACCTTCGAGGTTTTTTCAGGTTTGTAAGAAAGGAAGGATCAATATGGGAACTTATAGGAATAAGAAGCTCGCCCGTCTCGAATATTGTTGGGCAGCAACGTACATGTTTCCTTTAATCTTATTTGATTTTCCTTTAATTATTGTCATGCGTTTGTCTAAGTCAATTTATCTAATATCCTGTATTATTGTTGAATATACGATAGTAAGATATTTTAAAGGGAGAATATTCTGGAAGAAAAGAGTATATACATCTAAATTTTAAACATAAATTAAACCGTAAAATAAATATAAATAATAAAAAATTTAATTAAAACATAGAAAAATCGATAAACAACATGGAATGTAATTAAAAAATGTACAATTATAATTTAAAAAGTTAATATTTGTATAGTTATTATGTTTCTACTTATGAACCCTCTTGTTGGAAGTAGCCTTTGAAATAAATAATACTATCCATCCAATCGTTTGAATTTTAATCAACTCGACATGGATAGTTGCAGTTGATATTTTTAGAAAAACAAATCGTTTCAATGCGTGCACTGAAAGTTTTATACTGAATTTTGACACCTTCTCCGTGACTATAAAAAAAGTTGACCAGATCTTCCATTGAATGATCATATTGTACTAAGCTAATATTAAATATTTGTTGATTTCAGCTGTTTGTAGTTTTGTCTACTACACTCGGACCTAATTAATTATTGGTATACCGACATGACAAACTCTTACAACTATTTACCGAGCATGGTCCTCGTGCGGAAACAACTCGTAATGATTTTGTTTTATAATGTTTAAAATGTAATATTTATTTATATATTTTTTTAATATTTTTAAGTAATATCTGCTTAAATGAATTGAAAGTATATTTTAGTAATAGTAGGACTTAATTAACCTCATTCATTCAGAAACTTTGATTTCCTGTTGAATTGGAGTAAAGATTGAAATGTTTATATGGTCGAATTATGGTCCAATGATCGGCTGGTGGCTAACGACGAGGGAAAAGTAGCTTAACGAATGCGATATCGGACCAGGACTGTGTCTTTGGTCTCAGTTTAATGTCGGCCAATACCTTCTTCGCAGGCTCCCCTCATAAAACTGAAAATTAGTATTTTTTGAATTACTAATATTGGAACAAAGAACATAAAATCTATGATAACTGAGGAGTATTTTTTTATTAATGAAATGATGCCAAAATTGGTGAGTTTCTTTCCCCTATCCATGTCATTTTCAACAGCAAAATAGTTCCATTCGACGTGTTCCCGACCAAATTGTCTGTGAGAAATTTACATAGCTGCCTATGCTTGCTGGTGTGAAGGTGTCATGAGTGTTGATTGTTTGTCGTATTTCCTTCACCGACCAAGGGAAAGTCATAGGGTTTTTAAGGGAAAATATAGAGGTAATTTATACGTTTAATAATAAACTAGTCGTTTTTTTTTAAAAAATAACAATTGAGTCACTCAATTATAAAGATTACTTATTTATACATTTAATAATAAATGTTACTCGATTAAAATTATATGATAAATAAATTATTATGTAATTAAAATTGAAACAAAGATTAAAGTATACTCACAATTTTAGTCCCTGAAACTTATGCATTCTATTAATTTGATTCCAATTTAAAATAATTCAATATCTTTAACCCTTCATATTTTAAAACTTTAACATTGCACCCTCCTGACCTAACACACCCTTCGTCCATTTATCTCACTTCACATTATTGTTCATTAGTTTAATAATCAAAAAATGTGATTACTCGATAGACACAATCGCTTCATTACCAGACAACTAACAAGTTTATGAGATAAAATCATTATAACTTTAATAATGTCTACTAGTATACACAATCACTTCACTAATGAAAATTTTAAATATAAGGTTAAATTTAATAAGCTATTTTAAATTAGGACCAAATTAATGTACAAGTCTTAGGAACTAAACTTGTTATTATACCAAGTCCTCACTTCAACTTTAATAATATCGTGACTTGTTTATCACAAAATTCTAATTGAATGACTTATTTCAAAAATATTTCTAAATCTATGATTGAATGATTTGAATATTATTTTTATAAGAAGATTAATATATTTAGTCGTAAACTTATAATTAGTTGACTCAGATATTTTTTTTAGAAAGAAGAGTGGCTTGTGATGTAATTTACTCTCTTTCTTTACTTGGCTTTAGAGATCGATCGTGAAGAACAGCTGTGAGAGACCATTAGTGGTTTTAATTTACATGCAGAGTTGTAGAAATTCTTTGTAATGATCAATTGGTTTTAGACTATAGAAGCATGCTAGAGGGTTTAACTAGCTGGACTAACCTCAAAATGAAACCAAAACTCGGTTTCTTGGTACACGAACAGACAATTAGAAGTTTCATATTTCCTGTTTAGTATTAATTATTAGATAAACCA
The DNA here is from genome assembly GCA_035048815.1 of Abelmoschus esculentus. NCBI lineage: Eukaryota > Viridiplantae > Streptophyta > Magnoliopsida > Malvales > Malvaceae > Abelmoschus > Abelmoschus esculentus. Next base: position 6,426,816 of record JAUCBN010000008.1, on the reverse strand, counting down.
AACCTGGTTCAATAGAATGTGTACAACAAACATCTCTAAGAGTTGCAGCTATGGAGTTATTATATTAAAAAACAGATACGGAAGATGTGTGCTTCACTCTATAAACTTAACTCCAACAGTTAATAGATTGAGTTGACAAAGGAGAAGACAAGTGTTACAGGTACGATACGCATGCAAAACCCGGTTTGAAAAATTGAACGCCTACATTAATGGATGGAACACCAAAGTCTTTCCCCAGCCTCTTCCTCGCCCATTATAGACAGAAAATGGAAATAAACGTGAAAAACTAACAGTGCTGTGTCGACAAAACCTTACATTTTTCTTCTGCAATCTTGCTTGCAGAAAGAGATTTGAAAATCATCTGTCTGTTGCTTGCTTAGTTTTTATGTTCAAAAATGGGTGTAGTCAGAGAAATGAGTGTCGAGAGGGTGAGCATTGAGCACAAAGTCATAAAAACAACAGGTTATTTTAGCAGTAATAGTTGACAGACCAAGCTCACAAGCTGTTGTTTTCAAACTTTATTGATTAATAGAGGAAAACTCAGCATCACCGTGATTGGCATGGCGGACAACATGATTAAGGAGATTGGTAAATGGTTAGGAATCTGATCCCGCGTACAAGCCATTGTTTGTATTAACAATCTCTTTGTCTCGTATAGTCGTATGTGTCTTGTCTTGTTAGTAGGACCGTAAATGAGACGAGACAGATCGTGAGCTATTCGAACTCGACTCGGTCAAAGCTCGGTCAAAACTTGACTCGATTGAACTCAACTCGAGCTCGAACTCGGCTTGAGTTTTTAACGAGCGCAGTCGAGCTACATGATACTCAAAAAGCTCACAAGCTACTCGAAAACATAAATATACTATTTTTTATTTTTTTTTATAATTTAAAATCTAAATTTTTAAACTTAAAACCCTAAAATTTAAACCTTAAACATAAGTGTTAAACCCTAAATTAAGATATTGAAACCTAAAATTAACTAGTTCGAGTTTATACATCTTTTGTATCAAAGTTTTTTTTTATTAGACTTTAAATGAGACGTGAGAGATAAGAGATACTCGAGTCTAACATGGTCAAAGATCGATCAATACTTGACTCGATTAGGCTCAAAAAAAAGCTCGAACCGACTCGAGTTCTTAACGAGTCGAGCCGAACTCAAATATTTCAGGCTTGTTTAAAATTATCTAAATTCGAACTCGACTCGAAATTTTAACGAGTCGATCCAAGCTTAGCACTACTCGAACTCGACTTGACTCGTTTACACTCCTACTTATTAGCACACTCCAAGTCTTATCAATGTCAGACAATTTAGCATCAACTTTAGTCGTTTTACTGAGGCAATAAAACACGCTTTCCTCTCCAATTATTTTTCTTCTAGCTACAGTTCTTTTGTCTCTAGTTTACATTTTGGAGCCGTCAAGACGACAGTGAAAACTATCAAGATTCAACTTTCACTTCTGTACATTTTAGAGTTACTTTGTTTATCGTGAGCCATTTTCCTAAGTTATTTCTTGGAAACGCACAACAAATTTAATGTGGTGGTTTTAAGACTTTAAGTCAACTTTCACTTTGTTACGTTTCAAATGAGTTGTTTTATTGGGTGGAAATCATTTGTCCCTTTCTCATACTCTTATTTATGCCCCACTTCAAGTTATAAGGTTTAGAGTATAGGGTTTAGAGTTTTAGGTTAGGGTATAGGGAATTAGGGTTAGTGTGTATTTTTTAGGTATATGGTTTAGGGTTTAAAATTTAATTTTTTAGTAAAATAATAAAGGAGGCACAAATGGGGCATGGGAAAGGGGCAAAAGATTTTTGCTTTGTTTTATTATGATCGAATATGGGTGTAAATCTTCAACCCTTTCCCATGTCTCCATTTATGCCTTCATTTTAAATTAGAGGTTTAGTAATTAGGGTTTTAATTTAGGGGTTAAGGTTTAGGGTTATGGTTTAGAGAATTAGGGGTATGATGTAATTTTTTGGTATGAGGTTTAGAATTTAGGATATAAAAAATAAAGGTTAAAGTTTAAATTTTAATTTTTTAAATAAATTTTTAAAGGAGACATAAAATGAGGCATATAAAAGAGGCAAAAGATTTTTGTTCATTGAATATAGGGTTTTGCTTGTGCATACATGTCAAACTAAACGTGAAGCAGGTACTCCGGGTCGAGTAAGGTTCAATTTTGATTATATTTGATTTGGGGCTAAATTTGATTTGTTCAATTATAAGTTAAGTTTATATTAATTCGGATCGGTTATCTAAGCGAGGTGGGTGATATCAATTTGATTGTTTTTTGGTCAATTGATATTGATTCGATTGATTTCAAGTAAGGTCAAAATCAATACAAGAGATTAATAAGTTGTAGCCAGTTTTTAGGTTAGATCTATTTTTTATACCTATATATAGAATTATAAAGTCATTATATTTGATATTTTGGTGGGTTGTGACAATTTCTATAAAAACTTTCTTTATTTCTTTTAATATCGTTTTTAGTTTAGTTTACCCTCAATTCGGGTCCGTTTGATTCAGTTGAAAATTGGATCGAATTCATATTAATTCAACTAAAATTCGAATTGCTTTTGATTCGATTTGATTTATTTTAAATTTCAAATCAAATATAAATCACTATATTTAAATAGATAATAAATCTCGAATTAAATAAAATTAATTTAAATCTCAAATCAATTTATCATCTCTGATTTGAGTTTCACTCGTTAATTCTTACATAAGTCCATATAATTTATCATGGATTGTTAAAGATGTTGAGGAGTCGTTTAGGCATTATAGAATAATTTATTCTTAATGAACTCACAAATTAAAAGATAAATGAAAATAGTAATCGAAAACTTTTGATTATATGCTCTAAAGATTGTTGACATATTAAATATTTTAAACCGATTCTATTATAAATAAACATTATTGATAAAAATCTGTTACTCCAGTTCTTAAGATTGAATATAGTAAAATTCAATAACAATACCCTAAAATATAAATAATTTTTTTCAACTTGGTTCAATAAATAACTAATTATTTTAGTTTCTTAAGGTATCTAAAAAAACGAATGCAGCAATTATTTTGTGTGTGTGTGTTATGTTGGTTTATATAGAATACACACACGGATAAATTATATCATCAATCATTAAATTTTCACCTAAAAGTAATTAACAAATAATAAATAACTGATTTACTAGTATCAGACATATATAACTGATTTTCACCTAAATGTAAGGAATCAGCAAAGATTAACAGTAGATCTTAACAAAGAATCAACCATAAGTAGAAATATAATGCTAAATTTGACAAAGAGTAGGAAACTAATTGATTGAAACCATCAGCAAGCAAACAAGGATCAGTATGGAATAGGCAAGCAGATATGACCTGCAAGTTCAAGGATCAGAATAAAAGTTAAGCTTCTTTCACCTGTAAATACTACGACCCCATCAACCGATACCCGAGCAAAATCTGAAAGTGTTTTGTTGAGATATCTTAGGGACAAGTAATCTAATGCATCAAAAACAATTACAAGAGAAAATGACTTTGACCTGTATGGAAGAGAAAATTTGATGTCAGCTACACGCACGATGTCATTACGCCCTAGCCTTTTGCAGTTAGTATCAGCATCCTCAATGTCATACGGTTCCACACCCCAAGCTTCAGTTTCCTCTTCTTTCAACAAATTCGCAACAACAGAACAAGAATCAGGACCAACATACAATTATGAATGTCACCACCATATGCTTTCTTCAGAATAGGTATATCCCGTAGAACCTCAAATGTGCAAGAAAAGTCATCTGCAAACGAAGATCAAATCCTATCTTTAAACTAAAGTTAGCTTATCTAATAGCGCATCGATGCCTCAGATGAAACATATTGTCAGGATCCAACATTTATAATCAAATCCTCCCTCAATTCACTGAAAATATGCAGCAATGCCCATAGGTTATATCCCGACCGGTAACACATTGTTTAAGAGGCATGATTTAATAAGAAATTTTACCTTCAACTCTGGAAACAAGGTTCTTTAAGCTGGATCCTGCAAGGGGTAAATTACAGCGCAGCTTAAAAACCTAAGAACATTTATTACATATTACGTGATTAATCAATGCTAAATTAATGAACCTAATCAGAAAATTAAACCTGATCCACTGTGGAAATACGCAACAATAAGTAAAACGCTCTGAAAAGTACTAATACTTAATTAAAAAGACAACTTGGTGAAATATATTAAATTAAAAGAGTGTAATTTAAAGGGAAAAAATATCAGGACAATGAGAACAATGGAGAGAAAAGGCGGAGAACGAGACTTGGGAAGCGAAAAGAGAGCAGCAGCTCCGCCGCCGGCGTCCCAATAACGTCTAGAGGGATTCACTGGCCTCCTCGACATGCCTATTAAGTTAGGTTACGATTTTGTATGTTTTTTTGTTATTGTTTTAAAACTAATTTGAATCAAATAAAGAAAATCAATTTGCAAATAAAAAGTTAAATGATTTCAGTATGATTAATTAAATTAATTGCATTTTCTGAAGTGTAGAGCAGTACAAAATAGTAATTAATTAGGCGTAAATAGTTATTACCGAGAGATAAGAGACTGATGGATGCGTATATTGTGCGGGAAGAGCCAGAATCGGATCTCAGTATCAAAAGGTGCGTCTGTATTGGCGCGTGAAATCCCATTCCCAACGGTTTTGATTCCTAAACGAAAAGATTAAGCATCAACACAACCCATTAGATGAATGCCACGTGTTCGTGATTAAAATTAAAAAGAAAAATCGAGAACTGAAGAAACCCTAACAATGCGATTAGGGTTTGTGATTAAAATTGAAGTGAAACGATTTTTGAAATTCCGATAATTGGAAATTTCGGAATCGACAGACTGGGAGAGAAAGATGCGAGTGAGAAGAGTCAGCCACGGTCGTCTCCAAACAGAGTTTATAAAGGGCAAGAAGAAGACCCCAAACTTTGGGGACTTCTCTTTGGTTTAATTGGCGCCATTACCACCACTGTCGCAGTAAGTTCTTCCATTTCAAAGATTATTCTGAATTGCCATCCAAGCAATCATGGAATGTTTAGGGATATGAAATGGATACCATAATAGTTTCTGCTACTGTACGCAAGCATTCTTTGTTCTAATCTGCTGCATTTCTTTCTACTTACCTACCGAAAAGTTCCCTCTTTTAACTTTTAATACATAGGTTTTAATCCATGATATCCTCAAAAACCCTTCATCAGGAAGGATACCCCTGATGTCCAGAACTTCATCCAGAGGCTTCACAATAACAGATCCATCTTGAATTACTGGCGCAAAGAATTCTATGGCTTGCTCTTGATTCGCCTCAAACATTTTCTCCAGTTCACAATCAGATCACAGAATTGCAAGAAATCAATGAATTAACTAGCTAAACAATAGAAATCAAGTATGGAATCAGCAAAATCAGTCAAAATTGATAAAACTGAACACAGGGGCAAGGAAATTCTCGTGTAACAGACCTGCTGTCTTATGCCGAGAGTGTTTCCTAAATGTGCGCCCAAAACTATTCCACTGGTTAAAGTAATATTTGTCTTTCCATGAATTGGTGACTGGACGGCAAGTCTTGTGTGCAAATATCATTTTTCCTCTTTTAACATGGATAACTACAATGTATTTAGGCCTCCTATTCATAGACTCCTTAGTATTTTACAACAATTTCAAAAGCTGGGGCACTCAGCATTTAGCCATTCTCTTACTGATTGCCTTTTTGGTAATTGATATACCATCCGGATATCATCTTATTGCTAATTAATTTCTGCTTCTCTTTGTAGGAGTGAATAAGGCGCACGCAAAGTGTGTTTAACAGGGAGCAAAATAAGTACAAAAGGAGCTATGTCAACTTGAGGGAGGATGGTCCTGGCGCTTATCATCAGCACTTCCAGCGAGATGACTGGCATTCCAAAGAGATGGTGCGAGCTATAACATTGGGTTTATTAATGCTCTTCCACCCTATCATTGTCAGGATAGCCAAGAGCTCAACTGGGTATTCAACAATAATATTTGACATTTATGGATTTTATTTTCTCCACAGGTGCAGAACACAACTATATCGAGTAGAGAAATGCCTTTGTAAATACTATCTGTGAGGGTTAGTTCATTGCAAGGTCATCTATAACAGTTGGTTAGCTTTTAGTCTAGTTTAGCTTTAATCGAGTGAAAGCAATCAGTGAACTTAATAGAAGAACTGGGATTATTATCTTTTCTAGTTTTTACTGGATTTCATGTCACGCCAGTGTCGTTGCACTGAGATTCATTGCATCATCTGTCTGCAGGCTGCATTCAGGTCCAAAGAAAAACAATTCCACCCAGAACAGAACCAGGATAATAAATGTGAGATGCGATTTTTTTCTGTTATTACTCCTGGGCCTTGTTTTTATATTTCAGAAGCTGTGGAGGCAAAATTTAAAGAGGTAATAACCTCTTACGAGGCTATAATGCAAGAAAGGAAGAACATGATAGGGTATGAACAAAAATCTGCTTGTCTGTAGAAGTGTTGAGTATAACATACGACGCAAATCTCTGGGTGAACACGTAACGGCCACCTATTTCTTGGAAACTTCATTTCTGTCGGCTACCATGAAAAACACATCCTGGACCCTGGTGGTCTTAGAAAAGCCTCCATGAAGGCTTCAAACTCGTTAAAAGTGTGTGCGTCGGAATGTCTGAAATATGAAATCTGTCTCTCTCTTCTCCCCCTTCTCAATCACCTATTCAGTTACCATTTGTTTGTGACCTGAACCACATGGAGCTTTTACATGCTGTGTTTGATGAGGACGGAGCAATGCCATTGTGTGACATTTCATCATGGACATGAGGATTTGTACAGTGAAGATGACCAGTTGGGTCATCATGTTTAAGCATAACGTGATGTTGATTATATTATCATTATTATTATTTATGTTCTTGATTCAAATAAATCTGTTGACAGTAAACTTTTGGAGGGGTATTTCGAAAATTGAATAGATTTGTTTTTGTGACATGTGATTCCACAATCGATCATTTAATACTCTAAGGTCCAAAATAAAATAAAATTTTCATGTTAAAATGAATGAATTATAAGTAGAAAGAACCAACACTACAATTGTTTATTATAAAATCCAAAAGAGCCCAAGCCCAAGCCTGTGTTATTCCAGTCTGTATTCGTTTCCCTGGGACCCCACATCCTGACAGCGTTGTGCTCCCTGGATGCTCGACTCGCGCACCCTGGCCTCCATGACTTTAGCTTTGTTGACGAATGTTCTGTGTTTCCTCTGGCTGTTTATCTTGACCCAAAGGATATATATAAAAAAGTCTAACTTAGTGGATTATTTGAAGAAAAAATAATTATTAAGGGTATTTTTAATTTTATTTTTAATTCAAACCGCTATTTATTAAATATAATTTATAATAAAAACAAATGATTCTCTTTATATTTACTTTTGCTTAAAGTAAAATTCAAAGGTTGAAACGGTTGGACGTGTTTGGTTTGGATTGAAATGTTCTTTCACCGACACCTACAGCATCCATAAAATAATAAATATTGTATGAATGAATTTTAAGTGACCATTCCATTTTATCATTAAAAATTAGTTGAATTTTCGTTTTATAAAAAAAGTTGTATTCTATTCAAAATAATAGCAATAAATAATTCAGATACATAAAATCTTTGATGTATTTCATTTTAAATATTTTCCTGATTTAATGTCAAAACATTATAGAAACCAATCTCCTCCTAAATCCATTTAATTTGTCTGAAGAGGCAATTATAATTATTTAATGGAAGATAAAGCAGTATCATTTATCCATTTTGTTCGCTAGGCTATAGAAAGATCACTTTGAACTTTCTCGAGCTAGGCAAGACATATGATTTGTATTTTGGGGGGGGTCAATAAGCTTGGCCTACTTTTTCGTGTGTAATCATGTATATTGTTTTGTTTGCCTTTATATCACATGCGGAAGTTGCGAAGAAGGACAATAGGAGATGACCAGTTTTACACGTGAGGAAAATGAAAATCTCTTCTTTTTCTTTACCCCACGTCCGATGATTTACAGGATTAGGATTTCGATGGTTATTATGAACAGTAATCTGTTTTCGTTTCTATTTTGTTAAGATTTTGTTCTGTGGTAAAAATCCTTTTTTTGTTCTGTTGTGTCCAATTTGAAACCGTGATCTCGACAGACAACGTGCAGTCGTGTTTGTGTCTTAAAAAAAAGAGTGATGTCTGAAATTTAATTTTAGAAAAATCAGAATCAAAGACGTGTTGAGCTGTTACCATCTTTTTCACTTTCCTCTTAAAATGTGTTCTTTTTAAAATCCACCTCCTTTTGCAAGCTGTAAGCCTCTAATTGAGCGAGACAGAGCTTTTTGGAACTTCCTCACCCCCCAACTCTGAACTGAGAAGCACAAGTTTATCTGGTTCTTCTATAAGTTTGGTTCGATATTTAGAGAAAGACAGACTTGTCTTTTGCTTATACCAAAATCTACGACCCTGTTTCCTTCTTCTATAATCCGAGAATGTTTTCCAACTTTTAGCTGTTTTGCAACCTCGTTTATAGATTTTGTGATCCCTCAAGACCGAACCAATCAGTAAAGTTCGAAGCTTTAGAGGAAAACAACAACAACAATGGCGCCGTCCTTTGATTTCTGGGCGAAAGGTAGTCATAAGGGAACCCCCGTGGTTGTCAAAATGGAGAACCCAAACTGGTCCATTGACGAGGTTGAGGGGCTATCGGACGACGATTTCCTCATCGGCAACACCTCAACTGGTCCTCGAGATAAAGCGCGTAACAAAAACGCCAAGCAACTTACTTGGGTTCTCCTCTTAAAAGCTCACCGTGCTGCTGGTTGCTTAACCTCCATTGCCTCCACATTCGTCACTCTCGGTTCAGCCATCCGTCGCCGAGTCGCTTCCGGTCGAACCGACGCCGACAACACTTCCTCTAACGAAAATAAAACCGTTAAAACCAGGTTATATAGCTGCATCAAAGTGTTCCTTTGGTTATCTGTATTGTTACTTGGGTTCGAGATTGCTGCGTACTTTAAAGGCTGGCATTTTGGTTCCCCAAATCTTCAATTGCAGTACGTTTTTACTTCGCCGTATGGTGTGAAAGATTTGTTCGGTTTGTTATACTCTCGCTGGGTTCTGATTCGGGTGGAGTACTTGGCTCCCCCTCTTCAGTTCCTCGCCAATGTCTGTATTGTTCTCTTCCTTATCCAAAGCTTGGATAGGTTAATCCTCTGTTTGGGTTGCTTTTGGATCCGTTTCAAAAAAATCAAGCCAATTCCCAAACAAGGCGCTGTTGCAGATCTTGAATCTGGGGAAAATGGTTTCTTCCCAATGGTTCTGGTTCAGATCCCCATGTGTAACGAAAGAGAGGTAGAACAAATAATGGAAAAAGCAAACTTTTCCATCATTTTAAAAGAAAACTCAGTTGTAGTTATGGTTTAATTTTTAACCTTTTCAATTTGCAGGTTTACCAACAATCTATCGCCGCGGTTTGTAATTTGGACTGGCCGAAATCCAAAATTTTGATACAAGTTTTGGATGATTCCGACGATCCAACAACTCAGCTACTTATTAAAGACGAGGTGCACAAATGGCAACAAGAAGGTGCCAACATTGTATATCGGCACCGTATCATCAGAGATGGTTATAAAGCTGGTAATCTTAAGTCCGCCATGGGTTGCAGTTATGTTAAAGACTGTGAATTTGTTGCCATTTTCGATGCTGATTTCCAGCCCACACCTGATTTTCTTAAACTAACTGTTCCCCACTTTAAGGTAATTAAATTAACTTGTTATGTTTTTAAGTTCAATTGAGAGTGAACTCAAGCACAGTTTAGCATGTTTAGGATTAGTTGAACTGAAATTCTGTTCTGGTTATTCTTACAGGATAATGAGGATGTAGGATTGGTCCAGGCTAGGTGGTCATTTGTGAATAAGGATGAGAATTTACTAACAAGATTGCAAAATATAAATTTAGCCTTTCACTTTGAGGTAGAACAACAAGTGAATGGTGTTTTTATTAATTTCTTTGGGTTTAATGGTACTGCCGGAGTTTGGAGGATTAAGGCTCTGGAGGATTCCGGTGGTTGGTTGGAGAGGACAACGGTCGAGGACATGGATATAGCTGTCCGAGCTCATCTTCAAGGATGGAAGTTCATCTTTCTGAATGACGTGGAGGTATGGCTCGAGCTTAATGTGTAATATTGCTAGTTGTATTTAGCAGTCATTCACATTCTCGGAAATTAACATTTGTTGGTTTCTATATATGTTTAACAGTGTCAATGTGAGCTTCCTGAATCCTACGAAGCTTATAGGAAACAACAGCACAGATGGCATTCTGGACCTATGCAGTTATTTCGCCTTTGTTTGCCTGATATTATCCGTGCTAAGGTGATTACTTTTTTCAAAGCTCACTTTAATTAACCATCAATTGTTGTATATTCTTGAATTCTGATTCCTATGTTGTTCTTTTCTGTAATGTGATTGGTGCAGATTAGTGTATGGAAGAAATTCAACTTGATCTTTCTGTTCTTTCTACTTCGAAAACTGGTGCTACCATTTTATTCGTTCACTCTATTCTGCATAATTCTCCCAATGACCATGTTCGTTCCAGAGGCTGAGCTTCCAGCATGGGTTGTCTGTTACATCCCTGCTACCATGTCATTCCTCAACATCCTTCCGGCCCCGAAATCCTTCCCCTTCATTGTTCCTTACCTTCTTTTCGAAAATACCATGTCAGTTACCAAGTTCAATGCTATGATATCTGGTCTTTTCCAACTTGGCAGTGCATATGAATGGGTTGTTACCAAAAAATCTGGCCGATCATCAGAGGGTGATCTTGTTTCCTTAGTTGAGAAAAAGCCAAAGCACATCCGAGTCGGATCCGAACCCAATCTTGAGGAAATGAAAGCAGATCTCATGCAAGCAGAAGAAAAACAGGCTAAGAAAAAGAAGCATAATAGGATATATACGAAGGAGCTTGCACTCGCCTTCCTTCTTCTCACGGCTTCAGCTAGGAGTCTCCTGTCTGCACAGGGTATCCATTTCTATTTCTTGCTGTTTCAAGGGATATCCTTCCTTCTGGTTGGTCTAGACTTGATCGGTGAGCAGGTTCTGTGAACGTCCGAGTATTGGCTCTTGTCGGAAGCTGTGGACGTTGATCCTAGGTATCACTGCAAATGATCTACTCTCTAGATTCCGGCCTCAATTCCATCCACGGTATAAAAAAAAGGCAGAATAGCCTCCATTTTGAACATAGGCACACTTGAAATTTATAATACTGTTCCATGTATGTATCAAGGTTTTCCCTCGTCATTCTTTTGTTTTTATGCCAATTCTTTTGTAAGGAAAAAAATGTTGTTCAAACTTGAAAAAGGACGGTTTCACCAAATCCAGGACAAATGAAAGGAAATTTCGTGATATCTTCATCATTATTATTTGACAGATTAAGCTTGGCAGGTAAAATTTTAGATGGGAACATTATCCAGGAATTCAATGAAACTTTGTCCTACTCCTACCCTACCAATTTATAAATTATCAAAGTACATCTTTGGTTAGCTGGACACAGCACATGGGGTGGGGGTCCGGATTCCATTCTTTGAGCAGTAGGGCCATTAGCCCATCATCAAAGCTGGCTCACCGAATTTATGAGTGTAAAGCAGCTGGAACACACTAGTACATTTTACACCAGGATATGAACCCCTTTATAAATCATTTCCCCCCCATCAGCTGCACAAAACACGCAAACGTATCTGAATAAAAATTCTTACTCTTTTCGATATTTTTATATAATAAATTTAAAGTTTAAAATTAAAATTTGTGTATAATATATTTTTAAATTTAAGATCTAAAGTTTAAAAAAATCAAAGAAAGAAATATTTTAGTTCAACGTAATCGTATTCCTACACGAATTAATGGGAGCTTGCTGATGTAGTCAAGAAACGTCTGTTTGTTTTCATTTAAAAAGTATGATCTACTTTTACAGTTTTTGCCTTAAGAAAAACCAAGTTGAAATTCCAGGTTCCATGGTCCAAAAATAGAACAGCTGTGAATTTGATGGGTGGCATGTTGATGTAGACTTATACAGTAATTTAATATCCCGGTTTCCTTTCTATTCCATCTACTTGTATTTTTTAAATTCCAGATTTCAAAAAAAGTTGAGGCTGAAACTCGGAGAAAAATTATTGTGCATTTGGTTCGAGTGATGTTACGGCGGTGCAGTAACAGAGACTGCGTAGCAACGCCACTTGCCTTCAACCCACCTGCACACAATTAATAGCGCTGATCTGGTACAAACCCAAACCCGGGATCACGAGGAAGATAAAAAACAATACTGTATGCTACCAAAGTTGGACCAAAGATCCTCACTTTAGATTCGGGACGTTGACGACTCCAAACCCTAATTTCCCTAATAAAAAAGGTAGTAGATATTTGCGTAGGGAACTGATGCATAGCTATGATCTGCGACTGTGCAGCCGAACTATGGCGATGCTGCTGGAGTGCTGGTCTAACGCCTGCCTACCTAAACAGACCGTCACCTCATATCTTGTCCCATTGGGCGAATTTATTTACTCTGTGTTTTACGTTATAAGCTTTGTTTGATGCTCTGTCCCGATAAAATTGGGTTAAACATGTTTAGCATTTGATTAATAAGTATATTAGTTTTAGTGCCTCAGGCTCAACTGCAATTGTTGAATAAATAAAAGGAACCATTTGCAATATGAAAAGGGTACGGGGACAGAGCCTGGCGCGCTTAACTTGCATTGAACGCTGAAGGAACAGAGTGGTTGCAATGAATGAATCAGGCCGAGGAGGATGGAAACTGACACAGCAGTAAATGCCCAGGTCATAAACCTAAACTGGGTCATAAACCTAAACCTATTGCTACTTTATTCGTAAACCCTTTTGTGATGGAATTTAAACCCACGAAATTCAAAACTCGAATTGAAACAAAGAAATGCACAAACTTGGTGCCAACGCAAAATTGGTGCATCAATGAATGGCCCTCCCCGTTCAAGTATTGCTTGCTTAGCCGGACTTCCATTTACAAAGGGTTGTTCTAACATGCAGAAAGTTTTAACAAAATAAAGCAGGAGGTTGAATGAGCCTCTAGTTTTTAAGGTCTCCCCAGTAGAAACAAGACTCCTCCACTCAGGACATCACCCATTCTGGGATTGGGTTACTTTCTCTGCATTTTGTAGAAATCTGTTCACTGTATAATACTCATGTAACATCCGAAATGAAACAGAAATTTCTGTTGTTTTCATTTTTCAGTAAATAGTTGGTCACTTAATTATCGAAGTGTGTGATTTATGGAGTCGGCCCCCTTCAAAATTAGGGCCATTATTTGTCTCAAAGATCTTTATCTCAGTATATATAAAGAAATGAGTTTGGAGCATTCAAAATCAAGTGAATGGTCCAAATAGATGACACTATGATACTACAATTGTCTTTTCTCTAAATGCTAAGAGACATGGTCAAACAATTAGATGTCTTAACCAGAGGTTGAAAGATTATAAAAACATCTTTATAACCCAAATGTATATGTAATGTGCCTTTCAGTGTACCAAGCTAGTCACCACGTCAATCAATTACCAGGAGAAACACACCAAAATCTTCCCTTTTCCCTGTGTTTTGATATGGTTGAATCATGAATAATCCAGCTCGTGCACAACTAAGATTAACCCATAATTACTTTTTCGTAACACATAGGAACTTTGTTTTCAAATTTTCAAGCTGTCCAACAACAAGCATGTAATCATATCTGTTGAATAAGCTGCAAGGGAGGGGGTCCGAACTTTGAAGAAATTCAGAATTCACTGTTTGTTTTTAAATCAAAGCTTTTTGACCATCAATCTCCCCCCCGTCTGAACCTTTTGCTTTCTTTGGGGTTTGTTAGTGTGTTTCCCTTTAAAAGTGCCTCTTTTTCTTTGTCTAATCAAAGCTTTTGTTTTAATTCCTCTGCACATTTTAGGACACACTTTTCCTTCAAAAAGTGGATGGGTTTTTCATCAGAATTGTTGTAGGGTATCTTAGGTTAATCAAAAATTGATTGTCTACAGATATTTCTTTGTGATATATTATTTTTTAACCAACTGGCATAAAACCCAAAGTTGATATATTATTTTTTAAAGAACAAAGCAACACCATTAATATGATTAATAATTGTCCTATATATTTTGTATAAGATACAACAACAATAATATATACCTTAGTGCATGTTGATGAAGTGTGGACAGTTAGAATTAAATACCGAGACCATAGTAACGCAGGCAGGCACGCTCCAGCTTTTACGCCACATATTTCTCGATGCTATCCTGTCACTCCGACAACTTCATCCCCAAGATTGCAATCCAACTCAGACAGGCCATCCAAAGTACTGATAAACGAGATTGCTTCATCTTTATCGGAAAATTTATTCGTGAAAATTATACGTACAACATAAATTAAAAATTAAATTATAACGATATGAATTTATAGCAATTATAATAATTTATTAAAACGAAATTTGTATTTAGTTAGATGTGAATTTTAAAATTTTATATATTTAAAATTATTGTTAGTTTATTTTTATAAATACATTAAAAATATTTTTTAAATCCCGTAAAATCACCTAAAACATAGTATCAAAACTTGTTTTATCAGCATAAATAAAAAACAATTTTTTTTTTCAAATAATTTCACTTAAAAGATATTTTTCTAAATAATTCTCTAAGTAGGAATATTAAGAAAAATTGACCACTTTGCAGCTCCCATATGAATCAGAAAAGCAAGATCGAATAATATATCATTTCATAGAATTTAATATTAATTCCCTTCCCTCTATTTTGTAAGGTCTTTCATTCTAACAGAAGCCCAAAGGTAATGCTTCAAAAAAAGGTTAGAGATAACAAGTCCCCCACCTTGTCATTAAGTAATACCATATTCCCACCAAAAACTGCACCCAGAAAAGACATAATAAAAATCTACCTTTTCCCCTCTAATTCCATCGTGGTTTATCTTTTTCCTTGCACATGCAAAACTCGCCGTAGTTGCAGTAACAGGAGACAAGGGGTTTAGGTATCGGTCCAGGCAACAAAGAGGGGAAAGTGAGACATTGAGACAGCACCGGGACGCACCAATGCTGATGGGAACCAACTAACACCATTTGTTGGAGTAACCAACTTTGATGCCGAGGGTGGCTTGGCAAAGAGCATTGTGCAGCCTGGTTTATCTGGGCTGTCTTCTCTAGAGTTGCTTACGCTGGTCACCGACGAAGATGAGTTAGAATAATGAGTACCTAACCTGGCGGATTCATCCACCATTGGCTGGATAGAGCACACTGAATCGACTCCAACAAGATCATGCAGGGAAGAAGAGAAAGTGGGATTTCGATAATTTTCATTACTCGCAGACTTGTGTTCGAGTGATTTCACACCACCATCGATTGGTTGTGGCTGTGCAGACTGATACAAGGCCATCTTCCAATCGGAAGCATTCCCATGGTTTACTTGGGGTTGAATGGTATCACAGTTGGTTAGCACGGGAGTATTGTAATCACTAGTCTCATTCAAGGAATCAGTCTCTTTGCTTCGCCTGGCTAACTCCCCAGAAAGCAGAGTATTACTGGCAATGATCCTTTCAACATCGTATCTACTGATGTAGAAGTTGGTCACGGCATTTACTCCCCGAAACTTAATCGCAGCAATGTCATAAGCTTCGGCTGCTTCCTCTTGGGTGCCTAAAAACAAGATTGAACAAACCCATTAATCAAGTACTTTAGACAAAGAAAATATTAAGTTTGCCCATCTTTATCAGGTCACCAGAAAAGCATCATTAAATATGTTCATGGAGACTGAAATCAGAAATGCACAAGTTTTAAAAGCAATTATCATCAGCCTCATAAAAGTATCACTGTTGTCTAGTAACACAAGACTTTAGAGATGTCATAAAAATGATCACCTTAAAGCACTTTAAGGGATCGAAAGAGCCAAATAATTTGAACTATTAACAACTTACTAAATGTTCCAAGATAAAGGTCCTTGTTTCCGGCAACCCTGCCGATGCGAGCTTGCCATCTTCCATGCTGATGATGTCTGCATACACACATGAAGTCGAATCAGTTCATTAAATCACATGAAAAATATACTAAAAAGATGAGGTTCAATAACATTAAGGGAAATAAAACCTTGTAACTCCTCTGAACATTGAGGCCCCTCTCGAGAACCCACTACTTTTCCTGCAAGCAAATGGATTTTTATTATTAAATTGTCATCGACAAAACTGAAACTAGATGAAAATAAGAAACCAACCTCCTTAAATAGGCAACATATTCCTGGCGGTTCATGTTCATCATTTCCTCCAGTTCTTCCCGGTAATTTTCAAGCTGCAAAGAGAAACAAAATTTATTATTTCGAGTAAACTAAGTTATCAAATATAAGCTGTAAACAATTTAATCTACCGAAAAATTTATATGCGTGGAAGATCCCCAGTACTTTAGAGCAGCAAGATCATAAGCTCTGGCAGCTTTCTCTTCCATGTCATAACCCCCTGATGTTCAAGAGCAACTAGACTGATAATGATTGCTAATGGAATTTTCAATTAATATTTTTATTAAGAGAATGCTTACCAAGATAAACTGAAAACGCACGAGTTGATTGAAAAAGCATCCACGAGAATCATGAACATGACAAGGAGGAATAAATAACACAAGTCAGGTCATTAAAACGGATGGACCAACAATTGCAGTCAAAAGAACAAATTCAATTGGATACGGTAAATGTGTTTGGTTTTGGCTTTAAACAAACCTTGTCTCCCTTTCCTTGTTTGCCCTTCTTTCTTGAAACTGTTGTCCCAAAGATGAGCTTCATATCTACCGGTCCATCTATGCCTGGTAGTGGAAATTTGACAGAGGTGAATAGTAGAGAACATAATAGAATGAATCATTAAAATAATCAGAATCAATGACAAGGGTATGAACAGACCTTGTGACACCCCGATACTGGGATGTTCTTTGTCCGAAAGTGTCAATGGACTTCCTATAAACAGTTTGCTTCTGACCCACCTTTCCAGACCCTCTTTTCTTTGTTTCCATGGCCGCACATTCGGTGGAAGTTGGTGAGATCTGCCTTGGAGCTGTAACGCAACTAGACTGGGAACCAGTGCTCATTGACAAACTCAGGGACTGCAAGTCCCCACAACCCATTGAACCGACTGAGCCAGAAGCGGATCCATCGTCGACCATGCTACTAGTCATCTGTTGTTCCACTGAAGTATGTGTAGCGTAGTGCCTAGCTACCCAGGTTTTAAAATAAGGCATTGTTTCTTCACCCATTTGAGGAATTTGAGAATCACATTCTACAAGTTGGGTATCCTTGGTTTCTTCCTCCAATGGCGACTGATGCAGGTCTTGGCAGGCGAGTTCAGAAAAGTATGGATGAGTTTGAACAGCAAACTCTTGTTCTTGCTCCCTAAAGGATTGCTGAAGAAGGTCCAGCGAATGTTGCCGGTTTTGATCCTGGTTCGTGTTCTGGTGATAGTACATGCTGTCTAAGCTGAGAGGCATTATTCCCCGTTGGTTGCTTCCATATTGATGAGGCTCCATGGTTGCACCACCCAGAAAGTCCTCCGGTTTTGGAGACGAAGTAGGTACAATCCCTTCAAACAAAACAAGCATTGGGAAATCAAAGTGTTAGGAGAAAATAAAGAATCAAGAAAACTTGGAGGAAAATGCTTATGAGAACCTTCAGACTGTGATCTATTGCAGAGAGCTTCCATGATGCATAAAGACCCGTCTGACTTAAGTGGCATGACAGACAAAGGAGCAGAGAAGCCTCCATTATCACCAACTCCATAGTAGATTCCAGATCCATAGAGGTGAGAAGACAAGCAAAAGCTCGTAGGAACATCGTTAAACAAAGAAGAAACATCGGCTTCGGCAGCTGAAGCTTGACTATGATGAGGGTCGTGACGATGACGGCGTTGGGGGTCATTAGCCATTGTTATCATACAGAAGCTCACTTGCCCTCATCCCAACATTTTCAATGGAACAAGAGTGTCGTCATTAATCCATGCACTCTCACAATCTGTCAAGAGACACAGAACTGCACTCTTTAAACTAAAACCAAAAAAATGAACTCGTTCTAACAACGCTGCGTGTATAACGCAAACCCAGACATAAAACACACAACCAAAAACCCTTTTTCATAAACTCACCTCCTTCAACACAGACAAATACAAGAAAACCCCACAAATATTAGTTACCAAGTTTTATTTTCTTCTATGTTGAATATTCAAAGCAAAAACACTAGGAAGTTGAATAAGTGATCAATAGAAAGAAGATGTGGTCATAACTCATACATCCAAAACTGGGTGGCCTTATACTTACAGTCACAGTCCCTTAGATTCGACGGGAAACACACAGCCCATCCAGTCATTTCATACAGTACACCCTTCTGTGCTACTCTGCAGACCGAAGAGTATCAATTTAAAATCTAATGTTTTTTCTTAAATACTGATCCAGTTTGGTTCACAGCTTTCAATTCATTCCAATAATATAGTAATATAATAGGGAAATTACACATCTAATCACTCAATTATTTTTATACTTTTATTTTATCTATTCGATTTTTAAAAAATTTAATTTAATGATTATTTTTTATTAAAATTTTAGATAAACTACATAAATGAGTACTCGATTTTGCTTGTAGACTTATCTTAACCAAACAACTAATAAAAAGGTATAATTTTCTCACTCACTTTACATATTCAATATATTTGGTCACTCTCCCATTAACATGATAATGTTAGTAAATTTATTAATATTTAATTATAACATAATTTAAAATAAAAATAATAAATCTCTAAAATACTTAAATCCCAACTCCCCTTAACTAGTGGCACCACTTGTAACGTTAGAGCCTTCTATTTCCATGGAGTTTAGGTTTTTTTTTCCGATTACTATCACCGTCGCTACATTTTTGAAGAGAGGATTTTCATGATAACTGATAATGTTCATGGAATTTGAGAGGGGGTTGGGGTTTGGATTTAAATATTTAAATATTTTATTTTATTTATTTTAAATTATATTTGTAATTGAATATTTAATAAATTTATCATAATTATATAATTTATATTATAACAGTGTTGTTAAATTAACGAAGGAGTAATAAATATATTCAATGAGTAAAATTAAATAAATAAATTTATATAATTGAAAATTTGAAAGATCAAAATAATTTACTTGAATAATGATTTATGTAGTTTATTTTAAATAATATTAATAATTTTTAATTATTTTAGAATAACCCAACATATTTTATTTTTTATCTTATTCAATAAGTCTTTTGTTAACTTTTACAGTTTTAAGAAAGAAAATTATAAGAGATACAATATAAAATAAGTAAAAACGATAAGTTTATATTTAAAAATAATAATTTTATTGTGTTAAAAAATAGAAAAATAATAGAAAGAGAAATATACTTAAAAAATATATTTTTTAATAAGATAATACCAAATGCAAAAGAAATATATTAAGGCAGACAATATTATTTTTAAATAAAAAATTTAAATTTAAATTATAACCCTTATTTTTTATATTTTAATCTTTACCCCCTAAAAAAATACAACTTACCTATAATTTTTTAAACTTTAACTACAACACTTAACCTTCAACCATAACTCATATACTTCTAATATAAAGTGAAGATACAAATAAAAATACGAAAAAGAAATAACCGATTTACACCTTCCTCCGCCTTCACCGATCACCCTCACCGATTCATAGAGAAAAATGTTTTTTTTTTTTTGTCGTCGACGTGAATTCTTTAACACGGGTCAACAAAACCAGATATTCTCAACTTCACAGTGTGATCAGTGAAAGTGAAGGAAAAAATATTTACTAACATAAAATATATGTTACACCAAATGGTTGTAGATAGATGCCAGATATTCTCAACTTCTTCATGAGGCCCTTTACTGTTGTGTTATAAAATATGTTTGATAATGAAAATCCGAACCTAAAATGAAAACAGAAGATCTTAATCTGCTCTTAGTGTAGCAATATTTTGGTCATGTTTGGTCAACACCTACTTCAAGACAAGTAGAAAAGTGGGTCTTGAGAGGCCGGAAATGATGAGCAAAGGGACCCTAAAGAAAACAACCAATGCTTTCTGTAAAACAAGTTCAACTGCTACTAGTTTTGAAATAAATTGTCCAATCTGCAAGTCTATACGAACTGATACAAACATTTCTGTGTGAAAGTGCTGCAATTTAATTCATTTATTTAGTCTTCTATTATTTTCTCTTTTATTCCACCAATATTTAATTTCCTGGAAAATAATGCCGTTGGCACAACTTTTGGGCAACTCTTCTTGTTCATAGTTTTTTTTTTCTCGTTAATTTGTGCAACTTTTGATTTTCTTATAGTGACAGGAAGCTAGATGATGTTAAAACGAAATAACATTTTATTTCTTTCGTTTATTTTTTTAGGGTTTAGGGTTTCTCATTTTATTTTGCAATATGTAGGGATGTTGCATGGAGATGTTCATGGAGGAGGAAGGTAATCATAGACATGGAGACAGATATTCAAACGTCAATGATTTGGTTTGAACCCTTCACAACAAGACCTTGTGTGGGAGGGAAACTTGGTAAGAGATTCTCTTTGATTATATAGCAATGATGACAGAATCCATTAAACACCAAACCAAAGCACTCAGATTTATTGCTTTCTGTCATGAATTAGTGCACTGGACGGGGGAAAAGGACTGTTCTGCCTGCCTCTATTGATCAATTATTGTTTAACTTAATGACCTTGTTTAACGATGCAGCTGAGCCAGGAGAAGAAAGGGAAGGGAAAAAATGGAAGTACAGAACAAAGAAAGGAGGGAGAGGAAGACAAAATCCAAACAAAATCTTAAAGAAAAGAATGGAAACAAGAGCATATAGGCTATGGGGGGGGGGGACTGGACTGGAGAAATCAGAAAGTGAATAATGGGATGAGGCATGGAGATACAGATACCCCAAGTCACCAACATTACAATTTACAACATCTGTGACACTGTAACTCACTCTTTTATTTAGCTGCTGAATTGAATATCCTTTAATTTTTTACCATTATTCAACCAACTTCTCTCTGAAGCCTACGGCTAGTCCCATACCTGACTTACCCACAACCTTCTTTTTGCCTATTCGTTACTGCGATTGAACTGTTTTTAACAGGTGATGACATATCAAAATCTAACCCCTATCTGTCATGTCTATATCAGCTTCAACTCCTCTTTGTTTCCTCAGTAGGAGTTTTCTTCTTTTTGGGATTAACAGATGAGCAAAGTTCTGGTACAGATTGGTTTTGATTCACTGGCTACAGCAACAACAGACTATATTAATTACATTCTTCCTTTGTCAACCTAGCCATCCTAGTAAGCTAACAAAACAACCTCATCCTTCAATAAAAAATCCACAAGCAAACAAATCCAATTGAAAACAAAGCGGTGGGATGGACGTTGTGGGCATAAAGAAAGTGAAATGGTCAACATATAGAAAAACCCTAAAGCCGAAAGAGGCTTGGCCATCTGGTTTGCCCAACGAGAAAATGGATGGGAAAAAAGAGCTATTTGTAGTAATGCTGATGGGACGCCTCTTAAACAAAATCATCCAAAGAGATGGTCTATTGTGACGGCTAATATAGGGGCGGCCGAGGCTACAGCCGAAGAAATTCCTTCACACATCAACTCACCGAGTCTCCTCTAATTGCCACACGAACCGCTATGCTATTTTGTTAACATAAAAACGCCAGGCTCCAAACCTTCACTTCGCCAGCGGCCAGTCTGTTAATCCTATGGAGTTAAAGGCAAAAATAGACCATTATAACTTAGTATTATTAAAATATCACCGAAAATTTTATATAGATGTTCGGCATTCAGCTGATACTAACAGTTTATTACTTAATTTATTATAATAACTGGTTTCGTTAACTGATTTAATTTATTACTTTAAAAAATTAATTTGATCAAATATTTATATAAAAGTGTTTAATAAATATTAACCCGCAGTTAAAATGAATAAAATAATAAATTAAAGTATGATACATCTAGTTTTAAGTATATATATGTTTTATAATATTTTGGTTTTTATTGGGTAAAATTATTTGTATAAAATACTTTTGGGAATGATTTTTAAGAAAAAATAGTGAATATTTCTGACACTTTTTAAATTTAATATTTAGATATATTTGATCTTGTAGATTTGATACATATTATTAATCTCGTATAAATATTAATTCTCTCTCTCTATTTTTTAACAAGTTAATAGTAATTATATTAGTATATGTTCTAAAATATAATCTTCATCATTTGACACAAAATCATGACCTCTAAGAACATCATTTGTTCCTTTAACCACTCTGGCCCATGTAACTTTTTTTTTTTTATGTTTTGTTATATTCTTAACTAAAATATACTTGAGAACATACACCTAAAAATAAGATGAGAAAATAAAATTACTATAGTTCATTATTAGGAGTAAAAATCTTCTGCCCCTTTCCTATTCCCCCATTTGTGCCTTCTTTATTATTTTGCTAAAAAATTAAATTTTAAACTCTAACCCATATTTTTTATATCCTAAACCCTATACCTAAAAAATACACCCTACCCCTAATTACCTATACCCTAACCTAAACTCCTAACTTAAAACCCTAAACCATATACCCTAAACCCTCTAATTTAAAGTGGCGACATAAATGGGAGCATGGAAAAGGGGCAGATAATTTGGACTCCATTATTAGATGTCATATTACAATTATTTTCAAGAAGAAAGTTGACATTTTCAAAAATTAGACTTCGATAAAAACAAATGCATATACTCTAAATAAATCTATTTTTTAATATGGTATGTTAGTATTATCTTGCTATTAAAAATATGTAATTCTTTTTCAAATTAACTAATAGTAATTACAGTAGTATCCGTTCTAGAATATAATCTTCACTATTTGACAATAATCACTTAATTATTATGTTAATATCACTAGTGTTTAAACTCATAACCTCTAAAAACAACCACCGTTCCCGAAAATATGTAATTATGATTTAACAGTTTGGAGACAAAATTAATGGTTAAACTGAAACTAATATCATCGTTGGGTCGGGAATTTGGGCTTACGTTAGCAATTCTAAAAGGTAAAGTTAGAACCCAGGCTAAACTGTGGATCTCATTTAGCAGGGGCCTGATTCATAAGGACTGACGTGCTGGGTTATTGAGCTACTTTGTAAAATTGTAACATCTGTTTAATACGCTCTTGTTAATTTATATATTATTATCTATTTATTTTTGGTTTTATAAATAATTAGTTACCAGTCTAGTCCAATCAGCAAGGTTCTTTTGATTCTTATGATCTCACTTTCAAAGTATTTTTAAATTAAAACTTTGAGTGTATCAGTCCCCTGCGACAAAAATGATTCTGAAATACCTTGAGAGCAGTCAGTTGAATCGAATTGTCTTTTGCATAATTTTCAGGCCAAGTAAGATCGGATGAAGAGGGGGAGACGAAAGTTGCTAAGCTTGTGCAGAGGGATCCAATCCCGAGATTTCCATCACATGCAGAGTGTCTTGAAACCAAATAAAGTACTCTCTTATTATATCAACCACCGTATGCGTGAGAATATTCGATAATCGCGCCACATTAAATAATACGTAAACACAAGAAGAATCCTTGGTAATCAATTATCTAATCAATCTTTTTAATTCCTCTGCATGTGACTGTTCTTTGAATCATCTTCACGTAGAAATGTGTGACCAGAATAATAAACCCTAACAAGTAGGAGTTTATTTTTATTTACAGTCCTTAAGTTAAGTCGGGTTAAACCTATTCAACCGATGATATAAAACAAACCCGAAAAAGGGCATTAATTTAAGTTTATCTTTTATGATACCCTAACCCTAACAGAGACCTTGGCGTTAATTAAACTAGTCAAAGATCGATCGACGAAGGTGACGAAAGAAGCATCTGTAGGTGTTATTGAATTAAATCTTTCCTAGGGTTTACCATTGTCATCTTTTCGCTGCCAAAAAAACATCAAATGCTTTTTCTTGGGAGTTGGAGTATTTTCAATCGTTAATGGATGCCATGAGTAGAGCACAAACTCCAAGTAATTAAAATTGTTATATCTTCAAGGAGCATTTTATTAGTGCTATGCTTGGAGTTTAAACAAGGTTTTTGAACTTAGTACCCTGTGAATTGTAATCATAAACTTTAACCATAATTTTAATCTAGAATTCTTAATTTTAAATTTTAAATTTTTTAATTTGAAATAAAGATATAAAAGAAAGTATAGAAAAAAAAAAGTAAATGTTTCTTTATTAAAAAGCAAATAATTATATTAAAATAAATAAATATTATTAGATGAATCGTAATAATTTAACAAGTAGATCCATTTAATAATTTTTCTTTTTCATGGGTAGCCTAGTCAACCACGTGTCGGTCATGAGCCATGTTGGGACTTGGGGCTAAGTTAAAGTTGATCCAGACGTACTTAAGAAGCGGTCAAACATTTCATTCAATTGATTGAGATTTTAGTAGTTTTTTTATTAATATGCAAATGTATTACAAAGAAAAAGAATTTCAAAGAGTTCCAACTTTCCGATGCATAGAAAAACTAGTCATCTAGGACTCGAGAAGGTTAAGTTACCACCTATTTTAGCAAATCGACCCGTGATCTCGGCTGACCTTACACCGATGCCAACGCCGGCAGCAACACCGGGTTGATTTATGGTCAAAGAGGAACAATCAAATGCCCACAGATATGAATCTGGGCCATGGGGTTTGGATTATTGCTAACACAAAATGATGATCAAAGTTGTAATTTGGTAATATGTATCATGCCAAGTTGGTATTGTTTAAACTTTTAAAGCATTTCTAAATCTGTAGGAACCTAGACAAAGCTGCGTCGAATGGTGTGTGTGACCTCAACATGCTTCAGCGGCACATGCAAACCAATTTTATACGATAAATATGTACTAGTCTTAGACACGGAATCCACCTTTAAGGTTTAATGAAAGATGCTAACCACTTTGTCTGGTCATGATCCTGTCCAAGATCACGGCCTGTAGAAAAGAGTAGCCGAGTACGAGAGAAAGTTAACAAGTACAGCAAGTAGCTACTGGCTAGGGCCAGGGGTCCGTTTCATTTAAATAGAAATTTAATGGCTGAACCAGTTATGCATTTCCATTTAAATGAAGCCACCTTTGAAGAAGAAAACAAACAAAATGGCAGTTCCGATCTTTTATTTTTCCATAAGATACATTGAGTGGTCAGAGAGAGGAAGAGAATTAGCTAGGGTTGAACAAATACCAATGTATGAGGCAAAGACCCTCTTTGGAAAACGTTGGAGGTTGCAAGAATAATAAAACAAAAAGACGATAAGACATGCCTTTGGGATTACACACTTGGTTGAAGTTAACAAAGCCCGAGAAAAAGATAAGATAAAAAACTCGGTGTTGTTTTCCATGCTCCTTCGATTTTGATACCTCTAGGTGTTATTGTTCATATGCATCGTTCTTTTAACAGAAAGAAGAAAAATTATTGGTCACCCCCCTCCGAGAACGCACCCGTGTTTCCCAACGCAGGCCTCTGCCATGGAAACTCGCAGAAAGTTTCTGCTTCAAACTCAGGGAGAGAGAAAGAGGTAGAGGTTGTCATCCAATTCCAAAGGAGTATAATTTGTTTAAGGGACATGTTGGATTAAAATTTAATAATAATGAGCATATATGTATATTGTTATTATAAAATTTAATACGTAATTAAGTGATCAATTATGTTACACGTGTTATAGGTTTTAAATTTTCATGAAATTAAAAGTGTAGATATCATAAAGTGTATTTATAATTTGATGAGGGACAGAGTTATAAATACTTAATAATTGGTTATTAAATCAACTACTAATTCATTATTAAATCAACTATATAAAGGGGTTATGGTCCTAAAAATTAGATCAACTTGCATATCTCTTTTTCCCGTCTGAGAGTTGTGCTACAAAAGAAAACCTAACTTCTTAAAAGATCAAACCCTCTGAAAAATCTTCATCAATAGATTCAGGTACGTTTTCGCATTCAGTTTATTTATCTTATTGTTTTTATGATTTGACATATAGATTTTGAGTTTATATTCGTATCGAATATATATTTTAAATCTAACAGGGCAACTTCAAATTGAACATCTTTTGAGTCATCAACAACACACAGGACGGAATTTGAGAACTAAAAAAAATAGAGATTTAAACAATTTTTTGAAATATTTAAGGGTTTAATTATTTTTAGTAATTTTAAAAGATTTTAAAATTAAAAAAAAATCAATATTTTTTTAAAAAAATTAAAGATATCAAATTGAATATTTTAAAAAATTATTGATAAAACATTGAAAAGGTGTGGAAGCTACCAAGCTAGTCACGTGATCATCATGACCTCAACTTGTGTCACCCTATTATATGTTTCTTCCCCTGTAATTATTACAAGTTTGTTTCGTCTAGCCCTTCTCCAAGGGACTGACTCAGTGACCCTTTCTCCGTAATTTCTTTATTTTCATATTTTTCACGTTATATTATAGTATTTGATAATTAGTAATTATATATATATAGAAAATCCAAGAAAAGCCAAGGTTTTGTTTCCTACTGGTTTCAGTTCTTCCCCTCTTGTTTTAGAAGAGAACGTCAACAGCGACCCATAACTTTCCTTCTCTTTCCCTCCCGATTGAAAATAAAATAGCAGTATTTGTGGGATCCACCTTCTCCTTGCTTTCAATTTGGTACGAAAATATCGCAGGGCAAGTGGGACGAAATCAAACACATAAAAATTGAAAAGGTTGAACTGTCGTTTCGGCCCCTCTGGTTGTAGAAAAAAATCAAATGAGCCCTCACTTTTTAATTATAAATCGATTGAGTCCCTCTAATTATGTTTGTTACTGATCATACTATCACTGATGTTGCGGACATGAAGATATTTAATTGGCTAAATTTTGTTTTTATTCTTTAAAAATATTTTTTAAAAAGTCAAGATTTCCTATAAATAATTTTAAAATGTTTCAAATTATATATAATTTAAATAATTACAGAATAAAGTGAAAAGAAAATAGTATGAAAATGAAAAGCATATATTATCTACCTTTATTATATATTATAATTGTCTACTTTCACATAAAAACTTAAGATACCACATCTATAACCGATAACAGTAACTTGATTTTTAAATGGAATCAGTGATATTTAAGTCAATTATATACTAAATTATAAATACTTAAAATAAGTAGGTTATTTTTTTATTTTTTATTTGTAAAGGAGTGAAGTTGAATATTAGGAGTCCCGACGGAAGCGCTGTCGGCAGAGGGGAAGCGAACCTCTGTAACCTCCGGCATCACGACATGGTACCCACTCCTCAGACCTTTATGGAATGGGATAAAAGATATATTAAATAAAAATACTTTTATTGCATTCCGGGATATTAATTAATAAAATTATTTTTTGACATTCATAATATGAACGAGAGAAAAATGTTTTATAAATATAATATATTTAAAATCTTATTTTATAAAGTATTTTATAAATATATCATGTAAGTTTTTGATTCTGGGATGGAATTAAGATAAAACCTTAAAAGGGATTAAGTTTATTAAATATTAAAAAATCTAAAAATTAAAAGGATGGAAGATTTAACACGGCTCACAGATTTAAAATGTTTAAATATATTTCTATTAATTAGTTGAAAATGAAATGTTACAAAAGAGGCACAATGGTCATGTCCTGGGGGCCCACGTGATGCTATCGAAACGACTCTCTCTGCTGATTGCCTGATTGGTCAACGTCATTGTACCCACCGGTTTCACTTCGAAAAGTTTAAATTACATATAATAATGATAACAGTCCATTAACGTTAATGGCAAAATATTTTATGTATAAAATCGAAAATTTTAAAATAATTTGTGTGAAACCGAGAATTCTGTGTAATTTTTGTACTAATAAAGTAATTAATTTTAAAATCAAAATCAAAAATATATATATATATAATACTTGATTAAATAATTATTTTATCTTTATTTTTAAAGTAATTTAATCTTCAATTTTTAATTCTAGATAAAATAGATTATTTTTATATAAAATTTATTAATCAACTATGATAAATAATTTTAAATAATTTGAGAGAAATGATAGATCATCAGATAAATAATTTTTTATTTTATATGACAATAAAAATATTATTTGATTGATGTGATGTTTTTTAAGTTAGTTTATATAACATTTTAATATCAATATGTATTATCCTATAAACTTACCACAATATTTTAAATCATTTAATGTGATCGATTAATATTTTTATTCACAAAATAATTATTTTAATTTTAAATAATCCTAATAATTAAATTATATAAAATTATATAAATTAAAATATCTACTCACTCAAACATTATTATTATTTTTTACACTATACTAATAATAGATGTACGAGTAGTAACGGATTAAAAATATATTAAAATATAAATACAGATAAAATAAATTATTGCAAGCTAAACATAAATCTTAAATGTTATAAAATTTTAAAATATTTATTTATAAAATTAAATATATATATATATATATAAAGTTTAAAAATTAAGGCGAATATAAACTCACCTTATATTATAGTACATCCTTCCTTTTGTGTGAGAAATCCATTAAAAATAGAATACTTGTCATGATGGGATTCATACAAAACGATCTTACAAATCATGTTTCTCAACATAATTAAATACTAAAAAAGTATAAATTAAATGTTAAATTTTATTACAAATTAATATTAAACAATTAGATATTAAACTACTTAATTGCAACATAAAAATATAACCACTCTTTAATTGTTGCAAAAAAATGATTGTTATAGATTATATTGCAATTTTTTTGTACGGGGTTTCAACAAATTTAATTTTTGAAAACATTTTCAAATGAAGGGGAAAAAAGAGTTTTCTTCGGTATGGGAAGATAAACCTTTAACTTCTTTCATTCAATATATATATATATATATATATATATATATTAATTTATTTCATTTGAACGAGCTCTGAAAAACTCTAACTGACGTTCGTTTATTAAAAATATTTTTTAAAACAAAATCTATCGAAATTAATAAAAAAATAGAGTATAATCTATAATAACAAATATAAGTGTTCAAATTATACTCTTAAATATGTGTCGAGCTATAACCGGATGATATATATATATATTTTTTTACAATTTGACTTTAAAATGGACTGAACTAATATTTTAATAACTCGTTTAAAAAAACTTATCTCAACGATATAAATATAGTTCAGATATTTATTTAATTTTAAATTTAAATAATATTTTATTTTTTGAATAAATAAAATTTTATTATCCAAGAACCATATACAGAAAAAATTATCTAGATATTACAGCAAAGATTTTTGACAGACGCAATAGAAGTGACCGCACAGAGCTCTATAAAAGTGAGTCCCAGAATTTGATAAACTACATTCATTAATTGATATTAATCTCGAAATTCATTGTAAAAATTTTGAAAATACTCTTAAAAAAATGAATTATAATTGTTAAAACGTTATAATTATGTCCTAAATGTGACAATTGAATATAGAATCTTATTGATTATTCTACTTATTATTGCTTCTATAGATCTAATGAGGTTATGGTCAAACGCAATACAAACGACCACACAAGGGACCCTAAAAAGGACAATTGCTTCTAAGGGAAACATTTTTAGAACCAATGAGACTATGGACAATTGCTTCTAAGGGTCACATTTTAATAAATTATACCGGACCCAAAATTTTTAAACCGTCCCTGTATATCAATAAACCCTAAACAAATAAAACCCCAAAGAGGTAAAAATTAGCTAATCTCCCTGTAACAACCCGAATTCGGTCTGCGTGTCGGGTTAACCCGAGAGTTATGGATTTCAGTTTTGAGCCTCGAGTTTGTGTTGTTGGGCCGGATGTTGGGTCTTTGACTTGTTTGGACTTGAGTGTTGTTGGGCTTGAGAGATTTTGGGCCTTGAGAGTTTTATGTGGAGGATATTATGGTAATTATCTAAATAGGTTGAATAGGGAGGGTTTTGGAGTGTGTGTGCTGCAGAGGATGAAATCATTGTGATGGGAACTTCTTTCATTTTCTTCCTTTCAACCTTATGAGAAAGTGAGGCATAAAAGTTGAATCTTTGGAGTTTTGAGAGAGAATCTCGGTTTTGAGCTGAAGGGAAAGTTATAGGGTTGTTAGAGATCTATCTAAAGAGGTAAAAATGTGTTGGTCTTGTGAGAAAAAGGGGTTTTGAGTTGGGGTTTGTGATAAGAACGAGATTGAGGTTTTAAGGGTTTAAATCTCAGTTTCTTGAGTTCTTTTTGTTCCAAGAATCTCCTCAAATGGTGGCTAATGGTTAAGTGTCTTCCTCTTGTAGAGAAAGAAGTTGGAGATCCATTATCAAGTTTGGGCAAGGAAAAAGCTTGGGAGAGAGAGAGTTCGTTTTGCTGTTGCTTGCTAAGGTTGGTACTCCCAACTCCCTCTACATCATCCATTCATGGTAGATTGCATGACATGTAGAGATAATCATGCTTGTATGTTGTGTTGCTTGGTTGCTTGAAAATGGGTCTTTAATGGTAGAATTCAGATTAATGTGGTCAAGGGCTGAAAATTGGTGTTAAAATACTTTAAACATCATTAATATTGAGTAGGAACACTTAGGGATCGATTAGATTAAGTTTGGGGTTGAAAATCTAGAATTTCTAAGTGCAGAACCGTCCTTAGTGCAGGGGGTATCGATACTCGGGCTACCGGTATCGATACCAGTGAGTGTATTTTGGCTTATTGTCCAGGAGTATCGATGCTTGTTTCGATACCGTGGATTCTAGAAAGTTTTTGTATCGATACCTGTACCGAAACGGGTCCTCCCCTTTCTGTTGACTTTTGGGGTTGGTCAATGGTATCGATACCTGTTTCGATACTTGTTGTTCAATACCCTCTTTGGGTGGGTATCGATAAAGGGTGTTTCGATATCCTACTTAAGGGTATCAATACCCCTGTGTAATTTGGTTAAATTTGGATAAAGTTAGGGGTTCGATGATCCTAATGAATAAATACTCACATCTAAAAGCTATGAAATGAATTGTCGAACTAAGTTAAAGTTATAACTCCGAAAGACTAAGTGAGATAGGCCTTTAATATATCTTGTTGTGATGAGCTCCTAGGTGGATCGTTTGTGTGGTCGAGTCCCTGTGTGTTGGAATCCGGATATCCATAAGTGTTGCAACACGTTGAAGGCCATCCGATGTAACATGCCGGGTGATGATTGAAGACTTTTATTCCGATTGTTGGGCGGCCTCACTCGAAGATGTTCGATGTAACATTCCGAGCATAGGGTTGGTTGGGCGACCTCCACCCTTTTCCGAACGTTGGGTGGCCTCGTTCGAAGATGTTCGATGTAACATTCCGGGTATAGGATTTGAGGGCGGCCTCAATCCTGAGTGTAGGATCCCGATGCTGTATGGACGCAGGCCTCACTCTTGTGTGTTGACTTGATTGATTTGTATATGCTGTGTGCGATAATATACATTTCATTATACCATGTGTAGGCAAGCATGCTAGACCTTCATACCATGCATGTGATTTATATGCCATGCTTTACTACTTTGATATGTATGATGTTGGCCGAGTTTGGCGTATCCACTGAGCTTGTGTGGCTCAGCGTTCGAAATTTGTTTTCGTGCGTAGGTTAAGTGAAGCAGGTCCCGTTGAGCACCATCAAGGTTTGGATTTCAGCATCGACTTTGTGTCCGGGTACAGTGATAGGTTTAGTGGGCTAGTACTTTGTCAGACCTATATGCATTTTTGTAACTTTGTCATTTTAATTGAGTCAAATGTTTTAAATGGATTTGTAGTAATTTGGAGTTTCAGTCACTTTAACCATTTTGGGCTTTTGTTTTAAATTAAATGGATTTTATTCGTATTATATTTGGATTTGAAGTGACTTCATTATTGGACTTTCGAAGGAAATTTTAAAATACGGGTTTTGGGTCGGAGGCCCAATGTGACATCCGGGTCGGGGTGTTACACTCCCAATTTTCAACTATACAAATATCATTGTATCCAATCCTATTATATTATGAGATTTTTCTATTATATCCTATTTTAAGTTAAATAATATTTTGAGTATATGTTTTATATACGGAGTTATTAAAATGATTTTTCCCTTTATGGGACCATATTAACGTGGTATGGGCTTCGAAAGT
This sequence comes from Abelmoschus esculentus, assembly GCA_035048815.1. Classification (NCBI taxonomy): domain Eukaryota; kingdom Viridiplantae; phylum Streptophyta; class Magnoliopsida; order Malvales; family Malvaceae; genus Abelmoschus; species Abelmoschus esculentus. The sequence goes on along the minus strand of JAUCBN010000008.1, from coordinate 6,394,556 downwards.
GGCAAAAACTTGTGTGCCAAACTTGTGTGGGAATATGTAAAGAAGAAGAAGAACAAAAAAGAATGGAATAATTGTTTGATGTGCATGCCTCAACTTGTCTTCCTAGTTTCAACCTTGACAAGGATGCTTCGAAAGCATGCATGCATGCCCATCCAAAACCATCGCTTTCTCTTCTTTTTACCCACTGATCGCTTCCCTTTCACATTCGCTGTTATTACAAAAATGGAGAAATTACTAATTCCCATGGTTCAAATTTCGTAAGACGTGTTGAAATTGTTGTGTACGTTAATAGGACGTCAAAGCATTCAACAGTTGGCAGAATTCTTACAGACCCATGAACTTCACTTGATGATTCTGTAATACTTAGGGAGGCAAAAGTTATGTGCAACCTGAAATAACACGGTCCCACTCGGGTACGATGTTTCAAATTAGGTTATGAAAAATTTCACACACTATACTCCCATGGTCTAGGACAGCTAATTTCTGCAGCGGGTGAGTTTAGTCAATGTCTTATGAAGTTGTAAACAGTTTCATTCGAGTAATCTCTTTAAATGTGTCTCGTAGTTGGGTGGAACACCAGCAGCATTTATTTTGGTGTAGTAAATGCCCAACAAATAATGTCCATAATTTCAGTTCAGAGCAACTCGTTTGTTTCCAACCATATATCAAACATTGAGTTGATGTGGAATTAAGACACTGCCTGGTCTGTTTTGGATATGAAATATAAAGTATATAATGTGTTCTTTTTTCCTAAAGTGAACCAACACGTCCACATAGATTAGATGTTCAATCATGGAGTTTTTGACAACTTTTGAATTCATGTTTATTTATTGGTTTGAAACATAACGAGTTTATGGGTAATATATAGGTTAGTTTTATGGTCTATATTCAGGATACGAAGTTAGTCTTTCCGATAGTATAAACTTCGTACTTCTTATTTTCATGAAATAATATATCGGATAAATCCAACCCTCTTCCAATTAAATTTTCTTTTTGTTAGTTCGTCTGATTTAATGAGTTATTGACTTTGTTTGCAGATTCAGTTTGCTGTTGGAATTTAAGTATGTCTTAAAAAGAAAATTATTAGGTAAACCTTATTTACTACGTCATTTATGGTCTAAGTAATTAGGACCGTTGATCTCATTTTTTCCCCAAATGAATCATTATTTTTTTACTACATATATTTAGTGGGTGGGTAGTTATTTAAAAATTAACGATCTTAATTATTTAAACCATGAATGACGTGATAAACATGAATCACCTAATAATCTATAGCATTAGAGGATGAGCTGAGAGTTGAATGAGTTATTTCTTCTTTCTGTTTATTCGTTGTGGCGTCCGTCACGTGGCATTGCATATTTTAGTGAATGAATTCCTGCGGCCAAACCTCCCCAGTCCCCACCTTGGCCTCTCAACTTTAAGACGAGAGAGAGGGAACCGCTAGCAGACATTGCAAGGCAACTGGCTGGGTGTCTACCTCCGTTTCTCTTTCTTTCTCTGTGTGTCTCCAATTATTTTGTCTTTATTCCCTCATAACATCAACTCTTTAAACGAAAGCTAGTGTGGTCCGAGACTGAGCTAAAGCTTAAACCATACTCCTATGAGCCAAACACTTCAAACGAACATTTCGCACTTCAAAATCTACAGTCTGTAGTGCAAGTAAGAACCCAATGCTCCATTTCTTGAATCTCCAGTTTCCCTTGTAGGTTGGATTGTAGGGCGTTTTTCCCATATGGATTTTGGAGGGGTGGGTTTGGAGGGGTTCGTGGGTTCAGAGGCTACTGCTACTACGACTGGTTTTACTTCTCTTGCTTCAGATCCTGAGACGAAGCAGAAATGGTCCGGGTTCGGGTTCCTCAGGCGAGAGAGATCTGGCAATAATGAGGAGGACTGGAGGAGTTCAAAGCTGGCCAAATTTGACGATTCCTCAGCCTCCAAGGCAATATTTCTGAACCAGAGAAATACTTTACCGAGATCTAATACCTCTATCTTCTATGATGGACAGCAACAAATGCTTAGCTTTTCTGCTCCCAAATCAGAAGCTCTTTCAGTAGATCGAGGCGCTCAAAATGTCGCATTCCCTTACTTTCACCTCACATCACCTGCTTACACTAGCAACGCAGGTATATATATGCATATATCGAAAGATGTTAAGATTCTAACATCATTACCTATTCAAAATATCATTTGAGGAAATTATGGAAGGGGTAAACTAGCTTTGACATGTTGGTCGATGCACAGACTAGACATCTGTTCTTCCATGGGTTCGGGTGTTGAGGCTGTGATCTTTCATGGAAATCTATGGGTGGTCTTTGTTTTAAGTCTTGTCAATAGAAAAGTGAGGTTCTCTATCTATTTTTCATCTTCCTGTTTTGGGATTTTTTGTAATAAATCAAACAGTGATTATGGGAGCAAAAGAAGAAATCCCAAAAGGTTTCATCTTTGGTTGGTTTTTGGGTTCTCCAATATCTTTACCTGCCTTCCATTTTCCATTTTTTACACTGGAGTTGCACTGCTTTGAAAGTCTTGAAAATTTGGCTTTTATGCCTTCATTTTTTATTTTATTTTTGTTTTAATCTCTCTTTCTTTGACCTTTACTTGTTTTTATATATGTTACAGGCTACAGCAGTGGAGGATTTAATGGTGCAAACATGCATGGGGTGTTAGCAGGAGCTAGAGGACCATTCACTCCATCTCAATGGATGGAGCTGGAACACCAGGCTTTGATCTACAAATACATAACTTCTAATGTGCTTATACCATCTAATCTTCTCATTCCTATAAGAAAATACCTTGATTCGGCTAATTTCTCTGTTTACTCTGGTGGACTCCTCAGACCCAGTACATGTAAGTTGTCTCTTCTCTGAGAAACAAAAAAAGAAAAACTTTTTTCCTTTTTCTATAATGTCCCATATAATTTCCATGCTTGATGCAAAAGTTGCAGCGAATGTTTCTCTCTCAAAATGATTTGCGAGGTGGGAAGGGGAGAGCTTTCAGATAGTGCTGCACTTTAGTTTCTGTTCTTATTGGCAAAGAAGTACTTTAGGCTTCTATTATCTTTTCATCTTTTTTACCCCAAACTGTGAATACAGAAAACACTATTGAACTAAGCCAAGACAATGCGCGACACGCGCTACTGGACTTCAAATTTTGTTTGAATCAAAAGCATCACTGTCAAGACACTTAAAATCTCAACTATTGCTCATTTCTACATTTGTTTTGGTCCCATATACGACAAGGCAACTTCTCCTTACCCTTTTAAAGTAAAACGGAGTTTGATGAAATTAAAACCAAATGGTAAAACCAGAAATTTAATTTTGAACTGAACACAGTTTAGCTAACAGGTTGGGGCGTTGCCATGCATGCTTTAAAGGCAGCATCTTCCACTTAAGACGTTGGTACAGATGGTTTTGAATTTATCTTTCGGAAACTGTTGGTGTATTTGTTGCTTTGTTAATTTGTTTTAGTGATATTTTTTTGCTTAATGATGTTGCGACAGTGGGATGGGGAGCTTTTCACCTTGGGTTCTCAAACAACACTGATCCAGAGCCAGGACGGTGTCGTAGAACTGATGGAAAGAAATGGCGGTGTTCAAGAGATGCGGTTGCAGACCAGAAGTATTGCGAGCGGCATATGAACAGGGGCCGCCATCGTTCAAGAAAGCCTGTGGAAGGTCAATCCGGCCATTCCTCCGCCGCAGCCGCCACTGCCGGCAAAGTGATGCATACTGTCTCATCCTCCCCAGCATCAGCGGTAGGGCCAACCAGCGGCAGCGGCGAGTCCAACACCCTCGCCATTGCACAACAGCAGTTCAAGAATTTGCAGCATGGTAGTGCATCTAACCTTCCTGCGGCAGCTCCACTGAACAGGTGAAAGACTTAACCCATCAGTATTTGTTAACATTTATCTTTTCCCTTCCTTCTGCCCATTGTTGTTCTTATCCCATCTTCCTTTTCAAAGAATAATAATGGTAGATTGTAGAATTTACTTATCTTCTGCCATTTCTGACAGTGACTGGTCTTGTTTAAATTCTAGTTTCATTGACGGTTGGTTCTCTTACAGAAGGTTGCTTGTGGGTGAAAGAATACACGACACTGCACCAAGACTCAACATGACATCCCTGACCGGTGACCTAAAATCTAAAGAAAACCCTTTCTTGATCCCGAAGCAGCAGAGCTCATATGAACAAAACTCAAGAATCGAGTTTGGTGTTGTTTCCTGTGACTCACTTCTTAACCCATCTCATAAAAGTTCTTCCCTGATCAAGTGCAGGGATTTTTGTTCCTCTCAAGATCTCAACAGTCAAGAAACTGAAACCCAGCATTCCCTTCGCCAGTTCATGGATGAGTGGCCTAAAACCCAGTCTGATCGTTCAGCTATTGCCTGGCCTGAGATTGATGTTCAATCAGATGGGACTCAACTTTCCATATCAGTACCCATGGCTGCCTCTGATTTCGTGTCCTTCACTTCCTCTACCAACAATGAGAAAGTAACCTTATCCCCTCTGAGATTATCACGTGAATTCGATCCTATACACATGGGCTTAGGAGTGGGCAGTGTGATCAATGAATCAAATCAGAGGCAAGAAAATTGGATTCCCATCTCTTGGGAGTCATCCATGGGTGGTCCTCTTGGTGAGGTATTGCATAGTACTACCAGCAGCACGGGTGAGTGTAAGAACACATCAGCACTTAACCTCATGACAGAGGGCTGGGATAATAGTCCTCGGTTAGGATCCTCTCCGACCGGGATCTTACAAAAGACTGCATTCAGTTCTCTTTCTAATAGCAGTGCAGGAAGCAGTCCGAGAGCAGAGATCAACAAGACCAAAGATAGTGCTAGCCTTTACAATAATCTCCTCGGTTCAACCCTTGTTCAGCCTTCCTCTCTGCCTGCTATATAATTCACTCTTATCAACAGCAAAACCACTAGTTTGTGGGAGAAAGGCGAAATGGGGAAGCATGGATTTTGTATGTCTGACAAACAAGGAACACTTACATATGAAAACCTTATATTATTATGTTAATCCTTTTAATTTTTGTAATTTGCACTTCTTGGACATGATTTGCTCCCAAAATTTAGAGATCAGACTTGGTTACAAGTAACTACGCAAACTCAGTTTGTCTAGAATTATGCAAGTACAATTGGGAACAATTTTTTTTCAGCTTTACTTGAATTTATGGTAATGGCTAATGACTAGTGTTGGCAACATTGTTGATAGCATGGTCTAGACTCTAGACAACACAATCTGTGTTTTTCACAGCTTAGAACTTTGTTACCTTTAACTGCAAGTGCCCCCTTGCCAACTTAACCAGCGAAAAGGATCTAATCTTTTGGGGGTACCTTTACATGAACAATAAACTGTTCAAAGTTACCACCAACCAACAACAGTAAAATGTTACTTTCCAACAAACTTTTAAGCACTGCCTGGATGTGACTCTCCTCGAGAACATTATCACTTGCAAGTTGGCAACTACCAATCCAACTACATCACTGTGCTCCACAGAAGGTGAGGCTCAAACAATATTATTGTCATCTGGTTAAGTTTTACTACAATCTTCATTATTTCCGGGTCAGGTTGAGTGTGGATATGGACATATTTCCGGGTCATGTGTATCAGACCTTTACAACCATATTAGAGCATGCGCAATACTGAAATATTGAATCATAGCACCTTAAAGATAACATAGACTGCAACTACCTGATTAAAAACAAGTACATCAGGTAATCCTTTTAAGGATTTGATATTCTTTCACAAGATTTGTGGTTTTCTTTTTGCATAAAAGCTCAGGAACACAATACACCAATTTTGATGTATAGGAAATGTAATTATTTTCTTGCAATTATTACCTATGTGTAATAAGAATTACAAGCTATGTTAGCCCGATACTATGTGTTAAAAGATTCTTGTCCCGCCATCTAAAAATAGCTAGAAAGGTTAAATAGTCAAGTTAGACGTATACTCGTTCTCACCTTGGCTAACAAAGGTAATAAAGCGGGAACAAATTCTGGTCTGGTTCACCTATCTACAGAGGTAAATCTTAACTGCCCAAGCAATTATTTTGTTTGTCTAACGAGAATACAGATACGATCTGGGAAGAACATTCAGATTAAACCTTTAATAGGATACATGCATAAAATTATTGTAGCACCTTGTAATAACTATTTTTGTTCTGCTTATCATCACTAACAATAAATTTTGGTAAAAAACCAGTGAAAATTTTATTATAACTTCAGGATCAATACAACAAAAAAAAGTCAACACAGATAATAATAAAATAGTTGTCCCCAAATCGGGCAAGTAACAAAGTAAAGAGCAGAATCAAAAGGTATACACAAACAGAAACAGATACTAAAAGTAGGGAGACCCAATTAAACACAAAAAAGAACATGAATACTAAGAACCACTAAAAAAAGAAATTGCAAGTTGTCTGTTGATTCCACACATAGTTAAACCGATAATAAGAACACACACATTCGAAAGGGAAATAAAAGGGGACTAATTCTCTACAAAAAGATTTATCTAAGCCATTAAACTTTAAATCAAAAAGTGCATATATAGCAGCAGATATCCAATCTACAACTATTTAATTTTCTGCAGGTCAAAAGAAACCAACAGGATTCAAAGATACAGTCTCCCTTTAGATGATGGCACATGCCATCTAACATGGAAAACATCAAAACATTAACATAAGATTTTGATTAAACACTATCACAGACTACATTGATTATGCCATCATCTCAAGGATTCTTCCCTACTCATCGTCATCTTCCTGCATTTGATGAAAAAAAATCAGTAAGTCAACCAATGGTGAACCAACCAATGATCAAATAACAACAAAAAGCTGAAATATTGAAAACCCACATCTCCACTGCCTTCCTCATCATCTTCATCATTCACCTCGGACACAGATTTCTCAGATTCCGCATCTTCATCTTTGGAACCCTCAGCCTGGAAAGTCATCAATCATTAGCAGCTCAAATCAACATTCTGAGAATTGACTAAACTTTAAAACAAATACGGTTAAGTTACCTGCTTCTTGTTGTAGGCTTTCATGTTCTTTTCATATTCTACCTTTCGCTTCTCGGCCTTGGCTACATAAGGAGCCTTTTCCTGAATATAATGAATTGAATTCAATCAGAAAACACATTGTCGTGTATGGGTTTTGAATTTTTGAAAGTTCCAAAGGAGGCAATTAAATACTAACAGCTTCGGACAAGCTCTTCCACTTGTCACCTCCAGCTTTACCGACCTGAAATACAAGCAAATTTAATTAAGTTAAAAACAATACCACATGATGAAGCTAAAAAACAAAAGCATACAGTGTGCTGGTGACACTTACAGCAGCGACGGATTTGTTTTTAGGGTGATCCTTTTTGTATTGCTCACGGAACTCCTCCCTAAAAATACAAAACGAATCATTAATTAGGTGAGAAAAAAAAGTAAGTCAACGCAATCATTTCGTCGAACTGGTTTTGCTTTGAAAATAAGAAGAGTAGCTTTAATTGACCTCTTCCGTTGTGGTTTTTACAAAGAGCAAAGACGGCAGAATTACAAATAAATATACACAAAAAAACAAGGAAATCTTCTGAGAATCATTAATGATGCGAAAAAAGTGACAGGACAGGAGAAGAAGGTAAAATTACATGAACACAAAGAAGGCGCTAGCAGGCCTCTTTGGCTTGTTTGGATCCTTTGCAGCCTTCCCCGATTTCTTCCCGGCTTTCGATTTCACGTTGAGCCTATCAAAAATTCAAAAAAAAGTAAGTCAACCGATGAAAAATATTAGAACCCTCATCTAGATCTCAGAAAACGCGATCGGAAACTCACTTGGCGCTCTTCGACTCTGACTTAGATTTTCCTCCCTTCATGTTGAATCCTGCAAATCAAAATCTCGTATCAGTAAAAAATGCGAGAAAATAGGTTAAAAAACGATGAAAATCGACTGCAAAATACCTGGTTGGTGAGAGTTAGGGTTAGTGTTAAATGAAATAGAAAACTAAGGGAAACAAAGAGAGAGAAAAGGAATGGATTGAGGAACGAGTTTGGATAGGAATGGCGAAAGGCGGAGATAATAAGTTGGGGTGCAAATTGAAATTCAATTGCGCACGAAATGAAAATTGGGGGAATTGGGAATTTCATGCCACGTCATTGATCCGTGTGCTTTTACTCGATTGGCTGCGTGGCTCCTCATCTTATATGCCTTTCCCAGATTCACCTCTTGCCCTTCTGTGTTTCCTTTGTGCTTCTTCGCTCTCACACGGCCTTGGGTTTCTCGTCCCTGCTGACCTCCATTCTTTTTGTTGATTCGCGTACTACGTTGGGGATCTGGGTTAATTTGGTAAATTCAGACCTCCATCCCCATAAATGTTATAAATCTACGTAATTATTGAGGGATTATTTAATTAAAAATGTATTGTTATTTCAGAATGTAATTTTTGGTAACGTAATATTAACTCCATGTATTATTGAAATTTTTATAATTTATTCGATTAAAATTCAATATTTACTTAAAACTCCCCCAATCACCACCAAATTTGTTTCCTGATTGGGCCTTAAACACCATCAAATTTGGTTTTGAAGGAACTGGTTACTATAACAAAAGTCGAAAACATGTATACTAAAGGATTATTATCTTATACATCAGGTTAAAAACTAAAATTTTCTTAAACGTTTTAGTTTTAAGATTTAAAAGTTTAGTATAGAACGTAAGATCTATGGATTTATATATACAAGTTTTATAATTTATGTTTAAAATTAAAATTTAGGGTTTAATATCCTGAATTAATTTCAACTATTATCCTAAAATCCAAAACCAATACATCTAAATTCCTAAACTATACACCATAAACTAACTCTCAAACCCTAAATTTAAGGCACTGGTGAAAATATTTATTTTCATCGTCAATATGTCAACTAATTACCATATAATAAAATATTTTATGCTTATCATAATTACCGAATTATGAGGACTTGTTAATCAAAAAGCAACTAAACCTGTGAGCTGCTGCCTGCTAGTGCTAGGCTTCTTTTCTGCAATGTCTAAACTGCTAATTAACTAGTTTTAAAGCTCACACTCTTTCTTTGTGAAACTTGACAGGTTCAGCATCCTCTGCTGTTTCTTGGAAATTTGTTGTTGGTCTCTTCTTTTATCGTATCGATGTTTCAACTTCCAGCAGGGTTAAAAGGTTTATTAAAATGTCAGATTCTTTGACATAATTTTAAACAAATATCACATGCAAAGGTTGGTTACAATGACAAATGTCAAGACAGGGTTAAGGACTTATTCATTCTTTTCTCTAACTTGGAAAGTGCTTTACTATAAAGTAAGAAATCTGAACAGGACAGGAACGTTTGAATAGTAATTAAAACTACGCAACGTAATTAAATTTTAATACAAGCAAGCAAAGTACGTCTTAGCTATAGGGCATTCATAATGTCCAGTACAACTTCACTTGTAATCTCCTCTACAATAGCGTTTCCAACTACCATCCCGACGTTCCATTTCTGGGATTCAAACTCATTCCTCCATTGGGTTGAATTAGTTATATCCATTTCCAACAATTGCTTAATATTCGATTCATGGCCGCATCGTTTTCCCCATTGCTTCATAGTTTCAAACCTGACTCTTTGAATCACATCAGCAGACCCTTTAAACTCTTTCCCTTTGCTTTTATGTTCCTCGTCACACTTATTTTGTACCAAGTCCCTAATACAATCAAAGAGAAGCTGCTTTCTTTGTTGCGAAACCGTTTTCGATCTTGACCACCTGGAAGAACTAGACCAATCAAGAACCTTGTGTAGTTTTAATCCGGCACAGCTTGATTTGTCTGGCCTGGTTTGAAGTAAATTCAAGAGCCAAGGTGACAATACTGAGTCCACCTTCAGTAGCTTAGGCCAGAAGATCCTTTTGCTGGAAACCTTTCTTGCTGTTTTTTTAACCTCAGGGGAATTAGTACTGAATTTTAGTGAAAAGAGTAGTAATTATGAAAGGTTAGCAACTTAAAAGATACTAACGAGTATCGATTGGGGAGCTTGTTGAAGTAGATACTTCTTCTAACACTGACTCAGGGCTATGCTGTTTGTTTTCTTCCATGCTGCTCCATTCAAACTTTGTATCTGCAGCAACCTGTTAGCTTTATGAGTAACAGTCTAAAAACTTGCATATTTTGCTGGAATACCAACTGGAATCTTTCATAATGAAATGAACAAACAATAAATTATGATTTTGTTTACCTTCTTTTCCCTTTCAACGTAGAGTTTCCGGTTAGACATGGAAGTGCTGGCAAACATCGGCGGTTCATCAATGTCACTACTATCCGAGCATGAATTATACATGGTTGCGCTGCTAGCGGATGAAAATCTATCTGCCTCCACAGTTTCTCGGTTACTTATGCCGATCTCATTGACGCTAAGCTTTCCATCTTCATCATCGGAAATCTTGGTTCTCATTTTAAAGAACTTGTTACGTATAAATCGTGGAAAACCCTTCTTGCTGTCGTTTTGACTAGCAGACTTGTTTAAAAACTTGCCCGAATTGCCATGGCAGCAGCTGAAGTTGAAGTTAGCTCCTGAAATCAACTTCTTTTTCCCAAAACCTCTTTCTGAAAGGAAAACCTCTAAGACAAAAGGTTCTTGCTGTTCTTGTAGGAATTCTCCAAGTTGCCTCCCAGGCTTCGATGCTCTGCTCTTAGCGGCCATTTGAGCAAGTGTTGGGCTGAGGGGTACTATTAGTAGAGTTAAAAATAAAGCTCTAAGGTTTAAATCTGTTGACTAGGAAGAAAGCAAACAAAAAGAAGAAAATAACACGGACATAAATCTGTCAGCTTGGGTCTGAACAAGAGCAGAAACAAAGGAAGATCGGGTATTTAAGGAACACATACGTAGATATAGACATATAATCCAGACGATCTTAATATTATATATGCAGCTTTTAGCGGCTAAGATACCTTCCAAGAGTCTCCTAGTTTTTGTCTTGACCTGGACAAGGTTGTTTAATAATCTTGTAATCAAGACATCTTCCACTGCACTGTTTTCTACAATGTAGTTGCAGATTTTTTATATAACCATTTCATTCTATTAAATCAACTCATAACGATCATCTAATCTATTTCCCGGCCCTGACATTTTATATTACGTATGGGGCTTTGTTTGTTGTTTGGACACTTGTGTGGTTCTACAAGCACTTGTCTCTTTTCGAATGGTTGTCCATAACTAGTCGTCATTGCTGATAGGATCAAAGGCGAATTGAATGCTAGAATTCATACTGTTTATTAATTACTCAAAAAACCCTGAAAATATTATATATTAATGTCTGAACACGTTTACATTATGAACCTGCAGTTCGTCTTGGTTTCCCCTAACTATAGGACACACAAGATACCAGTCGATGTCATGGTTTAACGACCATGGATTAGTCGTGAACTTAGTTAATGCTCATTAAAGTTGAGAAAAAACAAGAAACAAAAGAGGAAAAATAACGGAAAAAAACTCTCGGCCCTAATTATGTTATATATATATATATATATATCATACTAAAAATATTTAAAAAATAAATTTTAAATTATAGCTCTAAATTTTACGTTTTAAGTACTCTTAACCCTATTTTTTAAAAACAAAATACCAAGAGAAGCATAACTAAAAGAAAGATGATTTATGTACAAAAATAACTTTTGTGTTAGCAAGGAGAAGATATTGTTAAAGGAGAGTGATGAATCTCAAATATGAACCACTATCAAATAAACATGAAACTTATCAAAAGGAAAACAAAATTATTTTGATTATTTTTTATATAAAAAATAAAAATGATCATAAAGAAAAAAGTAGTAGATGTTATTCTAAAAAAATTTAAATTTAATTATAATATCTATTAAATACATAATAATAAAAATTAAAAATATTTATAAACGGATATCTTAAAGCACACTCACGGAAAAAAAGTTTTAATTTAACTATTTTCGCCATCTATCCTTTATTATTTTGTAGGCAAATTTTGGGAAATAAGGTTTCCCAATTAAAATATTAGGGGAATAAGGAAAGTTCAGCAAAAATTTGGGAAATACGCCAAAATGAATAGTGTTCAAAGGAGAACGCCATGTTCTCTTGGCATTCTCCATATTTTATTTATTTATCGCGGCCGGCTCTGAGCCGATGTAAGGATAGCGGCTGGATTAAGGGAAAGCGCCAGGAGCAGATGGCGTTATGCCACAATGTTTAAAGCTGCCGCACTATTATTAAAGCTGTCCCTGCCCCCATCTGAACCAAAGCTGCACTATTATTAAAGTGCAGCCTGCTCCCATCTGAACCAAAGCTGTCCCTGCTCCATACTGCACCATTTAATTTAAATCCATGCTGCAAAATTATTGAAATGGTGAAAAATAATTGTACCTAAAGAGTTGTTTGAACAACTTTGTTTGATGCAGGTGTTAGTGCAGCGGGAATCCTGCTGAAAAGGTGGTGTAATAATTTTTTTTTACTTTCACGTGACTCTATATCTATTTATATTTAGTTCTTGTTGGTGAAATGAAACTATATGGTGAAAAGCAATTGAAAAAAAGCCAACAAAAGTTCATAGTTCTATTGTGATATCAAGTATGTTTCTAATTTTTTTTGAGTTTTGTTAGATTATATTCTAGTTTAATTTAAATTCGTTATATTTCTTGTTATATTATATTCATTATATGTTAATTTTTATTTATTTATATATATATTTATTTATTTAATTTGTTTAAACATGTCCATAATTTTGATATTTAAATTGGTGTTTGTTTTTATCTTTTGGTATTTTTGCATACTTATTTTAAAATGACATCCGGTGAAGGTGAAGTGTTATTGTATCGTGATCCCGAACATATTTCCTCTCATATTAGTGATGAGAAAGTAAGTTATTTAAGTAAAATTATGTCAACATTTTTAATTTTATATTAATTTATTATTATATATAACCTTAATCTAATCTAATTATTATACATATAGGGTGAAGAGCATATGATCCGCCGTCGAGGATTAAAAATTAAAGAGCCTTCAGAGCACATAATTTATTACTTACAGATTTCGGGTTTTTACAATGCTTCATTTCTTCGCGGGTTTAAGATTATTCCTGGCTTGGTTACTGGATTGCTCGAAAGATGGAGACCTGAAACCCACACATTTCATTTTCCTTGCGGAGAATGCACAATAACTTTAGAAGATGTCGCAATACAGTTAGGTGTACAAGTTAATGGTAACCCGTTGGTTGGACACAACAATTATAATGTATTTGAATTTTGCGGGCAATATCTTGGTAAAATTCCTCCGAAGGAATGTGTGAGCGGTTTACGTCTTAAGATTTCATGGTTGCAAAATGAATTTTTCGTAACAGAGAACTCGACGCAACAAGAACTTATGTATGCAGCTCGAGCATATATACTTCAACTCATTGGTGGTATATTGATGCCAGATACATCTGGTAATCTTGTTCACACACAATATCTACCGATGTTGGCTGATTTGAGCACAGCTATGGAATATAGTTGGGGCTCTGCAATTTTATCGTTTCTATACCATGAAATGTGTAAGGCGTTGATTATTATTGGTGAGAAAAGGATATCAGATATGGATGGATGTCTGATTTTATTACAGTCCTGGGCTTGGTATAGATTACCTTATCTAACTCCCATTGTAGAAACACCAGTTGACATTCAATTTCCGCTTGCTGGAAGGTAAAAATAGTTTTATATTAATTACTTTTTACCATATTTATGTAATATCTAGTTATGTACAATAATTTTAATATTTTTGTAGATGGAGACATAAGTTAAAGAATGCAGGGCTTGTTCACAATAATGTTCGAGACATAAGACTGAAAATTGAAACTCTCGGGAAAACTCAGGTATTTGTTTATATATTATTTTAATAATTTGATTTTTTATTAATATATAACGCACTTTGTCATGCGATAATAAAATCAAATATATTTGTTACAGTTTATTTGGTTGCCATACGAGATTCCATCCGTAAAGGCTTGTATACCTCAATTTGTGCAACACTGTAGATCATTTTGGGGTTCAGTTGTGCCTCTAATTCATTTTGCTATAATTGAATTTCATTGTGCTGATAGAGTGTTGCGGCAATTCAACTTCCATCAGCCTATTCCTAGATCTCCTCCTACTGCGGAGCAAATTCATATCAGAACTGGCAAAGGTAGATTTGATGAGAATTGGGTTATTAAACAAGCCAAATTTATTCAAATTTGGTAACAAAGATATACACGGTGGGCAGATGAATTGAATCCAGTCGATGAAAGTGATTTTGATTTTAATTCAGAATACTATTCATGGTATTCACAGAACGGGAAACCATCAATAGTGTCATCCGAAACTTCAAGTCAATGGTTTGAAGAGCCTCGTTGCAGTAAACATGTCCATTTATCATCTTGGGTTGATCCCAGATCTGAACCAACTGCAAACGAAACCAACTTCGAAGATTCCCAAGGATGGCAACCACCATCATGGACTTCATCTATGGAACCACCATCATGGACTCCATCTATGCAACCGCCCCAAACAAATGTTGGTGAGAGCTCATTTCGGTATGGTAATGTTCCAGATCAACCACCAAATTTTACATGGGGTGAGAATTCATTTTCTCAATCGGAGTATAATTACAATGATGGTGAAGGGTACATACCACAATTTGGGTATGATCACACAATGATGGGGGTTAGTAGTATGACATCTTTGTTGTCGACTACTAACATTAGCAGTTCAACATGGTCTTTTCATGAACAAATATTATCTACACCACCTTCGATGCAAATGAGGGTTAATGATGATGATGACCATGATGATGATACAGATGAGTCCCCAGATCAACCACGACGATTGGTCCAGCCACCTAGACGGTATGATCAAACCTCATCCTTTCATCGATAGGCATTACCAAGAAGGAGGCGAAGATAGGGAGATGGCGTTCGGAAATTATCATGTTATCTTTTACTTTGTACTTCGGAAATTATCATGTTATCTTTTAATTTGTACTTCGGAATTTGTCATGTTATCTTTTAATTTGTACTTCGGAATTTGTCATGTTACCTTTTTTAATGGCTAATGTTAAGTCTTTTATTTAAAATCACACATATTTTTATTTACAATACAACATACTTTTATTTAGAATAAAACATACACAAACATGTCTAATTAGGTTGATGGTCCTACACCATAATTGACATTAGTAGATCTATTTGGACACTTGTTTCTAGTGTACCCTGGTGCCCTACAAAGTGTACAATGTCTAATCTGAACCCCTCCTTCTCTTTCATCTGGATCATCCATATTCGTGTGAATACGAGTAGACTTCGGCCTTCCTTTCAATGTTCTACGAAGATTTGGATTTGGTAACCATTGTTCGTATATTGGTTCGACTGGCTAATAATCTTGATTCGAAATTGTCTGAAACTGAAATCGGTATATATTCGCCATGGTCTGCATGTTATAACACGGATCTGCATAGATGTAAGGATCCATACGAATATGCATACAAGCTGCAATCACATGAGAACATGGGTATCGAAATGCTTGAAATGCTCCGCAATCACACCACCGTCGGCTAAGATTGACTTGAAAAATTTTTGGTTCGCCTCAAACTCGACCTTCTACCGTAAATTCTGCTTGACTTGGGTCGAATGTTCTAACTCTCATAGAGCTTGCATCTGATTGAAGATCATTCATTCTGTCTTGCAAAGTCCGCGACCAAAATTGTCCACTGTTTATTCGAGCGATAACTTCTTGTCCCTTGTCAGACCAAACTTTACCCAATCGAAAGTAAGTCTCCCACACAATACTTGCAATAGGGAGATGGCGAGTTCCCTTAAGAACCGAATTTATAGCCTCAGCAAGATTAGTAGTCATATGACCGTATCGTCGACCTTCATCATATGCTTGAGACCATCTTTCCCTTGGAATGTTATTAGCAAAATTAAATACAAGGTGGCCATGACGTCTCAGCCTTCTAATTCTCGCATCAAATTTTGGACGAACTAGTTCGTACCCTAATAAAAGAAAGAGTTAGTAACACATTTTAAAAAAGGTAATTTCAAATAAAATGAACGATAATTTACCTGCGCCTAAGATCTCTCTTCGGATCTCATTGTTACTAAATCTAGTTTTCGCGTTGGATGCGATATGTCGTACACAGTATGTTGGATATGCATGTGGAGGAACCCATAAACTTTCTGCTCTGTCAATTACTGATAAAAGCGCAGTTCCTCTATCAGAAATCATACAAACTCCATCTTCTTTTACGACATGGTTGCGTAAATGATTCAAAAAGAATTCCCATCCAGCAGCGTCTTCTTTTTCCACTATTGCAAAGGCAATAGGGAATATATTGTTGTCTCCATCTTGTGCAACAACTACAAGTAATATATGACCGTATTTCCCATACAACCAGGTACCATCAACTTGAATCATACGCTTACAAAATGGGAAACCTTCAATACAAGCCTTGAAAGCCCAAAATAACTTACTGAAGATTCTTTTACCATGAATTAACTCGCCTCTTGAGTTGTAAGCCGGTATGGTTTCATACTCCACAATGGTTCCTGGGATAAATATTTTCATTGCTCGTATAAGAGCTGGTAGCTCATTATACGATTTATCCCAATCACCATACAATTACGCCATCGCCTTCTGTTTAGCCATCCAAGCCTTGTAATAGGATGGGATATATCCAAGCTGATTTCGGATGGATGCTACTAATACTGAAATCGCAATTCGAGGATCTTTCTCAACCAATAGTCGAGTGTACGCACAGATTAGATCAGAATCTAAATTTATGTGATCTTGTGATAGTGACAGGTTTGAACATATGTGCTGCTCATTGAACCTTGTTACCTCCCACATTTGAATTCTTTGTCGAAAAGAAATTCTGATCTTCCATGGACAATTACTCTTCCAATTAATACACCTAGCACAATAGGTTTGTCTATCAGACTCGGCCACACATGATACCATATGGCGTTTTATGCAGTATTCCTTAACTGCAACTTGAGCATCTTTCTTCGTTTCAAATTGCGCTTTTATTTCTAATTCACCATATTGAGATGATGAACTAGAACCGAAGACGCGAGCTATATATTCAGAATCTCGCATTGAAGAATAATCGACATCGTTCATGTGAGCGGGAGGTTCATAAGCTGGATAAACAGACTGCATTTGTTCAGGCTCTGGTGTAACATAACCCCAAGTAGGTGGATCATTTTTCAGTCCAAGCCAAACAACCGTAGCGGACCATACATCATCTTCTACATGCATACCATTACCTTCATTTACCTCGGTCATAACAGTGTCAACATCATCAGCATCAAGAAAATGAACATCATCATCTTCCGTGATCGGTATAATATTTTCTTCGTCGTCACTAAAATCGGCAAGCGATTCACCCCAACGACCAACCGGATCTTCAGTGTCGCAATATAGCGAGGAGCTCATTCTACCTACCTATTAAAAAAATAAGATATAATTTTAAGATACAAAATCAATCTACCAATCAGATATACAAAATCAATCTATAAACTGAAAACAACAACTTACTTTTTAAGATTTGTTCTTTCAAATCTCGTACGAAAAACTCACTACTCCACAAATTTTACAAACTGAAAATATCAATCTCTCAAGATTTCTGAAAATGCTCAAACTTACAACTCCCTCTACCACTCAAACTTATATTTTATAACTGAAATATATAAATTAAAAATAAATAAAGTACATGATTCACCAATTTTTCAACTGGATTCCAGCTGCATGTACCCCTTTACATTTACTGAAATGTTGTTTGCATGAACCCCTACGTCTGCACCCTTATGTCTGCAGAAAACTGTGTGGAAGCATGCATGCATCCCTACGTCTGCGAAATGCATGCACCCCTACGACTGCGAATAAGCTCAACGCCAAGAAAACATGGCGTTACCCTTGAGCAAGACGCCACCTAGACATGGCGTTACTCTGGAGCAAAACGCCACCTTGACATGGCGTTACTCCTTCAAGCTAGCTCCTTCAGCTTCAGCTCGTGCATGAGCCGGCCGCGATAAATAAATAAAATATGGAGAACGCCAAGAGAACATGGCGTTCTCCTTTGAACACTGTTCATTTTGGCGTATTTCCCAAATTTTTGCTGAACTTTCCTTATTCCCTTAATATTTTAATTGGGAAACCTTATTTCCCAAAATTTGTATCCCTAAAATATCCTTCCTAGATTTCGACCGTCAAAGATATTCTATTCGGTGAAACTCTTATAATTGTTGCTTTTAAATTAGGGTTAAACTTGTATTGGTTTATGACTTTGTATTGGGTTTATGTTGTTGAACTTCTGTTTAGGAATGAAATTAAGTTTCCGATAGAAAAATTACTGTTGTCTTAACGATAATAATTCAGACCAATTTCTTATTTAATGGAAACAGTTGATGTTATACTCACAACAAATGCATTGAAAGGTGAAATAAAAAAAACCTAAAATAGATAATTGATATCCGAATTAATCTATAACTGTTGAAGCTTTACTATTCCCCCGCACCCACTACCCCATGGTGTGAGACAAAAGTGTGATTGATGGGCACAATTTGTAGTTAATAATTGAAGGGATAAGTAACCGGGCCAACCAGTTTTTATCTTTTCAACTAATCACTCCACCTACTCTTCTACCCATGGATCTTTGTCCTAGTCATTTTCCATGCGCAAATAAACATAGATAATAAAAATTAATTTTGTTTCAACTCAAACATAATTCTTATTAGTATCTTCTAAAATTTGTTTCAATCAGCTTTGGTTGAAAGTGGATTGGTCTCAAGGCCCATAATGTACGGGCCATGTTTGGACCATGATGAGACCAATCTTTTGAAAATTTTAATTCTTCGCTTTTACTCCCTCCCCTAACATTTGTCAACGTTTAAACCCCTTTAGAGAAGAAGAAGTGTTGAATTCGTTAGACACAACTTGGGGTTCTTTATTTTGTTGTTTGGCTTATCAAATCTTTGTGTAGAATGTCGTTGATTTCATGGGGACTACAGATCCAAGCCATGACTAAGCAGTCTCTGCACCTGCAGCTTGCGGTACACAGAACAGGACGCACCTCTTTGGTAGGTCTGTAAACGAACACGAACGAGGGTGTGTTCATGTTCGATCGTTTAACTTTAACCGAACAAACGAACGAGCACGGACATAAACGAACATAAATTTTCTTGTTCGTGTTCGTTCATTAAGGACTGTAGTTTGTTCATGTTCGTTCGTTTAAATGATAAACGAACGTAAACGAACGAACATAAATGAACATAAACGAACGAACATACATAAACATAAACGAACGTAAACGGACGAACATAAACGAACGAACATAAATAACATATATAATATGCTAAATATTTAATATTTTGGATTAATTTGATTAATTCAACTAATCAACTAATTTTAAACTGAATTAGTCGATAATTAATATTTTTAAAAAACTCTTAATTACTAGATAAAACCTAAAATTTAACTAATTAACTAGTTTTGTTTTGGTTCGATTCATTAACTCGGTTTAACAGGACAATAAACACCCCTAGCCTATAACAAGGAAGTTTTTTAACGAGTCATAAAATAAAACTTATCAACTCGAGTAACTCAAAATTTTTTGACTCGACTTACTTGATCTAATGTTCACCCTTAGATATATGTGAATAAATTTAAACGAACATAAACGAACGAACACAAACGAACATAAATGAACGAACATAAACAAACATAAATGAACGAACATAAACAAACAAATTACCGAACGTTCACGAACATAAATGAACGAACGAGCCCTTTGTTTATGTTTGTTCATTTAGTTAAACGAACGAAAAATCTTGTTCATGTTCATTCGTTTAATAAATAAACGAACATAAACGAATTTCCCACCGAACGATTCACCGAAAGTTAGGTTAGTGTAAGCCCTACTCTTTTGGAATCAAGAATATCAGCAAACAGTTTCTATGCCCTTTAGTCGAAGAAAGTTTTGAATATAGACGAAAGAAGTGATCATATACGAGAAAATAATAAAATGATTTAATGAGTTACAAGAAAAAATAACTTAAAAAATTATAATATATATTTTTTAAAAGATATATGAGATTATAAATTAAAATTCTTTATTTTGATAAATTATACAAGATCTCGTAAACTTTTAAATTCATCCTGCTTTTTGTTTGATTATTGTGTAGGGACATGCATGCTTTTGTTTCTGTTTACGTAAATTCCAAGCATTTTCACATTTGTCACTCATCGGTTGTTTTGTAGGTCTATCCTCTTTTACAGCATCAGTCATACAAATTTCACGAACAAAAGGGAAAAAGGAAAAAGATGAAAGAAAAAAGGAATAAAAAAGACGGGGTTACTTTCTTTTTTGACTTGCATGCTTCAGGTTGGTTAGTATAAAGTAGAGATTGATTTTTTCCTTTTAATCGATAGGGTCTCATTGGTAAGTGCTACAAGATCTCGTACATTAAAACCTACGGTTAAGAACCTGAATCTATTAGTATAGAATATTTTTTTTTAAGTGAAATCCCCTAGTATATGAAAGAGTGAAAAAAATGCTTTTGTTGTTCAACCCACTCTTAATACCAAAATGGATACTTTACAAGAAAGAATTACTTCTACCAAGGAGAGATCCATAACTTCTATTCAAGCAATTTATGTACCTACGGATGATTTGACTGACCCTACCCCTGCCATAACAATTGCACATTTAGATGCTACCACCGTACTATCAAGAGCATTAACTGCTAAAGGTATTTATCCCGTAGATCCTTTAGACAAAGTTTAGTTTTTAAAATTTCTTTATGTATTATTTTACTATTTTTTAGTTAAATTTATTAATTTATATTTATTTTTATATAATATTACTAAACTTATGTATATTAAAAAATAAATAAAAATTATGACAAATTTGGCTAGTAACAAGTCTAAGTAAACAATGAGTGTTTTTAGTAGCACAAGTCGAACAATTTTTAAATCAAGTTAAATATTATTCAATTCGTAATCGATTCATTCAATAAATACTATTTTCGTTACATATATTAGCGGGAGAGGGAAAGGGGATGACTTTGTAATTTGTATCGCATTTTGCCATGAAAATTAAAAGGAACATGGAAATTTGAAAAACAAATATCAGGTTTTCCTTGACTTTTTTAATAATTGTTTATAAAATTCAGCACTATGATTAAATTTGGAGAGTTCGCTATAGCTATAAGACCATAAATCACATAATTAATTTTTAAATTTTTTACTTATAAAATACAAAGATCAAAATCTATATATTTTAAAAAAAAAACATAAATTATAAATACGATATTCTCTCATAAAAATATAGTATTGAGCCATGAATTATATAGAGCCTCTAGGAAGGCAAAAGGTACCACATTATAGTAACAAAGAAAGACCCTCATAAAAAAAAACAAGACAAAATACTTTTCTACAATATATCGAACGTAGGGTTTATTGAAACACTGTTTTTTTAACTATTTATGTTATTTATATTCGATTTTCTTCCGATAACATTACTTGATTTTAAGTTGTCAAAGGGAATGACTTATTTTATATCACTACCATTTTTCTTGACAACATCTGTTTGCTACTAATTTATAGTTATTACTATAACTAAGTAGAGGGAAAAATGTGACAAGGTTTGATGAAATGTAGGCTATCGAGGTTGCATCATGGCTAAAGACCAGTAAAGATCCAAGAGTTTGGACCAAAGAGCGACGGATTCGGATCTTAACTGTTCATTTTCTCGCCATACAATGTGATATTGATTCATGACGGAACCGAGTCGATTTTTAAGTTGTTGATTCTCTACGCTCAACTGGTTAACTTCGTTTGTAATGTTCTCCAAGTGCATCCTTTTTCGCCAACGGGACCGTCTCGCTGATTCCCGATTCGATATCATGCGTCTTTTCTTCCTCTCATCCACGGAATACACTGCCCGAGTCGAACCTTCGGAGCCATCGTTTGGACTAGCCGGTTCATTAGATTCAAGAAAAGATAGCTCCCGAGTTGAGCCTTCTGAACCGGAGTTTGGACTAATCGGTTCATCCGATTCTAGAAAAGATAATAACTCTTCGAGCTCTTTTCGTGTGAAGCCGGTTTCGTGAACCGGCAACTCGAAGTGATCAACTTCTTCAGACAAGAACATTGGGTCAATTAGACCAAACCGAACAAGAGGATAAGAAAAGAAAAACGGTTTGGAATCAATAGTAGTAGGAAGCAAGAGAATAGGGGAAAAGGGAATGTAAGAAGAGGAGGGAAAGGGTATTTAAAGGTAACAAAAGATTTTGGAAGGATCCTTTTTCAAAATAAAGTTATCATTGCAAAGCAATGGTAAAAATACTACGCAATTACTTTTTTAAAAATAATTAATTAATTAATTAATTAAACCTTTGATTAAAGTTAGTGGTTGGGGTCAATTTTAATATTTTGGTTATTGAGGGAGAAGAGAAGATTAGGTTTACCTTAATCACGAAGCATCGAACAAAAACAGACAAAAAAAATTGCTGCAAAAGTTGTACATATGTTTATTAGAGAGAAACAACAGAAGTCATGTGGGATACGTAGGAAATTTTAAAGGTGGTGTTCCTAGAGGCTGTAATTTGACTATTAAACTAAAATATATTTATTATTTAAAAACAATACTTTTGAGTTAAATAAATAATAAGTTTAATGGTAAATAAATCCATTATCCAGTAGGAACATAAACAATAGTATAATATTATTAGTGAATTATGCTTTATTTATGAAAAAGTTTAGCAGTGGCTTAAAATTTCTTGCTGCAAAGGACTTGAGATTCCCTGGTAGTTTTCTTAGTTGTTGGAAGTTGAAAACATAATTTTTTTTAATGGGAGGGATCTTGGAAAGTTTTCTTTTATTTGTCTGTTAAGTCTTGATTTTATAAATTGCAGGGTAGCCAGCAACAGTACTGTTACATATATTTATAATACTATAGACTATAGTGGAGGCTAACATGCATGCATACGATCGGTTCTGCTACTCATGCTGCTTGCAGTTGCAGGGTAGATAAACTTTTTTATCTTGTGAAATTCAGTTCAACCATTAGCTACCTCTCCTTTTTAATCTATTATGTACATTGATGTTATAATTTAACTGCTTTAATTAACAAGTGGCCTTCATGTGCTGCTACAACAGATTTTATTTAAAAATGGTTAAATAAGGATGCTTGAATATGATATAATATGCCTAATTCCTGTATCCTAACGATAATTAAAATTTAAAGGGTTGTCTCAGTTTCTGTACTTAATCACTATAATAGCAATACATGATTTAGACAATGTAATATACTACTATATAATATTCTTGAGAGGTTGAGTATTCTACCAAAACTTTGAAGCTCAAAATTTCCTTTTTTTAAAAAATAGTAATATTTTTGTATTAAAACATGTATTAATTCTTTTTCATATTGTAGATGACAATAAAGTAATAAAGGACCCGACCAGGATTTGCTTGGGATATGATTGACTCAACTTTGAAACAGGCTATAGGTGTAGGTAGAGTCGTAGGGAGGGTAGCAAAGTCCAAAAATAGTCGATCTATTTGGCACACATGAAGCGTCAACATTTCCCACAATTGAAAAAAAAAACTTGCTTCGCCAATACCCTATGGCCAGGCGTCCCAACAGCACAGGAAGAAGTGCCTTTGCCATCTTTGAGTATTCCTTCAGGCGCAGGCAAACCTGGTGGAGCCACCCTTTCTTTGCCCATGTGCACACTAAAGCCAGCCACGGGAACCCAGGCACAGTGTACCCTAAAGCTGATAAATCTTGATCATATGCCATTGCCCTTTGCTTACTTTCAGAGGCCAACACAGGTTCCCCCCAAATATATTGTGTGGCTAACGAGGAAAGTAACCACACTCCACAAACATCTAAAGCAATGCACACAGTACTTCTCAGTTATGGATTGCATAATTTAGCTAGTTTTGGCAAAAGCAAGTAATGTAAGCATGGAAAACCATGTACTACCCAACATAAGTTTAGTTCAAGATCTAACTCAACTTAACCACAATATACGTAATCTTCTTTAATCCTACATTATGCACTTATTTGTAAAAAGTTTGAAGAAGAGAGGTACCTGACACGAAGCTGAACTTGTTTGGCCAATGAGGAAAAGAACAAAGCACTTTTGAAACCGACAATCTCGAGTCTTCCACAACTTTTAGGTCTGAGCTCAATACTGCAAAGAAACTAATCTTATGCAAATAGAAGTAGCATTTCTTTGAAGTGATCATCTTTATCATAGATGGGATAGGAAAGAGCATGTAAAACATTTGCATTCATTGGGAACGTGTAAGAATACGATACAATATAAAGAATAAAGTAGCATATACTATTAAGAATGTACAATATCATAATACAGCCTTGGAACACTCAACCCCAGACCAATATATGTGGGAGGAGCGAACATCTCCTTTCATGCTCCGGAACCGGAAGTTGAAACTTTCGGACATTTTTTGCACGTGTACTTCTCAAATGCTTCCCCCCTTCTGTAGGTTGCATCTACTCGCATGTTTCACAGGTATCGTCAACATGCAAGTTCAATGGAGGAGCTTTCTGAGTATGGAAATAAGTAGAAGTTAAGACAGTGATTCGGATATTACAGAGAAAAAATAGAGATGGAAGCTTACGAGATTACAATATAAAGTTCATATACACCTTGAACAAAAGATCATGAGCAATGTCTTCCCAGAACAACGTTATAGACATTAAGCAGCATTTGAGAGGAATCATCTCTTCATCAAAAGTTGAAGTAGCAGCCTTAAAAGCATTCTTTGTTGCCACAGAGATAACAGAAGCTGCTTTACGAAACAGCGAGCCAAGTCTGGAACCTCTTTTTGACATAACTGGTGAAGAAGGGCCAGAATATTGCTTGTTTTGGTCTGATAGAGAAACATAAACACAGTATTTTACTCAACCTTATCATGCAACTTCCACTTAACATGATCAATCAACTAATAAATTCTTTAAATGAACCAGTTGTTCATGAAAAGAGAAATGCAGAATATTTGAAAAAGAAGTAAACAAAGTTTTAGAGAGAAAAAAATTGATATAACAAATTGAAAAATGTTTTTGGACTAATTTTAAATATAGGATTAAAAGTAAAAAAACATGCCTCATGTATTGATTCTGTATCCTTGGTACCAATACTCATTAGCATGTACCGGTCGGTTAAGTCGAGTACCAATTTCCAGTAGCATGATTTTGTACCAGTACAAGGGTTGTGCATTTCGGATATCCGAAAAATTTCGATTGATAATTAAACATTTTGTATCCAATAAAAAAAAAAACAGATATCCGAATTTTTAGATAACCAAAAATTTAAGGTTTTTTATTTGACCATCCTATCATGAAAATTTTTAATTTTTGAATAAAACAATCATCAAATTATTGAATATAACAAGATTTGTATCCATAAAAATTTCAATCTTTCATATATAACAAGTAAAATATCAAATATAACATGGTTCATATCTATAAAAAAAATTGAATTTTCGAATATCCAATCCAAATATGAAATAACAATTTGTATCCAATTTGAAACTTTCAGGTATATGATCTAAATTATCCAAAAAATAAAAAACGAATCGAATATCTAAAATTTTGGATCAGATGGATTGAATCAGGTTTTTTGCACATCCCTAACCAATACGGAAGCCTCAGTAGCAATTCGCAAGGGCAACTACTGATACCTTTGTGTTGAGTACCGACACACAATGGTTAAATGTGTCTAATGACTATTTCTATTTAAGCCAAATATTGATACCTTATCCCAAGCACTGATACCCTCTACACGAAATTGAGGATAATCCTCAATGGCTCTAAACTAATTCCAATGGCTAATAATGATTATAAGCTCATTAGAGGGTTTAAAAGAAGTATTTAAGCATCCATGGAAGGGTTTAAAAGAAGTCTTTAAGCATCTATCAAAGAAAGAGAAACAACTACCAACAAGTCAATTGTCATTTTTGCTCAAGTGTTAGAATTTTAGGTGAGTGCCTATTATGCAAACAATTTGCCTTGTGAATTTTTCTCAAGTCTAAAAGCTTTAGGGTATAAACTTGGAGGGTCTTATAAAGGTTACTTATGATCCTTTGAAAGTGGAAGATATTCAATAATGAATTTAGAGTTTAAAATAATGGATGTAGAAAGTTGAACCATTATAAACCCTTCCATTCATTTTTTAAAGTTACATTACTTTCGCTAAAATTTCTTTCAACCCGTTCACCCCTCTTGACAATTCAGTTGACCACATTTGAGCCCAACACAAAGTATGCACAATAATTTCGAAAGGAAAGGCATCCAAATTGTTCACAGGTCAGATCAATCGCTTTGAGTGCGACATAATATGATTGATTGATCAGAATAAGACAGGGGACAATTTGGGCTTTGGCACTCATTAAGCCTTGAGAAAAGAAAGGCCGTGATCAATAGACAGTCTGCTGCAACATTTAAATCTACATAAATCCATGACAATTTGAGGAAACACAGAAGAAAGTGAACGTTAAAAGTAAGATAGAAATTCTTACCTGTTACACCTGAAACAGCAACTTCAACTTCCCCGTGTCCTCCAGGACCTTTCATGTAAAGTCTGTCTGTTTTACCAGAGGAATGACCTGACAGAAGAGTTTTCAATCCAGAATGCCCATCTGAGAAAGAAAATGATATGACGTAAGAATGAAATAACCATGAAGAAGAAATTAAGAACAAACAAAAATCCAGGAAAAATTTGTTTAAAACATCTGTCTAAGCAGTCTACATGATCAAGCTTGGTAAACATCATGTGTCTGTTTTTCTACAGGCACATTACCATTATTATTTTTGATAAATGAAGAAAATGTTGCACCAGAAAGCACCAATAGGGTGCCAAACCTTACAAGATTGCAGAAAAAGATATATTAGTTGCTGCTTAAACGAGGAACCAAATTCAAAAGAAGGCATGCTTGTATGTTTTAAATATCAAACAATTTCTTCATCAGCATTCAACACATAAAAACAAAATAGCAAGTATTCTGTGTTTTTCTGGAGAACTCTGAAAGTGTAAGAACAGAAGCCAATTCTTAGAAATACATAGTAAAAGGGTATACCATCATATGCATCCCGAACCATTTGATAGCCGGCAAATCCAGAAAAAAGTGTAAGCTGCCATAATGATTAGAAGAAGGTAAAGTTGGACGCAAACTGATCTTTGTTGCAAATGTAGAATTCATACACAGCTTTTCACAGAATAAATCCATTTTAATTTGGAAAA
Source organism: Abelmoschus esculentus (assembly GCA_035048815.1). Lineage (NCBI taxonomy): Eukaryota > Viridiplantae > Streptophyta > Magnoliopsida > Malvales > Malvaceae > Abelmoschus > Abelmoschus esculentus. Next base: position 6,367,248 of record JAUCBN010000008.1, on the reverse strand, counting down.
CTCAAACATCATCCTATTGGATGCTAAACATTACCAAAATGTTTTTTGTAAGTTCAGAACTAACTCAAGAGAATAAAATAGGCGGCATTAAAATGATAGTGTAGGGAAAATAACTTTATTTTCTTATCATGTGACGACCAGGGTTGATCATCATAAAGAATTGTTCTAAAGAACATAAAATAATTAACCATTATAAAGTGACATATGAACCAAGCAGCTCTAAGCATCTCCTTCAGATGTGAAGGCTTGGTTGATCATGGAACTAGTACAAATAAACTATCAGAAAGGACCTGAGAAAAGACCCAAACCTTACAATTTTTCAACTTCATAGAATCACTATCTACTCTTAATGGTATTTTGTTACTGGAACTATCATTTGTATCTGTTTCACTGGGAAATGCTGCCCCATCAAGTGCATTAAGAAGCACACAGTAGCAATGATCTGTATCTGTCAAGACCTGCATGAGGAGAAAATATGTAACAGCTACATACCAGGGGTACTACAATTGACAAAGTGTTTCTGCTTTCCATGAAATCCTACTGTCATAACAACAGGACCACTGTATAACCAAGAAGGACGTAGATCTTCAAATAAAGAAGTGACTTTGGTCTTTACACATGCTACACAACAAGCGAGTTCCCACTCCTTGTAAGCTCAATGCCTTTTGAAAAGGGCTGCGAGAGGAAGGCAGTAATACTAGCCTAGTTGAAACACCATGTACGGTGTACAACATCTAAGCATATGCAATTTATGCAATGACATGATCGTAAAACACACAGCTGGGTAAATATATAAAGGAAATAAAGCATTTACCACTTCATCAAAAGTGGAGTCAAAATCATCTATAGCGAAGCAGATGTCTGGATAGGCATACGTTGTCTCTACTTCCTAGATCAAAGTTAGTCAAAATGTCATGAAATTGAAGAGAAGTTCAATATCACCGGGATTGCTAAGAATGGTAAACTTGCCTTCTTTGAGTCAAAATGAAAATCTATTCGGCTAGGAGATGCATAAACAGTCTTCACAACCTGCAGGACAGCAGAACTGAAGGATTAGATAATGCAGCATCGATATGTTGGCATGAGAATTTTGGAATCTTTGCAAGAGACAGTATTAAACGTAGCACAGCCAGAATTCAAATTCTTGAATTGAAATTACATAAATTAGCAATCTACCGCTTATAATAAGAAGGATGAAATCAGCAATTAACACAGATTGTGAGAAGCAAACATTTCTCAGCAAAAATTGTTCAGATTTCCTCCAAGACGACAGATTTTAGAAAAAACTTAGATATAAGTATCTCCTCCAAAAGGTCACTGATATTAGGCTACATTAAGTCAAGGGTTACCTTGTATATGGCAGACAATGGTGTATCTTTCCCCACTTCATGATTTCTAAGGACATGCTGACTGGGAAAAGAGGAAAATAACTCAAAGTTCAACTTTAATCATAATCTAACATGGTGGTGCTATCAATAAAAAAGAAGAGAAAATATAAATAAATCCCATTTCTTAAACTTACATTTAGAGTAAAAAAAGTTAGTTCACCAAGGGGGAAGAGGGGAGGAAACAAATAGACGCTTTTAAGAGTAACAAAAAACAAAACACGCCATTTAACTCTTGGAAAGTATCAACCCCCGTTACAATGTAAAATCATGAAGCTGATATTCATGAAAATAATAAGAAAATCACAATGTTGCAGAGACAAGACACAGGACAATGAAGTAAAGAAGTTACCTGCAAATCGCTACTGTTACAGAGTACGAAGTATGGGCAATCATGTTCAAGTAAAACGAGCGCCTCCAGTCCACCTCTGATAAACTCTCACCAACTAACTTATCCAAGTCCAACTGGTTCATATAAGTACAGAAAATTATATCTAACATGAATTAAAGATAGGCCACAATTTTCATCCTGAAATTTCATCCTGGCTACATCCTTGATTATAACAAAATGCTAAGAAAACTACTTAAGCAAAAAAGAATCAATCAACTTAAAAAAGAAACTACATTCAAATTCAAGTTGGTTTTGACGTTGTTTTACCTCAGGCGCCCACCTGCGTACAAAGTAAGGAACAACACCGTTCTTATCATTAAAACCAAGTTCCCCCTGCAGCAGCGAAATTGAAACAATTAGCTTAGTTCTCTCTCTCCCTCTCTCCCTCTCCCTCTCCCTTTTAAAAAAAAAAAAAGTAGAAACAAAGTCGATACCAATTTTCTCACGAAAAATAAGAGATCGTCATCGTGGCGTCGTCTGGATTCCTTACCCCGAATGAAATACAGATCGAAGATATCGTGCCAAAATTGATCGTCCATTTCAATGTCGGAAGCATCTTCTTCGTCCACCACTATTTTCCCCAATAAGGTCGAGTGCGTTCTAACCATGCTAAGTAAATCAAACCTACACCAAACATTAAAAAAATATCAAGATTCAAAAAATTAATAACTAACATTGCCACTGAAACCTTAATCTTGAACCCGTTCACCTGGAAGGTGTTTCTTCTCCGACGCTGAGCATGTCTTTTCCTTTATTTTTCGGTTGACGAGATGCGGTTTTCCGATTTAATGTGCCGTTAAAATAATTTTTTTTAAAGATTTAGGAGAGTGGTGTGAGAAAATTTTAGGGCGAAAATAAAACTGGCGCGACCTTTATCCGATAAGTTAGTTGTCCAGTTACGTGCCGAGAGACAATATATAGATGCGACTTTCTTTATTCTTTTCCCTTCGGTTGAAGCGGTAAAAGTTGGGCCCACTGCCAGGCGCCAGCTAGGATCAACCATACCGTGTCGGATTGCATAACGGATCTTTTACTGGGCCCTTATTATCTGATCTACTGGACCCAGTTCTAGGTAGAATTTAATTGAACTACTAATCACAATATTTCAATTTCGGCTCAACCATTGTCCATAAGAAACTCAAACGGTCCAATTAGACTAATCTAGCATTACACGTATGCACCTGATAAATCTTTTTTTAAAAAATATAATTATTGAAGTGTCATTATATTTCTTATAACTATTAAAAGGGTAAACTACTCTAATGGCCACTCAATTAATTGGGTATATCTATTTTGATTACTTAATTATCGAATTTGTCAATCAAACTACTAAACTTATTAAAACGACCTATTTTGATCACTGTAATTAAAATTATGGAGTGACAGGCTGATGACATGACAATTGGTGATAAGAAAGGATTGAAATTTGAAAGTAACAACACAGAAAGAGAGAGGGTTGGGGTAAAATAGAAGGTGTTTCCAAAGGTGTTAAAAGACTTTGAATTATGGTGGTGGTTTTAATTATTATTATGATAAATCTAATTTCCATGTTTAATTTCTCTTATACATGTATATATACTATATTTCTCTGATTTGTAGTGACAAGGCTATGGATTTTGGTTCATGCAGGGAGTCGGGGAAAGTTGATATTGATGAGAACTGTGAAGGAGTTGGCAAAGAAGAGTGCTTGATGAGAACCCTTGCTGCTCATGTGGATTAGATTTATACTCAAGAATCACAAGCCATGAAGTTGAATCCCTGTAGTAGAAAAATATAAATACCAACACCATGCATTGAGATATACTGTAACACCCGAAATCAAAAAGAAAGAAAAGAGAGAAAAGTGTGGTTGTAGGGTTTCAAACCCACAACCTTTAGTCCTTTAAACCAGTGATCTAACCAGCTGAGCTAAGCAGCTTTTAAGTTTATTTCTGCGACCGCTTGCCTATAACTTAATCTTGTATCGGGTAATAATAATATTACTAGATTCGAATACATCTGTTGGTTCAGGTTAGAACCATTTGAGATCAAAAAAATATACCCAGACCATTCGAACAATTCTCTCCCTCACCACACTCCGGCCGCCGCCTAACTCATCCACCGCCACGCCGTGCCGTGCACCGCCACCACCGGAATACTCGCCGTCGCACCCTGAGCCGAACCCCTCACCTGACGCGCGCGCCCGCCGTCGTCTCCGCCACGAATCGAGGCTGGAAGTTTCGTCGGGGGTTAGGGTTAAGCCCCTTTCTTTTTCGCTTGATTCCGGCCGCCGCTGATATCCATCCGGCGCGTCGACCACTCCGCCTTGCTCGGCGTTCTTGGGCGACCAAAACCCCTCCGTGACCGCCCCCGTTCGCCGTCGTTCAGCCCCTCGCCGGAGGCCGAAGCCGTTCGGGTAAGTTGGGTAAGTTAAACACTCTTAACGGTTCGATTTATGTTTTTCTTGGCCTGATTCCGTTGCTATGGAGTGAGATCTGGAAAATCCGAACTCTGAGGGATGTTTCCGACCGTTTTAGGCCGCGCGTGGGCTCCACGCGCCGTCACGGGCGATTTCCGGTCACCGTGGACGGCTGCCGGGAGCCAGCTGGTCTGAACCGGTCCGAACCGAACCGAACCGGCCCAACCAGACCCGACCCATTGACCCGACCCGACCCGTTGACCGACCCGTTGACCCGACCCGACCCGTTGACCAGTGACGTCAGCGTTGACTGCTGACGTGGCTGCTAACGTCAGCGTTGACTGCTGACGTGGCAGTTGACGTGGCTGCTGATGTGGCAGCTGACGTCAGTGTTGACTACTGATGTGGCAGCTGACGTCCGCGTTGACTTTGCTGACGTCAGCGTTGACTTTGACCAAAAAGTCAAAAATTTCAAAAACCCCTATTTTATGTTTTTCGACGTCCTGAGTCCATCCGTAAAGTCCGTTTTTTGAAATTCAATCCCGAAAGCCTCCAATTTGGACTTTAAAGTCTTGAGTCAAACTTTTCTTCTAAGTTAAGTTAAGTTCTGAGTTTTAATCTGGGTCTAATTTCGATACCTGATTACTTGTAGGATCTCATAGTCCTCCCGACCGAGTACCGACCCAGTCTGGTTCCTCCCGGTTCGACCCGACTCGTGATCCGATCGTGACCCGTATGTATTCTCCTCTCTAGTGAATAAACCCTGTATCTAGATTCCTGTATTGATATAGAACTTTATTGTGTACCTATAGGGTCCAGTACTGCTGCAGAGCGAGGCTCAGCCGCCCAGTAGATCACCTGTGTGCTTCTACTCTTTTGAGGTGTGTTCCCTTACGTGCTATGTATATTGTGTATCATTGTTTTTCTGTTTTTACAAACCAAGCATGTACACTTGACTATCTCTGGACTTTACCTTGACACACATGTTGAACTTGATCACATTCTGTTTTGCTATATGCCTGATATATTATACATGACATGTCCTGATTTAGCATTACATGATATCTGAATAAATATTGCCACTGCCATCATTATACCTGTTATTACTGCATGCCTGTCACTTTAGGTTTGGGGATGATGAGTATTGCCTGTTATTCGGTTCAGCCTTGATCCAGCTGGTAATTCCGACCTGTTACGGTTCCTAGCTACGGTTGGGGTAATTCCGTCCTGATATCGGTTCCCGTGCTATAGCCGGGGTAATTTCGTCCTGTTTACGGTACCTTTACCCCTTTGGGCTTAGGTTAATGCCTGTACTAGACATTGTTCTGGGGAACCGTATCCTGGTGATCGGATGAGGGTAGAATATCATGTCATGCATCTCATGCATTGTTTTTCTGATATCATTGTATATTGTTTTACCTATGATTTTTATGCACTGCTGGAACACACTGGGCTCCATAGCTCATACTTGTTTTCTTCCCCCTTTCAGATATCCGTAGATAGGCAACCCGGATTGGCACTCGGAGGATCTACACCTCCCAGATCATATTTTGATGTAATGCTTGTATTCTCCGTGTTATTAGTTATGGTGACATGTGCCTTTATTTTGTTACTAGTATGCCTATATTTTGTTACTGGATAGTTTTTAACTCATCATGTTTTATTACCGTGATACAGATTGTTTATGAACAATGTTTTGAATACACATTACCTTTGAGATTAACAGGTTACTATGATCATATGAATTATGGTCGATTTCATGAATTTGATGGAACTGTTATCTTTACAGGATATTTTGATTTTGGTTAAACTTGTATTTGTTTTATGTTCGTTTCAAAAAAAAAATGTGTGACTACTTTAGGTCGGGCTTTTCGCATAGGCCGGTCTAGGGGGTTACATATACAGCAATAATGGAAATACCGAGTATATCTCCTAAAGACCAATAACAACAAAAACCAACTTCATGAACCTCAACAATTTATTTGCACGAGATAAACAGGCATACAGAGCCATTCGATACAAGCAAGTTCAGTAAAATTTAAGTGTTTCCAGGACAAGACTGAACAGATCAAGTCAAGCAGGAAATAGAACCCTGCTGCCATCCAAGATGTGTAAGTACAAAGCAAGACAAATGGTGACAATAACAGAAGACTTCGCACCAACATATCTTATAACATCCAATCCCCTTTGTACTGCCTCCTTATGGACTATGTGAGTGCTTCTTCTCAAGCCATCTGAAAGCTTCCACGATAGAAACTCCGCAAGGGACCTGATTGTTTCAAAGGTAACTCTCCCAGTCACATCAACCACAAACTTCCTATTGCTGGGAATTGCCAGAGTGGATGAGACCTTATCAACCCACCCATTGTTATCAAATGAGCTTCCTTCTTCCACTCCTTTTGAAAGTACTTTGTTCTCGAAGCCGTCTCTCATTCGACCTGCATCACCATGATTAAGAATTGAACTCGAGTTTGAGTTTGAACTTGTTAAAACTACATGTGTCGTTTCCACCAGAGTTGCAACAGCTCCATTACAGACGGAGACCAAAATGTCTCTCACATTGTTTTGATGCTTTGGATTAGTCATCCCTGCAAACATCTCGTCATAAGTATTAATATCCGCCGTCTTGTCAAGATATGCTGCAACAGCCGTGCTTACAAATCTTTGTATGCAATCGGCGATTAGCTCTTTAGACTTGTCATCATAAAGCATGTTAATCCATTTAGGCATATCAGATGGACCACCATTAATTTCTCCAGCGTTTGAGTAAAATCCCAGCACCAGATTCCTCGCAAAGCTGCCAACGACAACAGATGCAAAACCAGTACCAGCAGTAGAAAAGATCCTATCCAATACCCTGTCAGTGGCAGTGCACCTGGAATTCCCTGAACCCGTTTCCAGTTCAACCCCATTCCCTGATTCTAACTCGTAACCTCTTAAAACCCCAACTGTTAAAGCCTGGGTAACCCTGCTCAAAGATTGGAAAATTTCCTCTGAAGTCCCGATCTTTGAAATTTGCCTCAAACTATTTGGAATTTGATCAGAATCTGATTGCATGAACTCCCTCAAGTCCCTGGAAACGACATGGAACGTCTCTGCGGAATCCGATACTAATTCAGCTAACAAAACCAGGGCTCGTAAGAACTTCAAAAACCTTTCCCTTTTCTTCACCACAGAGGGTAAATTATACACCTTGTAAAACCCATAACCGGAGACTCCGCATATAGCTAACCCAATAACCCATTTTTTCTTCCTTGGCGAGACAGTCAACGCATTGTTCACCAATTGTCGATCCATTGACCAAGAGCAAAACCTAGAGGCAGAACTACAAGAAAAGGAACCCAATGGCCTTTCAAATTCGAAAAGAAGAGGATAAGGATTCAAAGGTAGAAAAATCTAGGGTTTAGGGTCGTTCCAAAATAAAATGTAGATGAGAGGATTTAAGAGCAGGTATTAAGAGCGGGATGGACAAAGGACATTAGTTAGGTAAAAAAGCAACATTTCCAGCTTTTCTTATTTATTGCAGATTGGTGTTGAATAGCGAGGCTTCCAATTAGAATAAGAAGTTAGTTGCATGTAGCAGAGGAAATCGACATACAGAAGAGCAATTACACGTTTTTTCCGCTTTTCGTTTCATTTTTTTGATCTCAGGCAAACAGCGAGTCATCATTCTTCTGTTTCTCAACCATATTTTCACTTTTCCAAGACGCTGGGGGCCTGCTTTCTCTCCCTATAAATTATATTTTCTTTGCCATTTCTAAGGAGGGGTGCGGAAGTTGGAAAGCAGTAAAACCACCAAGCTTTCTAATTAATATAATCTTTATCACAGTTGATCAAGCCTCGTCTTGATTAACATAATCTTTAACAGAAAGATTAAAAAAATACATGAATCGTTATCTCAAGTTCTAAAATGGAACTTTTAACTTACAGATGATCTGTACAAATCTGGAATCTCAATCAAAGAAAACAAAGAAAAAGTCAGTCTCAATGCTTCTGAGTTCTGACTCCTTTTACATGTCTGTCTATGAACATGGGCAATCATCCTTTTACATTGCGCTTCTTTACATCCAAGAATTCAATGCACAATCGGTACAGAGGACAATTGATTGATCACTCATCATATGCAAACGAGCTTCCAAGTTTCGAGACACGTCCAGCACCTTCAACCATTGCACTGCACCGATCATGCTGTCGGTGTCCATCATCCCATCAAACTAAACAACCTTTTGGTTCCATCTTTGATCCAACAAGAAAAGCTTACGCCCAGCTGAAATGCTGAATCAAATCTAATGTTTATGTTTTAGAAGTTTCAGATCCTTTTAAAACCAACTTAGCACGTATGCTACCATCATCAGAATCCTCAAGATCACTGAAAGAAATATTTTCTACATCCTCCGGACGAAGTGCTACCCCTTTATGACCCCCAAGTTCAGGACCCTCATCTTCTGGCCAATCAATCTCTTCATCATCAAAATCTGGAATCCATATTTTTGAGGGTGGACCAGCCAGATTACCCTTATCCTCAGTATTAGACACCTGTTTCTCCTCAACAAAAGATGTGTCTACAAATGACATTTCAGCACTTTCAACTGGATGCTTCTCAGTCTCATAGTCTGTTGGGAAGCTAGATGCAGCTTCAGAAACATAAGTCTGAGGTGACATGGTTTCAAAAGAAAAATAATTGGAGGAATGAATAAGATCGTTGTGCGCTCTACTATTGATGTCTTTGTGGTAAGTGCTTCCTTCATACCACTCAGTTTCAGGCATTGTTTGCTTTTGCAGCTCCTTCATCCACAATGCTCTAGCTTCCATTACCTGCCAAAAACAAATTAGCCAACAAGAGAATTAATCAACATTCTACATGTTAGCTTAATAACTGCTGAACTATTGTACTGAACATAGTAATATGTGAAAAATGAGCATATAAAGTATATCTCATGAAAAACTACACTTATGCCAAATAAATCTTATTAGTAATTCTAATAACCATAAGAAAATTTCCATGAAACTGTATGAAATGACATGCTACTTTACCGAGCGCATAACAAGTTCAGCTAAGACTGAGAAGTTATGGAGAATCCATAACCAGTTTAGAAGACAAAATTATAAGCACAACCTTCTTGACAAAGCAGAGAATTTTTTTAGGGAAATAATGTAACACTTCTCTGGCATCTCTGTACATCATATATGACTCAAGAGCCATGGAAACCAAGCTCAAAGGTTGATGCAAGGGGAATGTACAAAAAAAAACTTCTAGAAACTCAACGAAATTTCATATCAATTATCCGACTTTGCAATATCTTCTATTTCCATATTCATATCGAGATTTAAAAGTTTAAATCTAAATTTGTAACCTCAGCCAAAAAGCAGAAACATATATTAGTTGGAAGCTCAATTAGGGAACAAGACTATCGAAGCCCCTTACGGGATACTTCCCTGTAAAAGAAAATTTTAAATAGCTTGACAAAGTAATAAAAATTCTTGAGCCTCTTATGATATTATGCCTATGAGAAGTCACTTACCTTAGGTGTAGACAGAACTTCTGCATCGGCCTTGTTAAGTCTTGAATGCAGAAGAACAAAATAAACTTTCCAGAAGTAACTTTCACTCATGTGGCACGGAAAAAGTTCAATCCTCAGAGCTGCAAGTCTTGGAGCAAGATATTCAATAGCCATGGCATGGTCTTGTTGGGAAACCGACATATCAAAATCTATAGCAAGGAAACAAGAAAAAACAAAAGCTTAAACTCTTGTTGTCATTTTAGAAACCTATACATAATAAATCATAAAATAATCAAAATGAAACAAAAAAATACAATCAAAATAAGCAAGCCCCAAAGGCAAAAGAATACATGAACAACTTGTCAGATTGAGCAAGGATAATATAACCAATCTTATGCATCTAAAATTCAAGTATAGATGGCGGATCTTGATCAAAATTGCAAATAGAAAAATGTTTTTTCAGCCAAATCACTAGATGTCAGAAGCACACACCGATGCAATGGTTCAAACTGCAAACCGATAGAATAATGTCAAGGGCCACAGACAACACTAAGGACATTCATTTTTAATTATAATGAATGAACTCCTTTGTTTTATGATCCCCAAATATCAAAAACTTCTTAAAACATAATCAATGGCTTATGTGGTCAACTAGGAAAATCTGAAAAGCAAGAATTTCGTGGCAGAGCAACTAGATAAACAATCAAATTGAATTGCAATACTAATACAATGAGATCAAATTTATCTATGACTAACGAAGAAAATTACCATCCAAGTCTTCATCAGGATCAAGAGAGAAATCCAACCATGTTTCTGGGTGATGAGCAATATTCCTGGCAAACGCCAATACCTCATCCGTGATCCCTACCACATCGAACTCCTCCTCCTCCACACTTCCATTTTCCATCTCGTTCTCTTCCTGGTTTTCCCCCTTTCCAAACGTTAAATAGTCCGATGCCATCTTAGACAACGTTCCCCCGATCTCAGCAAAATCATCTGTAATCCCCGCAACTGCCGCCGAATCGGATGGATCCTCTTCGTCCCGTGAGATAGGTTGATCCGAAAGCTCAGATTGATTCAAATTAGAGAATGATCGATCATTTGATTGGCCATTGAATTGCGTTGATGAAGGAGGCAGAGGAGGTGGTGGCAGAGCGAGAAAGGAAGCGACACCGAAGAGCTGGCGCGTGAAGCTATCTTTAAGTTGGGTTAGATCTTCTTTGATGCCAAGCGATTGGAGTTCGTCTACTTGTTGAGGGGACACCGATTGTTGTTCCTCCTTCGCTTGGGTCCCCTCGTTTGAATGAGCCGATGGTTGAGACACGCGGATTACGTCGTCATTTTCCTCATCCCTTGAAGAAGCTGATTCATCATCGTCCTCGTCGAGAGTGAGGGAATCCGCCAACGATCGAGTTAACCATGACATTCTTCTTTCTTTTCTTTTCCTTTCCTTTCCGTTTTTTTACTTTCTGGCCTTTTGGATTAGTAGGGGTAGAGGGTGAGAAAGTGATGGTTTGGTAGTTTAAAAAGGGTGGCCTTATTCGATTAATTAATTAATTTAATATTTTGATATTAGCGTGGCGCCTGGCGGCAATCGTATGGTGTGTAGACCCACCCTAAGCACATGTAGGATCTGGATGTAGATTTATAATCCTTATTGGTAATTCCACGTAAGCATGAATAGGTTTTCGTTGGCACAGTGTTTGTTCACTGGCAGAGTCACTGCTGTCGCGGTATCTTGTTCTGTTAGTGTTGTTGGTTTGGTTCCTTTCCTTTCTCATTTTCAAACGAATAAGAATTACAAAACCTAAACAGTTTGTATATTTGCTTACGGAATATACTGGGCTTCGACCCTCCCTCAGCTTCTTGTGGGCCTTTCTTCGTTATCGTATTATTTTCTAATGGTTCATTCATTGGGTCTAAACTCTAAAATAAAAATTAAACCATTTTCATCTAACTCGATCTAGGGTCAGTCTTGAAATTTTGGAGGTCGAAGATAAACTAAAAATTATGCCATTAACAATAAATATTAAAATTTTTTAAATTTTAAGAGTTGTTTTTAATAACAAATATTTAAAAAATAACTTTAAGAATAAACCAAACAAGTATTAAAAAAAATTATTTTAAGAGTACGCCCTTACCCCTTAATAATAAATGTTGAAAAAAATGGGTTTCTAATAACTGGTATTGAAAAATAAAACTCTAAATAACGAGTATTGAAAGAATTAGAACCTAAATAATAAATATTAAAAAAATAATTTATCCCCTTTTTATACTAATACCTTAATTATAAACCCTAATACGAAATCGTAAATATTATTTTAAAATAATTATTAAAAATATTCATAAAATTTTTATTAAACTTTATCAAATGACTATGAGATCATCTTTAAACTTCATCATACTATTAAAAATATCATTAACACTTATTGAATTATTATAAATACTTCTTAACTTTATCAAAATTCACAACTATTTTATACCGTGTAATAATTATTTTATAATAATTAGATAAGTTTAATAATTATTTTATTATTTTTAAAACTTTAACACCAAATAATTTTTTACTTAATTTAATAATTATTTAATTACTTTACATAAAATTTTTAAATTTTTTTCACCACACTTTTAAATTGGTCAAATTTGCTCAATCTTTTGAGTATTCTTACATTACGACCAAATCTTTTAAAATAATTAAACCAATAGTCTCTTTGAATCGTAGGTGTCCCTTATTTATCCATCTAGTGGTCTAAATTATAATATTATAGAATTTAAAATTTAATAGTATGAAAAGTCCACAAACTTTTTAAAAAACAATTTAAGGTATAACACTGCTCTTCTCAATAATATTGCTTTAAAAATATAGATTTCTATACTTATAATTTATTAATAGACCCTATACTAATCATCAATATTTACTTTATAATATTACTTTAAAAACATCTTTGAATTCCCTTTTACTTTTATTGTGTTTCAAATAACTGTAGAACACGTGGGTTGATTGGTTTTCTAGAACAGTTTTGGGTCATATTTATCACTAATTTGTCTTGTAGGTTAAGAAATTATTCATAGGTTGTCTTTTCTTGGAAAATAATTTCCCAAGTAATTATTAAGATAAATAGTAAACATGTGTTAATAATAGTGTAATTTTTAATTCCAATCACATACTATCTCAAATATTAAAAATAACTAAATAATAACCATGTGCTGTTATTTAATTATCCTCAAAATCCAATCTAAGTGGAATATGAATTCATTCAAAAGGAAACTATGACGTGTGGACCAAATTTATTTTTTGTAGCATAGCAAATGTTCGAGATATTTTGGCAGTCAACATGTTCTTCAACTTCAACCTACGGCTGCTGGTTTTATACTGTTGTTATCAAAGGGGTTTTGTCCAATTCTGCGTGCCTTGGAAAATATGAAATTTTAATCCCAACAGCATGTGTACGTCCCCTTGATAGCTTCTACTCAACCACCTTATAAACTTTTCCTACTAAGGACCCCGATCAACCCCACATCTTCAACCTAACTCCATTTCTAGCATTTCTTTTTTATCTCTCCAACTATTTTGATCAAAAGATCATTTCTTTTAATCACCAAATTTCCAGAAGAAAAAAAAGTTGCAGAATGAGAAGCAAAGGGCAGAGCCATAACAAGTTCATGCGGTTCATTACAGTCCCTTTGAAAGCGTTGGGCAAAGCCAGGGATCTCTATGTTAGAAGTTTGACGAGTTGTGCTTCAAGCGTCAGCTATTCGAATGCCTCGGCGGGGCAGTACTCGGGGTTGCCGAGGAGCTTTAGCGTAAGCTCCGCAACCTCGAATGACAACGATGATCTTAAAGAGCTTATTAGAGCTGCATCTGTTCGGAGCTTGGGTCATAGGAATGAAGTAGAGATGCTTTTTCAACAACGACGACACTCGAGGGTGCAGATGAGATCGAATGGTTTGCCGAAGAGTTGCAGCGTTGCGATGGGAAGAATTGATGAAGAAAACCCTTGTGAGTTGGAAGAAACCGACGCTGTTGTTGTTGAGAAGAAGCGAGATTTGTTGTATCCGAGAAGCAAAAGCTATGCTGTCCCAAAAACAAGTCCTTCTTTTGATTCCTATTGATGATTATGTTATGTAATTGCATTGAAGGGGAAGTAAGAGCAGGAACCCGTCCCTTTTTTCCCACTTGGTTATTTTTCTTTTCTGTTGCTTTGAGCTGTTTTCTAGAATAGTTTGTTGGAACTCTAGTGTGGTAATAAAAAAAATGCATGGAACTGCAGGGAGTAATTTGACAGTTCAGGTTCAATGGTAAGAGTGAACATCCAATCAAGTCCATTTATAATTAATTTAATTATGACCCATCATTTAGTTTGGGCCTGCCTCTCAAATTTATGAACCGGTGATGAGCTTGAGCCGAATGAAAAGTCTAGAAAATTGGAACAAATCAGTAATCACTAGCGTTACCTTGAGAAAAATTACAAATCATGCACTCAAACTGACCAAACAGGCGACACAGACACAGGGCTGAACATAAAAACACTTCCTAGAAGTCGCATCTGCGTCCCGACACATAACAATCTTCACTTATTCAGTGTTTTGTCTGATCACTCATTATTTCTCCAAATTTCAGTTAGCTTCACGACTAACTCCTTGGTCATGGTCTCATTGACATTATTACTCTCTTGCCAGTAAAGGACCCAACACTTGGCGGTACCCAATTCGATGGAAGTGGAGAAAGAGAAAGGAACCAACGTGTCAGATATTCAGGGTGAAGACGACCTCGACGAGGAACCTGGGGAGGAAATTGAATCAGCTCCGCCTCTCAAGGTGGGTAAGGAGAGGGAGCTGGGTAACACCGGTATCATGAAAAAGCTCCTAAAAATTGGTGTCCAATGGGAAACGCCTGAGTTTGGAGACGAAGTCACCGGTATTTTCATTATATTTATTTCTACACTTCATTTAAAAAAAAGTTTTTTTTTTTCGTTTGGAATCATTTGAATCTTTGAATAAAGGGTGATTGACACTGTGCAGTTCATTTTGTGGGTACTTTGCTTAGCGGGACAAAGTTTTGTTCCACCAGGGATAATGATGAACCAATGACTTTTAAGCTTGGTGAAGGTGAGTGTTTGGTGGTTTAATATTGATGGAGCTGCTTGATTAGCTGTTTTTATTTACCTTAATTTATGTTTTAATGGGTTTAATAGGTCAAGTTGCTAAGGGTTTAGATAATGGAATTATGACTATGAAGAAGGGGGAACGTGTATTATTCACGTTCCCTCCAGATTTCGGTTATGGAGCTGAAGGACGTGATGGCGTCCCACCTGATTCAATTATACAATTCGAGGTAGAACTTCTCTCGTGGATAACAGTGGTGGATATATGTAAAGATGGTGGTATATTGAACTCTTAAAATGGTGCATTTTTTTCATTATTTGCTTTGGATGTAAAGTGATTAGTTAGAACTTTATAGTGCTTGCTTTTATCAAGTAGCACTTATTGATGGGACTATTGTGGCAAAATCCCCTGAAGAGGGATATGAGTTTTATGTGAAAGATGGTAATTTTAGTTGAATATTGGACTTTTATGGTAGTTGGTGGGAAGTGGTATTGTACTTCTTCTGAAAGGAAGTTATCAGCATGCTTTCCGTTCTTGCAGGTCATCTTTGTTCAGCATTGACAAAAGCTATTGTAACAATGAAAAGTGGAGAGAAGGTTAAGATAATCGTTCAACCTAAGTGTATGTCATCACATGTTAATTGGGCTACTGTAATTCAAATATTGATTGACTCCTATTCCTACTTCCTAGAGACAAATACTTTCAAGTTTTATAGTGTACCGAGTTCAATGCAGCTGCTTTTGGAGAGAAGGGGAAGGATGCCACTGATGGGTTCCCGAGTATCCCACCAAATTCAGTTTTGAACATTGAATTGGAACTGGTGTCTTTCAAGCCTGTTATTGATGTTACTGGTGATTCTAAGGTATTCAAAAAGATTTTGAAAGAGGGAGAGGGTGCTCTTGTTGCAAATGAAGGTGCCGCAGTAACTAGTAAGTATATTCATCCATTACAATATCTTATTAGTGTTCCATCCAATCAAACTAGATTCAGAATTGGTGGATATTTTTCCAATTTCCACCTAGATTTGGTAAGGGGTCAATACTGGATCATATCTTAAATGTACATGTTATGCCGATGATAAATTGGATTATTTTAAAAGTTTTTGATGTATAAGCTTTAAGTATATGTCTATGCTTGCTCTTTTAGCAGCAAAATGAAATTGGGCACAATAAAAAAGTTATTGCCAACTTGTTTGGGAAATGTTGGGATAACGAATTGTTTCATTGAGGTGACTCAATGGATGGATTATATCATGAGCCCATAGCCTTGCATAATTTCTATGCTCTAAATATTTCCTGACTAGTGCTGCTTCTATAAATACCTTATTCCTGATGTGCAGTTAGCTATACCGCTAGGTTAGAAGATGGTATTGTATTTGAGAAAAAGGGAGTTGATGGAGAGCAGCCATTGGAATTTATAACAGATGAAGGTTAGTGTACACTTATATTGCAATTTTGCTAGATTGTCAATAAGAAACTTTGGATCATATCTAACTATTTATCAATTTGAAAAATAGAACAAGTGATTCCGGGTTTGGACCGAGCAGCAGCAACAATGAAGAAGGGGGAACGAGCATTGTTGACAATTAGTCCTGAGTATGGTTTTGGTAGTGTTGTAGCAGAACGGGATCTCGCTGTAGTCCCACCTTCTTCAAACCTAATATACGAAGTTGAAATGTTGGATTTTGTTAAGGTGAAAACTGTAGCCTTGTAGACTTATTAAACATGACTGCTCCTTTAGTTCCTTAGTACTTTGTAGCAGGTATTTCCATAGGCACTGATCTCTAGTTATGCTATGGGTCCAAATTCTCCTTTAAATCTTGATCTACCGCCCTCATATATTTAGGATTCTTACTTCATCTCTGACCCCTCTTGTCGTTCTGGTGCCTGAGGTTAGAAGGTGATGTTATTATCTACTGAGTTTTGCATCTGCTCAATGAATTTAACAGGAAAAAGCCTCATGGGAACTTAATAGTAAAGAGAAAATTGAGGCTGCTGGGAAAAAGAAAGAAGGGAATATACTCTTTAAAAATGGGAACTATCAGCGAGCGGGAAAAAAGTATGACAAGGTAAATCTCTAGCATTGGTTTTGTCTGATTAAAATACATGGTCCAAATAATTATTTTCTGCTATCTCTCCATGTGCCGTTAGGCTGTGGACTATGTCAGTGAAGATGGACTCTTCCAGGATGATGAGCAAAAAGGTAATGAAAGCATTGAGAATTTCTTGCTGGTTGAATGGTGCAGCATGTAGCCTCAAACTAAGTGATTTCCAGGGGGCAATCCAGTTATGTTCCAAGGTGAGTTGCGTGGCTACCAACACCAATATAATAGAATTGAAATGGCTGGTGATCCCCCCCCCCCCCCCCCCCCCCGTTCAAACGGTAATAAATGTCTTGGAAATTGGTATTAGAACATGAACCGAGTAATTTACAAAATCAACCTCCTTTATGGACAACCTCTTTTTCCATTGAAATTGGGAATCTACTTCTACACCTCTTTTTTATCTACTACGCTCCTTTTAGTGTTTGACATGTGATAATGAAAGAGCTCTCATGAGCATGTATCTCATATTATCAGTTATCACTAGCTTCTTTAATGTGCATACACATTTAGTTCCAAAATGGAAGGACAAAAGTTTGCGTTGTTTTATGTTTTATACCCAGTGTTGAAGACCACATATAGATTTTACACGAGTTGATTAGCTGGAAAAGAAGCATCGTATTCTATTGTAAATTTTGATCTTCCTGTAGGTTCTAGATTTTGAATCCCACAATGTGAAAGCTCTATACAGGCGGGCACAAGCCTACATGGAAACATCAGATTTACTTTCAGCTGAATTTGATATCAAGAAAGCTCTTGAGGCTGACCCCCAAAATAGGTAAATATGGAATTTATACAATCCAAATTTCCAATGTTCGAGTTTCACTGTAATTGCCAAGTTTCCATAATCATGTTAATTACATTTGCCAGGGAGGTGAAGCTACTTCAGAAGACACTGGGACAACTCCAAGTTGAAAGCAACAAGAGGGATGCTAAACTCTTTACCAACATGTTTTCTCGAACGTCGAAAGACTCATCTGTGTCCATAAAGGTGAGTGTTGTTCAACAATGTTTTTATATGTTAGACATTGTTTGTCAATGAACAGTGAGATGAATCTACTTGAATTTTTTTATGGCAGAAATTGAAAGTAGAGAAAGCAGAGTATGAGAAGAGTCAATATTGAAATGTTAATTCTTTTTTGTAATTCGACGATTATCAACGAACATCAAGAATTAACAATCCTCATAAGCATTACCATGGGAATTTCTTGAAAAGAGCTTTAGCACCTCGTCAATGATTATAACCTGCAGCAGATATTACAGAATGGTGGAAAATTGAATAAATCATCTCAGTGAAAGCCAAATCACAACCACCAATAGTTGAAGGACGAGATGATGAATGTACCATGAAAAAATTATGCAATGTCATATTAGTATCACAATACAGTCAGTTAGCCGTTATAAAAGATCATGCGACTTGGAACTTACAGGGAAAGAAAGATACAAGATAGCAGTCCACTCATTCCAAGACAAGTTGCAGAGAACAGTGTAGATGGTGGGGGAATATACAGAAGGAACATTGTTAAGCAACTAGACACAAATTACTCCAAGGAGGAATAAACCTAAAATTAAATAATGTTGGGAAAAGATTAGTGAAAAATCTCTCCTCTCATTTGGTTAAATACTAGCAAAGGAAATACCGTTCTTACAAAAGTGATGGGTTTTCACCGAGGTTATTCGAAGCGTTGAGCATCTCAACAACAACAAGCACAGTCATGGATGCCGATCCTCAAAAATACCACATGGATAAGCTGTCTCCCTTAATTCATCTGTGCAACAAATGAAATTATCAGGTACAGGCGAACCTAGAAGTGAGATCTTCAGATTTTTTATGCTGAAATTTAAGATAATATAATAATCAACGAAACATTGCTCAAACACATTCTCAAAGGCACAAATTCCTTCGCCGACCTTGAAGGAATTTTGTTTGGTTCACAATGGTCCCTTTTCTTTTGTTCACGATGATTCAGTACACTTTTGATATAATTATTTTGAACAAGCTAATAGTGATTATAATAGTATATGTTTTAAAAATATAATCTCCACCTCACTTTGTTGACATTGCTGGTGCTCGAACCATGACCTCTAGGAAGAACAACCGTTTCTTTAACTACTTGGGCTAAAAGGTTCATGCTTTTCGAGATAAATTATTTTGTTCAAATATATTAGACACTGATGCTGAATAAAAGTGTAAACCAACAAGAAAAGAGAATAATAGAAGAAGAGAAGAAGGGAAAATTTTAATTTCAGAGAGAAAATGGGGTGAAGACAACAGAAATAATCTCAAATCCAATGATACCCTAAAACGATAGGCAAACTCCTATTTAACACTGTCAAAACGGCAGTGTTTCACAAGGGAGCATAAAAAACAAAATATAACGGATTAACAAACTAAAAGAAAAATACAAAATATAACGGATTAACAAACTAAAAGAAAAATACAAAATATTTAAACAGCTCATAACAATACTCCCTTCTTCAGAAAGTCCTTGTCCTCAAGGATCAAAGTGAGGAAAATCCGTTTGTAACTTGTGTAATAACTCCCAGGTAGCATCTTCGGGAAATGAATTAGTCCATTCTATTAGCATCTCAGTCACAACCCTATTACCTCGTTTAACCATTCTCCTGTCCAAGATCTTCAATGGCTCCTTTATAATTGTTCCATCTGGACCAATAATTGGTAAGTCAGATTGAACAGGGGCTGAACCAACATGTTTTTTTAGCTGGGAAACATGAAAAGTAGGATGTACTCTCGATCCCACAGGCAATTTCAATTTATAAGCAACCTTCCCAATGCAACCCTCTACTAAAAATGGACCAAACCATTTGGGAGAAAGCTTCTGGTTTTTCCTTGCTTGGACAGATTGTTGTCTATAGGGTTGGAGTTTCAAATACACCCAATCTCCCACCACAAACTGTCGATCACTCCTTCTTTTATCTGCTTGTTTTTTCATCCTTTCTTGTGCCCTCTTCAAATAGAACTTCAACATTTTAATGGCAGCCTCCCTTGCTTGCAAGCTTCTGTCCACAAAAGCTACCATTGATTCTCCGGCTATATATGGAAGATGTATTGCTGGTTCTTGGCCATACAAAGCTTGGTATGGTGTGGTCTTGATAGCTGAGTGGTGTGAGGAATTGTACCACCATTCAGCTAAAGATAATCAGTTGCACCATTCTCGGGGTACTTCTCCTGTCATACACCTTAAGTATGATTCCAAACATCGATTAACCACCTCTGTTTGACCATCCGTTTCTGGATGATAGGCAGTAGAAGGTGTCAAAGTCACTCCCAATTTACCAAATAATTTCCTCCAAAAGGTACTCATAAATACCTTATCTCGATCGCACACAATCACTTCAGGCAGCCCATGCAATTTAAATACATTATCCATAAATAATTGAGCAACATTCAGAGCTGTGAATGGATGAGATAAAGGTATAAAATGTGCATACTTTGTCAATCTGTCCACCACTACCATTATGACATCCTTTGATTTAGACAATGGCAAGCCTTCGATAAAATCCATGCTAATAGATTCTCAAGCCTTATCTGGAACCGGCAGAGGTTGTAGCAGCCCTGGTTTAGGCTGATTATCATACTTATTTTTCTGACATACACTGCATTCTCTAATCATTTGCCTTATTGTTTTTTTATGCCCTTCCAATAGAGACAAGAAGACATTCTTTTACTGGTTACCTCTGCTCCAGAGTGACCTCCAAAAGGACTGTAGTGAAATAATTCAATTAATTTTTGTCGCAGCTCCTTAACTTCCCCTACTACCAACTTACCCCTTCTTTTCAGAAATTGTCCATCCCAAGAATACTTGGAATGAGAAGCAACATCCTTCTTTAAGTCAGAAATAAGAGCCTGCAGCTTAACATCATTGGTCCAGGATTGACAAATATTATTCACCAAGGCAACATTAAAACTACTAATGGCTAAAAGTTGTCCATTAGAAAAATTAGGATCTCGTGAAAGTGCATCAGCTACCTTATTGTTAACCCCCTTCTTGTAACATATTTCGTAGTCAAAACCCATCATTTTTGCTACCCAAATTTATTGTGCAGGGGTGGTTGCTTGATTCCTTGCTAAGAACCTCAAACTTTGATGATCGGTCCTTATTTTAAAATGCCTCCCAATTAAGTAAGAGGATCATTTCTTGACAGCCAAGAGGGACAGTTAACATTTCTTTCTCATAGATGGATAGTGCTTGATGCTTCAACCCCAATCCTTTGCTGAAGTAAGCAATAGGTCTTCCTTCTTGAAGTAGCACAGCCCCCACACCCAAAGCTGATGCATCCGTTTCCAGCACAAACTCCTTTGAAAAATTAGGCAGATGCAAGACTGGTGCTCGAGACATGACAGATTTGAGTGTTTGCATTGCCATTTCTGCTTCCTGATTTCAGCCCCATGCATTTTTTTTCAACAAGTCAGTCAATGACTTCACAATACCTCCATACCCTTTAATAAATCGTCTATAATAACCAGACAATCCTAGGAATCCCCTCAATTCTTTTATGTTAGAAGGAGTGCCCCAATTTAGAATGCTGCTGACCTTGTCTTTGTCCATAGAAATTACACCTTTAGAAATGGTATAACCCAAATACTCCATTTCCACAGCTCCAAAAATGCATTTACTCCTTTTAGCAAAGAGTTGGTGCTTCTTTAATAACTCCAAAACCTCCCTTAAATGGTGCAGATGCTCACTCCAAGTTTCAGAATAAATAAGTATATCATTGAAAAATACTAAAACTGTCTTCCTCAGCAGCTTCTTAAATATGGTGTTCATTGATCCTTGGAAGGTGGTCGGGGCATTAGTTAGCCCAAATGGCATAACTAAATATTCGTAGTGACCTTCATGGGTTTTAAAAGCTGTCTTATGCACATCTTCCTCATGCATCCTAATCTGGTGATAACCCGATCTAAGGTCAAGTTTAGAGAAAAATCTTGCAGCCCCCAATCCGTCTAATAATTCTTCAATAATGGGTATGGGAAACTTATCTTTCAAGGTCAATTGATTGAGCTGTCTATAATCGACACAGAGTCGCCAACTCTCATCTTTTTTCTTTACCATAACAATTGGAGAGGCAAAGGAACTTGTGCTATCCCGAATGATCCCTGTCTACAGCATTTCTCGTACCAGTCTCTCTATTTCATTCTTTTGAATCGTAGGATATCGATAAGGCCTGAGTTTAACTACTGATTGTTCATCCCTTAATATGATCTTGTATTCATGGCCTCGAATGGGAGGTAGTCCTTTTGGTTCTTGGAAAACAGTAGCATATTCTTCCAATAATGACAACATTTCCAGAGGCATTTCCTCCTTCTTAAGATGTACTTCCAATTGAGCCGATTGGGTCAACAAAGATAAACCTGGTATCACCCTTGAAGACTTTAAAACCTTAGCTCCTTTATTGTCCTCCAATAGTTGAATGGGACCCGGTGCTGCTCTTAACCATCTTATCTCCCTTCCTTCATAAACAAACTTCATAGTTCTTAGAGCAAAATCCATCTGAATACAACCCAAAGAAGCTAACCATTGCACTCCTAGAACTATGTCGCACCCTTTTAATGGCAGCACTAGGAAATCTGTTATGAAAGAATTTCCTTGAGACTCCCATTGTACCTCCTTACACATTCCACGAGTGTGCATTGAACCCCCATCAGCAATAGTTACTGTCATTTGCTGCCTCTGCTCAATGTTTAATCCACAAGCTTTAACCAGCCCCAAACTCAAGAAGTTGTGGGTACTGCCAGAGTCTATCAAAGCCACCCACTCTTGTTTTTGAATGACCACCAAAATCTTCATAGTGTCACATCCCACTGCACCCCACATTGCTTGCAAAGAAAGAACAGGCATATCTGACCCTCCAGCATCCACAGTTTCAGGCTCCAATTTCTCCTCACAGTCCACAAATTCCTCATGCTCAACATCACCCTCAGTACCCTCCATTAATAATTGGTAAAGTTGAGACCGTGTGCACTTATGACCAGGGGAATATTTTGCCGAGCACCAATAACAAAGACCTTTCCTCCTTTTCTCCTCCATTTCTGTCGCAGATTACCTCCCCGGACCATTACCAGTAGCAGGGACCCCTCTACGAGATGGAGTCTTACTAGGAAAAGTTGATGATTTCCTAGAATGTTGCTGCGATGTGGTAAGTCCTCCCAGAGGTTTATTGATTGTCACAGATGTACCTCCTCGACTAGGTGAAGCCATACTATTAGAAAAATAAGATAACCCAGACGTGTTTGTTTTTCCTCCCAAAGAAAGAGTTCTCTTAGGCGAATGAAACACTAGATACTCAAAATGAAGAGCAAGACGAAAAGCATCTAGCAGATTTTTTGGTTGGAAAACTCTAACATAAGACCCAATCTCATCTCCTAAATTAGCAATAAAGATACTAAGTGCATTCTCATCAGATAATTGAATCTGGTTCAGGAGACTTACAAAAATGGAATAATATTGTTCCACCGAAGTATTCTGTTTGAGTCCCACCAATTCTCCCATCGGATCCTCAAATCCGGTTGGAGCAAAACGATCTCAGAGAGATTGTAAATAAGGTCCCCATGACAACTGATCGATTCCTCCAGCAGCACGAACCACAAAATGATACCACTGAAGAGCATCCCCTTCCAGATGAAGCATAACCAAGTGAACCCTGGAGTCCTCTGGGACTTTTTCAGCGACAAAAAATTGCTCGAGTTTAGCCCACCAATCTCTGAAATTGGTACCATCAAAATTTGGGCAGCGCAACTTATATGTATTCGGAACGGAATCCTCCACCAGAATCGTCTCAGTTTCCTTAGTTGAAGGTAACTCCAACTCCAACCCCTGAGATGGTGACGCACCCATGAGCCCCGCCGTCGAATCAGACTTGCCCAAGAGCTTTTCCAGAAGAACTCGCACTCCCCGAACCTCATCACGAACACTGGTGACCTCCGATCGAACTTCCTGAACCTTATCGGCGATGGTCTTCTCAATCTTATCCTCCAACCGCTTTTCGAGTTCCTTGAAATCAGATTGGAGCTTCGACAGTTCCTGCTATGATCGGGTCTGTACTCCGTCAACCATGGCCAGATCGATAGGCGCTGATACCTTTGATGCTGAATAAAAGTGTAAACCAACAAGAAAAGAGAATAATAGAAGAAGAGAAGAAGGGAAAATTTTAATTTCAGAGAGAAAATGGGGTGAAGACAACAGAAATAATCTCAAATCCAATGATACCCTAAACCGATAGGCAAACTCCTATTTAACACTGTCAAAACGACAGTGTTTCACAAGGGAGCATAAAAAACAAAATATAACGGATTAACAAACTGAAAGAAAAATACAAAATATTTAAACAGCTTATAACAGACACATCAAATATTTGATTCCATCGTGTGATTGATTTTATTCCGAAATGTTTGTGGTTGTCTTGAAATTTATGTGCATCGAGACTCTAAGAGATTTTAAAATTCAATGAACAAAAAAACTATAATATATATGAGATACGATCCTTTTATCTCATGTAAAATTCATATAGTTCTTTGTAGGACGGTTGGATAAAGTTGAATTGGTGATGGAAATTATTGTAAAAAAGAATATGAGAATTTTATGAGAAAAAAATAAAGAAATAATCTGAACCATCGATTTAATATCCTACAACGTTAAAAAAACGAAAAATTATTAGGTGAATCATGTTTATCACGTCATTCATGGTCTCAAGCAATCAAGACCGTTGATCTTAATTTTTTTTTCAAATGAATCATCATCTCTTTCCTACATATTTAGTGAATGGGTAGTTATTAGGTGATTATTTAAAGATCAACAGTCCTGATTGCTTAGACCATAAATGACGTGATGAACAAGGTTCACCTAATAATCTCTCTAAAAAAAACTAATTGTTTGTTCGGCATTGTTGAAAACTAATTGTAACAATAGGAGAAACAAAGGAAAAAAAAACTATAAGTTACTGTCATGGTATTGATCTTCCTCTGGCTTTCTCTGTAATCTTTGATGCCTGTTATGTTTAGTTAAACCGATAGCTGTCCATATCATTCAACAGGGATGAATTTTTCTCTTGAAAGCTAGCTGGAGTTCTCTCTGCCAATTTGCAGAAGATGTTGACGAGCTACTTTGAATTTCAATCCAAGTTGAAGAACATCAGAATCCTCTTTCCCATTCCTCGATCCCCTAGAACTTCCTGTCTTAATTTCTGAAAGCTACTGACAAAAATATCCTATGTTACTGTTAAAACTTCCAACAAAACAAATAAGTTTCTTTTTTAAAATGCATTCCTACAGGAAACATATATTGGCATCCAACATAATCGGCCTGTTTGAACTTTGAACACGACATCGCGGTTTTATCCAGTTCTGTTGTTTAACGCTAACATTAAATTCAAAGTGAATCTACTAACTATGATAGTTTATGGAAGTGAGGACAAAGAGAGAAGGATTGACAAGACAAAGAAGGGAAGTGTTGTCGTTTTCCAAAGATCCAAGTTCATATGGCTACAAATTCTGAGGATGGACCTGGGAAACACCTTCACTAAAAAGATTTTGGAAGTGGAATCCACCAAAGAAACAAAACTTTTAATAAATTTCTTCAACCCCAGTAGTATTTATGGATCACATTCTTGGTTGGTAGTTGTCAGAGATGGAGGTGGTGGGGATGATGCTTTTGGGACCCCCTTTTTTTGTGTGTGGAAAACGAAGCTTGTCTTTTGCTTCTTCCCATCTGAAATTATGTTTTCCTGTTTTGAATCTGGAATAAGCATAGGTTACCAAATTTACCAACCCTACCTTTTAAGCTAAGCTGGCAATTACAGAAGCGGGAAACGGTGGGTCATTCTTCTTTTCTCTCACTTGTGTCAATGTACCATGACTTGACACCAGTTGATCATAAATGGCGAAATTCGAATACAAGAGTAACGTGATCATCACTTTACAGCTCTATCATATATAGGTGAATATGGAAGAATTTATTACTTTTAACCTATATGAGATAACACTCCATTGATATATGGAATGGCCTCACTTGATTAATGGCAAACACTTGAATGCATAGCATATACACCCTGTCCAGTGTCCATCCAAGGACCACTTCTATTTCCTTTTCTTTTTTGTTAAATATCAAGTTTCCGTAGTTAGTTATCGTTTTCGACGTTTCGATGTATTACCGGAATTTACACAGCAAACTATCAGCTCAGCATTGAAAATTTGTTCAGGTCTTTCATGCAGTCAAGTGGAAGCCTATGGTCCGCAGAATATTCTCTCAGTATTTTACTGGTTTGAAATACTTGCATGATGATGTCAAGGAAAGAAACTGGAGAAACATAGTGGTGATCATCACCGAAAAATAAAATAAACATGGACACCAATGACTGAGGAATTTACTTTGTTTTAATGTTCTCAGGTTGTTTCCTACTGCAATGACAGGAACAAATAAAAAACTAGAATTAAAGGGGAAAACAAAGTAACAAGAATAAAAGGAAGGTACAAGATCCCTTTGAGATCTAATGCTTTTTCTTTTTTACAAATTCCTCTCATTTTTCTCTCTACAGAGCAGCTGCATGCAGTAGTAGAGACAAAAGCTGTTACAGTTTACCCTTTTTTGTCATTCCCAGTTTCCTTACTGGAAACCACCTGCTTTCAAGAGATTAATGCAATACAAATTAGGAATATATAACCATCAAATTTCCATTTTTAATCCACAGATTGCACTATATTCTAAATGCCAAAAATTCACGAGAAAGTGAAATGTAAAGATTCACCTGAATCCTTGGAACCTGTTTTCCCAGATTTCAAGAAACCGATTTTTTTGTGGAATGCTGATTTTCCCTGGAAAAAAAAGCTCAAAAGTGGCATGACTAAGCTTCAGTTCAGGAGAACGTATATATAACAATTGGAAGCAAACTAGTACCTTTAAATGTGTACCAGAGAACCCTTGTGAAAAGTCCAACAAATCCATTGAAACTTCTTTCTTGCAGTTCTTCTGTTCATAGACACCAAGAACACTCATTGTTACTCCATTTTTTCACAGAAATGAACTGATGCATACCAATATAGTAAGAACTTTGTATTAATTCAAGAAGTGGAACTTGCCTTGGAAAAGCTTATTACATGAGAACTGGCAGTGTCATCAAGATAAGAATGATGTTGATTGCTACCGTGTTCTTTGGTTTTCTGTTTATTTTTGCTGCTTTTCTTAGCTGGTTCAGGGGTTGCAGGAACAGAACAGAAGCTCCCATTTCCCTCAAGGCATTCCTCATAATCTTGGTAGTAATGTCTAGGGCCAGAAGATGCATCAGACAGCATGGACAAGTCCTGCTCTTCATCTTCTTCAACCACAAACTTCCCACAAAACTTTTGATACCTTGTTTGAGAATAAGAGGATTGATCTAAGTAGAGTGTCCAACCAGATTCACAGCCACTACCACATTGTGAAGCTGACATATTCATGTTTTTTTCACTGTCTTTTCTCAAACCAATCTACAACCCTCCTATATTAAAAAGATAAGAGAAAAAAGAAATGAATTTGCTATTGGAAAAATGAAAAAGAAATCCTCACTTTTTTTCTCTCTTTGATTTCCACATACATGCAAACTCTTGAAGCTGTTGTTTATAAACAGAAGAGGAAAGAGGGTGTAGCGGGATAAGACCAAACGAATCACACTCAAATCCTAGACTACTTTTTGTCCTTTATTCGATCCTTTCACCCTCTTGTTTTTTCTTAAGTAAATCAATCAAATTTGCCAGTTGGCTAAGTGAAGGAGAGAGAGGGAAAATGAAAGCAATTGGTAACAATGGTGATAAGGGAAGCGGTTAGCAATTCATGTATAAATGTAGCAATACAGCAGCCTGTACAACGATGGAGCTGTCCTTTCAATAAGAACCAATTGAAGTGGAAATTGGTTATGGTGGATGTATTTTACTGCTCATTTAATAGACCTATAAGGCTATAACACCTTTCCTGCATGTCATTGTTGTTTATATATAGCCTCTGATTAGTTTGAAAGTGATAGATTGGCTTCAAACAGGGTAATAAACTAATAATATCACTTCAAACCAATGTAAGCTGGACAGTTAAACAGACAATACTGGAAACCGTTCCCTTTAAAAGAGATTAGTGAATAATTTAAACAAGGTTTTGCCATGAAAGTACTGTCTAATGTCTTTAATACTCTTTTACAGTCAGGATTCTCTAAATGGGGCCTTTTTTCATTTTGTTAAGAACTGCAAATTGTTCCATCTTCACTAACTAGAGTCTTAATGAACCATCATTAAGAGTTCATGCTGAGATTTTTGTTAGAAATTCAGGGCTTTTTTCATGATGTAAAGACGTATTTTCATTCAAAACTTCAAAAATAATACCCTTATTTAATTTGTTAAAACCAAGTGGCAAGTACACCAAATGTGAAACGGGCAGACATGTCCCTTTGCTGAGTTGTTGCAGACTCATTTTTGTAGTAACCGAACACTATTGCAAACCGGTTTCCCCCAACCCCTTTTCTCTCTCATTTTATTTATTTATTTATTTATTTATTTATTTATTTATTTATTTATTTATTTATTTATTTATTTCCCCTGTGCCACCATTGAAGCCTAAAGCTAGAAGTTTGAATGCATTAAAATGGTGGGGTATCTACTGACCCCATGAATGTTAGATCATTTCAAAGTATCTGGAATCTGAAGAACATGGATTCCGAAAGGTAAGTTTTCTTTTAGAAGCATATAACCCTCCTTCGGTTGGACTGTAGAAGGCTACGAGTTATGCTAATGGCTAGCTGTACTTTTTTAGCAGCATCACACTTCCAGTTGAGAGAGACTTACACTTCAAATATGATTGGAAGATGAAAAAGTAAAGGTCTAAGAACTATTGATTCCTTGATATTTGATGAGTGCACTCTAGAAACTCGGCTTTTCCTTGTTCACCCTGTTCTAATCCACATGGGGGATCTAATCACTCGTATAAGTCATTGACTACTTGTACCGAAACTCTAAAACTCAAACACCACTTGCTTGAGGGACTCGGTCTTTTAAGATTGAGAAGACTTTGGTCTTCGTTGGTGTTCAACATTTTGGACTTGGGTGATTGGTTCATAAACATCAACTGCTTGTTCAATATTCGCTTAATCACCGGCAAGATAAACGAACCGGTTTCGGTAGGAGTCTGGGAGAAATCTACAATGATGTAATATAATCTTACCCGAGCATGTTAGTGATGATGGACTGAATATTATTCAGATGTTGCTTAAGAACAATATCTTTTCCGGTTTTAAGGTAGAAAATCCACCCTAGTACATTCAAAATAGCTGTTCTTGGGACCTACTAATAATGTTGAATCCTCATGGTGACCACTGATGCAATTGCAAAATCATACACTGATATCACACTGCTAAACAACGTACGACTTCACTTGTAGTTCTTATCCCCAGTGTTAATTTTTTGTTAGAAACAATAATTTCCTGCAGATCTCATTACATTTCCAAAGCAGCCTTGATTTCACATATAATGCAGACCAGACCAGACCAAATAGCTAGCCTGCCTTAATTTGAGCCCCTTAGAATCTAGGATTATAAAAACAAATAACAGAAATCATTGGCCGTTTAATTAGTCCAAAAGACGATGCTTGGTTTTAAGAAAACAGTGATTATATAAATTGCAATGGAAAAAAGATGATGGGACCTCTGTAGGATCTTCTTCTGGATCAAAATGGTCCCAGACATTATACTCATGTGCACATGGCCTTTGGTAGTTTGTGGCCCTTTGCCAGTCCATGACTGGTAACCTCTATGCCTAAAACAAATCATCGGTTTCGTCTTTGTTTTTCTGCTGTTATTGCATGCTCTCATTCAGTATTCTTTTCATATACATAATTTCTTCCATCCTGCTTGATTCAAATCGATGGAGTATTGAGCAGTCTGTGCTATTCAGACAGCTTGGAATTTTCCAACAGGGTCCCCTACAATGGAAGAGTGGAAGCAAAATTTCCAGTTTCTGGTTAATGATTCCATCAAACTTTCCAACCCTTCCCACCAATAATTACATTCCATCTCTTTAAACCATCATTTATAATCAGATGTGTGATTTTGTAGCATTAAAAATGGTTAGCTTATTTGATGAGATGATCTTAAAATCTGTTTTAATATCCCTACTCAGTAAACCCCATGTTTTAATGTGTGAAGCTAACAAAGTGGTAGTCCCCATCAACCCCAAAGCGAAGTCAAATCTCCCAATCTGTCTTCCAAAGAAAAAAAAAGTAGGAATAGTTTTTACACATAAAATACAAACGATCCCAATAAAACCACACGTCTGTTTCGTATTTAATTTCGGTTACACGAATGATTGTGAAATAAAACTAAAATATTTTTATTCGTGACGTTTGTCAATAAAACAAAAAATCTCACTAAATTATATTTAAAAGCAAATCTCACTAAATTATATTTAAAAGCTAATGGCATTATCATCATGCTGTTTGAACTTTAATCGTCTAAAAATACTATAATTTAAGTAATTGAAAATTAAGTAATATCAAATTTAATATAATTTATTTTATTAAAATGAAAAAACATTGGAGTGTACCTTATAGATATTTATACAACTTATATGTCATTATCGGAGAGACGACCCTCCATACCCTAAAGTCTATAGAAGCTTAAGCTTCCCATACCTTGGTCGTTTTCAGACTGACGTCATTTTATCTTCCTATCAATGTATCATTCTTTTTCCACTTAACGCCATAACCCAGTTTCAGCACAGTAGGGTTTGATCTGCTGACGATTCTTGATGGTCCTCGACTCCTCGTTAGGGTTATAAAGCTGATCTGATCCGTAAAACTGATTTGAGTCAGAATTGTTTGTGATTCGATATAACAGTGATCTAAAATTGATTTGAGTTTAAATTAATTTTAATTTAAAATTAAAATTAAATAGGATCTAAAAATTTTAGATCTGAACCTAATTTGAGAATTATATGAATTCAAATTCAACGTGATAATATGATAAGCAAACTTAATCTCTATCCAGTCTAATTAAAATTTGAATCCCGAGATTAACCTGATAAGTAATTGATATTGTCAGGCCTGTTATTAATTTGATATGTTATGAATCTGATATATAATTAACTCAACCTATAAATAATCTAACTTGATATTAAATTGATCTAATATTTATCTAACTTGATATTTATTTATAAACTTACTATTAATAGAGTTGTGAGGTTATGAATTTATTAAATTATAATATAATAAAATACATCTTCATAATTTCGAAGATAAAAATGTCAAAATAATGTTTATCATAAACATTTTCACAATTTTGAAGATAAAAATAGTTAAGTGCCAAACATTTTAGATTTTACCAAATTCTTATAACAATGTCAAAACATCTTATAACAAATAAAAAACAAAATCACACACATTTAAATATTATAAAACATTTCAAATATTTATGATATAAACATAATAAATATAAAGATCGAAGTTTTCTTTAAAGAAAAGAATTAAGACGGACTTATTCACAAATATAATACAAAGATTGAAGTCATCTATTTGTTCCACGACAGACATAATAAATTGGCATATGTATTAATATCAAAATATTAATCGAATTTTTTTAAAAAAATATTAGGTTGAAGATAGGGATGGTAACGGGGCGGGTTTTTTGCCGCCCCGACCCCAACCCGAAAATTGGTATGGTATACCCGACCCCGCCCCGCCCCGATTTTTTATAGCTTTATCCCGCCCCGAGCCCCGCCCCGATTTTTAAGAATAATACTCGCCCCGCCCCGACCCTATTAACCTCAATCCACTGTAATACTCAAAGAAACATAACCTTTCTAGAAAATAGAAACATAAACTTAAACATCACAATATAAAAAAATAAAGACTTTCTGAAAATTTCAATAGAAATTTAAACTAAAAATTCAAAATACATAACATAATCTTCAAACTTAAACAGTCAAACTAACTCAAACATCATAAAAGACATAAGCTGGAAATTTCAAGTAGCAGTAGCAATTCAAAATACAGACATTGACATTACATCTTCAAATATTCCTCAACAAACTAATTGAAAACACAAGAAACTAATTCCAAAACTCACATCTCCAATGCCTTCATTTGTTCACTATCATCTTCAAACTTCAATATGTATAGAAAACATCAATCGATGACAATTAAAGTTAATATGTATTAAAACAATAATATAATTATATTAATAAATATAAATTATTTATTACCTTTATTCGATATTGCTTGATGCCTCAAATTCATCATCTTCATAATCATAATTTATCTCATTTGAAGTTGATTCTAATATGATAAACATAAAAATAGAATAAGAAAATAATAACTAAAAATAATATAAAAAGTATTTTGTAATTTATACCTTCTTCAGTAATTAACCAACTTTGAAAACATGTCAAAGCTTCTACAGTTGATGGATGGAGTCTATTACGTTATGGATTCAGTAATCTCCCTCCCGTACTAAAGCTAGACTCCGAAGCAACAGTAGAAACTGGTATAGCATAAATATCTCTAGCAATAGCTTGCAAGATAGGAAATTGAGGCTCAATTGTCTTCCACCAGTTCAAGATATCAAAGTCCGGTGTTCTAGGAATGACGTCCTCTTCCAAATAACGATCCAACTGAGATAAGACTTTTGATTTCCTTTTCTTCTTCAATGAAATAAAAGCATCGTATTTTTTGAAATTTCCCTTATCAGCCCCATCAGTCTGAGAAGATGTAGTATTGAAGAATTGATATTCACTCCCCGAAGACACTTTCCCTTCATACTCATTGACCAAATTTCAACATAGTTGCACAATTTTTTCAACTTCATACTCAGCATCAACCCCATAAATATCTTCAAAGTAGCACTCCAAGAAGTCAGTTTTGTACCTTGGGTCTAAAATTGTGGCAACACCCATGATACCATTCACAACACTCCAATATTTCTCAAATTTCTCAAACATGCGTCTTGCCATACTCAAAATAGTATGATTAGTATCATGCATCCATTCATTCAACGCTACCCTGATCGAGCAAATATGAGGAAAATAAAGATTTGTTGTTGCGTATTTTGTCCTTGAAAAATCTTCGGTCATCTCATAAAATAAATTAAGCTTCTCACAAATCTTTGCTGCAAAGTCCCAATCATCTTCGGTTGGCAAGTGCTTGTATAAAGGATCACGGTGTAATTGCACACACCGAAGGAAAACATCCTTATAAGACAAAGCTGTCTTGAGCATCAAAAAAGTTGAATTCCATCGTGTTTTGACATCAGTACATAATTTTTTAGTAGTTGGAATGCGCAATTACCGTGCTGCCTCTTCAAATCTTTCCCACCGTTTAGAAGTATCACTCCAAAAAATGATACTCTGTCGAATTCTTTCTATTCCATCTCCGATCACACTCAAACCATCTTTAACAATTAAGTTCAATATGTGTGCACAACAACGCATGTGAAAGAAAGCTCCTTGAACCACTAGTGTGTCACTTCCTAATCTATCAAGCAACAATTGTATAACATTATCATTCACGCTACAATTATCAACTGTGATCGACATGAGCTTCCTATCAATATTCCAATCTAAAAAACACTTCATTAGCCTTGTAGCAATAACATCAGCAGTATGAGGAGCTGGTACATACTCAAACCTTATTATGCGCCTTTGTAAAATCCATGAATTATCTACGTAATATGCAGTAACTGCCATGTATCCTCTATTTTGATGCTCTGCAGTCCACATATCAGTTGTGATGGCAATTTTCCCCTCGTTAATCTCCAATTCTAACATTGTTTTCACCTTCCCATTTTCGTACATATTCAAGATATCCTTCTTTAATGTATTGCGAGAAGGCATATCAAACAAGGGCTGTAAAGTATGACAATACTTTTTGAACAAGTCATGATCAACCATTGATAAAAGGTACTCATGCCTGACTATCATCTTCGCAAGATCCTTCCTTGCTTCATCTTGATTAAATGAAGAGACCTTTAATGTCATTTTTCCATCCAACTTTTTCTGATTAGCTACAAGAACTTGTTGTCGAATATCCACTTGACATCGCTTATTGCATCTTTCTAAATGAACATGTAAATGCTTTGTCCCATTCTTAGAATCACCTCCAAGCTTTCTGTTGCAATGTTTACATATTGTCTTCCACTCGTTGTTGATCTTTTCTTTTGTAAAATACTCCCATACTGAAGATTTCAACTTTGAAGGATTATAATCACTTGGCTCATTATGTTGACTTAAAGAAGGTTGAGTGTTGCTCTCAGAATTAGGAATTACACTTTCATTGGTTGGTAATTGAGGATTACCGGCCGTAGATGAAACGGAATTCTCATCTAAATTGGACATTTGTACTTTTCCTTTGATGACCTTGCAAAAATCAGAAAGTTTTTATTAACATCACTATTTTGTATTGTTCTACATTTAAACAACAACAAGCTACATTTAAACAACACCAACTTACATTTAAACAACAATCTTTAAATACTAAACATCATTATTCTACATTTAAACACCAATATACACTGCATTTTTAAATTACATTGCACTGTATTTTAAAACTACATTACACAGTCTGCATTACTTTGTGAGCTATTTCAATCAGCATTAGATGTGATAATTCATATACTTTAATTATTTGAATAACTAAGACATTTTCATGTTTAAACCGTTTCCTAAACTACAATTATGAAGTATACAACAAGTCAAGTGAAAAAATATGTAAGAGCATATTTCACGCATAGTTTTAAGTTAATGCCCGTATACGACTGCAAGTTCTCAGAGAAAGTGGTACGAGAATCCAACAACATTTTAACTAATTCTTAAGGGTGATTTTCCATGCCTATATACTTCTGTTTTGATTATCCAGGTCATCTTATGTAAGGCAAGAAAGCTAAGAACATTTCAAATAATATCCCAACTGTAATCATATAATATCACACTCTGCACTGCATTTTAAAACTACAATACACAGAGTGTATCAATGTACTGCACTGCAATTTCACTACGTTTAAAACTTTTAGGATTATACTCTACATTAGTTTAAGGCTTGTTGTAAATCAAAATTACAACACAAACAAATTAAATTCAGAGATAACATAGACTAAAAAATGAGTATTAAATTCATAAATCAAAGAATGAGATTAATTTCAGAAATTAAAACACCGTGAATAAAACAAGAAAGAAACCCTAAATTTTGAAATCAAAAGTAAAAAGAAAAATTCTAAAAATTTTAAACTTACTGTTGAAGTTTGAAGCTGGGTGAAAACGTGGTGTCGTCAGTCGTGGTCCTCGTGGAGAATCAGAGAAGATTGAGTTGAGAATCCTTTGGGTATTTCATATTTGTGGTGGACGGTGAAAAAGTATCGAGAGAGTCTTCTGGAATGAATTTGTTTGAAAAGAAAAAACCCAAAATAAAAACTAATAATTTTTAAAATATAATAAATAATGTATTAAGGGTATGATGGTAATTATATATCGGGGCGGGGCGGGGCGGGTTATTTTACTATAAAATTCGAACCCGCCCGCCCCAAACTTTATCATTAAAAAAACCCGCCCCGCCCCGCCCCGAACCCGAAAAAATAATGTAAAACCCCGATCGGGTCGGGTACAGGGATTTCTGCCATCCCTAGTTGAAGATACCTTGACAAGAGTTGTCCTTGACAGATTCTAAGAGAAAATGACTTCATCCACCTTAAATCATTCTAATTGGTGCTCAAATCTGAAACCGGATCTTTATCAACAAGTATTTTTATGTGTATTCTTATTCCTGAATTAGAACAAAAAAGGATCACGATGACACGATCTAGCTGAAAACATAAACAGTAAACTGAGATAGAAGATTCAACTAACTTATCTTTCTGTGTATTGTTGGAAGTGAGTTGGGGAACACGAGGTTCACGTCTGGGAGCTTCAGATCTGTATCGATCTGCCACAGGTTCTTGAATTTTGAGGCTCTAGTAATGATTTTGACTGACTTCTAGAGTTCTGGAAAAACCCATCCTTGTCCCATGCAACCTCATAATCAGCACTTAGTCGAGATCCTTGCTAATCAATAGTAAATAAGATTGGATACTATCAGAACTACTAATTATAGTTGTTAATAAATAAAAATGTAAACCGAGTCTGGACCAACAATCATTCGATTTAGTCCATGCTAGCAAAATAACAGCACAAAAGCATTATCTTTTGTATAACATCACATCTGACAATGCCATAGTATTCAGCCCAATCAAATCAACCATGCAATAATGTTTTATCCGTTCCTTTCAGATGGTCCAATGCCGTTTCATGTGGGCAGTGCAGTGGGAATGACATTGGTTGCCCATCAAATAGCAGCCTTAAACATAGGCATTGATAAGCTCTAATCCAGGCAGGAAGTAAATGACTAAGTTGACTACTAGTGGTGTACCATTGAACTCGTAGCATAAAAAACAATAAAAAAAAAAAATCAAGCCGTGTAAGGCTCGAGCAAAATGCTCTTCATCTATAATTAGAAGGGAAATATCCATACCTTTTGCAATGAGCGACCACATAAAACCTTGAGTGCATTATAGAAATCCCGGAATTTCTCGAATTGAACAATGATCTTACAATGAAGACCTGAAACAATGCCTACATCTAAGTCATCCTCATCCATCAGCTTAGCTAGATCATTGTCCTCAGCAACATGAAGATTCCTATTGAGTGAAGGTAAAAGGAGCAATAACAAAAACAGTATCTGATCATGTAAAAGTCAAATCGTAACATTTACCATAGCAAATGTAATCTAATATACATATAGCAATAAGCACATGAACAATGTTGGAAGTTGGAACTTGGAACCATATGAAAAGTGTTAGGAGTACCAGCCTACCAGGTACAGATATATGATACCAGTCCATTACAATTTACAAATTCATGCGTCAATCTTCATAGGTGAGAGAAAATCTATGAGAAATTAATGCCCGTGACTCCTAAATATAAAACAATACAAAGATGCATAAGGAAACCGACATTTTTGACAGACACAAATCACGACAGTGTGCCTACACATTCAACATCAAATGCTTCACAAAATTTACCAGAATCCAGCAATAGCAAATGAAAACGAAGCAACTAAAGGCAAAAAAGGGGAAAGAAATTACCTTATCTTCCAAAATTTGGAAAAAAATTGGTATGCGTAACCAGCATTGAAGGCTTGGATGAAACTCTAGGCTCCGGAAACCACCGCGACGGAACCCCTCTCAATACAACCGTATCTGGCTCTTGTCTTCCACCCCTCGAATAACCTACAAATAAAAGTTCATTTGAAAAGAAAAGCCCCAATTTGACTTCAATTTCAAAACAAAAATGCCTGCAAACTTCTGCTTTCAAAAGCGTATGACTCCTCCCAGTCTCTCTTCGTTCTTTTAAAATCATCCGAAGCTGGAATTTCAACGCTAAGATTATACTTAACTCCTTCAAGATTAAGTTCAATCCCATCCATTTTCTCCGCTACATAACTTCTCCAATCCAGAAACTTATTTTCCAATTCCTTCACGTCATCTTCATCGGTCTCTTCACTCTTCTTCCTACTACTCAAAAACCAAATGTCACGAATGAAGAGAGCGACGTGGGCGATCGGCTCGGCTCGCTTCCGTTTCTTGAGGTCATTGAGCCTTTTATCTGGAAATCTTCTTCGGGAACGGGAACGGAGACGGAGAGTGAGGACTCGAGGATATCTATCAGGGCTCGCTTTAGCTGCCATTCATCGATGGGTGTCGAAACCGATGGGAGGGCAGGGTGGATTGTGAGATTGAGTTTCACACGCGAAACTAGTGACAAACCATTCTCGATTTCTAGGGTTTCCGTTGTCGGTGGCATTTTAAATCGTTTAAATCAGCGAAACGCTGCCGTATAGGTCTTGAATCCGCTGGAAATGGCAATGTAATGCTTTACGTTTAGGAAGATACTATACCAAAGAAACTCCGACAACAAACGGCTCGGCTCTACAAAAGACCAAAAGGTTTCTTATTTATGACGTGGCGCTGTTCTATTGGTTTAAAAAGGGAATAAATAGGAAAACCCAACGCACCGCAATCCAAGTCTATAAGGTCAAAGGAGAGAGTAAAAGGAGAAAAGAAATGGGGTGTTTCTCTTGCTTCGACGGAGGAAGAAAAGAGCAGCGAAAGGAGGAGGAAAGATTGGCCTCAGCCGAAGCTCGTGCGAAAGCTGCCGAGGCTGCTCAGAAAAGGTATTTTAGTCTCCTCTTTTCTTTAATTTCTCAATACTTTTTAAAATTTGTCTTTCTTTTCTCTGATATTCGATTGCTTCTATTGTGCGATTAGCATATGAAAAACGGTGGGGTTTTTGGATAGGCGCAATAGGAGCGATCGTACAAGGTATCGAAAAAAGGACCCCAAATTTTGATAAACTATATTCATTAGATGATGTTAATCTCGAAATTTTCAATAAATTTTTGAAAACGCTATTAAGAAAGATTAGTAATAACTGTTAAAATATTATAATTATTTCTTAAATGCGACAATTGATTATAGAATCTTATTGATTATTACTATTACTATTATTTCAATAGAACTAGTAAGGTTTCGGATAGATGCAATAGAAATGATCGCACAGGGGCCCCTAAAAAGACATTTGTTTCTAAGGGATACAATTCTATAACTAGTGGAAGTCATGGACAATTACTTTTAAAGATCATATTTTAATAAATTACACAGAGCCCCAAAATCTTTGAACCGCCCCTGATGAAAAATATGGGTTTCTTGCATTTTTGGGGTTGATTCTCAAAATTTACGCTATCTTGGATGTTCCATCTAAGATTGATCCGTTTGTTTTTGAAAATTGTTTGGGCTATTAGGTTTTGATCGGAAAAGGAAGAATTCAATGTTGAAATTTAGGACCTTCTAGGCTTCTACTATGTTATGGAAGATTGAAACATTGGAAAATAATTTTGATTTGATTTCCTTGTTGAAATTGTTACCTGAATTGCTAGCAGTGAAGAAATATAGTCTTTTGCTCTTTGTTTGTGAAAGATGAATTGTTACATGAGAAATTGAGGTTTCTGACAGTTTATTTCATATTTTAGAAATTTGAAATCATTGATCAAAATTGCAGGCAAGAGCAGTTTGAACAGTCAGCTGCAGGAAGAGCTGCACGTGCACAGATGCAAGCGGCTGCGAAGCAGTCAGCAAATTCTAATAATGGAGGACCTGTTTTGAAGGTTTTTGTTTCTAACATACTAATGTAGCTTTAATCACATAGGATTCTCAAGTTTTATGGTTTTATGAAAATAAAATATGCCTAATAAAGGGGGAAGATTGGGAGTTGTACTCCATCTTATCAAGGCATGGTCTTTCCCATAATGATTCCCTTGTCCTCGTGATGCATTTGGCTCTTGCACTTTGATAAATAATTTCCTTCTCTTTGGGATTCAGTGTCCATGATATTTACAGTTCAGCAAAAAATATACAAATTTGACACTTTTGTTGATTGGTGATTTTGTTGCAGTGGCAGATGGGTTGAAGTTGAAGTTTTGCTTTGTTTCCATTCAGCCTAAGCTGCTCATGTATATATGGGTATATCCTCCTATATGTTTTTCTATTAACAATTTTGTTGAGAGATTTTTCATCAATTATTTTCTGCATTTTTTCTTAAATCAGTGGGTTTTTCTTTCTTACCATCAAGAATATTAACTAATCAGAACAAATTGTTTGTTCTGTGATCATTTCCATCGTAAAGTCATGTTTTCTAAAGTCTAAAGTTTCTTCACTCGATTTTGCGCCTTCTAAACTTACTGTTTTCTGTCGTGCAGAAATAAAGTTTAATGCTACCATAGTTTCCAGGTTGCGAGTTCATCTTGTCAATTAAGCACATGATGCAGTACAAATGCCCCAACAGTTGGAACTGTAATTTACGTTTTTGCTTTGTTCTGTATAATACCAACCTCAATTAATCTAATTTCTTAATTTCCTTTACAGATCCCATTCTCTCCCTTATAATTTTCAGCCCCTGTAGTTTTTTAATGTCCAGTTTTCTGGTTAGTGGCCTGGATTTCAGCTTATATTAAACAAAAAGAAGCAAAAGGATAAGAGGTTGCTTGTTGCTGAATAACAGTGTGTAGCCAACGAAAGTTTCCTACTAAGTGCTAACTAACCAAAATTCCATCATGGCTAACTAATGAAGTCCTACCATCATGTGAAGGCTTCAACTGGAGCTGATAGCATCAACTCATAGGCTGCTTGAAAAAAGTCAGCTGCATGTTGCCATGAACCTTCCATTTTGGCAATCAATCCAAGGTTCATCCATGCATCATGATTTGTAGGATCTAATCGAAGAGCATTCATTAGAAAGCTTTGTGCAACCGGAAGTGATTGGCCACCAAATTGCCTAAGTAATGCTGCTGTTGAAACAATGCTGGGTACGTAATCTGGTTCTATTGACAGTGAGACTGAGAATGATACCAGGGCCTCTTTATAAAGTGACTGAGCTTCAAATAACAAACCTGTAAAACGAACACCTTTGAAATTAAAATGGAACCGCATAAACAAACATGCAGTGATGGATGGATTTGTACCTGTTGTATGCCAACTTTTAGGTGAATAAAATTCAATAGACTTGGCTTTGTCTAAACAAATTTCTGCATCAGGCCACGAACCAAATTTGGTATAAATAGTAGCTAGATCTTGCCAGACAGCCATTTCCATATTTCTTTCAGTTACATTCTGCGGAACACATCAGAACAAAGGTGAAAAAAACTTTTGTAATCTAATAACAAGCACAATCTGCAAATGCATGAATGTAGTTCATGCTACTGTCTGAAGCCAAAGAACTAGTACCTTTGTATCAGAACTCTTAGCATGAACAGAGTTACCAGACTGCGATTCTCTTTGTGCTTGAACCAGAGACAGCAAGGTTCGGTAAGTTTCAATTGCTTGCCTGGGCCGTTCCTGGGCAATCTGAAGCACAGCTTGCAATCTAAGAAGTTCTAATTGATCCATCCTACTGGCTTCATCTAAAGCAAACTCGAGTATTGCTTCAGCATCTTTGAACCGCTTGTTAGAAGAAAGTATTAATGCTAATAACTTCCATCCTCTTCCCGAGTTTTCAGCCACCATGCTAGAGTACTTCATTGCGTTGTCAAATGCCACATCTAAATTCCTCTGAACTGCATTTTCCAAACTGAGGTTAAGCATAACTTCAGGGTCTTCCTTCATGTTGAGGGCAGCATAGTTAAGAGAGGTCAAGGATTCTTTCTGGAAGAGAGCTCTTTCGGAATCTGATATGGAAATTCTAGCAGCATTCCCATAACAAATGCCAAGGAACTTATGGGCTTCACCCTTGAAATGTGCATTCACTTCATCTACAAAATCGATCACATTACAAGCAAAAGTAATTCCATGGTGAGCATGCTTTGGATCTTGAGAAGATATGTAAGCACCAAAAAGTAAAGGAAGGACATGGGGTTCACGCTTTGTTTCGGACAGTCCGGAAACCTTCTTTAACAAGTTCAACGCCACCTCATTCTGACCAGCGGCAGCATAACAAAGAGCAAGAAAATACCACCTCTCAGCTCTTTCATATATTCCCGGAGAGGCCTGCTCCCCGTGTTCTGCTAGTAATTCAAACTGCTCAGTAACAGAGAGAGCAAAAGTGAGATGATCCATAATTTCTGCATCCCACTTTATTTCTCCATACGCCACTTTTTGCATTAATACTAGAAGGATAAGAATTGCTTCCTCTATATTACTATTCGGGGTAGTTGAGCCCCATACATGTAAGTGAGGTGGGAGGCATGTTTCAACACCACCATAAAGTAGTATGGCAGCCAAGTCCTTTTGCACGCTTGCTAACCTCTGGTGATCCAATTTCCATGGCTTGACTAAAGCCCGGCGATACGCAGTTATAGCTTCATTGAGACAACCTACCTCAATCCATAGATTAGGGAGCAATTCCAATGCTTTGTGAAACATTTCTTGCAGCTTGCAGTCTTCAACAATTCCCTCATGCATTCCGTTAGGCAGTGCCGCCTCTACTACGTCTAAAATTAATTTG
Source organism: Abelmoschus esculentus (assembly GCA_035048815.1). NCBI lineage: Eukaryota > Viridiplantae > Streptophyta > Magnoliopsida > Malvales > Malvaceae > Abelmoschus > Abelmoschus esculentus. Next base: position 6,325,324 of record JAUCBN010000008.1, on the reverse strand, counting down.
CACTCCATTGCAGCCTCTGATAAATGTATAAAACAAGGCATCAAACCCATTTAAACCTTATATCCTAACAACAAATTCATGGATATATACAAACCATCCACCAACAAGGGCAATGCCATTTATAAAATTATTGATCCTCAATGACCGAATTTGAACCTTCAAAAACTTTGTTCATTGCAATCTAAACTACTCTGTGACATTGTTCATCTCGATCCAGACAAGCTCAGGGAATCATAAGATTATAAGATCAGTACTTTCTAAGAACTAAGCAAAACCACAAAACCACAAAACCATTTCTTGTCCATTTTGAAGCAAGCCAATTATGTAAGTTCTTAGTAGGGAGCAATTGGAAAATGGAAATACCTCTAACATGCCCAAGTTCCTTCAACGATTTTGCTTTCAATAAAATGGCTTCCAGAAGTAATCTCACTGAATGCATTGACATCACACTAGGAGAGATAATGTCACGGCCTTTGGACCGTGGTTTTCGTTGCCGGGTTCTCTCAACAATAGCCATAGTCATCCTTGGTGTCAAACTTTTGATGTCAATACCCTGAAAAACCTGAAGCGCGGCATCGAAATTCCTTCTTTGATACTCTAACCTCCCCAACAGCGCTCTTGCTTCCTGCAAATTCATTCGAAAAACATAACAAAATTGATTGCAACTGATGGGTTGAAATAACAGATTGATTAGAAAAATGAAGCTCTTGCCCACCTCATAGTTTAGGGAGAGAGCTTCTTTGAGAGTGGATTCGGCTTCACCCACTTGATCGTCCTCAAGCTTCGATTCCCAGTCTCCGGTCCGAGATGAAAGTTCACTGGCAGAGAAATCTCTGGTTGCTAAGGACTCCGGCGACTTTGGAGCATCTTCAAACTTGAACTGTTCACCTGAGCAAGCACACAACATCTTCTCCAATGAAATAAAAACCGCCTACGATTTGGATGTCAACGCCTGGAGAAAAATGGAGTTGATCAAACAATATAAACTGATGCAATTGCATTTTAAAAACCGTGATGGAAATCAGTTATTGAACAGTTACAATATAATAAAACAGAAATGGAAATCCACAAACAACTATCGATTACAGCAATGACCCTTGATAAATTATTGAACTAAAAATAAAGAGAGAGTTCACATGGAATGAAAAGAGCGAGACCAAAGAAGAAAGCGGAGCAGAGCTTTGGACTTTCCAAAAACCAGGATAGGGGCTTACGCCATGAGAGCTACTTCTCTTGTTTCTTCATTTTCTGGTTTTGTTTCAACTCATATATCATTTCCACTTCCATAAAGAAATTTGGTAAGTTGGTAGAGACAACTGAAACCCAAAACTTTAAAAACAAATAATGAACTTGTTTTAGAGATCTAAATTCTGATTGAGATGTAATATTATTTGGTGTTTGCTTAACATAATAAAATTATCATACTTAAGCATTAGTTTTCTGGCCACAGAACCAAAGAAGAAGTGAATCCGAATCAACGTATTTCACATGGGACAAAAACCATGTTCGTTGTCTAATTGAATATTGCTTAAGATTAGGTATTAACCAAGACTGATTAATTGGACAAAGATACAAACAGCTGCAGCTTTGACAAGTTTTAAATTAGTCAAAGCACCACATCATTATTCGTTAAACAGAAGCTTCATTCACTGATTTAATCCTTACTCAAGACATTGTTGTCATCCAAATCACCTACTTTTTGGTCGCATTTGCACGGTGCTCAAGAAGAATCAAGCCAGTACCCAAACATCCAAACATGAACCATAATTATACATGTCTCTTTTCAGGGAAGAAACCAGAAGTGTCCAAAAACAGGGTGGGGTTGAGATGAAACATGGAACCATGACCGAGGAACTTACAAAGTCGGGTAAGGAAGGAAAGTGCCAGGGAAGAAAGTACTACTTTTTAGTTAATTTTACAAGAGAAAAAGACGTCACGTGAAATACAAACCCTTTTTCTTTCACATGCCATTTAACCAATTCTGTGATAAACAAATTATTTTTAAAAAAACTACTGTTGTCGTTTTATGCAGACATGTTTCTCCATCATAATAGTCGTTGTTCTGAGTCTTCTGGCATGCAGAGCTAAGGCATCCTCTCTAATATAACTTTCAGTAAATTGCTTATTAAAGCCAATGCTTCATGTTCATGATTTATGAAAAATGTAGTTGTATCTTTGTTATTGACGATTGCTTTTCTGAACATCTTCAATCTACCATTTGTTTTCCAGAGTGGTTACAACGTTCCGATGGGTTCAATCAACAGTACAAGTAGTTTATGTTTGCATAGCGGTCGATAACCAGTTGTTCATACGTTGTATCACTTGGGACAAGTCCTTTTCTGCCCAGTAAACAGTGATTCCGGCCCACTGTTTTGATCCAATTGCATATCTGGCCTACACGTAATTGAGTCCATCAGTTCACTTATCAGAACGACGCCGTGCTCCTTGTCCAAACTATCTTCTCCAATGGATCGAGGAATCTTTACGTCTTTTTAGAATTAATCAATACTTTCGGACAAATCCGTAATTACCCAATTAAAAATTAGGGTTAGTGGTGATTAAAGCATAAAAATTAGAGATCAGGAGATATCGAAATGGAGAAGTCAAGTCATAAACTCGTACATAAATAATCGTGATGACTATCGATGAACACAATGCTTATCATTGATAATTTAAATTGTCATCAAGTTTAAATAAAAAAAATAAAAATCATATTCAATTTATTACGAGAACAGAGAGGAATAATGATTAGGCTCGAACGATGGTTAAGCATGGATAAAAGTACGACGACTGTAATTTTAACAACGCAACTAACGATGATGATAATTGGAATGACAAAGAAAAAAAATTAAAATTTTTTATTTTTAAATTAATTAAAATTGATATTTGATCTGATTATTTAAAAATTAAATATAATGTATAATAATTTGATTTAAAATTTTATTTTAAATAATTTATATTATATATTAAATACTTAAAATTTTTAATATTTAATAATTAATTTAATAATATTTAATATTATTTAGCGTTAATAATATTTAATAAAATTTCGCGTATGTTTTAATTTTTATAAATTTTAATTTTTAAAAATTATATTTAAAACTTTAATTATTAAAATTTAAATCTTAAATTAAAATTTTCAAATCTTATGTATATGAAAATATCTTTCAAACCTTATCAATCAAAAAAATATCTCTTCAACTATAATTAGCGTTTTGATGGGGGACAATTTGCTGGAAATATGTAATGCTTGAATCTCACACTCTGTTTTTATAGGTTGTATGAGAGCAGTTCAGTTGATTTAAAATTCTCTTTGAATTTTAAATACTTAACCGAATAAATTTAATAACAAAATATCCGAGATTTAAATGGATATTTTCAGTTATAAAATCTACTATTTTTAGATAGATATTAATAGATTATCTGAGATTTAATTAGATTTTATCTGTTAATAAATCTAATTTTGAATAGATTTTATCCGAGATTTAAATGGATATTTTCGGTTATCAAATCTACTATTTTTGGATAGATAATTTAAAATTTAAATTTAAATCAGATTTTATTTGATTCTCGGACAGATTTGCCCCTGCTTTCAACCTATAAATAAAATGCTTTTCTCTCATTTTTAATCATCTCATTCAGAGTTTATCTGTCTTACTTGAGAGAGAATTAAAGAGCATCATTTTATTCGACTCCGGTTCCGACGATCATTTCCTCTACAGTCCACTCCAAACTTTGGGGTACACTGTTTGGAGGACCGTGCTAACCTTCGGAGGACAACCGTCTAAAGTAACGAGTACACACATCGGGGCGATTTGTTTCTAAGGCAGTGACCTCCATACCACGACACGGTCAAACTTTCTATCAGTTCGTTCCTTTATTTTTCCTGTCAGTGCTAACGCCCTATTTTGCAGTCTATTTAACCAACAATTTAAAAACAAATCTACTGCAAAAATGATATTATTATCAAAGTGGTTTTGGGTTTGTTTAAGCTTGACGCACTTGACGAGTTAATAATCGAAGGTGGTGGTGATCTTGAAGATAATAATCAAAATCCTAAAGATAAGAATATTTTACTATCAGTGAATTTTATTTATTTATTTATTTATTTATTATTATTGTTAGTAAATTATTTTCGTGACTAACCATATATAATTTTTATTTGAATTTTGTAGATTCAAAATGGTTATAAAATATCAATCAGGATGAATTTGGGATCATGATACAAGGATTGAAGTTGCAGACATGATCAAAATAGACAAGGTCTACATAAATTGTGTTTCTACTTATAAGGTCAGATTATTTAAATCATGATTTATATTACATGAATTTATATTAAAGCCTTTATCTAGTCTATAAGCTTAAAGAGTATAGTTTAGACTAGGTTGTAAAAGAAGGCTAGATGACCTTTTTGAGTAAAAAACTTATCTTGAGTGTGCTTAATATTTTTTTTAGTGGGAAACATATATATTAAGCATAACTTTTAAAAGACCTAAATGAGGAGAGAAATATTCATAAGAGTTTAATTGAAAAGTAGTGAGATAGTTTAAAAATGCATGTCTAGGATTGGTTTTTGAAAGACTTGGTATTTAAGTGTGCTTTATGCACCACCTCTCTTTCTAAATCTACCTGGTGCATTACTATGCTCATTATTCCAATTTATAAAATATTATGACTAAATAAATATTCTATACTTAGTGCAGAAGTTAGAATAATAATCTTAATAATTTTTAAGATAGCTTTCTTTTAGTCATAGTAGATGAATATTTTTAGCGGTCTTTTAAAGCAAGAACCTTGTCTAAAATAAAGAGAAAATGATAGACATTAATGTTACTAAAAGATGTTTGTAGCTATTAAATCTCTTTGAGCTCTTTTCTTCAGATAATTAAGAAGGAAGAAAAGATTTGTCTATCTTAGGAGTGTGCAGAAATCTCCATAAAAATTCTCTTTATGAAAAAAGATGAAAAGTGTTAGGTCTGATAGAGGTGGTAAGTTTGGATCTAAATTTTCTTAAAAAGGTATATGAGATGAATGACATAGTTCATGAAACTTCTACCCCTTACTTTCCTCAACAAAACGACATAGTCAAGAGGAAAAATAGAACTTTAAAAGAGATGATAATTTCATTGTTGATAAGTTCTGAGTTAGCTGATAACATATCGGGAGAAGTCATTCTATCGGTAAATCTTAAACCGAGTACCTCATAAGAAATTAGACTCAACCCCATACGAACTGTGAAAAGGTTATGCACTTAACTTGCAATACCTAAAAGTGTGGGGGTGTCTGGCTAAAGTATGTTTGCCTGACTTTAAGAAGTCTACCATCGGTGCCTAAACCGTTGATGTAGTATTTATTGAGTATGCTACCAACACTGTCTTATGATATGCTCTAGAGTTTGAGTTAGAGTCTAAACAAAGATAAAAATATCTTTTGGACCAGACTTTGTTACTTCCTTTATTTTTGAGATAAATGATCTAGACAACTTATCAGATCTTATAGCTCAAGTTTCTTGTTAGATGAGGATCCTAAAACTTATGAAAAAGCTATGAGATCTATTGACACTAGTTTTGGAGGAGTAGTGAATGATAAACTAGAGTCAATAATGTCTAAATCATGCTTGGGAATTGATAGACTTGCCTAAAGGATTTAAACCTATCAGCAACAAATGAGTTTTTAAGAAGAAACTCATACCAGATGAGTCAATCCAGAGTAAGGCAAGGCTAGTAGTTATAGGGTTCACTCAAAAATATTAAAGAGTTTGACAGTTGAGATGTCATTTATACTCGAACCTCTTTTGACTCTAGCACTCATCTCGTTAAAAATAAAGGAAGCTATGTTTCCCAGGTTGAATATGCTGAGATTATTGAAACCCTAATGTTCTTAGTGAACTATACTCGGCCCGATGTTACCTATGTAATGAGTAGATTAAGTAGATATACTCATAATCCAAGTGGTAAACATTGAACGACTCTTAGACGCTTACTAAAATACCTTAAGGGTATTATGGATTGGAAACTCAAATTTGTTGGCTATCCTGTTATTTGAAAGGATGTTGTGACGCCAACTAGGTTTCTGATAGTGATGAGATAAGCTCCACGAGTAGATATGTTTTCACTTTAGGTGAAGCTGCAATCTCGTGAAAGTCTATCAAGTAGACTTATATTACACGCTCCATCAAAGAGTCAGAGTTTATAGGTTTTGACTTAACTAGGCAAGAAACCGAGTGGCTAAGGAATCTTTTAGCAAAGATACCTTTGTGGGGAAAATCGACTCCTTCGATATCTTTATCGTAAGATTCGTAATTTACGATACATGTGACTCTAAATCAAGTTTACAATGGTAAGAAGAGACACATTCGCATAAGGTACGAATATTTGAGGCACCTAATAAAGAATGAAGTACTCACCTTAGAGTATGTTAAGTCGGAGATGAATTTGGCTGATCCTACTACCAAAGGATTGAGCAGGAAACAAATTCTGGATTCGTCGAGGGGGATGGGTCTTAAGCCCAGTTGTTGAGAGATTCATGGTAGATACCCAACTTAGTTCTCTAAGTTCAATGTGGTTAAACGAAACCATGAAAGAGACTCATAGTGTACATGTCTCTTTACCCAATCCCTATGACGTTTTATGTACATGCCTAGGTTGAGCTTAAATGCTCTTAATAAATTCATAGCCCAAGTTTAGGTGGTCTTAGTGAGAAAGGCTTGATGAATTTATCGATTTTGGTTGAATAACTATTCTTAATAAGTTCTTAGACCTATTGCGAAGGACTAATTGAACTTACCGCTCGGAAGGATAAGTTTATTTTTAAACTCTTAATAAATTTTATCCAAAGAGGTTGGATTGTTCTATTGAAAAGAACATTATTGAATTTACCGAATAAGAGGTTGAGTTTTTATTCTTAATGATTTCTTATCCTAGAGTTTGGGTGGTTCATTTAATATGAACTTGAAGAAAATCACCTTATTTCTTGCGAGGTTGAGCTTTAGACAAAGTTCTTAATTATTTCATAGCCCGATTTTGGGTGGTTTATGTTGAGATAAACTTGATGAAATAACCTATGTAAGTGAGAAGAGTTAGTCGCCTTTTATGAAAAAGGAATAGGTCGTTTTTCTAGTACACTTACTAAAATCCCGAGGTAAGATGGCTAAATATGTATACTTTATATATATACACATCTTCACATCGCGGACTGTGGTGGATGAAGGGATTAGTTACGTGTTATGAGTTCACCCCGATCTTAGAAAGTTCAAGACTAGTTTCACTTATCTAAGAGGAGGATTACTCATCATCACTACGTACTAGTTCAAGATTCGTTCACTATGTACTTAAGTAACTAATCTCACAAATGCTCGTTTAGTGATAGTCGAACTTTGTGACATCATGAGGATTCTTTCGCATTAGTGAGGGATTGTTGGAAATATGTAATGCTTGAATCCCACACTCTGTTTTTATAGGTTGTATGAGAGTAGTTCAGTTGATTTAAAATTCTCTTTGAATTTTAAATACTTAACCGAATAGATTTAATAACAAAATATCCGAGATTTAAATGGATATTTTCAGTTATAAAATCTACTATGTTTAGATAGATATTAACAGATTATCTGAGATTTAATTAAATTTTTTCTGTTAATAAATCTAATTTTAAATAGATTTTATCCTAGATTTAAATGGATATTTTCGGTTATCAAATCTACTATTTTTGGATAGATAATTTAAAATTTAAATTTAAATCAGATTTTATTTGATTCTCGGACAGATTTGCCCCTGCTTTCAACCTATAAATAAGATGCTTTTCTCTCATTTTTAATCATCCATTCAGAGTTTATCTGTCTTACTTGAGAAAGAATTAGAGAGCATCATTTTATTCGACTCCGATTCCGACGATCATTTCCTCTACAGTCCACTCCAAACTTTAGGGTACACTGTTTGGAGGACCGTGCTAACCTTCGGGGGACAACCGTCTAAAGTAGCGAGTACACACATTGGGGCGATTTGTTTCTAAGGCAGTGACCTCCATACCACGACACGGTCAAATTTTCTATCAGTTCGTTCTTTTATTTTTTTCCTGTCAGTGCTAACGCCCTATTTTACAGTCTATTTAACCAACACAATTTACGGTCCTAGTTAAGAGGGGCAGCAGTATTAGTATTAAGTACTTAACTAGTTGCTTAAATATAATAAATCCGTCATGCCTGACTCTGCTTATTAAACTATGCTTGTCGTTAGTCAAATGTGAACAACTTAAAGCAGCAAACGAAGACATTTTACACAACTTAGCTTTTGTTTCTTTTCCCTTTTTTAATTGGCATGATGTTAAAAAAATATACTTAAAATTTAATTAAATAATTATTTTAATTTTTATAAATAATTAATTAAATCTATAATATTTTTATTTTAAATTAATATAATTTATTATAAATATTAAAATAACATAATAAACATATATGATGATGTACGCTGCAATAATAATGCCATATAAACAAATTATATAATAATGTATCAATCAAAAATATTTTTATAAAATTATATAAGATATAAAATATTTTCTTTTTTCATGTATCATTTTATTAAATTATTAATTGATTAGAATCTTTATTTATAAATAAATTATTTTAATTTAAAATAGAATATTTAATACTAAATTAATTAAAAATATAAATAAAAATACTATTCAGTCAAAACAAAAAGATATTTGTTTAGCGTTACGTTTTTCTAATTTAATCTTAAAAGTACCCCATGTACAATTACAGCTTAAAGACCAGCACACGGCATCAAGCAGCGTCCGCGTCTCATCCGAAGATTGAACTAGGAAAACTCATGATTTCAAGCATAATCTAAGACGGGGAGATCAGCAGAGATGGATCCTGGAATCTGGAGCAAGCTACCACCGGAGCTTCTGGAGCACATACTTTCCTTTTTGCCTCTTAAAACGTTCTTGAATTTGAGATCAACTTGTAAGCGTTTCAAGTCTCTTGTGTTCTCCCCTTCTCTCATTTCCAAACACTCCGCCGCTTCTCATTTGTCTTCGTTTTTGTTGCTTTCCCATCCCCAGTGCTACGGCCATTTCCCTCTCTACGACACAATCCGTGGGGCTTGGCGCAATTCAACACTCCCCTTCTCTATATTTCCGCCTTCCACTGCTCAGTTCAGCCTCCTTTCATCGTGTAATGGACTTCTCTGCTTGTCTCTCCCAATTTCATCTTCTTTCCTTGTTTGCAATCTCTTGGCCAAATCTTCCAGAGTTATTCAATTCCCTTTCTTGCCCTTTGCCTTTGAGATTCTTACTTTGGTTTCCACGGCGGATGGATATAAAATCTTCTTGCTTTGCTCTAAATTCCCTTCCAACCATGTTTTTGTGTACGATTCCAAGGATCATTCATGGGCACAGTACGATGGTTTTCAACCGCTCCTCGTTGATAATTTCCATCAGGAAGGCGCGTCCTTCAATGGGTCTTTATGTTTCGTTACCCCTGAACCGTATTCTGTGGTGTCCTTCGACTTGGAAAATGGGAGATGGGAGACTCTCAACACTGAAATGCCGGGGGAGCTTACATTTGTGAGGCTGGTGAGTGACACTGAGGGAGGGAAATTGTATTTGGTCGGAGGAATTGGAAGCAATGGTATTTCGAGGAGCTTGAGGTTGTGGGAATTGGGTACTGGAGGGATGTGGGTGGAAGTGGAAAGATTGCCAGAACTGATGTGCAGGAAGTTTATGTCTGTTTGTTACCACAACTATGAGCATGTCTATTGCTTTTGGCATCAGGGTATGATCTGTGTGTGCTGCCAGACATGGCCTGAGATTTTGTATTGCAATGTTTCTAGGAGAAGATGGCATTGGATACCCAAGTGTCCTTCACTCCCGGACAAGTGGAGCTGCGGTTTCAGGTGGTTCTCCTTTGTACCTGAGTTCTATGCTTCGGCTTGAACTACATGTTACCCTGAATTAGTCTACGCTCTACAATTTCGAGTGAATGTCGTATATACTCAAATCACCAACCTGCCCTCCGACTTGAAGTTCTTCATTTTTCTTTTTATTGGTCTATGTTTTGTGTTTAAGTTGATGTTGCCCTGCTTGTATTTTTCAAATCCCAGTTTAATGTGACATGTGCAATTATTTGGCTATAATATCCCTGTTCATGTAGATGTACTACACACTGCCGTTTGCTAATAGAACTACGGCTTACTTCCATAAGTCCAAACCATTTTCTTTGTCTTTCTGCCAACTGCCAAGGCAAATGGAAACATATGCCAGCACTTCGAATTGCAGTGCAGGAGGTTTTAGAACCAGTGTTTGAGGTTGACAACCGTTGAGCTTTCCTTTTCCTTTTTCCCCATCTCTGTTTTTAAGCATTTAATACATAAAGGCAATGGTTTCCCAAAGTCAACGGTTATTAGCATTATTTTTTTAGTTTATTTTACTACACTCTTTACTTAAAGATTACTACAAGTTATAATAAATATATATGTCGTTGGATTTATACAAGTGGGAAAAAAATCAAGACTCGTGTAAAGCCGGGTCAAAGGTATATCCTTTGAACTAGATGCAACTTGTAAGGTATTTGTTTCTTTGAAACACTCAACTCGTAAAGCCTTTCTAGAGCATCATTAATTCCACTTCAAGCTTTATGAATTTTGTCAAACAATGTCAATTAACATTTATAACAACAGCAACATGCAACCCGAGTCTTAGGTACAACAGCAATCATATGATTTCAGACCAATTCATGAGATAAAGAAAGTGTAAGTGCAGAAATATTACATTGTCAAATATAGAGCGATAGGAACAACTCCAAGTTGGAAGACAAGTCGGTGATTAGCTTACCAAACAGAGACCAATAGGAAACAGTTATGTCCAGCTCAGGCCCGTACCTAGGCCCGGGCAATAAGGGCACCGGCCTAGGGCCCCAATTGCCTGGGCCCCACTTTTAATAAAATAAAAATATATTAATTAAAATAATAATAATAATAATAAATAAATATAATATAAAGTGGGCCCAATAAATCATATTTTGCCTACTGTTGATCGTTTGAAATCTTTAACATTTAATGTGGGCCTCACTTCAATATAAAATAAAAATATAAAAAATAATAAAGAAATAAATAAAAAATATAATATAGTGGGTTCCACAAAATCAATTTTGGTCGCTGCCACGGTTTAATAGTTTGAAAAAAAATTTTGGGTTCACTAACAATTATATAACCGTTCGAAAGTTTTTAATTATTTTTATATTTTATTAATTTATAAATTAATAGGTTTTTAGGTTATCATTTTGAATTTAATAATAATTTAATATTTTTTTAATTTTTTAATAAGATTAAAATTTTCAAATACATCACCTATAAAAAATCCTTACAATATTTTTACTTTTTATATCTCTATTTCTCTTATATTTTCTCTCTTTTTTTATGTTATATTCTTACATTTTGATTAAAAAAAATTTTATCTATTATTTTAATTTGATACTCTAAGAGGACAAGAACTCATATATTCAAGGAGATTGCGGTTTACATGATTTGTTGTTGATATACTACAATCGAATTTGAAGCATAAATTCAACGACAAAATTCCAAGACTATCATTCTATACCTTTTTACTTCATAATTTTTACAGTATGATGTTATCTTTTTTCGGAACTGAAAGTATTGCCGATGATTTTGCCGGATGATTTAATGTAGGCACTTGAAATTTTCAAGTTTGTCAAAATGGTAGATTGTTATCCAGATGTTTCAATTGCTTATCGAATTCTTCTAACTATGCCGGTGACAGTTGCATCTACTGAATGGTCTAGCCATTTTATGTATTAAGAAAAATATGTTAGACCATATTGATGTAGACAATATCATTAGTGATTTTGTATCTATAAATGCACGTAAAAATTGTTTTGTGTGATTATTTGAATGTTCAATAAAATTTATTTATGTTTTTATTTAAATTTTAATATATTTTTAAATAATTTATCAACAATAATAAAAATAAATTAATTTATTTTAATATATTTTTAAAATTATTTATTTAATAAATATTTTAAGGGCCTAAAATTTTAATTCGCCCTTAGGTTACTAAAATCTCAGGAACGACCCTGGTCTAGCTTTGCCTACCTCCGGGGTTTGGACCGATAGAAAACACTTTATTTTTCCGAACGGGATACCAGCATTCAAACCAAATACGACGCCGTACCAGAAGTTTAGATTTCAAGGATAATTGGGCCGTCTTTTTTCTTTTTCCGAACAAAAGGATAATTGGGACGAGCCATCACTAAACGAGAGTAAGTCTGCGATGCAGATTCAATGGATTAAAATTTCAGTCGGACTCGGGTCTAACATTTTCTTTCTATTTAATTCAATTATCAGAAAATACTTTTATTTAAAATAAATACTTTAAACTTATATTTAATTTCATTATATATCAACATTAAAATATATGAAAATATTTATTTAAAAATAATTAATTACCATTATTTAGAATGTTTTAATGGAGGGTAGGTTTGGTATAAAAATATTATCAAGTGTGTAGGCAAAGTTAAGCACATCACCATCAGCCGATCTCCCCAGCGAAATTAATGAGAAGATCTGCCTTCATCACCTTGTGGAAATGCATGCAGCAAATTTTGTCCATTTTACATTTGTTTTACTATACAACACTGTTAATTCCTTGCTTTATTTCATGGGTCATTATAGATTAAGTGACTAACCAACTTTCTTAACCACTGAACAAGGGATTTATATTTATGTATATACAAATTGAAATTTAAAAGTAACATAACCTGAGGTTAGCATACGAAATTAATTTCAATTTGGCATATAAAGGGGAATTCAATACTCCCACATTTCTTGCCGATGGCAATGTTATTATCATTTTACTAGAAACTTTAACTATTTTATTAAAGACTTTGAAAGTTTTTAAAAATGGAATGACATAATTTGATTTAATATATACTTTTTAGCAGTCCATATGTATTAACTCGGTCAGATTTTAATTTTTTTATCAGATTTTTAATTAAAAAATTATTAAAAATTAATTAATCTAACGAAATAGAATATTATAATTTTTAAATCAACTTAAAGATTTAAACATAGTATTATAAATAAAATAATTAATTTAAAAAATTATTCTATAACGAATCTTTATAACACTCGATCCATATAAAATAACCGTTAAATTAAATATTTATTACATTAAAAAAATTAAGTACTATAATATTTATCCAGAGCCATAGTGGAAAGTTAACTTGGATAAAAACCAATCTTTATTAAATAGCCAACCCAAGTACCCAACCTACGCAAGCGCTTAACGAGAACCCATAAAAGGCTGACAAAATTTGATTCCACTTTAAAGATTTGTTTTTTCTAATTTAAATAATAATTTTATAAATTTAAATTAATTTAAAACAATTATTAATTAATATCATAAATATTTATAATTAAATTTAAACAAAATTCACAAAATTTATATTAACTTAGATTATAAATACTTGTCCCAAGCACCTTCACAGCGCACGTGCTCAAATCAGGGCTTAGATATTTTTTTGCAAGGTAAATGTACACGTGGCACCGCGAAACCCTAGTGCTCAAATAATTTTTCCCGGTACAACAACTGAATTTGTAAGTTGTGTTACTGTGTAACGAATTCCCCTTATATTCTCCCTATCCCTCGCTCTGACACTAATTTCAGCCATTTATCAAGTGACCCGATTACGCATCACTTTCGGATCCAAAACATCCGGTTTCAACACCCGTGGTGAATAATGGTTTTGATAAACACAGGTGAGATTTTGATGCTGTGAAAGTGTGGTTGATTGGATAAGAAGACAGAGAATCCAGTGGATTACACGTATATGGAGAAGAGCTTTAAAGATTTGAGTATCAACGATACTTCTACAGCTTTCAGTGATTGTAACAGTGATAAATCAGGGGAGTTCCGGAAGGCTTCGTCTCAGAGCCGGCGGTTATTACTCGAATGTGCTAATTCCGAGAATTCCAATGACTTAATACGGCAGCTAGTATCAGATCTCGATTCCTGTTCGGTTGACGAGCAAAAGCGAGCGGCTTTGGAGCTTAGACTGTTGGCGAAGAACAAGCCCGAAAACCGAATCCAGATAGCTAAAGCTGGCGCGATAAGGCCCTTGATTTCGTTAATTTCATCCTCTGATCCCTATCTTCAAGAAAACGGCGTGACGGCGATTTTGAATCTTTCTTTATGCGACGAGAACAAGGAACTTATAGCTTCATCGGGAGCAATTAGGCCACTAGTTAGAGCCTTGAGGACGGGAACTGCAACGGCTAAAGAAAACGCTGCATGTGCTTTGCTTCGTCTATCGCAGATAGAAGAAAACAAGGTGGTGATCGGACGTTCAGGAGCTATTCCACTTTTAGTTAATCTTCTCGAGAACGGCGGATCTCGCGGGAAAAAGGACGCATCGACGGCGCTGTATTCTCTATGCACAGTTAAAGAGAACAAAATCAGGGCCGTTGAGGCGGGGATCATGAGACCACTAGTTGAATTAATGGCTGACTTCGGATCAAACATGGTTGACAAATCGTCTTTCGTTATGAGCGTGTTGGTACCAGAACCTGAAGCTAAAATGGCTTTAGTTGAAGGAGGAGGGATTCCCGTTTTGGTGGAAATCATCGAAGTTGGATCCCAAAGGCAAAAGGAAATCGCTGTCGCGATCTTGTTGCAGATTTGCGAAGATAGTGTGCTGTTCCGTGCTATGGTGGTTCGCGAAGGAGCAATTCCTCCCTTGGTCGCTTTGTCTCAGTCCACTGCCAATCGCGCCAAGCAGAAGGTAAATTACTAGTAACAGCAATAAGTTTTAACTTATTCGAAAGGAGTAAAATCCGGTCAGTTAGTCACAGTTTGTTGAGGTGTCCTGACTGATTTTGTGAAGAAGAAAAAACTGTCCCCATTTTTCATGGCTCGTTAATTTTAGTGCATGAAAAGAGAGAGAAGTGTATGTTTTGCTAAGAATATTCTTAATTTACTGATTCTTTTTTTTTCCAACTTGATTTGGCTGCTTTTGTTTCTGTTGTATAATTTTGTCTAATGGGTGTAGCCTTGTCATTTTGTTTGTCATTACTTGGACAGGCGGAGACACTGATAGAGCTTCTACGGCAACCAAGATCCGGCAACGCCGCTGTCAGGAACTCAGATTAGGCCGTTTAAACTGTCCATACCACTCGACATGGAGATTGTAATAATAAAATCAAAATAGGTTTTACACAAAAATATATTGACCTGTAAATATCTTATCTCAAGAAATCTGGATATTGTGATAAAGTGATGTTAGACCTTGTTACCATTGCTTTTGGATTTTGGTTGCTTTAGGGTTATTTCATAAAGAAAATTAAAATAAAAGTGTGTTATATAATTTGTTGAGGGTTCCACTATTGTTTAGTGTGTGATATCATATAATGCTACAATTATTTTGTGTTTGTTCTTTCTTATTTCGTTATGAGTTTGAAAAATGATTAAAGTGAAACAAAAGAATATGGTCCAGAATACTTTTTAAAAGGAATATGGTCCAGATATGTTTCTGCTTTGTTTTATTGGTTCTTTTTTCGCCACTGTTTGGTACCGAATAGTCGAGAATATTTAAAAAACACATATATGATGGGGTAATAATTCAAATTCGTCCGGGCCTTGACGTCTAATACCTAATTAAACAAATCCTAACATCTAAATATCCGATTTTATATTATTAACCTAAATTATAATTTAAACCAGATCTGATAGTTCGACTCAAATCCATAACTTAAATTATTCGATCAACCTTAACGTTAGTTTATCTAAGATTATAGTCGTCATCATCGATCACCGATCATTGAACTTACTGATACTCTAAAGCCTTCTACCTTATTCCTACTGCGAAGACAGAAAAAAATACATTTTCTTGATGATTAGAGACAATGAGGTCTTTTATAAATAAAAATGTATACGGGGACAATATTTAATAAAAAATAAAAATATTTTTATGAATAGATATTGTCATTTAGTAATAAAAATAGTTATTAATTAAATAAATACTATCGCTTAGCAAAAATATAGCGGACATCTCAAAGCTTGATCTATTTTATTAATATTAAATGTTGATATTGTTTTTCAATTAAGAGTTGTTTTTTTGGACTCGAAAACAGTATTTGAGTTCTTCAAATAATTAAAAATTGAATTATGTCTAAACCTAATCAGGCATCGTAGTGGAGGAATTGAATTAAAAAAAAAAGATTTTGATTATAAGATATTTAATAAATTATAGTTGAAATTAAGATCTCGTTAGAAGAAAAAATATTAAATTTTTAAAGAAACACTAAATATTTAAACATTTATATTTATCTCTAAACCCAAAATCTTTACTTTATCCACGAAGAAGCTTTAACATCGTTCATTGAAAAATTCATTTTAAAAAGCTATGGGGTCAATAATAAATTCAAAATTTTAATTTTACTACTATTTTAATTTCATTTTTTACTATTTTAAAGGTACTTCCCCAACTAGTCCTTTTAAGTATCTCCCATTTTTTTTAACATAATTGAAGTCATCATTTACTGTGTTACGTATTAATATACTTTAATACTAAGCAACATGGAAAATAGATTTGTTTCTGGTTATTATTTCAACCAGAACTTATTCTACAACTGAATACAAATGCCTGATTATTAGTTCAATCAGAGCTTACTGTCATCTCCCATTTGGAGGCATTATGAATCTTCATTCATCATTTGGAGGCATGAGAAAGGTAGATGAAAATGACCACCAACACAAAGGCGAAGACAAGGCCAATGTAGGCAGGAGGAGGCTGCAATGGTGGCATTCCGATGGGACCCAAAAACAGAAGAGCGACCAATAACAACATCGTGGTTATCGAACCGATACCCCAACCAAAATCTTCCATAGTAGTTTTGGAGTAAGAGATTCTTATTTTTTGTTTATGTTAATTTTGTGTGTCTTGTAAACGAATTTCAAATCCTTCCTATAAGAGTGTTCGTGTTTTTTTCGTATAAACATAACCATCCATGTAAAGGTTTGTATAGAAAAACCTTTTAACAATAATCACAACTATTCTGATAAGCATCTATTTAAA
Source organism: Abelmoschus esculentus (assembly GCA_035048815.1). Classification (NCBI taxonomy): domain Eukaryota; kingdom Viridiplantae; phylum Streptophyta; class Magnoliopsida; order Malvales; family Malvaceae; genus Abelmoschus; species Abelmoschus esculentus. The sequence goes on along the minus strand of JAUCBN010000008.1, from coordinate 6,308,241 downwards.
AAATCACAACTTTCGACCAATAAATTGATATGAAAATTAAATTTCGACTTAATAAATTCAAGTTGATTCAATAATAAATAAAATCAATTGTTTTTGGAATGGTTTTAGATTTAATTTTTAATTTGGGAAAAAGAAATGAAAAGAGTTTTTCTTCGTTCCTGGTGAACAGTGGATTAGTTTTTGTTTCTGATAAAAAGTTTGGCTGTTAGAGAACTGTATTCGAACTTAGAAGCCCGGGATTTATGGGCCAACCCAATCTATTTATTTTAAACTTAAAATCTACGTTCATAGCTTATGGGTTTGCATAGGAAAGGCCCAAGTCTTGATAGCTCGGATCAATTCAGCGGCTCACTGTCACGAATATTAATTTATTGATCGGTTAATTTAAATTAGACACTATACAAAATAAAGGGGATAATTCTTAATAAAAACAAATTAAGGGGATAATATTAACTTAGAACATCTCTGTAGGGTGGCTTTTTCGAGGTTCATAAAAGAGTGCAGATTTTCTTGTTGAGAACGATATCGACGCCATTGTAAACAATGGGAGCATACATCCACAGTTCATCAGAACTTAAAAGCTGCAATCATGGAAAATAGGAACATTACTAGAATATCAGGTTAATTGTACTTTCAAATCATTTCTGTGCCTAGAGGAAAGCAAACCTTGATTTGTAGCTGCAAGAACTTCACATAATGAACAGCCTCTTCAAGCATAGTGCTGATATCAACCTGTATCATCATTCATCAATGAACATGTGATTTGTGGATATGAATTGTAAAGCTGCTAAGTAAATTCATTTATAAAATATCAAGTAGAATATGTCTTGAATACCTTTGTTCCATTTGGGACAAGGTTCTGTAGAATTCTCAATCTCTCATTAATCCTTTCTCTTCTTTTCTGCAAAAACCAAGAAAAAGAGATTTAGATGTTTTGCCTAATTCCAATGGAATCATGATATGGCTAGGAAATTTCTTACCCTTGCATATAGGCTTTGGGGATCGGTTGCAGACCCTCTGATGGCTCTTTTCTTTCCATTCAGGTTAAGAGCTTGAGCTGCTTTGGATTCTGAGGTTGCCAATACGCCCCCACTATGATTATCCTGAGAAACATTGTCATCATCTGAGCTAGAGGTGCTGGGACTATGTCCTTCCGAATCAATGCTGCTCTCTTCATTTCCGTTTAAATCGTTCTTCCGGTTCTTATTCGACTGCAAATTCTTCCAAACTTTTGCTGCCTGCATTAAGAAACCATGAATTACAACTTCTATAATGAATATCATACATATGTATGTGACAGCTTAAAATTCATTTATCTTCTTACATCTTTTGGAAGCCGAGGTCTTTTCTTTGTGGTCTGAGAGGAATTTGTATTGATTTTATCCCCCTCATCATGCAGTTCCAGCACATCAAACTTCCTCTTGAGCAGCAATTCATCAGCATTATCAGCTGGATGCCCACCATCTGATTCTGGAAACCAGTCAGTGCTCAAGTCTTTAAGGACATTAACAGTGTCTGCCATTGCAATGTTCGGGAATTCCGGGGGAAACGGATGGGTAAATTTATTGTTTACCCCGTCAATGTCCATTGAAACATCCAAGGACATAGTGATATCATTTGTTACAAGAATATTATTACAACCACCTACGAAATAGGTTTCATGATTTAGTTGGGGAACAAAATCTCTACTGCTTGAATTGCTACCCTGACTACTATCCTGAGATTTGTAGTGAAAATTAGAATCAAGAGCATTGGAATAACACAACAAACTCTCTCTGACCCCAGCAATGCTCATATTTGCTTCAGGATTATGACAAAAAGACGGTTTTACGAAGCTCGGCCATTCGTCATGCTCCAGAGGAAAAGAGAACTGATGAAGAACTTGCTGCATGAAATCAAGCTGTTCTTCATTGGAGAACATTCTGTTAAATGAGTAACAATCTTCATCATAAAAGACTGCAAGCGACTCCATCTTATATCTTGCAAATTGAAAAGCTTATGAGGAAAACAAGTGTTTTGTTTCTGTGTGATGCTGAAGATGGTTGAGAAGAGCAAAAAAACTAGGAACATTTATACCCCCAAAATCATAGGGAAAATGTTAGCAAGGATTGACTTACATTAGTTTATTAAGTTCTTAATTCCAAAATTATAGTATTCTGTTACTAATCCAGGAGTCCACCGTGGGGCCTAAACCAGGCAAAGTACAACTCATAGGATGGCCAAGTTCACGCATCCATCCATTAAAATAATTCGAAGGGGGCAGCCTTTAGACCTGATGATTAAACTTGTAGTTAAACTGACTCAATGGTTCAATAAAAATGATTAAGAAACGACCAACTGTAATTACCTAAACAGGTTAGATAAAACAGTTTTGCTTAGATAATGAAGCTCGCGCAAGAAGTAGACGACTCTTCCCTTGAATATAATAAAACATCAGGAATGTTAAGCAGAACCAATGCAGATATAGGAGGGCCCTGCACATCGTGGGTCCACGCTTAGAGTGTGAGAATTAATATTATATCTGTAAAAAGACATGTCAATGGTTGGTAATACTTCCCTTTCCTCATCAACATTATATGCATCAGCTAGTGTCGGTCCACGCTTACGAAAAGGTGTCAAAAATTTACTAATTAAGAAATACTTAAATCGATTATAAATTATATTTTCTTATAAATAATTAATATTTGAAAAAAAAGTGAATGCATTATACTATAAAAATCTAGCTGACCCATTGGTTAGAGAGCATTTAAAGAAAAACATATAATTTCGTTACAATCATCAAAATTTTCCTAATTCTTTTTTAAAAAACGAAATAATAAATGTTCATTACTGCTACTAAAGAAGTTCATAATTGAATTATAATATAAATTTATTATAAATTTTTATTTTAATATAATACTCTTTCTGTCCCATATAAAAAGTCGATTATTAACTTTTTAAAGTTAATATTTTTAAACTTTGACCATAGTAATTTTAAATGTTTTAATTTATTAAATTTTATAAAATATATATTCTTAAACTACTTGATTAGAGGTTTTTAAAATATATTTTTAATATTTTTATTAATAATAAATTTAAAGTTATAATGAGTTAAAGTTTAAAAAATTTAATAAAAAAATCAATACTAAATAAATAAAATGAGATAAAGGTAATAATACATTGAATATATAATTCTGTCAAAACGGGGATTAAAATAAATAAGTCATGGACTGTATTGTTTATTATAGATTTGATATATTTTTTCAATGTTATTGATATATTATTCTAATTTCTATGTGCAATTATTTAGTATTTTAGCTATAACTATATAGCAAATTTATATTACTTTTATGAGAGGATAAGTCTTAGGGCTGCCGCCGCCCTCTTCGATACAAATAATGGTTAAATATATAATTATTAGTATTATGCTTATTTCCTCTTAAAGAATACAATTTAATTCATTTTATACAATTTTTATTTATCCTAATTTTGTTTATAACGCTCTAAATCTAAATATTTAATTTGAGCTTTAAACCTAATTTATTATTAATCTAAAAATTGGGTCGTCAACTTCTATTAAATAAACCATATAAAGTCAATGCTCACTGGATTTATTTTTTATTGGAGCATGTAATTATTGTCACGGGGCTAGACTTTTGAACCAGCTAAACCGTGCGGCCTTAGTTGAGTCCTCAAGAAAAACGACTAAGTAAGCCTTCTCACCACTTAAAGAAGATCAAACTTCCCAAGTACTGACGAATGCGAAGCGTTCTATGCGGAAACGGATCAAACAAGATAGCGAGGAAGAACTCTTCAAGAACGTTCAAAGAACGCTCAAGAACGCTGAAGAACAAAGAAAAAGCAAACAAGAACAACTCAGAGGATCTTTAGAGAAAATGCCTTTATTCCTGAAATGATGGAATAACTCAGTACAACTCAGTGTCACTCAGTACATCAAATGAGGTGGGAGAAGGCCTCTATTTATAGTTGAACTCCCCCTGATCCTACGGTCTATACAGTTTTACATCGACGGCTATGATACAACTCTATCCATTCACAAAGCATAATTTTGGGAATATTCCAGTCTAACTATGGAAAGTATCTTCTGTGTTCACACAAAGTGTTCACACCCCTTGGATGGATAAGCCTTCTAGAAAACTCCTTGGACCGGACCAACGTTTGTGGTCTTCGCAAGCCCAGCTTCGCTCTTGGAATTACTTGGGCAGGCCAAAATACACCAAGTGGTGCCAATGTCTTGGACCCCAATGTGCGGCCCGTGACATTCTCCCCCACCAAAGTTGGCGACGCCCTCGTCGCGCCACTCGGACGAGTCTTAGTTCGATCCTGGAGCTTCTCGCGCACCTTGGCTAGCTTCTGTCTCAGAGTCTGGCTTGAATGTCCCCCCATAAGAACCGCTCTCCCCATAAAGAGCACCGGACTCTGATTCAGTTGTCCCCCCATAAGGACTACCCGCTTCGGTTCGCACCGCCATGTAAAATCACCCGTACCAAGCACATCTTGATCATTATCCCCATGTTCAAGAGGTACTTCACTCATCGACCCAGCATTTTCTCTCTCCGACAATACTTCTTCACTGAAGTTTGCCGCCTCATTGCTCCTCGGCAATGCAACACCCATCGACACTTCACTCCCCTTGAAGTTCGATGCACCAGCCACCTTGTCCACGGATGGCTCCTCAACGACATCCACGCCAAAAGGCTCAGGCAACACATGCCTCACCAAGGAAATGTCCCCAACTGTCGCCTCTTTCCCGATGACTCCTCGGCTTGGAGCATCCTCGACATGCTGAATAGCTGTCAGCTTCTTGGTCACTTGCCCGATGTCTCGTCGTACTGGCACAATACATCGTTGTCTCGGATCCAAGATGCACACGACGTTGGCACACGGAATGATGATCGCTTGTACACGGTCAAGGAAGTTAAGTCCCAAAATAAATTCAAAGTCGTCTAATTCGATTACCTTGAAGTCTTCCTTGGACTTCCAATCACCAATCTGCAGATCAACTTTCCGCACAGTCCCTATCACAGGAGCTTCCTTGGCATTCACAGTCTTAATCTTGTCTGTTGAATCCACAACTTAAGACCAAGTTCCACTGCAACCTTCTTGGACATGAACAGATCGCTTGCCCCGGTGTCCACCAAAGCACTCTTCGATCGTCCCGCCACATTGATGTCGACAAACATCAATCCATTCTGCTTCTTGCCTTTCTTCTTGGCAGAACTCAGAATCATCGAGCCAAGCTTCGCAGCCTCATCACCCTTGGGCTCGTCCTTCTTGGACTGCTTCACTCGATCAGGGCACTTACGCGCTCTATGCGGGCCCTTACAACGGTAACACTTGCGACCCATCACCTTCGACTTCACACCTTTCACACTGGCGATTGCACCAAGTCTCCCTGGTTCACCATCTAAATCGTCGTCCTTTCGGACAATGGCATCGAGGCGGCTCTTCTTCTTTGGACAGTCCCTCACCATGTGAGGACCCTCACAATGATGGCACTTTACGGTTCCTCGATCCTTCCGCTCATATGGCTTCTCATACCGGTTAGACTTGGGGGATGGCTTTCCCTCGACGCTCTTCTCTTCGGAACTTTCCTCGTCTCCCTTTCCATTACCCTTATCTCGGGGCTTGGAAGACTCATTCTTGTACTCAAACTCTGCAATGGATTCAGCAGCGGCCATCGCTCCTGAAAGGTCTTCAACACCCATTCTCTTCAGCTCCATTCTCGCCCATCTCTGGAGACCAGATTTGAAGAGATACAAACCTTCCGATTTGCTCAAATCTTTAATTTGCAGCTTGAGTTCCGTAAAATTCTTCACATATTCCCGAATTGAGCCGTCGTGCTTCAACTGATGAAGTTTGTCTCGAGCTTCCTCGTTGGCATTCTTTGGATAAAAATGCTCCTTAAGCTCAGACTGGAAATCCTTCCATGTCCCGATTGAAATGTCGTCGTCATCCGACTCAGAACATCTATTTCGCCACCACAACAAGGCAACGTCAGCCAAATAGACTACTGCAGTGTTCACCTTCTCGGCATCGTCAGTGATGCTCATTCCCCGGAAGTATTGCTCCATGCACCAGATGAAGTTCTCGACATCTTTCGCCGACCTGGTTCCATTGAACTCCTTGGGTTTAGGGATGTCCTTCACTGATTTAGGTGTGGTAGGATTCAGCACACCGTTCCGCATAGCAGCCTGATAAACCAGAACTTCCGCCTTGAGTCCCAACATTTCTTCCCTCAATGCCTCAAACTTGGCTTCGAGAGCATCTCTCTTCACCTCTAGTTTCTCACCTTGGTCATCCAGCTCCTCGAGTCGCACGTCCACTACGTCGATTCGCTCCCCAAAATCCTTCACGGATCCTTCAAGCCTGGTGACCCTCTCCTCAAGTGCAGACAACTTGTCCCTTGAGTCCGATCGACTTTCTTTGTTAGCCTGGGTTTCCACACCCTTCTGGCTAGCAGCAGCAACAGTATCCCTCTTTGGTGCCATCTCAAATTCGATGCTTCGTACTTTGAACAACCTAACGTTGCTCGAACAAAGCTCTGAGCTCTCGCTCTGATACCACTTGTCACGGGGCTAGACTTTTGAACCAGCTAAACCGTGCGGCCTTAGTTGAGTCCTCAAGAAAAACGACTAAGTAAGCCTTCTCACCACTTAAAGAAGATCAAACTTCCCAAGTACTGACGAACGCGAAGCGTTCTATGCGGAAACGGATCAAACAAGATAGCAAGGAAGAACTCTTCAAGAACGTTCAAAGAACGCTCAAGAACGCTGAAGAACAAAGAAAAAGCAAACAAGAACAACTCAGAGGATCTTTAGAGAAAATGCCTTTATTCCTGAAATGATGGAATAACTCAGTACAACTCAGTGTCACTCAGTACATCAAATGAGGTGGGAGAAGGCCTCTATTTATAGTTGAACTCCCCCTGATCCTACGGTCTATACAGTTTTACATCGACGGCTATGATACAACTCTATCCATTCACAAAGCATAATTTTGGGAATATTCCAGTCTAACTATGGAAAGTATCTTCTGTGTTCACACAAAGTGTTCACACCCCTTGGATGGATAAGCCTTCTAGAAAACTCCTTGGATCGGACCAACGTTTGTGGTCTTCGCAAGCCCAGCTTCGCTCTTGGAATTACTTGGGCAGGCCAAAATACATCAAGTGGTGCCAATGTCTTGGACCCCAATGTGCGGCCCGTGACATTATGGTTAATAAAGTGATAAACTTGTAAAATGTCCTATTTTATTTTTATAAAAGTGAAATGTCAACTTTTATTTTTTTAAAAGTAAGAGGTCAACTTTTATTGTTATTATTATTTCAAATGTCAACTTTTATTACTGGAGATTATATATTATTTCATGGGAAATATGGGAAGTAATCCATGGATTGTAAGTTTAATTAATCAAATAATGACGAAATATATGAACTAAGTATATATACCCACAAGATAACAAAGAAAAAGGGACAAGTTCCAAATTAAGTCAATTGCATACTTCAACTATATTCTTTTGCTATTGGGGGATGGCCGACTAAAATAATTCATATTTAATAATACAATATTTTTTATAAAATTTAATATCTCGATAAAAATTATCTTATAATTGAATTTTAAACGCGTCAGCATTCGATAAACAAAAGGAAAAATATTCCCTACAATAATATTAAAACTCGATTAATTACAAAGTCTTAATGGGCTCGCCATTACAAATCGAAAGCAATAATCACACCATAAAGAAATATCTTATTTGATAATACAATTAAGAATTTTAGAAGGTCTTGTTTCATGCGGGAGGAAGCTAGTCTTTTGGTGCGAATATTTAATAAATATTTTGTTAACATTAAAAAATCAAAGTCCTTATGGGTTAAATTAGTTCTAGTCTTCTAGATAAGTAAAAGTACTTTGCTATTTAAACTTTGTTTAACCATATAGAGAAAATATTAAGAGAAAAAATTTTAATTCATAAATTTGTGTAAAATTAGGGTAATGCGTTTATTTTAAGAATTAAGATTTAGGATATAGCGGTAAGATCATATATTTGTTGTAGAATTTATTGTTTAACCTTTAACAATACATATATATCTTGTAAACGAAGCGATTTGAACTCATGTCTTTTCGAATGAATATCATCCATTTTTTACAGAGATACTTGTTGGATTCTTAGATTGTATAGTTAATATAACCAGGACAAGACTGTATAATTTTTTTTACACATATTGTGTATCAAAATATAACTTAAATATTAATATAGTAACCTATATAAATATAGAGTTATATTTTGATACACAAATTGTATAAAAAATTATACAATCATTCATATATTTAAACTATAAAATCTAAAATCTAAATTCTCATCACTAATACCTTAGAACCTAAATCTTAAACTCAAAATTTTAACCATAAACCTTAAATTCTATCCCTATGACCTCAATCTTTAAACCCTAAACCACAACATAAATATTTATACCCTAAAATTAAAAGGCTTGTGTAAACTTATGTATCAAAATATTTTTCATATATACATCCAATTAATTGGTTAAAATTATATTAAACTAACAAAATTAATAAGATTTAAACTAAGTATACTACCAAATTTACAATATAAAATTATTTATTCTATAATAGCAAGTCAAATTATTATTATTTTGCCAGGAACTTATCATAATCATATATAGTTTCAAATGGCTAAAATCAAAATTTAGAAAAAATAGTGGGCAAAACATATATTTCTACAAGGATTGAATTAAAATTTGAAATGTTTGGGGGACCAAGGTTTTCCTAACCCACCGTTGGCTCTTGACGGTCCATATGGGTGTCTCGAACCACTGATAGAGATTCTTGTAAGTTTGGGTAAATTTAAAAAGTTCTGATAGGATTTAGACAATTTGACCGAGAGAGATGATAAAACAGTGAATACCCTTACCGACAATGGACAAACTAGACGGTGCAGCCTACGGAAGATCAAGCTAGTCTTAGGTTATACTTATTATTCACTCGCCATAAGAAATAAGGCAATAGTACCAATGATATGAATAGTGAAGAAGTGGATTCAGCTTGGAAACTCGACAATGGCATTAATAACATAATGTCTGGTAGTAGTGCAAACTAACGGGTCCTTTCAATGAAGGCCACTGGCTCCACTCATACAAATCATACAAGGCAAACCAACCAATGGTACAAGCAGTAAAATAAAACTGTCCTCCATACTCTAGCTCTTTAGAGAAACAGGGAACAATAACATCAAAATCAAAGTTATCATACGATTTAGTTCAATCTAATCTGACCTTAATTTACCGGATGTAGCCCTTTTATTCAACAAAGTAGCTTTCTTAGGCTTTTGGCTAAAGTTCTAGCTCTGTTGCAACACTCAACAAAGGCCAACAAGCTCTTCTTCCACCACATAATTTGTGAGATCAGGTGGAGCTTACAAGAACAAACAGTGGTTTGTCCCCTAATCGTTCCCGGCCCTGAAATATAATCGAGAAAACATTCAAATGAAGGAGAATGACAAAGGCATAAATGACAGGAGAAATATATAGTATACGCTTGACCTGTAACAGATGAGATGTCAGAAACCAACAGAAAGCACAAGTCAATAATTTCAAAGCTCTACCAGTTGATACATTGAGAAAGATGTATAGCACAGACTGAGATGAATGTATGATTCAGAGCTCCAACAGATGTAAATATTGGCTTTTCGTCAACACAGGCCAAATTTTCCATGCAGACTTTACATACATAAACTTTGTTAGTTTTATTTTAATAGAAATGACATAGGCCCTATTGTATAAATCTTCAACGAACATAAACTTTCATCATGTTCATAAGAACAGCTATGGTTGTGATAAAAAAGACATTAAAATTATTATATATTTAAGATCTTATTGTCCGGCACAACATGCTCATTGCTCATGCATAGGCCTCCCATATGAAACTAGCACAAATATTCATTCTTTCACCTAGTATGGCCCCATAAAACCCCATCATCAGTTCTAATCACAATAAATAGTATTTGGCATAGACATGTCATATGAAACTATCACATATTCATTCTTTCACAATAACTTGTATTTTTATCAGTCATAGAAGTTCAAACTACTGAGTCTGTAAATAAAAGCATTATTGACTTAGTAGAGACCAATTCAGAAGGTAAAAGAAACATTAGCTTAACAGATTAGTGACTAACGGGTACCTTCAGCTCGGGTAATTCAATAACACAAGCACACTCCACGACATGCACTCCTACACGCTCTGCAAAAAACAACCATTTGTATAAACATCAATGCCCTAACAAGATAAACAGGAGCAAGAGGATGTTCAAATGCAAGGAAAAAACAACCCTAAGGCACTTCCTCGTTCTCCTTAAAATCATAGAACCACTTATAGTTAACAACACAAGTGATTGTGATCAACACAGCACTCTGTAGTATGTACCGTATTATGGAACATAACGATGAAAATAAGCAGAATCTCAAAATTTAGATTTAAATTGAAGTACCAAGTAGCCTGATTGCGGCACACAAGGTTCCACCAGTAGCAATAAGATCATCTATTATCAAAGCACGTTCTCCTGCTTGGACAACACCAACATGCATCTCCATTTTATCCGTTCCATACTCCAATGAATACTCCTCCGATATAACCTCCCCTAACAAAGATGAAAACATTTAACAGTTAATACAAAGATCTCAGTACGTATTGTTCTTGAATGTCGGGGAAACTGGAATTGAACAGAACACAAAATTATCAACAATGAACCACATTACCATAAATAACAGTTCAACATTGTGGATCTTTAATTGTTAATCAAAGCTCCAATGCTATTAACAACTTGAAGTGACAGAGGCGTACAGCTAAATATGATGCCAAGTAAGAAGGAGAAGTCATACCAGGCAATTTATTGGGTTTCCTCATTGGAACAAACTTTGCCCCAATAGCCAATGCAATAGGTGGACCAAAAATGAACCCTCTTGCTTCTACACCTACATTTTTTTTCAATCGCATTTTTCATCAGTGTTACATCAACTTCAAAAGTCCCAGACACAAATACAACATAACTCAAGAAAATGCACAAATATTATTACAGGAAGTGATTTTCATGTGTTCAAAAACAGACTGATACTATGTGTAAAGAGAAGGGATTTACCTGCAACAACAGAGATGTCTTTCCCTCTGTACCTCTCAACAAACAAATCAATAGTATCATGAAATGCCTTGGTATCAAGAAGTAAAGTTGTTATGTCCTGAAACATTATCCCTGACAAAAGGAAATATAACTCCAAAGAAAATAAGAAATAATAAAGTCCAGAAAAGAAAAAAGGGGAGAAGCAAAAGGCAAATACGAGTGTGAAGGGTAGTTTCCTTTTTACCAGGTTTTGGGAAGTTTGGAATGACACGAATCGCGGAAGAAATTTTGGAAATCCGAGGGTCTTGTTCATCTTGAGTCGCCATATTTGATTGATTTGCAGCTGAGTCACTCGCTGCTCCAACTCAACACAGAAAGCACCAAATCAGATAGGTAAAATGGTGTGAGTGAAAGAGAGACTGCCGGTTGATATCACCGTATCAACCCAAAATCACCGTAAAGTTTATAGTATAAAATAATAAATAAAAAAGTAACCTTTAAAAATCCATTTATGTTTATAAGACTAGCTGCTCCTGGCTTAAATATATTCATCCTAATACCTTTTTTTACATTAATACCCTTCAACAAACACACCATTGATAGTACCGGGGAGAGCAAGTCAAGGAAACTAAACATTACCGGAACAGAGCGACAGTAACGTGCAGATTCTCCGAATCGTCGATGGTAATTCGGTCTATAGGCTAATAATGTCCGGAAACGCTTTAAATCTATCAAAGGTATGAAACAAAATATCATGGTCATATTATATTGTGATGTTATCTTGATAAACTCATTTTGAATCCAGATACAAATCGTGCAATGAAATGAGTAATTTTTAAGAAATTATCAAATTAAAATGTAGGTCGAGATGTTTTGGGATGATCATGAAAACCCTGTCCAGAAAATATTTTCGTTTGAAATGTTCTAACGTTTGTTCACGTTAAACTTGATAAATTCATTTAATATTTTTAGAGAAAAATAGTTTAATATTGAGTCTCCACAATCTTTTCATTATGAGTTGAAAATCGAACTACCTTAATGTAAGTGATGTTTTTCCTATGCTCATGTGAGACGCGAACGGTAAGACCAAATAGATGACACAATCTCTCTTTATGATGATCTTTTAAGGGTCAATTTTAGACCAAATAAATAAATAAAAATCCATATATTATATAAAAAAAATCTATTTTACATATAATAATGGTCTATTTACATTTATAAATACTCTCGAAAACCTTTTACACAAAACCGAAAGCCCAATTTTAAGCCCATTACAACTGTTATTACTCTTTCCCGTCTATTTTTAATATCCAACCAACACAAATCCATCAGGGAATTTGGATTTCCCATACAAAACACCATATCATTGGCCACACTGATTTGACTCGAATCTGTGCTTCTTTAGATACAGTTGCCTTATGATGTCAAAAATCGAATTAAACAAAAAATTCTAATTTAATAATTAATTGTCTAAAGTATTTTTATCCTCGTTAAAAAATGATTTCGACACGTGAGAAAAACAACTTCGCCATCTTTTACTCGTTTCCGACGCCAGACCCCTTTCTCTTTTGAAAAGGATGTCGACAGTTTATGCTTTGTTTCACTGTCAGAACCCTGCTTCAGCCATCAAGTTCAACTATTTAGCATCTTATGCTTGCAGACAGTACTTTGATTTGTCTCTGTAAAAGTACTGTAATTTATTCATTACATGCATGTTGGATGGCTTTGAAACAAACCTAATCAATTAAGATCCGTACAAGTCTGCCAGCTTATTTGACTAAGAACTTTGCAAGAACAAAGCTTGTAAATTATGTGATAAGTTCAATGACTCCTTCACTTACTACAATCTAATGGGTTGTACTTTTGTACCATGTAATAGGGGGAAATTATTAGATACCTTATTATTAATTTATCCAATAATATTTATTTATTAATTAATTTCAACATAATTTTAAGTAATCATTCTCTTCTTAATTACAAGTACGAAAGAGATAATATTCTCTTAAAAGTAAGATAAATATTTTTATTATATAACACCATAAATAATATATAAATTAAATACATGTAATAAATTTTCGTAATAACCAACTTTTGTTTTGCCTTCATATAGACGGGCAGCAACCCAACTACAAGTCTACAAGAATAAAATTTACTTGATTATGTAAGCAATGATCTGTATAATATTAGCCACTTGAAAATGTCATAAGAATTGTGCTGGGGAAAATGGATTTTCTTTTGCTTTATATTTGACATCTAAAGGGTTTTAATGATAAATTTTTAGACCACTTAAAAGGGGTATTCTAACCCTACAACTCTTTTGATAAAATTGTATAAAATTAAATATTAAAATTTAAAATTATATTAATTTAATTTTGTGATTGTCGATGATTATTATTATTCTGACACAATATTAATAATTTTGACATAACATTTCACTATTTTAATATAATATTTTACATTAACTGATGACGTGACAGAAAAATTTAATATTATTTTTAAAATTTTAAAGGCTTAATTATGTTTTATTATAAATTTTAAATAATTATTTATTTAAAAAAATTATTAAAATGATTAAATATTTAAAATCTATTCAATAAATTAAGTACTAAAATATATTTTTAAAACTTTTAAAAATATGAAAAATTATTAAAAATCACAATGTAAATAACAATCCCAAAATTTAGGATAGTGTAGAGAAGAAACCAAATTAAATTTGTTGGACTACAACACAAAATGTCGTCCATCATTTGTTTTCTTACTTTGTGTAAAATCATTGAAGGAAACGGTGTTTTAGGAGGATTATACTTGTTTGCACATGCCAAATAGGCAATAGCTGTGACATTTCAATGCATCACCACCACAATTATTGGGGAATCCCTTTATTTTCTTTTGGTTATAGCAACGAACTTTACACCAAGGAAAACGAAACCTCAAAGACTGTCCAACATGTAGCTTCTAGCAGATACATATGAGTGAGCAATAATTAGACACTTCTTTTTCGGAATACACAGGTTAGTCGAATCACACTCGTAGCTTCTAAGTCAGTGGAACTGACAGTCTGGAATCTGAAGGAATGACGTCAATATTTTCCTTTACTTGCAAGCCGCTTTTAATTTGTTATTATCCTAAATCTGAAGAAAGATTTCGGATCCTGGGGTAGTCGCCTAGTCGGATGTTTCTAGTAATTTCTTCAATTTTTGTAGACATCTACAAGCTGAAACTAAAATATAAACCCTCTGTCTCTGAATCATTAACCGACCTTCATTTCTTGCATCCAAAGTACATTGTAAGACTTTTATACAAGCATTGGCAGCAATCGGCTGCTTTGACCCAGGGCCTGCCTGGGGTTTTGATTTTGAACTCTGTGTAGGGTTTGTTGTGTTTTTGTATATTATCCTTCCATGTGTAGATTCATTCAATTTTGTTTGTTGACCCACTCAGGAGTTGCCTCTTAGTCTTAGCCACCCACCAAGAAAACTCAACTGCATTCACCCTCTTGCCAGAGGACAAATAACCAACTATTTGTCTATTTTATACAACTTTTCTCACTTCACACCACTTGTCACGCAACTTCCCTCTCCACTCCTCTCTTTAAAACCCATCCTCTTCACTTCTCACTGTCATTCAACTAGCAATTTTCAATTTCAGTTCTACTTTCTTCTTCGTCTCTCTCCCAGCTTGAATTAGAAGAAAAACTTGTTTCTTTTATTGGGTTTTGTTTTTCAGTGTTTGGAAATCAGATGGCTTTAGAAGCTCTTAACTCTCCAACAACACCTGCTATGAGTCCTTTCCGATTGGAAGATACCAACTTACACTGCCTGGAATCATTCACCAAGCGTAAGCGTTCAAAGCGACCGCGTTTCGATCATGTTACCACCGAGGAAGAATACCTTGCTCTGTGTCTCATCATGCTAGCACGCGGTGGCGAAGCCAACTCCGCCAGCACTTCTTCCATCCCACACCGACATCGCTCTCCTACTCCAACCGCCTCACCGCCAGCACCGACCTCAACAGAGCAGAAGCTTAGCTACAAGTGTAGCGTTTGCGATAAGTCATTTAACTCTTACCAAGCTCTGGGTGGACACAAAGCCAGCCACCGTAAGCTTTCAGGTGGTAACGACGACCAGTCAACATCAACAACCAACTCCGTGGCTGCTGGTGGAGTTGTTTCATCCGCGTTGAACCCGAGCGGTAAATCCCACGAGTGTTCCATCTGCCACAAAAGCTTTCCTACGGGTCAGGCCTTGGGAGGCCACAAGCGATGCCACTATGAAGGTGGGGCTGGGAACGGTGCAACCGCTAGCGCTAGCGGCGTGACGACATCTGAAGGACTGGGCTCAGCCAATACCACAAACCATATCAGCCAGCGGGTGGAGTTTGACCTCAACCTTCCGACGTTGCCAGAATTCTCACCGGCTAATTTCTTTGTATCTATCGCTGATGATGAAGTGGAAAGCCCACACCCCGCTAAGAAGCCGCGTGGGTTGATGCAGATGCCACCCAAAATTGAAGTCAACTAAACAATTGGAAGTTAGAAGCCTCCTTTTTAGTTTCCAAGGAATTAATTAAATTTTACAGCAAATTGAATGTGTTTCTTTTACTTTTGTGAGACATTTCCTCCTCTGTACATAGAACTTGAACGATTCCTCTGTGGCAATGCTACGGTGTGTATTTATTAGCCAACTCAATCCAATACTTATCTTCATCTCAGTGCTGTAAATTCTTCTTTTGTTCATATACTCTTAACATGCGCAATAAAAGACAGGGTTGTTGCTGATAGCAGGCAGCTGGCAAATTAAGGGGTGATGAAACTTTGTTGCATGAAAGGGACCTGTGCAGTAGCTAACACTTACGAGTGGTTTTAAAAACCTGCCATTCTAGGCCCCCGTTGATGAGGATCATGTCCATGTTGCATGCTTTTTATCGATGTTGGCCTATTATTCTGAATTATTTAATTAAAAGTGGATAGTTGAGGAGAAGAGATGTTTGGCGCATGTCATGTGGATAAGATCGGATATGAATAGTGTTCTTGCTGAGGCTGCTGGTGAGCTTTCTGTTTTCTTTTGGCAACCCGTTTTCGTATAGGGAAATAGATTAAGATGATCGGCACATGGATTCTACAATTCTATTTTATTTGTCAACTTTATGATTGGTCGTAGTTATTCAGTGAATAACTGATGGGATAGTGATTCGGATTCTTGAGGGGTTTTGTATTCTTGTTTCTGAATTATGATGCTCCCATTTGTCTGCTTCAAGTGCCATGGATTTTAGTGCTCTGCCTTGTTGGCTATGAAACAGAGTAAGAGTTGGGAAGAGATAAGCCACCCTTTGATAAATGCATTTGTGGCTGTCATCTCAACCAGAGTAGATCTGCCAGATAAATCACGAATACTAATTAATTAAATCATACAAGCAAAATGGGGTACATAGTTGCTCAATGATTAATGTAAGGTGGTTGGCTAACCGACTCTCTCTATATTCTATAACAAAAAATGTGGGTTATTTTGTTTAATCCGGCTAAATGAAATGAAAGTGCTATATATACCAAATGCACTTCTGCTTATAATATACTAAATTTATTATCAGCTCAGCTGGTTAAGAAATTAAACCAGTCCAATACTAATAGGAAGACGATGATAAGAAGTGTTATGACACATTCTTATTCTTAGGGTTGCTGATGACCAACTAAATCTGTACCCAAAGACTGGCTAATACGACTTTCAATACCGATTGTTGTTAGTTTGGCCAGTTATAATCTTTGTTGTGTGAAAATACCTAAAATCTTTCGTTAATACCCCTCCAAGTTCTTTGTATTTGACCGTACGGTATGACTATTAGAAAACGTCGGCGTTCAAGTTTGGTGGCTCAAGTTAAACGTTGACCTGAATGTATCTTTCTCAAGAAAGGTGATTAAGTGAGGAATATGGATTAGGCAAGTGGTTTAGCCCAATTGCAATTCTTCCCCTTCCTATATACTTACGTAGTAAGATTATTTACCAAATTCATCGAAAACTTAAAGCTTGAGAATTGAAAACCGGACCAGATTCAATGTAATTCCACGGACTATATTTAAGGTTTACCACTTGTTCACTCTCTTTTCTAAATATCTAAACAAAAAGTGGGGTGGCCTAATTATTTTTGACACCACCTGTAGCTGTTTTAAATGTATAAACTTATCACTCTCTTTACTAAATATCTAAACATAGCTCGAATGACTCCACGCCTAACATCTATTTTTTAAGATTGACATATCGAGTTTGACATTAGATATGATGCAATACTTATTGGGGTGTTCAAATGATCAGTTTAATTAATCAATTGAATTTTTAACCGAAGTTTTGAACACCCCTGTAAGTGCTTACTTGAAATTTTATAAACTATTTTTGTTTTAGGGTTGTTAACTATGTAATTAAAATTTTAATTGATTTCAGTTACTATGTAATGGTCAAAATAGGTCAACAAGTTGGGGTTATACCATTACCAAGCCTGAGAGTTGTATAGGCTTTATATAAACCAGTTTCCAGTACTGGCCCAAATCAATCTTTTAGGCCTACGTTTGTTAAAATGAAAAAAAATCTTATCGGAGTCGCCACAATATGATATCAAAGTCAATTGTTTCGGTCAGTTAGACATCTTTTTCTGTTATTGCTGTTGTTCGCATTGTACATGAATCTGTATTCGTCTTTTTGATCGACTGTTGAATATAACTGTCTCCTCTTCAATCATGGTACTGATTAAAAGTCTAACCATTTTGGTAGATGAAATCGGTGATATATAAGTTCTCGATAATCAAGAGAGTTCATTATTTGTCGATAAACAAATTAATGTTAAATTCGATGATTTTAATTTATTTTTTTATACAATAAATTATTTTGATGATTTGAGGTCACGATCTTAAAAATTGTCACGATGAATCAATTGAAATCTTTTCGAAAGTTTTCTATAATCGAAGGAGTCCATTCTTTGTCTTTTCCAATCGTTTTCTCCGTTCATCCTCGACATCTTGAAACTTATCGCAGTCGCCACAACAAGGTATAGTCCTTTGTATAAATAAAGCTGTAATGCATATAAACAATTTATGGTATATACAATATGTCTCTACGAAATTGAAACCAAATGTCTCTCAAGTCAACTTCCTTTTGTTATGGCTGAAGATTTCAAGCAGAGCCTTGATTACAGTGTTGAAACTCCACATTCCCATTATTTGAAATTTTGAATGGTGCCAGGCCAAGATGAAGGAAATATGACACTGTGCTATGCGCCACTGTGCACTGTCCACCGTGGTCTCGAACCCACGGCCACAAAGTTGTGTGAGCTAGACGTGCCGAACTAGGCTAAAAGTGTATGTCAGGTGCAAACTTTAACTGAGTCATTATATGTTTTTATCTGTGTCAATATTAGACACGCAATGCCAATATTAGCTTCCATCTTCACTCTCTTTGGAGGTTCAGTCCATATATATTATCTGTAATAAATCATCCAAACTAAAAATGGCACAATTATGCACTACAGTTGTTAAGCAAACTAAAGGACGCAATGGTATTTAAATGGGACGCATTTCTCCAATTCTGTAGTACCTCATACGAAGCATGCTAAAGTAATATAATATATATACTATAGAAGTCCCGGCCCTAAGAGGGTTTTCGTTGCTACAGACCAGTAAACAATATGAGGATAATTTGCCAAAAAAACGATGATGTCATTTTCATCATTCATGGACCCCCCCCCCCCCTTCATTGTCCACCTTCGCCACCACTAAACTTGCTCAAAAGGAAAAATACAAACATCAAGAGTTGGTGTGAACCGAATATCAGAAGTTTGCTTGTTTGTTGCCTCTGCCCTCTGCATGATGAGATCCGCTCGGCGACTTTGTAGTAATAGGGTTTGGTCAAAAAAACAAAGTGTCGACTCTGCACTGACTAGATGTTCTTGGTTTTATTTATACCAAAGATAAGGCTCTGAAATGGGGTATCTTGGAGCTTATTTTGTTGATGGTGGGAGACAGATGTGAAACTCGTTGGATATTGATCTGTGAGGTAAAGAAAATAAAAGAAAGGTTGGAATTGGATTGAGTTGAGCTTAGCTGAGAACTAGGCAGGTTTGTGGACAATCAAAATTATATTCCTCTAGCACAGCAACCAACGTGTTCCATTACTATTTCTTGACTAATGCTAAAGGTGGAACCATTTTCCGATAAGGATATCGTTGTCTGGTTTTGTCCTCAACTACTCTTCATTCATGCATAATTTCAATCCCCATCTCAATTAAGATTTTATTCCCTTCACCCCCGCTAATATTACTCTACCATTATTTGCTTATTTGCTTCGTTTTAATCCACACAATATAACAAAGAAGTTTGATTTTCATTTAGCAGTTATCCAACATCTTCAGACGGAGAAAGTACACTTCACTTAAACATCAAGGCGGTTCAAAAATTTTAGACTCTATACAGTTTATTAAAATATAGCCCTTAAAAATAATTGTCTATAATCCTCCTTAGTTCTAAAAAAGTGACTTTTAAAAGCATTTGTCCATTTTAGGGGTCTCTTTGCAATTGTTTGTATTACGTCTGTCTAGAACCTTATTAGTAATCAAAATAATCAATAAGATTTTATAATCAATTGTCACATTTAAGACATAATTATAACGTTTTAACAATTATGACTCATCTTTTTAAAGAGTATTTACAAAATTTTTACAACGAATTTCGAGATTAATATCAATTAATGAATGTAGTTTATTAAATTTTCGAGCCCTCTTTTTTAAGAGGTCATGTACGGTCGCTCTTATTGCGCTTGTCCAGAACCCCACTAGAAAGTATCAAATTCCTGCATGAAACTCTAAACTTTTGCATCAACCTTGAATTTGAAGCTTGTATACATTATTTTATAACTAAATTGGCCATTGGTTGGCTTACATATTTTTATTATATTATCAAAACTATTGGTCTTATCTTGGGTAGAAATCTATTGCTTCTTAACCATTATCTTTTTTATGTTTTCTGTTAAAAAATCTTAAAAATTAAATTCTATATAGTAGCTTTAATAATATTTTACATCTTAAACTTTAAATTCTAAACATTAAAAATATACCCTACCTCCAATTTTTTAAACTCTAAACATAATTCATAACTTTGAATCCTAAACTCTAAACTTATTAATTTTAAATAAAATAATAATAAAAACACAATTAAAAGATAAATAATTTATAATATCTTATCTCACCCCGTTCCCTTATTCGTTAATTCGTACTATCAGGTGAAGTACAATAAATGAATGGACACAACTAATCCAACGATCTACATCAATAAAAAAAAAAGAGTAGAAATCCAACGGTGGACATAAAAATATCAAAAAGGAAGCGGAAACACGGAGCCGCTGGCTCCCAGAGTTTGGAAGATATTCTTAAAAATTAAAATACTGCTACCCCTTAACCCAATCATGCTTAACTTAACCCTAAACTATCACGTTAATTAAAATACCCCCTCTCTCCTCGTTTTCTTGTGGTTTTTCGAGCTCAATCCTTTCTCCCACTTTCTTTACCTACTTGCTTGAAGCCCAGGTAATCTCCGGTCAACAAAAGGATCACATTTTTTGTTTTCTTTTGAAGATCAGACGGTGATTAGTTGAGGAGAAATGAGCTGCAACGGTTGCCGAGTGCTCCGAAAAGGGTGCAAGGAGGCATGTGCGTTACGGTCAAGCTTACGTTGGATCGAATCTCCCAAAGCCCAAGGCAACGCCACCTTATTTCTCGCCAAGTTCTTCGGCCGCAGTGATCTCCTTTCTCTTATCTCTTCCGTCCCTGAATCGCAACGACCTTGTACTCTTTCTATGTTACTTTATCTTCTATTTACATTATCGATTTTCTGTTTTGATTCTTTTACGTATATTGAAGTGTTTTTTTTGTTTGGATCTTTTTATAGCTTTGTTTCAGTCTTTGCTGTTCGAGGCATGTGGCCGTACTGTGAATCCGGTGAACGGAGCGGTTGGGCTGTTATCCAGTGGGAACTGGCACATCTGTCAGGCGGCGGTGGATACGATTCTTCAAGGCGGATCGTTACGGCCTATTCCGGGCGTTTTAGTCGGAGTTTGGTCGCCGAGTTGCGATGAGTCATCTGATCGTTTTTGTGGCAACAGCTCGTACAACATCCATAGCGACGACAATGAAGGCGATGGGTCATCTGAGTCGAAGCATTTGATGAGGATGATGATGGAAAATCAAACGGCGTCGGATCTAAGCCTCTCTTTGATGACGAAGTCCGGCGGAGGAAGACGTGGCGGAAGGCGATACGAGAAAGAAAAGAATATAGCGAAAACGCTGTCACTTCATTCGGAAGAATCTGAGATAACTACTTCCGATAGCGACGACAATGAAGGAAGCCAGAAGAGAAAGATTTTAAAACTCTTTGTCTGAGAAAACTTAAAAGACTTAAAAATGAAGAAAAGAACGGTTTTTTTTATAAGCCGGCGGTCATGTAGTGAATAATGAAGAGAAAATAATAGAACATCGAATTTTTTTTTCGTCTCATTTTATAATATTATAATTATTTTGTGAATTACCGAATTATGTTTTAGTGAAAATTGAGTCTTATTAGAGAGTCGACTCACCGGTCGACACGTTTCCACTTTCATTGAGTACCCACAAAATCCAGAAAAACTCCCCATTCTTCACTACCTCCCTGCATTCATGTACTGGACGTTCTTTTCTAACAATGGAATGGAAGTCTATGAAATATATATTGAAGCGAGCCACTGAGTCAAGCAGTAGAATCTTTTAACCCTAAACTGAGAGAAGCTGTATAAGTGAAGGAGTGGATCCCAAAGTTTTATATATTTTTGCTTATTGTTTAAAGGAAAAAAGAATATTTTTGTGCACCGCCCACTGTGGCACCCAAAGTCATCCTCCGTTGGAAGTGGGTTCCACGGCATAGCCCATCATCCCTTTTTAACGAAGACAAAAGGCTCATTGAAGGGAAAGGGACTGCAAAGAGTATAAAACAAACCCTATTGGCTATTCTGACATTCAATCGACTCGCCGCGGATATTGAAGATGCTGTGGCGCACATAAATTCATTTCTTCTTTCTTTTTTATTTAGATTAAAAAAAAACATTTTTTCTTCATTGGGTAGCTCCACTCATTGACACGTCATTAGTCATTTTCTTCGTATTCTTATGCAAAACCAAAAGGAAAAAGCATTGTCGTTGATCTAAAATTTGTTGTCCTGCAGCGTTATCATGTAGAGTTGGTTTTAATGTTTCAAACCATTTTTATATTTTTCAGATATAAAAATTTGATTTGGATTATTGTTATTACAAGAACGGTACTAGAAAAGAACAGGTTTTTTATTCTCAATCTTAATAAATTCGATTCAATTAAAAGAAATTATAAAATAAAAGAAGTGTAGAACGTATTTTATTTAAAACCAACTCTAAATACGTTAACAAAAACTTCATCATGTCCCGTCCTGTTCATCGTTTAGAAGAAAAACTAGACATTGACCAAGTCAGACAGGGTCAAGGAGAATTAACACCCCTACTACGAGGGCAGATACGATTTACAAAGAACAATACCATTTTATTCACAATAATCATTAATGTTTACTACTAATTATAATAAGTATCGGGTGTAACAAGGCACATTATTTTTCCAAAAAAAAAAAAGGACTTCAATCTTGAAAAGGAAATTGTTGAGCAAAATAGATGATGCCATGTTAGTTATAGGAGGAAGGCAATGAAAATCACAGGACCTGTACAATTTCGCTGTCATGCTGGAAGGTAATTTTGATTTAGTTGTAAAATGTGTGTTTGGAGGCTACATTCTTTCACCTACATGGCTGGAACGGTTGGTACAAGTACTTGGCAGTGATCAATAAAAGTAAACTCATTTCTGCTTATACTTCCTAGTACTGGAAGATAATAGATATGCTAGTTAATTCATTAAAATGGAAATGACGTTAACGATATAAGGGCAATACCAAACAGATTCATAACAAACACAGTAAGCTGGTTAAAATACGAAATGATACAGATTTCATACCTACATTCTTCAAATGATAGAATCTACTTTCAAATGGCTAAGTGGAACCACCAATCTTAGGATTATCAGGAGGTGGGATTTGGGGATAAATGGATTAAGAGGACTACCATGCTCAATAGGGCCAGGTTTTATAGATGCCTTTGAACTTGGAACTGGATCAATGGGCTGGTAATCGTCTATATCCACGTTCCTCTGCTTTCCAGTGCTTGGACTATTGCCAATCTCCTGCAATTTTAGATGAGAAAACGTCTCAAAATTCTAAAACAAAAACAAGGCTTCTCTTAGCTGGCTGTGGCCATGGATGAAGTGAATACCTTCAGCTTCCTACTTATTCCAGTCACCCTGGTACTGTCACGGTGTTGCAAAAACCCCATACCTGGGAATGTAGGACATTAAGAATCTGCTTACATGAAATTATTATTGATTCCTATAGTGATGCATGTCTCTGGTTGCTTCTCTTTTTTTCTTACTAGACTCATGAATTGTCATTGACATGCAAAGCTGCAACTTTAAATAATTTCTGTACCCTACGGCCAGCAAGGCAACAACCCGAAGAAAGAAAACAAAGACGAGAGTTGGGAGTAAAAGACAGCTTGAGAAAAACGAATTTAAGACAATTGACCAAAGTTACTTCCGTAAAACTTGTATAACAAGAAATAGGATATAGTGAGGTCATTTAATTCTTTAAACGGCAACAAGACGTGTGCAGTTAACAGTTGTACATTGAAGTTGTTTATGAACTCCGCAAGCAAAAAGCAAACTACATAAAAACCAAATTGAAGTTAGAAGTAAATTGATAATATAGTCAGATCATTAACAGATCAAGAACCTGGTTTAAGTGACCTGTTAGTCTTCATGCCAAATAGTATTCCTCAACGGTAACTAACATCAGAAGTAACAAAAAACAAACATTCATTTTGCTATAATAATACTCAAACCAGCTCCCAATGCAGCAATTACTCAGAAATTTTCTCTTGAAAGGACAAATGAATTATGTTCATTTAATAGAAAAACAGAGGAGTATGAGTTAAAACATTTACCAGGAATGGAGGAGCTGCTGAAGAAGGGAAAGGCAACCAGCGCTGCCCCGACCACAAAGAAGAAAACCCAAAACACAGGAAACTTCATACTGGGAATGTTAATGGCGGATGATGAGTTCTCCTCTGAAACGAACAAAGAGTTGGTTTCTCTTACCTATAATTACACCCTTGAAAAAACTACGAACAACTCTTTATATGCAGCAATACAGTCAGCTCATGAATCTTTTCCAGATAAACCCGCGGAGATAAGGAGAAGAAGTATGTGGTTAGTAGTGCTTGCTGTTTCTAGTTCGTAAGAGCACCCCATCCCACGCCGTTGAGGGCTTTGAACATGTAAATGTAAAAGTACATAATATAAATGCTTGAAACTTTAATGGTGGGAAAGTGAATAATAAAAGAAAGTACGTTAATGTGATTTTCATTGCCTGGTCTCTCATGGCTGTAGGGAAGCAGAGAAGGGAGTAATTGCCATTGTTTTTGCAGGGGGAGGAACAGTGTCATCGTGTGAAATGAATGAAGACTTCAATGCGGCAGAAAAACAGAAAACTGTGTAGTTGAAATGCGAGCCGATGGGCACGTTCCTGACGCCGATAGCCTTTAGCATTTGTTTTGTGCCAACTGTCACTGCACTTTGCTTGTGCTGTTACACGCCCCCACGCTTTGTTTGTTTTTTCTCAGACAAAGATTCACAACAGTAATCTATCGTAATGAAAATAATGGAAGAAAATAGAGTTGTAAAGGTGTTGTAGCTCATATGATATAACGCAATCGAGAAGCGCGGAGTTCACCCCTCTCCCGGCACTCTGTTAAATGGTACCGTACCAACCATTAAAGCTCTGGAGAAGGAAGAATAGCGGCGGCCCATTTTAAAACAAACCTGATCTCCCTCGTTGGATTACGGAGAATGGAGGTGACGAACGTGAAAAAAGATGATAGATATAATTAATTACTGAAAAAATATGCATTTAGCTTATGACATGATCTTTAATATAAATTAAGACAGAAAATCTATCTCGTTAACTACAAATATAGTGCTATCCATGATCCATCCACATGGAAAATTGATTGTTTCGCCGTTTCACTGCGACTCTTTATCAGCTTTAACTGATTGAACAGTTTTCAACCCAGATTTGCTAACGGCTTTTAACGTACTAATCAGACAGAATAAGCCACCAACTAGCCAGTCCAACTTCAATACATGTAATTAGCTCAAAAAATTGAACAAAGAAAACAGAGGAACCGAAAACTGGTGAGCAAAGCTGGCAATATAATTATCTCTCTACAGAATTTCACTACATGCTTTTCAATAGATGTAAATAGCTCAAAAAAAGGTTGCTTTCCGGTTGTCGTTCATGTCATCCAGGATGAATTTCAGTTTGACAGTTAAATTGAGTGCAGTAAAAGAATTTAACTACTCCATGCTCACTTTGTTTAAGCTTGCCATGTATGTCAAATAGATTGTCCATATATAGGAACACGAACTGTTCATTAGGGGCTGACAGAAAATGTTTGCAAAGGCATCTGTCAGTAGTCATGGCATTGGATATGAGAAAGCAGAAAAAAACAGATAAGCATAACCCAGAAATACCTGGAGATGAACAGGTACAAACTTGTATGTAACAAAATCACATGTTGGCCAGAACATAGCTCCATTTATCATTGTTGGGAGGAGGTCACGCTTCAATCTAGCAGCAATTTCTTCAGCACTTTCACCTATGGAAACACAATAAGAAGTCAAAGAGTAATACTTTGCATTGATCAGAACATCAACATCAAACAACCTGAAACTTAGTTATAAAAAATAAGTACAAGAAAAGAGCTGGGGCTTCATCTTTGAAACCCTTGTGACAGCAATAATCTATCATGCTCCATTTTCGGAGGATGGGCTAGAAAGTTAATCATATGAAGGGCTACAGCCTACAAAGCCAATCACAAATATCATACAAGTAGCCGAAAAAGCAGTGCTTGATACTGGCAAAACTAGAGACCTAAAAAAGCCTACAAGGTTCAAGCCACGACAGTTCATCCAAGACGAGGTTTCAGGTTTTCAGCTTAAGAGAATTTATGAAATAATGATGGTTAGATACCTTTGCTCTGTCACCTGCTGAACTCCATGAAGACAATAAAAATCTCAATCACACAGAGACGCGGAGAATATAGTTTGTAGAAAACCCCAAGTCCCAACATCGCACTCAAAATATGTAGCTCTACTGGCTTAAAGAAAAAAGGGTGAGGGGTCTGTTACCTTGTAATGCAGCGTTGTACGAAAAGAAAACGGAAGTGATCAAGGGTCCAAAGACAGCCTGCCCAAAAAACATTTTCTTGAAGGTAGTCAGCATATCTCGTTTAGGCAAACCTTTAGACAAAATGTTAAACCAGAGATTCTGTGATGGCCCCAAGAGAAGCAATCCATATCCAGCCATCCGTAATGTGCGTATGGAGTCATAGCCAGAAGACGATGTGATCATCTACGAAGATGTTAAGTACAAAAATGTGAGAAGAAAACATAGTTATGGTAAATCACCACAAAATAAAGTAATGACGTTATAAAATTGAAGATATGAAAAATATATAATAAATAAGTACCATATTTGGAATCAGGTTACCTCAAAGTTGTTTTGGAAGCTAATTTAACTCAAGAAAAAAATAACCGATAATTCAACAAGATATAATAATTGCACCACTGCAAAGCAATTCCTTCAATATATAACAATTGTTAATGAAAGCATCAAGAAACACCAAGATTTCAACGGGCACTTCCTTAAAACAAATGGCTTCTATTTCCATAAAGCAATCAGAAATGCAAAAAATTCAGACCCAGCTTGTTCGGACAACCCAAAAAAGTGTTTTTACCTGGGAAGTAAAATCAGCAGCAGCAAAGATAATCGAAGTTGTGATAGATTTTGTAATAACTGGATTGGATTCGAGCATCCCTAAATACCATCCCAATAATCCCACCTTCGACGACGATGACGAGGTTGAAAAGGAACGCAGAGAAGGCGTACCTTTGAAACATGTGAGTTTAGGAGGGGAGGACAAAGAGTAAAGTCTCCATCTTTGGCTGATGATAGGCGATTCGTTGAATCTTTTTCCATGGAAGAGCGATTGGCTGTGAGAAGAGAGTTGAAGGAGGCATCGTTTGGTTAAGCTTTTGAGATTGTTGCCGCCACTGCCCATTTCTGCAACGCGCGCTTCAACCGACGGTAACAACCTGGTCTGGTGCTAATATCTATCGATAAGAGGCCCATCAAACCCATATTTATATGGTCTCCGTTCCCTTCCGAATTGGGTCAGCCTTTGAAATGCTAGGAACCACATCCACATTGTAAAACGCATTTCCAATTCTAGGAATCGTAAAATCCCGACATGTTTTATGAATTCAACCTTTTGTTTATCATTAGAATACCGATCATAAATTAGGGTAAATTATACGGATAGTCATCATATTATAGGGTTAATATCGATCTGATCACAATACTTTAAAAAGAATCAAACACACCGATAAACTATTAATTTGGTATTAAATAGCCACCGACCGTTAAAATCAAACGGACTGATGACGTGGCCGTTAAAATTAAGATAAAATAATTATACATTTACTCTTGTTATTCATATATTTTTTAATTTAATCATAATTTTATTAAAATAAGATAAAATTATTTTTTAATTAGGTGGTGACACGTATCACCACCTAATTAAAGGAAGAAAAGAAAATCCGACAATATGCTTTCAGTAGGTGCTGAATCCATGACCTTAGGAATGAATGGGCAACGCCCAAACCAATGAACCAGGGTGATTGTTCTGATTCAAGTTTCCATAACCTATATATATTGAATACTGTTTTCTATATGTATTACATTAATTCCACATATAATATTATATTTATTTTTTAATTTAATTAAAATATTAATTCAAAATATTTTCTATATATTTAGATTTAAAAATGTTTGAATAAAATATTTAAATTTTAAATATTCGAATATAAAAATCGTATATTCAAATAATAAATATAAGAATAAAATATTCGTATAATAAATATTCGAATAAAATTATAAAAATTTGAATATTTAGATTTAAAAATATTTGAATAAATATTTAATTTTAAATATTCAAATAAAAAAAATTGTATATTCAAATAAAAATATTCGAATAAAAATATTTGAAAACATATGATTTTTATTTGTATTTTTAAATAAAAATTATTCGAATAAAAATCATAAGTATTAGAATATATGAATAAAAATCATAAGTATTAGAATATTTTTATTCGAATATTTATTATATAAATATTTTTATTTGTATATTTATTATTCGAATATTTTTATTTGGATATTTTTAAATCCAAATATTTGAATATTTATGATTTTTATTTGCATGTTTATTATACGAATATTTTTATTCATATATTTATTATTTGAATATTTTATTTGAATATACCATTTTTATTTAAATATTTAAAATTCAAATATTTTATTCGAATATTTTAAATCCAAAAATATAGAAAACATTATTCCATATATATTTGTTATAAGGCTTTATATAACATAATTTAGCTTGGTTCAATGGCTTGAGCGATGCTCAAACATACTGGAGGTGTTGTTTTTGATTCCTCCCAATTGCAAACTTGAAGTGTTTATAAGGACTAAATTATAAAAATATATGAATAAAAGGGATTAAATGTGTAACTATTTTATTTTAATTTAACTGACACGTCTTCAGTCCGTTACATCCTTAATGGTAGATGGCTATTTTAATACCAAATCAATAATTTATCGGTATATTTGATTTTTTTTAAAACATTATGATCAGATCAATACTAAATCCATAGTATGATGACTATCTGTATAGTTTACCCTATAAATTATAATGTGTTGTATTCCATCAATATTCATTGATTTTACAAGATTCAGTTAAAAACTAAATTTGTTCGTCGAAAAAATGTGTACTGGGCCTGCCACTGCCTATAAGACCAAAGTTTACCTGAAATCATATTTGTACGACTACTAGGCCTCGTTGAAACAGACCCTTGATTGAAAGCAACGGAGGACTTCATCATGGACCATAGCCTATAAGCTACATGTGGAACATTGGATGCCATCGCCAACCTCTACAAAGGAAAATAGAATACTAATTATTATCAGTTTCAAAGACGAAAGTTATTTAAATATTTGTAAATATTAATGAGGTACTAATCATAACAAAAATTACCACATACTTTGTGCATAATGCATATGTGCTGAGGGGGAAATAATTTTTGCCTATTGAGTTATAAATCAGTTCGTAGGTGGATTATGATGATGATTTTAAAACTAAGGAGCGATGTAGTAACCCTCTTCCTCCCTCTCATCGATTTCAATACTGTCAAGACTAGATGGATTTGGGACAAAAAGACACCCGTTTCATGGCAGAAACTAAACTGATTCTCTCTTCATATTCCCGAGCAATAGCATTCTTTGATTGCATAGATGGTTTTGTCAGACAAATACTCGAAATTCTATCAAAATCATATAAGTTATTAGTTCCTTACGCAGTGGGTGTAGGATGCATATTCAGAATTCAGATACACGTTCTTTAATGAAGGACTTTATGTGGCTTTCAACTGACGCTTGCAAGTTGCAAGCAGTTTTGAATGATGGGTGGTGTCAAATCGATAAAGAAGAAGTCGAAGAAAAGCAAATAAAAGGACGAGGGGACACACAAGAAAACGACAAAGGCTTTGTACAAAGGAAAACACTTTTTTACCAGGGGCAGGGATGGTCTATCAAACATGTTTCCGGGTGTAGAATTTCATGGAAAAGGAATCATATCATTTAATGTAAATACTTAATTAATTATTATAGCAATTATTAATAATTCGAAGTATTAAAAAACAGTTAATCAATAAAAAGTATTTATATAGTAGGACTTTAAACACAAATGTTATATTTAATTAAATAAGTATTTATGTGTTAAGTTATAGATTAATTATTAATCATTATTTTTAACGGTTTAATTAATTGAAATTATTTTATCAGGCTTTACTTTTTTTTCCACACGGCACACCCCTATTTCCAAGCCTAGCGAACATCCGAACTCCCAACCCTACTACTAATTGCCTGTAAGTTGAGCCACATGACAGTCTTTAGAAAGCAACCCGGAGAGCTTAGAAAATGAAAGGAACTGACCATTGAACCCTGCTGAACGGTGTTTACAAACATAAAATATCACATTGATTGATGGAGGTGGTAGGGAACTGGCAATATCCGGCCTTCAAAGATGAAAGATGCCCACCAAGGCTTTCATTACATAAACAAAAAGCCTCAAGGAACCGCAGAAAGACTGAAGATTATGAACATGAAACCTCACCAAGAGTTCCATTTTTCAGTACTACTAATTGCTTTTCTGGTGTCTTTATCTTTTAGTTTGTCAACATGATTGAATGTGAACTGAAATTGATAAGATACCGACATGAAATTGCACCACCTTCAATTTCAAAACAAAATTTGATTGAACATACAAAAAATATCTTAATACGGTTGTTAACACAGTTTTCTGAGGTCCAAAATGATTTGGTTTGAGTCAGCTAAGATTAGTTTAGTTGAAACCTAGCAATCAATCAATGAAGTGTCTCATTTCAAAATTATTGAAATTGAGTGATACATTCAGCAGATGATTCTAAGATTAGAATCTAAATTATGGTATTTAGAATTCGAATTATAATCTAAATGAAAATTTTAAGAAAATAATGTAAAGTTGGAGTAAATTAATGAGAATATAATAAACGACACTGGTGGGATCCATTTCCAGCAAATTGCCACTCAAATATATATGGTGTATCAGATAAAGTGAGGAAACAAACCTTTAGTTTCTCTGGGGATTGAACAGTCCAATAATGCAAAACCCCTTTCTTCCCTATACACCCTTTTTATTATTTTTATGTTATATACTATTAGGTAATATGACTTAATGACTCGATGTTCACATCCTGCATCAGAAATCTAAATCCTCTTTTTTCAGCACTGTGCTAGATGCTTTGGCCTTGGGGATATGGCCAATCCATGAGTTTCCACTACAGCACCAGCAGCCTGATAATCAACACTTATTGGATTAAAGAAAAAGTAAACAGCCAGTAACTTTTAATCTTTTTAACAAATGGGAAATTAGTGGATTCCCCACTGTCCCTTTACGTAGTATTATTGGTTGATTTCGAAGGTGGGGTTGTGGGTGAAAAGGGAGTGCTGATCTACAAGAAAAGATAACGTGTTGGAATAATCACGTAGATTATCATTATGTTTGCAGTTTTTTAATTATAAGGAATATGATGAAGGTGGGATTTTGGGTGCAGATCTAGAAGATAAGATATGCTGTAATTGCAGATTCTGTTTTTATGAATTTATAATGAAACCAGTTACCTCGTATATTCATTTTTTTTTTCGTGTTAACTATTGACAAAGAAACGATCCCTTAATCTTAGCATATTTGCCAGCAAGATTCACCATTTTTACAGACTAATATGAAAGCAACAAGCAAATTAAACAACTGGAATGGTGACCGGTGACCTTCATTTATGTCTAATTGAAGTGACTAAAGTTGAAAGGACTTGTGCTTACCTGTAACAAGTGTGACATTGTGCCTAATTGTTGTAAAATTTTGGAATCTTATCTTTTTACCTTGGATTTCAAAATCAAATATTTGACAAATTCACCTCTCCTTTTTTCTCGAAATCCCATATCCAATAACTCATTGTTTATGTGGAAAATCATTTGCAAGCAGCGGTAAATACCCAGTTGCAGTGCCACTAAGAACCAAGCAAATTCCTATTTTACAAGCCATGAAAAGGACAAGTTGGTAGTAATAATAGCTTGCAATAGAGTTATATAATTTATTAGATTTGAAGCATTTGATCATTATTAGTTTAATCATCAATCATTGAAATAAGAAATTTCTAGCATTATTGAAGGGCATATTTTGGGGGGAACCGATTGGGGTCAAACCAACCTCTCCTCATATAATAGAACCCTTGGTGACTCGTGCATTCAACAATTGAGAGGACGTGAAATTGCAAACTCGAGCTGTTCTTCCTTTCCTAGACTGAAAAAATGAAGTCATTGAAGCTCAAACTAACACAGATCTTTCTATTGCTGTGTTTGTATTATGCATGCATCGTAGCAGAAGAGAAGATCCAGCAAGCCAAAAGGACTTACATAGTACACATGGACAAGTCCAACATGCCAGAAACTTTCACTCATCACACCCTCTGGTATGACTCGTCTTTAAAATCTGTCTCAAACTCGGCATCCGTGCTTTACCAATATGAAAACGTAGTCCATGGCTACTCCACGATGCTAACAGCTGAGGAAGCTGAATCACTAGGAGAACAACCTGGAATTCTCTCTGTTCAGCCTGAGGTGATATATGAACTGCACACGACTCGAACGCCGGAGTTCCTTGGATTAGGAAAGAGTACGGCTCTCCTCCCCACCTCTGATTCAATGGGTGATGTGATTCTTGGCATATTGGATACTGGAGTGTGGCCTGAACTTAAAAGTTTCGATGATTCGGAGCTTGGGCCAGTGCCTTCACGCTGGAAAGGCAGGTGCGAGGTGAGCAAAAATTTCAGTGCATCAAACTGCAACAAGAAACTAATCGGTGCCAAGTTTTTTTCCAATGGCTATGAAGCAGCGTATGGACCTATTGATGAAACAATGGAGTCCAAGTCCCCAAGAGATGATGATGGACACGGAACTCACACAGCAACTACAGCTGCCGGGTCAGTTGTGTCCTCTGCTAACTTGCTAGGATATGCTTCTGGGACAGCACGTGGGATGGCTTCACAGGCCCGAGTGGCCGTCTATAAGGTATGTTGGCTCGGTGGGTGTTTTGGCTCTGATATTGTAGCAGCTATGGACGCAGCTGTAGCAGATGGAGTAGATGTTTTGTCGATGTCCATTGGGGGAGGATTGTCAGAGTACTACGGCGACACTGTTGCTATTGGAGCATTCACAGCAGCCGCAAATGGAATTTTTGTATCTTGTTCAGCCGGAAACAGTGGACCCACACCAAACAGCTTGTCAAATGTTGCACCATGGATAACGACTGTCGGTGCTGGAACATTGGACCGTGATTTTCCTGCCTCTATTACTCTGGGAAACAATGAAAAATATTTTGGCGTGACACTTTATAGCGGAAAACAGTTATCTGATTCCATGGTGCCACTAATTTACGGTGGTAACACCAGTAATTCAGGTGGTGCAAATCTTTGCATGAGTGGAAGCTTGGTTCCAGAAAAAGTTTCTGGGAAAATTGTGGTATGTGATCGAGGGGGTAATGCGAGGGTGCAAAAGGGTGTTGCTGTTAAGGAAGCTGGTGGTGTAGGGATGATTTTGACAAATACTGATACTTATGGAGAAGAGCTAGTCGCTGACGCACATCTCTTACCTTCAGCAGCTGTTGGGCAGAAGACAGGGGATGCAATTAAGAAATATATAGCTTCTACTCATAATCCAGTGGCCATAATCGGTCCCGGAACCACAAAGTTAGGCATCCAACCATCTCCCGTGGTAGCAGCATTCAGTTCTAGAGGTCCAAACCCAATCACTCCAGCAATACTTAAACCAGATATTATTGCACCAGGAGTCAATATTCTTGCTGGATGGACTGGCGCAGTTGGTCCAACCGGGTTAGACAGTGACACAAGGCATGTAAACTTCAACATTATTTCAGGCACATCAATGTCATGTCCCCATGTTAGTGGGTTAGCCGCACTTCTCAAGGCTGCTCATCCAGAATGGAGTCCAGCGGTCATTAAATCTGCCCTCATGACCACAGCTTACACATCATATAAAAGTGGTCAAAAGGTCGAAGATGTTGCCACTGGAGAACCTGCAACACCATTTGATTATGGTGCTGGGCATGTGGATCCAGTTGCAGCCCTTGATCCTGGCCTTGTATATGATGCCACTGTCGATGATTATCTAGGTTTTCTTTGTGCCTTGAACTACACACCAACTCAAATTAAGAGCACTACTAACAGAGACTTTAGTTGTCAGAAAAACAAGAAGTATACCGTTGGAGATCTCAACTATCCATCCTTCTCTGTTCCTCTGGAAACTGCATCAGGCAAAAAGGGTGCGGTCTCAAGCACCACTAAATATACTAGGACCCTTACTAATGTTGGTGCCCCAGCAACATACAAGGTTTCTTTGTTTTCACAGACTAGAGCAGTGAAAATGTCAGTGGAGCCAGCAACGCTTACTTTCGGTGCACAATACGAGAAAAAGAGCTACACTGTGACATTCACAGCGAGTTCTATGCCATCCGGTACAACCAGCTTCGCCCATCTCGAATGGTCAGATGGAAAACACATTGTTCGCAGTCCAATAGCTTTCAGTTGGACATAATCAGGAAACAACTGGATTCATGCCACTAATACTGAGACCTCCGAGTACCCTCAATACACGAGTGGTCTCTCTTACAGTATATGAATCCGTCTCAAACTATATTATCTTACAGCAGCGTGCAAAGCAGATGCAACTATAAATGCTCTCCAAGAACATTAGAGGGAGAGTAACGTGTTTTAAAAAATGTGGTTAAGGCAGGTGGGGGAATAATTGTACAGTGGCCTGCCCATCTAAGGAACTGGCATGTTAATTTAAAATGTATTCCCAGTAACAAGTCTGTTTTACAAATTTCACATCATGCGTTCTTTCAATATCCATGTCTTACATCATTCATACTATTGAGCAAGATAAAAGATGGTTATTCTTATTATATTTCTCTCTCTCTATTACTGTTCCTTTTTCTACTAATTTCACATGCCATACCTACAAGAATGTTGCACAAATACTTAATGCCTCAACTATCTAGGATATTACTAATTGACTAACGATTACCAGTATTACCACAGCTTTGCATCAAAACCAACAGAAAATACAGAACTTAGGGTATCAATCACAGACATCTAAGATGTGTGGCTTATTTTAATGAGACTTATAGGGGTTTTGCACACTAAACTGAACGAAACAAGGAAAAAACAAGAAACCAGAGAAAATGGATTTTAATTACAGAAGAGGTAAGTTTGAACTTGAAGAGCATAGTAAACAAATAATCATTTGTTACAATAGTCAAAAATCCTTTAAGATTGGTTATCTAGTTCAGCCAACAGTGGGAATATTAACGGGCTCATGTCCTCTCCTCATAGTAAACTCATCTTTCCTTGTTATTAGAAGAAAATAGTATTATGATTTCTTTTAAGCAAATTTTAACTCATAAATTTGTTTAAGAAAGAGTATTATAATAGAACCTAACAAAAAACAAAAACTCTGACTAAATTGTCTTATTTTCTAGCCACTAAATCTTAACCAGACAAAGGAATTTGGAATAGATCACGACTGACTAGTTCTTTTGTTCAGTAACCAATTTGCTGAAAGATGTTATCCACACAAAGTGAATCCAGAAACAAAATGATAGTACCACATCTAACCAGCAGTCAGCCATCTTACACAATCCTAACAATCTAAAGTCAAGAAATGGATGAAAGAAGATACTGAAGTGCTTTAGATAAATCCAATATTTCTGACTGAAATGGATGAAAGAAGATACTGAAGTGAGAAAGAAATTAAAATATAGGACATGAAATCATCATTCAGATCCCTCTATAGACTGGCAAACAGGGAGATAATACGTATCAAGCTGCCAATATTTCTGACTCACACCACGCCAAATTTCTTCACCCAAGCAATCCTTCACAGGCAAGGGGATTAATTGTGTCGAGTACCCTAGATTCTCCAGTTCTAGTGAAACTAAATGGCAGTAAACAACATGGAAGAATGCGTTACCTCCACAAAGGCCATTAAAAAACGAGTAGATTCCTCCAGGCTTCAATAACTTAGGAAGATGCTGATGAAACTCTCTCAGGTCTTCGTAATATTCTCCATAGGTGTCGAAAAAAATACCTATAAAGGTTTCACATACAATTCAAGGTGTTATTTAAGCAAGTAGTTCTATATACCACAATAATACATTTCTAAGATAACAAGGCAGGCTATTAGTATTTAATAATCAAACTCTAATCACTCGAAGAATTTATGCTAATTTGAATCTCAAACTGAATAAGAAAAGAACATATCATAGCACGAGTGGTATACATGATGATACATGTATGTGCACATAGATTGAGTGGTAAAAAACACTCAAATTACCATCATAAGATTCAAGTTGTGAAAGAACATCTTGCCAACGCCCAAATATTATTTTCACATTATCCTTCTTGCCCCAACCAGTTTGAAGCATGCGTTCATAGACCTCCGGGTGAGCCTCAACAATTGTGTGCGTAGCTGGACTATACTGTTGAATGGCTGTATCCACAAGACCCATTCCAAACCCAACATTTAGTATGTTACCACCTCCAGAACAAACAGCTTTAGCATGAGCTTCCATCAATGGTTTCTCCCAAGCCATCATCACAGCTTTGCTATCGGAATCCATCAACTTATCCTCACTAAAGGTAACTCTATCTTCCAAGTAATCTCCTTCATAATCAACATTCTTTTTTGTTTTCCGTGCAATGGTTCCCAAAATTAATTCGGCCCGAATTCCTGTTCAATTACAACACTTATTTGTCAATACATCATATAAATTCGCTGTTAGAATCTCTCCATCCGCCCTTTTGAAACATTGAGTAACCTTTTATGCTCTAATTGGTTACAATTACGATATTTAATAAAATTGTCAGCTTCCTAAGTCTCTTTCATGTTAAACTTCAAGTAAAGCGTTAAACAAAACGGAATACCGGCATTGAGAAGGACTTCAAAGGCTTCCTGGTGGCCAGCGTCCATGGCAAAGTCTCCGGTGGATTGGTTAGATGGAGAAAGAGCGTTCCAGGGAGCGCCAGCCTCAAGGAGAGCTTTGACGGCATCGGTATGCCCGAGCTTTGCTGCGTGCATGAGCGGCGTGAGTCCATCCCTGTCGAAGAAGGAGACGTCGGCTCCTGATTCTATCAAAGACTTCGCTTTGGCGACGTCGCCGTTTCTTGCAGCTTTGCATAGCTGCTCTCCTTCCGATTCCATATCTGCGCTAACTACAGCTGGTTCCATAGAAGAGGAAATGTGAAGTAAAACCCTGCTGATCAATACCGTATGTTTTTTCAGAGCTACCATCACTAAGCTATGGCATAATTACACAAATCACTCCTAAGTTTTCTGAATTTGTAATTATTCCTCTTCAACCGTACCTGTTATGACGAAAGGGTCGGGACGAATCAAATGACAACCCTAATTGGCAGGCCTAGCAGAAAGGTTAGGCATCGCTCAAAACTACAAGACCGGACAATCGACCAAGTTTCAAAGGCCCAGAAGCTTGACAAATATTTTTTTCAAGGGAAAAAAGATGGGAATCATTCGTGATCCCAATCCTAGAATCAAATATTTTAAATTCAATTCTGAGGATTATTTTTAAGATATATTTCTTGTTCGAATTAATTTATTAATATTATCTGATTTTTCATTGCCTTGGTTTTGACACCAACAGAGGTTGTATGCAGCTGATGGTTTTATCCATAATCACATTTCCCAAATTTAATTCAGCATAGTTTATGAAGCTTATTCTTCTTGTCATCATATGCAGTTTTAATCGCATGTCATACGATATGAACAGGACACAGAATCTTCGACTGTCAGTTCATACTCGGTGGCTAAATATTTGGGTGGGGGGTGGGGGAGGTGGTTAAGGAGTCCTCTTGATACTGCTGGTTAGGGGTGTTAATAATCGGTACTTGAAATTTCGGATACCTTAAATTTCGAATATCCAGAATTTTCGGGTACCAAAACATCGACCCATAAAAATTGGATACCCGTAAAATTGTGTATCAAGTACCCAGTTTAATTTTTTATATATTTTTTTAATTTTAATTTTTTTAAAAAATATATAAGAGATATTTAAAATTTCATGATATATATTTCAAACACAAAATTATTGATTTGAGATAGGTTTTAAAGATAAATATTTGAATATATATGCATATATTAAAGTTTATCGATAAAAGAATGTATTATTCTCGATCATAATTTTTTTTTAAATCTAATATTCATAAATTAATATAAATATTTATAAAAATTCGAAACTTAAAAGTATATAATACAAGTATAAAAAGAAGTTAAGGATTTAAAATTAATTTTAGAGAAAAATAATAAAAATATAATTTAAAATTTAAAAATATATATTTACTAAAATTATCGGGTCGAGTACCCGGTTCTTAAAAATTTTAACCCTGACCCGGCCCAATTACCCGAAAAAAATACGGATCGGGTATCTAACCCGAAAAATTCGGGTATTTTATTATAAATATCCAATAATTTTTAATCGGATAGGTGGGTCAACAGGTTGGGTAGTTCGTGTCGGGTATTTTTTAACACCCCTACTACTGGTGTTGGTAAACTCAGATGGCTGGATAAGAGGAGAATCAAGCTCTGGCCAAAGTTCCAACTTTATTAATATTCTAGAGCAAGATTTATTTATATATAAAAGCATCTTGAATTTGGCTTGGAGGTTCACCTTGAAACTCCTGGGGATGCCGGGTGAATTAGACTGTTGATGAGCCTGTATTAAGGCATCGGTAAGTGAAGTAGGAACCAGCATCCAAGAGTGGTAGGAAGAAGTAGATGTGAGCACTCCGTACAAGCTTAAGGACACGTAAAATCAATGACTTCCCCTTTTAGGTAAGTAGTAGCCTATCTAATTTTCTGCTCCCAGCACATTACTTGCCTCTGCAAGTTACATGATCGCACAAGACAGCTTCCCAAACACTCAAAAAGAGGTAATCTCTAGTTTTAGAAGCATTACCACAAGCATAACAATGATCAGCCGCATCAATCCTCGTACGCAAAACCCTATCCTTGATAGGGAGTCTTCCCAGCAGTGTCTTTTATACTAGAAAAACATGCTTAAGAACATGCAAAGGGAACCACACCAACTTATGCCAAGGAACTGCTTCCCTCTTCTCTAATTTCAAACCAAAACCACTTGGTATCAACTCTTCTCAGATAGAAATGGAATCAAACAAAGACCTGGCAGCAGGACTCTACTTCATTAATCTCCTCACACACCAACTGGCATTGACATTGCAATTAACCTGTCAAAAACTAGTACGCTTAAGCACATAAGAATTTAACCATGCAACCCACAAGGATCCCTCACCAGCCAAGATATTCCTCATAAGATGGAACACGCAACCTTTGTTCCAACACTTCAAATCCTTGACCCCAAGGCCATCATCAGACATTTCGAATAACCTATTGGACGAACTCCAGTGTTTTTACTCATAGCGCATTATTTGACATCGTCTCCGGGGTTGGATTCATCATGATCAAACATCATTCATAGGTATAAATATTTCAGCTAAAGAACAAAATAGCAATGACATTTATAATTTCCTAGCCAGCACACCATTTGGGCGAACTCCACTGCTTTTACTCGGTTATGGACGTTCATCCCAGAAATGATTTGGTTCAAGTTGCGGGAATAACCTATTGTGGTGTGTGGTTATGTGGCACTAACAGTAAAGAGTATGTAGAGCTGAGAAAAAAAATACATCCCCATTTGGGAAACAATGAGTTCGGTCAGTCTGTCCTCTATTATCAAGCTAGAGAGGGTCATTAAACAACTTGAACCATTTGGGAAACAAAAAGCTCCCTGCAAATTAACTCTGAATGATCCTTAAAGTTGGGTATCATTTGAGAATCATTTTTGAACCTCAAAGAAAATACCATATGAACCACTTGCAAACCTTTTTACGGCTAGGAGATATCCCCCTAATCATTTTTCAAGCAACACCATATAGATAAAATGAAGGCAACTAATCAACAAAGAGATACTACATTCCCCACCCACCCACCCACCACCACCACCACTCGTTTTTCTCTCTCTTGGGGTGGTTACTTTGCTGTAAACACCTTCCAAGTGTTCACAAATGCCATCTTAATTTGGCTCACAAATATATGAGAAACTGAATTTGCTCTACAACATGACCAAGAATTACTCGTTGGCAGGCATCAGCCTGCAGTTGTCTACAAGTTGACAGTTAAGACAAAGCTCAGCATCAAACAAAATAAGCTTACAAGA
Source organism: Abelmoschus esculentus (assembly GCA_035048815.1). Taxonomy (NCBI): domain Eukaryota; kingdom Viridiplantae; phylum Streptophyta; class Magnoliopsida; order Malvales; family Malvaceae; genus Abelmoschus; species Abelmoschus esculentus. The sequence goes on along the minus strand of JAUCBN010000008.1, from coordinate 6,267,937 downwards.
AAATCTAGGAATAAAATTTGACGACTAGTTTGAAACTTTAAGCTATACCACTATAGATAACAAAGGCTGGCTCTAAAAAGTAAAACCTCTAATCAATAGTACACCTTACCGCACCTGAAGCTATTCACCACAAACTGATATGCGATAAATTCCCACCAAGGCTTTATCTAATAAAGAAGTTTTATTGTATAAATAATTCAAGCTTACACAGTGCATCATAAACAAGTAAAGAACAAAACCACACATGATTTTCACAAATACAACAAAAGCTTCTCTTTGAAGGTAAACATTTTCACAAATGCATCTAAAGAGTTCTATGCCTTTCCATAATAGCTTACCTTCTCTTATTTTGACAAACGAAAATTCAACTTCATATGAAAAAAAACCCTGGAACAACTTGAAACATGAGCTTGACTGATCAAGGCACAATCTTGTAAGCCTTCATCTTATCAATCCAAGTAACAAACGAATTCCTGGAATTCCTAAATCCCAAAAAGCCATGCTCCTTGCTCTTATTCATACTCAATAGCGGCAACTCCATCGATAACATCGCATCCACAAACCACCAATTCGCCACCTCCTGCAAACTTGTATTCTGCAACTGGTTTTCCTTCACTATTTCTTCCCACACACTTTCCTTTCCTCTCATCATCTCCTGCAATCCCCGGTTCTCTCCTTCCACGAAACCAAATTGTTCTATCCCGAATTGCTCAGCAAAAACGGTCCACAAATGTTTCCACTTAAAAACATCCCCATTAGTCACGTTAAAGGCTTCGTTTTTCGCGCAAGGATCCACCGCCGCCCATATATGTTGCTCCGCAATCAAATCTGCGTCCGCTCCTTCAGAGTAACAGTTCCAAGCGGCTTTGCTTCCAGGGAACAGTAACGGTTTTCCTTCGTGTTTGCAAATGGCGGCGTAAACGCAAAGAGATCCAGCGAGGTTCATTAAACTATAAGGCGAAAATCCGTAAATGATAGTGGGTCGGTGCACCGACCAGGTTAACCCTTCTTTTTTCTCGACTTCTTCAAAGAGGATGTCTTCTTGAGTGTAGTAGAAATTGGGAGCGTTTAACCGCGGTAAATCTTCGTTGAAAGGCGGATCATGCGGTTCGATTTTACCAAGCAACTCGAACGGCCCAATATAGTGTTTGCCTCCGGTTTGTAGGCATATGTGGCGTAGATTGGGTGCATTCGGTATAACGGAGCGCAAAACATTGCGTAGCATGGAACCGTTGCTTTCGCAATTCTCGGCTTCCGTTGATCGGTTGACCCAGCTGACGTAGAAGACGTGGGTGACGTCAGTGAGTTTGGAGAGCTTCGATTCGGTTTCTTCCGGGTCGGATACGTCGCACTGAATATACTCGATTGGATGATCGGCGTTCCAATTTGGTCTGGGCCGACGAGCCACCCCGTATACTTTCCATGGGCCACCCGGAGTGTCTGATAACGGTAGGATCTCAGCCAAGCTGTTTCCGACTATGCCGGTGACTCCAATTACCAGCCCAACGCTCTGGAAGCTTTTCGGTGCTTCATCTTCCTCAAATCTCTTCTGCAAAAATTAAAACAAAAAATAAGAAACAATTTCTTAAAGGGTCTAAGCATAGATCTAGCAATCCAAAATAAAAAGGGAACTCGCCTTAGCAGCTCCAATGGCACCTGCCCACCACCAGCTCATTTTCTTTCTTCGAGATAATGGGTTGGTCACTTCGCACAGAAGAGAGGTTAAAGATTGCTGATGGAACAGCGAACTAACAGTCAGGAATTGGTGTTTGATTGATCAAAGCAATTGAGGTAAGACTTTGAGATTTTGTGGATCGGTCGCGATTTGAGTGTCCTTATAATACAAGTAATTGACAAAGAGAACAAAAGAAAGAAAACAATGGAAACAGTGTTCGGTGGATACCCGGCACTTGGCTCTTCAAAACGATTTGAGTGTCATTATATATGGGAGGGAGGGTGCCGCTTGTCATCCAAATTTGAAATGAGTCCGTGGGGGGGGGGGGGGGGGGGGGGGGGGAGGGGGTTAAGTTAGAGATTAAATTTAAAAAATAAAATATATTTAATATTTAAAAATTTATTTGTTATTATTATGTATTAAATAATTTACGTTATATAAATATTAAATAAAATAAAATATTATTTGTAAGTAGGGTTTTTATCTAAAAATATTAGAAAAAGTAAATGACGTCTGCTACTTTTATTATTTATTTATTATAGTTTACAGAAATAAAAATAAACTCTCATTTGTCATTTCTCTAAATATGATTTTAAAGGATCCTATTCTCCTCGTTTTTTTCGTTTTTTATTATTAAAAGAAAAACATTGGCAAGGTTAAGAATCCCAAGAAATCCTTTCTATTAAAAAATCTAAAGAAATCAACCAAGACTCACATGGGGTCATGTATGGATCCAATTTTGGATCAGCAATTTAGATCGTAGATCCAAAATTAAATATTCTAAAATTTAAAATTGAAGTAGAGAGAATCAAAATTGAAAACTCATGTAAATGGAATTTAGTTCTTAATTGAATAAGAATTAAAAGTTTGCGTTTAAAGTAAAAAAAAAATAAAATTATTTATTTATTTGAAGATAATAGGGTTTGAATATTAAATAAGGGAGGAAAATTGAGGGTGAGAAAATTTGACTTTACCGTAATTTAATTGTTCATTTACGACATTATCATGCTTATCTCATCGAGACGAGTCTTGTCGCGTGTCGGTGATTATAAAATTATTAGATAAAACAACATTGAAAATTGAAATACAAAGAATAGGGGAAGAAAAAAACAGCTTTAGAAAAGTATTGTGATAGTTGGATATTTTCATCCTTTGGGCTTCAGCCCGTTAAGCTTTGCTTGACTCAATATTGGGTTAATAAAACTGAATGGTATGAAATCAAAAGAAGTTAGACTTGAAAGAGTAGATCTAAAGCCATAATTGCATGCAATATGGTTGCCTGTTGCTACTCAATGTTGCTCAACAATATAATTGTGTAACTGCAGAGGCAGTGTAGATACAACCATAAAACAATATGAGTCACGCTAATCAAGCTCAAAACAAATTTCGTACCTTTTACCTACCAGTGTTAGCTTCTCGCTCTATAAACAAGCCCCTCCACCACGAAAACACTACTCTGCTACTTTGTTTTCATTTCTTGAGTCTATCTGTTACTTACGGGAAAACTGTTTGAAAAAGAAAAGAAATGAAGCTCTCCTTGGTGACATTCCTTCTTGTTTCTCTCGTTCTCAGCTCCTTTTTCGTTGAGGAGTCAATGGCAGGTACATCATACATGGAAATAAAGCTAACTAATTGGGGGGGGGGAGGGGAGGGGGGGAGAGAAATAGAAAAATTAAACTGTTGGTTTATATACTTTAATGGTAATGGATGATGATTTTCTCAGTGATTATGTTTTCATGTATGACAGATTACTGTGCCTACAAGTGCAAGGCAAGGTGCTCTAAGGCAGAGTTTAAAGAGAGGTGCATGAAATTCTGTACAATTTGCTGCAAGAGATGCAGCTGTGTTCCATCCTCGGATATTGAGAACAAGCATGAATGCTACTGCTACAGGGACATGAAGAACTACAAGGGCCTGCCCAAGTGTCCTTAAAACTTATGTTTCTTTTGAATTTCCTTCTCATTTCTCGTGGCAACGTTGTAGAAGGCGTCTATTTGCTTGCGAGACTGAACGTCTTAAAAGAGTTGTGGACAAGGAACCATTAAATGTTTTTCTATTAAGCTAATATAATTAAGGTTTAAAATGAATAAAATGGTGTTTGGTGGACCACTTTCCAGGTTTGATGATGCCGTTTGTTACTCTTGTCCTGAATCGTGACTCCTAAAAGGACTGGAGGTTGCTTCACCTTGCCAACAAATCGGGTAGCTTGATTTGTAGTTTGTGAATAAATAAAATGAAGTTTATAAGGTGCTATTAGGCTTAGCTTCAAGGTGATGCGTCTTTCTCGCAGCATAAAAGGACAAAATGGCTCTCAGTTTGCTACAGGCAACTTTGAAAATGTTGATTTAATTGCAATACAAAAGAGATGAACTTATGAGTTGAAACTATGACAAAACCGACTATTACTAAGAAATATGAGTTGAAGCCGACATGATCATACATCTGCATAGCTTTATTGTTCTCATAAAATTACTGCTATAGAAACTATTCAAGCAACCCGATTACTGTTGGTTTTGGATCACAGTTTAGCAGTTCTTTATCTACACGAGCTTTTGAAAAAGGAGAGTTTTATAGCACCTTTTAAAAACCCCAGACCAGTAAATAATATTGATATTTTCCGTTCTCAAGCGCCAAATTCTATACATTTTTTATATTACAATTATTCTCAACTCACACATCAAAGCGCTTGTAGCTCAGTGGATAGAGCGTCTGTTTCCTAAGCAGAAGGTCGTAGGTTCGACCCCTACCTGGCGCGTTAATCATTTTGCAAACTTTTTATTTGAGTCCATAAATAAACTTCACGGATTCTAAAAAAAATCAAACCATCCAGAGCAATTTCATTGAATTCACCTTTTATTTTCGTATAGGTCATAAACCTTTAATTTAATCAAATCATTAAATTTTTATTATTAATAAATTAAATCATTCATACTAACACTGTTAATTATTTTAACAAGAAAATTAACTCAGCAAGTTAATATTAATTAAAATTAAAATATATATATTTAAAATATTTTTTACATTAAATTATTAAAAAAATTTAATTCAATTGATATGAATTTACTAAATTTCTTTAATAATTTTAATGTAAAAAATAATATTTTTTCTTTAATTAATATTAAATTACTGACATGAAAAAACATGTCTAGTAAGATTATTGAGTTAGCTTTTTCATTAAAATATTTAACGATGTTAGTGTGAATGATTTAAATTGTTAATAATAAAAGTTTAATAATTTAATATGATTAAATCAAAAGTTTATGACCTATACGGAAGTTGAGAGTAAATTCAATGATTTAAATCGTAAATGACTAAACCATTCATAAATTAATTTAAGAGAACCTATATTTTTGTTTCTTGACATTCCTATCCCAAGAACCCTTGGTGGAAATCGGAATTAACAGACACACGAGAAACTTAAACTTGCAAGATTTGATATTTATCAAATAGCAAGCAAAACTATTAAAATTTAAGATATAAATTACGTGTGGTCTGGAACAAAATACAACCAAATGTAAACTCCTCAAATACATAATGAAGAATAAGTATCATAATATACATAAACATCAACCACTAATGTACTAATGTTTAGTCTGATACAATATACCAATTGGATGAAAACCATTACACATGATAAAGATGTACTGGAACATCAATTGACAAATCAACTTTTCAAAGCTGTAACAGCAAAATGAAATACTTTAAATCTGCCAATACACATCATTCAATGTTGCTGCTGTAAGAATGACTAACATACTGTAAAGTCCAGCTCGTGTAGTCAGGTTAGAAAACATTTCCCAAGTTAGCATTGCCGTCATTCATCACTTACATAACAAACGAATAACGAGTTCTTCAGCCGATCAGGATTAGCTTTAAGCAAGCTCAAGTGTTGGCCACCCTGATGTTCAAATATTCATTTCACCCACATTCAGGCCTTCTCCAAGAAGTTGAATGGTATGAATTAGACATGAAAATAAGAATCTGGAATCTCTGGAGAAGCAGGCATGGTTGCCACACATTTGAACTGTTCACAAAGAAATCGACATTATTTCAATAAGTATTCAACATGAAGCATAGATGATTATTGTATATCAATGCCTAGTGCTAACTGCTAAATGTTCAGACCTTATGCTGATTGTATTTCTCTCTAACTGCATGAAGTGCACCTCCTCTTCTACTCAAATACAAGTCATGAATGATAAGCACACATTCTTTTAGATCAGAGGCTTTGTAGCCGGAGTACTCTTGCATGGCAGGACTCTGCAGCACACGAATGATATGTAAATTATAGCCACCTATGGAGTAAAATCAACAGCATATAATGGCCTGAAAGAAGGAACTCTTACCCAATGTTGCCTCTTTGGTTGAATTATGAAACTTGCAAGAAACATAACGGAAGCAGCAACCATTGAAGGTAGAAACTTTACACAGCAATAGTCCAACAAACTCAACTCTGCAAGGTAACAGCCAAGGAACTCTAGTTGCAAACTGGTATCCTGTAGAAGACCAAAATAAATTCTACAGTCAATATACAATAACAAACAATAACCTTGACTTCACAAACACAAGAAAAGCAGGCATTTTACATACTTTGTAATCCTCTTGTGCAACTTTGGAAAATCTCCTGAAAGACATCAGGCAAAAAGATTTAAGTTTCTAGCAGTTGGCATTACATTATGGTATTATCAACACAAATCTACTTCCAAAACCACTCTTACCTCAGAAATGTTTTAACTGTTGGATTGCCCATTTCAAACTTCAAAGCCTTTAGTATATCTGCCTCCATTTTGACTACCTTCACATTTAGGCAACAAATTTCAATAAATGAATGAGACAATGAACTATATAGATGAGAAACGTATAAGACAATGAATAATTGAAAAGGGGGAGTGTTACCTCTTCCTTCCTGTAAGTATTATCTGTTATATAGCAAAAATCTTCCACATTTGGAGGATTGATTTCCTCATACTTTCTACTCAAAACAACCACAGCAAGAAACAAAAAGTCAGTACAATGTTTACAATAATTTCAAATAAAAAGAACATTAATTTATGAAAGAAATTAGAAGCTTACGAGGCAATCATCATTGATGATACACCAAGCAATTGAAGTCTTTGCCTATTGAGGGCGTTTAAAGATAGGTATCTATCAATGTAGGAAACGGTTAAAAATAAGTATCTGAAATAAGCTTGTATTCCTCTGCAACTTCCACCAACCAATCCACCAAAATCCCTCTCATATTCGTACTAACATCCTTCTGCACCTTTTCGATATAATCAGGTAAAGGTCTTCTCTTTGGATCCACCTAATATCAATTATATAAAAATGGTCATTAGGGAAGGTAACATAAATCACAATTATCAACAGACTGTCCTTACCAATGTATACCTAACATGTATCAATGTTAACACACTATTTTAGTTTCTGTGACCAGATTAACGCCCGTGAAGTGGAAACTGCGTTTTCAATCTAAAAAGATTCATTGCTAACAACAGAATTTAAATTTATCAATCACTGAAATGAGAAAAAATACCTCCATTTGGCGAAGATATTCGTATATATCAGATACGTAATGGTCACACATTTGTGGATCATCAGATTCAGCATCAATATCCGCCGGTTTATCATCTTCTGTTTCTTCTTTACTCACCTTCAAAACCGGCTTTACAACTATCTTCTTTGTCTTCGGCTTCCGTCTAGGCTGCTTCTTTTGGTTTTCCTTCCCCTCAGCTTTATTCCCCGAAACAATAACGTTAGACAAGTTGGAAAGCTCACCCAGAACAACTCTTTTCTTGGACACCCCGTTCTCCTCCGTTAAGCCCGCCATCTCGGCTGCCCGCTTCTTAGCGGCGGCCCTTGTAAGCCTCACACAATGCTCCTTATCCGCCATTGCCTCTTGCTTCCTTACTCTTCAGGTAACGTTTTGCTGTTGCGGAGAGAAAGTAAGAGGAGTGGGTAAGATTTGGAAAATAATAGAGCGAATGGGTTGTGGTGGAAGGATCAGGGTGAGAAATAAAATGGGCAAAATGAGAAGCGCCATTTGTTTTTTGTTTTCAAAACTTGGTGTTGGCGGCATTTGATACACTCTGCGCTCAGTTTTAATCCTCTTTCTTTTTCAAAGTTTTGGGATTTGGGTTTTCCTGTCTCCCTCGATTTTTAATGATTTTCCATTTTGGATTCTGAAATTTGAAAACGGGGGAGAAAGTTTTGGGAATTTAGAAGGCGGGCGATTTGGGCACCGCCGATCCCGGGGTTTCTTTCAAGTTTTTGAGTAAAAGCCCAAAATATGAAAGAATGTTTCATAACGCGCCAGAAAATATGGTTGAAAACGGTCGTATCAAAACTTATTAAGGGAAACTATTTTTTATAGTAACAATGGAGAGTCATTAAACCTAAATTCTTTTAAAATTTTATACAATTTAAAAAGGTGCCAAAGTGATTTTCTTAATATCGTAAAAAATACGCATCAAATTTTTGTGTAATTATATATATAGAGAAAGTTATAAATTTAAAGCCTAACATGTTTAGAAAGATTATAGTTTTTTTTTTTTGATAAAAGTGAATGCCAATATAATATTTTTACGAAAAAATCGATAAAATAACCATGTCTGCATTATTAATACGTAGATCTCGAAAATTTTACATAAGAAATCATCCGAAATAGTCACGGGAAGCACAAAGATTAAAATCTTTCAAAGTTTCTGTGTTATATTTCAATACAATTATACTTTTATATAATTCCTTAACAATTTATGAATTTGCTATCCATGTTCATTAAATTACTCATACAGAGAGTATCTAGGCAATCTGTTTAATGCTGATTCTGGATCCCAGTTTAGTATTTCTTGGTTTTTATGATCTACCAAGAAAATTTACCCAAAAAGAGTATGATTTAATATAATTACACTTGGTTATGAATGTAAGATTGTAAATTACGTTAATCAAATATTAGCATTTGAAAAGGACTTAGATGTAGTACCTTTAAAAATAACCCAACCCAGTAAAATAATATATCATTGATATTTTTTTATATCAGACTATTTTTTATATTTTTAGAAAATCTCATTATTTTCGGTAAAGTAATGAAACAAAATAAAGTTATATTGAACGCAAAATGAATATGGAGTACACTTAAAGATTGTGTATCTAATGTTCCGTGTGTACTTGACAAGGAGCTTATAGCTCAGTGGATAGAGCGTCTATTTTTTAAGCAGAAGGTCGTTGGTTCGACCCCTATCTGGCGCGAGTGCTTTTTGTCTTTTAAGTATTGTAATGAAAATTACTGTAGGAATTGAAATGATACCATACCTCGTCCTTACCATAATGGTAGGGCCAGATTGCAGGAACCGATCGGCAAAGTGATGAATGACGGCAATATTAACTTTGTTCCAGATCAAACATGATTATATCTTTAATTTCTTAAGCTTCGCTTGCTATTTGATATATATTAAATATTGCAATTTTATGTTTCTCTTGTGTTTGTTGATTCCAATTTCCACCCAAGGGTTCTTGGGATAGGGATGTCAAGACAAAGAATATAGTTTATCTTTCATGAATAGCTGTTCTTCTAAAGAATATATTTTTATGCTTCTTGCTGAGCTGGTTACTGTCCTAATCCTATACTGCGTGGTAATATTGTTAATCTCTGCAATATTTATAGTGTGAAATAATACTGTCATAGATTCTGATATAGTGATATAGATTGAACTTGAAGGTTTTCCTTGCTGACGTACACTTGCAGCCTCCTGCATGGGGCTTTACAGAGCTCTTCATTTAATTTATGAAAGGAGATTATAACCGAAGGTCCAAGTCTAGTTTTAGCTGCTCTTGTGGAAGTTTGGAGGGTTGTGAATCCACATGATAACTCCCTGGCCAGTTCAAACTTGTTTCTCTGTCAATGGATCCAGTCCATGACTCAACCATCTCTTTATTGGAATCATTGAATCTTGCAACCATAGGTCTCCAGTCTGTGCCCAATTGGCGTGCAATTGAATGGGGCTGAACACAGAGTGACCGGGCCATCGTCTTATTTATGGGGAAACCCATCATTGCTATCAGCCTTTCCGAATGAAACCGTCTAACTACTCCCCTCTCTCGTTTGTGGGCGTTCTGGTGGCCACCGAGTGCTTGTGAACTGCAGAACTTCCTTCTGCAGAAGTTGCAGGAGAAGACCCTGTTGGGAGCATATTTTGATTGGAAACCACTATTTGAAGCAACAACATCCTCGTGCCTTCCAAGACTCAAGTTAAGCCAATCCATTGAATCGCCTCCAAAGTTGTCTTCACAGCCTTCTCCCCGTCTTTCATCAATTTGATGACCATTTGTCATTTCTGCTACTCCTTCGAGTCGAAACCTGGAAGGTCTTAAACTCTTTTTCAGATTATATAGGCTGTAGGATCAAAGAGGAACAACCTACAACATGTAACCAGATATGTAAAGGAAAAGGAAGTGTCAATAGATGATGTCTCCCAAGTTTATCACGTTTGTTAGTAAACGGATCCATTTATTACTGGTATTCATGGGTCACTGTTAACGGTCATGTCACCTTTCCCTCCCTAAAGATAGAAGGAAAGCCTTTTCTGTTTATATCTTTTCATTGCACTTAGATTCCTAGCAACTCAAGAATCAATGTGGCGCGACAACAATTTCAACACAGTCATATCATAATCTTAAAAATTATACGAATTGCCTGCCATGATGTATATGTTACATTGTCAAAAGATTCCAATGCTTGGTCATGTCTAAAAGCGAAAGTTCATTCAAAATGAAGTCGTTTTGAGTTATCTTCCCTTCACACTAAGCCACCCTATGCACCATCAATCCAGAACTTTTACAGTCTGGATGCTTGTTTTTTCGGCTACTAATGCATCGTACAGGGTATAATTTGATTAGATATAACTGTGTCTTGCGACAAAGTCATTTGCAGATGATATCGAAAGTGCTTTCCAGTATTACCAACAATATCTGGCCCTGATGCTCCCTAACAACAGTGCTTTCTACTGGTACTGCTTTCTGATCGTAGTGTTATGTGACGATGGCATTCTCCGAAAGCAACCTTCTGTGGTGACAACACTAGTCGATGCCTACACTCCAGCTCACCAATTTAAGTACAACCTTTTATTTTGGTTGATTTTTTTTTTTTTGCAGCAAGGTTACATATTGCTGAACTATATATAAAAATATCTTCCAAGGTTTAAATGTTGTACAGCCGATTGTGTCTAGTTCTATGCAACAGATTGTTGCTACAAGTTGAAATGAGTGAACATTCTTGGGTCTCCTTTCACGTGGCTTGATAGTTGTAACAACCCAGGTGGGGGGCTGATCATATATATCTTTCCATGTTCTTTGTCGTCCCAGGAAGAAACATTAATTCCACGTTCGCTGACCCCATCGAATATGGAGTTGTTTTGCATTCGACAATCTCTTCAAGTTCAAGCGATTGGTTTGAAGTTGATATTTATATAACTTGACCACAAGTTTAGATTTACAGATTTCAAAGAGTTTCAAGTTTTTTCCTTTCAGTTGTAGATAGTCATAAACATCTGGGAATTTTTATGTTTGTAGCATTGGGACAGAGAAAATATCTGTAAAGCAGGTGATAAGAGTGTATCTTGTCAGTCCTTGATTGGCTGATAAGTTGCCGACTCTTGAGGTGTAAGCTTGGTTGTGATGGGAAGGTGGAGGCTAGTGGATTGATGAGTCATGGAATTGAAGTAGAAGCAGAGGATTGTCGTCCCCATCAGCACCTTATCCTCACCAAAAGCAATAACTTAGTGGGGAAAGGTCTGACATTATTGCATGTGGTGTTCCTCTCAAATTGGAATGCGCCAAAGTATCAAATACCGCCCCAACACTTTCATCAATAAACCACTCAAGTTAGAAGGCTAAAAGCATGAGCGAAATTCAACCTTTTAGGCCACCCGGTTCAAACAAGAGGTGGTAGGCAGGTTCAGCCTGCTAGGCTACTTGTATTCTGTATGGCGGAATGTTAACACTTAACATTGGGGGTTCCTGGGCTTATGCCTTGTGTAATCGTTTCCGATGTTGGTTTAAAAAGAACGCAGATTCGTACTCGTAGATGAATTCCCAAAGTTTTACCATTCTTTTCGGCCCAATGCAATAATGGGTAGATCGGGATACTGAACGATTACGTTGAAAAATTGGGTCCAATTATGTCATTTTGGACATGGAAGGGAAAAAGTTGTCTTATTATTAAATTCCGAAGATTAAAATGTTATTTTATAAATAGCCTTAATATTTATCTCGAGAGATTTAAGTTTAAATATTTTATGTATAATATATTGATTTAGCAGATACTATATTTTTTTATAAAACAATTACAATGCTACTGTTCAAACAGTTTGACATTACTAATATTCGAACTCGTAACGTCTTAAAACAATAACCGTTCATTTAACCATTGAGACTTGATGTTTCATACTCTAACAGATACATTAAAATTGTTTTAAAAGTGCACCTTGAAAGAAGGAAAAACGCTACCTTGAGCTTGGTATGCAAACCACCTCAACTAAAGTAAATGGAAAGTTGGAAACAACCGATGTTCCAAAGTAGTTTATATATTAGCAAGTTGTCTTGACTTTGAACTTCAAATTAAATTATTCTATAAAAAAAACTTTAATAACTAATTACGACTTTGTATATCAACGACTAATCTATATACAAACCACCACTGAATTAAATTATACTAACTTAACAATATAAAATAAAATGAGTTTAATATAGAAAAAAAATAATCTTTAAACTCGTGAGACTAATTAAGATACTTACAAACTAAACTAAATTAAAATTTTAATATAATTTTAACTTAACCTTTGTTTGAGAATAAAAAATAATTAATTATTTCATAAAATTATGATTAAATTCTAAAAATTAATTTATAATATTGATTTATGATAGGTTATAAATTTTAAATTATTTATATTTAAAATTTAAAATAATATTTCTATATAAATATCTTTTATCATAAAAAAAATATCATTCTAATTTTAAAATATGAATAAATAATTTATTATCATAAATAAATATTATAAATTTAATTTTTAGAATTTATTAATAATTTTATAAAATAAATAAATATATATTTTTCATTTCCAAACAAATTAAAAAATAATTTAAGTTTGAATTTTAGATTTAATTGTATTTTGAACTAAAAAATAATTTGGTGACCATGAAAGAAATAATGGTTCACTTACTAATGATATAGTTTATCCTAAAGAATTAATCCATGTTAGTATTAACATAATTTTTAACAACCGATGAATAAAATAAAAAATTATATGATGATTTTGTAAAAAAATAATATAATGATCAAAATAAAAGGAAATAATAGTTCAGTATCACAATATAATTTATTCTTTGTAATATAACTTTTCAACAATTTATTTTTATAACAAAAGATCATATGTTCAACAATGATTATATTCGGTTATAAATAAAATAAATATCAAAATTTATAGATCTAGTTAAAAATGTTATCAAACTTCAAAACTAATACAAATAAAACAAATTAAAGGATTAAATTCAAAAATATGAAATTGTAACAAAATGCGACTTATCCCAAAAGAAATAGTAAACTGTTTTGACGTGTTAAACATACAAAGCAAACCATGTGGCAAACATTAGTACCAACATTTAATAACATTTTATTGAACCGTCTTTGATTAATTAACGACTTTCCAATAAATTAATCATAACGTAAACAACTAGTAATCCTTAAATTATATGTAATTGGAATTTTTAAGGTGAAGACCGTATGGAATGACGAATGGGTAATGCTTAAGGTTCTCATGCAAAGAATGTTTCAACGTTCCAAGTTCTATAAGTTTTAGCCTTTGGGACTTTCTTCTATCTCTCATCTTCCTGCGGTAAATTTCCATCTTTCCATGGAAAATCTCCACTACTACCTTTGTGTCATAGTCTTCATTTCTCTCACCGTCAAACTTTTAACTCAGAGAAAGCAAAAGTTACCTCCGAGTCCATTGTCTCTACCGATTATAGGCCACCTTCACCGTCTCAAATTTCCGCTTTACAAATCATTGGCGACCTTGTTAGCAAAGTATGGCCCTATTTTATATCTAAGAGTAGGTTCCAGGCGTATCCTTGTTGTATCTTCTGCTGCTGCTGTTGAGGAATGTTTCGGAAAGAATGATATAATATTTGCCAACCGGCCTCAGACTATGGCTGGGGATGTTTTAATGTACAACCACCGTTCTTACGTGTGGGCTCCTTACGGGCCTCTTTGGAGGAACCTCCGCCGTGTCAGCGTTGTGGAAATCCTTTCATCGTTCCACGTTCAAAAGCTTTCTTCCATACGAGAAGAAGAAGTTGGCAACTTTGTTCGTCGCTTGTTTGAAGTTTCAGACGGCAGCACCGGTAAAGTGGATGTGAGATACTTGTTCAGTCTTCTGACAATGAATGTCTCGTTGAAGGTGGTGTCGGGAAAGCGTGGTGTTGAGGCCGACAAGGAGGCAGAAAGGATGTTCTTCCAGGAATTCAAGAGTTTATTTTTTGTGGGCGTGGGAACTAACATATGTGATTTCTTCCCGGTTCTGAAGTGGATTGGTTTCCAAGGGATTGAAAAGAGATTGAAAGATTTGCACAGGAGGAGAGATGAATACCTACAGAAATTAGTAGATAGGATTAGATTAAACAGAAGCCGTGAAGTTGCTGGGATAAAGGAAGAGGGAAAGGATCCTCCATTCATTGAAAAGCTTCTGAATTTTCAAGAAAAAGACCCCGAATTCTTTTCCAATGAAGTCATCAAGGCCATGGCATTGGTAAGTATTTTATTATGTACCATCATTTGTTTCATCTGCCTATCCAAGCAATGATCACGAATCTGTTTTTAATATCTGGTTGCAAAAACACGTGGCATCAGATCATGTTCATTGCAGGAACGGAGTCCACAGTATTCACACTGGAATGGGCAATGTCACTCCTATTGAATCATCCCGAGGTTTTGGAGAAAGTGAGAGCAGAGGTTGTTAGCCATGTTGGACATGAACGCCTGTTAAATGACTCTGATCTTCCCAACCTTCCTTATCTAGGTTGCGTTGTGAATGAGGTACTTAGGTTATATCCTCCAGCACCGCTTCTGCTGCCTCATTACTCATCGCAAGATTGTACGGTGGGAGGATATGAGATACCGAAAGGAACACTGCTGATGGTCCATGCTTGGGCCATCCACAGGGATCCTAGCGTATGGGACGAGCCAACCAAGTTCAAGCCCGAGAGGTTCGAGGGAGGTTTCAAAGAGAAAGAAGGATCGAGTTATCTTCCATTTGGACTTGGGCGGAGAGCTTGTCCAGGCGCTGCCATGGGCTTGCGGTTGATTTTGTTGGCACTTGGTGTAGCTATACAATGCTTTGAATGGGAAAAGGTAGGGTCAGACAAGGTGGATATGACCCCAGGTAATGGAACATTTTTGTTGAAGGCTATACCATTGGAGGCTCTGTGCTCTCCACGGCCTGGTTTGCTTAAACTTCTCTCTCAATTTCAAACTACCAACTGATTTGAGATTAATGCAACAGTAAGTGCCATAAGGATTGGACTTGGATAAGATGGTAATTGTGTAATGCATTTTGCTCTACTAGAATTGCTGTTTGTATATGTAAATATAGTAGGCACTGGATCTTCAGGGCTGCTCATGTATCAGATATAAAATCCATATGTACCTAAAACTCGTCAATTGATATAAATCTGGGTTTTGCCTCTTATATTTTGATCAAGAAGCACTCGGTAATCCATAAACATTTTTGCCATATAGTCCGCCACCATATTCAACTGCCTGCCAATATGCTGAATCTTAACATCCCATACCCAATGAAAAAGGTCACAAATATTCCTCCCGATTGCCATGTGGTGCTGAGTCGATGCTCTATTATTCAACAGCTCAACTGCTACTGCTAGTGCACTGTCCGACTCCACCAACACCTGCCTACATCCCTCCTTCCAAGCAACCATCAGTACCTCTAAAACAAGTCCAAAGCTTGGCAACAAGAACACTACACGCACCCACGTACCTGTTAAATCCAAGCAGCCAGTTACCATATCCGTCACGGACCAGTAGCTGTGGCAGCACCATTCTTGATGGATGCATCTAAGTTTAACTTGAGCGATCCAGGTTCTGGAACCCTCCATTTCACCAACGCCTCCCCCACTCTTAGGCATCTGAGCCTTCGACGTAGCCTCCACCGTGTGTCATCAAACATGATACATAATTCTATCAGTTCTCCGAGGTTCTTGGTTGTAAACTAAGACATTACGTCACTAGCAAAGCAACCAACATGTTATGGCAAATAGATCACCTCAGTCAGTCATAGCCATCGTTCAAAGATTTTGTTCATAACAAGTTTTTATTAGGAATGAAAAAGAACAGATTGTCATCAAATAATTTTCCTCGTAAAAACATAAATATAGCAAAATAGAGAGAGAACTCCATGAACTTATCTAGGGGCTTGGGTTTGACCAAATCAGTGAAAAGAACTCTAAACGGATTGCTTTTCCATCACTTCTCTTATTCTGTTTTTTAAATTATTTTACTTGTTTATCAATGTCAAACATACAGAGGCGGCTACGTAAAGTTTTTTTAATAAAAAAATAGTCACAGAACTTTGAATTTATATCAATTAGTACTACTTTTGAATAGGATATGTTCCCCTTCAGTCCCCTTCTTGCATTAGCTTTAAAATCCAATCATAAACACCAACAAATTTGCCACCTACTCCTCTCGCTCTGCCGATCATAGGCCATCTCCATCTTGAAAACTAACAGGTCGTAACAACTAATTAAATTAGAAAAAAAAATGAAGGGAGTGACTTGAATTTTGCAGTTTCAAAATTATTGGACTTAGAAACCGATTAAACCATAAAATTGGAGTTTAACAAATAAATCATATATTTCAACATGATTTTATATAACTTTTTAGAACAACAAAAAAACAATATTTAGATACATCTACAAACATTTTAATCCTATAAACTAATTTGTTTATAAACATAAATAAATTGAACACACATTTGTTCATGTTTATTCATTTATTAAACGATCACAAAAGTTCTATTTATACTTATTTATTTAACTTAATAAAATAACATAAACGAACTCATCAAACGTTTTATTCATTTACACTTTTACGCTCTCCGGTTCCCGAGGAATGCACCTTCGGCACTTCACCCTCCACAGAACCTTGTACAAAACCAGTATGAATTAGTGAGTGATACTACTAAAACAAGAAGTAGGTCCATAATGTTCGGCCTAATGGGTGTACAAGATGGAGACTTTGCGTAATTGAATTGGATTGTGAAGCTTAGGCAAATTGTTTGGTCTCTAACACAGAGAATGAAACAAAACCTTATCGAGGGTTAGTTGAAGCATCCCATCAATTCGATTAAAACAAACAAACAGATAACATTTCTTTGAAAGGGATATGGGTATCACGTTTCCTTCACAACCATCACTCGATTGAGGAAATTTTTAATTTCAGTGCTAGAAAAAATAATGGTTTTAAAGCAGAGTATTCATAATTGACGGAATGGGTATCTATAGGCTTAATTAATTTAAAATTTAAATTAATAAAGTGATATAGAATATGAAAAATAATAATATAATAATAATAAATTTTATTAAATTTCTTAAATATTTATTGAGTTTATAAATACGATGTAGAAAATCATCTTATCTCTCTCTCTACAATCCATGCGCCCACGTCTCTTGTTCAAAACAAAACTGCACACCTGCGATGTTTTCATTTACACAGTTGAGATCCATGAAGGAAAAATAGTTTAACAAGAAAATGATGTAAATATATTTTTTATTTTAGATGAAGTACTAAATACGGGTTGGTTCGATCAACAATTAATTGATTTAGGAAAATAAGAGTTTAAATATTAGTTCCATAATGAACATGTGTAGTATCCCAGTTGAAATAAATAAATAAATAATTAAATATAATAATTATAAAAAATACTATTCGATTCAGAATTCACACTCTATTATATTTTGTATAAATTACATAAATAATTCTTGGATTAAAAAGTAACGCATTGATTCAGTATTGTTTAAAATTTTAATGACGGATAATATGATAATTAATAAAAATAACATAATAATCTATTTAATTTAATAGCCAAATTTTATCCAAATATACCCATATATACATAAATATCTCCATAAACAAAACTAAAAATACATAAATAAATAACAAGCCTATATTAAATTAAAAAATCCAAAAAATAAATAATAACTTTTTTAATTAATTAATGGTTGATTACAGTAGTATCTGTTTTAGAGTATATTTTTAACCATTGAACATTGATTGTTCAATCACTTTATTGACATTACTGATATTTGAACCTATAACCTTAAAAAATAATTATTCTTTTAATTACTGAGATTAAATAACTCACACAAAATAATGACTTTTTATGATACTCAACTTCAAAGTTCTTTATAATCACCCAACCCGAAGATCCAATTCTAATATCCCGAGCCTGAATATAAATAGTCTTCATATCTGTTTTAAATAGTCTTCATTTTATGTCATATAAATTTAGTGTAAACTATCCTAGTGATCACCCAATTATTTAAGGATTTTTATTTTGGCCATCCAACTAAAAAAATCGTCAATCAGACCATTCAACTTTGAAATTCTATCTATTTGAGTCACCACCGTTAAAATTCTAACAGAAAAAGTAACGATAGGGACGAGACAGTTAAATAAAATTTGTATAATTACACATTTAATCCCTGCATTTTATTTATTATTTTAATTTAATCCTAAAGATAAATTAAAAAATAAAATTAATCACCCAATAGATTGATGACACATGTCTCCACCGAATTGGATGATTAATTTTATTTATTAGGAGTAATTCATTTTTATTTATTGTTTAATATATTTTTCTCTCCAATCAAGTGGTGACACGTGTCACCACATGATTGGTGAGAGATAAAAGGAAGAAATAAAATATATAAATTTGAGAAGGTTGGGATTTAAACCCACAACATCAGGCTAAAACCAAACTTATGACATGTTTCATAACACATTTTATTTAAGAATTATTTTATTGGGAATCATATTAAAGAGTATAAAATGAAATTAACGAGATATAAAGTCGATTGATATTCGAATTAAAATATACAAATATTTAATATTCAAATTAAAATATTTAATTATTTTAATATTTGAATCAAAATATCGAATAATTGGATATTTTAAATACTCGAATCAAATTCGAATCAAATTTAATATTAAATAATATTTTAAATATTCAAATTAAATTTCAATATTTTAATTATTATTTAATATTCTTATATTAAATATTAAATATTTTGTATATTTTAATTTGAATATCAATCGATTTTAACTATTATTAATTTCATTTTATACTCTTTTAATGTGATTCTTAGTAAAGTAATCCTTAAATAAAATGTGTTGTGGAATATGTCACAAGATTAGCTTTAGCTTAGTGGTTTGGGGGTTGGAAGCTTACCTTGAAGGCTGTGGGTTCAAATAAGCCTTCTCAAACAATAAATAAAAATAAATCAATAAATAAAATTAATCATCTAATTTGGGGTGACACTTGTCATCAATTGATTGGGTGATTAATTTTATTTATTAATTTAAGTTTAGGATTAAATTAAAATAATAAATAAATTAGATGGATTAAACATATAATTTTACGGATTTTAATTAATGTCCATGTCACCATCATTAACTGCCACGTTATCACCGTTAACTTTTCTGTTAAAATTTTAATGACAGTGACTCAAATAGGTAGGGTTTCAAAATTGGGTGGTCTGATTGATGAGTTCTTTAGTTGGATGGCTAAAATAAGTATCCCAAATAATTGAGTGATCACTTGGGTAGTTTACCCTTAAATTTAACTTATATGGACACATGTCGTATCTCCATTGGTGGAAATTGGTGAAACACAAATTGTGTAACTTTAAGCATTCGCAGATGTTACTAATAATTTTCTTTATCTAAAGACATATCGGATCTCCATCTGTGTGACGTCACTCATGATATCACTGGGTTAACTTTATATAAATAAGAAAGGAAAACGCCAAATCAATTATGGTGCTATAATTAGATAATAATCCCGAATTTTTTTTAAAAAAAGAATACTTACATGAGAAATCAAAATATCGATGAAAAAGATTAAAAATAATAATAAAAAAATCAATTTTGTATTTTGTCATCAAAACCATTATTTATGTCTATTTTTTGTAAAAAATAAATAAAATGAATGGTGTATATCTAAAAAAATAAAAACACAAAAGTAAAACAAAAAGATGTTCGAAGAGAGATAAAAGAGAGGATGGAGTAAATTTAGGTAGAAGAAGAAGAGAGATGCAGACGAATTGGGTATAGTTTCTAGATTTTAGATCTAAATTAAAATATTTAATTTTTTTTTTAGGATTTTAGTATGATGATGGATGACAGTAAAAATTATCATAAATTAATCGAGAATCATTAACGGTGGGCGAAAAATAATTTTTGTGATCGACAAAATAAGTAAAAGTGATAATCAAATTAAAGTAAATTAATAAGAATAGAATAAATGATGATCGAAAATCGTTTTCATAATATTTTTTTCAAATTTTAAAAAGCACATGATGTGAAATTCATGATTTTTTATATGTTTGGGAGCATTTTATCTAAGTTTTATGTATTTTAGTTGAGAGTGTTTAGATAAAGAAAATTAGGAAAAAAAAATTAATTTTATAAAATAAATTTATTGTAATCCATATAAAACGCGATAATATGATAAAACAAATCCACATATTTATCTAAATTTGAATAAATATACTCTCTCAAGCTTCATAATTTAGGTAACAAATTTAATAAAAGATAATTTCATCCTTTTCTTTTAGATTTGAAGTTCTATTTATTTTATTTAATTGCAATTTAAATTTCAATATGTATGTCACGTGGTTTAATAGCATGTGTTATATTATTTTAGGGTTTTTTTATACATTTAGATGAGGTTTCTTTGGATTACGATTCTCGTTGTCCTTTGCCTGCACTGTAGACAATATTGTTACAGTCGTTATGGCATTATTCAAATATTACTGAAACTGACGTTTTATTTAATTAATGAAGTTATCATGAATTTAATTTATATTATTAATAAAATTTTAGTTTCATTTAGTATTATTTAGCAGATAAAAGTTATAAAAAAAAATTATTAGGCCATAGCGAATCGAGATACTTTATTTGGTTTTTTATTATCATTTATTACTAATTTAGTTTCAAAGTAAAATTTTAATTTTTTTTAATAAGCTAAAGTGATTACAGTAGTATCTGTTCTAGAATATAATCTTCACCATTTAATATTTGATCGCTCAATCACTCTACTGATATTGTTAGTGCTCAAACCTCTAACCTTTAGGAACAACAATTGTTCCTTTAACCACTTGGACTAGAGGACTTATGCTAAAATTTTAAATTTTAAATCATATAAAATATATTTTATTTTATTTTTATACTTTAATCATAAATTTTAATTTTAAATATTAATTTTTAATCTTTTAATATGAGGTACCGATGGGAGTAGTAAAAAGAGAAAGGATTTCTCTTCATAATTCGATTATTTAGTTTCGGGTGTAAATTGTTTACTTTTATATTTATATCTTTATTTGTGTTTTTAAGGTTCAAGGTTAGAGATTGTGGTTAGGATTTAGAAAATTAGGTGTTAGATGTATTTTTTAAAGTATATAAAAAATAAAAATAAAAATAAAAATTTAAAATTTAATTTTTTCTAAAAAAAAATTAACAAAAGATAGAAATAAAAAGTTAAAAAAGATTTTTACTTAATTTCTCAACTATAAAGCGAGAGGCTTGTTCATTACAATTCGGCAGCAGTAATTAGAAAACATGGAAGCAGCTAGTTTGCTCAACGTTATTCTTAGCATCTCCATCTTCCTCTTCGTACTAGTTTTGAAATCCATCATACAAAATCGTAAAACTCGAAAAAATCTACCCCCCAGCCCTCCTGCTTTGCCGATCATAGGCCATCTCCACCTTCTAAAACAACCAGTTCATCGAACTCTTCATCAACTTTCACAAAAATATGGACCGATTCTGCTCCTCCAATTCGGAAATCGTAAAGTCCTTATAGTTTCCTCGGTATCAGCAGTCGAGGAGTGTTTTACGAAAAATGATATCACCTTTGCAAATCGCCCTCGATTACTTGCCGGAAAATACATCAGTTATAACTACATTAGCATGGGATTAGCACCCTACGGTGATTACTGGCGTAACCTTAGGCGACTCACCGCCATGGAGCTTTTCACCGCTAGCCGACTTTCCATGTCGGCTACCATCCGGCAAGAGGAAGTTCAGTTATTGCTAAAGGAACTATTCCTGGCCTCGACCGAGAAACCAGCGAAGGTGAAACTTACATCAAAGCTTATAGAGGTCGTCTTCAACATAGTACTAAGGATGATTGCTGGAAAGCGGTATTACGGGACAGACGCAGTGGACAAAGAAGCAGAGGAGTTTCGAGACATCATGAGAGGGATTATGGAGATCAATGGAAACACAAATTTGAATGACTTTTTGCCTGTCCTGAGGTGGGTTGATTTCCAAGGTCTGGAGAGGAAGATGAAAAAGTTCTCCAAGAAACTGGATAAATTCTTACAGTCCCTTCTTCAAGAGCATAAAAGGATGAGGGAAGACGATTCAACTGTTGCAGGCAACAAAGGGACAAAAACAACTTTAATCGATGTCATGTTAACACTGCAACAAACTGAACCAGACTTCTATACTGATGAAACCATAAAAGCAGTAATCATGGTAAGATAAGACCTATGAAGATTTTGGGGTGGCGAATGGTGATGTATTTTTTTTCTTGCAGGTCAACCAGCAACATATGGCTCAAAAGTCTCTCAACTTGTGCATCATTAATATTAAGCTGATAGTTGATTTAAAAAAATGACAAAAAAATCTTTGAAATTTGTTTGCAGGGAGTTTCACTTGCTGGAACTGAAACCTCATCGACCACCTTAGAATGGATTATATCACTTCTTCTTAATCATCCTGAAGTTATGCATAAAGCTTCGAATGAAATAGCTTCTAAAGTCGGCCAAGACAAGTTTGTAGATGAAACAGACTTGCCAAAGCTGAATTATCTACAATCCATAATTTCTGAAACTTTGACATTATTTCCAGCGGTCCCATTGCTCGTACCGCATGAGTCATCGGAAGATTGTGTTGTCGGGGGTTATAACGTGCCACGTGGAACAATGTTATTGGTCAATGCGTGGACCATTCACAGGGACCCTAATCTTTGGGAAGATGCCACAAAATTTATGCCGGAGAGATTTGAAGGTGGGGAAGAAGGCGAAGGGTATAAACTACTTCCCTTTGGTTTGGGAAGGCGGGCTTGTCCTGGAGCTGTTCTGGGTAGAAAAGTGATTGGACTTGTACTTGGTGCATTGATTCAGTCATTTGAGTGGAATAAGATTGACAAGAAAGACATTGACATGAGAGAAGTCATGGGGCTCACCATGCCTAAAGCTGAACCCTTGGAAGCCTTGTGCACTCCCCGTCCAGACATGACCAACCTCCTCTCCAGGATATGAGACATCAGAATTATCAACACGTGCATGTGTATGTACTCTACGCAGCTAATTGCATGTAAGATCCAATTTGAAAATGATGTATCAACCGAAATGTTCTGTGAATTTTCGGTTCTTTTATGAAATAAAAGTGAAGACTCAAGACTTGGTTCTTCGTTAGAATTTGTTTATCCTAAAGTCAAACCAAAGAAAAGATTTGTCATTCCACTGATTTTTCAAAGAAAAACTTCAACTGTGCCCACTCTGCCTTGCTGACCACTAAACACCGGGGGTCCCTCGGAGATTATCACCACCAACCCACCACAAAGTTGTTAGCACTTAGCAGCTGAGTTGGATTTTACTTTTGAGTATGATACGATTGCTGCATCGGGGAATAGAAAAGTTGTTCATTGCCTGCCTTAAACGAAAATCAAAGAGGAAGGCGAGCTGATGCAATCAAAAATTGATTTGTTAACCAAATCACAATCATCTAAACAATGAAGGAACTGCAGAAGTTTGGATGGTAACAAGTGTTTTAATACTTGGAAACCATTGCATTTAGAGCAGAGGCAGAATTAAGTGAAGTTGGTTTGTCCTTTTCATTTCAACCCACAGTCGGCCCATTTCTCTTTCCCATCTTTCAGATATCCTAAAGAAAATACTATTTATGATTTCCCCTCCCAAACCAAAAAAAACGATTCGACACTCACCACCCAAAGTCTCAAACCCATGGAAATGGGTGATCCTGAATCCCCGACTGCTAACGACTCTGCCGCAGCAACTATGGACCCGACCCAGACCCAAGTAGATGACACCACGGCCTAGCTCAACAACCTCACCTTTAAATTTTGGCCACCCACCCAACGGACTCGTGACGCCGTCCTCAACCGTCTCGTGGAGACGCTGTCGTCCGAATCCGTCCTTTCCAAACGCTATGGAACGATCTCTAAGGCGGAGGCTTCCACAGTGGCCAAGTTGATCGAGGAGGAGGCTTTCTCCGCTGCCGGTGCATCCTTCTCTACCGAAGAGGACGGCATCGAGATTCTCCAGGTGTATTCCAGGGAAATCGGCAAACGTATGCTCGATACTGCCAAAGTTCGAGCTGGCGCTGCCAATGACTCTTCTCCCTCAGTTTCGACACTGGTAGACTCGAATAACGTGGCAACCGCAGTTGATGAGGATACTTCGTCCTCGGCGGTCAAGGACCGAGCATTCTTGTTTCTCACTTTGTTCCCCTTTAGAGTCCTTTTTGTTGTTTAGCATATATACCATGATCATTGTGGGATACTTAATTGCCTATATAGCATGATAATAACATTTTTCAGTTTCTCGTGTGTGTGTGTTTTCCTTCCTCTGTTTATTGATACAGTGCTCAAGGAAGGGTGCCAAAATGTCAGCTAAATCTTGTAGGGATTAAAAGATAAAAAAGTAAACGTCACCTATAGCAAAGGAGGCAGGCAGACAATAGTCAAGAGACTAACACGTTGGCAAGGTCAAACCTATATCTGCCCGTCTCCTGTGCCTTTTATACTTTTATTACAACAGAACCATTATTAAATTTATCATATTTTTATATTTAATATTTTAATAAATAAAAAAATATTTTTAAATAAACTTTTTAATTAATTAATCAATTATTTAATTTAATTGATGCATTACAAGTTTGAGAATTAAATATTTTAAAATTATCAATTAACCAAAATAAATTATAATAAATTAATCAAAATTTTCTATTATATAGACATGACATTTAGAAGTGAACAAAAATATAAATAATTTAAAAATTAAATTATTAAATCAAGAAAAATTAAACTTCAATGATAAAAATATAAATTAAAAATTGAATGATGATCTATGTGAGACGGATGAACAACTCTTCCTATCATTTTTCAGAAAGAGTGAGCTGATAACTGGCGGGAGATTTTGCAGAAAGCACATCATCATCAAAAACTAACTATTATCCTTTCCATCTTTTAAGTATCCAAACGATGATCCCAATTTTGATCAAAAGTGTATCACAATCTAAACTGTCAAAGGACAACTACAATCAAAACATCTGAAACGAATGAAAAAACAAATCTCTCCCAAAAAGAGGGAAACCAAATGCTGTAGCCTGGAGTTTACAAATCTGTGCAAGAATACCTTCCACATGGGTCATCGTATAAGTGGAACAAAAAATCGAGTCACCAAGAATAAGCTTAAGATTCATTAATGTCCGGGACCTTTTCTGCTGGGTCCCGAGGCTAATCTAAAAGACATGCTCTTCAACTTAGGGCTGCTTGGCCTGGGATTGTTTGCGGAGTCGTCAAACGAAGGAACACCCACCGCCACCGGCACTGCTCCCCCTTCTCCTGTCTTTCCCGAAACAACCACATTTCCGACCATCTTCGTTGATGAAAGGGCTCGCCCATGGACAGCGTGTAGCTGTATCGAAACCAACAACGCCAATAGAGCCATGACAAAGAGAATACGCTTCATTGATGAATGAAAGATGCTGAGGTACCTGTTGTTGGTCTTCTTTCTCAGAACAAATGTTCTGTCAATTGCTTTGAACTGGGTAATCTGTGGTCGTTGAAATATTGGTATGGCGATGCTAGCTTTGGCTCTCTATTTATATATACAAGGATCAGGGTTGATGAGGACGGTGATGAGCTTGGCGGAAGTGGGTCCTTTTAACAGGATTGTTTGACTCGGCCTTTCTTCCCTCCGCTTAACTATTATGAATACTATATTTTTAGCGCATTTTGGTTTACTTTTTCATGGCGGGACAATGCAAGTTCGGTTGAAAGGTAATCTTGTCCTTTGAAAATTGCTCTCCTCTTCTTTTTGAATTTGACTTTATATCAGCATATTGTCACGGGGAAGAGGATAAGAAATAGAGATTTGAAGATTGGACTGTGATATTTAAATTTTAGATGAAGCAAATGAACCAATTATTCTCTTCTGTTAGCATCGGCAGGATCGACCCAGATTGGTTTCACATGCTTGACAATTACCCGTCATCCGAAGCCTGTGTTTACATCTGGAACGACTGTGCGGTACTTTTTCCCCCTTATTTATTTATTTTTCAT
Organism: Abelmoschus esculentus; assembly: GCA_035048815.1. Lineage (NCBI taxonomy): Eukaryota > Viridiplantae > Streptophyta > Magnoliopsida > Malvales > Malvaceae > Abelmoschus > Abelmoschus esculentus. The sequence continues at coordinate 6,241,603 of JAUCBN010000008.1, read as the reverse complement.
GAAACATTCCCTTTTTTGTTACAATTCTAACATTCTTTTTATCCAACAATCAGTTGATCTAATGAGATAAAATATTAGATCTCTTAAGTTAAGTTAAAGGTCGGATGTTATTGTTGTGGATAAAGTAAATTGATTTGATAGGGTTATCCCATAATAAACCTTTATAGTTTTCGATTTGAATTAATCAGTGAATGATTTAAATATCGATAATTAAAAAATATATACTCTTCGAATATGCTGCAAGTCGGGAATGAACCCAGAAGTCACATGTAGCCTTACGTAAATCTCGTGTGACTAGTACTTAGATGATCTTACCAACCATTTATATCTTGAGAAAATCATCTTCATTTCCAATTTCCATGGAGGATAAGAGCCAATGGGTCTCCGAAAAAATCCACAAGATTCTCATGGAGTTTTATATGGCTTCCCTAGATATACTCCTCGTGAGCCTTGAGGTCGCCTTTATAAAATCTTCCAATCTAATTTAGTTTGATGCTAAAATCTTGTATCAATAAACAAATTATATTCAACTTTCTCAACAACCCTTGTGAATAATGCTAATTATTGTTTATTGTTTTTTTTCCTTCCCCTCTAGGCAACAAGGTGTAACCAACCGTGGAACAATAATTCCTTCAAATCACAATCATAGAAGCCTGAAGCAGCAGAGCCGACCGTGCCGCATTTGGAGGATGGACACACATGGCTGAGCCTGTGCAGTTCCACACTGTATATAACGTTACCAAACTTAGTTTACTAAGCACAAGCTGTTGACATCTTGCCTCAGTCACGGGCTAAAACTATAATAATATTACTCGATCTCAAGTAGGACTGAAATGAAATCTGTAGATTTCCTGACATTACCCGAAAGTGTAATGTAAGCAGGTAACTTGCAATAGTATCGCGACCAGACCAGCAAAGCCAGAAAAAGACAAGTTCTCATTATATAGTACTCCTTAACATTTTCAAAGATTTTCCAAACATTCTTCAGTTCCCAACAGGTCAGAAAAGGACAAGTTCCCTTTTGTTGGGACTTGCGTCTATCCTTTATTTATACCCCCCAAAGAGCAATACGTATCGACCAGACACCAAACAAAAATTTCTAGTCTTCCAATTCCATAGGAGCAGGCAGTAGGCGCAACGATATAGTAATATAATCGCAACGACATGATGAAGAATGTTCCTCGTGTAATCCTTTTTGTCTTGAATCCTATCTTCATTGCCATCATTTTCCTCCTCCTAGTTGAATTAGAAGAGGTGGGGGGCTCTAGGACTCTTAAGCATCCAATTCGGCCTGCTTCAATCAAGACTTTGAAGGTAGTTCAAGCTTATTCTGGACCCAGTAGAAGAGGGGCTGGTCACAGCACCATTTACTAGCTTTCAGATGCTACAAACTCAATTCCTCGTAAGTATTTTTGTAATATTCCTCTTCCTGTACCGGTTACGAAATGAGAACAGGTTACTCCCGACTCCTGAGCTGTAATCTGCTTGCAGCCTGCAGGAGCAGCTTCAATAGTTGCAATACGATTGTTATGTTCTTTAGAACATGTAATATTGTATAACCCTATTTAAACAACTTATGCGTTAAATATGGTTTTATATATATTTAAGTGATCATATTAAAAATTCTTTATTTAATATTTTTAAGTTAAATTAATATAATTATAATAAATTTAATATTTTATTGATATCTCGAATCCGATATTTTTTTAATACACAACCATCCCTCAAACCGGCCCAGGCCCAGGCCCATATGAGGCGACAAACATTCAATTATCTTCTTCTTCGATATCAGACAAAACCGCCTCTCATTACCCACCCCTTTCCATTCTCTCAATTCAATCTCAATCAAAACAGATCACCCAAATTCCAGGCTTCAGCTTTTCTCAATGAAACGTTGTGTACCAGATTCTCAGGTACCCGCGTCCGACCTCAAAATGAAGAAAACTAAAAGAAGACTCAGATGAACAAGAAACTGGGTTCATGAATTTAGATGAAAATCTGCTGTACGAGGTTCTGAAACACGTGGACGCCAGGACTTTAGCAATGGCTTCATGCGTTAGCAAGCAGTGGCACAAAACTGCCAAAGACGAGCGACTCTGGGAGCTGATCTGCACCAGGCACTGGGCTAACATCGGATGTGGAACACAACAGCTTAGATCTGTGGTTTTGCCTCTCGGTGGCTTCCGTCGCCTCCACTCGCTTTATCTTTGGCCGCTTTCGAAACCGCACTCTGCTTCATCTTCATCATCCTCTTGGTCCCCTCCGTTTCTCAAAATTATCAACTCCAAGCCGCCAGCTCGGTGGGGGAAAGATGAGGTTCATCTTTGTCTCTCTCTTCTCTCCATTCAGTATTATGAGAAGATGAATTTCACTAACAGAGGCAGATAATTCTAATTACTAACCTATATATATATATATATATATATATATCATTATGAATAAATTAATCAAATATAAATATTTCACTTGATTTATATTTCAGGGTTTTTTTGTATTGTTTTCTTATATTTGTCTTGTGATTTTATTTTATCTCTTCGATTTCAGAATATTTGTACCTAAACTGATGTATTGTGAACTAGATCTTCAATTCTGTACGAATTAACTTTGAAATGAACCAATTGTTCCTTATATTCATGATTATTAGATTAATTCTGCCGTTTTGAAAGTCCTCTTGCAGCATATTTGTGGTGTGAAAACGGAAGAGTAACGGGGTATTGATAGGACCCAATTCGTAGTATTCAATATTCATTAATGTCTGGCAGTAGAATTTTTTTTCTGCCAATTTTTTCGATGACCAGATTGTAGAGTGAGGTTGATTCTAGTGCTTTTCTTATTTGCATTCTAGATCTGTTAGTGTTTCCTGCATCAGCCAAATACCTGACAGAAAGATATTGTCGTAATGATCCTGTTGTGTACTGTTCCCCCAAGAAATATTATTAGTATGATCTTTACCTTGGCATCAAGATTGAAGACCCAAGTCCGTTCCTTGGCTACTAAAGAGGAATTCCATTGAGGATTTGAAGCCTGAGAAAGCTTATTTCCTTTTCTTTGCATTTCCGGGAAGGCAAGTGGTACCTGTTAGTGGTGGTTTCATGTGATGTGTGTCTTATCTTTGTTGGCCAAATTGCCGGTATAGGAATGGGACAGGTGGTTTTGTCATTTTTTTCCTCTGTAGTTGGAACCAAGTAATGTGATCTATAGCCTCCAACCAAAATCCCCATGCTTTTAGTTCTAGCTATCAAGTGAAAGCATGTGGATTCGACTTAGGTCACTTTCGGGAATGCCATCGCCATCGGAAAACCATCTTTGAACTCTGCCTACAAATTTCTAGCCTGCCTTTCTTGCCGATGTTAATGTTTCAACAACAAATATATTCTTTTAAGCTGTGTTTGGTAATTGCCAAAATGATAATGTCGTTGCTTCTCTGTGCTCTATCTTTTGGGGTTACTCTCCTACCTTTCAAATCTGTTTCTACTGTCAAAACTCAAAACTTGGTTGTTTCATAAGAAGATGATGATACTTTATAACGCCTTTTAACATGGGCTACCTTCAGTTTAAATTATACTAGTAGTTAAGATACACTCATCAGTAGTTTTAATTATAAGTTTAAATTTATCGGTAAATATAATTAATTTAATCAATCGATAATAAATTAAAATAATATATCATATAATTATGTTATGTCAAAATAAAATTTAATTAGTATCACGAGTTTTGTGCACATACATGGGTGATTTTTTTTCAACATAATATATATTTATATACTTTTTAAGATTTTCTTTTATCTAGATTTTTATGGAGTATGTCTAATTTTTTTGGGTTTGTTTATTATTGTATTTATATATGTTTAGTGAAGTAGTTTATAAGATTATTTAGCTCACACTTGGATATCACTTCTTAAGTATCTGGTTGGATAGAGTCAATAAGTTTTAGAATATAATTTTTTTTATTTTTTGGTATTTTTTATGCTCATACATTAAAAATTAAATTTAGGGTTTATGGTTAATTTTTAAGGTTAGATTTTATGATGTTAAAATATTATAGATAATGTATATTTTTTAAGGTTTAAGATTTATGACTTATAGTTTAGAATTTATTAGTAAAGGTTAAAATTTAATTTTTTTAATGTTAAAATACAGAAAGAGATACTAAAAAAAATAAACATTTTGTTACGAGCTCTCTCGATGATGGTGGGTTTCTAAAGATGATGGAAGAATTTATCAATTTTTGTTTGCGTGTTTGGATTCTCAAATTTTTGTTTTTATCAATAAAAACTTTTAGTTGGCTCGATACCTAATTAAACTTCAAATTCCCTAAATAAAAAATTTCTTAAAAGAACAAAATACTTGTTAAAAGTCCTTTTATAACAGATGGTGTGAACCGAAAAACTCATTTGAAGTTACGTTAAAAATTATCTGTAAGGTGATATGTCTTCAACGTCAATGGAACTTGGAAATATTACTTCTTGTGAAGGAGTGATTAGAAATGACAATGGCAACTGAATTATTGGTTTCTCAAGATCAATAAATTCTTGTTCTATATCAGATGTGGATCTTTGGGGTCTATGAAGCTCTAAATTCTTGTATCCAGAGGCGAAGAGTAGAGTTGGACAACATGACTATAATAAAGGTGTTACATGATAACACTATTATTTTCGTATCTTTATTAACTCAACATATATATATTTTTTGGATAGATTAGATGTTTTATTTTGTGCATATTTATCCAGAGGTTAATAGAATAGAAGATTGGCTTACAAAATTATTTTGTAAGGATTCGTTTGAAAAATCAGATATTTTATCAAATTCTTGTGAGCGTTACGAGATTAGCGAAAATAAATAGTGAAGGGGCGATGAGTGTTGATTAGTTTTAGTTTTGAGTTTTCTTGGCTTATTTTTCTTGATTCTGTAGTTATTTTTCTTTGTCATAATCTTCATATGTACTCTTTTTCTCTATTTAGAATTTAAGATATTTTTAATTAGACCAATAAAAAAATCCTCGTATATGAAATATGATTTTTTACAGTGGTGAATCCAGAAATTTATTTGAGGGTGGGCATATATAAAATTTCAAAATCTTAAGGTGGGTACAAAGCTTAAATATTATAAAATTTAAAAACTAATTCATAAAAATTTTAAAAAATAAATAAATATGTGAAATTTAAAAAGTTTAAGATAAGCACGGCCCACCCTATTGAAAGTCCTTTTCTCAGAAGTCATTGTTGAAATTTTCCATAAAATCCCCACAACTTCTGCCTTAGATGGAAAGATGAATATATCCTTAACTACTGTCATTTGACTACCTTTCCGTTCTCTGTGTTAAAACCACCCTTCGAGTGTGAATATTAGTGTCGTGGAGGATTTGGTAGAGGCTGCAGAAAAAAAAGGGAAAAGATTTGGTAAATTCTATTGCCACATTTGATTTCAGCTTTGCTTTGCTTTTCTAACCATTCCCATTGAAATTTCTGTGCAGGAAACGCTGTGCTTTTAGCTTTTGCAAGTCTAATTGTCAGTAGTGGTAGACTGGTAGTGGCATTGCTTCAACAATGGCGGGATGATGAACCACATCAACATTATAAATACTTTTATTTTGTTGAGAGAGACGATCGAAGACAATTTAACTGGTTAACATGAATCTAGGATTTCTATAAACTCTGTTACACGTTTCAGTTCACCTTGTTTAACGCCATGAAGAAGAAGAAGAAGAAGAAGAAGAAGAAAATAAGAGATTTAGAAGGGACAGATCCAAACATGGCTGGTTAGAAGGGGAAAATAAGAGATTTAGAAGGGACAGATCCAAACCTGGCTGGTTAGAAGGGGGGAAAATTAAGCACATGTTCTAATTTAGAAATTAAATATCAACTTGTGTCTTTTCAACTGATATTTTCTGATTTTTATATCGATGAGGACATGGGAAACAGCGAAAGAAGAACTTTAAAGAATAATCGAAAATTTTACGTAGATATTACCTTTGGATTTTTTTTAATTTTTTAAAATATTATATCAGTTATTTTATTTTTTAAAAGTATTATACTTTTAATAATAATTTTAAAGAGATTCTAAAACTGTTTTTTTTTTAAGAATAAAATAAATTAAATTGAATAAAAATTAAAATTAGCTCAAATGATATTTTTTTTTACAAATCACTGTCTAAAATCAGTATTTTTAGATAATAATTTTAATTTTTTTATTCAATTTAATTTATTTTACTATCTAAAGTCAAATTATTTTATAGTTATTTTTAAAGTTATTATTCAAAATATAATATTTTAAAAAATAAAATGGCAGGTGTTATATTTTAAAAATATTTAAAAAGAACATATTTGTGGGATTTTTCAAGGAATAAACCATTACCAAATAAGAATTTAAATCTATTAACCTTTAATCATGTCTATTTGTTAACAGCAGGGGATTTTTATTAAATAAACAAACTATATATAAAAAAATATTTGCATTTCTAATGGATCAAAATAATGGGTGAAAATTATATATTTCTTTATTATACTTTTTTATGTTCCACTTTAAAATAGTAAATTTATGTTTATGGTTTAAAGATATAGATTAGAATTTAAAAAATTAAAAATAAAATATATTTTTAAGGTGTATGATTTAATATTTAGGGCTCGATATTAAAGTTAAAATTTAAAATTTAATTTTTTTAATATTATTTAAAAAAAACATAAAAATATATATAATTAGTCAGTACAATTTTTTTTTCCAAATCATTCCACCTATACTAAAGATTAAACGATTTTTATTTGAATAAATATGTGAGAGTAGGAATTTCCGGTACATGAAATATGAGGTGGATTCCACTGTTGGTTTTTAATTTACGGTGGCCTCCCGCAGGAAGATAGTTCTGTAATTCTAGAAAAGAATGAAAGAAAAGAAACAATTCTTGTCTTACGACTCTATTCTGATTTTGATTCCAACCCATGTATTTTCCAGGCAAGTTCGGATATGACATCAGGAGCAGCGATATCAAACCTCAGATTCATAAACTTTATACTTTTGATTGGCTTAGGACCACATGCCTCGGCCCTTGACCAATCAAAAAGGTAGGTTGGTGGAAGGTTATCTCCTTGAAATCTGTCACGTGTCCAGAATGGGCCACCCCCATTGTCTTAGTTGGGTCAAACCAAGATCCCAAGCTCTGACGAACTAACTGATATCAGCTGACAAGTTACTGTTTGGGCGCTGCATGGATGGATGAGTATATAATGCCATCTGCATGCAACTCTTGGGTATCAAGCAAACGACACGAAATTTGGCAATCTGCAACCAAGTTGTACCTCTTACCTACAGAAAACACATTCCAAGCATTCCCAAAGTCTTAATGGCAAAATCTTTATGCTTTCTTATTCTTGCTTCTTTTCTTTTCACTGCCGGAGCTCGTCCTCTCAATGATGCAGTGCTAGATGGAATCAAGACCGGAGGAAAAGACCATGAATTCGTTCACGCTGTCATCAACTCAGGTCCAAGTTCCGGAGGACAAGGTAATGCATTTGTCGATGCTGTCATCAACTCAGGTCCAAGTTCCGGAGGAAAAGGTCATGCATTCGCAGATGCGGTTACCAACTCAGGTCCTAGTTCCGGAGGAAAAGGTCATGCGTTCGTTGATACGTTCACCAATTCGGGTCCAAGTTCCGGTGGCGATGGACATTAAGCTTAGCGTCTTCTAACATCTTAGAGCTTTTCTATTATAACGAAATCTTTAATATTGTTTGTTATTTAAGTATTTTGTTCAATTTTATTAGTTAATTGTTGTTGTAACACATTTTTCAATTTGTTCCAATAAGATAAAATCTAGTTGCTGGCAATTAGTAGTCTATACTCTATAGCATATGTAACTTTGTATTCTGAGTGATGTTGAAACTTGAGAGTTTAGGTCGAATAATTATTGCTAATTCAAATATTAATTGTAATCAATGAAATAAATTCTTACCTTTTACCCTATGACGTGCTCCATTTTGCGTTTCAGAGGGAGAGATGACATCTTCCAATGTTGACATGTTGTATTTTTTTTCTTAACATATTAAAATTATATGTTTTATAATATTAAGTAAAATCCTGAATTCCGAAACGATAAAGGGACAACGGATTTTAAAACTATTATGATGAATTATTTGAACTCCAAAACTATAAAGGGACAACAAATTTTTGTCCCTAATAAGCACAGTCGTTCAAATAATTCATTATAATGGTTTTGGAGTTTCATAGATAATTGATTCACTTCAAACAAAAAATAGTTCTATGTTCTGTAATTGAACATATAGGAGGGAATTCAACTTGATAATCGAGAAATCTTTCCCTACTCTGCTAATCTTTTTGTAGTTTGAGTTGAAACTTACATGGCATCAACCACTATTAGTTCCATTCAAGCAAATTATCTACTAGGAATAGCAAGTTATCTATTAGTTCCATGCATGTGTATTGCAGCTTATTCCTGATGTTTTCATTAAATGTTTGATCTAATGGATTTTATATCATGAAGTTCATTCTGCTAATTTACTATATATTTCAGTCACAGTGAAGTTGCCTGAGTTATTGATGCGTGCAGACATCGAACAAGCACCAGTAAACATGATAACTAAATGCAGACACTTCTGCCAAACCATCTCCACATACACCAAATGAGTAATTGGAAGTTTCTTCTACCTTCCGTCAATGCTTGTCCATAGGATTTAGAAAAAGGGGTTCTTGCAACGTGAGATGTTTCTGTAATTGTGTTGTCTTTTTAAGAACAGTTTGTATCTATGTATTTGGAGGATAATAACCACTAGGAGCTTGAGTTCTTGTCCTCCTTAAGTGACTTGAAAAGATTGTGTGTTTTTACCTGTTGGTTGACTCGTATTTCACTTGTGGATTCAGGATTTTGAGTTCTTTGACCAAAGTTATTCTAATTTAGGAGTGTTTTTACGGAGTTAATTTAGTGCTTGATTTATATTTGTTAAAAATTTTCGTTGTTTAATTCAATTCATTATTCGTTAAGATAAAATTTTGTTCAATTCGTAATCATTAAGAAATCTCAATGTTTGTTAAGCTTGCCAAAATTTTTTTTAAAAAAATATATATTTAGGATCTAGTGATATTATTATAACTTAATATAAACAAACAAAGAGAAAAATGAGAACTAGTGAAATAAATAAAAGAACTTATTATGACCGAGTTATAGATGGAGTTTGAGTGTAATACTCTTTTTAATTTTTCAACAATCTTCAATTCACAACAAAGAAGAGAAGACTTTGAAGATTTTGGTGTTTCGATTTTCTATCTAAATTAGACTTTTTCTCTTTTCTATTTTTACATATAAAATAATAATAAAAGAAAAAGTAAACGTTTTAATAAAAAAAGGAAATGCTAAACTTTATAATTTTTTATTAATACAAATAATTTTAAAATATCCCGAAAATACAAACTTTTTGAAATGTGAAAAATAAATATTTTATTGGTAAATTTCCTAATAAATTATTAAATTTTTAGATTTTTCTATTAGTATTTAAATTTTTTAAAATATAATTTTATAGTCATAAAAATTTATTATTATGTTTTAAAAGCAATTCAAGAACTTATCGAATCAAACTTAAATTTAAATCAAATTAATTTTAAATTAAATATTAATCAAATTTTAATCAAATTAATTTTAAATTATTTACAAGTTTCTCAATCCAATAAGCCTTTTATTTCAATCCTACGATCCATGGCGCTGTGGTTGGTTCTTCCCAGCTGCATTACGCCCACTGTTTTCGTAAATTAATTAGTCCATAAAATCTTTAGAAAACCTTGGTTTAGAGATATATCATTTTAGTGCAACTTGGCATATGTGTGTCCAATAAACTCAATTGCCAATTTGGCATGAAGCTAAAATTGTCTAATATTAAGTTTGGCGTAAATTACTCCAATGACCACCAAACTATTTGGGGATATTTATTTTGATCATTTAACTAAAGAATTCATCAATCAGGTACTCTAACTTTGAAACCTACTAATTTTGGTCACTGTCGTTAAAATTCTGACAAAAAAGTTGACAGTGATGACGTGGACGTTAATTAAAATTTATAAAATTACACATTTAATCTCTCTAACTTATTTATTATTTTAAATTAATTTTATTTATTAATTTATTTTTATGATTGATTAGTCACCACCTGGTTGGTGAGAAAGAAGGGAAGAATAAAAATGTTATATTGATGCCAACAAAGAGATTTAAACTCATGCCCTCTTGCTTATAAAGCAAAGGGCTAAACCACTAGACCAATGTAATTTTTATGATATGAAACCCAAAAATGCAGTATTAAATGGTTATGTCTTAGTATTTGAATTACCCTGACAAAGGCCAACTGTTTAAATCGATTAATATTTAAATAAAAATATTAAATATTTAGATTTTAATTATTTGAATAAATTAAAATCTAAATATTAAAATAAAAGTATTTAGATTTTAATTATTCGAATATTTGAATTTTGTTGTTTAAAATCTAAATATTTTTATTCGAATATTTTTAAATTCAAATATTCGAATGTTCATGATTTTTATTCACATATTCGAATAAAAAATATTCAAATATTTATGATTTTTATTCGAATATCCAAATATTTTTATTCGAATATTTAAAATATAAATATTTTATTTGAATATTTTTTAATCAAAATATTCGAATATTTATTATTTTTCAACTAATATTTTTATTTATATATTTAATATTAAAATTTTTTGAATATCCGAATATTTATTTGTATATTAAATATCAAGTATTGTTTTTATTTTTTATTAAAATTTTATTCAAATCACTTATAATATATTTACTCTATTCTATTTTCTCAAAGGATATAAGTTAAATACGTCATGTTTCCATAAGTTAAACACGTGTCACCACCTGATTGGAGAGGAATATATATAAAATAATAAATAAAATTAATCATCCAATCGATTGATGACAACCACGTCACTGCTGTTAACTTTTTCGTCAGAATTTTAACGACAGTGGCCAAAATAGGTAGGTTTCAAAGTTGGGTACCTGATTGACGAGTTCTTTAGTTGGGTGGTCAAAATAGGTATCCCCAAATAGTTGATGGTCATTGGGATAGTTTACCCTTAAATTTTTTGTGTACAATAATCTGATATTATAACCTATAATCCTATAAAAATTTTCACAAATATCTTAATTTTAAGGTTTAAATATATAATCTAAAATTAAAATTTTAATGATTTATAATTTAATAATTCTATTAGAATTTAGGGTACATAATTTAAGATTTAAGTTTAGAGTAATATGTTAAATATTTAAGTTCTAACCTATAAACTTTAGTTTAAATCTAACTTTTAAATTCAAATCACAATCATCAAACTCTAAATCTTCAAATTTGAATTTATAAAACTTAAATCTTAAACTGAATTCCTATTCAATTAAAATATGTATATATATTTTATTTTTCTGTCAACATATAAAATAATTACACTGTATAATATATAACCCTAAATTTTCTACTTTAAAAATAACCTCTAAAATATACGTAGATAAAATAAGCCGAGACAATCCAAAATTATATAAAAAAAAATCAATAATGAAAAGCTCTGGAACACTGATAACAATCATCTCGGTGTTAAAGATTATGTACATTTTAATCACGAGTCTTCTAGCTTAAATGGTTAAAGAAACGATTGATGTTCTTAAAAATCACAGGTTTGAGCACCAGCGATGTAAGTAAAATAATTGAGCGATCAATATCAAATGATAAATATTATATTTTCGAATAGATACTACTATAATCACTGTTAGCTTGCTTAAAAAATATAAAATTATTTTTTAAAAATTTAAAACACTTACAAAGACACTAGAAAATTAAATATTTCTGTTCCAAAGAGATATGTATTGGAAGACCAAGACCCGTGTTTGTAGGTTCGGCATAAAAGTCTGCGATAACCTGCGTCTGACGTCTCCCCACCTCACCTTCAACCATCCAACTATAATTCTAAAATCAATTTGTCTAACCAGTAACAGTGAATCACTTTTCTTTATAAATCTTAAGTATAATTGTAATCTTATCTAAAATAACTCTAAAAAATGTTTTTAATTAATATAAAGAATCATTTAACATTTCATTTTTATATAATTTGGGTTTTAAAATTGTGGGAATGAATCTGGGCTTGGTGATTGAAAGGCATATTGCCCAACTCCCGATCTAAATCATTAACTTGTTGATTTACCAGCTATTTTATTTAACACATCCAAATAAAACAAATCTCGTAATTTAACCTCCATTTTTCTATTTCAATTGACATCTTTAGAAATGACTGTTAAAAGGTCTATAACTTCTTAAAGAAAAGCTTTCATTAAGCTCGGCTGACACTTATTATAGAATAGATTTTTGCTTCAAAGAAAATATTAGGTGCTAGATTATATGGAATCCAGCAGGCATTGACAAGATAAATTCTTTCAAAGTGTTTGATAGCCAAGACAAATTTGGGTAAAAAAAGGTGAGATCTTGAACTCATGGCCTGTTGAATCAAGCATGAATCTTCAAATCACCATCATCGACATCTAGCATGTATCTGATCAACACACAGAAATCATTCAGATTCAAACTTTACTTCAAACTGCAAAAGCAGTACCTTTTCTACTAGAGGAGAATGAAATGTTAGGAACACTTGTACTCCGCAGTATATCCTTGCCTTACTAGTCCATAGTAAGTTTAGATATATAATTTTCTCAGCAAATGATAGGAAATTCATAGTGGTCCATGTTGATGTGGTGCACAATTAAGTACGCGTGAGTTGAGTACCCCACAAACAAATATTCCATCCATTAATAATAGATAAATATTAAAAAAAATAAAAGAACAGTTCAACTATGTATCCTTGCCTGATTAGGACTAAGAATCTCTGAATGGTTATGGTGTACCAAACTTTGATTTTTCTCCCTTTAGAATGTCATGTCGAGACTTTAACTGAAGCTTCTAGGCAGCATTACCTTTATTTTAATCTGCTTAAAGATGAAGCCTATATATACCATCTCTCATGTTGTAGGTGCTTTTAACTTTAAAAGCTCCTCATGGATTCCCTGTATTTACCGTTGCTTGTTTTATCTTTGATAGCGTTCCTCCCATTGTCATCTTCAACGTATCGGAAATTGAGTGGAGGAGCATCTCTTTCCGTGGAGAATTCAGATGATGTGTTAGTGTCACCGAATGGCACTTTCTCCGCCGGGTTTTATCCTATTGGCAACAATGCTAACGCTTTTGCCATATGGTTCAGTAAACCAACTTGCCTTGTACTCCAACATTGCACCGTCGTTTGGATGGCAAACCGTGACAACCCAGTCAATGGAAGGCGTTCGAAGCTCTTGCTCTTGCGAACCGGTAATCTTATCCTCACAGATGCCGGTCAATTCAACGTTTGGGACACAGGAACTGCGTCGTTGTCTCCAGTTCATTTGCAGCTCAATGAGAATGGTAATCTTGCTTTGAGCAATTCCGATGGTACTACTTTATGGCAAAGCTTTGATTCTCCTACAGATACCCTTCTTCCTCTACAGCCGCTCACCAGACATACTTCCCTTGTCTCCCAAAGATCAAAAGGCAACTTTTCCACGGGTTTCTATAAGTTTTTTTTCAACGATGATAACGTTCTTCGTCTCCTTTTTGATGGTCCCGAGGTTTCGAGCATTTATTGGCCTGATGTTTGGCTTTTAAGCTGGCAAGTGGGAAGGTCTTCATACACCGGTAGGAGAAATGCAATGATCAATTCCTTGGGTAAGTTTAGTTCAAGCGACGCTTTGAGTTTTTTGTCTGCGGATTACGGTGCAACCGGGATCCAGAGAAGGTTGACCATTGATTACGATGGCAATCTACGATTGTACAGCAGAGAAGAATGGAAGACAACATGGGTTGTTTCATGGGAAGCTCTTGCTCAGCCTTGCAGGACTCATGGGCTTTGTGGGGAAAATAGTCTGTGTAGCTATTCTCCGGATACGGGGAGGAAATGTTCTTGCCTTCAAGGATACAAGGTCAGGAATCAATTTGATTGGTCTTATGGTTGTGAACCAGAGTTCGATAGCTCCCTCAATGCTAGTCGGGACTTTACTTTTATTCATCTTCGTAATACTGAATTTTTCGGATACGATTATGGATCTTTCAAAAATAAAACCTTAAAGGAGTGCGAAACTGAATGCCTGCAATGGGTTGATTGTAAAGGGTTTCAGTATAAATTCACCTGGGATGGCGCCGTCTATGAATGTTTCCCTAAGGCGCTGCTGCGGAATGGGCACCGACCTCCTAACTTCGATGGAGACATTTATATAAAGCTGCCCATAGCATATGTTGCCCTCAAGAAGGAGCTTTCTAAGAAAACCATCAGTGTAGGATGCGGGGCAAATGGTACTATTAATCTAGAAAGAAGTTATGTTAAAAGGCAAGAGAATGGAATCATGAAGTTCATGCTGTATTTTGCATGTGTATTGGGAGGAGTCGAGATTATTTCTATTCTTTTGGTTTGGTTGTTCTTGAATAGACCTAGAGGAGATGAGAATTCAGCTAAAGAAGGGTACCTTCCGGCGGCAACTGGGTTCAAGAGAATGACATTTGATGAGCTAAAAGTGGCAACAAAAAACTTCAGCCAAGAAATCGGAAGAGGAGGGGCAGGTATTGTGTACAAAGGAAAGCTAACTGATGGCAGAGTTGTAGCAGTCAAGCGACTCAATGAAGCAAATCAAGGAGAAGCTGAGTTCCTAGCGGAAGTAAACACCATTGGGAAGCTTAACCACATGCACTTGATCGATATGTTAGGGTTTTGTGCGGAGAAAAAGCACAGGCTCCTTGTTTACGAGTACATGGAGCATGGATCCTTGGCAGAGAAGCTGGAATCTAATCAACTTGACTGGGAAAAGAGGTATGATATTGCCTTGGGATCAGCAAAAGGCCTAGCTTACCTACATGACGAGTGCTTGGAATGGATCTTGCATTGCGATGTGAAGCCCCAAAACATACTGCTCGACTCAGGGTACCGACCAAAGGTGTCGGACTTTGGACTGTCGGAGCTACGTGATAGAGGGAAGCTTTCCAGCTATAGCTTCTCAAGGATAAGGGGAACCAGGGGTTACATGGCTCCCGAGTGGGTTTTCAATCGACCCATTACATCCAAAGTAGATGTTTACAGCTACGGCATCGTGACGCTGGAGATGGTGACTGGAAAGAGCCCGAGAAAAGGGATTCAGTCGGTTGATCTGGTGACTTGGGTGAAGGAAAAGCGGAAAGGATCAGAGACAAATGAAGCGTGGATGGAAGAAATAGTAGACCCCAAGTTGGA
This sequence comes from Abelmoschus esculentus, assembly GCA_035048815.1. Taxonomy (NCBI): domain Eukaryota; kingdom Viridiplantae; phylum Streptophyta; class Magnoliopsida; order Malvales; family Malvaceae; genus Abelmoschus; species Abelmoschus esculentus. The sequence goes on along the minus strand of JAUCBN010000008.1, from coordinate 6,226,300 downwards.
AGACAAATACGATAGGAATAAGATTGGAGTTTTGGTTGAAGTGGCTCTTCAGTGCGTCCAGGAAGACGGAGATGCAAGGCCCACCATGAGTCAAGTTGTGGAGAGGCTTCTTCGTCCCAACGATTATTAACAAAGAAATACTACCATTTTTAGGGTTTATATGTATAAAGCATCGTTAAGTATGATATTTTCAAATGAAATTTAAGTGGTTCCATTTCAACTAATATCTGCTATCCTCTGAGTTACATTATCGGTATTGCCGACCCCTCACTCTATCCGAATTGGTCTCAACTCTCGGTGCCGATGCGACGAAAGTTAGCTTTACATATCTGCTGATGCGGGTGCACTCGGGCTTCTTTGCTACAATGACGGAAGTTAATAACGATTAAGAACACGAAGCATATGTTCTCGTACCCTTATTTGCTACGATGACAGAAGTTAATAACGATGTGTTTTCGTCCTTTAATCATGAGGTTAAGAATACGATTTTTATCAATCAAAATGAAATACATTTTCATGATCAGTCGTTTATCCCGTAATAAGAATATTTATAATAAAAATTTAATTAACTGTTATCGACGATAGATATCTTAACTCAAATAAAAAATATTTTATATATTTTCTAAAAATCTAATTTCACACTTAAATTTCCGTAATATAAAATTCTATTGTATTCCCCGTACAATTTTTCTATAAGATCACATGCTGACATCCCAATTCCCAAGGTGCCGTTCTTGAAAATTATTTATCTTATTTATTCAAGTTGCATAAACCGTTTACTCTAACGCCAAAGTTTTCAAATTTTTTTCAGAAAAATAAAAGTCAAGTTGTTATTGTAGGAGAAATTGATAGAATACTGTTATTGGGAAAACAAATATAATCTATTGCATCCTCCAAATTATTTTAAGATGAATAAAACTTTGAATGATAATTTTAAAATAAGATTACATCAATTTATTTTTAAACAATAATTTATTTTTTATTAGAAAATGGACACGAGTCGAATAAGAGCCGTTTTTTAATAATGCAGCCGTGCATCCTTTCAAACTCTTCCACCGGATTGCTTTAAACTTCGGCTCATATGGAATATTTTATAAAAAATAATTTAAATATTGTTCAAAAAAGGGTTCAAATTATATCGTCTGTATCCGAAAATAATTTAAATATTGTTCAAAAAAGGGTTCAAATTTAAATATTGTTCAAGAATAAGTTGTGGACTGTAATAGTTTTTACCAACAACAATATTTTATTGATTGTAGATGTGTATTGCAATGCACGTACAATACTTTGGCTTAAAATCATCATTCGAAAAAGATGAACGGTAGGGAAATTTTATTTCGTGTCAATTTTTCATGAATCATTGATACTACAAAATTAAACCTTACGATTCAAAATAATAATTTATATTACTGGCCACTGGGTAAGTATACTTCCATAATGTTTCACTTAATTACAGGATCAAATCAGGGGATAATGTGAAGCACAAGTATTAGGGGAATTTTGATGTATCATTTTGGCTGTCCGAATATTTTGACAAATTTCATTACAATTTTAATTCATGTATTTAGTTTGGAGATTTTAGTAAGTCAGCTTTCATTCCACAGTATCATCTTAAAATTTAATTATCATGACTACAATTGGTATAAAATTCCTTTTTAAAAAGAATTTTAATTACAGATTAAAACCGATATTTTTATAAAATTAAATATAAATCGAATTATGATTGACCAAGTAATAATATTAAATAAAGTAATCAATTTTTAAACGATAACCGATTTAAAAAAACGTATAAATTATTATACAAAAAAATTAAATTTTCTGATAATCATATCATTATGTTGTACAAGTACAATGAACCATTCATAAATCTAGTGTTCGGTAGTCTTGATTTTGATTTTAAAGATAGTGTCATTTAAATAATTAAAATATTTTTGTGTTGAAATTAAATCCCATTCAACCACGAGACTTCTTCCAGACGCTGCTAGGCTGCTATAATAGTGGAAACGAAGGCTTTATTGGGCCCGTTCTGGTACTGGATTCATCAAACCTGATTTTCAGTGATGGTTCGAAGTCTAATATCCATGGCTTGGGGAGGCTGAGTGGGTGTTCAACAGGCGTATCACCTGCGATGGAAGTTCAAGTAAGGACACAATGCGACTAAAAAACATAAATTATTCAATTTGATTTAAGATGCTTGGCGTCCAAATAGCAGCGGGTACAATTGAAAGCCAGATGAAGTGAAGAAAATGGTATGGTCTTAGAAAAATGGTAACAAGGACTAGGAGGAACCCAATCATAGGTATCCCTGCACTGCTGTTGTAACAAGTGGAGAAATATGGCACCAGAAGCTAGAAGCAGGGGGAAATGTCAAGAAAATGGAGCAGCTCCAACGTCGTGTAGGGTAGACCGTAGATGAGATAATAGACCCAGACATGGGATATACGATTAGGACACAAATAAAGTGGAATTGGTAGAGGTGGCTCTAATTGTCTTTAAAAACAAACAAATTGTGCTGCAACACGATTTTGTCACATGCCTAAAACCTTAAAAGCACCGCTTAGGTTAACTACCAAACAAAAAAACACATCCACTGAAACTCATGTTCAGTTTCGCATTATGACAGAACAACAGACATCATTTAAAAATGGTTTGTGTTGGGTCCTCACTGTCCACCGATTACCAACTTTTGCATGCGTTTCAGAAAAAAACTTGTTTCAACCCCTAGATTCAAGAACAATAATAAATCAAATATCAGGTAATGCAGTTGAAAATTTAATGGGTTTTTTTCTATATTTTAAAAAGTTCATTTTTTTTAAAGTTTTCCCCTTATGATCTCCTCTTTACACTACGACAGAAACGACTAAACCAACAAAGAAAGGGACTAAAACAAAACAACTCAAGGAAAGAGAAGACGTTATTCTTTTTGTTCTTCTGAGGATTCTTGTTGTCTACTCAAGCTTGCTAATACCAATACGATTAACAACAGCATTTCTGATAGCTTCAGTTTGCAGAATGAGACCATTGTGTTCAATCCCAGACATGTAGTTCCTCACTTCTGTTCTTATCATCTCTTGCAGAACAGACAAAAACTCAGGGCTAAAAAACGGATGATCCATCCGAAACGTCCCTTTTTGCATCTCCATTTGCTTCAACTCAACACTTGGAATCGAAACAACAGCTGGGGAAGCTGGTATTGGTACAGGAGCCTCGGTGGGGTTAGGAACAAGGTTGGATCTGGGAATGGACACGGGACTCGGATCTGAGATTTCACAAGATTTGGGTGAGGATCCGGGCAGCGAGAGGGTGAGTAGAGTAGGTGGATTAGTTGTGGATGATGCCGTTTCCACGTGCTGACTCGAAGTGGACAAAGAACCAGTTCTTGCCAGCGGTGTGTAAACCGATGACGCAGCTGGTAAAGTACTTGAATCACTCACATCGGATCCAGAAGAACTATCGCGGTACAAGTAAAGACCCGATACATTATTACCGGCACCAAGACTGGCAGATCTTTTAAGCGGCTGCGATGAACCATTGCTGAAATATCTGGTCATTGAATACCATTTTCGCTTGAGCATCGAGTTCCAGTGATTCTTAATCGCGTTATCAGTACGCCCATTAAGGAGTTTAGCGATGGTGGCCCATTTGTTACCCAGTCGAGCATGAGCTCGGATTATGGTTTCATCTTCTTCGGGAGTGAAGGGTCGGTGTTCAACCCCAGGGGAAAGCTGGTTGCACCATCGGAGCCTGCAAGACTTTCCAGATCGACCCGGTATCGATTTGCTTATTAAAGACCAGTTCCTGGGTCCGTGTGTCTGAACCAGCCGCTGCAAAGCCTCGTCTTCTTCTGGACTCCATGGACCTTTGATCCGATCAACATCTTTACTCAGAGATTCCATTGGAATGAAAAGAAATCAAAAGCTAAAACAAAATATAACAATGACAATCTTGTTTTTGAAGCAATAAGAGGGTTTATAAAAGATGGTGGAGATGGAGCCTCACCTTTGGTTTAAAAGGAGAAGAAAGAAGAGGAAGAGGGGATGTATTTTGGAAGGGGATAAGGATGACTTATTGAAACGGTAGTTGTGACCAGTCACCGGAACATTGGGCTTTAAAGAGAAAAAAACATTACTAGATATTTAAATTTTTATTTGGTAGTAAAAGTTATTAGTATTTTATATAACATTAGTATGTACTTTATGTTATTTCATATTCTTATTTTTATTCTATAATATTTATTAAAATTAAATATTAAAAATTATTTTTAATATATATATCCGAATAATATAATTACAAGTATTTATAATCTATAAATCATGAAATGTGAACATTTTAAAACCGTTCAGTTAAAAATATACCTTACAGGGATTCTTCCAAACATGGTGAAATTATATCATGAGTCAGTCCTACCATGTTATCCATGGAATCAACTAATAAAAACTGTCTATCTTATTATTTTTTAATTTTTTAAGTAAAGATTCACTTGAAAAAAAATTATGACATAAAAAAATTGATGAAGTAAGCAGTTTCTATTAGTTGGTTCTATAGACTGACCCATAATATAATTTTTCTCCAGGCACTGATACAGCTGTCCATATGACACGCGCCATTTTCTATGTTTCTTTAAGGTACACACGTATTATTGTCACACCCTTCCAAAATATGAATCACGTGCCCTTCCAAACGTTACTTGGACCCTTAAAGCGAGTAATTCATTGAGTACTTAGTTGGAAATATCTCTTGAAAAATCTGGGGAATTAGAGTAATCATTTGTATTGAATATTTATTATAGTGATTAATTGATGTATGTATAATATATAAATTTATTTAGAGATTTAATACTTTGTCTTTTGTTAATGTAAATTTTACTCCAAAAATTGGATTATTTTTATTAAAAATAACTTTTTGTTAACATTTAATTTACAGCAATTAATTTCCGATTAACATCTGAAATTGATTTTAGGTAATAAATTGATACTTAAAACTTAAAATTCATTATATTTATTAAACCGAAACTTAATAACATTAAATTTTATTGATGTACTACTTTTAACCAACCAACTGATATCATACGTCTTAAAAATAAAATTTTTGATAATTAATTAGTTCGGATGTTTGTTTAAACCCCATTTGATATTTAATTTTTTATGATTTTATTTAGTACCTGAATTTGGAAATTGTCACGTGTATTTATCTAAAAGAAATTAATTTTGTTATAATTTTATTCTCATGGCATATTCATTCAATTTTCGTCACATATATTTACGATATCAACAAAATTATGACACATGGGACAGTTGAGCTGACGCACAAAACGATAAAGTTTTAATAACTGAATTAAAGGGATGAACGATACTCCAAATGGTGTCGGTTCAAATTATTATTTATGAAAAATGAACCCTTAAATTATTTTCAAAATTTTTTTATTTATAAATAATCTTTATAAAATTATTTTTGTGAATAATATACAAATATAATAAAGCAACATCACATGAATTTAGATCGTACCGAATTAAGCACAATATTATCCATCGTTTTTGCGTTTGATTGCTTGTTAGTTTGTAAAATATTATTTTTCAGCAGAAATCTGCCACATTAGTAACCACGATATCATTAAATATATATTGCATACTTCAAAAAATTTTAGATACAATAACAAGATATATTATTTAAAAAAAAAATTAAATCCTTTACCTCCTCACTGTCCCCTATCCGTACTCCAATACCAAGTCCCAATTTTGTTTCGAATTTATAATTTCTATACCCCAACTCCCCAATCACGTCATTTGGCCCACCATACCTATCTATGCGCCTCACATGAACTTTTTTTTTTATCTCATTAAGTAAATTGAAGTTGTTTCCCCTTATTTCTTACACGTTTTTATTCCCTCGAATCGAATTTTAAATCAATGGTGGATCTAAAAATATATGTGAGAATAAATATAAATTAAAATATTTTTTAAATTAAACATAAGTTAAAAAGATCTTAAAATTTGAAGATAGGTATAATTATAAAAATTTTAAAAATTTAAGTATTAATTCATAAAATTTTAAATATCAAAACTAAATGTATATACTTTTAAAATCTTAGGGTGGAGGAGTGCACCCAGTTATGTGCATCTGCCGGCCTCGAATAATGAAAGCAACCGAACCAAGCCATTCAGTGTATTTTGGGGAGACATGGTAAGCAAATTTTAGTTTAATAGAATACAAAATTAAACCGTCAGAAAAATACGTTAGTTCTTTATTTTATTTATTTTAAAGAAAACGTAAAACCATGGATACAGAAACGTAAATAAACGTCATATGGAAAGAGTGTCGAGTCTATGGACAAGAATTGTGAAGAGATGAATCAGATAAATTTTTATGCCGTTTCTGGTGTAAGAAAAGAAAGAACAGCTACTGGTTTGCCTTTACCTTTTAGCAACTAAATTAAGCTTTGGGTTCCCAGGAATTATGCCCAATGTTGCAAGTATATGCAGCCGAGTTAAATGAGTTTCTTTTTAACATTTTCATAGAACAAAGGGTGGCAGTGGCAGTGGATGCGTTGCCTTTTAAGTACATCAAAATACAGATCAAATCCAGTGGAGGAATAGGATGTTTCCTGGAAACAGAGCCCTCACCCCTGCCCTATAGTAAGTATTAGCATTCCCCTGCCCCTGCCCCTGCCCCTGGCCCTGGCCTTACAGCCTTACTAATTAAAAGACACAAACTTCCTATCTCCCATTTCCCATAGACTGCAAGTTGGGGTGGATCTTACGCCTGAAAAAGAACAAGTCAACAATCGGGTTATTATACAATATTCGTAAATCTTTTAGGCAGATTTACGTTTTTTAGTTTTTTTAGAATTTTTTAGATTATCGTTTAATAGTTTGATTCCGTATTGTGATTGTTTGTCGATGCATTCAGGGAAAACACCTGGGCATTGGGTCTCAACAAGAAGAGATCGTTTCAGTCACAGTCAAAATAAGTGGAAACCAGACAACCATGGATGAAGCCACACATGGTTTGGGTCTCAACAATCTAGTTTTGTTCCTCCATTTTTATTCGTTGCTAAACCTTCAAGGTTTGGGTTGGGCAATCGCCAAAATCTGTACAACATGACATGGACCAGAAAGGATTCGGTTTGGCCCAACCACAAATTGCATGAGCTTTGTGAATAGGTACGAGTAATAAATGATATGACTTTCTTTATTCAGCTCATGACCCACCCCAACCAACCTCTCAAAGAAAGGAAAAAGGTCCATGAAGCATGAAAAATGGAAAAAATGCCCACAATGGACCACACAGCATACGGGGCTGGCGTGAATAGATCAGCAAGAAACAACAGACACCATAAATTCTTACTATATACTACTTGTCCTCTACTGTCCTCGGTCACATACAACTAATTAACATACAAAAAGACTTAAATGGAGTGCTCAGAGTCCGATGAATTACAGGGTTAGCAGTATCTTATCTGACCTTAGATGCTGAACTTTCTCTTTGAATGTTTGCATATAGGGTCGAAATTCGAAAGGTTTAGGTCTTGTATTAACTATTTGACACACTAATTGTAAATCGTTATGACCTTTGTTGCACAATAATTTTCTGCAAATAATGAATGAGCAGTCCACTTTAACAGTTTGTTCTGTAATATAATCGACCTATGTACTGAATTATTGACTTTTTTACTGGTCAGATGAGAACAGTAGGTGTTGGTTGCATGTGCTTGCAGATTTGCAGCTTCAATGTCAGAAGTCAAATTTTCTAAGCCTTATAGAAAGTCTGTTTTTCTCAGAACCAAACAAACGACAAGGCAATAAACATTATTTATTGCAAGAATTGTGAAAATATCACAACCCCATCAACTACATTGTTCTTAATATAGTACATGAATTTTAGTTTTAGTATTCTATGGAATAAGTTATTACCTATCCCAATTTTTTTTTTGTATAATAGCTTTTGAGATCCTTTTAGTTTAAATAATAGTCAGATAAAGTCTTTGTTCATTTATTTTTTGGATTTAAATACTTAATAGGCCGTATTCCTCTTAATGTTTGATTCTAACTCAGTCTATGTCTCCAAGACTCCAATTGAAATACGAGTCTCTGTTGTTTTTATTTTATTTATTAGCAGCAAGGAAACTAGAATAAATAAATGCCTGTGGTGTGTGCAGGTTTAGCCCTACTATCACTAATATGCATGGCCCGGAAATAACTAAACATGGAAACTTCCCCCTGCTCTGTTTTAAAGCAGACAACAATGGCAGAATTGCTCAAAGGAGATAATTAGTTCAACATTAACATGGAAACTTCTCCAGCTCTGTTTTAAGTTTTGAAAAATCAAGTGATTGATATTCAATAGGTCAAAAGCAAAAGATTGTTTTCATCATATTGTTATGATTCTTTTGCATTTAAAAAGAATCGGAATACAGTGATTAAAGACAGTGGTGCCATGAGTGTGATTCAGTTTAGATGAATACAGATTATTAAAAGGTTAGGATCATAAGTACACACGAGCAGTAAGTAAAGATACGGTCAATATGGGAGGAAAATGCAAAAGAAGCAACTTTATATTAAAATTTAACCCACATTCACAAATCATAAAATAATTATTAGATCCAATACTACATGCCGGGCTTAGCAGATTAAAGTGTAGACTGTAGAGTGCAGTGAATATAGCAATATAATAAGCAACTCAGAATAAAGCCAGGCCAAGCCAGGCTCCTGATTCCACCCCTTGCAAAGCACATGCTAACCACCGGGGATAAATTCAAAGAAAAACGAGCTCTCCCAACGAGGTCAAACTCAAACGACCCAAAATTAGTCTTTCAAGATTTGTGAGTGGCCGACATGATGTCCCTCCCTTCACATGCAAACAAAAGTACGAGTGTGTACACTTTCGACCTACTGCTCTTTTGGTTTTTGATCCTTATTCAACCCCTATTTGATTTCGCCTTTGCTATCTCGATACATGTATATATACGTACAAAAGTATATTTTGTTTGTACTCTGATACAAACACACAAGTACCTATGTATTTCAATCATGTGTGAGTAGGACGCAAGAACAATGTGGAGGAAGTATATTGTAAATATGGCATTTCTTTTTGAAGAAAATTTTCAACATTATTCTCATGAAAACAAAACAAAAAAAACTTTTTTCCGGATAAAATGCAAACCATATCTGCTTGCAAATTTCAACACCGATCACCCCAAGGAGATGGTTCTGAAGATGAGTCTCGGTTGGGATTTTGGTTTAGGAAAATGCAGAGATGGTAAGCAATTTAACTTGCATCATAAAAAAGAACAGTAATGTTATTGCAAAGACTATTTATAGTCTTGGAAAGGGTAAAAAAGGAGGAACTGAGGATGGAATTTAGCGGGGAATACTGAGAAAGTCTGAAGGAGCAAGGCTTAGCCTTTCCATAAGCTGTTCTTGTTGAATTTTGCTCTTCTTGGATTGAGGCTTGGGTGAAGAAGACATGGATGGTGTTACAGCCCAGGAATCGTTCGAGTTGTCTGAACTAAACGACACATCGATTACGCCATTTGGGCTTCCTGGAATAGAGCTAAACCTTCGTTTGTTTGATTGGTTCCCTTGAGCTCTTGTTGCTGCAGATTCTACAATCAACTTACAGCATTCATCTACCTTATCCTGTACGAAAGTTCAACATTTAACATTGGCTTATAATGTTAATGTGTTAAAAAAAAAAGAAAATCAAGATAAATAAAGCAATACCTTATCAATTCTCAGGATGCCTAATAGCTGGTTCTGGTATTCTACTCTAAGATTAGTTTCTACGCAATCCACAGCGTGCAGCATTGTAGCAGTGGCCATTACAGAAGGAAGGTAGCACATAAACCTAGAGTCTGCCGATGAATTTATCAAGAATTAAAGAAGATATGGGTATCTGGGAAAACAGATGTACAACCATAGAATTCATATCGTTTCTTCCATGCAGACAGATTATGTGGTGCATTCAATTAAATTCAACTCTAATTAACTATTTGATAGATAAAGGGGAGGTTTTTTGGTTTTATGCTAACCTGAAATGGCAGAGAGCAGAATACGGTCACATCTCCTAAGGAATTCCCAACAAGAATGGTCCTTTAATCCAAGCCTCCTTGCAATGTAATCAATAAATGAAAGTGGGGTCACAGGGTTCATCTTCCATTGAAGGGTGGAAAGCACTAAAATCTCCATTCTTTGGATGGTTTTGGGCTCAAACACATACCTGCTCCCCTCCACCTAAACAGATCGATATGAAAACAAGATTAAACCCCGAATCAAATGAAAAAGAAAAGAAAAAAACTTGGGTAACAAAGTAGCATATATACTTGTAAGTCTAGCAGGAGAGGCACTTGTGTTTCCTCCACTTTGGCTGCAAGAGAAAGACAAGCTATAGCAGCTAGTTGAGTCATCCATGGCTTGTCACTTTGGAACCGGAAGCTAAACAAGAACCTATCGAGATAGTTGACGGCAAGAACAGCAGTGAGAGCAGCGAAGGAGTAATGAGCATTGACTTTTAACACCCACTCCACAGCTTCACGGCGAGCCTCAGCTAGATTCCCATTGCTTTGAAGTACATCACACAGTTGATCTTTCTCTTCTTTTGAAAGTAGAGAGGAAATCTCATCATCATCCCAGGATAAATCTTGTTCTAACAAGACTGGAAAAGGGTTTGATTTATTAATCCCATTATTGTAATAACTTCCTTCTTCAACTTCCACAAAGTAGTCTTCCCTGGTTTCTTCCTCCCAAGTTTCTTCTGAACAATAAAGAGCATCAAAAACAAAAGAAGAGTTCAAAGCCATTTTTTTTTCTTAAAAGAAATATCTTGGTTTCATTATAGAAGTAGAACAGAGAAGGAAAAGAAGAGAGAGAGGCCAAAAGACAGAGCTTGAGGCATCTCTCACTCTGTTTCCCAGAAAGACGAGAGGATTGGGGGAAGTGAGCAGTAACCGAGGGACGTTTTCTACTTAGAAAAGTAGCCTGTAGTGTTAGAAATTTTCTTTTATAGATTTTTATTTTTAATAGTTGGTGGAGTGTATCGGACCCGGACCTAAATCATGGAATGAGCCATGCAATACATTTACTCCACGAGTGACATTCCGTAACCTGTATCTATGGGGTCCGGATACCCCCGGCCCACCTCCAAATAAACAACACCCTTCCCCTTCTATCCAAATGATTCTTATTTTTATCATTGTCCTTAAAATTTAACGGATAATATTTTATGATAAATAATAACAATTTATATAATTATATATTTAATTTTTATTATTTATTTATTACATTAATTTAATCTTAATTTTAATTCAAATATGAATTAAAATTCATCTTTACTGTATATCTCAATTTTATTTTAACACTATTTTTACCTTCTGCAAATCAGGACGAGTTCAATCAATCTATAAATAATAATTTAAAGTTTTAAATTCTAATTTTAATATCCGAAACTTTATTTAGCTTTTTCTTAAAGAAATATGTCACACTGGTTTATTGTAATAAGATCCTGTCAAGTAGAACTGTAGAATGAAATCATGCAACCAAAATTATTATTTCAATACATGTGCTACAAATTCGAATTCTATAGCTTCTTACAACGATGTGAGTTGTGGTATAGGATAGTAAATAGTGCTCTACTTTCTCCCCTCTTGGCTGCAGCCTGCAGCCTGCAGGTAGGGTGTTCCTTTCTGGTCTTATAAATGCGCCCTCAGGCCTCAAATACAAACAGTAAAGTTACTATACACAGCAGGCATGGGGGGTGGAGAAAGACAGGGAAATACTCAAAAGTAATTGAAGAAAAAAAAAAGAACACGTCCACATATAATTTTTATGCTTTTACCAAACATAGAAACGGTTTGCCTTGTAACCATGCAAAACGGAAGGAAGGTGCGGTGGCGACCAAGTGTAAGGGGTTTCTCTTAGTGTATAAAACTAAGGTCGTAATGAATTGTATCGTAACGATTTTAGAGATTATAGTAAACTTATAATAATATAACTGTAATACCCAAAAAGTTATTCTTAATTTTTAAACTTTAATTTTAAAATTTTTAATTAAAAATTTTAAATTTTAGATTCTTAATTTCTAAAACCCTAATATTTTTTGAGGTTTTAAATTAATTTTCTAAATGTAAGATAAAATTTTTGAGATAAAATTATAAAGTTTTGAAAGTTTTAAACGTGAATTTAAAGATTAAAAGTTAAAGTGATGTTTTAAAATTTGATAACTTTTAGATAAACAATTTATTTTTAAATTGAATTTTATTTTTATTGAAATTATTTTTTTATTAAAAGTTTATCTACAATTAATCTTTTTATTAAAAATATTGTTTTATTCTAATTAATGTTTTATCAAAATACTTTATTTAATATTATATATTATATAAAGGAAAGAAATCCGTTTGAAATTATACAACTTTATTTTTTTTTATTTATTATATTTATAATATGATCTAATAGAATTTTAATTCTAATTGAAATTAGTTACTTTCTCCCTGTAAATACATATTATGGTTTAAGAGAAAACACTACATTATTTTCTTTCATTAAGATTCTCTGAAGCCTATGTTTTCATTCTTTATTTATGTTCGAGTTCAAAACTATGTTATTCGGTAATTTGAGTCGCTTTGAGGTGTGTTCTCTTAATGGTGCTATATTTATTTTATATTTTTTTTGTGTTTTGTGATTATCTGTTTATTGTGATATTGAACATACTATGTGCTATTGTGATTTTGAGTTATCTCGTGAGATTGTGATCAAATTATCTGAATTGTGTGCTTCGTATTCTATATGAATATTTGTGATGAGACTAAGGTGGTTTTACCACGTAGCGTTTGGGTGAAATAAGAGGTGAGGGGTTCTAGGGAACTACTCCACAACAATCGGTTGGTTTAGTCACCACTCTATTTGGCGTTCAGAGCATGGGACTGCATTCTCTGTGACATTGCATACATCATTCTCTATGTTTATTTACTGAGGAAAGATATATATTTTATCTGTGATTGTGAGTAATATTGTGATGTTTGACTGCACTTTAGAGACACACTGAGCTTTATAGTTCATTTTTTTAGTTTATTTTTTTTTCAGATATCTGGTCACAGGAATTGGTACTCGAAGATCTCTCTCGGATAAGGTTTTATTACTATTTTTAGTACGATTAATTACAGATATTTTTATTTTGGGATTATTATGGATTGAGATGTATTTAAACCTTATTCATAAAACCAGTTATTCAAACTTGTTAATTTTAAATAAGAATATTTACTTTTTAATCGTGTTTTTATCTTTTGGCTTACAAATTTGGTTTTAAATCACTTTTAGCGATTACTTGACATGAAAGTTTTAAAAGCAACAGTTTTAACCTACCGTGTTCCTTTAAGTTAAAATTAAGGAATTACAATAGCCGTATTTAAAATTATAGTTTTTTTTTTTTTGAAAATTATATCCTAACAATCATATGTGAGGTTGCAACGACATCTTCAATTTAATACTATGGTTTCTCTATCTGATAAGTTGCTTTCCTTGCTTTTGCTCCTACTATTCACTTTCCTTCTTTACGGGGTTCCATCCCCTATAAATGAAGGCTTTTGGGAGAACATTAACACAGAAAGAAAGGTGGGTGTGGTGTGGGTTAGTCCAAACATGTGAGACCAAGTCTAAATACCTTGTAAATTGTAATAGGTTCATTTTTATGTGTTACAATATTTTTAAAATATTATTAATTTGCCATTTATATTATAAATTATAATATATTTATTTATATTATGTTTGCTTTGTTGCTTAAAAATATATTAGCCTTTTTAGTTTGTAATTTCACTATTCTACGGAGATCAATGGAGGATGTGAAAGGTAGTGATGAATTAAGATTATAGTGGTTGTTGTGTTGGTCAGCCCACACCTCCTAAACCATCATACATGGCAAATGCAAGTGTCCCAATTAAATCAATTTTGGTTCCATTTGTATACAAATAACAAATTTAAATAAGATTCTCCGTCTATGATGTGTGAGTAATTATTACCAACAAATTAAGCATGAAGTTTTTGACAAACAAATGCTGAGACATCCACGAATAACTTGAACATTCAATAAAATGAAAGGTAGGTTAAAAGATGGAAGGAAAAGCATGAATTGTAATTATATCATGTATAGCTCGCAATCAATCAATAGGTAGGTCAAGAAAAAGTATCAATAAAGTTCAATCCAATAAAAAAAAGTTATCATTTACTTATTGGGGATCAAGAGCCCATACGTATTATCTCCATACAGGTGTCTAATGGAGCACGCACAGGCCAGCCCATCGGTTCGCCTGCCTTAATCTAATCATCGTGTTGCTCCCCTTAATCACGATGACTGACACCACAGCTAAGGATATCAGGAAAAGCTTCCTACAACATATACCAAGATGCACAAAGCCAACCGCAAGGGATATAGATGGATAGAAGTCAACGAGTGAGGTTCACTTCAATAATATTTTTTGTCCTCATTTACAATTGTAAACATGAATCGTCATCGACTACATTGAAAACCGTACATCAAGGCCATATATAGGTCTCTAATGCATATTAGACAACATCTCTACCTAAAGGAAATACTAAAAACATCACTAGTGACACCGAAGTCAGACTCTAACACCGCTATTAACATTACGTTTTCCCATTTTAGCTGCTACCACGTTTAAAATGTTCTCTAATAAATCTTTCTGCATGAGATGGGTATTTATCTCGAATGTATGCTCGGAGACACTTTTGGTATGAGAAATCTATCCATCCACCATCAGTTCTAACAACAAAGAGACACCTTGAGTGTCTAAATTGAGGATGTCGATCAACCTTCAAAGGAGATCAAGCACATTATTAGTTTGTTCTAGAAAACCAATACCAATTTACACCAGACATCCATAGAATATATAATGATCTACACATATGGAAGGCACTAGGCAGCACTGCTAGGTCTGTTTCATCCAACAATAAAACAGTATTCACTTTCATCAGTAAGAAAAGAAACACAAGCAGGCAGATTAAAAGAAGGAAGAAGATTGTATGTCAGAATAGTAAAGAATGGGATTGGACATCAAGGATAGAGGAAATTGAAATTTCAAATAAAGGAAAGAGTGGAAGATATTAACACCACAAGAAATAAAAGAGAGAGGAAATTAAAATTTCTTAAAATGAAGTCTAGGTGAGCAAATTCAGAATCTTGAGATGGAGAATCAACCTAATTAATACTCCTATAATGTTATAAATTCACTTAATATGCACACTATAAATTGGGCTACAAAGCATCTTGACTATGGAAATACTGTGAAATTTACCCAGAACATGTGTTTCATTATATAGCAATCCAACCAAAACATTGAACAACCTGCTGAAAGACAATGCAATCAGAAACTCACCATAATAGAATCAAGTCCACATCCGACTTTATCTTCAGAATGTGGATGATGACGAAGAAGGTTCTCTAGCACAGTTTCTTCATCTGAAACAGTTAAACGTTCTCCATCCATATACCTAACATTAAGAAATAAATAGAAGTATCATAATCACTAAGCTGACTAATATCCATTCACAAAGATTAAACAAGTTCTTACAGTTAACAGAAAGGCAACCAACACAAGCTTGACCATTCAAAAGCTACAATTGTGGGTTTCATCCCTCTCATAGCAGAGGATGAGTCAGAATTTCAATATTCTATCCTAACAGAAACCTTCAAGCTTAGTGCGTTATGAACTCAGGAATAATACATTAACTAATGAAGCAAAGGCAACCTGCTAGCCTTGGAACAATGTCGCGACTCAAAATTTGAAACTACTAGTCACTGACAAAGAACTAGTTCAAAAATTTGCCTCGATAAAGAAACAACAGAGCTAACACGCTAGAATTATCACGAACAAGGATTCATAAAACTAAAAATCGCATGATTAGACATTTGTTATAATTCAAATTTAATACAATTTATTAATCGCAAAACTAGACCTTAACATAATCTATTATCTATATTAAAATATTTATGTAAATGGAGCCAAAAGTAGACCTTAACATAATAGAGCCATTGGATAAGAGACTGGCCTATCGGAGTGAAGAATCTCTTTAACTAGAGAAATGATAGGCTCGATGTCTCGAAGGATCTCTTCCTCCTTATCCTTCCATTTCCTGTAATCAGGATCATCCCACCTATGGTACTTCGGTGGATCCCTCACGGTCAGAACCGAACTAATTTTCTCCGCAGATGGTACCTCCTCTTGATGCCCAGACGACTCTGCAGCGACACACCAAGGGCGCCGCGGAGAAGAAACGATTCCGGCGAAGAGACGGTTGTACTTTTGCAGCCGAAACCGGAGCAGTGGGATGCCTTTGAGAAGCAGAGGCGCGGCCATAAGTTTGAGTGAAGTGTGGTTGAGGAACTGAGGATCGGTTAACTGTTCCCTTTCGCTTTTTGGAGGGGATCGAATCGAAACGCACCGTTTTGATAAAGTGGGGGATCGACCGTTCGGACCGTGCCATAGCCCAGAGATTTCCAACTAATTATGTTGAACTTTGAAGTGATTCGGTTTATAGGTGCAAGACTATGTTTAAAATAAATTATTGAAATGTATACTTAGTATATTACATTACTTAATTTTGTTTATTTGAGTGTAATGTAATGTTATAAATAATAATATTTAGTTAACTGAATATACTATTAATTAAAAATATATTTTAAATAAAAATATTATTATATATTTTCTTAATTCATCTTCAGTATTATTAGAATGTACAACAAATTTTTATGTAAACCTTTTCATTATACTCGATCTAAATTTCACATTAACATATTATAAATATGATTTTACAAAAAAGTAGGGTCGTAAATGAATTGAACGTTCGATAAATTGTTCGTAAATCGTTCGGCGGGAAATTCGTTTATGTTCGTTTATTTATTAAACGAATGAACATGAACAAGATTTTTTGTTCGTTTAGTTAAACGAACGAACATGAACAAAGGGCTCGTTCGTTCATTTATGTTCGTGAACGTTCGGTAATCTATTCGTTTAGGTTCGTTCATTTATGTTCGTTTACGTTCGTTCGTTTATGTTCGTTTAAATTTATTCAAAAAATTTATGAGCATTAGATCAAGTAAGTCGAGTCAAAATATTTTGAGTTACTCGAGTTGAGATGTCTTGTTTTAGGACTCGTTAAAAACTTTCTTGTTATAAGCTAGGGGTGTTTATTGTTCTGTTAAACCGAGTTAATGAATCGAATCAAAACAAAACTAGTTAATCAGTTAAATTTTAGGTTTCATCTAATAATTAAGAGTTTTTTTTTATAATTTTAATTATCGACTAATTCTGTTTAAATCAATTGATTAACTGAATTAATCGAATTAATCTAAAATATTATATATATTATTTATGTTCGTTCGTTTAAGTTTGTTTACGTTCGTTTATGTTCGTTCGTTTACGTTCGTTTATCATTTAAACGAACGAACATAAATGAACATGAACAAGCTAAAATACTTAACGAATGAACACGAATAAAAAAATTTGTGTTCGTTTATGTTCGTATTTGTTCGGTTGTTCGGTTAAAATTAAACGAACGAACATGAACACACCCTCGTTCGTGTTCGTTCGGTTCGTTTACAGCCCTACAAAAAATAAATATATTGAATAATATTTAGTAAATAATTACACGTATTATTATTTATATATTAACATATTTTTTCAAATCAGATCTAATATTATTAAATTTATATATGTACGTACCGCAAATAATCAGTACAGATTAATAATATACTTCAAATTAAAGTAATATGAGCGTAAATACATAAGAGCTTACTTCTATGTTTCTTATTTTATTTAAAATGATTAAATATACATTTAGGGATGGATAAAAGGGATTGAGATAATAGTTTTCCTCCTAAAAATAAAGTTCATGATTTAAAAAAATATATATTTTTATTGAATATTTATATTTATTTTCTAAAATTTAAAAGGGACCCTGCCTGATTTAGGGATCTTATAAAATTATTTAGGAATATAATATTTTTTATTAATATTTTTTACTGAAAATTATATTTAATATTATAATATTAATTAACTTTGGAGGAATCCGCTTTAACTCACAAATGGACCCTTCCTGATGTAGGAACTTATAAAATTCAAATTTTGAATTTTAAAATCGATTGACAAACAAAAGAACTAATTAAGTGGGACATTGGGTAATGGGTACGTATCAAATTTCAAGGGGGCGTTAAATAAATTGTCCAGACGTATCGCATTGAATCAGTACTCCATGGATATTTTGAATTTTGACACGCTCCTAAAAAGTTAATTTCCACTTTTCCTTTTAGTCTTGAGCGATAAATAAATATTTGAATTACATTTTTAGATAGATATTTAAAATAATTTTTAGATTAATATGTGTTTAATGTTTAGAAAATTTTATAACGGATGTCGAACACCGTTGAACACCACTGTCACTGAACACCGATGAGCACTATTAAATTGATTAATAAAAAATAAAAATTTAAAGGACTCAACATATAATTATTAATTATTTTAAAAAATAATTAAATTAAATTTATTTTCATATATATTAATTTTTTTAAATGAGGGTAAACTATACATTTACCTATTTTTGTACTAAAATTAATTTTTTTTAATAAAATAGTACCTAACGTTACACATTATTTTTATTTTGGTACCTTAACTATTAAAAATAAATGAAAACAAAGATGTTGCTTGAACAAATAACAATTTTAGTCCCTAAAACTTATACAACCTATCATTTTATTCGATTTGAACACCATTTTTAATTTTTGGTTGAAGTAAGCCTTAATTTTCTAAGCATTGACAAAAATCTACAATCACCAAAGAGCATCTTTTTGTTTTCAGCACATTATCGAAGAACTTGTAACCAAAACATTTCGACTTTGGAACAAAATGAAATAATGTAAAACCAAAAAAGAAAAGAAAAAACAATTATTAAAAAATTCAAAGATATCGCAAACCAAAATAAGTTTAACACATTAAAAAACAAAATTAAACAATAAATTTTGGTTGGATAAAAAATTTCAGAATGAAACAATGATCAAATATATTTCTATATCATCTGTTTAAAAAACTTTTAGGAAAAAAAGTTATTTTCGTTTAAAACTCTTAACGCAAAGAATATTTTTTAATTAAAAAACGAAGATTGATTTAATTTAATTTAAAATTTGAAAAAATCCAACATCATTGTGGTATCGCTATTATCGCTATTATTTTTTAATTTCGTTTAGTTGAATTTTACTTTTTTTATTGTTATTAAAGTCAATATTATTTTTGGACAAATTAAAAATAGATAAATTTTATAAAAAATCATATTGACAACAAAGAAGTTGTCCGATATCTAATATTTTATATTTTGAATAGAAGAAAAAGAGAGAATTTATATTTTTAATCTAAAAATTAAAAATAATATTTAAATTGGTAGCATTGTAGAATCAATTGATACATTGTATAAGTTTTAGGGTCTAAAATTGTTATTTGACCAAGCAATATTATGTTTCTTTTTAATTTTAATAATTAGGGTATCAAAATAAAAATAATATGTACTGTTAGGTATTATTCTATTAAAAAAATTTAGTTTGAGTACCAAAATAAAAATATAAAAATAACTGAGATACTAAGTATATAATTTATTCTTATTTAAAAAATAAATTTTAACATATATGAAAATAAATTTAATTTAATTAATTTTTTAAAAATAATTATTAATTGTATATTGAGTCCTTCAAATTTTTAATTTTTATTAACTAATTAACAATGTTCAGCAATAGTGGTGTTCAGCGATGTTCGTCGCACGTGGTAGACTCATCTTAATGTTTTTAATATAAGTAGGTGTTTATCTTGTTCGTTAATTTTTATTGTTATTGTTATTTAATATGTATCGGTTTCTAAAAATTTTGAAATTATATTTAAAAATAAATTAAAAATAACTCTAAAATTCATAAAATAATCTAAAATTTATAATCATTAACGCTCCAAAATCTAAATCATGATTTGTTCAGAATTTGATATTGATTACCACATCGTCGCTCATCATATCCTTTGTCAGTTCATCATTATCTTTTATCCCATTACATCATCACTAGAAATCGATCAATATCATACCAAACATCAAAATTACTAAATAATTTATTGAAATAATTAACGATGAACAATAATATAACAAACATTGAACAATATGTTGGTAGTTCGACGAGAAAAAAGTATTTCATTTCGTCACTGAAAGCATTTCATTGTGATTGAATTTTAATATCTTAAGAAAAACATTATAATTTTTTTTATTATAATCACTTTTTAAATTTAACAAAATTATAAATTTAAATCTTAATATCATAAATAAAATAAAACTGAGATAAAATTTTCTCATAATAAGTATTAGCTGTAACACATTTTATAAAAAGGTAATTGAGCAATGAAAAAATATTGAATTTGAATTTACTTCCAACCCATAGACATATCTACACATCATAAGTCATCTTGCATTATGGATGATACCATCTTTGAACGTGAACCGAATCAACTACATGTGAACATTATTAAAAGCTTACGAAGATTCGTGAAATCTCACGAGTCTTGATTATTAAATTGAATTGTTTAGGATAAAAATAAATAAATTCGATTCTTCTTTATATTTTTAGTACTAAAAAATAGCTTGTTTGATACGTAATTAAGATGATTTGTTATTCTACATGAATCATATTTTAAAGAAATTTTAATTTAGGGAAAAAATCTTAAATATCTTGTTACTTGAGATTCTTGTCTTAAATAATTAAATTAAATAATTTAGATATAAATTTTTAGATAAATGGTTAATTTTACACTTTTATTTTAAAGAGAGTAAAAAACAAATACTACACCATACAATATGAAAAAATGTTATTATTTAATTTTATATAAAAATATCTCAAAAATTAAATTAAAACTATCAATAGTCACGGAAATATGAAAAAATGTTAATATTTAATGTATTCAATTTCATAAAGTATCGTGTTCATTATTTAATTTTACACAATCACGTGAATTTAAATAAATTTTTTAAAAATTTTATTTCATTTTAGTTTTAAAATAAAAGTTTTTAATGATTTTTCGGGTCTTTTCGTGTTCTTATATGATCTTAAACCCACAGATTAAAAAATAATAATAGGTTAACTAAAAACTTTAATCATATTTTTTAATAATCATTAAAATATAAAAAATTATAACAAAACACTTCCTAAACATAAAAATAACATTTAAGGATTATGTCTACCATTAACTTGTATATATATATAAAATAAAAACATAGATCCCAAGTGTGTCAAGGAAAACAAAATCTTTTCGTAAACACGTCTTCCATTTTTCTTAAAAACACATCAACTAACACCAAAAATTCATTGTTTTTATCTAATTAGGTATTTATGTAGTGATAGACAAAAGATAATATTATATTATAAAAATTTAAACTCATATAAAATAAAAAGATATCAATATTTTTAACTAATAAATCTCAAAATATTATCTAAATATTTAAAAATCACTTAAATGACTCAATATTTTATTTTGTAATTTTAGAGTTGACCCTTCAAAATTCTTACGAAATCAGAATATCTAATTTATTATTATATTATTTAAAACTCTTAAGATTATTAATTTAATTTTTTTATACAACATATTTTACACTTATAATATATATATTTAAAATAGTTGGTTTGGGATAAGATATTTTTCTTCTGATAAAGATTGGTCCCCTAAAACGAAATTTTTAACACTAATGATTTGTCGTAAGAGCATAATAAGAGCAATTAATTTAGCTAGAAAAGAAACAATCTTCCGTGCCCAATCTCACCATTCCAGCTTGATTATAACCGTTGATCATCTTTAATTTTATTTGACTTCAACTTTGACCGAATAAGGAATGAGAATCAAGGGTGGGGCTCACGAAAAGTATTATTTAGAGGATAGGAAAGGCGTATACAAACTTAAGAGTTGAGGGAGGAATAGGATAAGGAAGTTTATTTTTTGCTCACAAAGAAAGTCGAGCCCAACCAAACAAAATTGCGACAAAAGGACAGAGGAAATCCGCTTTTGAATTCCGCCGGTCTGGTCATTTCCAAGAACAGAACAGGCGCGGAGCCTCAAAATTGGCCGTTAGTTCCCTACGGTTTCGCCCTGGATAATTACCCTGCGGCTGTTTTTCTATTTGCTTTTTGCTTCTTTAGGTTTTTGTTGTTGTTGATGGGTCAAGTTGTGTCGACGGTGAAACTCACCATCCGTCGGGATTGTAACCGTAGCCAACTGTCTAAATCGAAATCAACGGCCCCGATCTCTCCGATGCAATCTGAGGAAGTTGAAGAGCCTGAACGACGTAGCATAGATGGATTATCTGATTTCATCTCAGTTCTACCTGACGAGTGTTTGGCTTGCGTTTTCCAGTTTCTTAGTCCCGATGACAGGAAACGCTGCTCTCTTGTTTGCCGGCGGTGGTTGACGATTGAAGGACAGAGCCGTCACCGACTTTCCCTAAACGCTCAGTCAGATCTGCAACATCTAATTCCTTCCATCTTCTCTCGCTTCGATGCTGTCACGAAACTGGCCCTGAAATGTGACCGTAGATCTGTTAGCATCGGCGATGAAGCGCTTGTTCTAATCTCGGAGCGCTGCCGGAACTTGACTCGCCTTAAGCTCCGAGCTTGCCGTGACTTGACAGATGCTGGGATGTCGGCGTTCGCTAAAAACTGCAGGGGCCTTAAGAAGCTCTCGTGTGGATCTTGCACTTTCGGAGCTAAAGGCATGAATGCGGTGCTTGACCACTGTCCGGCTCTCGAGGAACTCTCCGTGAAACGACTTCGTGGCATCATCGACGGAACCGCAGCTGAGCCGATAGGGCCAGGGGTGGCAGCAGCAGCATTGAAAACAATTTGCTTAAAAGATCTTTATAATGGACAATGCTTTGGTCCGCTTATTATTGGTGCTAAGAATCTGAAATCCTTAAAACTTTTTAGATGTTCTGGTGATTGGGATAACCTTTTCCCTCTTATAGTTGATTGGGTCACTGGTATCGTAGAGATCCATATGGAGCGGATTCAAATAAGCGACATCGGTCTGGAGGCTATATCCAACTGTTCAAACCTGGAAATTCTTCACCTCGTTAAGACTCCAGAGTGTACGAATGCCGGAGTTGTAGCTGTTGCTGAGAAATGCAAATTGTTAAGGAAGCTTCACATTGATGGATGGAAGGCCAATCGAATTGGTGACCAAGGTTTAATTGCTGTTGCGAACTCATGCCTTAATTTACAAGAATTAGTTCTTATTGGTGTTAATCCGACAAACATAAGTTTGGGAATGTTAGCTTCAAATTGTCAGAACTTGGAACGGTTAGCATTATGCGGTAGTGATACTGTGGGCGACGCAGAGATTTCATGTATTGCTGCGAAATGCATAGCTTTAAAGAAGCTTTGCATTAAGAGTTGCCCTGTTTCCGACCATGGAATGGAAGCTCTTGCTAGTGGTTGCCCGAATTTGATTAAAGTGAAGGTGAAGAAATGCAGAGGAGTAACACCCGAGGGGGTGGAATTGTTACGAGCTAGTAGAGGATCACTTGCAATTAATTTGGATACAGGGGAACAGGTAGATGCATGTTCCACTGATGTTGGGGCACAAGATAATGGAGTTGAGTTTCCTTCCATTGTACCCAGTCAAATCGGTGCTTCTACTATTGCTTCAAGCAGCACAGGTAGATCGACATCGTATAAGTTTCTAGGGCTTTTGAGTGGGAGAAGCATAGTAGCTTGCACTCTGAGAAGGTTCGCAAACAGTAACAGCGGCAGTTCTCACAGTTGATTTGTATTGGAAGAGGCCAAGGTGCGAGAAAAATCATTTTGTTCCTTGAAATCTTTACATTATTGCCATTCTAGTATCCTATTCAATGTTTCAGAATTTAATCCAACGCTGTGCGCTGTTGATTGCTTCAAGAGTTGAATCTTCATCTTCAAAAGTGATATTTTTTCTTTTCTTTTCCTATATTTCTTGTGAAAACAGCATCCTGATAATTTAGTTATATCATTGTATTTGTTTAGCTTCTTGATGCATATTCCAATCAGATACAAGTTGCGTGTGACGACACTACTTTCCTGTGAAATGCATTTATGTATTTATATTGTCAAAATCAGAGATGTCAAATACTCGATATAAATGAAAATAGCTGCCAACTAACAGGAAAAAGAATCAGCATGATTCATACCAACTCATAAAGAAAAGCAGATAAAAGAATACTTGGTCATTAACAACACTAAAGAATCAGCTAAAATGTTAGATGGTATAAAAGTAGAAAGTCACAGAGGATGGACATGAAATAAGAAAGTAAGCCGAAGGAACAACGGGGCTCGTTATTGCTAGGTGGAAACGGACCTGGATTCAGTAATATATACTTGGGCTTAGTTTGGGGTTGTGGTAGAAAATCATGGTTTGGTGAAAAAAAGCTGCAGACACTAGAAAAGGAAAAGAAAAAGAAAAATATAACATAGAAACAAGCAGGATACATCAGTGACCTGATCCATGTTGAGATGCCAAGGGGTTGTGAAAAGTAGTAATAATCCCAACTAAGATTATTGATTTACGAGATGAAAAACCAGATCAAACATTTTCAGGTGACAAAATTATTTCTAAACATACCAAAAAATGAACATGCTTGCTGTGTGCAAAGATATGGAGGTTGCTATCATATTTCAGAAGTAGAGGGTTTACGAGTAAAAGAATATATTTATATACTCTGGGCCGAAGAGTTGCCAAATGACCCGAGAGGGGTTTCTTTTTCTTGCTTGGGTTAAGCAAAAACTGGAAAGCCCAAAACTTTGCTTTCGCTTCTCCTCGGTCTGTTTCTTGTTCAGGGGTAGGATATCAACCATTGACTGCGTATGGTCGAGGAGGAAAACAAAAATGGAACTTATATATTTTTTTCCTGATTCTTTTCTAACATTCTACCGTCGCAATTACTAGTTATCTGACTAATAGCAACTAAGGGTGAGTATTCGATCGAGTCGAGTCGAGTCAAAAAATTTCGAGTTATTCGAGTTTACGAGTCATATCTTACGACTTAAACTTTATTTAAAATTTTTTCGGTTCAAGTTGAGTTCAAGAAATTCGAGTCGAGTTTTCGAGTTCCTATAAATATTTATTTGTAATTATTTATCATGTTATACTATGATTAGATTTCAATTTAAACGACTTTCTCTAATCATATAATGTATGTATATATATATTTTTATATGTAGCGATATTTCTTTATATTTTTATATATAAATGTATATATATCATAAAAAATTAATAGATTCGTCTCAAACTTAAAAATTAATTATTTAATTATTAAAAATTTTGAGTTATTCGAATTTCTATTTTACAACACAAACTTTATTTGAAAATTTTTTGAGTCAAGTCGAGTCTATAAAATTTCAAGTCAAGTATTTTCGCCTCGAGTCGAGTCTAATTTTACTAACCCTAATAGTAACGTGTCTTAATATTGCAAGATTTTGTTGGATTTGGTCATTCTATTTGTATCCATGGCCAGACGAGCCAGGATGGTGGATTTTGAGGTTCAAAGGAATTAAGCTTCATCTCAACCAGACAACACTACCCTATTTTCTACAGAGGTTTTCATTGGATTTGACATCTCGCCGCCTCTGTCTCATAATTTATGAACCACCTATAAATTTTAGACACACTAGTATAATTCTTCCCTCCTTATTCCTGTGAAAGCAAGCTCCCGAATCAACATCGTTCTAAAGTACCTCATTTAATACTCTGATCTTCCCTTGGAGATATTTTTAGAATAGTTGTTGTGGCTGTTACAATTGCATCCTCGTATGTAGTTGCAAAAATTGGAGTGGAAGTGGCTTTCATCTACGAACAAAACAGGTAGGTTAAACCATTTAATGTTTGTCTTTAAGATGTTCTTGAATATTTAGTACCGTTTTTCAATGGAATTTCTCCATAAGAGGAGAGCAACTTCTCTGATGGGTCATTTATTTCAATGTTTAAGGGGGAAAAGCTGATGTATGTTGAAGAAAATCAAGGATTATACCCCGGCTTGAGTAGTTGAAGTTCGTTCTTGATGAATTCAAATACTCTGTGAAGTAAATACCACAAATTTGCAAAATTGAAACTTCCCCAGCACTTAATACTACGTGTTTTTCTTTTTCGCTTTTGAAGATACCCAAAGATGCTGTTTAGATACAAAGTACAAACACAGTTTTGTCTGGTGTTGCTTAGGTTTATTTTCATTACTAGTATTATTTTGGCTCCATTGGATCATGTGCAGAGGTGGACCTAGGTTGGAAACTTGCTGATTTTTAGTATCATTTAAAGGAACCCGAGTCCTGATCCATCTACTTTGTAAAGTCGATGCAATGGATGGACTGCATCCTTCAAGCTTTAGTTCTTAGCTGGAATCACTACCATTTTTGTACTGCAGGAAAGGTTGTTTTTGTTATAATTACTTAAGCTCGGCATCTTCTAAAACCCTGGTGCAACATTAAACTTGTTAAAGCTTTAATTTTGGTTTTCATTAGTGATGTTAAGCCAGAAAAAGTTTCCAGTGAAGTATGTGGCAGTGTTATTACAGTAGGATGTGTAGCTGAATAGGAACATGGGGAAAGAGGTTAAGAAACGATACAAAATTTTCTGGTGGACTCATGTTTCTGATGAGATTTAGGACTATGGTTTGCACCAATCAGAGGTGTTTGGTTGTTAGACTGTTCAATCCAAAAAGATGAGGAAAGGCAAGGAAACGGGTGATAATTGTAGGAGCGGAGAGGTCAGGGCCATGCCCTAAAAGGTTCCTTTAGAAAGAGTTGGGAATTGGGATGTTCCTTTGCCATTATTACGGCCATTATTATGCCCCCACCTTGCATGCCATTATTACCACCACCGTCCCCCATCGTTCTACTTGATCCAATATCTTCTGCAATTATTAGCCGAATACTGAAAGAAAGCGATTAATTTCAGTCGGATTAGCCTTACTTTGAATTGCTCCTCTCTCGTCTTTCAACGTTAGGATCACTGCAGCTATATGTAAATTACGTTGTGTTTTCTTTTTGAAGGGGAGTGCAGGTATGTAAATGGAGTCCAGTTAAACAAGTTGATGCAAAAGGTGAGAGGGACATGTTCATCTTATTCATGAAGCATGATGCTGCACTCTCGGTAATTAAAAGGATTGCTAGAGGACCACATTTATCTTTTCTTACAGAAAGTTCCTATAAATAAGATCTCATCCAGATTTCTTCTGCCTTTTCTTCACTTCAAGACATTGATATTGAAAGCTTTATTACTGTTTTAGAATCCAACATTACATTTTTTTTGAATTGAAAGAGATATAAGAATATTACATTAATCAGAGGCTATCAGAATGGAAAAGTTGAAGCAGTTCCATCGGTTTTTTAGCCAGTTCAACTGGTCTCGAGTCGTCAGATTTTGATGGTTCAGTTGCGGCCCAATGTAGAAACACTTCAATAGGGTCATCTGAACTGTTGCACCGGCGGCCCTATCTGGTTTCAAACATGATTAGTTCCAGGATTGCATTTGCATCCCCCTTTTAGTGATTTCTTTCTCAGCTTGATCAAAGCTTCCTGATATACATGAAGGGGGTTCTGCAATTCAAAGCATTGCAACCTGCAATTCTATCAGTATGGTCTCTGCAGATGCCATTTTTGATAACCTTGAAGAAAAAGCTGGAAACCTTTCTTGCTCCTAGAACCAGTGAGATACTGTAGTTATGACATATAAGAACCTGGATCCCATATCTCACAACATTGATACTTTTTATTCTACTTCATTCACAGAGGTGTTGGTCCATGCTCAAATTCATAGGCACTTAATAAATAAGCCCACAAACAAAGCTAATAAGTCATTAGCATAATTTGATTCATAAGACTCATCCATCAACCTTTCAGGACAAATGCAACTACAACAATAGAGAAACACATATATATTGATATTAAATATTGTCAGAACAAAAAGGGTAAAAAAAAAAAACGCGTAAAAGATGTTTTTAATGCTTGCTGCTACATCACTTTCTTAAACCATTAAACAGATTCAAGCCTAACTTCATGCTAAGCAAATTCAACTTCTATAATTAAATGAACTCTCATATTTTCCACATGAAGACCCCAATTATCATATTATCATGAATTGCAAACCACTTGAATTTGCATGGTGAGATAATAATCCCAGCAAAGCTCTCACATTATTCATATCCTAATCAAACAGAATTATTAAAACCAACTGTTAGAAGCTGTTTCACATTTGTCCGTTCTGCTCTCTTTAAGGAAAGACACAATTAAAGAAGCTTCCGTGGGGAACCTGTCTGCTCTAGAAATCCCACTCCTTAAGCTCTTACCCTTTAGTAGGGAGAGTGTATCAAACTCGCCAACAATTTGGTTTTGAAGGTGTTTAAACCTCTCCATTTTCTTACATTTCAAGAATTGAATCAAACCATAAATGAGCTGGTCCCTCCATAAAAGACAATTCCTTTGGAGCGTGTTGCTTACACCGACTTGTCCAGCGTATGGAAACGAGGCGATGCTTTTTTCTTGATCTTGCCTTTTTATATGTGCGACTTTAACTAGGACTCTTTCTCCAGTGGCAAGCTCTATTTCATCTCCCACTCTCTCTTGCTTCTTCTGTCAGTGACAATGGAAGCTGGACTTCCAATGCTTAACTGTCTCCTGCAGCACACGCTACGGAGCTTGTGTTCATATTCAGATTCTTCTTCTCATTCTTCAAAGTGGATTTATGCTGTGTTTTGGAGAATTCTGCCTCGTAATTATCCACCACCTAAGTAAGAGAACTTAAACGACAGCTTAATTACTAGAAAATGTAAAAGGTCATTGGTCTAAACTCTAACTTTCACTAAGTCAAATTGCTCTCTTGCAGGTGGGATTATGGAGGGAGTGCACTTGATCGTTCCAAAGGAAACCAAAGGAACTGGTAATTCAGTTGTTTTTTGTGATACGTTCATGTTTGGTTTATTTTGTTCCATTTTAAGCTCCTGAATGACTTTGAGTTATAGGATTCTTGTCTGGGAAGATGGGTTCTGTGATTTCCATGAATGTGAGCGTGCTGCAAGTGGTTATGTAAAGGGAAGGTTTGGAGCTGATATATTCTTCAAATTATCGCATGAAGTTTATAACTATGGAGAAGGGTGAGAACTGAGAATTCCTTTAACTATACTTGAATTCCTCCAGAAATTTGAAGGGCT
Organism: Abelmoschus esculentus; assembly: GCA_035048815.1. Lineage (NCBI taxonomy): Eukaryota > Viridiplantae > Streptophyta > Magnoliopsida > Malvales > Malvaceae > Abelmoschus > Abelmoschus esculentus. The sequence continues at coordinate 6,197,060 of JAUCBN010000008.1, read as the reverse complement.
GCATGATGAAGTTAGTGGCACCTTGATCACAGATTAGTAGGGAAAATTGCAGCAGATAACAGTCACAAATGGGTGTATAAAGAAACCCCAAATAATAATGATCCGAACTTCATCTCCTCCTGGAATTTGTCTATTGAGCCTGTAAGATAACATGTCTAGTTGTTTATTTCATCCTCAACAGAATTCACACAAGTAAATGTACTTTTCTCTTGTATGACTTGATCAGATTTGTTTATCCTTTAAGCAGCAACCAAGGGCATGGGAATCGCAGTTCAATTCAGGCATTCAGGTTGGCAATACACCAAGTAAACTATGTGAAAAGAGAATTTCAACTGTAATAACTGCTGGCAATAGCCCTAAAGCTCATTAAAGTTTCTGTTGATATACAGACAATTGCCATAATTTCTGTTAGAGAAGGGATCATTCAGCTAGGTTCATTGGACAAGGTCTCTCTCTTTTCCCTTCTTTTTTTTTTGAATATATAAATTTTGGCTTTAAGTCAGTCGATGAATAATGAGATTTTTCAGATGGTGGAAGATCTCAACCTAGTGATCAGCATACAGAGGAAATTCAGCTATCTCCAGAGTATACCTGGTGTCTTTACCATTCAAAGACCATACTTACCAATTCAACATCCATATGCCCTTAAACTGAATAACCAGATGCCTGAGAATCACGAAACATCGATCTATCATGACGAGAAATGCCAGTCAGGTGGAATGAAAAGATTGATCTACGAAAGACTGGAGGATTCTCCTATCAAGTCAATCAACTTAGGTTGGAACAGCCCTCAAAATGGTATTATTGGACCACCCTTTTGGTCAATTCCACCCCTTGTTCCTACTGTGTCTTGCAGTCTTGGAACTTTGTTATCCAAGCTGCCTTCTGTCATCCCATCTTATAATGCCATTGAACCTCCTGAAATAACTCTCGTCAACCACCCCCACACTACAAGCCAGAGAGGGAAGGCTGATAATGGAGGATCATTAGGTGAAATTCCCATAGCCAAGTCAAAAACAGAACCTTCAAGTCAATTGGAAGCTGCTGATGAGGAGAAGCCAAGACCTGTAAAGGCTAATTTAGTGCTACAAGATGATGCTGTAATACAACTGGGATTTGGACCTCTCAAAGACTGATGAGGAGGACATGGTTTGAACTCTGAAGCTTAAGTGATGAGGATAATCAAACTATATTATCAAAAGATATGGTTTATCTTCCTTTTGTTCATTCAGTTGTTTCTGCACCACTTTCTTATGCTCGTGTCTATAATATATTAGAATTATTTAATAAAATGTAGTAAGCTGGCTGATTATATTGATAAAAAGGAAGAAGATAGTGAGAAATGGAAAGCAAGGTGGGTGACTGCTGATATGAAAGAGCTTAAATAGAACAAAATTGTGCTTTTAGATTTAAAAATGCGAGCTTACAAATTAATATAATTGCCAAACGTTTAGCATTTGATTGTAGTGTGCGTTCTTTTTTTGTGCTTTCATTTTCAAGACAGATATTATATGGGTTATGCGAATCAGGGGCGGTTCAAAGATTTTGGGGTCCTGTGCAATTTGTTAAAATATGATCTTTAAAAGTAATTGTCCATGACTTTCACTAGTTATAGAATTGTATCCCTTAGAAGCAAATGTCCTTTCTAGGGGCCCCTGTGCGATCGTTTTTATTGCGTCTGTCCAAAACCTTACTATTTCTACTGAAACAATAGTAATAATAATAATCAATAAGATTCTATAATCAATTGTCGCATTTAAGAAATAATTATAACATTTTAACAATTATAACTAATCTTTCTTAATAGCGTTTTCAAAAATTTTCAATAAATTTCGTGATTAACATTATCTAATGAATGTAGTTTATCAAAATTTGGGGGCCCTCTTTTTTTCGGGGCCCTGTGCGGTCGCTCCTATTGCACTTGTCCAAAACCCCCACCGATGCCAATCGCCGAAGGCAACTGCTGCAGATAAGGGCAAGGGTGGGGTTCAACCACAATGGTCTAATCCTTGTCCCCTCCAGCAATGGTCCCCTAGAAATATCAAATTGAAGATGAAGAATGACGATAGATAATTGAGTTGGGGTTGGATTTGAGTTGTTTATGACATTTGGTGTCTGGTCCCGTTCTCCCACCCGACATAGTGTAATGGTCTTCAACTCCTTAGCTTTTTCCAATATCTTGGGTCATTACTTAAGAAAAATGAGATGTGGTTTATGTCGTCATGCATATCATTTGGCCAAAGGGGTCCCTTTTGTTAGCAGGCTAGATAGTAACATTGGTCTAAAACACCATTATTTTGAGTCGAGAAAATACTTTCAGAGATTGCCTCCTCTACTTGCATATTACTACATTTTTAGTTTTTGACCGCAACCCCCCAAATCTCCACCTCCATGTGTGTGATAAACTGGAAAGCTTTCGTACCCTTGAAAGAAATTACCTTCGTTTGATTGAAGGGCTGTAGTTTTGTTTTGTTTTTTTGAGGGGATAATGCTGATTTTATTCACTAGAAAAAGAACAAACAAACAACCACTGACACATACAAACACATATCAGGGCAGAACACACCAAGTCCATAAACACAAATAAGAGAGCAACAGGAAGCAGCATGCAGAACGAACAAGAAAAGGCAAAAGAAAATGAAGAAACCGGGAAACGAAGCTCATCTTGTGTCAGAATTGTATTGAATGGAGACAAGTTGATGTGTGAGGACTGTACCTATATTTTATTAATTCACTGTGCTCAAGGCTTCTGTTATGTTGGTTGACATTAGATTTTGTTCGTTTTTCGACCGGCTTGGGAAATTGAATGTTATGTTCACGTTCAGACCTTTTCTTAGTTTGCAGCAAACATGAACAATCAGCAACAATACTTGCTTCTTGAAGTTTTCCCTGAAGTGTGGAAAAATGCAAAAGTGAAGATCAGAATATTTCAGATGTGCTACTTGTGAAAAACAGTCTGGTTCCCAAATCCTAAGAAGTTAGATGTTCTTTGATCTGTTAACTTTCATTTGTTGTTTTATTTTGGCTGGTCTGCAGTGTACTAAATCCCAGGAGAATCTGGAACAACTGTTTTATGAAAGTTACCGTCTATGGCAGATTGAGTTCTTAATGTCAACTTTGAACAGGAGGAAGGAAAAAAAAGTTGAACCTAATATACTTATTGCGACATAGGCTACATTGATCATGCATAGTTATATTCAGTGCATGGTAGAGAAATAGTTGAATTCATATACTCCAAATGTTGTTATACCTTCAAGTTTGATTCTAAAATCATGTAAAATTGTTCAAATTTGCAGAAAGGAAAATATTCGACTGGTATATTGAACCAACCATAAGAACAAGATAGGATTGACAGATCAATACTTGAAAGTTATTGATAAATGATGACATGATATACATGGTACAATGGAAATTGACAATGTTCTGTCTGTTTCTCAAATGCAGCATGGATAAATTAGGAAGCAGTATACATAATTGGCTTCTGCGCAACTCATATGAACCATCCACCTGTTGGAATCAAAATGAAAGAAAGTGCTGCAGCGTGCTCCTCCCGGTAGATCATCTGCTACATAACTCCCAGGCTTCTAGTTAAGCACTGTTCTTTTGGCCCACTTTTCCATGTCCCCAGAAAGGCATAGCAGGAGTGCGCCTCAATGCTTTCACTGCCATTGGGTTGCCCTTGCTCTGCAAAACAAATTCAAGCGATCGACAAGAACATTGATAACTTTTAGACAAAAAGAAAAGGAGAATTGGAAGGATAGTTAACTTGTGAATGTGAGAAAACTGGAGCAAAACGCTGAATTAGAAGAATGATCACATGCTTATGCAAACAATAAAAATGCAGGGACACTACTAACTAGCATAATCAGGGAATATGACAATGCAGTTCATGAAAAATATATATAACAGAGCAAAAATCAGTTTTTAGTCATACCATCAAGCAGGTGCCTTCGTTTACGTTGCAGACAGGGTAGTCGTGTGGACAGCAACTGTAGTGGTCGTCGCAGCAAGTTGCAGCCTCAAGGGGGCAGCACCCCCAAGCAAAGCAATAGCCATAGAACTCAAAGGAACAGCAGCAAGTACTGCTCTCGGGACAGCTGTAATAATTATCACAGACAGTAGGAGGCTTTATTGGGGATGGAGGAGAGGGACCAGGATGGGGAGGATTTTGACCCTTTTTGATAGGATAAGAGGCTTCCATTGCAATTCCACATTTGCCCGTTGCTGTATTGCCCAGGTTTCTTTCCATTCTAATATAGCCTGATTCTCCCCATTGATCACCCCATGAATTCTTTACAATCCAGAAATCTTTACCATTCTCGGTGCCATATCCGACAGCGAGCACACCATGGTCCAGATCTGTCCCGCATGTTCCACTAAATACACCCTACATTGGGAAAACAGTAGAATACGTTATTCAAACTCCAGTTTTAAGAGACGTTATTGAACTCCAGTTATTTTGAAGGATGGCATTCTTACAGATTTGTAAAACTGGAAAGACATGCTTGCAGCTTCAATGGCAACGCTAACTGGTTGGTATGCAAGTGCATTTTTCAATGCCTTCTCATCATTTGCTGGTACATCTTCATAGGAATCAATCGTCACAACCTTGGCATTTTTCTGCAGGTGTATAAAACAAAAGATAAGATGAGTCTATAGTTTACAATTATATCCTTTCAGGATGAAACCCCATCTTTGATTCTTTGTTCCCTTTAGAATTTGAAACTAAATACCTACCAGCCGGAAGGAGTCACATCTGTCATCATGACCTTTGTAAGGGTAATCTTCTTCGGTGTCAATGCCGCCATTACTGATAATGAACTCAAAGGCATAATCCATTACCCCTCCGTTGCATCCTTCGTTGTAGGATGTATCACAATCCACCAACTCCTGCTCTGAGAGTGAGATGAGCTCACCTGTAACAATTTGGTTTATGCCTTCCACCGCTCCAACAGCTGAGAAGGCCCAGCAACCACCTACGTTCAGCATTGGATACTCAGTGGAATCATCTTAACAGAACATTAATCAAAGCAATTCTTAATCCTCTAATTACGAATATACAAGATTCAATTAATTCATTCAGTAATTTATGCACAAACTACAAACATCCAGCTGATATATCCCAACACATGTGCTCTCCAGGAACTCTAGTTTTCAGTTTTCACGGTGGAGTAGGCCAAGAACCTTATTATAGTGCAACCAAAAGCAGCTACATCAACTGACCATGTGGATCCAAAGAACCTTATAATAATATTTTATACATTCTTTTTTAAACGAGAAAGAGTGTCGGTAGTTGAATGGTGCAACTAACAAAACTGAAATAAACCAGAGTTCATGAAACTCGAAAGCATGTAAAGTTATCTGTTCTCTCACGGGTTTATAGTTTTGCACAAAATTATGATACACTCCCAGAACAGTTTCTTGTTCATAAACACAAATAATTTCCGGATGACACAAAACAAAGTTCAATATCAAAAGATAAAAACCAGTAGGGTATAACAAAATCTTACCACAGCTTCCCTGATCTTTGACGGGAGTGACTGCCCCCTTCTCCCTCCAATCAATGGATGCCGGCAATTCCTCACCCAGACGTGGCGAGTACCGATCACTCTTCTTGGATTCCTTTCTGCTGGGTTTCTTAGTTCCCAAGTACATGGCTCGGTACTCGTCATTGGTCAGATCAGCGAACCGGTTCAACCCAACCTTAAAACTGTGGCTCTCATCGGTGTTATGTTCATCGATGAATTTAAGATTATCCTTGAAAATCCCAAACCTCTTATCTTTCTCCCCAAGACCATTGTAGGCTTTCCCGTGCTTCACAAGCCATTCCTCGTACATGGCCAAAACCTCGTCATCTGTTCTCCAACTGGATTTGGATTTGTCGGGATGGCCTTCATCGTAGGATACGATGGACATGTCGAGAGCTGATGATAAAGTGAACATCATCAGCAAGAACACCGCCATAGTTGATCGCTGTAAACCCATATCTGAAAAAAGGAAATAAAACAGGGGGGGGGATAGGATTTTCGAATGTGTGGGGAGAAGAATGGGCAATGGTGGAGGATTTATATAGGCAAGAACTTGTTAAACCCAGAAATATTACCAGATGACAAGAAATCAAAATGGAAAATAAAATCTTCAACTGGATTTATTTGTTTACTGCGACTGACAAGGTAGAACAGAACATGAAAGGATGCATGTGGATGAGTTGTGAAGGTGATGGGTTGAAGAAAAAGACAGCATCCCAGGGAAGTTGGAGCTCTTGTCATAACTCTGACGCCTGTTTTGACTGCGGTAATAACATTTGGTTTTTACCCTACGCATGCATTGTAAACTATATGGCTTAGATGGGCCTTGTCTCAGAATAACCCAATGTGCAAAGTTGGACCGTTGAACTTGAGAGGGTATAAATGACTTTTGGTTTCTGCTTTTGTATGTGTCAATAAATATTTAATATTTTTGAAAAAAAATAATTGAAAATATCTTTACATTATTATGATGTCAGTGTCTCGTTTCATATAATTTTCTCGATTTTAACAATATTTTACGCATCACCATTAATAGATATTTTATTTCAAAACATAAAAGAACACTTCTACAATAAAAATGTTAAATTTCTTTATATGTTTATAAATTATTTTTATTTTAATCAAAAAGGTAATATAATTATTTTTTAATTAAAAATATTTGAAAAAATTTATATATTTTCTAAATTATATATTAAATATCTATTCCAAACTCATTATAGTTATCAGTTTAGTGTTGAAACTGTGTCTAGCAGCATCCGCTTTTATTTATTACATTACACCTACCGACAATGGCGATTAATTAGGATAGGGACAAATAAAAATAAAAACTTCATCTATGGCCAATGGCCTATGGGTGGGTATTATTTAATTTCACTTTCAGAAATTTAATATATGAATTTATTGACTGATATAAAATTATTAATGAAAATTAATATTATTGATATATTTTTAAGGATTATTTTTATTATCTAATTATTTTTAAGTACTACATATAAAATATTGCAAGTTCATTCTTTCACTTAAACCTAATTATTTTTAAGGATTATTTTTATTATCTATTTTTAAAATTTAATCGAGATATATTTTTAGGTAAAATCTAATTAAATGTTAGAGATTTTAATAATTTCAACGTGACAACTCGTTTAACATATTAATATATACATTGACTATCACATTACTATAATTCTTTTGATACACTCGATTTAAAAAATAATAATCCGACGAGGTGCAGGGGAATAATTTTTTAAGGCGTGATTAAATTATAAAAAGGCTAAGGTATGCTATTATCTTACTTTATTTATAGTTATAAGATTTTCAATGGAATTAAATTGAAATTTTACTTGAGAGCTTCAATTTTTAATGTACTTACACTTGAATTTCTCCATTTAGAGGGACCATGTCTCCGGCCAGCCCATCTCCCCTCTATTTCATCCCTACAATTTGAAGAGTGAGGACAAAATGTGATCTGACAAAACTAGACCCAAAGGATCCATGTTAGGGAATTGTCATTACGTCAACAAATAACACCATATCATCAAGATTATGATGGAATAGTATAAACTTTAAATGATGAAACTAAATTGAAAACCAACGAAATGATGAAACTAACCAAGCTTTCAAATGATTGTATATAGAGATATTTTTAGAAGAAAAATACTTCACTCCAAGCGTACTACTACAGGGTCAGGTATGAAGATACACCTACCCAGTACCCATGGAGGAGTCACACGCATAAATAAATAAGGTATCCGTTGACACATCAAAAATTTTAAGAAATTATATATTTTTATATAATTTATATATAAAAAATTAAAAAAATATATAATTTATATCCTTTTATAAATAATATTTTTTTTTAAATATCGTTTAAAAAAATAACACCTTTTAAATAAATTTTTAATCCTGTCTTTGCCGGTACCCGATCCAAATGCGATGGGGTCGGTGGTCCAAATGGGATAAAGGAGTACATAATTTTTTGAATACTGGAGATGGAGATTTGGTTCAACACCCCCATGTGCTGACATGACATGTATGGGCAATTTCAGTCTGCAATCCCCTGTATCCATCCATACTCATCGATGAGCCATATTTTGTGAAGGTTTCTTAATGGACCATTTTGGTTGTCTTCTTATGTGGGTAAAATGGTATTGGGCTCTTACAAATACATCCATACATTTACATCTGCACAACCTTTGCTGATGTATGGGCCAACCCAAACACCATTCAAAGACATCATGTTTGACGAACAAACTTTGCAGATTTGTTGGAGTGTTTAGGGGACAATGTCCTAAAAATCCTCCCTCTCAGTGATTTATAGTATCAAAATTGTATTTTCTTTTATTTTAATAAAATTTAATATTACTTCAAGATTTTAAACAAAATTATTATTTTATATAAATATATTTTTTTTTATCAAAGGTCATTGACATTCAAGGGAACAAGATAATACAAATAAAGTTTTGTTACGATAAAAATGGTTTAAAGAAAGAATACGAACCCAATGAGACTTGTGGGATGAGAGTTGAACGTTGCTTCCGGTTTCCGGTAAAAGGGGATGTGGACGTTCCAAGTAGCCCCTCCCCCAATGACTTTTTTCTTTCTTTATGTTAAAACAAGGTATCGGTAGTCAACTATACCTCACTGTCTCCAACCCAAGATTTCACCCAGTTTTTAATCCAACGGCTAAGCACAACCTTTTGACCTTATGCACCCTTACCTTCTTTGCTCTTCTTTTTAGCCCGTTGCAGGTGGAACCCACTCATAAAGCAGATGGGTCAATGTGCTGACAAATTGCAGGACACGTGGGATAATCTGTTTGGATGTAGAGTTTGACGGGCAGTCTGTAACAGAAGACAGATCAGTGACCCAAGCAATGCCTTGCCTTGAGAGGGAATCAGTTTGACTTAAATCCGTTCGTTTCTCCTTCTTTTCATAATCATCTTTCACGTTCTTTGTTTGCTTTTAGAGTTCTCTTCTCTTTCTTCGTTATTTCAATTCAGTTTCCCTCTTCTTCTGTCTCAAGTATTTTATGTTCTATGTATCTATAAAACGGAGTCTGCTTCGAGTTTATCGAAATTGTGTGGAGTAGTGGGGGGACTTCCCGTTTGGTGTTTCTTATTGGATCAACGGAGATGACTGTGGAATTGATGATGGGATACGGTGGGGATGGTAAAATGGAGGAAACCGCCTTGAAAGAGGCCGCAACTGCTGGGATTCAAGGGGTTGAAGAATTGATAAGATTGATGTCGAAAACTCAACAGCTTTACAATCAAGATGTTTCTTCTAAAACATCTCCTTCTTCAGGTTTAGAGCCGGCTATGAAATTCAAAGCTGTTACAGATAAGACTGTTGATTCCTTCAAGAAGGTTATATCTTTATTGGATCCACCCAGGATCGGCCATGCTCGATTTAGACGCGCTCCTCTTATTCCTCTCGAACAAGAGAGGAAAAAACAACAACAGGATGCACCACAACCTCGTCAGAAGATTCAAGAGTTGGCGAATTCTTCTTCTCTTCAAGTAGCCAAGGATCAGGTGTCTGCTTTTAAGCCTTTTTGTTCAACCCCAAGCCGTAGATTGCTTCATTTGCCTTACAACCACCACCAGAGTAAAAGCAATTCTGGTTTGGTGCCAAAGAGAGGTCTTCTGGAGGCAAATGAAGCACCCGGCACCATCACTTTCTCATCTTCGCCTCCTTTGTCTGCCAGGAATTCTTTCATGTCTTCACTGACAGGGGAGACTGATAGCATCCATCCATCCTTATCATCTGGCTTCCAATTCACTAGTCCTTCCCTTGTCCATTCTTCTGGTAAACCTCCTTTATCTTCATCTCTGAAAAGGAAGTGCAATTCCATGGACGATGCTGCTCTCAAGTGTGGATCATCCTCTGGTCGTTGCCACTGCTCCAAGAAAAGGTTGTTTTTTCCATCTTAGTTATACAATATACACACAAGTTGTTCGTATAAATTAATTTGATTTGTTTAATCGATTCAGCTTTTCAGGCATTAACACGCTAGTTGAATTTTTATATGTAGAAAATCAAGAGTGAAGAGAGTGATTAGAGTTCCAGCGATTAGCAACAAGATGGCCGATATTCCTCCTGATAACTATTCCTGGAGAAAGTATGGCCAGAAACCAATCAAGGGTTCTCCTCATCCAAGGTCTGTAAATTTTTTTGGTTTTGGTCAATCAAAGAGAAAATTTTTCTTTGCTTTTATTCTTTTACCGTTCCAAGTTTCCTTTTTTAATCGTGGGCTATTATATGTTACTGCATCTGTCTGCGTTTGACCAAAAGCCTCCAAACAATAATTCAAGTCTGAATTAAATGCTTTTTGTTTTCAACTGCAATTTCCATTTCTGGTTGGCCATTTAAATCTCATTTGACTTTTCGGAATTGAGCATTGAATTGCCTACTGAGTTAATTCGTTTAGTTAAGCCTGTGAGTCTACTTACCAGTTACCCCAGACCCGAGTTTCCCACTTACCCGTTTGTTTTGGCAATTTCAGGGGATATTATAAGTGTAGCAGTGTCAGAGGCTGCCCTGCAAGGAAACATGTAGAGCGAGCTCTAGACGACCCAATGATGCTGATTGTAACCTATGAAGGAGATCACAATCATAGCCAAAACATCTCGGACTCCCCAGCAGCTTTGGTCCTGGAGTCATCTTAGTCCTACCACCGTCCAACCGATGCCCTTCATATGTTATCTTAAACGATGAGGCTAGTTGTAGGGTTGTTCATAGTCAGCTGTTAAGGTTTTTTTAAAGGCTTATAGAGTAAAGGTTTGTGGATTTGGTGGGCTTGGGACTTGAATCATGCAAGTAGGACTAGCAGGGGGTGGGTTCTTTTCATCTTTTTACTTGTTGAACTTCTTATACCGAATTACCAACATTTCTGTTCATTTCAAATATACAATATGGTGGATCTTGCTGATGATGCTATCACTTTAATTTGCTTCAACTACCACTAAAAGCTCTGACTTCTGATACACTGGTTTTGAAATCTGAAGACAGAGTGTTTCAATACATTTTTTAACAATGCATGGTGTCTTGTATATGAAGGCTGACCCTTTGATGCCGAATTTAATAATGTTGAGTGGGGTTTGATGAAGAAAAAAGAAATGGTGCGGGTGGTTCTTTTGTCAGCCTGTGACTGTTCCTGACTTCCATTTCTGTGGTTTTTGTAGACAAGTTGCGATCATGGGATTTAGGATCATATTTGGTTGTGGTAACGAATCTATATTGTTGGGGATAATATATGCCTCCATTTTTTCAATCTGGAGAATAATAGTAAGTCAAATTGGCTGATCTGGAATGATCCCCACATCCACATTTTTTCAACACCTCCTGTCTATATTCTTTGCTTTTCCAAACAAAGAATGGGAAAAATCAGAATACCATCTCTTTTATTCTTGTTAATAACACACTAGGGTTAGACTTTGCTTACCAAAACTTTTTACTATTCAGATCAAAATTTTGTTGTTCTTCATTGCATATGAGATTTGAGTAAAATTTTCTTTTTCAAAAAAAAAGTATCCTTTGATTACATATACTGACTGTAAGGAGGGATCTATGTTTTAGTGTTTTCAACTAATCCTTTTAAATTTTTGTTGGAATCTAGTGAATACCAGAACTCTGATGTTGGATTTCTTCATTCAGTTCATATCTATATCAATTTAGTTTACTTACTATATTTAGATTACTTGACCAGGAGTACTTCTTTGCCATTGTTATCTTTTTTAAAAGAAAATTTCCAAAAACTTGGTCATTTTCACTTTTAATAACAGCTTCCTACTGCTTTTTCTTCTTTTGGTAGGATTGAATCATTGATTTTATCTGTTTTTAAGTCAACCTTCCTGTTTTCCCCTTTGTTTCCTACTCAAATTCTACACTCACCAGCAACAGAAGCTCCTGTGGAAATTGTGTTCATCTGTCACAGACTAAAAAGTCAAAATGATGAGTTGAAAAAGTAAAATTCTTGAGGCTTAGGTTTGCCATTATGAATTTATAATTAGACAGTTAAGGTGTCAAATATTTGGATGGTGAAGGGTTAATCTAAAAAAAAACAACTCAAAGCAGAGTTGTCCAAGTTTTGACATCGCATTTGCATTTCAGACCAATATGTCAGAAAATTCAACTTTGACAGACAAAGCAAAGCAGTCATCACAGATTGTTGGATTATGGTTTTGCAGACAACTTCCTAAATTTGGTCAATCAAGCTATTTTTTAATGAATAGTAAGTAAAGAAATATGAATCTCCAAGACAAAACATAACTTTGAAACCAAGAAAATACAAGGAGTAAAGTGTTGCAACGCCAAGCAAGGACCTTGATTTCTTTCCACTAAGCAATCACTTGTACGTAAACCATTTCTTAACCCTGAAGGTAGCAGCCTCGCATTTTCAAACCCAACTGTAATGTGTGAACAAAAGAAACGTTGTAGGTAAGCTACAATGTGAACATGAACCTCAAACCCTGTAGTTATTAAGTTGCAGCTAACCAAAAGAAAAGATAGTTGACTGAAAAAGGTATGAGATTCACAAAATCCCAACATCATCAAATTGTGTACTAAGCCAGATTGCTTTTAGTAACCGAACCGAAATTAATTTGATCCGAAATAATCCGAAAATTTTAGTTGTTAACAGTCCCAAGCATTTAACAGATTGCTTTTGATTCAAATCTCTTTTATATTACCCGGGCTAGCTTGATCATACTACAAAGTTTCATTGCCACTCTCCTCCGGAAACTGGTATTGGACGAACCATTTTTTCTAGCACCGGGAAGATTTTAATGGCGTTTTTAAGCGTCTCTATAGGGCTCAAAATCTATTATTTATAGGCCAAGGACCATATATTCCTTTCTTTCTATTGCTGCAATAAATCTTTTGACAAAATTTAAAACTTGAACTAAACTGGTCGCCTAGCTATCTAAACTTCATAGTTAAAACATTCATCTACCCCTTTGGATAAGCCTTATTGATCTTGCCGTGCAATTACCATCCAAGATTTGACGTTCTATTATTTTCTTCTTGGCAAATAAAAGCATTTATTATTGCAGGCGCAGCAGTAGTAATTAGTTGGATCATAAATAAGTGAGAATCTTCATCTCTGAGATCTGTTGAAAAATGACAAGCAAAGGCTTGTGATGTTGGGCCTTCTTATACGCTAAGTGTGGTCATTCAACAACTGCATATATTTGGGTCGCACGTACCATAAAAGGCCTTCACTCTTGACTTTCGAGTTTTCTTCCCACCTTAAGGTTCGTCCAATAATCATAGAGGATTTCTTGTGCGCTGACCGTAAAAATAAAATATTTTTATAGACACTTTAATTTTAGGATATAATAATTTAATTTATAATTGACATAAAAATAATTTTAACCTTTAAAGTTTATAATTTTTATTGTTTTGATTTTTTATTTTTTTTGGATAAATTTAGCCCTTAACCTATATCTTTCTAACAAATAGCTTATTTTTTTAACCATCATGATAACTGGATCGTTAAAAATTTAATGATGATGACACATCATATGCATATAATAATATATTTTAAATGATATGGCATTTAACCTATCAAATACATATATATATATATGAAATATAATTTTATTCTAATATAAAATATAAAATAATTAAAATTCAAATAAAATATTAAAAATTAAATAATTCTAAAATGAAAGGCTACTAAACATTCTCAATCCTAATTAATTAATTTTTTAAGATAAGATTTTGATTCTATCGTAGTTAGGGTTGAGAATATTTAATATCATTTTATTTTAGAATTAATTATTTTTTTTATATTTTATTTGAATTTTAATTGTTTTATATTTTATATTAGAATAAAATTATATTTCATATATATATATATATTTGATAGGTTAGATATCATGTCATTTAAAATATATTATCATATGCATATGACAAGTCATCATTGTTAGATTTTTAACGGTTCTGTTATCATAATAGTTAAAAAATAAGCTATTTGTCAAAATCCAAAAAAGAATAAGGAAAAAAAAACTATAAAAATTATAAACGTTAAGCGTTAAAATTATCTTTATGCCTTTATAATTTAAGGTTTAAAGTTTAGTATTTATTAGTTAGAATTTAGGGCTTAGAAGTTAAGGGTTAGATTGGTGATTTAGGTTTTAACCTATAAGTTTTATAATTTAACCTAAATTCAAAATATATACAAAAATTCATATACACTAGATCCTAAATAAAATCAGGTTATATATCGATTTCGAGTCAACAACAGTCGGTTATATATCGATTTTAAACCATCACATCTTTGAATTAAATCAGGTTTTAACTCAAACAAATTTCAATCAAATTTTTAAATCGTATCAATTTTCTACATCCTAATTCCGGCTACAATTAATTTCAAATATATAAACAATTTTTATAGAAAAATGGAAATACGATTCGTTAAAAAGGGTTTGAATGTATGGAGCACAGGTCCTTTCAATTCTTTTCCTTTTACGTTGAATTTACGCACGTTGAAAACTAACCCGTCAATCTCTATTGAGTAATGAACCGTTAAAAGTAAAATTATGTTAAATTTAGGCATGCTTTAGACTACGCAGCTACATTGGTTTTCTAGCTATTTATACTTCACAATTAAGTAGCCGTAACCAACTTAAGTGATAAAAATTAAATTGACGTTACAGGTCGATAAAAATACCAATCTAGTTGAGAAATAATTTAAATTTATAATTTTTAATATTATTATAATATTTAGGTCTAAACATACTTCAATAAAACTTGAATTAGTATTGTTTTTAATATTCTCTAATATTTTGTATTTTGTACTACATTGTCGGTCTATTTCTTTGTCGTATAGAATACACCACTAAGCTATCGAATATTTGAGGGAATCATATTGTTAGCAATAAATAACCAACCATAAATCTAGTTTTAATTCCCATAACCGATGTTTGAAAACGAAAACACACGACCAGAAATCTCTAATCCTGAAGAAATTATATCATGGTCATCCCACTACGTCATCCATAGAATCAACCAATAGAAACTATCCACCTCATTATTTTTTAATTTTTTAAGTAAAGATTCACTTGAGAAAAAATTATGACGTGAAAAATTTAATGAAGTAAACAGTTTTTTTGGTTGGTCCCATGAACAGGTGGTGGTATTGATCCATGATATAATTTTTCCAAATCCTGTGATTTGTGGGCAGTTTTTTGTCATTTTCTTGTTGGGTGCGTGCTTATTTTATCATAAAAAATGGGTGTGGCATTGAGTAAAACTTCTTGTTACTCTTTGACATTTCCTTCTGTATAGTTTGAACTGATAACTCCACCTTACCAAACCTTGAAAAGGGTTCAAAAATAGCACATCTGACATCCCTTTTCTCACTGTTAACATCTTAACTGTAAAAGGCAGAATTTTGGATGATTGAAACAGTTTCTTCAATTCTACTTCTAGATTGTTTTGTGTTTTAACGTCCGACCAATTGTTTTTTCTTTGGTTTTTATCTGTACGGATGCTTGTGTTGATATTGCACTCTTACATGTCTTGTCATAAGCCCAGAAGCTGGATACATATGTAACAAAACAACCATTCGTGGGTGATTGGACATTTGGTACATTATCCGTTGTAGAATTATACAATACGTTTACTCCCAATATATATACATATCAGTATCTTCCCCAAAAGTTTATCATATGCAAGACAAATACATGCCATAACCAAAAAGGTAGAGTTCCCCATCTTGCAGATTGAGGAAAATCTCTTACAACAAATGAATACCAGCAGCAGCCAAATGACACTTGTTTTATTCTTTGCCATAGCCAATTTAAACTCATTGTTTATTAACCAATTACAGAAATGTCAATCAAGCTAGCTAGCTGCAAGGGTGCAGATAGCATTTATTGTTCTTTATTATTTCCACCCTTCTCACAGCTTCCCTTTTTTCCTGTGTGCTTTCATTCTAATTTCTACCCCATGACATGCCCCCACCTCCTTTACATCACTAAAAAATATTCTCAAGCTTTTGCTTTTTTATATATCTAAACACCAAGCTTTCTGTCCCATTTCATTCTATTATTCTCACAAGCAAACTCGTTGGGTCTCTCCCCTTTATAAATAAGAATCATTAACCTAATTTGCTCTATATATCCTCCTGTTCCTGCTAATCACTTGGTTTTGCTAATCAGTGCAGTAGGTTTCTTTTATTTATATAGACAATATTTCAAGTACACTTTTAACATGATCTAAGGTTTCATAGAAAAGTTGGGATTCCTGAGGGCATAATTATTACAGTCAAGACACCAGTGTGAACCTGTAAGCCCGTTACCAAATCTAAATTTTGTGTTCCTTTTGTTTTTCTTGTCCACCCCATCATGATTCTGTCTTGGATACTAAAATATTAAACACCAAAACTAACGCTAAAGATCTTTGTGGTCTCTTAGTGCAGAACCCTTTGATGATAAAATGAAATGGGGCCAGAAACATGTGCAGGGTCGTAGGCCTTCATCATGCGCATGCCTTCAATTCTTGCAATTAGATTGTGGGGTATGGTCATATTCAGAGAGAGGCTCCATTGGTTAATATGTAGACAATAAAAAATGAAATGATGATTGGTTCTGGCTCTGCTAACAGTCGTAACAGTGCAGACAGGCTTTCCAGCCAGGTTGAGGGCCATGCAAAATTTTCTCTGATCTTTTCTACGCATCTCTCTGTGTGTGTTTTGTTTGTCCTCCTTTTTCTTCTTGGTCTGGAAAATGAGTTTGGGTTCAAATAAACATCTTTTACAATGAAGAATTAATAATACTGTTAATGGGCTTGGGTATCAGAATCCATAGAAACAGTTTTTATTAGAAAAATAGGAATGGAAAATAAAGAGTCGCGTTTAAGAAGGAAATTCCATTTATTCTACTTTCTGCTTAAAATGACCAAATGCAAACCATCTCTGCATTCAACAGACAAAGCTTGTTAGGCAAGACACAGATCTTCACGAACTCACCCACAAAAGAAACATTTTTTACTCTTTCGGAAACGATATGTCGGCTGGGATCGCACGTAGTCGTCTCGCAGCGGAAAGAAAATCCTGGCGCAAAAATCATCCCCACGTATGTACAGTCTTCTCACACTTATACTGCTATTATTTTTCATTATTTTTTATTTACTTTTCGTTGCTGATTTTGAAGGGGTTTGTGGCTAAGCCTGAGACAACGCCAGATGGGTCTGTTAATTTGATGGTTTGGCATTGCATCATCCCAGGCAAAAAAGGGGTCAGACTTTGCTTTGAAGTTTTTCGTTTGTTGGGTCTTGACGTTTTATGTTCTATATTTCCATGTCTGGGAATTTTTTTGTACTGGAATCTGAATCTCCATGGTTGTTTATTAGCTAATCACAATGTTCAGATATTTGATTTGAGTTGAAGTGGAAAATTGTGTACAAATAGTTTCTGCCTTGTTTCCTCTTAGTTGCAAACTGATTTTGCCCTTTTCTGTTCTTTGTTCTTATACTGACCACTCGGTTCATTTGATGTATATCTAGCATTGGAAGGCTAGCCAATGCTAGTTTCAGAGACTGAAGAATAACTTGGTGCTTTGACTTAGCTAAGAAAATATTTTTTCAAGAAGAATTTCCATATTTACCTTTAACCTTTTGTTAACTAGACTTACATAATAAGGCTTGTTAGTTTCCCACCCCTTTTTCACTTTAACAGTATGCAAATAAAATATCTAATCGAATTAACTTTGAGAGTTATTATAACTATTGTGAAGTGCTTTATTTGTTAAGAGTTTGTATTTACTTCAGTCATGTTTTTCTATCTGTGATGTTCTTTTTTAATTTTCAGACTGATTGGGAAGGTGGCTACTTTCCTCTTACTATTAGATTCAGCGAGGACTACCCTACCAAGCCACCTGAATGCAAGTTTCCAAGTGGTTTCCTACACCCTAATGTTTATTCTTCAGGAACTGTGTGTCTGTCTATCCTCAACGAGCTCCTTGTAAGTACTTTTAGACCAATCTTTCATGTTTATTCGTATTGTTTTGTGAAAGTAAATCCTGTTTTCCTCCAAGGGGTGGAGACCATCCATTACGGTAATGCAGATTCTAGTGGGCATTCAAGATTTGCTTGATCAACCCAATCCAAGCAGCGCTGCACAAACTGAGGGGTACCAACTTTTTGTAAAGGTAAATAGTGTTACCCTTTAATAATTTTTATCGATGCTATTTGCTTGGTATATAGTTAAATTTTCCTTGTGCTAATATGCGATCTTGTCTAATGCAGAACTCAGATGAATACCAGAAAAGAGTTCAACAGCAAGCCCTGCAATATCCGCAAACTCTCTAATCATATGCGGGGTCACCAGAAATGATGAAATTACTAGATATGTCTTTTAGCTATTTGACTTCATCTATGTTTATTCTCTTACAAGAATATGTGAAATTCTAGTCTGAGTAACTGAAGTCAGTTGTCAAGGATGCTTTAGTCACCTATGCATGATTCTCTCTACAAGCTATATGCCATGATGGAATCAGACAATTAAATGTTCTATCTTTTGTTTCCCCAATGTTCAAAATGTATGCATTCCGTGTTTGACATTATATCCATGTTTCTATCTCTTTGCAAGTAAACTAGTAAAGTACAACTTGACTTGACTTGGAATTTCTACTAAGTGTTAGCAACGGCCTCAATTTCTGGAAGTTCAAATCTTTGGGAGCGTACTTACTGGAGAGTGGAGGGGTTTTATCTAAAATATCAAGTCTAACTTGACTTGGAGACACCCTGAGTTACACCCAAAAAAGAATACTATTGAGTATTGAACATGCTTGGCCCAAATCCCCCTCTGGAAATAATTATATAGGCCTATAAACTCTCAACTCTAGATCCTGTAGATATTTGGAACGTGTGAAATCGAAAGGTTTGTGTGGAACATTTGACGTGAAAAGTAGATTCCTCTTGATGCGAGTTCATAGCCCCTGATCGGCAGAGGTCCTTTTCATGCTCCGTTGCATCCTATCCTTTCAACCATCCAATTGATGATGGTAAGTTCAGGTCCGATGACTCACTGAAGTTCCTCCAATCATAGGTTATGCAGGACAAGGACGGGGGCTTGTTCCCATAAACTGACAAGAGCTTGATAGTTACTTTGTCGAAGCAAGAAAATTAGGTCTGGAGGGTGATAAGTTCTGATAAGAATTAGAGCCTCTGAGTAGAGTTGTATGGGGTTAAGATTGGTTGACACAACTGAAGAGCTGCAAAACATTTTAGGTGATGCTCCAACACGGTACTAGTACCTCTGGTTCAGGGTTAGGGTTGAAATTTGACAGTTAATTTAGCATGTGTTCCATTTGAGGTTTGGTGGATGGATATCATGTCGTTTTAAGCTTCAAACAGGAAATAGATGTTCAGGAGGACTGGTTTTTACATATCCCAACCTAAATGAGTCCCTCAACAAATATATACCCCAAATTTCTGATATGATTGATCTTCAATCCTTGATTTGACAGGTATGTTATTGGCATCAATAGGGTTTACTGTTCCATAATGGATTTGCTTTGAAGAAGTAGCATGCTTAATAATTAGTCCGGTCCTCAATCATTGTCCATAATATCATAGCCGAGTGGGACATTGTCCATGTCATGGAGTTACCTGAAACTCTAGGATGAGACCTCAGATTTCCACTGATGAAAATCATTTCTCTAGAAGCATAAAGTAATTCTTGGGGCAGGCAAGACTTCATAATAATCTCTGCTCAGGTTGCAACGTTGTCAATGTCATGGAGTTCCTGTTGCATTGCAGTTGGAAAATTAGGTATTTAAATACTTTGCCGTCTGCCGACTAAACATATAAAAAGTATTCCATTTTAGGGTGTAAAACTTGGGTAACTTGAGGCACGTGATAAGAATATTTTATTTAAAAAATGAAAGCTTTGTTTACATATTTTATTATTATTTCCAGATTCTACAGTCCTGGGTTTGGTAAAATATAATTCAACGGGGAAAGTGAGTATTTAGAAGGTAAGTGGAAGAAGCTAACGATGCCCTTGCATTGCCTTGCCCAACACTTTTCTTTATTGTAGGGATTGGAGCCAAAATAGCTTATGATTCCACTCTGTTTATATAAATATAGTATTTTTGTCACGTAATAATTCAAATGGAGGTTAGAAAGCTATAAATTAAAAGGTTATATTTTAATATACAAATAGTGTAAAAAACTATATAACTTTTTTATAAAATTTAAAAATTTAAATCTCAAATCTTAGCTTCTAAAATTTAAATCTTAAAGTCTAAATTTTATACACTATACATTAAATAACCTATAAATCTTAACCTAAACTTCATCTTAAACCCTAAAATTCAGAAGTTTATGTAAACTTTAATTTAAATAAATTTATATAGTAAAATATTTTTTACGTTAAATTTAGATGGTTACAGTATCATTAATTTTATAAGGTTTTATTTGAATAATCAACTAGAGCTCGTTTGATGGTCAATACCGAAACCTAAAGAACCAATCAAGAAGTTCCACATCATTGATTAAACACTCAGAAAATATGGAAATTATTGACAGTAAACCAACTTTAAGAAACAAATGTTTTTTAGAAAAGTTCCAATCAGATGATTAAAATTGAGATTTGACACCGGAAGGACTAGGGTTTGAAGCATAGTAATTCAACCAATTCGGCAGTTCCACTATAAAAAGCAGCCCAAATCGAACCGTCGACGATCTTTATTGCGTGGACGGAAAGTCACACCCCATCCCTCCCCTCTTCTTTCTCAACTTGGATCCCACTTGACTTGCCAAACTAACCCTAATTATATACTAACAACAAAGCAAAATAAAATATCCACACAGTTCAAAACAAAACAACTCTCCTTTCTGAAGTTAAGTATATATACATATATATTTCATTGGAAAATAATAACTTAATTAGTTGAGCTCTACTTGAATTAAGACAGTTATACATATAGCATAAGTTGGCGAAATATCACATGCACTTCTCAAACGACGAAATTGACATGTTTAATTAGTTTTTCTCTCTCGAATGAACAACTTGTAAGTAGTTCGAAGTAATTTATAAGAGATGCCGACTTGTTATGAATGATTGTTTAACAAGAATTGACAGCATGATTGAAGTTTAAAAGGATAAACATAGAAATGAACATGGAAGTTCGCGTGCTGGTGCTGGTGCTGGTGCTGGGAGTATAACCACGTCGGCTGGTCACATGCCTACGATGACAAGCCGACAACCGCGAAAAAGAGAGGAAAATCAAACCATACATAAGTTTTGAAGGCTTTGTAGACGGACGAAAAAGGAATATTGGAGCTGATGGATTATGTCGGCCCAATTTGGATGTATGTAAAGGAAGATCCATCAACGTGGCAGTCGTGACCAGACGACAGACTCGCTGCCAAGTGGGAAACTAATG
Organism: Abelmoschus esculentus; assembly: GCA_035048815.1. NCBI lineage: Eukaryota > Viridiplantae > Streptophyta > Magnoliopsida > Malvales > Malvaceae > Abelmoschus > Abelmoschus esculentus. The sequence continues at coordinate 6,175,633 of JAUCBN010000008.1, read as the reverse complement.
CTTTCGTCTATGCTCACTTGTATATATATTCAGCATGCATCCTTTTCTGCTTATATATATTCAATATAGAATAGCTTTTGAAGCCAAGGGTGGGTATTCTTTGATTAATCCTAGCTAGAATCTGTTCCTTTCTTCTTGTTATGGCTTACAAGTTATAGTCTCTAGAAACAAGTGGGAAAAATAATTCTATAAAAAGGGTTTAGTTTTAGGATTTTTTTAATCTTGTGCTATGGAGTTAGGTGATTGTTGTTTAACTTCGAGTTCAACAAAGGGAGAGAAGCGAAAGCTGCACAGGCAACAGCAGAAGGAGAAGCCATTCAGAGGGATAAGGATGAGGAAGTGGGGGAAGTGGGTTGCTGAGATCAGAGAACCCAACAAGAGGTCTAGGATTTGGCTCGGTTCTTACACCACCCCTATAGCCGCCGCTCGTGCTTACGACACCGCCGTTTTCTACTTGCGTGGCCCTTCCGCTAGGCTCAACTTCCCTGACCTCGTTTCACAAGAAGACGACCTTAGGGATATCTCCGCTGCCTCCATACGCAAGAAAGCAACCGAGGTGGGGGCTAAAGTCGACGCCTTGGAGACTTCGCTTCATCACGCTTCTGCTTCATCATCGGAGTCATCGAACGCTTCTCGAGTTTTCCGGAAACCTGATTTGAACAAGTACCCCGACAGTTCTGATGAGGATTGAAACAAGATAATAGTTAAAACAACCACAAAGCCTACAACTGTTTATAGTCCACTTCTTTTTCCCTTTCCTTTCACTTTTGTCTTTTGATTCTCTCATGAAATAGCAAGTGCCCGAGGAATAGAATCAACAAAAAAATGGATTGATTCTCTGTTTGATAAAGTTTTAATTATAAATGTTTTACTTTGGGAATACAAGTTTAGTTTATGGCATGCAGCTTCCAACATGGATGGTAATGAAACAGAGATATATCGTTGAACTGATCTTGATCAGCTGTGCTTGTTGTTTAGGTTAAATATTACAATCTCCTTGTATTTACATCCATATGTTTCCATGGTACTTGAGATTGTTAAGGAGATAGATACAGAAAAGAAAAAAACAAGGGCGATGGCCTACCAGCTTGTGTCTCCATGTAATTTTTTTATCTGCTAAAACCAAACAAAGTAGATAAGAAGATAAGGTTGAGATACAGTCATACAGAGACATGAGAAACCCAAGTACAGTTAGTTACTTATGATCTTGCTGGTGGACACCAAAAACAACACAGCCAAATTAGAGAGTGGTGGGCAGGGGAGGGAGGGTGTCACCGTCGTCGATGGTGGTGGCTTTTACGAAAGGGTTGGTTTGTTGGAAGTTGATTGGTGAAGAAAGCAGGGCGGTGAGTGGGGTTTTATCTTATTTTTGTTTGTTTGTTTGTTAACTGCGTAGTAAATGAGGCATTAATGTGACCTGGATTTTGATTTGTATTAATTGAGACCAAACATGAAACATGCTGAACTGTTGGGTTGGACTAGTTTGTGATGGACGGTTGATTTTCTAGATGTTCTGTTGCGAAGAGAATCTGCTACTCTTGTTTGTTTCAACTGCCATCCAAAAAACAGAGTAGCCAACCAGACCCAAAACAGCTTCAAATCATTTCGGAAATGAAAGATATTATTATTAAAACAAGACTCGAAGTTTTATATTTTTGGTCTAGTACTGTAAAAGTAAACTTGTTACACAGATATGATAGGTTTTAAAATAATATTATATTTTGTTTAAATTCGTTGTAAGACTATAACGAGTTAAAAAAAATTAAAATTTATATTTAAATCTTAAGAAAAGTGATTGAGTTAATTCTAATCGAACAAAAATCTTCTGACTCTTTTTTATGCCTCATTTCATGTCTCTTTTAATTTTTTTTAAAAGAATTTAATTTTAAACCTTAAACTCTTATTTTTTTATATCTTAAATCTTAAATCCTACACCCTAAAAAATACATTTACCCTTAATTCCCTAAACCCTAATCAAAATCTCTGACCTCTAAACCTAAACCTTATAATTTGAAATAAGGCATAAGTGGAGGCATAAAGAGTTGCATCCATTGTAATCCGAATTAGCTGTACCTTTAAGACGAGATTTAAGTAAGTTAACAAGTGTCGTGATATTTTAACATAAGGTAAGTTTGTATCATTCATAAAAAGCTAATAAAATTCTAAAATACATAGAAAGGTTTGTATAATTTATATAATTGACGTTTAGATGGATAATTTGGAGTTTTATTCGATTTATGTTAATGAATTATTTATATATATGTTATTATATTAAGAAAATAAATTTTAACTCATTACCTTAATGAACTAAAAGATAATTAAGGATGATACGTACCGAAAATATTTTACAGAACTAAAACATAAAACAAGATAGAGTACAACGTAATATATATTTAGAACATTAGACGAATGACCATCGAATAAATATAAAACTACAATATTTTTAACAGTGAAAAATTAATCGAATTTAGACTCGGCCTCAAAGGCATCTGAAATTTAATTAAGTTCTTCGATCCATTGTTGTTTCTCTCATCAACATCCGACAAAAATAAAGGTTGTTCAGTAATCGTTGTGATTATAGACGGATCTGCTTCTCTGAATGCAGAAGAATTGCCTTCAGCCGAATCATCTATGACCAAATGGTCCTAGTTTCCTATTTTTGTCATTAAGCCGAATTGTCTATCCCTCCCGGATTTGACATTTTGTAAATAAAAACGTTAAACACCGTCCATTACTTGCCTACTAGCAGTGACAAAGGTGAATATGTTTAAGCTTCCATTTCCAACGGAAAACAAGTGGGAAATCTCCTGTATATACTGATCTCTAGCATGTTGCTCTTGAAAATGGGAAGATGTTCAACTTAAACTAAAAGACAGGCAGTACAGGACATGAAGGTACCAAAACCAGGTTGTCGTCCTCGTACGAAACCAACTTCGAATGCCATCTTCCACCCACCGAAGTTCTCATTCTCAGGAAGTGGAGACATGCCCCCATTTTCTAAAATCATTCACCAAATTGAACCAAAAGCAGTTAGTGCATCCCCACCAATCAAAGTGCACATTATATGCCAGTATGTCACACATGTATCATGTAATGCAATATAGAAAATCCTTTGTCACGCATATGGTGGGTTTTGCTTCAAAGTTCAACCATGTCTTGGCATCAGAAAAAGTTTATCAGTAAGTAAAATGTTCCATAGAAAGGGGTTAAAAGAATAACATGTTGGACAATGACATTGCACAAATTAACTGCTAAATTCAATAGTTTTACATACCAAGACAACTCTTCGACTAGTCATGATAGATATCAAGGGACAAAGACATTTTCTTTCACCATAAAAGCAAGAGTTTCTTCAAAATGAAATGCAGCCGCAACTGGTTAATCATGATGTGAAATACATGTGATAGCATCAAGACGGCAACCATATGATGATGAATATATACCACACAGCAATTGGAACCAAACAGAAGTGTCGGGTTTCACAAGGTTTCAGTCCAATAAAAAAACCATATCATTTCTAGTAAGACACTGTAACAGGTAAAGTTTGCAGCAAGAATAAACCATCAAGGATAAGAACTGTGTTATTACAAATTTAAGACCTGTCTTCTCTTTCAGAGATATGGACAGATGTTTAATGGCATTCTTACAAATATATGTAAGAAGACGAAAAATAACAGGTCTGTTCATTCTTAACTAGGAAAACGAAGCCAGCATCTTCGAACTCTTTCCAGTTTCCACCCACTCAACCTTTCCTCCTTTTCCACAGATACAACATAGTTAAGGGTAGAGAGATATGTAACATGTTCCATCTTGGTTACAACGACTTACACAATTAAAAGTATTAAAAGACACATGTTTTGTTTTCCTGTTAAGAAATGGAAAATCATGCCCAACATGGAGGCAAAATAAAATCATATGAACAAACTATATAAATGGTAGGCATTCTATAAAATCATCATTCTAATATGAAACCAGCATCTTCCATTTCAAATAATGGTATAAAACCAAACACCAATTTCACACATTGAAATGCTCTTAGGTACAAAAATAAGAATCTGAAAGAGGAAAAGGACATGATAACATGGTTCCACTAAGTTCACCCTGAACATAGACTACGTCCAATCCACCAAACCTACTGTCAAAAGGAGGAGTTGTAATTAAGGGACACCCTATCAAGCTGAAACCTTGTGTATGAGAAGCCGACAAATTAAGAAAATAAATTATCTTCAGTAGCTTTCCAACATTGTCGTGACCAAGAGAAAGACTGTTTATAAAGTCCAAAAGCAAGTCCCAATCAAGATCTACCATGGCCATACCAAGACCAAATGCTGGGCACATACATTCTATACAGGTAATTTTCCCCTCAAAACCTCATCCATCCAACCAAGGGGTGTGCTTGTGGACCACCGACCACTATCATACTAAACTATATCATTTATTACCAGTGATTTTCGATCCCAATCCTCTTCCCCGTTTACACCTAAAACTTCAATAAATCATCGCACTAAGAACTAATCAACAGCAGAAGAAAACGGATCCACATACAAATATTAGATAGACACATAAACGAGTCCTTTAGCAAAGCTGACAATTTTGCTACTAGAATTATGGATTTTTCAGCTACCTTTGGATTGGTTGTTACGGTGCTTGATTGCTGCTACACCTTTTTTATGATAATAAAGTTTCAATCATTAAAAAACTAAACATAATTTAACCCCACCCCCACCAGTCACCAGCTACCAAACAAATTTATTTTCAGAGAGTAGAAAAAAGTTTTAAATTTTAGCAGGATGTCAACATCAGAAGGATAACCACAAAGCAAAAACTCACCAGCGATTGAAAATATCCACCATCTTCCTCCATATACAAGCAATGTTCAAGTACGAAATTACTTGATGTTCGAAGTGAACTAGTAATTAGTCTATGGTCAAGTATGTATTGTGAGGATCATCGGTATAGCCCAATAAAGATGGATCCATTTGAGATGATCTGAACCCAAATAAACATAAACAGACCTTAAACTTCAAGAACCAATTTCGTGGGGCTTGACAAAGCCCATATATGACCCTTTTTTGCTTGCAAACTTGTAACCTTCTACCAGTAGATTTTTTTTTTCAAAATTAGGGGTCTGCAAACATGTATACCTTTTCAAATAGGTTTCTCTTAAAGGAAATCATTATTGACATTAACTTGCTGACTGCAGGTGATAGGATCATATTAACTGTAAAAAGTCACAGTCAGGAACTTGTGAGATTCCTTTAACCACTAATCTGGCCTTGAGCCAGTTGATTGTGTCATCAGAGTTTTCTTTCACCTTGAAAAACCACTTACACCCAATTGGTTTACGACCATGAGGTAAAGAAATAAACTCCCAAGTGTCATTGTCAATCAGAGTCTTGTACTCGGCCATAACAGCTGCATTACTGGCTGGATCTTACATGACATCCTGAACACTGAGAAACTTGGGCACACTGCATCTGGTTGAAATGCACCAACTTTACTACGAGTCACCAAGTTGTATTTGTTGGCTACAGTAGTAACTGGTTGGTTATGATTCATATCATGTTTGCTTCTTGTCATGTCCTCTGTTACTTTATCATCTATATGTTGGCCATTGATATTGATGGCTTAAAAACCGAAAGCAATGGGTCGAACCAACCACACGACTGTGAACTACGGCTTTCTCTCACCGACGATGATGCGAGCAGAACTTTAGACACCGGGAGAGAAAATTCATAATCAAATGACCACTAGATGGTCAGAGAAAATTGGATGCTAAAAAGAACCTTAACAATCAATATACAAGTTTTTATTACTTTTGTGAACATTTTTATATAATCTTATTTTAATATGATTTACGTTAAAATTTCCTAAAAAATTGGGGTTTATTGGTATTTAAAGATTACTCCGAATATTTGATTTTGGAACAAGGGAGCAACAGTTCCCAATGTAGAGATTTTCGTACCACAGCTCTAAAAAAATACTCCCTCCGTCCCACATTTTTTGTCCATTGTTGACTTTTCACGTAATTTTAGGAAAAAAATTTATGTAAAAAATATGATGTAAAAGAATTAAAAGGACAATTTTACCCTTAAAAGGTTAAATTTTGTTTTGCTTGAAAACAAAAGAAAGGATAAAAAAAGGAAATGTACCTTGTAAAAGTTGTTGATTTTTTCAATGAGACATTTTAAGTGGGACAATTTTAAAACATAAAAGGGACACCATATATGGACAGAGGGAGTAGATTATTTTTTTATGTTCAAACATTCTCTACTTTGAAACATTCTTCGCTCTATTTTCATCATCTTCGTATCTAAAGAAATTATATCATCAACTTTTTTCATCATGTTATTCGTGATCTCAACCAACTAGATTCATCCATTTTATACTTTGTAAGGTAAATGATCATCTTTTACTTATTTGTAATGTATAAATGGATAATTATCAAGTAATTACCTAAAGATAGAAAATGTTTATATATCTATCATATTAAACAGAAGGGTTCCATTTTTCTAGTTTGGGGATGGGAGGAATCTTTACCCTAAAAAAATAATAAAGAAAAAGTAAAATTGAAGGAGAGAAGACGTAAAAAAAAGCCACAGAAAAACAAACCTTGTCAAAAAATTTCATTTAGTAAAATTTTATATTTTTTTATAAATTATAAATTTATTTTCTTAATATAAAATTATGCGCTGGTCTTGCATTCACCTCACCCTCCTATCCTATATCCTTCTCTTTTCTGTTGTTCTGTTCCCTTTATTCACCTATTTCAACGCTTTTATTTTCCTCTTTGTTTCTTTCCGAATATTAGAATATGAACGAAATCATAAGTCAAACTCACCTCATCATTTGGTCTTTGCTCTTCCCCACTCGTCTTTTTTTTATTTTATATTTGAGGGGGTGTTTCAGGTTCCTCTCAATCTTCTATATAGTTCACCATTCTCTCCATCAGTCACTCCACCATGGGAAACATGAAGATGAAGGTGCATCAGTTGGCACGTGGATTCTGGGAGCACGAACCATCTCTCTCCCTTGGCTATAAACGCTTACGCCCTCTCGCTTACAATCACCACCAGGCCTCCTCCCCTGATACCGTCTCCTGTCTCCACCTCAAGAGTTTCATTAGACCAGAAAGTGGCATTAGAAAGCTTGACCCCTCCGACCAGAAGCGATATTATCCTCAGGTATTCCTATCTTGTCTTACTTCAATTTCGTCAACTTGGCTACATTGCGTAGTTTGGTTTCCGTCTTACTGCCTTATTTGTCCTAACTAATCTATAACCAAACAACATTGTCAGTGACCTACATCTGAGTAGGTAAAAATACAGACTACTACTACTACTACATGTACAATTATGAATATGTTACGATGAAGCCAGAAGGGATGTTTTTTCTTTTAAGATGGGACGTTATTTGTGAGTTTAAGTTGTTAATGGAAAATTCGTCGAGTAAAGAAGATTGGGATTTGGAGTGAAATTTTAAGATGATCCGGAAACTTTATCATGTAGGTGGAAACACACCCTGGAGGTACGCGGTGGAATCCAACACAAGAACAGATAGGGATTCTGGAGATGCTGTATAGAGGCGGGATACGAACTCCAAATGCACAACAAATAGAACAAATCACGGCGCAGCTAGGAAAGTATGGAACGATCGAAGGCAAAAACGTCTTCTACTGGTTCCAAAACCACAAAGCACGCGAGAGACAAAAGATGAAGCGCAGCAGCCTTGGCCTTACCCATTGTGCGAGGAACTCAGCTCCCATAACTACCATAACTTTGGATACTAGGGTACGTCCCTTGGTTTAAATTATAGTACTACTATCAGCAGTCATCAGATTTTGTTTCCCTTGTAGTTGTAAACATAAAGTTTACAAAAAAATCATGCATTTTCTTACAGATGGAAATAATGGAAAGATCAGAAGAGGATAGTCCATATAAGAGGAAGTGCAACAGCTGTCCATTTGAGTACATGGGAGAAGAAAGCAGATCGCCATGTAAAGAGGAGGAAAACAGAACCCTGGAGCAATTCCCATTGCACCCTGAAGGCCAGATGAAAGGGGATTGAAAGTAGAAAAAAGAAATAGAAGCTCAATTACCCAAAAGACAAAAACCTGCTAGAAAACCAAAAAGTCTGTTCCCACTATGATTTGCTTTGAATATGATGATGAAATGTGGTAGCTTTTTCTTTTTTCTTCCTGGAAAGAAGAAACACAAAATTGTCTCGCCTTAACTCTACTGCTTATTTCTTCCTGACTTAAAACCAAAGCAGATTTATGTCAGTCTTTTTTCAATCTTTCTTCCGGCAGTTGAATTGTTTTTTGTTTCCTTTCTTGCGTGTGATCACTTTGACTACTGGGGTAGAAACCCGTTGAGATGAAGCTTTTAGGTTAAAAGCAGTCCTCGACACTGAAGTCCACGTACCTGCTTTGTATCATTCACCCCCAAGCTTTCCTACACCTTCCCCTAGAATCTTGTGTTTTTGTACTATAAAAAATGAGAACAACAAAAGTATATCAATGGTGGGTGTCCTTGAAACTATAAATTAAGCTGCATGATCTATTTTATTTATGATTCCTTTGCTATTTGAAGGCTTCTGTAAAGTTGCTGCTATATATCTCTATCTGCTTTGCCACTGGTGAGTTAACTGATGTGTATTTCACTCTTTATATAAGCATTTAAAAGCAAAAGTTCTTAGTCTTTGGTGGGGCAGCTGACCGCTGACATAAAAGTACCCCAAAGAGCATGTTTTCAAATGGAAACTGGAGGGTTTTCTTTCTCTCGGTAACCGGAAAAAATCGAGGAATATACCTCTTAAAACAATGACCACCGTATTTTGAGAAGCAAATTATTAAATCTAATCTCAATTATCACGTCATTTTATAACGTGAAATAGAATAATATACTATAATGAAAAGTATTTAGAAAGTCAAAATTATTTATTCTTAATTGTATTTTATTTTAATTAATTATAATAATCATAAAAACATTTAATTTAAAATATATTTTTAATTATTAAATATTAATCGTTTAATTGTTATATTTCATTGTAATTGCTCAAATTAATCTATACAAGAAGCCTTGTTAAATGGTGGCGTGAGATCGACTGTAGGCCCGTTTCTTGTGTCAGTCCACATCTCACACTCCACCCGCTTTGTATTTTTGTCTGTTCCTGCTGATTTAGGCAAACCTATTATTGCGGCTTTCAATCAAGTAATAAAACAACCTTTTTAGTTAAGACATCTATCATTGCATATGTTTTTATTAAGAGAAAGACGATAAATTATAAAATATATTTTTTTAATTTTAGAATTAAGGGATAAAATGACAACTATTGCAGTACAATTAATCTTATTATTATTTTACAGTTAAAAAGAAAAAAATAGGGACATAATTTAAAGGTTAAACAACGTGAATTGCAGCTAAAACACTTTTTTAAGATCCAAAGCCGTAAGCTTAAAGTGTGAAATAATAGGGAAAAAAAACATTAACATTAACGAAAAGCGTTGATTACTGACACGACACGTGTCATATAACTGCCCAATTATAACGCGGGGGGATGATTTTGCCACCATACTAATGCCGTTGATCTTATAGCATCGCAGGATCCAACGGTAGAGATTAGCTTACCAAAACAAAGTAGGGTTTCTTCAAAACCTTCATACCTATAAACGCGACACAGTTGCTTCTTTACCGGTGCGGCGCAGTTCGTTCTGCCCTCCCCTTTTTGTCACTTTAAGAAAAAAACTCAAAAACAGAGAGAGAATCTCAAGCTCGTATTTTCTTCTTCGTCGGCATCACCATCTCTATCGTTCCGTTCAACTCCGGATCTCTGACGTTTTTATCCCCGTTTTACGCCCATCTCTCATCTTTCATCAAAAACACAAGAAAAATATTGTATTTAGTTTTAGATTATGTTTTGATTTTTCCTCATTAATATTTTATTGAATTACAAGAGGAGAGGGAAACTAGAGAGCGATCCAAGAGAGTTAGGGTTACGTTTTATATGGCACAGATTCAGGTCCAGTATCAGGCGCCGGTTTCCGGACCAAACGGCGTTACTCCCGTAACCGGTGGACCGCAGTTTATGCTGACTTCGCTCTATGTTGGAGATCTTGATGTTACCGTTACCGATGAGCAGCTCTTCCAAACGTTTAGCCAGGTAGCTCAGGTCGCTTCAGTAAGAGTCTGTCGGGACTTGGCTACTGGCCGCTCTCTCGGCTATGGCTATGTCAACTATAACAATCCTCATGATGGTTAGACTTGCACTTTACTTTAAAAAAATATTCTTTGTTCAGCAATTTAATAATTTAAAGCTGTTTGTTGGTTAGCTTGACTCTGAATTCTTTTGGAATGTGAACGTAGATTACTGATAATCGGTAAATTTTTTTTGTGGCGATTTGTAATACTTTGAGATATTATGTAAATGTAGATTACATTGGACCTTTTTACCAAATTTGCATCCTATTATATTCCCAACAGTGGATTGAATTTCTAAGTTAGAAATTAACTTGAAAGATGTTGCTGTTGACGTTGAATAAGCCTTCTATTAATGTTGCTTTTTTGTTATTCTTTTGTGCAGCGGCTAGGGCATTGGATCTACTGAATTTCACTCCACTGAATAACAAGCCTATTCGCATCATGTATTCTCAGCGAGACCCTAGTCTTCGTAAGAGTGGTACTGCAAACATATTTATCAAGGTATTAAGCACTTTTTAGTGTTTCTGAATTTGTTTTCCTCCTTTCGTTCTCTCTGGGCAATTTCCCCCCTCTGAATTCTGAAATCGCTAATATAGCATTTTGATTGTTTGTTATTCAGCCTTTTGGTATCTTCTTCTTACCTGTTTAAGTCTGCCCACTCACTCTTAGTATTCATGCAAATTTATATGCAAAATAACCTCTCTTAGACTTCCATATTTCTATATGTTGCAATCATTCACATGCAAGTATGTTTTCTCCCTTTGATATAGTTGGCTACCAATCTTTACCCCATCCTTTTATATTTGTTTTGTTTGCAGAACTTGGACAAGTCTATTGACCACAAAGCATTACATGATACGTTTTCTTCATTTGGAAACATTCTTTCTTGCAAGATAGCTACTGATGGTCTGGGCCAGTCTAAAGGCTATGGTTTTGTACAATTTGACAATGAAGAATCAGCTCAAAATGCAATTGAAAAATTAAATGGCATGTTAATTAATGACAAGCAGGTATATGTTGGACAGTTCCTTCGTAAGCAGGAAAGAGACAATGCATTGGATAAGACCAAATTCAATAATGTTTATGTGAAAAATATTTCTGAGTCTACAACAGATGAAGACTTGAAAACCATTTTTGGTGAGTATGGTGAAATTACTAGTGCTGTTATTATGAGGGATGCAGATGGGAAGTCAAAGGGGTTTGGATTTGTCAACTTTGAAAATGCTGACAATGCTGCTAAAGCTGTTGAAGCTCTTAATGGAAAGAAGTTTGACGAAAAAGAGATGTATGTTGGAAAAGCCCTGAAAAAGTCTGAAAGAGAGAATGAGCGAAAAGCTCGTTATGAGCAGACTTTAAAGGAAGCTGCTGATAAGTTCCAGGGTTTGAATTTATACATTAAAAACTTAGATGATAGTATTGGTGATGAAGAGCTGAAGTCACTATTTTCAGAGTTTGGTACCATTACTTCATGCAAGGTTTGCAAAATGGTTCATGGCTGGTTAACTGTTGATTCTAGCTACTGAATCTTGTTCTCTTGATACTAATGTTATTGCCTTCACCCCTTGAAAACTTTGCAGGTTATGCGTGATCCTAGTGGGATTAGTAAGGGCTCTGGATTTGTGGCCTTTTCTTCTCCTGAAGAAGCATCTAGTGCTGTAAGACCAAATTTGTTTTTTTTTCTTTAGTTTCTCATCTAAATATGAGGTCATAATCTAATTAGTACATTTGTTATGCATATACAGCTTACTGAGATGAATGGTAAAATGGTTGCTAGCAAACCACTCTATGTTGCACTTGCGCAGAGGAAAGAAGAGAGAAGAGCAAGGCTACAGGTAACACCATTGGCCATCTAATTCTTTTCTATCTTGACTATTGTTTTGTATGATTTTCTATGACATAGTCTTTTTTGTACTAATGAAATTCTTGGGTTAAATGTTGTTAATCATTTGGGATTTAAGTGTGTTTATGTTGTGTTACTCCATCCCTTCTTTTTTTCTTCGAGTATCCTTTCCGATTACATCTCTGATGCCTATTTCGACATTGTTATTTATCCTTCCATTGGCTCTTCAAATCTTTTGAAAATTTGAATCTAAATTCCACAATGTCTGATTGAATCATTGTGTATTTCAATTAGTTATATCTCATTTATCTATTTCATTTTTTTCAGGCTCAGTTTTTTCAAATGAGGCCACTTGCTATGTCCTCTGTTACTCCTCGTATTCCAATGTATCCTTCTGGTGCTCCGGGTCTTGGCCAACAGTTTTTATATGGGCAAGGACCTCCAGCTATCATTCCTCCACAAGTAATATCTATCTTTACTCTGGATTATATTTAATTTTACATGCTTGGCATTTTTTTTTCTCTTTGTAAGTTGGCATACTTGTCTCTTTGGATGTCTGAAATATGAATATGCTTTTTCTCTTGTCAACTATTCTAGGCTGGTTTTGGTTATCAGCAACAACTGGTTCCTGGAATGAGGCCTGGTGGCCCCACTGTACCAAATTTCTTTGTTCCTATGGTGCAGCAGGGTCAGCAGGGCCAGCGACCAGGGGGACGGCGAGGAGCAGGTCCGGTGCAACAGTCTCAGCAACCAGTGCCACTGATGCAACAGCAGGTAAGCTGTATGCATATGTGTAGTAACCTGCTTTTTATGCTCGTGCTTTGTCTGAAATCATTGTACCAATTCAACCCTCTTGTTTCAGATACTGCCCAGGGGACGTGTCTATCGTTACCCCCCAGGTCGTATGATGCCTGAAGTTCCAATATCAAATGTTCCTGGAGGCATGCTCTCTGCTCCGTATGAAATGGGTGGGATGCGATTGCGTGATGCTGGTGTTGGGCAGCCCATGCCAGTGCCAGTGTTGGCTTCATCTCTTGCAAATGCAACACCTGAACAACAAAGGACTGTAAGTCCAATTATTGATTTGGTTTATTTGGCTTCCTGATCTTTATATTTTCATTGCAACTGATGACCAGATGCTCGGAGAAAGCTTATACCCCCTTGTTGAAAGGCTGGAGCGTGATTCAGCAGCCAAGGTTACAGGCATGCTTCTGGAAATGGACCAAACAGAGGTTTTGCATCTCCTGGAATCACCAGAAGCTTTGAAGGCTAAGGTAGCAGAGGCCATGGAGGTATTGAGGAGTGTTGCTGAGCAGCAACAATCCAACAATCCAGCCGACCGATTGGCTTCACTATCGCTGAATGATAACCTTGTTTCTTGAGTCTAAGCTGACCGGAAAATTCTTTGTTGAGAATTTGCTGGACCCTATATCAACAGTGGGCTATATTATTAGTTTATTAGGGTTGAAGTTTTGAACCTTTATATTATTCCCTTTTGGATAGTGTTTTTCTTAATATTTGGTTTAACATGTTTTGTTTTTACTTGTCTTGTTGAGAAACATGGTTTGTTTAATTTCATTGACCCATTTCTATCATTTTTTATTCTGGTTCTCAATACCATCTTTTGCATGCTTTTAAATACTTAAGAGTTCAGGTTTGAGTAATAATTTTCTGTTGAAGTCGCTGCTTTTAAACACGTATGGTTGTTAAAGAGTATGAAGTTAATTTTGTTCTTCACCCCATTGGCGACATAGATTATTGATCATCTTTAAATTTTTATGCCCTTTTTGTTTTTCATTTCAAATTTTGGTTGGTGGTTCAATTGAAAGTTCATGTTCTAAATTATTTAAAGAACCCTCAATTATATAGGTTTGAAATGTCAAAGAATCAATAATCTCGTAGTCTGGTTTTGTAATTTCCTTACACAAATTGGGGTAGAGGAAGATTGTCAGAGAAATGATGATTTTGACACCAACCTTCAACATGAAAAAAGAAATGCCGACACCAAACGCAGCTCTGAAAGCAACTTCATATTTTTACATAGCCTACCCAACAAGCTACAGCCCATACCCTCGTTTGAGCTGTTAACCATCATTATGTTTAGCTGTTGATATACTGGTGCTTCATTGATGTATAAACTTTGAACATGACAAGGGAGAGGGTGAAAAGAATCCATTGCCGAAAGCAAACTCTGCCTCTGTGCGTAGTAATGAAAGGGAGAGTTATGACCGTAATCTTGAAAGGTGACAGATCTGCCGGTTTTTCTAACACGCAATGGCCTCGGGAATTGTGGTTTTGGCTAAGTCCTTTTAAGTAATGATATTTTCAACACAAGATGACGTTTTCGGCTAGATAAGACAGTAAAGGCTGAAACTTGTCTTTTTCACAGTTTCTTTGTTCTTTTATTTGTTCTTATGGTTCTTTATTACGTTAATAACACCCGACGTCCCTGGAATGTGCCACAATATCACTCTCATCCCTCAAAGCATTAAGAGAGATATACTAAAAAGTATTTTTTTTATTGTTCGTTTCACAATAATAATATTATTAAGCATACTTTTTTTTAACATTTTTTACAATTTTACTTAATTAATTTCAAATCAATTTATGTTCTATTTATTTGAAAAGAATAAATTATCATATAATTGCTTTATTTATTTTATCTTGTTCTTTTATAAATATAATACATAATTTAATTACGAATAATGAATCTCGTTCTTGTCATAGCCTATAAGATCTTTAGAATTTAATAATATAAATTATCACAAGCACCAAGAATAAAGTACACATTTAAAGTCAATAAAATTTTAATTAATTAATATTTAAATTCTAATACAGTTTTGCACGTAAAATTATTTCATTTAGAGATTTGAGGGTTTTTTTATCAAGAGATTTGAAGTTTATAAGAATTTGATCATTTATAAAAATTAAATTATATGCAAGAGAGAGAATCTCATAAATGTGAGAATTGTAAAATGTTTGATGCTATCAAAATTAGGTGGTAAATTTGAAATAAAAATATAAAACAAGGGGCCTAAAAAGAAAATAATAAAAATACTGGGCCATCCGTTTTAATTAGGGCGGGAGATTAATCAAAATTCGATTATATTTATACAATGCAACTTTGAGAATAAAGGCTAAAGCTTCATACTCTGTTCTTTCAGTAATCATCGTCTTCAGAATTTTCATAGGATTAGTTTCATTTTGAAAAAAACGAACCCCGGAAAGATCCAAACAAGATCAGCACAGAAAAAGATAAAACAAATAAAAGGAAGAAGAAAAAGGGAAAGGAAGAACCAAGTGGATCAGAAACGCTTCCTCTTTTTATGCTTGCGTTTCGATTAGTTTTAGTTTCTTCTCCGATTCATTTTCATGGCGGATCTGTACGGTGGCGAGCCATATTCGAACCCGGAACCCGAAGAAATTGACACTATCCTTAACCAACTCCTTCACAATCCTTCATCTTCGTGCATGCAATTCAAGGGAAAGAGCATTCATTCTCTTCCGTCTCAAGTACCAGGAGTTTCGGCACTGGCATCTAACTCCGGCGTTGGGATGGAGATTCCTGTTGTGGATCGGTACCGGTTTGGCGGATTTGCTGTTGGAGCAGAATCAGGGCGTCGAGTAAATTTCTCTGATCCTGAAACGTATTTTGGAACCAACGTTAAAGATAGCTCGGATAATGCGTTATCTTCTGCTGGCGATTTCAGTTATTACAGCGAGGTGATAGAATTTGAAATAATATCCTTAAAGTTGTAAAGATATTTTCCATTTAATAAAAAAGAAAATGGTGAAAGATTTAGATTTTTTTCTCCAATCGGGTAATCTTAGATTAAGGTTACTATTTAATCTGGAAGGTTCCGGATGCATCGGAGTTTCTATCAAATCAAGAACGGCCACGGAGTTCATCAAAGCGAAGTAGAGCAGCCGAAGTTCATAATTTGTCAGAAAAGGTTTGACTTCCTTGACAGTTTTATTTTTTTATTTTTTTTGAACTTTTTTTAGAATAGAAGAATCTATAAGAAATTCGATATGTTTTTGTTTGGCAGAGAAGGAGGAGTCGGATTAATGAGAAAATGAAAGCTTTACAGAATCTAATTCCAAACTCTAATAAGGTATCTAAAATCATCCATAACCATAAAAGCCTTATTTTTTTATTCTAATAAATGATTTGACCTCTTTTGGGGGGAGTGATAGACGGATAAGGCTTCAATGCTTGACGAGGCGATCGAGTATTTAAAACAGCTTCAGCTTCAAGTACAGGTGAGTATTCTCTTCTGCTTCTGCCATATCTGTTTTGTGTTCTCTTACTATGTTGTTCTCAATTTTAGTGTTAATTATCACGTATTAGATTTTGTTGTTTATTACTCAAATACGACATCCCAGTAGAGTTGAGCTGCTCAATATTTTATAAAGACTGGGAATTTTAATTAAATATGCCTTCCCCGATTTTAAAAATCTTTGTTAAAGATTCTGCAATATCGGCATTTAACAATGTCATGGCACTGTCTTAAGTTTGATAATATGTACTACCTGAATTTATGGAGAGGATGCAGGCATAATACTTTGTTGTTCAAGTACAATAGGACAAAGCCGTGTCTGCAATTGTTTTATACTAATCAGCCTGCATTCAGGAAGAAAGGCTGGTTAGGCGTCAATGCGTTTAGTTTCACGCTTAGATCGTTTCTGGCGGTGGCCGTGGACATGATCCAAAGAGAGGGATTTTTATTTTGTACATTTATAATTTGTTATGATGAGAAGATCGTTTGTCACATGCTAACAATGGAAGTTCTCAAACACCGAGTGTAGATGAAATGATTGAATAATGCACTTGTTTTTAAATCTTTAGTTTCATTGCCGTTGCAGATGTTGTCAATGAGAAATGGATTGAGTTTGTACCCTATGTGCTTACCTGGAGTACCACAGCCAATGCAAATACCTTCTACAGGCATGGGCTACGATAAGGGACATGGATTCTTCAATCCAAACATAGGAGCAGGCACATTTTCTTCAAACGAAGAAAGATCGATGAATACACCTTTTAATCTCTCTGATCCTTCCACCATCTCAACTCTGCCTGTGGTTGCAACGTCTGCAGCTAATATGTCTAATTTGGAAGCTCCAATTGGTTTTGAATCATCTGCTGGGGCACACTACGGTTCCGTCACCCACTCATCATCTTCCAAGGTGATTTTAGCATTAACATGTAATGAATCTGTCAGAGAAGTCTCTGATTTAATGCAAAGCATTTATTTGTTTTCTTTCTCTCTTGCGTGTGAAGGAAATCTGTAAGGAAGGCATCTCGCAGGTGGAATTAGACATGAATCATGCTGGGAATAGCACTTCCTCAGGTTTGTCTTAATCAAGCATAAATCCCCAAGAAGCAGGATGTATAATAAAACTAAGACCAAACGCTCCCTCTGGTTCAGACAAAAGAAACTTAAAATCATCTTGAAACCGATAACATTCCATACTTGTTCAGGTTATTTTATGTTATAAATTGTAACAGGTTCGCACTAGGGGGTTGATACCTCGTTCCCCCTTGCATAAAGTGATGACTTTAATTACTATTTCTAGGGAGTTAAAGCCAGGATCTTCTTTTCAAGAAGTATTTTCTCTGTTCTATTGAAGTGTTGAAAGTTTATTCACATTAAGCTCTCTTGTTAGAGGAAAAATGTCAACTTGCGAAAAATATCTGCCTTTTTCACTAACAGAATCTTCAAAAAGCTTTGATGAGTGACAACTTGGGTGATGCTAATCATCTCATCCAAGAACAATGGAACGAGGCTGTCCAAACTCTTTAGAAACAAAGGGGTTTAACAACCGTTATGAACATGGACATGTCAAAAACATTTTCAGCCAAAACAGATCCAGCTTGCTTTCAGACACTGTTTCCACCTAAATTTGGTTCTGTTCGCCAAGGAAGCCAGGGATTTTAGCCACCATCTTGTGCTTACTAGAAAGCATCCAATGGAGTTGGTGTCTGCTCACATTTGCTCTATCGATATTGTAGCATGTTTATGATCCACGTTCATGAAAGTATACACCAGATTTCACTTGTAACTATTGTGCCTGTAATTTTCCATTAGGCTTTAATTGGAGGCAAAACATAGAGGTAAAGTTAATTGAATATGAAGACCTTGGTCCTTGCCTCCATGACACATTTCAGCTGACCTTTAAACACAGCTTACCGTTGAAATTCGAGACCCCATAAATAAACAGTCGGTGCAGAAATTGTGCACTTCAATAGCCTGCTGTTTAAAAGAATTTTTAATTGAACTACATCGTCTGACAACCTGGGGTTGTGTTTGTTTCTTTCTCCTTTTGCAATGTCATTAATTTCTTTCCTATCTTGCTGCACAATAATGGCATGGCAAAAAATGCCCACCTAACAGTACAGGCATTGAAATCATGAGACGAACGCTATAGTTGGCGCTTGACGATGATCCCCGATCGTGGTTTTAATTATAATGTAGTCGATGTGATCGGGGTCAGCTATAATTCGTTGTCGAGTGTGGGGAACCTGACGGACCCTATAACCATATCCTTCCGCTCGCACCATATATAATTGCCTACTTTTGCATATCCAAAGGCTGAGGGGTTATTTAATGGAGGGAGAGGGATGCATGCACATGAGCAAAGACAAATGGTGACGGCTCTCCACATGGCACAAATCGGTCCAACATCTCAAAGGGAAAGGCCGATGATCGCCTCGACCTTTTATATATATGAATGTACTAATATTGACACTCCATGCACATAGAGACAATTCTCCAAACTCCCATCAATGTTTTGCATTTGCATGTGTTGTCTTATGTTCTTGTAAGACGAGATAGTAATGGTAAGCTACACATGTTACCTTCCTAGTTTCAATATGATATTTATGTCAAGTTGATGATGCTTGTTTGTAATTTCATGAAGAAAAAAAATGTATACTAAGTAGTAATAGACGGAGTGATGGTCGATGGGTAAAGGTTCGCTGGCACGAATGACCCAATGCAGACCATTGACACATAGTTAGATTAGCTTCGATGTTAGCCCATCGTCATACCACGTTTGACGATAGACACATACATTAAATTTATATAGTATATAATAATAATTTCAATTTCCAATTTAAAGTATTAAAATCTTTAATTTTATTTTTTATAATTTAAATATAAATATTATTTAATTTATCAAAACTATTACATTAAACTAAATAATTCTTCTTTCCCCTCGTTAACTTCTGAGTTTTGTCCAAATCACATGAATTTCCTCAAATATCCAAAACCATCATCTCTCGTTTCATACATTAGTTTAAATAATATAAAAATCAACCTACACCTATTCAATAAATAAAACAGTTATAATATTAAAAAAAGAAAAGTGTATTAAATCATGATCCACTGACAATAACTATACCACAATAACGCAGCATGAATATATGTTTGACTATGGAAAGTCTTCCATTATGATAAAATCAAAATTATAATTAACCATTAATCTGAAGAAGAAAACCAACCATGAATCAGAACCAGAAGTCGCATCATGCCAGCTGCCATGGCTCTCGTTTTCCCGTTTAACTCTCTTCTAAAAACCCACTCTTTTGACTCTTACTGATCTCCCTCTCCTTAATGACCCCATATATCATCATTCACTTCGGTAGTTCATCTTCTCCACCTCTCATTATGTCTTCCCCTTCGTTTTTTGACAAAAAAAGAGAAGCAAAACTAGTTTGTAATTTGACAGGTTTCTTAGATGCTTAAGAAACGAAACCCAAGTAACCAGTGAGAAGAGGAGGAAGAGAAGACAAGGAAATAATGTCTGATTATTCCTTCTTAAACGATCAGCTCTCCAAACGCACTTCAATTTTCGGTTTGCGTTTGTGGGTTGTTCTTGGAATCTGCGTTGGAGCTGCTATCGTCATTGTTCTCTTCCTAATCTCTCTTTGGTTCACTTCTAAACGCCAAAAGAAAGCGAACGGTAGCAGCCATAAGCCCATTCATAACTCTATTATCCCCACTGTTTCCAAAGAGATTCAGGAAATCCGGGTCGACCAATCTCGTCATTCTAATCCTGAAGCTAAGCTTCACCAAGCTTCAAACCCAGACCCACTACCAGAATCGGAGCATGTATTGGTTCTTCATTCGGAAGAAGACAACAGCACTGTCTCCGGGCGCAACAGAATTCACATTGAGATAGGGAAGGATCATCGGATTGCATATCCCGAACGTGGAGCTGGGTCGGGCCATGGATCGGGTGAGACCCGGTCTGGTGACCAGGGCATGGCGATTATGGCGGTTCCGGAAGTTTCCCACTTGGGCTGGGGACATTGGTATACTTTGAGAGAGCTTGAGGAGTCTACTAATGAATTTGCTCCTGAAAATGTGATTGGTGAAGGCGGTTATGGAATTGTTTACCGTGGAGTTTTCGAAGATAATACTAAAGTTGCCGTGAAAAATCTACTAAATAATAGGTAAAAAAGCCATATTTTTTTGTCAAATTCAGGTTATTTGGTAGTTTTTGATGCATTTGTTGGATTAGGTGTGACTTTCCTCAGAACTGATAGGAAAGTTTACTGCATGGAGTTTCTGTTGATGAAAATTGAGTTTTCATGTACTTTTCTTTAGGGGTCAAGCTGAAAAGGAGTTTAAGGTTGAAGTGGAAGCAATTGGACGCGTAAGACACAAGAATTTGGTGAGGTTACTTGGTTATTGCGCGGAAGGAGCTCATAGGTACTTTTGCCGAGTCATTCTCTGTTTCTTGTTGCATTTGGATGCAGAGTTGCAGCATTTAAAGTTTTAATTTTATATTAAAGCTATAAACTTTTTCAAATTGTAAAATCCGAGTATCATTCTAATGTTGACATACTGAATCGATGCCTACAGGATGCTTGTTTACGAATACGTTGACAATGGGAATTTAGAACAATGGCTTCATGGAGATGTTGGGCCTTGCAGTCCTCTTACATGGGAGATCCGTATGAATATAGTGCTTGGAACCGCGAAAGGGTAAGGTTTTTTGGTTGACTGAAAGTGGTAACACAGCTTGTATTGTCCTTGGTTTCCTCCATGTTGCTTACATTGTTGTTTGCCAAAATTGAAATTTGATTTAGATTGACGTATCTGCATGAGGGACTTGAACCTAAGGTTGTTCATCGTGATATCAAGTCGAGCAATATTTTGCTTGATAAACAGTGGAATCCAAAAGTATCCGACTTTGGCCTAGCAAAGCTTTTGGGTTCAGAGAGGAGCTATGTGACAACTCGCGTGATGGGAACATTTGGGTATGTTGAACTTCTCTTTGTGGAAACCATTTTGATTATCTAATGATTTGGTATGGTCAGTTGGTCATGTCTGATCCATTTCTATTGGCTCTGTTTTGTAGATATGTGGCTCCTGAATATGCTAGCACTGGCATGTTAAATGAGAGAAGTGATGTATACAGCTTTGGCATTCTTCTTATGGAAATAATTTCAGGAAGAAACCCTGTGGATTACAGCCGGCCTCAAGGAGAGGTTCGTAGATACTGATTTAGGCGGTTAATAATGTTTTCTTATGATCATTTCTAGATGGCTTTTCTTGGTCTTTTATTTTAATTTGTTTTCAATGTATGATTGTTGCATAACCTTTTAGGTAAATCTGGTTGAATGGCTTAAAATGATGGTTACCAACCGAAATGCTGAGGGTGTTTTGGATCCAAGGTTACCTGAAAAACCTTCTTCCAGAGCACTGAAACGAGCCCTTTTGGTTGCTTTACGTTGTGTAGACCCGAATGCTCAAAAAAGGCCTAAGATGGGGCATGTGATTCATATGCTTGAGGCTGATGAGTTCCCATTTAGAGATGTAAGTTGAATCATTCTCCTAGATTCATATTTTTGTTTCACACTTACCATTGGTGAGTCTTAACAATACATATCTCTATGCTCGTGGTTGTTAAAGTTTAATGGTGGAACACATGCATTTCAGAGACAAACAAGATTATCATGTTGCTTCTCATACAATTTTTGCTTCCATATGTTTTCCCTAGATTTTCATTTTTAATGCAATGTGTCTAAGTCAATTTAATACAACAAATCATATTTTAGAACTGCTTAGATAGCAAAATGTGTAGTCGCTTTCAGTGATGCTTGATTTTAATTGGGAAATGGAAAAATAAAGTATCCATGCGCTTCCAGGATCTATTCAATGATATTTTGGTCCAATCTTGTCAAGATAATGCTTTTGCAAAATCACATATCTTGAACATATAAATCTGGCTAAATGTGTTGGTGTTATTGTGCCACATGATATTTTTATTAGCAAAATATTCTGTTTCATCTGTATTTTCTTGTTACATGTACATTTCAGGACCGCAGAGCTGGACGGGATAACATGCGCTCCCTACGAGATGGCATGAAGGATAGATTGATGGATAAACCTGTGAATGAATCAGGTGACAGTAGTGGATATGAAAGCGGTGCCCAAACTAATAGATCATTAAGGAGACAACCAGAATCTGAAGAGCATTAGCTTTGCAAACTAATAGATCGTAGTTTCATCCAGCCGAGTGTGTCACTCTGGTACAGTGAATTGACACATCGTTAGCTGATTATGATCTTCCAGAGTCAGCTCAGGCAAACACTAGTTTCCCAGCTCTGTATGTGTATAAATACGATTCATGTTGTCTTTCAATGCAATTTTCCCCTTTTCTGTTTGTCGATTATGCAGGCATTTCATGTCAATCGCAGGATACTGTTTCTTCATATAGAGTTTCATCTCGTGATGTTTCACTAAGTTATTGGCTATGATATTAAATGGTGAGATTTTGCTGTGATGTGATGCTCCACAGGCAGGCCATTCCCATGAATACCATGTTACCATCTTTAATGCTAAATACCAACTAGTATTTATTTACTTCATTGTCTGTTAGTTACTAAGGTAAATGATTATGGTATCGGTATAGTCTGATTATTTCTTATTCATACTGGGATCACTGAATTATCAGAATCAAAGTAGGAACCAATGCAAAATCCAAATTTGTAAAGCCTGATTCTACTAATTTCTTTGTAACACAAACAGACAAGAGATTGATATTTGTTACAGAAGATTCTACTTTGAAGTGTTCAAAATGGTTGAATCTAGACAAACTCCCCTTTGTTTAAAATGATTAAATGACAAAATACCTTTTGTACCAAGTTAGGTAGGATGTGCCATTTTCATTATTTTCAAAGTCTAAGGTTCAAGATAAAGATAAGATCAGGTCACAGGGCTCCTGACACAAGCCTCTTTTGTTGAGACAAAGCTTCTGTCAAGTGGTCAGAAAAGGAGATGCTCATGAAATAGTAGGCAACAACATGATAAAAAGTAAAAGAACTTTAGCTCATTATTTATATCCTCTGCTGTTCTGTTTCTAAACTCTCCTCAATCTCCTCGGATACTTCATTAACTTTGACAATTCCATATACTTTTTAGTTCTCGGGTAGATCATCAAACGAGCTCTTTTCCTTAAATCTGATCTCATTGAACAAGAGGAAACATTTTGGGTCCTACAATTCACATGCATCCCTCTCCGAGCTTTAAAGGGAGAGTGGGCTTTGTTTACGGCATGAGAAAAACCTCAACAGCTAAAGGTCTAGAAATGTGCTTCCTATCATTTCACATTCTGTGTGGTTTTTCAGCTTTTTATGTCTTACCTGATTTTGGTCCCGCGCAAATAAGACTTGTTCCTGTTTTGGTGGCTTTTATTTTTTCTAATCCCTCTTTTCTTTTTTGACTGTATCTTCAATTTTTGACTTGTTTTCCGGTCGAATAACTTTATATGAGATTTCGCTTGTCTTAAGACTCCCTTTCCCAACATAAAAGCTCAAACGCAGATCAAAATTTACCTACATTCCCGGTGTGGAAAATATGATAACCTTGAATTTTGGACCACCAGGAATTGAACAAACTTTGCTTTTGTTGCAGCCTTATATCTTCCTTTTGGTAAAGAATTAACATTTACATGCAATCGCAAAATAGAGCAAAAATGAAACACGACAGTTGAAAAACAAGTTCAAGTTCAAGGAACCCCCAGTCATTCAACTAGATCATATTCGAGTGGTTGCATTAATGATTCTTGGCTGCAATAAAATCATTCAGTCTAGTTCATCGTTTGAAAGACAAGTTCAAGGAACTCATCTTCGAATATTATTTCAAGGTTCTCTAGGTAGCAACACATCACTTTTCAAATGTATCTATTCAGCAGTAGCCTAGATAACAAAGTGGGTGATGAGCAAGTCTGATATTGCTATATTTTTAGTTCTAGTTGATTTGTCGAATATATTTATTTATCTATCCTTAGCTAACATAAATCTGTTTTGTGTGCTGTGCAAGAATTAAGGAGCCAACTAGAAGAGCTGGTGACTGGTGAATAATCCTTGGCATATGTTTAACATTGCTGCTTTGTTGATTCCAGAATCTATCAGAAAACCCAGGCATACTATACAGTTATTATCATCCTATATAATCCTTTACTTTTACGCTTTCTAAGCTTGAGATAAACGGAACCTTTGGTGATAGACTTTATTAGGCAATTATACTGGGACTATGGCAGTGATTGCTCATACAGAATGAAGAAACTGAAACCATTAATTTTCTTCAACAGTGAACATTATTGCCACGTGAATATGTGAATCAAGATAAACAATCACATGATTTATTGATTAATATTGTGCTAAGAAATTTAGGAATTCAAGACCACTACAGGGCTTGCAACCACGTGGCTATTTTGATCAACCCACTTTAGATAACCGTAGGCTACCGGAGGAGCTTTTCCATCCATCTGTACGCTCATAGCATACTTTTGCTTTTGATATTTATTTGTGAAAGTTAGGGTGGTAGGCTCTACTCTGATTGTCATTCCATGGGTTGTTTCTACAATCACCTGGTAAACAGATTGGTCATCTCCCACGTTGGTCACAATCCTGGTAAAGTTCTTTACATTTGGAGCGCCTGCACTAAACATGGCAACAAAAGATGGGTAGTTTAGATCAGTTGTCTCTCTGCAGTTCCATTGGCTTTGTCTAAGAATAGCTTTCATCTTTCTGTCATTGTAGCCTAGGCCACATAAGAAATCAACATAACCTTGCCAATCTATGTCATAGATGAGTCCAGGATCCATGGCTTTGTTTGGATTGATATGACCTGCTCCAAAATCTAGAGGTGTTAAGGGGTCCATGGCTTCGTCTGTGAAAGTAGTTCCATTGTTGTTAGTGGTATATGCAGTGGTCATCAAAGCTGATCGGATAGCTGCTGGGCTCCATTCAGGGTGAACCGCTTTAAGCAATGCTGACACTCCAGCAACATGAGGTGCTGACATTGATGTGCCTGAATATAATGCGTAATCTGAGGCCAAAAAATAATTATCAAAATATTGAATAGGAATTATTGGCGGGATTGCAGCTAATACATTGACCCCTGGAGCAATAATATCTGGCTTTAGAATGTTTGGATTAATGGGGTCTGGTCCTCTGGAAGAAAAATCCGCCACTTGTGGTGCTGGCTTTGTGCCTAAACTTGTGAGCACAAATCTCAGCATTTTTACTCTTGCATCATCAGCTGCCTCTGTAGCATACTTTTTAATCAAAGCGCCCGAAGAAGTGGGTAAAATCAAGCCTGGGATACTGAAGTCAGCGGTATCATAAAGGGTCCAATCTGAGATAAATATTCCTGCAACTGCATTAACTCTTTCAAGCTCATCCATTTGCTCATCAACGTCTATACTGTTATTGTTATCACAGAGGACCACCTTTCCAGAGACTTCATTCTCACTCAATGCTCCACTGCGGCATATTGTTTTGTTGAAATCACCTTTCCCATTGTACAAAGGTGTGTCTATAACTAAAACACGGTTTGGGAACTCTGATAGTCCTTCAAATGTTAGATCATTTCCTAAAGTCACCGTTGCAGCGAAACTTCGATCAATTGTCCCAGCACCAACAGTTGTAATCCATGGTGCTGCATTGTGTGTAGTACTTGGACCATCATTCCCAGCAGCGCAAACGACCGAAACCCCTTTCTGTACCGCTGAAAGAGAAGCAATGGCTATGGCATCTCGGAAATAAGGTTTCTGCTTAAAACCTAGAGATAATGACATGATGTCAACACCATCTGCAATTGCTTGATCCATAGCAGCTAGAACATCACTTTCTCTAATAGTTCCTCCGGGTACTTTATACATAGCAACATGTGCACGTGGTGCAATGCCACGGGCTACACCTTTTGCATATCCGAATTGACTTGCACCTGGTACATGATTACCTGCGGCTGTTGATGACGTGTGTGTTCCATGTCCATCAAAGTCTCTTGGTGAATGATCTTGCGAGTCTAATTCACCGGCAGCCTGCTTTCCTTTGAAAAATACTTGCGCACCAATGAGTTTTCTATTGCAAGGAAAAGGATTGATTGTACTATTCTGACACTTTCCCTTCCACCTCGTAGGAACAGGTGGCATTCCTTTTTCGTTGAAGCTCTCGCTCTCAGGCCAAACTCCTGTATCAATCAGTCCTATAATGACACCTTCGCCATACGATGACGCATTCCACAATCCAGAAGAATGCGTTAACCCCATGAATTGAGGTGTGTGTGTGGTGAACAGTTTCCCAGATTCCTCCTTGTGTATGGCAATATGAGCAGGAGATTTCTTGATTTCTGATGCTTGAGACGGTGTCAGCCTAGCACTGAACCCATGCATGACATGGTTGTAAGAGTAGAGTAACATGTCTTTGTCATGAACCGGTTTTGACAATGACCGTAGGATGGCTCGGTGCCAAGTTTCATGGGTCAGAAAGGAAGAAGGTTTCAGTGAATGTTCCATATGAACTATGTATGTGTTGTATTCTTCGGGTTCTGACGTTGCATTGTTGATCCCAAGCAACAAAACCAGTAAAAAAGACGGACCGAAAATATAGTAATAGCGGAAAGTCATCTTTCTAGCCTTGCAGATAGGCTACTAGCTAGACTAGGAAGATCTACGTTTGATGATCGTCTAGTATTGTCACACACACACATATATGTTTGTGTGTATGTATGCTTTTCAGAAATGAAACAAAAGAGAACATAAACGGCATAGCGTTAAATCCAACTACGTTTTGGCTCCATGTTCTTTTGAGTGTTGATTTCTCCTAGGTTGTTCTCATCGATGTTAGCTTCAATCTTGTATGATGCCGGCCAAATTTCTGTTTGTTTTTTCTGCCATTATCACAGTTTTTGTTGGTTATGCCGATTAGTTTCTCAGATAAGTTATTCCTAAATGAATATAAAGAATAAATATGAGTAACTTGACTAATCAAGTAAGCATCATCTGTTACTTCTTCTATGTTTCAAATTCCCATGGTATTTTCCGGAACGTTAACTTCAACATCACACCAGACGGATTGGATTTTGTTGTTTTGCCTGAAATTATTATATTCTCATTTCTATTAGACTTGTTTAATATCTGTTATTTTATTTGTTAACATCAACCCGTTCTGCGTGTCGTGCAATTATTACAGAGATACCCTGAAGCTGTTGACTGGTGATTAATCCTTAGCGTTTGTCTAACATTGTTGTGACGCATATCGTCTCCCAAAAGAGAGATTATACGAACCCTGTTCACCACGTCATCTATGGTCCAAGCAATCAGGACCGTTGATCTTTAAATAACCACCTAATAACTACCCATCCATTAAGTCCATGTAGGAAAGAGATGATGATTCACTTAAAAAAAATTAAGATCAACGGTCCTGATTACTTGGGACTATGAATGACATGGTGAACAGGGTTTACTGTATAATTTTTCCTATTTCCGACTTTCTGCTATGACATATAACAGGTTTCAAGTTACGATTGATTATTTAATGAAATAAAATAATTATATAACATTAAATAAATCTAAATATTATAAGAATAATAAACTATATAAATAATTCTCAACTATGATCTAATTCTTTATTAAACCTATCGATTATGAAAAGTTATAAATAAGTCTCGGACTAATTGCTATTAACATTTAGTCTAATTTCATTAAAAATAAACAGTTAAAAATATATATAATAATAAATTTAATAAGCGTTTTCATATCGAACTCATTCATTTATGAATAATTAGGATTAGTTGTATATGTTTGTGCAATTCATCTTCTCGTAATACTTATTAATAGAGAGAAGCGAAAAATAGAGAAACAATAATTCTAATATTCATAATTCACAAATAAAATCTCCTTTCAATTTTATGGTTTATGTCCTTCAATGACCCGATTTTCTAAAATATGCATATTTTATTATGGGATTAAATAATTTATCGTAGATGAGAAGTAAAATTTTAAATTAAAAAAAATTAAAATAAAATATAAAAGTTGAAGGCTAAAATTATTAATATACAAAATTTATTAATTATCACATCACCAACAGTTTATTTTTTTAAAAAATTAGATTGATTTGTTAATTATGATTAATTGAGGGACCTGTTTATAACTTCTCATAGTTAGGAGACTCAACAAAAATTAGATCATTGTCCGAGACCATTTATATAGTGTACTCAAACCCAAAATGAAAAAAAATTATAAATATATTTAAAAATCATAAAAGTTAAAATCTCATTAAAATTTTTAGAATTTCAAAATGGATAATTATTTGATAAAAAAAACTAGGTAAAACTTCACAAAAATAAAATATTTCAACAAATATTTGAAAATTTCATAGTTTTTATCTTGTTTAATTTTCAGAACATTAGTCTTAGTTTCTTTTTTATCATTTGAAAATGTAAAATTTTAGAAATTTTTATTGATGCCTCGTTTTTAATCGAAACTTTGAACATTTTGATTACGTTTTTTTATTTTTCAGTATTTTTTTTTTTAAAATGGACTTCTAATTAGTTTTAACTAAATTTTGTGTTTTTAGCAAATTTTTAGAATTTATATATTATATAAAATTTTCAGAATTTAAAAATTCAACCAATCATAATTGGATAGGTCATAGGTGTCAACTGTCATGTATTAATAAACAGAACTAAGAAACTGAAAACATCATTTGTCTTCTGCAGGAACATTATTCTCACATGAATCTTCAACATAAACGATCACAGATGTTTTGATCAGTAACTTTGCTAAGGATTTCGATTAGGAATTCAGGACCACCACAGGGCTTGAAACTATGTGGCCATATTGATCAAACCACTTTAGATATCCGTAGGTTACCGGAGGAACTTTGCCGTACGTTTGCACACTCACTGCAAAGTTTTGCTTTTGGTATTTGTTTGTGAAAGTTAGGGTGGTTGGCTCTACTCGGATCATCATGCCATTGGTTATTTCAACAGCAGCGTGGTAAACTGATTGGTCATCTCCCACGTTGGTCACAACTCTGGTAAAGTTCTTTACAGTTGGAGAGCTTGCGCTGAACATGGCAACAAAAGATGGGTAGTTTATGTCGGTTCCCTCGTGGCTGCAGTTCCATTGGTTTTGTCGAAGAATAGCTTTCATCTCGGTGTCATTGTAGCCTAGGCCACATAAGAAATCAACGTAACCTTGCCAATCTATGTCATAGATGAGCCCGGGATCCATGGCTTTGTTTGGATTGATATGACCTGATCCATAATCTAGAGGTGTTGCGGGAAGGCTATTGGTTTGGTCTGTCAAAGTAGTTCCGTTGTTGTCAGTGGTATATGCAGTGGTCATCAAGGCTGATCGGATAGCTGCTGGACTCCATTCGGGGTGAACAGCTTTAAGCAAAGCTGTAACTCCAGCAACATGAGGCGCTGCCATTGATGTGCCTGAAAATAATGCGTAATCCGAAGCCAAATAATAGTTGTCAAATTGTTGAACTGGGATTGTTGGTGGGAATGCAGCCAATACCTCGAACCCTGGAGCAATAACATCTGGCTTTAGAATGTTTGGATTAATGGGGTCTGGTCCTCTGGAAGAAAAGACAGCCACTTGTGGTGCTGGCTTTGTGCCGAAACTTGTGAGCACAAATCTCATGATTTTTACTCCTGC
Source organism: Abelmoschus esculentus (assembly GCA_035048815.1). Classification (NCBI taxonomy): domain Eukaryota; kingdom Viridiplantae; phylum Streptophyta; class Magnoliopsida; order Malvales; family Malvaceae; genus Abelmoschus; species Abelmoschus esculentus. The sequence goes on along the minus strand of JAUCBN010000008.1, from coordinate 6,145,624 downwards.
ATCAGCTGCCTCTGTAGCATACTCTTTTATGAAAGCACCAGAAGAAGATGGTAAAATCAAGCTTGGGATGCTGAGTTCACCAATATTGTAAGGGACCGAATCTGAGATAAGTATTCCTGCAACTGCACCATTTCTTGCAAGCTCTTCCGCTTGCACAAAAACGTTAGTATTGTTATTATTATCACAGAGCACCACATTTCCAAAAACTTCACTCTCGTTCAATGCTCCAGTGCGGCATATTGCTTTGTCAAAATCGCTTTTGCCATAGTACAAAGGTGTATCTAGAATTAAAACACGGTTTGGGAACTCTGATTTTCCTTCAAATGTTTGATCGTTTCCTAAAGTCACCGTTGCAGTGAAACTCCGATCAAGTGTTCCTGCGCCAACAGTTGTAATCCATGGTGCTCCATTGTGTGTTGTATTTGGATAACCATCATTCCCAGCAGCGCAAACAACAGCAATCCCCTTCTGTACCGCTGAAAGAGAAGCAATGGCTATGACGTCTTGGAAATAAGGTGTCTGATAAAAACCTAGAGATAGTGACATGACGTCAACACCATCTGCGATTGCTTGATCCATAGCAGCAAGAACATCACTTTCAGCGACAAATCCTTTGGATGATACTTTGTACATAGCAACATGTGCAGCTGTTGCAATCCCCCGGGCTACACCCTGTGCATATCCGAATTGACTTGCACCTGGTACATGGTTACCCGCAGCAGTAGATGATGTGTGTGTTCCATGTCCAAAAAAGTCTCTCGGTGTATCATCTGGCGAGTCTGATTCACCGGCAGCCTGCGATCCTTTGATAAATACTTGCGCACCAATGAGTTTTCTATTACAAGGAAAAGGATTGATTGAACTATTCTGGCACTTTCCCTTCCACCTCGTAGGAACAGGTGGCATTCCTTTTTCATTGAAGCTTTCGCTCTCAGGCCAAACTCCTGTATCAATCAGTCCTATAATGACACCTTCTCCATACGATGATGCATTCCACAATCCAGAAGAATGCGTTAACCCCATGAATTGAGGTGTGTGTGTGGTGAACAGTTTGCCAGATTTCTCCTCGTGTATGGCAATATGAGCGGGAGATTTCTTGATTTCTGCTGCTTGAGATGGTGTCAGCCTAACACTGAACCCATGCATGACATGGTTGTAAGAGTAGAGTAACACACCTTTGTCATGAACAGGTTTTGACAATGACCGTAGGATGGCTCGGTGCCAAGTTTCGTGGGTTAAAAAGGATGAAGGCTTAAGCGAATGGTCCATATGGACTATGTACGTCTTGTAATCTTCGTGTTCTGACTTTGCATTGTTGATTCCAAGCAACAAAACCAGTAAAAAAGAAAGATTAAAACGATGGTAATTGCAGAAACTCATCCTTCTAGGCTTGCAGATTGACTAATAGCTAGGCTAGAAAGATTTAAGTTTGATGGTTTTATCATTCCCACCCACCCATCCTCACACATATATACATGTATGCAAAGAAACGAAGGACGCCATGAACTGCATAACGTTAACTCCAACCTTGTATGTATTGATTTCTCCATGCCGGTTTCTTTTATGTATTGATTTCTACAAAGCTCTGCTCATCGATATTAGCTTCAACTTTGTATGAGGCGTGTTGAATTTTATCTCATACTAATACAGCTACACTAATAAAGCCTTAATATTTCCTACTAAACGTAAACATCATAAGGTTTTAGTTACTGTAATATTTTCCATTGGTGCCAATTCAGACAGCTACACGTGCTTTTCTGTGAAAAAAATGATAAAAAAATTACACCTTTATAACCAAGAATCGAAAATTACTGGCTATGGGCCGGTTGGTTATGTCCTTTCTTTGGGGGATGATGATCCACATGTAGGATCAACCGGTTGCTACTAGACTCCAAACATTTAAATTACGATATAGTAATATTATGTATGTACATATATAAATCTTTTTACTAACCCGTTTATCAAATAAATCGATTAAGAATATTTGTTCCCTTCTCTAAATAAAAATCATTCAAAAAATAATAATTTGTAAAAATTAAAGATTTATATTTAAGAAATTAACGGTGAAAACAAAATTATATTAATAATAATAATTTATAAGAATTAACTATAGCATATAATTTTATTTGTTTAGAGTATTAATATATAATGGACTTATATTCAAGATACTAGCGATGAAAGTAAAAAAATATTTATAAGGGTGACGGGTTACGACAATCTGTGTTGGAGAAGGTTCACTGGTTCAGGCTAACCAGCTTCAGACAATTTCTCTTGTGGAAGAGAAAGTTTTTCAGAAACTTCGTGAAAAAGAAGCAGAAGTGGATAATATAAACAAAAAGAACATGGAACTTGAAGAGCAAATGGAGCAATTGACCATGGAAGCAGGTGCCTGGCAGCAACATGTCAGATACAATGAGAACATGATTACTGCCCTCAAGTTTAAACTTCAACAAGTTTATGCTCAAAGTAGAGATAGCAAGGAAGGATGTGGTGACAGTGAGGTTGATGATACATCTTCATGTTGCAATGGCCGAGCCATTGATTTCCACCTTCTCTGCAAGGAAAATAGCAACAAGAAAGAGTTGATGACTTGCAAAGTTTGTGCAGTGAATGAAGCCTGTAATCCAGTTCTTTAAGTGCTGCTTTGGAATAGGTAGCCTTTTACCCTTCACTGTTTTGAGGAATATGGATCATTCCCTGTGTTGGGCTTTATCTATGAAGTTCCATGGATCCTTAACCTTGACTAAATCTACAAACTTTTCATTTTATTTATTTTCCATTATTACGTCCGCACCACGTCATTCTGAACATATTTCAGAAGAAATAATAGAAGGGTTTTTTTTTCGCGGAAGTAACAAATTCTACTTGAATATAGTCAGACCCACGTACAAAGAACGCTGGCTTCCTAGTTTGCTGAAAAGCACAAGGTTTTTAAGGCAACTATTCAGCTTTATGATTTGTGTTAAAATCAACTATTCCAAGCACTGCAACACATTATGAAGAAAACGGTGTGAGAGATATCAGTGTAGAACTAAAGCTAAGGGAATACTAATTGCTGTTTCTGACTGAATCCTGCGCTACTCAAAAACCTACTCAGCTTTACCATCTGTGTTAAAAACTGTATTCTGCAGTACCTGCTGAAAAAATCCATATCCAGTGGTTGAACTTACCAAGCCCATTTCAAGATTTAAAGACCCCTACCAAGCTTACATATCATGTACATTATAGAATAACAATTCTATCTTAAAGTAATAAAAATTGGAAGAAAAAAAAACTTACTTTTTGGTCCACTAATATTCTAATTTGTGTATATGTACAAGTCTATAAGGAAACAAGTATTCATTAATTGGTTTTAGAATTAGGAAAAGAAAAGGAAAAGAGAGTTTTTTTATTAATTTCTTTAATGTGGGGATGGAAGTTTGATAAACTTTATTCTAATCATGCCTTGGAAAGTGATGACAAAGAAGAAAGTGAATCTGGCTGCCCACATGATTATAAACTATCTGCTACCCATTATTGTTGTTATTATTATTCCATTTTCCACCTTCACTTCCACTTACACCACCACCACCTCCCACCCCTAACCAAGCCGATCTCAGTCTTGTCAGTACAATCATCCAACCCCCTCCTTATTCCATAAAGTTTAACTCCTATTTGATTTTTTTTTTTCCATCAGATGTTGTACATCTGTGATTATTTTATAAATATATGTATATTGGGGGACTCCAATGTGATCTTTGACTGTCAAATTCATTACATTTTAAAACTAAAATTATATCCTGTGATACCAACAGGCAACAGCATCGTTCTCGGGTACAATGCTATGCCATAGAGAGTTGCTCTTTGGTATCTGCAGAGTTCCCTAAGGGGTCCCTAGGTGCAAAATGGAATATCTGTTTTTTTCATGGCTTGAAGTGTTGTCTTTACTCGTTTCTCTTAAAATAGTTTTGCATTGTTTTAGTATCATGTGCAAACTCTTTACACCCACATCCCCATATTATGATCTAATTATTACATCAGTTTAGGCTATTAATCCATCATTTCCTCGTCTAATATTATATAACAGTTCCTTCTATCATTGGAAAAGATGAATTTTCTACTGATAAAACAACTCCCGCTGAAATAAAAGTTCAAAAAAGGACCGTTATTTTATTAGCTCCACCATTCAAAACCCTACTTCCACTAAAAGATTGTATAAGTTGTCTTATAATCCTACGTTTTAACGTATAATACAGCCAGTGGCCTTCTCGGTTCCTTACATGAATTGAAACCAAGAAAAAGCAATGTCTTATCTCCATCTTAATTGCTTGTTGGCTTCACTTTTGGCAACAATGGTCCTATGTAGAAACTCACGACCTTGTCCTGTTCTCTTCAAATATAGCTTTTCCATTGGTGTAATTGTATTCATAATTATCATTTTTAGTTCCCTTAATCTCATGCGCATAGTCACTAGCCCTTGAAGTCGCATTCTCTAATCATCACTTGCCGTAAGTTCTTTTTCATCAAGTTGAGGATCAGCTTTTAATTGTTCACTTTTGGTAGCAAAATTAATCATTTTTGTATTCCACTACATAACTACAATCAACATCAATTAATTCGAATTTAGCAATACGTTAAGAACTTAAACCGGGTCTAGTGGGGAATAGCGATGGTCATTTTCCAGGAAGGATCCAAGACCAGGGGTGACTTGAAAGCTTTTTGGCGGACATGATTGGCCTGAAATAGTGGATAATTAAGTGGTAATAATATTCGTAAAAGTACAAATAATATATTGAAAAAATAAGTTGAGGCAACTGCAAATGATTCGAGGGCAAACTGCATTTCCCAGAACAGATATATTATATCGATCAAATTGCAATAGTTCGAGTTTCGATGAGTGCAAGAACCAAGAACTTGCCGAGTTTTATATAACCCTAAATTATTCACAGTTGAACAGAAACACAAAAGAAATGTTCACTTTTAAGCCACATGGTTTAGCCAAAGAACAAAATGGAAAGTGATCAGGTGGGACTTTCATATATACTGCTACATTATATACGCATGAAATGATGGGGACCCAGGATTTTGATTTGATCAACACGAAGAATCCCATGGATTGAGGAGGATGAAGAGCAGTAGCAGCAACAGCCTTGAATCGTGGGACCTTTGTTTTTAGTCACCTTTTTTCCCCTTTAACGTTCATCATCCACAGTATAAAAAGAAGAGAAGAGGAAGAAGAAAAAGAATGTGATGTGCATGTGATCCAACAGCCTTTATGTTCCCCTCTTATATCCGATCCGATATCCACCCAAAATCCCACCATTCCTTTTTGACATTCGGTTGCTAACTACTTTTTTGGTTATAACCATGTTTAGCTCATAAACATAGCATATATCATATGTCCACATGTGTTTTGGATCTGAAAACCCTAATTAATCCGGTCCCATACTCAGACATGCAAGGTCGGCCATGGTTTCAACATGCACTGATTGAAAGTTAATGGTTTGCTTTCATTAGTGGAATTCAGAGGACACCACGCACGACTATATCCCATCAAACCATAGAATATACTTTCTTCATTAATTCTGATCTTCATATTCATTTGTACGTAGAATATACTTACACATATCTACCCCATATCTATTGTCCTTCGTACATGACAAAGTTTCACTCTTTTTATAGTAAGGAATAACTTTTATCTTCTTTTTCCCCCACGTTGAACGAGTTGAATTTTTTTCATGTCTTTAACAAAAGAATGAAGAAAAGAAAAGGGAAAGATAATTCTTGTTGTTCACTTCTTTTAATGTAACTCTCTTAAAGTGTTTTTTGTTTAAAATGAGCTTTTCTTTTTAGTGATAAGAAATTACACCAGCCCATGCAGATGCAGCAAGTCTAACATCTGGATACGGAAATCTTCTCATTTGGACCCCGTTGTTAAAGAAGCTGCTTTTTAACTTCTTTTTCTTTAGAGGGCCAGAGAAATAAGAACTACGTAGTACAAGTTTTGCATGGGAAACTAATCAAACACTCCATTAGTCTAATAGCTTTCGTAAAAAGATTCCTTTTATATCAAATCACCGATAACTTTCTCAATTCTGAATTCCACAATTGCCATTTGAAACACATTCAAGGTTCAACAACACATTCAAATTTATGTTAAAACTTCCATATATATATATATATATATATATATATATATATATATATATATATCATCAAACTTTATCCTTGGGAAGAGCACAAAATAGTTACGTTGTTTGGCGAGTTCTTGCTTTTGTGGTAAAATGGAAACTCCGATGGACCACCATACGCATTCAACGTTTTAAAAAAGGCAACATTCAAAGAATTTGAAGAAAATAGTTCACTTAGTAATTAGAGGAGCCAAGGCCAACACCCAGCAGGCTGATCGAGTAGTTCCTCTTGGTGTGGTGCAGAGGCGTGTCATCTAGAAGGACAGAGATGTCAATCACAAAAATAAAACACTAAAGACAAATCCCCTACCTTCATGTCTGCACTACCAACACAGTTTCCTTTCTTTTTTTTTCCTCCATTAATCTCTGTCATTCCCTCGTGATCCCCTTTCCTTTCCTACGTTTCAACCCCTCTCGTTTTTGTTTCGCCTATTTTTACCTTTGTATATGGTCTAAGTTCAACCTTTTTTTTTACAGATTTGCTACAGTTATCTACAATGATTAATTCGAATGTGCATATACTTGTATAAGATAATGAACATAACAATAACAAATAGTGCTATACTTGTATCAGTTTCTAATTAATGTCTAATTATTGTCTATATACAGTATATTAATTAATTAGAATGTGCATATCAGATTTTGTCTTCTATCTATCTATCTATCTATCTATCTATCTATCTATCTATCTATCTATCTATCTATCTATCTATCTATCTATCTATCTATCTATCTAATATTATTTACAAAAATAACCCTCTGTATGTTTAAGTCAAGCAACTCTTATCCTATAAAGAACTAGTTTTAAACTCGTGTCTTACACAAACCGAGTTTTATGTTAAAAATGAGAAAAGTTAATTTTTTTTCTTTCTTATCAACTTTTTCACCATGAAACTTGCATTTTGTTAAAATTAAGTTTCAAACTCACATCCTAAATAAATGAGTTTGATTAAATAATTTAAGTATATTTTTTTAAATAATCTTAGATGTGATGTATTTTTAATTAAATAGTAAAAGAAATATTAATTTCAAATTGGTTAGTAAGAGGAGAGATTATATCATAGGCCCGGCCTACAGCCGTAGTCCCTAACCAATGAAAATCACCCATTTCGCCACTAATTAACCATGTAATTAATATAATTTCCAGAAATTAGATTTTTAAAATGGCATGTAAATTATGAGTGAAGATTCATTGGTTGGAAAAAAATGAGTTGGAGATTAATGGTAAAGTGAGTGATTACTATTAGATGGGACCACGATTGACATGATAGGCCGGACCTATGATATAATTTATCCAGTAGAGAGACAAAAGAGAGTGCAATAAGAGACAAAGGAAGATCCTTGTAGCTTGTCGTTGTCGTATAGATAGTAGAATACATATTTTGATTCTTTTCCTCTCATTTTTTCACTTTTAGAAATTGAAAAACAAGGGTTGGAAATTGGAAGAAGAAAGACCAAATATAATAATACGCCCTACTCTCCTAAGTTATCCCAAAACCTATCCAACAACCATTTTTCATTTCCCCCTTAAAATAACCAGAGTTATATCAGTAGGGTTTTATCGTCTTCGCTCTGTTTTTTTTTTTAAATACCGTAAATCTATTGTATTTTTATACTATATGACAGTGTTTTGGAAAGTGAATCGGCGGTGGTCATGTGAGAGAGAGAAGATGGGTTCACTTTCACAGCGTTTTTAGATATTAGAATCGAATCCTCTTGGCTTCTTAAACAGTTTTGGAATAGGGTCTGTATGCGAGAGAGAAAGAGAAAGAGATTTTGGTCGTGATAATGGTGGGCTCAGTAGGATCTGTGTCTAAGTTGCTGACAACTTGTATTGAAGAGAAGAAAGTGAAAAAGACGAGTCTTTCCTTTCCTTTTCTCTCTAGATTTCTCATGTCATGAGACCCTACTCCCACACTCGTATATGATGAATGTCGTAGTGAAAACAAATTTTGATTTCATTCCCAGTTTTCACCAACTTTTTTATCATCATTTATTCAAGAAAAAAACCCTACTATTTCTTTCCTTCTGTTCCTTGTCCCAGAACACTGCTCATTGTCATCAATGGGAGAGGACCCGTTTTCTTTTACATCTCACGTTCCATAGTTCCCCCACCACGGACTAATTTCATGATTATGTCACGTCCGTAGAGTTTCACTACTCGGGGCGTGCGGCCTTAGACGCGTTTTTCTCAGTAAACCGCCTAAGTAAGCCTAAACCGTTCAAAGCCTGAATGCTAAGAACCTTGCGGAAACCAAAGAACAATTGAAAGGAAGAGAAATGGCAAAGGCTAGAGAGTGTTTGAGTGAATACTCTTGTATTTCTCAATGAAGAAGTGAGTGACAAATGAGGTGGGCAAGGCCTCTATTTATACTTGAAGCCCTGTACATCCAACGGTTGTAAATGATTTACATCAAGGGTCCAGATTCAATCCTATCCTATCCAAAAGTACAATTCCTAGAATATTTCTATTTGAGTAAGGAAAGTATTTCCCATGTTCACATGGTGTGTTCACATGGGTGGATGGATAAGCCTTCTTTACCAAGTGTTGGGCCATTCCAGATTTGGGCTCCAATGGGTGGTTGGGTTGGTGCTGAGATGCCCAGAATGCTTTGGAGTGCTTTTGTGGCAACCTGATTGGTGCTTGTCTCGGGCCCTTTGGTGCGGTCCGTGACATTCTCCCCCACTGGATCTAGTGACGCCCTCGTCACTCGACTAGAATGGTACTGCTCCACTTGGTTCTTGAATTGCCACAGTGCCTCGGCATGTTCCCAACTACCTTCAGTGTCGGGAAGTCCTTTCCAAAGAACAAAGTACTCGTGCCTCGGTCTATGGCCTGGTCTACGAATGACCCTCTCTGCTTGGATTTCTCGTACCTCATTGTCGTAGGAGACCTTCACTCCGACTGGCGCTCGGTGTGACTTGCCTCGATCCGGATCTAGCTCATCTTGATAGTAAGGTTTTAGTAAACTTACGTGGAACACGGGATGAGCTCGAATGGTTGGAGGCAACTCGATCCTGTAGGCCATGGTGCCTACTCGTTTCACGACTTTGAAAGGACCTTCGTATCTTCGCACAAGCCCTTTGTGTACGGTTGGATTGCGCAAGATCCCGGTCAATTTGGCAAGGACTAAATCACCAACCTGGAAATTCACGTCCCTCCGCTTTGTATCCGCCCACTTCTTGGTCCGTTTCCCCGCCTTGTGTAAACAAGCTCGGGCTACGTCGTGATGTTCTTGCCACTCCTTGGCAAACTTGTGTGCTGCTGGATTAGGCCCCTGATACTTGGAAACAATCGTGCTGGGTGTAACCGGTTGTTGTCCATTCACGATCTCAAAAGGAGTTTGGTTTGTCGCCTCACTCTGTTACAAGTTGTAAGAAAACTGGGCCACATCTAATAGCTTCGGCCAGTCGTGTTGGGTGGCACTTACATAGTGCCTCAAATAGATCTCCAGTAAAGCATTCACTCGCTCGGTTTGCCCGTCGGTCTGTGGGTGGACGCTTGTAGAAAAGTTCAAACTTGATCCCAAAAGCTTGAACAACTCCGTCCAAAACCTCCCTGTGAACCGTGTGTCCCGGTCACTAATGATCGTCTTTGGCACTCCAAAGTACTTCACCACGTGTTTTAGGAAAAGACGAGCCGCTTCATCGGCTGGACACACCTTGGATGCTGGAATAAAGACAGCATACTTTGAAAATCTGTCAACAACTACCATGATGTTTGACAGTCCATTAACATTGGGCAAACCGATAATAAAATCCATGGAAACACTCTCCCATGGTCTCTCGGGAATGGGCAAAGGTTGCAACAATCCCGCAGGCTTCTTCATCTCGATTTTGTCCTGTTGGCATACAAGACAAGTCCGCACATAGGCTTCAACATCTTCGCCCATGCGTGGCCAGTAGTAGTGCTCGCCGATAAGTGCCATCGTCTGGGTCATTCCTGGATGGCCAACCCACTTGGAGTCATGACACTCCTTCATGATCTCCTTGCGTAAGTCCCCAAAATGTGGCACATAGAGACGGTGTCCTCGGGCATAAAGCAAATCTTCCTCGAGCCAAAATCTTCTAGTTTTTCCCTCGTTAACATAACTGATCAGCATTTTGGCTGTTGGATCATGGGACAGCCCCTCCTTGATGCGCTCAAGCAATTGTCCCTTCGGTAGGCTTACGGTCTCAATGTTGTACCTCCGGCTTAATGCATCAGCAACTGTGTTTATTTTCCCGGGCTTGTACTCCAATGAGAAGTCAAATTCTGCAAGAAATTCTTGCCATCGGGCCTGTTTTGGAGACAACTTGTTTTGAGTTTGAAAGTAACTATTTGCCACATTATCTGTATAAACCACAAACTTTGACCCAAGTATGTGGTGTCGCCATGTACGCAAACAATGCACTACTGCTGTCATTTCTTTCTCATGGACCGTGTACCTCTGCTCGGTCTCATTGAGTTTCCGGCTTTCATATGCAACCGGATGTCCTTCTTGCATGAGGACTCCACCAATGGCTACATCGGACGCATCGGTGTAGATCTCGAAAGGCTTGGTGTGGTCTGGCAACACCAATACTGGCTCACTTGCCATAGCCTTCTTAAGTCCTTCAAAGGCTTCTTGACACTTAGTACTCCAATCCCACGCCTTATCCTTCTTTAGTAACTCGGTCAAGGGTGCGACAATTTTGGAATAGCCTTTGACAAATTTACGGTAGAAGTTGGCTAGCCCCAAGAAGGATCTCAACTCCGTCACCTTGGTTGGCGGCTCCCAATCTTCAATAACCCGTATCTTAGCCCCATCCATCTTGATCTTGCCACCTCCGACTATGTGGCCTAGGAAAGGGACCTCCATTTGGGCAAACGAGCACTTTTCCTCCTTGACATAGAGCTCGTTCTCTCGCAAGACCTTGAACACTTGTCTTAAGTGTTCCACATGCTCCCCAAGGCTCTTGCTATAGATGACAATGTCATCCAGGTAAACTACAACGAACCGATCCAGGAAGGGTTGTAGTACCTTGTTCATCAAAGTGCAGAAGGTGGCGGGAGCGTTCGTAAGGCCGAATGGCATCACTAAGAATTCATATGAGCCATAGCGTGTTACACAAGCTGTCTTTGGCTCATCTCCTTCTGCAATCCTTACTTGCCAATATCCGGACCGCAAGTCTAACTTGGTGAACCACTTTGCACCACCAAGTTGGTCGAACAAGTCTGCTATCAGTGGGATCGGGTACTTGTTCTTCACAGTGAGCTTGTTTAAAGCCCTGTAGTCGATGCACATTCGAAGACTCCCATCATGTTTCTTCTGAAATAACATCGGCGCTCCATATGGTGCCTTAGACGGTCGGATATAGCCTGCGTCGAGGAGTTCCTTCAATTGTCTGCGCAACTCCTCTAACTCGGGCGGAGCCATTCGATAAGGGGCTCGGGCAGGTGGCTCCGCATTTGGCACAAGATCAATCTTGTGGTCGACCTCTCTCTTTGGTGGGAGAGTTTTAAGCAGCTCGGTAGGCATCACATCCCGGAATTCTGCCAACACTTGTTTCACCTCAGCTGGAACTCCTTCGGCCGTGATTGGTTCATCATGGACTAATGTCGCTAGATAAGCTGGTCGCACCTTGTGTACTCCTTTGCTGAATTGGATTGCTGACAACATCTTGGCCCCAATTCCAGCTTCTCGATTCACCGGAATAAGGCATGGATGGCTTGGGTCAAGAATTAGCAAAGAATTTACAAATGGTACCGGGAACGCTTTGATTCGGTCAAGGAAACTGAGCCCAATCACAAAATCAAAGTCATCGAGGGGAATTACTTTGATCGTCTCCTTACCGATCCAACCACCAATCTCAAGCTTCACTCCTTTTGCTACCCCTGCAATCGGAGTCTGTTCGGAATTCACAGTCTTGATGAATCCACTTGCCTTTTCCACATGAAGGCCAAGTTTCTTGGCAATTTGTTCGGACACGAACAACTCTGAGGCACCAGTATCTATGAGTGCACTCAACTTTTGGCCAGCAATGGAAACATCTACATACATAAGTCCCTTCTCCTTGGAATCTTTCTTGAATTCCATGGAACTGATGATGGAGTTGAGCTTGACAACCTCTTCTCCTTCTCCAGTCTTCTCTTGGATGGCAGCAACCTTCTCATTTCGTGGTTGTGGGCAATTTCTGGCTAAATGCTTACCACCACAGTTGTAGCACTTAAACTCACCCCTTTCATTTTGGTTCCGAAATTGTTTATCTCCGGCTTTGTTCTGTGGCTTTCCGGAACCATTCTTGGTGGACTTATCTTTGTCTCCCCCACTGTTGCCCTTATGCTTTGGCTTGGAAGAATCCTTCTTTTCGAATTCTGCAATGGATTCTGCAGCGGTCATCGCTTCCGAAAGATCCTGCACACCCATCCTCTTCAGCTCCATTCTTGCCCATCGTTGAAGGCCAGATTTGAAGAGATACAGTCCCTCTGATTTACTCAAGTCTTTGATCAGCAACTTGAGCTCCGAAAATCTCTTGACATACTCCCGAATTGAGCCTTCATGCTTCAATTGGTAAAGTCTGTCTCGAGCCTCCTCATCAGCATTCTTGGGATAGAAATGCTTCTTGAGTTCCGACTGGAAGTCTTTCCATGTCTTGACTGGAATGTCTCCATCACTTGACTCAGCACATTTGGTTCGCCACCATAGCAAGGCGGCATCAACCAAATAGATTGAAGCCGTATTAACTTTAGTAGCTTCATCCTCGATGCTCATCAAACGAAAGTACTGCTCCAACCCCCAAATGAAGTTGTCCACTTCTTGAGCAGTTCTCGCCCCCTTATACTCCTTGGGTTTCGGCGCATCGATCCTGGGCTTCGGCGTAGTTGCTTCAGCCATCATGCCACCCAGCATGGCATTCTTATAGAGGAGCAGCTCGGTACTGAGCTTCTTGATCTCCCCCATCAATTCCTTCTTCAATGCATCCATTGCATCCTGAAGGATCTTCTCTTTCTCAGTCAGTTTTCCATCGACAACGGACTGAACTTGTTCCGAGATTTCGTCCTTTGGGGACTCCATCTTCTCAAGGCGCACTTCGGCCTCGTCTTGGGTCTCCTGGAACTTGCCCAACGCATCCTCCAGTCTCGCGACCCTCTTGTCCAAGGTAGCAATGATATCCCTGGAACTTTCCCGCTTCTTCCCCGCAGCTCCTGCACGAGTCTCTCGGTCAGTTGCTGGGACCTCGCTAACACTTTGTGGAGCCATTTCGATCGAACAAACTCGCTCTGATACCACTTGTCACGTCCGTAGAGTTTCACTACTCGGGGCGTGCGGCCTTAGACGCGTTTTTCTTAGTAAACCGCCTAAGTAAGCCTAAACCGTTCAAAGCCTGAATGCTAAGAACCTTGCGGAAACCAAAGAACAATTGAAAGGAAGAGAAATGGCAAAGGCTAGAGAGTGTTTGAGTGAATACTCTTGTATTTCTCAATGAAGAAGTGAGTGACAAATGAGGTGGGCAAGGCCTCTATTTATACTTGAAGCCCTGTACATCCAACGGTTGTAAATGATTTACATCAAGGGTCCAGATTCAATCCTATCCTATCCAAAAGTACAATTCCTAGAATATTCCTATTTGAGTAAGGAAAGTATTTCCCATGTTCACATGGTGTGTTCACATGGGTGGATGGATAAGCCTTCTTTACCAAGTGTTGGGCCATTCCAGATTTGGGCTCCAATGGGTGGTTGGGTTGGTGCTGAGATGCCCAGAATGCTTTGGAGTGCTTTTGTGGCAACCTGATTGGTGCTTGTCTCGGGCCCTTTGGTGCGGTCCGTGACAATTAGGTTAATCAAAGGAGATGGGTTTTAGTTAATTTTGAACTAATTATGGTGTGTGATTTTGAAGGGACTGCAGAGAGACCGATACTATATATTTATGATATTTATATGATTTATAAATAAAATTTTAAATTATAATTAATAAATTCAATATATAATACCTAATTTTTAGCTTTCATTCTGTGTTCATAACGGAAACGTGGTGGGTGGTGGAAGTATGGCAGATTTTTACTTTGTTTATCCAATCATGAGAATCAGTGGCAGGATCTAAAAATAAAATCACTTCAATATCCATGTGAAATAATTAGTAATCATTGGTTCTTTCGACTATAAAATGATCTTTTTATATTTTAAAATTGTTTCATCTAGTATGAAACAAAAATTTTATATCCTTTAATTATTTTTTATATCTTATATTAAAACTATTAAAAAATATTTTAAATCATAATCTTAATTTTTATATCTTAAACCTTAAACTCTAAAAAATATATCTTTACCCTAAATTCTCTAAACCATAACTATAATCCTTAATCTTAAACCCTAAATCTTAAACCTATTATTTTAAAGTGGAACATCAATTAAGACACAATAAAGAGACAAACGATTTAATTAGTAACCTCACTTTTTCCCTTGGGTTCCCCTAGTGTGGTTACCCTGTCCTTCACTCATCACCAAATGAACCCATTCCTCACTTTTATAGGATCCCCCACTCTCCACTCATTGCTCATATGGTTTTCAGCCAATTTCGACACTTTGTAATTAGAGTAAAATCCTAGGCGGCACCTTTTCCTTTACGAGTTATTATCCTCTCCATTTCTGCTCCTTTTCCTTATGGTATAAAGTATAAACTACTACATATTTTATTAGAGAATCAATAATATTCCAAGCTACTGAATGTTTCTCAGCTTGATGGTTCAAAATGTAAGAATCTGGATTTCCATGTCCCCCTCGTTGAAAGAGAGAAAAAGACATATAAAACTAATATTTATTGACAGATTGCAAGGAATATCATGGGATTCTAAACAGGAGAGTGTCTTTGCTTTGTTTAGTTGGTATTGTTACACAAAAGACACAAAGCTACAAAATGGAAAAGAGGACCCTCGTTTTGACTTGAAGTGAAACCACCTTCCCTTGACCATATTATCCGATGCAAAACAGACCAAAAATTTGCATGTTAAAACAAAGCTGATGGCCCATTTCGTTCTAGTTTTTGCATTCAGAGCCTGTTGACTATTCCATGGTTTTGGTACGTTAAAATATTTACAAAGGGTTTCATTGTCAATTCCAACGACACACTGGAATCAGCCACCCCCCTGTGCTGATTTTCTGTGGATGTGCGAGGGATCATTTGTCAGCAAAGAGAGTCACGGGTTTGTCTTGGAAGCTCCTTTTTTAAATGTCCTACACAGACAGATAGACACATATTCTCGCTCACTACATAACCGAGGAGGGAAACAAAAAATATACCAAAAACACACACATTAATATTACAGTGACCCCCCTTCTCCCCAACATTTTATCCCACCCATAGATGTCTTGACCTGATCGTCTGCGCCAAACCCCCCTAAGTACTATCTCCCTCTAAGCATCTCTCCTCTTTCTCTTCCGTTTCTTTCCCTTCTTTTCTTCATCTTTCAATGGCTTTGATGCTTGAAAATTGTGAAGGGATATTACTATCACTCGACTCCCATAAATCAGTGCCGGCGCCCTTCCTCACTAAAACCTACCAACTAGTCGATGATCCCACCACCGACCACATAGTTTCATGGGGTGAAGATGATAATACTTTTGTTGTTTGGAGACCACCTGAGTTTGCTAGTGATCTCCTTCCCAATTATTTCAAGCACAACAATTTCTCTAGCTTTGTCAGACAGCTTAATACTTATGTATAAAAATTCAAACTTTATCTCTTTCTTTTTTTATTTCTAAAATCTTTGGCTTTTTTTTAGTTATTTTACTGATCTGGGTTTTGCTTTTTTTTTGTTATTGAAAACTAGGGTTTTAGGAAGATTGTACCAGACAGATGGGAGTTTGCCAATGAGTTCTTTAGGAAAGGTGAAAAACACTTGCTTTGTGATATTCACAGAAAAAGGACAGCGCAACCGCAAGTGGGGATAAACCATCATCACCACCACCAGACGCCACATTCTCCTTTGCTTAATCCCCCGAGTTTCTTTCTATTTCAAAGCCGAGTCAGCGTTTCTCCACCAGACTCGGATGAACAAGCCAACTGGTACTGTGACTCGCCGCCTGTTTCTTCACCAAGAGGAGGCACTGGAATCTCAGTTTTGGGTAGCGGCGGGGGTGGAGGCTATAAGAGCTGCTCGGTCACAGCTTTATCAGAGGACAATGAGAGGCTGAGAAAAAGCAACAGTTTGCTGATGTCTGAACTTGCCCATATGAAAAAGCTTTACAGTGATATTATCTATTTTGTTCAAAACCATGTCAAGCCCACCACTCCTAGCAATTCATACTCCCCTTCCATGCTTCTTGACGGCCCTCCTCCTCCCGTTGTTAATACCACCA
This sequence comes from Abelmoschus esculentus, assembly GCA_035048815.1. NCBI lineage: Eukaryota > Viridiplantae > Streptophyta > Magnoliopsida > Malvales > Malvaceae > Abelmoschus > Abelmoschus esculentus. The sequence goes on along the minus strand of JAUCBN010000008.1, from coordinate 6,129,135 downwards.
ATAATAGTTCATTGTTGCAAAAGCCTTCGAACCAGCTTCTCGGCCGATATCCAAATAGCCCCATTCCCCGAGTGCAGGTTTTGAACTCTCCAACTGCCACCTCGCAAAGCTCCTTGACAATTGTTGATGAACCATGCGGCAATAGTTGCAAAACCAAGCTCTTTGGTGTACCCTTACAATCCAAGAAGAGGTTGCACCCGGAGTATGGTGCAACTAACATGGAGACTAACAAAGCACGTCTGGTCTTGGAAAAAGATGATTTACGGCTGAACCTTATGCCTCCTACATGTTAGTTTTATGGAGTATATGATATATCCATTCAAGAATATTCTAGCTTTCCTTGTCCAACTTCTTCCTTTTAGTTTTTTTTTTTCTTTATTATTCTCTTTGTTTATCTCTTAGAGTCTGATGATATTATTGAAGGATATTTTGTGAGTGGGTGAGTATTTGCGACTGTGTATATAATTTCAGTGCCGGACCTGCCGGTAATATTTTGTTCCCCTTACCCAGCCACATCAATGCAGGTGGGTTTTGGTTAGAGTGAAGATGGAAAAACATGTTCAAAACCTCAACACCAATCTTTTCTCTTTGATGTTTCTTCTTTTTTCCATTCGTTGAAATTTATTACACACACTCTTTTTCTTCTGCCTTTAATCGTGATTCTGATGTCTGTATGTTCCAGTTACATATAAGCCATGCATTAATGCAGGAGAGAGATAGACAGTGTCCCCATAACTTTCTTTTCAGTTCCGATGAGAAAAAGAAAGCAGAAAACTGAGAGCCTGAGCAAATCTCTGGCTATAGCTGCCTCAGTGACACCTTCAAGGGCTTTCTCTGGTTACTCCATTAATGAATGATACGTACAACCATGCCCTTGATACCCTCATCCAAAATTCAAAAATCCCACTTACCATGCATTGATTTCACATCTGTTTAACTATGATTATCATTATCGTCTCTATTATTGTCAAAAAAGAAGGTAATCATGTACTCCATGAAGGTTATAATCATAACCAGCTCCATTATCATTAATACTTGCTCTTCTGAACTGTCAGTCAATCAAAAAAAAAGAAACCGAATCACCGAGTTTTAAATTTGAGAATCAGATAGGAGCCAAAGAGGGTAAAATTCCAAAAGAGTGAGTAATTCGATGAAAGCGAAATGATAGAGAAAAAAAAAAAGTAGAAATGCTTGTTTGAAATGTTTCTATCAAGGCTTCTATACTTCTTCTGATGACCAGAAACCTTAGCCTTTTCCTACTTTAAGTATCTGATCAACGTCTTCAAAATCCATCTTTGGATCCCTCTTTCTTTCTTTTATTAATCCCAATCCCTCAATCCACCTCTTCCGGATCAGACAGAAATACATAGAGTTATAGACTTTAAGACATAACCCCTTGACTGGTAGCTAAACAACAAAAAAGAACCCTTCTTCCCAAGAAAGCACTTTACACTTCCTATTTTATCTTTACTGTCTTTTGCTTGTTGTCTCTTTGTCCAAAATCCTAATACAAATAAAGTTTTGACGCAGTGTTTGACTAGGCATTGCAGTCTCTTTGCTGTTTTTCTTTCTTCTTGAATCTGTTTTTTTCTGTATAGTTTTCATGCAGTTATTAATTACCTCAAAAAATTATATCATGGTTCAGTCCCACCATATTATCTATAGGACCAACCACTAAAAATTACCTACCTCAGCAATTTTTTATTTTTCAAATGAAGATTCGTTAGTCCATGGACACATAATAAGACTAACCCATGATATAATTTTTTCTCATGCAGAGAATTGTGATGAAAGTAATAAGTTACTAAATATCTATTTAAGTTCTTCCTATAGACACAAATGTATCGAAACATATTTCTTACAATATCTTTGCCGTGCATGAGTTCTTTTGCGTATCATAAACCCTAATTTATAACCTAGTTTGACATTATATATACGGGTAAAAATCATTTACCTCTTTATCATACATACTTTCATGTCTTCTTTGAAACTTTTTAAAAAATAATTTTTCTACCCTAACTTTTGCTTTCTATATTTTAAATCTTACGCCCTAAAAATTATTGATGAATAAATATTTAATATATTTTATCTTTTTATTTCAGCTAAAGGTACGTAATGATTAATTTTTTTATCGCAAGTATTCTCATCGCAGCAGCATCGACACTGAAGGCGAAAGATGGTTTGATCCTCCTTAGTTCCCAACTCATCCTTACCCTATCTATCCCATGGTTTTCAACATCTGTTGTCTGATTCACCCCTGGGTTTGTTTTCATCTCCCCATCTCGGTCTGATTATCCGATTTTATCCAAAAAAAGAAGAGTAAAAGGCTGCAAAGGTGCCACTGCCCATTTGTTCCATTCGGCAGTACCTAAAGTTCTTATCCATCCGATTTGTTCAGCAAAGTACATTGGGATGGGATGGAATGAAATTGGGGAAGAATTTGAAGGATCGTGTTTTATAATACGGGCGGGTAATACGAATATTTTTAAATTATTTTTTTAAGATTCGATAAATTTATAAATGTTTTGTTATCGTCCTACCTTTTTATCATAGAATTAGTTTGTCGATACTTTAATAATTTTTACACAGTAAAATTTTTTTTGATTAGCAATTGACAATATTTTTAATATTGATTGTCGATCATTAATATTTATTATTTTTTAGTTCTTTTATATTTTATTTTCTTAATTCTAATAATAATCTTTGTTTTTATTATTACGAGTCTACCCTTAAAATTTATTAAATTTGGCTTACTCTTAAAATTCAAGTATTTTTTAATATTTACTATTATGGATGTAATTTTTATAATACTTATTATCAAGGGTTTATTTTTTTCTAATACTTGTCAGTACGAGTAAACTCTTAAAAAATGTAAAAAAAAACAATATTTAATATTAAGAGTATTTTTTTCAATACTTGTTTTTATAGCCAATTTTTTTTAATATTTATTATGTACATACTATTAAAATTTAATATTTTTTAATACATTTTACTACATCCTATTTTTTTAATACTTAAATTTAGGAGATTGGTCTTCAAATTTATTCTTTTAATATCTATTATTAATCTATAATTTTTAAATTCTCGCTAAGACCATCAAAATCTCATCAACCATCCTTCACCCCAATTTCTTTTACAAGTTGTTAGAAATGTGAGGTTTGACCTTGGACAATTAAGTTGGAGAAGATAAAACAGTCGTAAAGAATTCTTACTGTCCATTTTGTTGAATTGGGCAACTAATTGAAAACGACACCAAACGGAAACTGTTGAAAATGATGCAGAGAAAGAGTAGTAAGTACCATTTTTTTCATTGCTTGCTCCATCTCTGAGCTTGCCAACACCTGCAGTTCCCGAGGAAGGAGAAGTAGAAACTAGAAAGTAGTAAGAATTATTCTGAATATAATAGTATAAATAATCCTCCACGGTTTTGTTTGTCGTGTTGGATTGATATATTATAAAGAAAGAAGATATTAATATATAAATGGGATGTGGGGAAGAGAAGATAAGGTGGTGCAACTGTGATAATCCAAAGTAAAAGAAACCAACCCAACAACAATATCTTGCTTCTCTGGATTCTTTCTAATCCTATCGAACCTGTTCTTGCAGAGAACATGTCTCTTTCTTCATGTCCTTCATCACCTACAATATAAAATATATCAACAGACACATTTATTGTTATTACAACAAAAGTTTACTTACAGAGAAGCAATGGGTGCATTTTACTTTCTCTGTCAATCTCCGGCAGTTGCTTTGGAATCAGGGTAACAAAGCGGGTGTAAAGTGTAAACTTAATTTTCTTGTCTGTATTGTTCACATAATTTTCTTTCTTTTTTCCATTGTTTTCTAATCTGGGTTTGATTATATCAATATTTTTGGCATTCATTCGATATTATCTCCATGGAAATGACAACAAATAGTTTTTTAATTGTGCAGATAAAATGTGTCGATTATGCTTCACGGCGTGTATCATGTTGTAATCGTCATGAAGGGAAAAGAAATGTCCTTCTCCACCTAGAAGCATGCAATCATATGGTTCCAAAATTAAATGAAAAAAAACAAAAAACTCAACAACTTTGTAAAATTTCTATAATAGAAATATTGGATTTTTGAAAAGATTTTTATATATTTTATATAATATTCAACTACTTTATGCTATTTATAGTCATCTATCCCACGGTATAGATTGGTAGCTTGTTTCAGATGTATCACTATTTTATTATTTCTTTTTCCCCTTCGTTTCTTCTCTTGTTGCTGTAGTTCCATATCTTTTTCTCATCTTTTCACTGCAAATTCTGATAAAACTCCTACTCTTCTCCATCACTCTGTTTATCAGATTCCAGTCAGGCACAGTTCTGTAACAATAGCCATGGAAGTTGACCAGTTGAAGCCTGGAACAGAAGATCAGATGGAAATGGTGACCATGATGATGCAGATGCAGATGGGAACGTTCCCTGAATTCTACGGTGACTACAGTGACTTCGTTGAATTCCCTCAGGCTGAGCTTGCTGATCATGCTAGCAATACTACTTCCTGTAATATCATCAATGGCAATGGCAATGACATGCCTCATTTTCTTGAAAACACACAGGTTGGTTCACCGGACCCATTCATAAACCTGCCAACCACAGCCACCATTTCATTCAATGGTTCAACCCCGGTTCAAGAACCAAGTTTCTGGTTTACCACAGAAGGGGAATCATTGTCGGGTTCAGGTGCAAATGCTTATTCCACATCTTCGCAAAAGAATAATTCAGTGGGTGCGATGAGGGAGATGATATTCCGGATAGCAGCTATGCAACCGATTCATATAGACCCTGAATCAGTGAAGCCACCCAAGAGGAGGAACGTGAAGATATCAAAGGACCCTCAGAGTGTGGCGGCGAGGCACCGGCGTGAGAGGATAAGCGAGAGGATAAGGATACTTCAAAGACTGGTCCCCGGGGGAACCAAAATGGACACTGCGTCTATGTTGGATGAGGCTATTCACTATGTCAAGTTTTTGAAGACTCAGGTGCAGTCACTGGAGAGAGCTTCTGTCAGTAGCAGTAGCATGCCAACTGGTTTAAGGTTCCCTGCTGCAATGTCAATTGATAGTTTTCATCCAATGGGAAAACCGTATCAGCCGACTCAGCAATTCGGAGATGTTTGGCCAAGCTAGCTTAACAAAAGCAGATCTTTTAGAAAATGTTGGACTTAATTGTATGTGTAAAAAATAATAAAAACGAACTGATAATCATGGTCATGAACACGAAGAAGTAACATATATGTTTAGGCCATGGAATCCATGTTGTATTGCTGTATCAGATATCCCAATTGTTGACAGAAATAAACAAAAATTCGTACACAGTTTGTCCAAGAGAAATGATATCCAAAATGGTCAACCCTGTTTTAGCTAAGAGTTGTTGAGATTGATGCGAATTAACCCATGAGAGGTTCATAATTGATGAATTTCCAAGTCATTTTCAGAAGAGTCCTGCATGGGGAAATCCACGTGAAGACTGACAAAGCTGTGGAGGGGATTATCTCATATCACTAGTGTTCATTCTCTGACGTCGTTTTCCATCATCAAACTGTTCACGTGAACATACTCAACTCTATCTCCCTGGTTTTTCAAATCAAACATACACATGGTGATGGGGCGATAATGAAGCTTTGAAATCCAAATCACATCGTTTCTTCTTGCTATCATGCATGCAGTACGTGCCGACACCACTTCCTTGCTCTGCTGCAGCTACTCCTACTCCCCTTTCTCCTTGTGGAGTCTAGTTTTACACTCATTAACGTAACATCTTGTGTATCTTGTTATCTTAATCTCTATATTTTATGAAGATGAGTTTTAGATAGTGACTCGGAGGAAAGAAAGAAAGAAAGCATTTTTTATGGTCGGGAAGACACACATCATTTTCATGTGAAAGGGTCTCTGAGTGAAAAAAAAAATGGGTAAGGTTCATAGAACTTAAACGTCGTTTTCATGATGTGAGACAGGTGTAACCATCAAAGGAAAAAAAATATTAACATATGCGGATGGATAGGTTGGATAAAATATTAGTTTTTAAAATAACATCATAACTTTAAATTTTGATATTATAAAAAAAATTAAATTATACGATTATTTAATAAATTACCCTCGTTTTTAAAAAAATGTCATTTAAACTTTCAATTTAAATAAATAAATAAATTGGATATGTCAAAATTTTACTCTAAATTCCACCATTGATTGACTTTTCTTACCCCATAGATACAAATGGAAAATTTGACCACCGCCCCCTCCCCCATTCTACACCCAGTCGCAAATCTTTTATTTATGACAAACCATCAAGGACAATGACTTATTGCTTCGCATCTTTATTTCTGAATTTGATTTTTCACTACAAAACTGCCAAATTCTAAAAGATTGAACCGGAGAAAATGCAATCACACTCAATCTAGATGAAACAGTAGATAGAATAAGAAAGGGTCAAAAATGTTATCAGAAAACCCATGTGCCATAGCCCAGGAAGGATCCAACATCAGCACATACAGGGTTGACTGAGTTGCAGCAAAGGGGAGCCACCTTGTCCTCTCAATTCATGACATACATCCCTCACTGAAACTCAGTTTTCAAGACATGTTTTTAATATCCTCACAGCCCTATGAGAGGACTGAACCACTGCATAAAATAGTCGTGGATTTGGCACTAATTATTTCCAAAGGACCAGTTTCGTCACTGTCTCACCTTAATTCTTACACCAAACCTTGAGAGAAAAGGACACAAGAAAATGAGTATTGTTAAAAATCCAGGCTCCCAAAGAGAGATAAAATGGAATATATAACCAAAAAGAGAGAGAGATTTGACTCTTGTGTAACAAAAACAAAACATTAAACTCTGTTTGTTTGTTGGTCGGGTTAGATTTTATATTTTTTTAGGAAAAAAGGGTCCATGGAACCCTGTGGAACAAGGACATACATAAATCTAATCTTCTTTTTCTCCCATTTGTCATTTTTTGAGGGGTGGGATGTATTCTCGCAGAATGGTGGAAAATTTTGTCTTCTCAAGAAATGTGAAAGCAAGATGTTCTTTAACTGATGCTCAGGCTTTGACACCGCGAATTATGTAAGGACCGACCGCAAATAGAGAACGTGAGTCAACTCCATTGGATCACCTTGTGCTGGGAGTTTATGAAGTCTACGGTAGTAACATTCGGTGGTCCAAAGATCATGCATCCAGAACCAGTGTATTGAACTTGATTGGAAGGGATATTTTCAAACATTATTTTGGTAATTATGATAATAACAAAAACAAATCTATTCTAAGAATTTATTATTTGATAAAATATGATGTAATTTGTTTTACACTAGCAAAAATTAAACGATAGTAAATGCCTTTTATAGTCTGATTGAACCTGTAACAGATAGCAAAGGCATAAAAAGCATGACAGGTGAAGCAACCACTCAAGGAGCCCATCTATCGGGTTCTTCGGAAAGATAAAACCCAAAAACATCTTTTCAAATACAGCCCATTATAGATCTAAATTCAACTCAATTTAAAATTTAATAATTTTATCAATAAAAACAACATATTATTTGATATCGATTTTAAACATTATAAGGTATTAATTTTGTCTCATATATAATTATATTTTGAAATTATATTTTAATAAATTTCTAATTTTTTTGATGTCTAGTTTCCTTTATCCAAATAATCGATTGTCCACTTTAAATTTTATCTCACACGATTTTTTTAAAAATTTTCAAATTCAATTTTTAAAACGCAGAGATATATCATTTTTTAAATCATTGGTTACTGTTCTTAATCAAAAGCAAGTCACAGAAACTTCATGGAGGATCAGCAAGGCAGGCCCGAGGCCCATGGTCTTTTAAATGAAAATCAAAAGGATAGATTGAGAAACACTACGGGTAGTTTTTTTTTTTTTTTTGATAAATTTTAAATTTAATTTAATTTTATTTAAAAATATTTTTTTTATAAATTTAAAATTTATAATTTAAAACTATAAAAAATATAGATGAATAACATATTTAAGATCTTATTTAACATGAAGAAATGATGGTACGGTCAATTTTAGAATATTGGGCTACGAGCGCCCAATTTTAACATACCCAAAACCTAACTCAATGACAGAAAGAAAGGCCGAAACAGAATAAGTGGGTCTCCGTTTCAACCGAATCGAAGTTGAAGCTCATCTTTGCTGGGGGTTTGTAATTGTTGTCGTAGCTAAGAGCCTAAGACTGAAGCAGTTATAGTAAGCGAGAAGATGGATGATGGAGAGATAGAGGAGGAAATGAGATCACAGGCACCAGTCCCGTCGCGGAAGCCCGAGAAATCTCCTTACGATATGCTTAAAGAAACCAAAGCCTCGGTTGAAGAGGTCGTCGCCAAAATTCTCACAGTCAAAAAGGAAAACAAGCCACAATCTGAACTCAGAGAACAAGTCACCCAAATGTTCCTTCAATTCGTCAATCTCCGGCAGGTTCTCTCTCGCATATCTATTTAGCAATGAAAGGGAGAAAAATTAAAACTGAAATCTCGTGTTTTGATTTCATTTTTTTTTCTATTTCAGGTGAATCGTAGTATATTGTTGGAGGAAGATAAAGTGAAAGCGGAGATGGAACGTGTCAAGGCGCCGGTGGATTTTACGACGCTGCAGCTTCAGAATTTAATGTACGAGAAGAGTCATTATTTGAAAGCTATAAAAACTTGCAAGGATTTCAAATCCAGGTATCCTGATATCGACCTTGTACCCGAGGAGGAGTTTTTTAGCGACGCACCTGAAGATATTAAGGGTTCGAATTTGTCCAATGATAGCTCACATAATTTGATGCTTAAGAGGCTTAATTATGAGTTATTCCAGGTAAATTACTGGCTAAAACTAGGTTTAATAGATAAACATAATGTTTACTTCATACATTTTAAAATTTTATGGGAATTTTGAATCGTTTTAAGACCTTATTTGTTTAGGCAACATATATAATAAATTATTAAGAATTTGGGTAAAAGTGCATTGCTAAGCCTATGTTTCGATATGATTTGTCTCAGAGGAAAGAGCTATGCAAACTTCTAGAAAAGTTGGAACAACGAAAGAAAAGCCTTTTGGAGACGATATCAAATCGGAAGAAGTTTATATCGAGTCTGCCATCACACCTCAAGTCCCTTAAGAAAGCATCTTTGCCTGTTCAGAATCAATTGGGTCTTTTGCATACAAAGAAATTGAAGCAACATCATTCGGCTGAACTTCTTCCACTTCCACTCTATGTGATTTACTCGCAGTTCATGGCACAGAAGGAAGCATTTGGTGAAGATATTGATTTGGAGATCGTAGGAAGCATGAAGGATGCTCAGACTTTTGCCCGTCAGCAAGCAAATAAAGACAACGGTGAGTGATGTTGGTCTTCCTTCTTGTTTTATGCATAGTGCAATTGTTTATAGCCTTCAGATGTTACTTCAAAGTTATACCCTTAATTCCAAGGCAATGGACTAGTACGATTGACATAAACGTTCGAGTTGAAAACAATGGTTGCAAGTGAAATTAACTTTGTTGTTTTTTGGCTAAACTCCCCGGACGGTGAGTGTAACTAAAGTTGTTAATTTCTGCAAAGAATTTTCTTTATGATGTTTTTTTTATTTGTGTTGGACTTCAGTTAATCTTCTTAACTGAGTCCCTATCAATCCCTGGGCTAGCAAATTACTTAGAAACTTTTTTTTTTCTTTTCACAAAAAACTTGAATTGAGTACTGAATACTGATATTTGTTTTTTACCAGGTTTATCTACTAGTGTGGAGAGCTCAAGGTTTGAGGATGATTTACCAGATGAGGAAGATGATGGACAGAGAAGGAGAAAACGGCCAAAAAGGGTTCCTACCAAGGAGGCTATCGACCAGGCAGGAGTCTATCAACTTCATCCTCTGAAAATCATCCTTCACATATATGATGATGAGGCATCTGATCCTGGATCCGCAAAACTTATCACTTTGAAGTTTGAATACTTGTTAAAGTTGAATGTTGTCTGTGTTGGGATCGAGGGATCAACTGAAGGACCTGAATATAACATCCTCTGCAATTTATTTCCTGATGACACTGGCCTGGATCTGCCTCACCAGGTTTGTGCTGATGGCTATTTTGTGCCTTGCTTCCATTGTCACCTTGACATTTTTGTTAACTTTTCCTTTTCATGTAATAGTAACTTCTGAATTATATTGCAGTCAGCCAAGCTCTTCATTGGTGATAGTGCTGCATTTGATGAAAAGAGAACTTCACGTTCGTATAAGTGGGCCCAGCATTTGGCAGGAATTGATTTCTTACCTGAGGTTTCACCATTGCTTAATAACCATGAAGCTCCTAACAATGAAACCAAAGGCGATGCTGTTATCTCTGGTCTTGCATTGTATCGCCAGCAGAACCGAGTGCAGACAGTCGTTCAAAGAATCCGGTCGCGTATAAAAGCTGAGTTGGCTCTTGCGTGAGTCACTGTTCTGTATGTTTGGAGTTTGGATCTTGAAGAAAATAATAAGAAAGCAAATAGGGGCGAATTCTATGATGTGGTCAAATCTTTATGATATAAAGTCCCTAATTTTTTGGTTTTAGTAAAAAAAATCTGCCTTTAAGTGCAACTTCTGTGTTGGAATATTTTGTTTTTTGTGTTGACTTGTTCATAGCTTGTTTTGTCTTCAGCATGGTAACTTTTTTGTTGAAAATCTGGAATTCTTTCATTGAGTTACAGGGAACAGCTTGATTCACTTATGCAGCTTAAATGGCCTGCTCTGAACTGTAAAAGTGTTTCATGGGCCTTGCATGCTCCATTGTGCAGTTTGCATAGTTGGTTATCTGTAGGATCCAAAGTCAACGAGGATTCATCATCTCAACCTGCTATTGACACAGAACCGGTTCAAGAACCTTTGGATGATATGGATGGAAGATCTGGTATCATGAAGAGCTGGAGGGTTATAGGGCGGATGGAGAGCTTCCATCTTTGCTTTCAGTTCCATCTGCGACAATTGAGCTGCCAGAGAGGAGGAAGTAACTTGGAGATTATCTTTGACCAAGAAGTGGACCAGAATGAACCTTTTGTGTAGGTATTACAGTGATTCTACTCTGAAGATAACTTGCACAAGGTTGCCATGGATATGATTCTCTATATTGCTAAACTAAAAAAGAAAATGGCGAGAGCAAGGGGCTGCTCATCTATTGATTCAGAAGTTGTGTTCATATCGGACGATGGCCTTGGGAGAGGAGCCCTTGCTGTTTTCATTGGTTTCCATTTTTAGGCCTCGTCCAATAGAATTTTGAAGGGGCGTGTAAACTCTGATTTTACGTTTTCGTTTTACTTGAGAATAGCATTGACTAAATGAACCATGGTAAAAGAAGCACAACATTTAGTTCAATTGATGTTGATTATTGGGCAAACTCTTGAGATGCTCAGAAGTTTACATATATGCTTCAACTAAATTAGCCAATATCTTCGTAAAAGGAAAAGAAAACAAATTACGAATACTGGAAGATTTTTATTCTACAACTGCACCAATTCGTTTCTCCAAATCTTGAAGAGCAAATAACTATGTACAACCACCCACCAGTCACCATCATGATTCAAACCAGGATCGCATGTTCAAATCCTTCTATTTTCACCACGGGCCAGTCTGAGTTCTACGTAAGCATCTTTTCTTAGCTCCTTGTGGTGTGTTCATCGTCTCAATGGCCTGCGCCAATCAACCAATTCAAACTTAACATGGAATAGTGAAGAATTGAACATTTTAAGTTGCCTAGTTGTAAGCACGTTTCTAATATAAAAAAAGGTAATTATAATAGTCAATAGGGAGGGAAAGAGAAATAAAATGGAGTTTATATAGGCTCCTCTGAGTTGAAATTTCATTTCAATGGTGTTCTAATTTGATTGGATTGTGCAGTTTAGAATGCTTGTAAATAAAGTAGTCAACTAGAGAGTACATAGTGCAAGTCTAACTAGATTACAGAGTCCCGAGGGTTCCCCATTAGTGGCATGGGGAAACATCAGAGGGAAAATCTTTAGTTGAGGATTTCTAAAGGATTCGATTATGAAATCAAGAAATTCACATCATGCTTGGATGGAATAAAAACAACAGAAAAGCTCTGTGTGAATTGTAGACATGGGAACACAACTCCAAATTCCTATAAAACGTGGTTTAAGAAAACACTGGATCTGGAAAGTGCATGCATATGATGATGCTTCATGATGTTCGCTAAGGGTATAAATCAAGTTATTAGTATAAAGATGGGTGGGGGGAAGACAACTTCTCTTTACCTCTTTTTTCTGCATTTCCACGAGTTCTGCCTGCAGCAACCAAAAGTACAGACAATGAGAATGTAAGCATCTTTTTGCCATTAGCCAACAATAAGTAATATGGAGTACAAATGAGGAACATACATGTTTCTTCCGCAATTCTTCGTTCTCCTCTTTTAGCTTTGCAACTTCTGCTTCCAATTCCATTGTATAAGCCTAGAAGAGAATCCAAAAAGGAAGCAAAAACCATCAGATGGATCAAAGCACATATTTTGGACCAAACCAACCATGATTTCACTAGTTGAAAGTTACCTGGGGATACAACTGTTTTGATTGATAGAGTTATGAAAAAATTCACAAGGTCGAGAATGTAAAGCTTAATCAATTATTTTTATATTTTCTTATATAATACACGGCTTCAAGCTTCTCATCCTGTTAAACAACGGCTCCATTGCCTAGTGACAAGGGAACTGTCAGGGAAGGTGTTTGTGATTTCTCAACATTGGAGTTTAATGCGGGTTACGCTATTTCCTAATTGATCCCAAATGCATAAAACTTAGAAGCTTAATTCAGTAGCCAGGAGAATGATCAAATGACTATGAGCAGACTGCTCACATTTGCATATATTCAGTTGACATAAAAAAATAATGAACTTAAAGCTATGAAGAAGGAAGATTAAACAAATTTGAGTAAATCAAAGAGTATATTCTTCACCTGCTTGCGAGCTCGTGATCTAGCAGCTGATTCTCTGTTCTTTATCATTCTCCTTTGCCTCCTCTCAGCAACCTTTTCCACCGCACTGTATTTCCTACCCCTCAAGCTTCCATTAAACACATAAGGAGCTGGGGAAACTGAGGAAGTATCGCCACTGCTCTTCCCTATCCCGTCTGATGAAAGCTGATTCGCAGGCGATCCAGTTGGAACAGCCAGTGGCCCTGCTAACCCGATCATCCCCATCCCTCCACCTTGCATCCCACCAGCCTGAATCAGACCGTTACTTATTCCCTGATCCACAATCCCATGAATTCCACCCCGAAATACGGGACTCCCCAACTGACCACCACTTTGTAAATGCATCTGTGCTCCATATCCCATACCAGTTTGCTTAGGAAAAATTGGTTGTTGCTGCTGCTGCTGAGCCAACTGGTGCGAGTTTGATCTAACTTCATTAACGTTGGAATGCATATTGGAAGCCTGAATACCAATATTATTACCACCTTCAGGTATCCTATTTCCCGTCAAATTTGGACCTTTACCACCTTGCTGAAACCCGATTTCGAAACCAGAATTATTCACACCAAAGAATCCCCCATTGTTAACCTTCCCATCCAATTGAGTGTCTTCTCTTACCACACCAGCCCTCACCAAAAACTCCTCCAAAGTCATCTCTCCTAAAGTTTGCTGCCTTTGTGGCATATTATTACCATTAGTATCTCTGGTTCCAATACCGTCTTTCCCAAATGAATACTCCCTTGAAATATCTTTCCAAACCTGGTCAACAGTTTTCTGGCTAAGTGTTCTTGGCAAAGTCAAGGACCCTTGCCTTTGTAACGTTCCATTTCCTTCTAGGGCGACACCAGAAGAAGCCATTGTTTGAGTTTCTTCAGCACTCCAAATGTTCCTCAACAGCTCATCCATGTTCATTGACCCGAAATCTTTTCCTATTCCACCCATAGTGCTTTGAAACTCATCAAAGGTTAGAGAATAGACTGATGATTGTCTAGTTAACGGGTTATTCGCCGTCGGTTTAATCTCGCCGCCCTCAGCAGACAGCGGAGGGTTACTTCCAAAGTTCTTGAAGTTCATGTTAGTCCCCATCGAAATCTGTATAAAACAGTGTAAAAAATGCAGGTAGTCCTTTGCTACTACTTCAAAGCAAGCAAGGCAGATGAAAATCCCACACAATTCAAAATTTACATATTTCTATATTTTCAACAACAAAAAGAAAAGCCAAAAATAAGGATCAACACAGGAATTTTTCAACTAAGAAAAACAATAAACATGGAAGAAAAGGAAGTAACATTTAACCTTTCAAGAAAATACAAGTTTTCAACAATCATCAGAAAGTTGAGGAAAATATAAGCTTTTTCTCTGAGGAAAACAAAAGGCAATCAATTTAACAGGCCAGACAACTGAAGGGAGAACAAAAAGTCAGAAGACAACCAAACCAAGAAAAATAGATAGTTTGTACAAATTAGTTGAATAATTACCCAAAAACTGAACAAATGAAAACCTAGAAAATATATTTTTTACAAAAAAAAATGGAAGCTTGAGCTACAGAAAGAGACAAACAAACAAATAGCTAAAGTTAGAGAAAGAACTTAGTTTTAAAAAATGATATTTTTTTTTCACCTTCTAATCTGGTTGTTTCTTCGGACAGCTTTTGGGTCCGTCTTCTGTTTCCCTTGCTATGGCTTTCGCGGGAGCGCCAAGTGTCCCTCTGTTCATTTTTATTACTACTTTTTAAGACATTAATATATATACACTTTTTTTTTCTTGTAGGATTTGTTTTAAATGTTTTTTGTGGGCCAGGTGATTAGCGATACGTGGCCCAATAGGAAAGGGGTAGGAGGATTGCGATGTTGAGATCTGAGCAATAAGAAGTTGAAAAATGGGATGAAATGAACCGTCCACGTTGCGTTCTAAAGGACGGTGATGATGTTTGTGTGATGTATATAGTTCATCATTTTTCCTATAGGCCAGGACATAATTTAATAAAGGTAAAGTAAACAAATGAGCATTAAATTATTTTAAATATAAATTAATTATTAAAATTTTAAGAAATACATAATAATTATTAAATTTTAATTTTTATTATAAAATTATCAATTGTTATTAAATGAGTGATGTTATAACTATAAAAATTTATATAATAATATATTTAATTAATTTAAAAAACTTGAAATGCCGTGAATCATAATTCTTCTATTATACTTATCCTTCCTTTTTAAATGGGCTTTGAAGTCATTAACAAAGTTTCAAAGGGATTCCTTGTGAAACCAGAACCAGCACCCAGAAAATTTAAAGCCCACAATTTCAGTACAAGTAGGTCGTCATCTCATCTTCTGCTGCTAGCCTGCTACCACTACTCCTGCGTTGACTACTGTTTTGCTTTTCTAGTCTCCCTGTAATAGAGATGGAGGTCATTGATCATTTTCTCCACACACATCCCTTGGTGCTCACTGAGAGTGAGAACGACAACGTTTACTGTTCAGGATGTGGCAGAGGCATATCAGGTTCGTTATATGGATGCTTCCCTTGCAGGTACTATCTACATAAATCATGCGCACTGCTTCCTCCAGAGATTCAAAATTTCTTTCATCCATGCCCTCTTGTCCTCGCCGTTTCAGACCATCTTGATTGGACATGTAATGCTTGTTTCAAAAGAGTCTCCGGTTTTAGCTACCGTTGCATATTCTGTGATTTTGATATGCATGTTGAATGCGTACAACGACCCACCATAGAATCACAAGAACTTGTTCAACATTTTACTCACTGGCATCCTTTAAAACTTGTTGATTCCAATAGAAATTTGGAAGCTTGGTGCGCTATATGTGATGAGCTATGTTCTGCCTCTGAGTCTTGTGTATATGGCTGTGGGGAATGCAACTTTTTCATCCATAAATCATGCATGATGGACATTCCACAGGAAATCAGTCATTCCTTCCATCCGTCATGCCCTCTCATTCTGGTCACAGACTTGGAGCAGCGTCATGTTTCGGACAACTCTTGCTGGCAGTGGCATGAGTGTTCACACAACTCTCACTGGTGGGAGGCAAACAACTCTTGCTGGTTTAAATGTTCAGACAACTCTTACTGGTTTGATCTTTCAGAGAAGTCTTACTGGGTTGAGGGCTCCCAGAATTCTTATTGGTTTAAGGGTTCTCAGAACTCATGCTGGTCCGAGCTCTACTGGTGGTGTGTGCGTTCTTACAACTCTTACCAGTGTGAGGGTTGTGATGAAGTTTGCTCAGGTTTGGCCTTCCGCTGCGGAAAGTGCAATTTCCAGCTTGATGTGAAGTGTGCCTTACTTCCCACTGTAGAGTCTAAAGACGCCTATAAGATTCAACATCTATCCCACAAGCATCCGCTAGTACTTTGTCAAGACGAGGAATTTACCAGTGAAATTCGATGCAGAGCATGTGGAGAAAATTGTTTATTAGATTTAGACCCCTGTTTTGGTTGTAGTAGAGGATCATGCGACTTTTTTTTACACAGGACGTGTGCTGTTAAGTTGCCACGAGAAGTACATCATGACTTTCATCCCCTACACCCTCTCATTCAGTTCAGCGACAGTGACTTCCCTTACCGGTGTAACGGTTGTGATGATTCTCATGAAGGCTCAGACTTGGCCTATCGCTGTGTAGAGTGCGGATTCCAACTGGATGTCAAATGCGCCTTATTTCCGACGATTGAGTCCAAAGATGCTGATAAGATTATGCATTGTGCCCACAAGCATCCACTCGCACTCTTTGAAAGTAAGGAATTTGGCAATGAAGTTCGATGCAGATCATGTGGAGAAAGCTGCCTAGCTCCCTCTTTTGGTTGTAAGGAATGCAACTTCTTTTTGCACAGACATTGTGCTACTGAGTTGCATTCGGAAAAGAGAGAGATCCATCATCGCTTTCATCCCCTACATACTCTCACCCTCTCGTCACCCCAACCACTTCCTCATCGTGATACCTTTCAATGTTCTTCATGCCTTGGGTCGGATGACGTGTTTTTGCTGCGGTACCACTGTTCCAAGTGTTACTTTGACCTTCATATCGATTGTGCCAAGCCTAGTCTTACTACTTTCTTCAAGTATGAAGGTCACAAACACCACCTCACTTATTTTGACAAAACACTGACCCCCATTCAGTGCAACATTTGTCATGACGATGTGCAAACCTGCTTCTTTCGATGTGTGGCATGTTCATATAATATGCACATCTACTGCATTCCCTCGACACCGAGAACAATACAATACAACCGTCATTCACACCCTTTGACTGTTACGAAACCACCTTTCGAGTATGAATTGATTTCCCCCAAATATGCTGATGGCTCAGATGATGAGTTCTATTGTGATGCTTGTGAAGAAAAGAGATACAAATTCGAATCGGTTTATTATTGTGCAGAATGCAAATTTATTGCTGAAGTTTGCTGTGTAATTTCGGAGGTATGTTTAGTTTACATCAAGGATGCCAAAGTTTGAATTTACTTATCTAGAAATGTAGGCAAGCATATTGCATTCTATTGCAGAACTTGTAGTTATTGATGCAAATCCCTATTGATTTAGGAAAATAGCCTATGCAGTCATAATTGTTGTTTACTTTTCTTGCAGCTACTACCATCATTAAATATCACAGAGGAGCAGGGTGGCACAAATGGTAGAGGCATTTCCAGAGACGAGGAGACTGAACTCGAAGCCAACATTGAGAAGGTAAATAAGGAGACAGCAGAGCTTAGGGCAGAGAAAAGGCCTTTGAAAATTGAAATTGAAGAACGACGTTCTATATTAAAGCCACTCGAAGAAAGATTAGAGCAGATAAATTCGAATCTAGATGAACTTAAGGTTGATCTTTTTCTGTACAATCATATGCTTGATCAAAACATGAAGAGAAAGAACCCAACTGAAGCTTCAACTTCAAGACAGCAGACGGCTGATCTGCCTTGAGTTTGCAATGACACATGCACCAACTGTCTTGCTAAATGCTGTTAGCCTGTTATATTGTGTAATAAGCTGTCTGAACTTGTATTTTTCACCTTCGTTTCCCATGCAGTTCCAACTGCAGTTCCTTTTAAATCATGCATGCAAAGGAGTTGGGACATGAACTTCTTGTTTTATTCTATTTAATCCTTTATTTTATCAAACAAAATCATTTTGAATGTAGTTTTCTTTGCAAACAAAGACAAACAAGAACCTTTAATTTAAACTGGAAGCACCATTTCCACATTAAACACATTTTCCTATACTCTTGGTAGATTCTCTATGAATATCTTTATCTTACCATGTATGTATAAAAGGTCAAAACATTGAATGGCTTATGTAATGTACAGACGTCTTGCTTGGTCTCTATACTCTTTCAATTCCTCTATATGCAATCGTTTTCCTTTTAACTCTAGTCTGGTATAGAAGGCAAAAGAAAAAAAAAACTCCATGGAAAAGTTGAGACCAAGCTTCCTCCTGGATCAATGGGATGGCCTTATATAGGAGAAACTCTCCAACTTTATTCTCAGGACCCCAATGTGTTCTTCGCTTCCAGACAGAAAAGGTTTTCTAACCCTCTTCGCTTTGATGATTTCTTTTCTTTGGGTTTATTTTGGCTCAACTTCATTACGTGGTGGTGTTTCTGGTTCAGGTACGGAGAGATTTTCAAAACGCATTTATTAGGCTGCCCTTCCGTTGATGACCTTATACGTTGGCTAGCCCCGAGGCAGCTCGGTTTGTGTTAGTAACAAAAGCTCACTTGTTTAAGCCAACCCCAGCAGCAAGGAGCGTCTGGTGGGTCCAGCGGCCTTGTTTTTTCACCAAGGAGACTACCACACTCGTCTCAGGAAGCAGGTTCAGGCCTCATTGTCTATCAAGGCTATTCGGAACTTGGTGCCCGATATCGATGCACTTGTAGCCTCTACCATGGATTCTTGAACTAAATAAAGCAATATTCAGGCTCCACTTACACACCAATTTTCTGATCTCCCTTCTGTTTTATTCTTCACAGTAAGCCACTTTCTCATGAAATCCATAGTTATTATTCAAGTCCTGTTTTCTTTATGCTAAGCAAAAGCACCCTAAAACTTATCGATCCACTGATACAGGACAAATCAAGCTAAATTAAGAAACTGAGTATTAAAACTGCAAGTCTTTGCAAAGGATACTGTTTTTCATATTACATGGAAACTGGAAGGAAAAAAAATGAACAGCTTACCTGGGGGCAGTTGAGTTGAGACATAAGAGAAGTGAAGAAGCTTCGAATAAGAAATGGACAACTAAAACAGTATATACTTGATCTTTCTTGGTGCACAACTAAAACATTACTTAGTAAGTATAAGTAAGCTCGAATGAGAAAAATTTTGGGTTAGATTATTCATCATAAAATATCAAAATCCAAAGCCTGAAGACCCAGAAGCCAGCAACTCTGACCAACCCACAAGCACAGTTAATATTTCCTGGCATAATGCTAAAATTCGTATTTAACGCTACTTTAGTTATTAGAATAATTATGTAATTGGACGGAATTTTCTCTACTCTTTCTTTGTTTCTTCTCAAACTCAACATCACCATTGCTTATTTTTCCTTCCTAAACCAAAATGACTACATGAAGCCAAACTTAGGATAAAGCTGCTTAATGGTAGCAATTAGCAATGATGGAAAGAATTTTTTTTAGCCGAGACAAAAGTATATGAAGAGATGCAAATCAAAGTATTTATTTAGGCATAGAAAATGGCACTAAAAAAGGACAGATTATTTTTGTTCTTATCCAATAGACAATATCCATGCAGCAGAATACGCTTCTACAGACTACATGAGTATCGGCCAAATCTGTGTTTTAGTGTAAACACTTCCCCCCTGATTACTCTCAGTTGTCTGTTATACTTATATCCTGAGCTGTCCAACCAAATTAGAGGATAATATCCATGGCAATTATTAAGAAATATGACTTATTTGTGAATAAACATGAAGAAAATAAGGAACAGATATGGTTCTTGATTTTTTTTTTATTTGTGAATCTTGACACTGGCATTGGTGCCTATATAAAGCCAGCAGCATATAGTCTAATCAACAGTCTCATCTCAACAGGCTAAAGGAACCAACAAACATAAAAACAATGGGGTTTTTAAGTTCACTTTGCTTTCTCTGTCTTTTATTCTTTATCTTTCCAGTTTTGTCATCTTCAAGCTTGCTATTCCAGGTATAGATTGCACTCAGTTATATGTTCATCTCCCCTTTCCCCCTTTATAGACCCACGTGTGCCCGTATACATGCATATTTCATTTCTGCAAAGATGTTTTTATTGATTACTAAGCTAACACAACAGATATAGGTTGGTACAGCCCACTAATAGTAATACTGCAGAGAGAAACAGTTTACAAGTCACATGCATTTCGTTGATTGTTTTGATGATTACATGCAGGGGTTCAATTGGGAGTCATGCAATAAGGTTGGAGGATGGTATAACTCTCTCAAGAACTCCATCCCTGATATCGCCAGTGCCGGAATTACTCATGTCTGGCTTCCTCCACCTTCGCAGTCAGTTGGACCCCAAGGTATTTCAACTTTCATGTTAAGATTCTATTAATCACCCTTAACCTTGGAGTTATAAAATATAATGATGGACTTAATAACAATTATTTTCCATGTTTGTTCCAACTACATTCCAGGATATCTGCCAGGAAGGCTATATGATCTCGATGCATCCAAGTACGGATCTGGGGATGAATTGAAGTCACTAATTCAAGCCTTCCATCAAAAGGGAATCAAATGTTTAGCTGACATAGTGATAAACCATAGAACAGCCGAGAAGAAAGATGGGAGAGGAATCTATTGCATTTTCGAAGGTGGAACTCCGGATGGTCGATTAGACTGGGGACCATCTTTCATCTGTGGCGATGATAAGGAGTATTCAGATGGCACGGGCAATCCCGACAGTGGACTTGGTTATCAAGCAGCTCCTGATGTCGACCACCTCAACCCACAGGTACAAAAAGAGTTTAAACGTATACTGATGAGTATCCAATAGGCAATATCCATGCAACAGAATGCGCTTCTACATGATGAGTATCGGCAAAATACGTGTCAACACTTCACCCCGACCATTCTCAGCAAACACCAACAGATTTGACAGCTGTTGGAAATATGTAATGTTTGAATTCAACACTCTGTTTTTATAGATTATATCAGAACAGTTCAGTTGATTTAAAATTCTCTTTGAATTTTAAATACTTAACTGAATAGATTTAATAACAAAATATCCGAGATTTAAATGGATATTTTCGATTATAAAATCTACTATTTTTAGATAGATATTAACAGATTATCTGAGATTTAATTAGATTTTATCTATTAATAAATCTAATTTTGAATAGATTTTATCCGAGATTTAAATGGATATTTTCGGTTAACAAATCTACTATTTTTAGATAGATATTATCTGATATTAAATTTAAAATTTAAATTTAAATCAGATTTTATTTGATTCTCGGACAGATTTGCCCCTGCTTTCAACCTATAAATAAGATGTTTTTCTCTCATTTTTAATCATCCCTTACTTGAAAGAGAATTAGAAAGCATCATAGGATAAGAGTAAGAATGTCTGGCAATTATTAATAAGATGACTTAGTTATGAACCAGATTGAAGAAGATAAGAAACAGATATATTTCTTGATATTTTTTCGTTCGAGTTTCTCGATTTCTTGTTCACAATGTATGAACCTGTATGTTTATTGTTAATCTTGACACAGGCATTGGTGCCTATATAAAGCCAGCAGCATATCATCCATTCACCAAGCTCATCTCAATATTGCTAAAGGAACCAACATAAGAGAATGACAAGTTTAAGTTCGCTTTGCTTTCTCTTTCTTTTCATCTGTATCTTTCCAGCTTTGTCATCTTCAAGCTTGCTATTTCAGGTATAGCTTGCACTCTGTTATTCATCTCCTCTTTTCCCATTACAGACGCATGCATACATACATACATATCTCATATCTGCTAAGGCATTATTATTGATTACTAAGTTGACACAACAGATATTAGTAATACTGCAGAAAGAAACACCAGAAATTGTTCACAAGACACATGCATGAGCATATATTATGTGAAACTCTCAGACACTAATTTTCGTTGATAACATACAGGGGTTCAATTGGGAGTCATGTAATAAGGCTGGAGGATGGTATAACTCTCTCAAAAACTCCATCCCTGATATTGCCAGTGCCGGAGTTACTCATGTCTGGCTTCCTCCACCTTCCCAGTCAGTTGGACCCCAAGGTACTTCAACTTTCATGTTAAGATTCTATGAATCACCCTTAACCTTGGAGTTATAAAATATAATGAGGACTTAATAATAATTATTTTCCATGTTTGTTCCAACTACAATCCAGGATATCTGCCAGGAAGGCTATATGATCTCGATGCATCCAAGTACGGATCTGGGGATGAATTGAAGTCACTAATTCAAGCCTTCCATCAAAAGGGAATCAAATGTTTAGCTGACATAGTGATAAACCATAGAACAGCCGAGAGGAAAGATGAGAGAGGAATCTATTGTATTTTCGAAGGTGGAACTCCGGATGATCGATTAGACTGGGGACCATCTTTCATCTGTTGCGATGATAAGGAGTATTCAGATGGCACGGGCAATCCCGACACTGGACTTGACTATCAACCAGCTCCTGATATTGACCATCTCAACCCAAAGGTACAAAAAGAGTTGTCTGATTGGATGAATTGGTTAAAGACCGAAATCGGTTTCGATGGATGGAGGTTCGATTTCGTGAGAGGGTATGCCCCTAGCATTACAAAAATCTACATGGAAAGAACATCACCAGATTTTGCTGTTGGTGAGAAATGGGATGATTTTTCCTTGGGGCAGGGTAGTCAAGATTCACATCGTGGAGCACTAAAAGATTGGGTTGAAGCTGCTGGTGGAGTTGTCAAAGCATTTGATTTCACCACGAAAGGGGTTCTCAATGCTGCAGTGCAAGGAGAGCTATGGCGTTTGAAGGATTCAAATGGGAATCCTCCTGGAATGATTGGTATTTTACCTCAGAATGCAGTGACTTTCATCGATAATCATGACACAGGCTCCACTCAGAGGCTTTGGCCTTTCCCATCCGATAAAGTCATGCAGGGCTATGCTTATATTCTCACCCATCCCGGCACTCCATCAATAGTAATATTTCTCATCCTTACTGTTCTATTTTTCATGGTTGCATTCAACCGAATCTGAGTATATGTAATCCTTTCTCATCCTAATGTATGGTTTAATTTCTAATGTGCAGTTTTATGATCACTTTGTTGATTGGGGATTGAAGGACGAGATTACTAAATTGGCAACCCTTAGGAAGGACAACGGCATCATTGAAACCAGCAAAGTCAATATTTTGGCCTCTGATTCTGATCTGTATGTGGCTAAAATTGATGAGAAAATCCTTACCAAAATTGGCCCAAAGATGGACCTTGGGAGCCTTGTGCCTTCCAACTATCAGCTTGCTACATCAGGGAAAGACTATGCCGTGTGGGTAAAGAAGTGAGACAATCGACACAACATTTGGATGTTGGATTCCAGTGTTCCTTAAAGATGTACTACGATGTTATTGTTATTGTTAGATTTCTGTCTGTATGAATATTATTGAGGAAATAAATAAACCAACGTATCTAATAATAGTAGTACTTTTAATGAGTTCTATAATAATATTTATTTAAATAAAAAATAAATAGTTATTTATATAATCATTAGAGAGATGGATTGATCTTGTTAAAATTAAATTAAATCTACAGATTTAAATTCAGATTAAGGAGTTGGTATGGCCCAAGTTCAGCCTCTCCGCAACTAACGGTCAACCCGTAAATAGCCCGCTGAGCAATCGACATTTTTACCAAAATTCGAAACCCTAATAAACGTGAAAACGCCGAAAAAGCAAAAGACCGCGATTCTACCAATTTCAAATTTCGGAAATTTTCGCTCTTTGCATATACCATCCCCTTCCCCTTTTTTCATTTCTCGTTCAATAGCAATGGGAGGCGCTCATAGTCGCGAGGATCTGATTTCAGACTCGGATGAAGAGTATGATGAAGAAAACGGGGAAGAAGAACATTACCAAGATTCGAAAGACGAGACTCCGGAAAGATCTCACTCAGATCGAAGACCCAAAACGCCGTCCTCTATCGACGAAGTGGAGGCTAAGCTCAAAGCCCTCAAACTTAAATACGGATCGGCCAACACCCAAAACCCATCTATTAAAAACGCCGTTAAGTTGTACCTTCACATCGGCGGAAATACCCCTAAAGCCAAATGGGTCACTTCAGAGAAGCTCACCTCTTACTCTTTTATCAAGACGGCGAAAATCAACGGTCGTGATGGAGAGGACGAGAGTGAAAACGAGGAGGAAAGTGGGGAAGCTGGGTGGGTTTTGAAGGTTGGTGACAAAATTAAAGTGAAGGTCGGGGCGGAAATGCAGTTGAAGAGTTTTGGAGATCAACGTAGGGTTGATTTCGTTTACAAGGGGGTTTGGGCTATGAAGTTTTTTTAGCGATGAAGAGTATAGGAACTTTGTTTCCAAGTTTAGTGACTGTTTGTTTGAGAATACTTATGGGATCGAATCCAATGATGCTAACAAGGTTAAGGTATACGGGAAAGATTTTATTGGATGGGCCAAGCCTGAAGCAGCCGATGATTCTATCTGGGAAGATGCTGACGACGCTTCATTCAAAAGTCCTCAATCTGCAAAAACAGTGCGGGCAAATCAGGACCTCAGGGAGGAGTTTGAGGAGGCGGCAAATGGAGGGATTCAAAGCTTGGCCTTGGGGGCATTGGATAATAGTTTTTTGGTGGGTGATTCAGGTATTCAAGTTGTTAAGAATTTTGCTCACGGGCTTCATGGTAAAGGTGTTTACGTGAATTTTGACCATGGGAATCAGAAGAGTGCTTCAAAGCTGGTGCATTCAACCCCGAAGAGGGCTCTGCTTATGAAAGCTGAGACGAATATGCTGCTCATGAGTCCAATGACTGAGGGCAAGCCTCACACGACTGGGATTCATCAGCTGGATATTGAGACTGGGAAGATAGTTACTGAGTGGAAATTTGGGAAAGATGGGACTGATATTTCGATGAGGGATATTACAAATGATAGCAAGGGAGCTCAGTTGGACCCTTCAGGAGCCACATTCTTAGGATTGGATGATAACAGGCTTTGCAGGTGGGATATGCGAGACCGAAATGGGATAGTTCAAAATCTGTCTGCTAGCACCCCTGTTTTGAATTGGGCACAAGGGCATCAGTTTTCAAGAGGAACTAATTTCCAGTGCTTTGCAACCACTGGTGATGGCTCTATTGTTGTTGGGTCTCTTGATGGGAAGATTCGTTTGTATTCAACCACTTCTATGAGACAAGCAAAAACCGCTTTTCCAGGCCTTGGATCACCTATCACCCATGTCGATGTTACCTTTGATGGGAAGTGGATATTGGGCACAACCGATACCTATTTGGTTCTTATATGCACCCTTTTCACTGACAAGGATGGCAAGACAAAGACAGGTTTTAGTGGGCGTATGGGGAATAGGATTGCAGCCCCAAGGTTGTTAAAGCTGACTCCTCTGGATTCGCATTTAGCCGGAGTTAATAACAAGTTCCGTAATGCTCAATTTTCATGGGTATGCATACATCGCCTCTCGTCTTGTATATATGACCAACCATTTTATTTGGAAAGAACATAGACTGCAGAATGTAACTTGAGTTATTTGTGGCTTTCGTACTAGTGAAGTTATTTTACTCCCCTTGATTTTCTATTCTGCTGCCAAGAAAATTAGTTCTTTTACTTTGCATTATTTATTGATATGTTGGTTGCAAAATCATATAGATTAGCGTTTTATGAAATTCCTAGTTTAGGATCTAAAACTAATATGATTGGGGGAAACGAGTTTGGCGAAAAAGAGAATAGATAGACTCAATTGTTGCTTCATAGATAATTGACCAAGGTTGCTACTTGCTCTGTTTTAAGATTCGGATTTCGGAATCCGTTCTTTCTGTGATTTTCTTAGCTCCATGGATAAAAATTTTAACCATGTCTGTAACAACATTCCGTAGGTCACAGAGAATGGGAAGCAGGAGCGCCATCTGGTTGCCACAGTAGGCAAGTTCAGTGTAATATGGAACTTCCAACAGGTGAAGAATGGCTCTCATGAATGCTACCATAATCAGGAGGGTCTAAAGAGCTGCTACTGTTACAAGATAGTCCTTAAGGATGATTCCATCGTTGATAGTCGTTTCATGCATGACAAGTTTGCAGTCACTGATTCTCCTGAAGCTCCACTGGTTATTGCCACTTCCATGAAAGTCAGCTCATTCAGCATATCCAGCAAACGATGACATGTTAAGATACCACTCTTTCCTTTATTCAGTCAATTTCCAAATGTTGTTGGCGGAAGCCATTACTGCAATTTACAGAGCTTTAACTTAATTATCTGATTTGATCTTGGAGCAATCCAAATCTGCTTTTATCTTCTTTTTTTGTTGTTGTTACGTGGGGCTTAGATGAACTTAATTTCTTTTTTCTGGACTAAAACATATTAATCTTAGGGAACAACTTTCTCTTTACAAATTACAACCTTTGGTTCCAGAGATGATTCGGTTTGTGTTATTTCCATGACCATATGCCTTCTCGAGTTTTGTATTATGTTGGGATTGGTCCGCGGAATTTTTTTTTGGGGGGGAAAGACGATATGTAATATATTAACCGAAAATAGCATCACCCAAATCCTGTTCTCAACTTTTACAAGAGTACGTCCAAGCGTCTCAAAGTCTACAGAATCGATCTTTATTACAAACTCCAGAATCCAGATCCCTTTATCCGTACAACCTCTTCCAGTATGAAAAATTATGTTCTCAACTTCATCATATATCAAATAACTCACTAGAATTTACACTCAACGAGTAAAAATCTGTCAAATCTTATCAAATATATATGGACACTGTGACAACCCAGAAAAAAAAGGAGGTAAAATCACAACAGAGATAACACTTTATGGACGGCTTACGTGGG
The DNA here is from genome assembly GCA_035048815.1 of Abelmoschus esculentus. NCBI lineage: Eukaryota > Viridiplantae > Streptophyta > Magnoliopsida > Malvales > Malvaceae > Abelmoschus > Abelmoschus esculentus. The sequence continues at coordinate 6,102,142 of JAUCBN010000008.1, read as the reverse complement.
ACTTGGATGAACTTAACTTCTTCCTGGACAAGAACATTAAAATCTTAGGGAACAAAGACTTTTTCTTTTTCTTTGCAACCTTTGGTTCTGGGGATGATTCAGTTTCTGTGTTATTCCCATGATCATATGCCTTCGGGCTTGCTCCAGTGTTGGCAGGAGCAGCTGGTACAGGTTCAAAGTTTTTTGTTTCTTTCTTTCCCTCAGTACTTGCCCTTGGCGAGTTTACCACATGGCTCGATTCAGTAGCCTTTCGTCGCTGTTCATGTTCAGCTCTCCACCTTCTCAATTCCTGCTCAATACCTAACTTCCCTTCCTTGGCCTTCTCAGCCTTCTCCATAGCTATTCTCAGTGCTTCCTTTCTTTCGGCCATCTCTCGAGTTATTACTTCCAGCTTTTCCAAGCTTCTTAACTCAGATTGCTTAGCTACCTCAATTTGAGAAATGGCAGATGCGACCCTTATGTTGGCCTGTTCCTCTGCCTCGTTTGCACGTTTACTGAGGGCATAATACTCTTCTAAGGAAAGCGTTACACCAGCCGGTGAATCAACATCATCAGTGCTTTTAGCTGATTCACTCTCTTGCAACGCTTTGATTGCAGCTAATGCTAACTTCTCTGAAGCCTTGGTAGCCTCTATCTCCTTTTGAGCTGCTAGTAATCGGCTCTCCATGGTACTTGCTCCAGCCTTTGCTTGCGCTGCTTCTTCCTTTGCTTTGCGCAGCTCTTCACAAGCCATTTCAGCAAGTGACTTGGCCTCTTCAGCCACTTGTGCTGCCTGCTGCAGTTGTTTGGGCAGCTCTACCATTTCTTCTCTGGCCTCTTTTTCCTTCATTTGGACTACGGCTATTTCTGACCGAGTCTGGTCCAGCTCAGCTTCCAGTGAAGCAACAGCAATCGAAGCCATGCCTTCTCTCTGCTTAATTTTGGCGAGCGCAGACTTTTCCTGGTCAAGCTCTGACTTTAATGAAATAGCAGCCACCTTCAAACAATCCACTTCTGCAGTTGCTTTTTCTATATCAACCTTCACATTTTCAAGTTCCTTCTTCAATGAAGCAATGGATCCTTGTACATCAGTGTGGGTTCTTGTCTCTGATTCCTGTGACTCATAATTGTGGTGTTCATCAGTTTCCTCCTTAAGTTTAGAATCCATATAAGCAGCTAATTCAGCTTTCAAATCAAGTAGCAGTGCTGAAGCAGTGTCTAGCTTTGATTTCAGATCCTTTGCTGAATGAATTTGCTGATTGAGTTTCTGGATCTCCTCTTCAACCTGTTTCAGTTCCTTCTCCCAATGGTGTGTATCTTGGTCTCGGGCCATGGCTGCTCCAATCCTTTTCTCTTCTGCCTCCAAATGGGCAGCATGTGCAGATTCTAAGGACTCCTTTGTGGCAATCAGTTCAATAGTCAATTCTTCCACTGTCTTTTCAAGCTCTTTCGAAGCAGAAAGAGCCTCTTCAGCTTTCTTAACAGCAATGTCTCTCTCATTCATCAAAGAAGCATATTCCTTTCTTGACACTTCTAACTCTTCTTTAACAGATTTAAGTTCCGAAACTGCAGCTGCATGCCTGGCTTTAGCAACCTCAAGCTGTGCCTTCGCTGCAACACTAGCTTCATCAGCAATCCCTTGTTCCATCTCCTCCACCCTGAGCTTTGCAAGTTCAGAGTCTTGTTTTGCCTGGTTCTCTTCAGTTTGTGCTCTCTCCAGGTTTAGCTTGAGCTCTTCTATTAGTCTCTTTGTGCTGTTGAGCTCCTTTAATACTTTCATCTTTTCCTCTTCAGCGTCTTCTGATCGCTTCTTATATCCAGGCATCTCCTCCTGGACTTTCACAAACTCTTGTTCCACAAGCTTGCGTCTCTAATGCACAAAAATGAATTTTAAGTTTTAGTGGAGATGAACAAAGTAGGCAGAGAGAAAAGAATAAGTTATGATGATCATTAATAGTTGATTAAAGACAACAAAATCCAAGATGAACGACATTCACTAGACATGATAAAACTATCCTGCAGCAGCACACATGTTAACACAACTATTTAACATATCTAATATACCTCCAAAGTTTGCACTCTATGAGCTTTCCAATCAACAATTCCTCCAAACATGGAAACAGCTTCTTTAACAGATTCGAAAGGTGCAGCTGTATCAATGAGTACTCTATTTAAATCAGCTTGCTTTTTGTGAGTAGGGCTAATAGATTTTGGGGATTCAACAGCAGAATTGATGATCTTTGGATGAGTCGGAGTAAAATCATTCTTTTTGACTCCATGATCCTCATTTTTAGGATCTCCTGCCTTAGAGTCATTGACCTTGAGAGAGGATGAAATAACGCCATTGTCATTGTTAATGACAGAATTGACAATAGAATTGGCTTCCTGGGATTGCTGTCCATCAGAAACACCATGTACAGATCCAAGAGCAGCTCCATCAGGCGCGACATGGTCATATTCAGAATGTCCAACCTTCGGACTGGAAGCATGAGGAACAGCTATGTCCTTGATATGTGCAATGCCAGTGGAATCGGTATTTTGAGATGGCTGTTCATCAGAATTGTCATGCGTTCCCCCAGTCGTAGAATCTTCCATCAGTCTACCTTGATGATCTGTCTCAGTTTGATTAATTTTATCTGATGAAGTTGAAGCTGCTCTATCTGTACTATAGTCTTCTTGTCCTTTAATTTGGTCATCAGAAGCCTCTTGTAAAGAGGCTTGATTAGAACTTTCCATTAGCAGCAAATGACTTTCAAGTTGTTTTGTCCCATTACTAATTGAAATTGTTTGATTTTCACCAGAATTATGATCCATATCTATAGGCGATGAAGCAGATTCTGAATGAGGCACCTCTTCTGCTTTCACATTCTCCATATTTGAAAATGACAAGCTGTCTGAAATCAAGGAAATAGAAACCATTCAAGAGAGAGGAAAAATAAATCCACAAGAAACTAATGCCAAATCCATCTAATTCCAGACATAACAACAGCTGACACGAAAATCAGCAATTATATGTTCAACATATAGAGTAAGTTTCAGCAAGATAAATCAATGTCTGCAACTGAATTCATCTATAGTAGATAACAAGTTTTGACCAAATAAATCAGCAGCAAGAGTAATACAAGCATTAAAAGTCAATTGGAACCTGGGAAGCACGAACAGTTTGTCATCTCAAACTTGTTTCCCCTCTATGTTAAAGCTAGAACATGCACAGTATAGATATCCAATTTCTTATCAGGCACAGATGTTAAATTTAAGATTCAATCAGCAAATATCTCAACAACAACTAATTACACCAAGGAATGAACCAAAAGTTTCAAAGAACATTAATGGAGCAGATGTAGAAATCTCATCAAAGTTAATTTAATGCAAAAGCCCCATTCAAATTTCCATATCAAATCTCTGTACGCCACAAATACTCCCTAAGTTCAGCCCCACAATTAGAAGGTATGCCAATGATACAGACCATCAACGTAATCAGCAAACAAACTTTTCCCAGTTCATTCATCTGCTAAGAACACATAACAAAAATTTCATATTGCTAAATCAAATCAACTCCTTTTCCATGAGCTGATAAACTACTTAATTTAACCATGATAGAAGATCTTTACTTGTGTTTTAAAATAAAAATGATTGCTTCTCATCCAAAGAGTGATCTCTGAGATTAGAAGACCGATTTTTGTCTATAAAATCTCTAATATTGAATTTGATTATTAAAAGCTCTGCAAAATAGCTTTAAAAAAAGTAAAAAAGAGTAAAGGAAAGCTCGCAGCAGGCAGAAGAATCTAATATGTTAATTAAGAATCCATAGCTGATTCAAAGAGAATGGAAACCAAATCAAGAAAGTAAGGTGGATTACTAAGTCATACACCCGCAATTACAAATTTCTCATAGCTTCTTTTCCACATCAAAAGTAGAAAGAAAAAGATCTGCTGCTTATTTCATAACTAAAGCATCGATTTGACACAGATTAGTGGAAATACAAGAGAGAGAGAAAGGAAAGGAACTTACCCTGATCTCCCAGAAACAAAAAAAGCTGACTGAGAGTGGAAGAGTCAGGCGATGATACTAAAGGAATTCTGAAAATTAAAGAGGAACAGATCATTAATGAATAAAATGGATTATATTTAATAGCTGAGGGGAGGCAGAGGAAAAGACACGTGGCAGCCCATCTATTATCGCCTCTTGTTACAGACTCGAATACCAGTTAAGTTTGTATCGATATATTTTGTTTCAATTTTAGTCTTTTTTACGATGACGAGGATAGGACAACGGAGAGAAAATTACGGAAAACCTCTTAAACGTTAACGTTGGAGATCGAATCACGACCGTTAGATCGGAATAAAACGGATCGAGATTATGGTTTGGGGTGAGTGTTTGGAGAAGATGGTGTCGGTTGACGTGTCCTAGAGAAAGTTGCTTGTTGTAGCCTTGTAGGTGACAATAAAGAAAAAAAAGGAAAGGGTATGTGGGCCCCACCTTGGGACTTTTATAGGGGTAATTAGGTCATCGAATCATCGTGTTGCATGTGCCATCTTTTCTAATTCCAAGGTTCTCACACTAAATTCTTTTATACTTATTATATTACTACAACACTTAATAATAGTTAATCTAACACAAACCAGTCAATCACAATCTAAGATGAATAAGAAATATAAAACAAATATTACAATGATTAGTAAATTTTATATCTAACTTAAATATCTAAAATTCATGAAAATCGTTAATAATATAATAAACAAGGTAAAAGATATTTCTGTCAATTCAAAAAAAAAATCTAAACTCTAATTTTATATATTATTATAGGTCAACATTTTAAATATAAATAGTTAAAAATTTAAAAAGATTTTTTCTCTTAAATTATAGGTTAAGAGAATTTTTCCTCTCTTTTAGGGAGGAATGATTTAAAAATATATTATTAGATGTACGATAAGATTGATTCGGATTAATTAAAATAAAATAATAAAAATTGAAAAAAATAAAATATATATTATTATTAAGGTTAGGGGTAAGCGTTCGGGCGAGTCGAGTCGGTTCAAAAAATTTTGAGTTATTCGAGTTGAGTCAACATATTTTACGATTTGAACTCTTTTTGAAATTTGTTCGATTCGAGTCGGTTTTTGCGAGTTCGAGTCGATTCGATTTTTTGAGTTTATGTATAAATTTTAATTACACTATTTATAATATTATTGTACATTTTGATTCTAATTTAAATGACCCTATCTTTATATCTACATACATATTTTTGTATTATTTTTTACATGTATAAATAAGATTTTAAATTATTATTATTATATTATCATCATCATCATCTACCTGAGGTATGAATATGTCGTTTTATTAAATTACAAGTTTCATCAATTTTTTTATTTATAAAAGACCAAAACGAGATAAAAATAATAATAAATAAAATAAAATAATATAAATACATAAATCAAAAAATATAAAATAATTTAAATAATATAAATAAAAATCATATTAAATAAAATAAAAAATAAATATGGAAAGTGATCATATTGTGAATAAATAAAAATTAAAAGGTAAAAATAATAAAAAAAGAAGATATGACTAAAATAAAACTGAAAATAAAATTACATGGACTAAATGTGTAATTAGACCCTGAAAATTTTTGATTTTTCAATTTTTCGAGTAACTCGAACTTTGAAAATTTGAACTCGACTCGAAATCGAAATTTTTTTAAGTTATTCAATTCGATTCGAATAACTCGAATAATTCGACTCGAATAACTCAAAATTAAAAAAAAAATCGATTTTTTCGATTCGAATCGAGTTTTACTCACCCCTAATTAAGATTCCTTTTCTCTTCGGTTGAACCCAATGCGCCAAGTTGACCTGAACCCGTTCTATAGATTGAATTGAAGCGAAGCAATACTTTGATCACGTGTAAATATGATCTTCAAGACTTCAACCATTGCAAACGAGTTTTAATTCTAAACAATAATAGTGTAAGTATTTATATTTTTTAATTATCTGAAATTGTAAATTTATTTTAAACTTTAAAATTAGTTTTCTCAATAAAATATTTAACTATTATTATCTGAAATCGTATCTTAGTTATATATCATTATTAGTTGGATGTCTAAATTAAAAATAATATATTTTAAATTTTAAATCATATGCCAAATATTTGAATCAGTTAAACGTTGAATAAACAAGATTTAAATCCCATAATTGGAAAATTAATTATCGGGAATTTTAATTTATTTCTGCAACTTTGGATATCAGAGTAGGTTTAAGTACCTTCCAAAACAAGAAATAATCATTGCACATAAATATAGAAAATACCGATATATGATATATTTATGTTAATATAATATTTTAGATATTATACAGAAATGTTCATAACAGTACATAAAGTGCTCTTTGAAAATCAAAAAATCAAAATACATTTACATATCGTACGAAGAAAAATTATACTAATATTGACAATTATTTTTAATTTTAAAGATATTTTAAAATTTTGCTTGAGTCAAAAATCATTTCAAAGACCTTTCAAATGTAATTTGTATTGAATGAACCTTAAATTAATTTACAATATTTATTCAAATAAAAATATATATATTTTTATTAAATTATATTTAAAAAGTATTTTATATTTTTAAGTAAAATGATATACTATTAAATTTTGGCCTTTAATTTCCATTACCATCAATTGAATGAAGTCTTCCGTTAAATGTCTCAAACTTTCATTTCAAAACAATACAATAACTATTTGTGCATACAATACATAAATCTAGTCGGTAGAATAATATTATACCAATAGCGATTTTAATAATTTTAAAAATTAAATTAATATTATGTATATATTGTACAAAAACCATAGATCATATATCATGCAGATTTGATGAAAATTCAGATGTATTATCGATATTGATTCATATAATTAAAGTAAATCCTGAGAGGACTAAGAAGCATCGAGGAAATTCTGTGGTGCAAAATGCAAATCTTGTACAGAGGGATAAATGATATGGGAAAACATCTCAATCATGTGTTCCTACAAAATGAAATGAACAAAAATATTCATGATCGGTAAAGAGGGATAGAAAAACAACCACAAATTCTAATCCATCAAATTATTTTGCCTTGGATCTGTAATATTTATGTTCCAATGCTCATCTTGGAACCCTTCCTTGGCAGCCATTTTTCTATCCCAGTCCAAGTCATTCTTTCTTTGCTTCGTCAACCTGCATTGCTGCTGCAACTTCTCATCCATGGCGTCATGGAACTTCCACCATCTTAGTTGTGCCACATCGCTGGCGTAAACACGTTGGTCCCCTATGTCCCAGTTACAGTCATAATCCCTGTAACAATGCCAAGGCTTCAACCCCAAGTAATGGATCGAGTAAACTTTCGGCGGCTCTGCTGAAAAAAGTTGGCTCTTTAAACCAGTTTCAACCGTGCTGTTGGCCCAAAAGTTCTTGAGAAAGTTCACTCTCCTCGGTAAACGATGCCACCAAACGAACACTTCATTTAGAAAACCCTGGTCACCTCCATTGTACGAGAATATTTCCTTACGTTTGTTCATTAAAAGCTTGAACGTGCAATTCGATGGCTCGATCACCATAATACCCGAATTGAAAATCCAAATGTCGTTTCCCGTGGCAGTCATTTGAGGGAAATGGAAAAGGAGATCAAGGTTTTTTAAGACAAGGATGTCTGCATCAATGAATATGACCTTGCCATAATCTGTCATCTGCCACAGCCGGAACTTGCTGTAGTTGTATTCATTGTAAGAGTCTTTTTCGGCTCGAGGGTTTCGGATTCTCTTGATGAAGCGGAGTTGCCATCCGGCCGCCTTCAGGGCATCACGCTTCGGCTCGGAGATGGACCGGTCTAGGAGAAGAACCAGGTCGCGGTTGGTACCAACTTTTAGGAGACTTTGAGCAAGGGTTATGGCTCCACAAACGTATGATTCAGAAGAATGGAGAACTGTGGCATAGGCTTCACGCTTGGGAGTTCTTGTTGCCTGTTGGATTTCGGAGGCATCAAACACTTCATCGTTTCCTGAATTAATGAAAAAAAATAAAGGAATTTCAATCACTTTTGGGTGCTTAATTATCAACAAACTGGACTAATTACTAATTAGTGCTGCAAAATTGATTGTTGCAAGTGAAGGTGAGTAACACATTGCTTGCAAAGAAAGTTTGACTCAGTTTTGATGTGGAACGTTGAACTAAAGAGTTAATGCATGTGAAGAAAATTGTTAAATTTACAATGATGAGATGTGGAAGTTACAAAATTCAGTTGGGAGAGGTCCCGATCAACTTTTAGTTGACGAAATTGATGCCCAAGTCATAACTAATGAAAACAATTAGTCGAACACTTAATTTATTTATATGTAAGTAACTTTTTTTTTCTCTGGAAGACTCTGTGGAGCCAGAGACAACAAAAGCATAACAACTACATCTTATACTTTGTCAGCAAGCAAAATCAATTTACTTGGAAGTTGGTCATTATTTTACATCAAAGCTTGCTACTCTTTATAATATCCATACTATTTTTTTTTCTTTCATTCTTGGGTTACATTTGCATACTTTTGATCTTCAACTACTTTCAGATAGCTCAGTTAAGTGATGAAAATTTCAAGTGAAAAGAGTTGTTAATTAGTAACTTTGTGTTATATGGTAAAATTCCTAAATAACTTATTACGTCAACTTGCGCCTGTAGCTCAGTGGATAGAGCGTCTGTTTCCTAAGCAGAAAGTCATAGGTTCGACCCCTATCTGGCGCGACTACTGTTTTTCTTTTAAGTATAATTATGAAAATTACTGTAGGGATTGAAATGATACCATACCTCGTCCCCATAATGGTAGGGCCAGATTGCAGGAACCGATCGGCAAAGTAACCTTTTGTTCTAGTCTTGCTGTTTCGGGTTCATAGTACCACCACTCACCTTCCTGTTTCACCAAATCATTGCATCGAAACACCTCTAGCATCGGCCTACACTTACTCAGGAACACCACTTTAGTCCTCATGTGCCAATCTCTTTTCCCATTCTTCACCGCCAGGTTTGCTGCTATCAGGTGAACCTGCAGCCTGAACACGTCCCTAGCCCACCCGTCAACAGGGTACTCACACGGCAGTTTCGCCACTATCAAGTCCATGTCATCATATTGGCTGAAGTCTGGCATCGGCAACTCGGGGCACATCGCGCCCTCCATTTCTTCCTCTTCATCAATCCATTCAGGGAACAAGTCCGGCCATTCGAAAAGCTCCGAGACTCGCTCGAAACGGACCGAGACAGTCTCCCCACGTTTTTCCCATTCGCTATAATCCACATCCTCGAAGTTTAACATCCCAATCTTAATACCTCCACCAATCTCGTCAATGAAACTCGGCACCTCTAACATTGTCAAGTTCCTCTTTCTCTTCGTTTCCACGGCTTCAGTTTCTTCCACGACTGCCTTCATCTTCACCCCTTTCTCCACCTACAACAACCGTGTGAAAATCAAACACCAAACGATATAAACAAAATCATACATGGAATTATGGAAATGAAAACCAAAACGAAACCAATTTTGAATTTGAGTGAGCTCACCTTACCTTGTGATGGCACTCACGCAAAGAGCATCTAACAAGCGATGCTGCATTCTGGAAATAGAGTGAAGAAGATGGCCGCAGGAGAAGAGATGCATAGATAACCAGAAAGAAAGAAAGCAAAACCAGGTTGATTCTAATAACCAAAGCCTTTGAAGGAGATGCCTTTATGATCTTCTGAACAACAAACCCCAACTCACCCATCCTTAAGCTAAGCTAAGGTCTTTCAAAAAAAAATTAAGCTAAGCTAAGGTGTCCTACCTCAATGCAACCACAGGTCCTCGATATATATATAGGTTGATGTATGTATGTATAATTGTTATAAGTTATTATTATAACAACTTCTTTTATAGTTTAATAAATTAAAATAAGAAAATTTTAGAGTAAAACACAAAGGAAGTCGGACCATTTAAAAAGCTCCATCTGTCATTTCCTTTGTATCGAGTTTCTTTATTAATAAAGCTTATAGTTTACTTTTATATATCCAAGTCCCAATCCCATGCCGTTGAAGACAAATTTCCACTTGAAAAGATTATGTTTTTGTTGGTGGTACCTTAAAAAGATTTATCCTCATTCGGTTGATGGTCGTTTATCGGTAAAATTAATTTTAGGTAGCGATACTTTTTGTATGACAATTTAGATCGTTTATAGCTCATTTCTTTCTTCGTTATGCGTCTCGTTTGGACAGAGACAAGAAAATTCAGGAAGCTTCTAAATTTTATTGATATCCTTATTTACATATAAATTTTTATTTTTCTTTGTTTTGGGTTGTAAAAGTCTTTAGATTATTCAATCCAGTTATTTTACTTCTTGATTGTGATGTAATTATAATTTTTTTATGAATTTAATAAAAATTCAGTGACATTTGTAAAAAAATAAAAAGACGAATTTCCACTATCTTTCCAACATACCCCTCCTCAATACTCAAATGAAAATTTATATATATTGATTAGAAATTTTAATAACTAAACAATTTGTTGAAACAACATTCATCAATTATGTGTTAAAATATAATATAAAATAATAAAATAATCGACACATTTTAAAAAAAATAACTCAAATATAAAATTGATAAAAAAAACCAACTAAAATAACCATGTAAAGAAATGTAGGTAAATTTTACCCATCATATATATGTGATAAAGCTTCATGCTATGTAACAGGTTGAGTCCAAATTCATTGCCTCAAACCAAAATAAAGGGCATAAAATCATACAGATAATCTCTCTCACCAATAATGATAAAATTAAAGGACTCCCCAACTTTTCTGGACCGCTTAATTTGTCAACATTTTAGGTACAAAAAGGTTTTAATAGAGCACATGATTGAATATTATGAGAATAAATACAAGGCTAAATGTGATATTTTTCATGAAATATTTAGGTGAATAATAATTTTAGCAGGAGCAGGCCTTCCAAGTTACAACAACTATTTGGTTGTCCCGTCAACTTCTTACTTACATGACACTAAATTAAATGTATAAAAAAAGAATGCTACCAATTTTAAGGTTAAATTATTATAAATTTTATATTAGTGTAAAATGATTTGTTTTATTTAAAAAGAATAATGCTACTGGGATTTGGATTTTTGGAGTATAACATAATAGATGAATCTACCTCGTGCGTCGAATATTACTGAACACCATTAACGATGAACACCGCTGAACACTATTAAATTAATTAATAAAAATTTAAAATTTTAAGGGTTAAACATATAATTTTAAATTATTTAAAATAAAATTTTAAATAAATTATGTATATTATATTTCATTTTTTAAATGATTTATTAAATTATTTTTAATTTAAAAATAAAAATATTAAATCAAAAACCTAAAAACCTAAACTCAAAAGCTAAAAATACTAAACATTAAATCTTAAAATCCAAAACACTAAATCATAAACTCTAAACCCTAAAATAATAAAACCCTAAAATCTAAAAATCTAACCATAATCTAAACCCTAAATTAAAATTGAAACTCTAAAAGTATGAACCCTAAACTTGAAGCCCAAAATTAATTTAAAATTTATGATTCTAGAGTTTTAAGTTTAGGGGTTTTGTTTATTTTAGGGTTTAGGATTTAGGATTTAGGATTTAGGGTTTAGGGTTTAGTATTCTTAGGATTTAGGGTTTTGAGATTTTATATTTTAGGGTTTGAAGTTTAATGTCTAATGATTTAGGTTTCGATTTTAGGGTTTAGAGTTTAAGATTTTTTTATTTTTTAAAATTAATTTAAATTAGTATTTTATTTAATTATTTTAAAAAATAATATATATAGAAAGTAATTTAATAAAAAATTATTTTAAATAATTTATATTTATATATTGAGTCCTTAAAATTTTTAATCTTTATTAATTAGTTTAATAGTGTTCATCAATATTCATCATTAATAGTGTTCAGCAGTGTTTGATGCCGGTCGTAGAATTTTTTATAATATATATTTTTTTAAGAAGAAACAAACAATCGAAGCTTGCTTTTAAGCTAAAAGTTGACGGACCAAACATTTAGATTCTAGAATGCTCGATTTGTCGAGTCCAAATCATCTGCCCCCTTTTTCATGCCCTCATTTATGCTCCCACTTCAAATTAAAAGGTTTAGGGAATAGGGTTTTGGGTTTTAGGTCAAGGGTTTAGGTTAGGGTATATAAAATTAGGGATTAGGTTTAGAATTTAGGATATAAAAAATATGGATTAAGGTTTAAAATTTATTTTTTTAATAAAATAACAAAAGAGGCACAAATGAGGGCATGAAAAAAAAAAAGATTTTTGCTCCTATTTGCCCTATAAACATAATATATCGTGCGGTTCCGACCATTTTTGTCCAACTCAGTACGGCTACTTAGACAAACATAATTTTATATATAAATCCCAAGTTGTCTTCCTCGGTTCCTTGGATTTGGACAAAGCATCAAACGTTTGCAGAAGCTTTAAATTAACTATTATTTTATGCTTATTAAAGGCATGTTTTAATTATGATAATTCAGTTAAGTTCCATGTTTTACTTATTGCAAAGCCTTGAAGCACGACACGGCGGTATAAATATGAGAGCCCTTCAAGCAAAACATTGTGTCCGGAGCAGACAAGTGCAGGTTTTGATTATCGGAACGGTAAGCGGGAGATGACCGTTGATGAGTTCACTAGATGGTTAAAGAGATTTGATGAAGAAAACGATGGAAGGATAAGCAAAGACGAGTTTGCTGCCGCCGTAAGAGCTTCGGGGAAATGGTTTTCTAGCAGGAAGAGCAAGCAGGGACTTCGCTCTGTGGATGTGAATGGCAACGTCTTTATTGACGAATAAAATTAAATAAATAGAATTAAATAAAATTATATTCAATTTACTTATATTCACAAATAAACTTATTTAGAAATTTACTTAGACAATATAAAATATACCAGCATTGTATTGTGTCACGGGGTCAGAGTTTTCGCGCAGGGACTTCTACCCGTGCGGCACCTCGGGACTCTCGCATGCCCGAGGATCAGTCTGAACGATCTTCGATGTTTATTGGTTTCGCCCTCCCATGGGCTCATCAGGGAAGCAGGGACAGCTCCCGACCAGTGTGGTGCACGATCAGTGCGCCCATCCCATATAGGACGACTGCTCGGCACATACTACACTCTTAATGCTATCCCGCTCTCAAGCTTTACGCATCACCAGAAAGCATCTCGCTCGGTCTCGCGTAGTCACGACTTACGATCCGTGACAATTGGTATTTATGTTATACAAAAGGGATTCCATGTACGAATAGATTGAGCTTTTTTAATAAATTTTTAATCTTAATTGAAGAGAAAGAGAGAAAAAAATATTTTTAATGAATTTAAAATTCATAAACTAAAAAACTATAAAAAAAATAAATAACTTAATCAACCGAAATTTCTCTTAAATTAATTGAGCTAAATCCTAACATTCAAGATTCATATTAATGGCAGATAAAAAATTGAAAAGTCTTTATCTTTAAGAAGATGTATGGGTAGCCCGGTCTAGGGGGTTGGGTCCCCTGAGCTCTAAACAGAAACAGAATTCAATGGAAAAGCTCAATCAACAATATTACTGTTATGAAGCCAAAATAACCTAAAATGCATGGGTGACGAGGAATTCACTTCTTAATTCCAGTACAACCTAAATCAATCCATTATCTGATGAACTGATTGTGTTTTCATGTCAACATTGTTGTCAACCGATCTGTTTCAAAAACTGTCTGACAGCTACTTGTCATTATCTGACGAATGGGGGATGCCGATTGGATGTTTTAATCACATGATTGAAGTTCATCCATTCTTACCCTGGTGTTGTATATGTTAAAAATGTGTCATTTCTTCACATACATTTGTCTCTTTCTGACAAAACTTGTTTCTGATCTTTAGAAATATCCAAGTACAAGGAGAATAGATGAAGAATAATGATTTGTTTTTACAAGATCTTGACCACAACAATCTCTCAATATCTATGGAGTTTTCCTTTGCTCTTGTTTGTTTTCATCTGTCTTGTTCAATGAACTTTGCATCCCTGCTACTATTTTCTCCAAGTTTTGTGTTCATTGATTGTTACAGTAACTTTCTTCTGCAAAGCTTGAAATGAAACAATCCATGTCTAGGGAATAATGCACATTATTTTCATACGCTGGCTGTGCCTTAAAATTCCAATCTAGGGGGGGGGGGGGGTCTTGAGCCCTGTAGTGTAGGCATCACCATTATGTGGGTCATCTTTGTTTTTCATGCTGGTTGAGAAAAGGGAATTCCCAGGTCAGGTGGTCAATTCCATGATTTCATATAGAATCACCCCATATCTAAAATCTCAGCCAATAAAATATTAGTTTTAACTTGTTTCAGCAATGCAAGCATGTGTATATAAACTCGTGCACACAGTTCAAAAAGTAGTATCTAAAGGCTGGAAGATCTTTTCTGCCTTTATAGACTTTGTCGTGATGATGAGCAGCTTTATGTTTTCACCAAAGATGGCCCTGGAAAACAGGGGGCGACCAAGACAATTGCTGCCATCATTTCAACCCATCATCATCCTCATTATTGTGGTCTTGGATTCTTAATCTTTAATCTGTGGCACTCAAATGAATCATGTCTTTTACATTAAGGTCCCGACTACACTGTTGAACTTGATGTAGCTTTTCAGTAGGAACAAGCAGAGGATACGATAGGCGATAACCACACTGTTGGAATTCATCAAGGGGATTTCTGAATCCTCAAAATCCTTGACATTCTAATTATGCTCATTTTCATCAAACTGATATAATCTGTACACAGTACAGTAAAGAGCTATACAAGTATCAGCTTTCATTTATCAAAGTCATCATCATTTTTATCTTTGAACTAATCCCATACTGATGATACTCCATTATAATATGCACCACTTTAATCACAGGAAAATATAACTATATATATGTGCAGTAAAAATGAAAAGAAGATAAGGTAAAGTAACTTAGACTACAAGTTAAGAATTATGAATGAAGAACACCAAAACTAGGCCAAGCATTTAAATTTGTCTTCCCCTTTAATGGAATTCTTGCAATGAGAAATCGCAGCTTGGATTGCAGCCTGCAACTCTTCCATGGTGCTGTCACTGGTTGAAGAAGAGTAGCCCGTGGTTGCAACAAGAAGACCACTGTTCGTAGGCGATGTCCTCATCGAAGCCGGTGCTGAATAGAAATCTCCTCTCCTTGCTCTCAACTCTTTGTCTTTGTTTCTCCAACTTAAATTGACTGAAAATGAGTGAGATTGTGTATTGAGATGGCGTTTCTCTCTCCTTCCTCTGAAGAACAATAATGGACGAGCCATCCTCACGTACCTCTTCAAAACACGTCTCAAGTCGAATCTAATATTCGTCTTGTGCTTCTCTTTTTCTTCTGTTTCTCTAACGCCACGCCCTTTGTGGTGGTGATGCCACCTTGTTAAACCAGAAAAGGAGAAAGATTTGGACTTTGGCCTTCCTTTTGCTTCCTCAACGTTGTCGCTTTGATGAAAGTTACTATCTTTTCCATTCCCATGGTTCTTGTTGTTGCTTCTGATATTGCTGTCGCTTTTGCTTCTACAATTGGTGCTGTTTGGTTTATCACGTTTCGGTTCATCCAACAACTCTCTTACGGGAAAGTTGCATCCGTCCAATGAATTGGTAGAGCACCGTGGAGACACCGGGAGGTGAGAAATGAAGTGGAGAGGTAGCAAATGACCATGAAAGAAAATGTCATCTGCTGGTGCCAAATCGATAGCCAAAGGAGGGGTTTTGGTTTTACCAGGGACATTGTTGGAGGAAGAGTGGAGAGAGACGACCGTGAAGGAGAATTCATGAGAAGGAGATGAAGATGCTGAAGGAGGCGAAGATGGGGATTGTTTATCTGGTGACCCTTCTTCTTGCTTTATGTCTGCAGCTTTCTCCCTGGTATTTTTCTGCTGATAACCATTCATGATTGTAATTAAAGCTAACTCCAGAATATCTGATTCAGTATCTGTAATGAAATGGTTTTCTCTCTATGTTGTGGTGGTTTGCTTGTCAGAAAGGGAGAGAGATTGTAAATGGGACATATCTTTGGTTTCTTTTATGCATTATTCTTCAATAGATGGAAAGGGTGGTGGTGGCGGTGGCCATTGGGACAGTTTGGAGATGAGGTGATATTGAAATATTTAGCAGATTAAGCATCAAAAAGGGTTGGTGGGTCCTTGTCCAATCCAACAACTGATACAAAAGAAATTTAGATCACAAACATCCAAAAGTTCCAAAAACAGGCTGATGGAATGGCAAAAGAAAAAAAAAACTTTTAATCTCCATAGACCATAGATGAGATTGGAATGTAATAATAAATAGATAAAATGTGTAAATTATTGTTAAACTTTATTTTATGTTTTATTTTTATTATTAAAATTATAAAATATTTAATCTTTTTATTCATTTTTACATTATTTTTTATTACTTTTCATTAATTTTTAATGTTACTATGATAGAATAAAATATATAAATTATTATTAAATTTTGTTTTCTAATTTATTTTAATCACTAAATTTCTATATATTATAGTCTACGTCATAATGTTAAAGAATTAACAAAAAAACAATTTATAAAATTCAAAAAATAAATTAAATATTATAAAACTTTAATAATTAAAAATAAATAAAAGAATATAATTTGATAATAATTTACGCATTTTACCTAAAATATCACTGTTTTTCTTTTAATTTTTTTTACTGGGAATAACCTATCCTCTCTTTTCGCACGTAGGTTCACCATGATGAAAGAAAGACCAGTCTTTTTTTAGATTTCATTCAAGCATACTGTCTTTGCGTAAAAGGAGGTTTCAACAATGTTCACCTGTCATCTTGACCTGGAAATGATGTCACCGAGAGGTATCTGCTGAGTCATCATTTCTTGTACAGTGGAATTCAATACTGTTTCAAGCTCGAACCTGCTACTTCCATGGCTCAACTTCAATTTAAAAGTTCTTTTCTCCTTTTATTTAATCAGAATCATATATGCATTTACGCAAAATTTCTCTTCGAATGGACTGATTTGACATGTTGCTTTCAATATTTATAAATCTCATTCTGAATTTTTTGACCAGTATCAATAAACTTTTAAGAAAAGATGGTCTTAATTGTTGAGGCAGAGATGCCGACCACCGCGCCATTAATGCTTGATCATGAACTAACAATCTGTGACAAGTAACTTGCAAGTAGAATAGCATTGTTTGGGGGCAAAGGTTTTTATTCATCAGTCAATTTAAGACGAAGGCCATGTGCAAATAGGTTAGCACATGATCTCGTGATAGCGAGTTTGAAGCGTCCGATTAGGGGAGATGGTTGCAGACCCACACGCACGTGTACAAAGATGGTCCCTTCCAAAACCAGAATCCCATGGGAGAATTTTTGTTCATTTTCTTAGAGGTCAACATCTCAATCATGGAGGCATCATTTTGGAGGCCTGACAGTCTCATCTTCGACACTCGGAATAATATCATTCCATCACTCTAAGGATAAGAATTAAGTTTAAAATATCTCATAAACCCTCGTGTAAAACTTCTGGTTAAGTATTTTGCTTTTGGTTTCTAATAACTTGAATAATAAGAGAAGAAATTGGGCCCTTGACAACTTGAAAGCGAGTTTCACGTGTATGTTTACTAGAGCCGAACACCCTACAACAAAGCTGGCCACAACTGTAAAACACGAACACGCAATTCCATTCGAGTGTTCAACATATCTATCCCCAGACACAGCAAGTTCCAGCTACTAGTTATATTATCCTTATCATAAAAGATCAAGCCAGATACAAATATATTAAGAATACGTGTACGGCGTACTTCTGGCTAAACGTTTAATCAACCACAACCACAGTTCTCAAAATAGTGGGAAAGAAATATTGAAATAAGCAATAATGCATTGAATTGATTAAGAAATAATTGAATTGTTGTCGAAGGAACAATTATCAACATGGACAAATTTCATTCAGCAAGCTAATCATGCAAAGTTTTGCCTAACTTATAAGTGTATCGAGTACTCAACAAATTATCCCTATATATTATAAGCATTACACTTTTAAGTCCACTATGTGTTAGTTTTATGAATTGGAGCGACTGGTATACAACGAGATGGACACAGATGAACAAAGAATTACCTCTGAAGCAAGCCACTATGCACTGCCGGAGCTATGAAAACTTCGGCATATCTTCCTTTTTATTTTCAGGTCTTCTATACTCCAATTCAGAAGATCAGAAGATCTAAATGAATCTCATTTGCAAGTGGACCAGAATGCTCCATGAACCATAATAAGAAATTGAAGGAAAACTATAGTATATGATTGTGATACCATCCCGTTTACACCCACCCTCCGAAACAATTGTTAGTCCCCATAAACGCCTGCAGTAGTTTGGGAGGTCTAGCTAATCACTGTCACTATCATGTCTATCTGAAAACAGGGAAAACAAGAAAGATATTTAAAAAACATTCAAAGAGATTTAGTAACATAAATTTGCAAGGAACAACGAGAGGAATATGAGAGTTTTTTCATTACTTCCTGAAGGTCTTTTCCCTTCCATGGCTTCTTTCTTCTCCTGACAACTAGTGCAAAGGAAAGGACCATCACAGGGACGTAACTTTACCGAATTAGATGTGCCAGCATGAATTGAAATACCCTCTCCGGGTTTCATCTCTAATTGACAGACTGCACACATGAACAGCTTAAACATGTTGCACACTGGATATTTTGTATCAAACCTGCATCCAACAAAAGGGTTCCTAATAAGATAAAACTTTAAAGTACTTAACAGTCTGACACACGAAGGCCAAATTTACTATCTCAACAAACAGAGAATTATCATATGCACAAACCTTTCTGAAAGCATAGCGGATCCCTCCTCAAAAAGTTCCTCCACCACATCTGGTTCCGTGTATTCTTTATCAGAATGAGAAGATGAAGACTTCTTGCGAAACATGGCCTTCAACTTACCTTTTACTGCTTTCTTTGGGGGTGGCAAAGGAGGAGGAGCCTTCTCTAGTGGTAAGATATCAACAACAATGCAGGTTGTATCATCTCGAAGACCCTTTGTTTGTACAGCTTCCTGTTCAGTGGAGATCAAGGAGTTAGAAGTCATTTAGAAACAAGACTGATACTAACAATGGCAAAACCAGAAGGGCATAGTGTTCCCAGTAGCAACATTTGAAGACCATCGAGGCCCATCCAACCCATCAGACATCAAGTAAGGTTTTAATATCTTTATTTGTATATGGTTGGTTTCTTTGGATGAATAAAAAGTTCTCATTTATCAAAAAAAATATTTTAAAAAACTTGCCCAGTGCCTAGTCCAAATCAGGTCAGATTTACCAAAAGTGCATGGAAAGCCTAACCCTTGGACAAGTCAAGTGTTAGAACAGAAGTAATTCAGGAGTATACTTTCACAATCTGTGCAGCTGCAGCATCTGGCGGCATTCCGCGACAACATTCAAGAGCTACTTCAGCCGATAACACATCCCAAACGCCATCACTAGAAATAATTAGCCTACCACCCACTGTAGACAACTGCCGAAAATAAACCAGTTGGTCAAATAAACTATTAGTAAGAACAACAATTAAAGAAAAGGTTTTCTAATTTCAGGGGGAGGGTTGTGGAACTAGCTTGGTCAAACATCTAGCACCTTTCGAAGGGAATCTGGTTAGGGTAAAAATTGAAAGAGGAAAAACCCAGGGCTAAAGAAATTCAATGCGTGAGTATAGGACACGGGGATACAAATTGAATGGCTCAAGTCTCAACTATGTCCTTCAGCTAGCACGGATTCATAAAAGATATTTCTTCCAAGTTCAAGAAAGTCTATTTCTTAGCAATGTTGCAATGTGCGGGTATGACACATGAAGAAACAAAATTAATGGCCAAAATGTACTTCAGCTATCACGAATTCTGAAAATACATTGTTTGCAAGTTCAAGGAAGTCAGTTATAGCCAAGTCTATAGCCAATTTCTTAGCAAAGATGCATAAGACAAAATGAAATTTAAAAGGTGCTGAGAAAGGAAACGTACAAAAAACACTACAAAAAACACTACATAAGCACATAACTGAAATAAAGAGACAAAGACAAGCTAAAAGCAGACATAAAAGGGAATGCAGTTAGAATATGTAAGACAAACCTTTACTTGCTTTACGTATGGAACAGGAACAATGTACTCCCCAACATCCATGTCACCAATAGAACGTGAAAGACACAAGCCTCCAGGCCAACATCTTAAAGGACCAATCTACAAAATAATGTTACCAGTCACCCACTTAGATACATACAATGAATCAAATATGGTACTATCCTCGACTGCAGCCACTGAAATTCTATAAGAAAAAACAATTTATCAGCACTTCAATACATGTTTTTAAATCTGAATTGAGACAAGATATATACAGAAAAAGATGTTGCCAATAACGATTGTTACATGTTTTGTTAATTAGTTTTACAGAGGATTCCTCTAATTCACATAAATTATCTTGTACATTCTTCTTGGAAAACTTCTTCTACAGAGTCAATGTAAACTCTGAAACTAGCTTCTACTCCCAGTATTGTGTTAGCACATCCATTCACCTGAATATATCTTAAAAGGCATCAAGTTTCACTAATGGAAAGAAATGGATACGAAACTAGAGAGTTTTTTGTTAAAGCACACAACAACAAGACGCATAATTGTAATGGGAGAGGAGATACTTGTGCACCACCACCCGTATTTAACCGCCCAACCTCGCCACCACTAGCTATGATCCGCTCCCTCCTAAAATGATGAAAATAGAAAGTAAGATATCAATATATAGGGAAACTTTTAAAATACAGTCAACACGATGTTAATAACTTACTCCTCTACATTGCATTCAAGCCTATGATCAGCTGACAAGTAATATATATCACCTTCAGCTGATTCAAATATGCAACGAGAATCACCAACTGATGCAACTGTTACAACCCATCCTTCTATTATCACAAAGGTTACAGTTGTTCCCGAAGTTTTTGCTGGAAAGGAAAACATAACATGTATATAAATTACTAAACATGAGAAAGAAAACCCAACAAAAAGATATTACCCAAAATTTTAAGAACTAAATAAAAATATCTACATGACAATATTCTGTTCTTTTTTCTCAATACCCGCTTAATGGGAGAAAGAAACTACGTGCTTATGTACATAAAATTAGTTGCTTAAGTATAATCATCCTAAGTAAATGGGGGGGGGGGGGAGGGGGGGAATAGTCAATAAATTAAAGATCTTCTGTAATCAAATCATACAAATATAGGGCAAGATGGTCAATAATAAATATCTAGAAATGTGTTTCTGCCTTTTATCATACAAGAGAAAACAAACAATTCAAATGTAGAATACACAACCTAACAGTCACCCCACTTACATGACCTCACATTAAGTAAAAAGCAGCAACAGAAAAATAAATTGACAGGGAGAAAATAAATTGTTAATGGTGAAATAGGATACAATCAGATTAATTTACATGATATCATCAACTCCTAAAGTAAGTGTACAAATCTATAAAATTTAATCTTTATCTGGAAAGAATACTCCAAAAATGCCCCAAAGGTCATCCTATAAAACATATACTCGGATATGTTTACACGCCAAAAAAATCCATACCTCTCTCCTGGAAGTCTTTATCTGTTTTGACAAAGCCTGCCACCAGAGCCCTCGGCAGCACAGAAACCCATTGATCTCTATTAAGATCCGCAGGAATAGCACTTAGGACATTATTTAGGAGATTCTCCTTAGCGTAAATGGCAGCGCCAGATCCATTGTGTCCATCAAAGAGCTATAAAAAGAGAACAAGGGTTTAGCAAGCCAGCCTATAAAAGGATTCCAAAAGCAAATAGATTATAGACGATCGAAAAATATATTTGCACAAAACCAAACAAATTTTACAGATAATAACAACAATACACCTAACAGAAAAAAGATTTTATTCATTATATTCTATTGATGCAAATTCAAGGTTTTTATTGTTAAGTTGGGTGATTTAGCTTGAGCATTTAGAATGTGATTAGCACTTATATAGTTAGTATGAGAGACAGAAAATTCATACCCCGAACACTGAGAATGTGGCAACGCCATCTCCCGTTGCTCTTTGGCATTCTGTTTTAAGCAACGTAAAATCTTCCCCTTTCTTGCTCTGGCTCGCTTGTCCATGTAAAATCTCTGGATCTTCATTCTTTTCACTTTCTGATTCTCGTTTCAGTAGAACGGACAGAGGCACCGTTTGATGTTCGCCTTTCGAGGACATTGTTAGAAACTTTCCAAATCCAATACACACGCCAGTAGCTAAAACTCCTCCTCCTAAAGCAATGCCTCTAATTCTCCATGAATTCCTTTAACAAATCCTGAAAAGCAAACAACGAAATCTTCAGCGATCAAATCTCATCGCCAAGGAAACAAAATAAAGAACTGAATCGATCAATGATCAACTTTATGATATGCAGACGACAACGGATGGTGTGACAATCGAGATCTTCGACAAAACATTAGAAAATATAACTAAGATGAAATTTAAACGATCAGATTTTACATCAAAACCGAAAAAATGGGAAAATTTATTAAATAATATAAAAGAATCCGAATCAATGTAGACAATAACACGTTATAAAATATTCTACAAATCAGTGAACTATAACATAAAAGGAAGAATAAATCTCAATTAGTAAATAGAAATCCAGAAAATATAAATTAACAGGAAAAGAGGAAGAGAACAATACAGCGTGAAGAAAGAGAAGGGAAGGAAACAAGAGAAATCCGTCGATAGCAGAAATTACGCGCGAAGAGAATGAGAAGAAGAAGACGCGGCGAATTGAACTAGTCGCTGCGATCGAGAAACGCGGTTCACGGCATCCTCTAAAATGTTCATTCTTTCTCGATTGAAAAAAGAAAACGAACTCTTGAGAGAGAGAAAATGAAAACAAAAACAGAAAAAAAGAATTAACAACGCCCATTTAACACTGCGGAAATGAAGCGGACTCCCTTCTTGATTTTGCCCCTTTTGTTAATGTCTGACGTGGAGGAAACGGGGCCGTTTTAAGGCGTTTGAGTTTTGTTAATTTAAGCTAAATTATAGCAAAAGTCATTCAATTATGGTTAAAATTACATTCCGGTCCGCATATATTCGTGGGCCACATGTTTACCATTTCCTATTTTTATATAGATTACATATTTACAGTACCGATCGAATCTTTTATTCACGATATTATTTTATTTTTAATTATTTATTGAGGTTATTTTTTAATATATATTCTCACGTAGAGAATGTGATTGTTACGAAAAAAATTATAATATTTGGTATAATAAAACGATATTATTAAAATCTTGAAAAATAATATATGGTAAAATCTAAAAATGTATACATTTAAATTATAGTCTACATAAAATATAATTCGATAATTGCCAAAAATTGAAAATTAAATATTTTATAGTTTTAAATTATCAAATTTATTTAAGATAGAATTGATGTTGACAAAGCAAAACGGCGCGTAGTGTAGGTGCATGAAAGCACCAATTACGGGGGCTTTAAGTCAATTTGTCAATTTCCATGCTCCTTAGAAAACGGCGAAACGATAGGAACAAGCAAAAAATATGTTAATTCTGTTTTTAATACAACCTCGTTATTGATTGAGTACCAATTAATCGAACAAATTATTATTAGATATATTAATCAAATTATATGGATGATTAAAATGTTTTCAAACAAAATTATTCGAGTTATATTTTAATAATTTATTTAAGTTATAAAATTATATATTTAAATTCTTAATCTAGCATTTAAAAATTAACTATAAGTCTTAAATCTAAAACTCTAAATTTATCACAAACTTTAAATTAGATACCTCACGATTTAAATTCATAAAACTCTAAATAACAATCTACACTCATAACCGTTACAGAGTTCAAAATTTAAAACCTTTGTTAAAATTTTGTTTGATATCTTTTTATCCAAAATTTTTTAAAATTACAAGCAGAAGGTTTAAAACTTTCAATTAATTTGTTTTATGAATTAACCCTTAAAATTAATCTAGGCTATATTAAAATCAAAATAAATATAACAAGATGTGTTCTTAATTTTGGAATCAGTTTACTATTATAAAAAAATACTTTTACTAAGATTATTAGTTTAGTTTATAATAAAGAAAAATTTAACTATTATTAGTTTGTTTAGTATAACAATCGATATCGGCCATTAATCAATTTAATCATACATTATAAAAATATATTTTACTCTCTCAATTTAATTTATTTATTTTTCATTATATACGCAATTATCTAATACATCACATGAGAAGCAAACTAATCTTCATTGCGACACTTAAATCAAAAACTCCAAACATATTGAATTTCTAATACATATTGATATGTAAAACACTAACCAGCTCTACATGCAAAAAGAAAATTGACTTTCTCTGCTATATTTAAGGACCCACTTCCATTCCATCCGATAAGAACACTAACAATGGCATCGACAGCAGCTGTAGTGGGTAGGCTAAGATTAAGACAGAGCATGCTTTTGTTAACATTTAACATGCATAGCAGGCTGGAAAAGAAGGTACAGTGAACTGACCCAAAGAGATGGGCAACTGGCAAGGGACGCGACAATAATAGCTTTAGTTAACAATTAATTCAGAGTTGAAATATATATATAAGCTATCGCAGGTCTTGGGGTTGAGTAAGCCAAGTATTTTCTCCAACACATGGTTTGACGTCAAACCTTAAAGCCCAAAAGAATGGTTGTCTTGTTCCATTCAACCTTTTTACCTGCAAAATGGAATTTAATTAAAAATGCATAAATGTATAGTTTAGTGAAAAGGGTGATAAAGTAAACAGTCAATCAAACATGATTAAAGGAAATGTAAGCTCCAGACCCAGCTGGCAGCTAATACTTACCTGTGATCAAAAGTTAGACATAATGGGTTGGTCGTATTTGGACATCGTTTAAATAATTTTTGAGTTTGAGGTTTTAGATGAATACAAGTCGTACGGAACAATCAAGTGAACCTAGAAGGCAAGCAACTACAAAAAATTTAGACCCCAATCTTAGGCTTATCGCTTTTAAGTCACCACGTATATCTCTTGCTAAGCAAGCTTAGTGGAAGTCTAAAATAGAAGATCCAAGTACCCCCGATTTCAGGCACATGACAAAGATAACATAGCTGGATTGTTTCTGGTTCCTAGTCTGTCTTAGCTTTACACAAACGCAACCATATTCTGATACTTGAAATGTCAACGGAGTGAGAGCCAATGCCTGAAGACTAATGAAGTAAACAACAGATTGGACAATGATTATCTAACTTTTAGTAGGTAAGCTTGTCAGTTTGTTTGGAACAAGGTTTGAATGATAATCAAATTTCCGAGCTTGAAATGATAATCTGGGTTCATTAGATTAAACGTACATGGGAACCATCACATAACGACAGATTGAATTGATAAATTTAGACTAAAAACTCATCTTTAAAACTGAACTGACGCTTGATACAAATGAGCTGTGCAAGTATTTCAATGAGTTCTTGAGACACTGTAGCTTCAAACACTTCTCAACGGCCCAATGACTGACTGAGCTCGAGTTTAATATTTTATCACTCCCAAGCTCTTCAACCAGGGGAGCATCTCTTCTAGTCCATCTTTCAAGCTTCTAGGTCTGTAATTCAACTCCAACTTGGCCTTGTCGCAAGTATATGCCCATTGATGCCTTAAAACATGCACAGTCTGCACAACATAGAAAAAGGAGTTCTTTGTAAAAGAACGCAACGCAAAGCTAAGAATACGAAGAACCAAGACAAAACATTACGAAGTTTGTAGGGGACAACATAATCAATTCCAACAGATTTGAATGTTCTAATACATTGATGGATGGAAGGCATAGAGCAAATCATACCGGGGGACTAAGGAGAGGAAGCTTTCCGGTAATTCGGGCAAAAAGAACAGAAATCCACCCATAAACTTCAATCAATCCTAAAGGGATGCTGAATTTAGGCCTAGCAGTTCCAGTGATAATGGCAGCTATATCAAAAACATGCTTGAATGAAGCATTTTCTCCGGAAAGTAAATATCTTTCTCCAGGTCGACCCTTTTCCATTGCTGCAATATGACCCTCCACTACATCATCCACATGACTGAAAGAAAACCTATCATTTCCACGGCCTATGTAACCAGGTAATCGCCAATTAAACCGTTCAATTATCTGAAAAAAGGACCATTCAATTTTTTTTTCAATTAATAGAATAAACGCAAGTTATTAAAAAATAAAAAATTTGAAAGAATATTTCTTACTAATTGAGCAACAACATTGCCGGTGGTAAGCTTGCCAGGACCATAAATTACACCGGGATATACCGGAATAATTGGCATCCCCTCAGCTATAGCTTGCAAAGCAATCTTGTCCGCAGTGGCCTTTGATTTCTCGTACTCCGTGCAGAAGAATTTCTCCGGGTGAGTCTGTCAATTAGAATTTAGAAAATCAGATACGAAATTTACTTTCGTTATTGAATAATCTGGGTGATAAACCATTTATTTCTTTACTTGATTCTCATCGGCGATATATCCATCCGTAGGACCAATAGCGAAGAACGACGAAGTGTATATGATCTTATCGATCGTCTTTGTTTCCTTAGCTGCTTGC
The DNA here is from genome assembly GCA_035048815.1 of Abelmoschus esculentus. NCBI lineage: Eukaryota > Viridiplantae > Streptophyta > Magnoliopsida > Malvales > Malvaceae > Abelmoschus > Abelmoschus esculentus. The sequence continues at coordinate 6,075,488 of JAUCBN010000008.1, read as the reverse complement.
AACAGGTTCTTCAGACCCCCAACATTGACCTTTCATCGAACAATTTGAAGGCAGCATGTCAATACATATAAGGAGGAGTTATTAAGTGGGCCATTGCAATTTTATTTAGCTTACAGAGACGAATCTGGAAGGATCTGGAAGCCAGGGTTCGACAAGTGCAGCGGCGTGGAAGATGACGTGGCAGCCGGAGCAGGCATCTAGAAGGGATGGGTAGTCTGTGATGTCGCCGTATGCGAGTTCCAGAGAAGCGTCACTGGTGGTTGAAGATGAAGGAAGTCCAGAGATGTCACTGGTGCGCCGGACCAAGGCTCGGACGGTGTAGCCTCGGTTCACCAAAACATGGCACAGCCTTCCACCTAGATATCCCGATGCGCCGGTTACCAGTATCTTCATATTTTCTTTTGTCTGCCAAGACAAATATCAACAATTGTTTCATTTTGTATTATAAATTTATAATCAAGATCTTGAAAGAACGTGGCTCGATCCATTTTCTTTTTAATATTTTTAATTTAAAAATAATAAACGATTCACAAAATCCATGTGAACATACTTTAACATACAGTTATAATAATTTATTTATATAATTATAATGATTAGGATAAAAACTTGTTTTTAAGAAATAAAAATAATAAAAAATTATTTGGTATCTAACTTTTCAAAATAAAATTAAAAAATATATTAAATAATTAAAATATAATATAATTTAAGATATTAGTATAATAATAAACAAATAAAATATAAATAAATTAAAATTTTAAAAATAGAATTAAAAGGATTTAAACTCGGGTCAAACAAAGTTAAATTAAAAAAATCTTATTTTTATATTTTCGTCCTTTCTAAAATATTTCAATAAAACAATTATTTTTTTATATTTTTAAATATTTAATTTTTATTTTTAATAATTTCTATTTTTCAATCAAATATATATTTTTTAATTAAATGAACGGCATTAAGTTTGAAATTAATTTGTTTTACTCCATTAATTAACTGATGTTGCGCGTCAAAAGCTCACAGAGAACCCTAAATTTTGATCAGTCAAAGGCGGCACATATTACAGTCCGTCCATTCAAAATGGTTAAGTAAATTGCCTTTTCCATTTTAAAAATAAATTAGATTTTAAGACCGAAAGGTGAATTTAAGAGATCATTTAAAAAGAAGTTGTCTTTCTAGAGATTTTGGCCGGGCCGGCACTCTCAGCATTATTCATTGCTTAAATTTTGAAGGTGTTTTGATGCTTTTAATATTTAATTAAATAATTATTTAGCTTTTTTTTTTAAATGATTTAATCCTTAAACGATTTGTTTTAAATAGGATGTCTTTAGCTGGTGCAAATCCGTTCCATTTTAAGCATTTTTCATTCGGTCTTGCCATTGTCTGCCTAAGATCTCACACTTGATTCAGTTTTCTACTTTTTCAATCCGCCCCTCACAGAAAAGCCATGGCTTCCAAAGAAGTTGTTCTCGATTTGTTTCCCTACCTTAAAGTCTACAAAGATGGAACCTTTGAGAGAGCAGCAGAGGTTGAAGTAGTTTCCCCGGGGATTGACCCTGAAACCAACGTTTTATCGAAAGACATCGTCATAGTGCCAGAAACCGGTGTCTCGGCTAGGATTTACCGACCCAACTTGGCTACTGAAGGTCAAAAGCTACCCCTTGTACTTTATTTTCACGGTGGAGCCTTTTGCGTTGCATCTCCCGCTTTTCCAAACTACCACAATTGCCTCAACAAGCTCGTAGCTGAGGCTAACGTGGTTGCTCTTTCGGTTGACTACAGGTTAGTCCCGGAGCATCCTCTTCCTACTGCATTTGAAGATTCATGGGCTGCACTTCAGTGGGTGGCGTCTCATAAGGACAAAGAAGGCAACCACGAGTCTTGGATCGAGGACTATGCCGAGTTTGAAAACGTGTTTTTGGCTGGTGATAGTGCCGGTGCGACCATTGCACATCACTTGGCTTTAGGGATCAAGGAATCAAGTTTGAGTCACAAGTTGAAGATTCTTGGTATCTGTGTGATCCATCCTTACTTTTGGGGATCAAACCCGATCGGATCAGAGCTGAGTGATCGGGCGAGGAAAGCATTAGTGGATAAGTGGTGGTTGTACGTTTGTCCCTCTGACAAAGGGTGTGATGATCCTCTTATTAATCCGTTTGTGGACGAATCCCCTGGTCTTGCAGGCTTGGCATGTGATAGGATCCTTGTTATTGTGGCAGAGAAGGATATACTGAAAGATAGAGGGATTTTATATTATGATGAAGTTGTGAAATCTGGGTGGAAGGGGAAGGCAGAGATTATGGAGACAGCAGGCGAGGATCATGTCTTCCATATCTTTAATCCCGACTGTGATAACGCCAAGAGCTTGATCAAACGCTTAGCTTCTTTCCTGAACCAAGGGGAAGCTCACGCTGAATGATAATGTAAAAGCTATATTTGCTTGGTACTAAGTTAAAAGAATGTGGTTGAGATCTCCCGTGGACATGTTTGCATTTCTTTCTTATTACTCTTGATTGATGCTTCCTACTATATATTGACAATAGATGTATTAGAAACTAAATTAAACTTCATTTGATAAACCATTCATCAATATTTAAAGAATAAGATCAACTCATACAAACAAAAGAAACAGCAACACTGAGACACCCAACAGGAAACATCAACAGACCCCAAACAAAGTGGAATCAGACATTCGTCAACATTCAAAAGCCAAGCTCCCGAACCTGCAGACCGTACATATAGTCAATGCAGGAAAATTCGCATCAAATTCTTGAACACGACTAAAAGCTTCCATCGCTGAGACAGCATGATAAGCAACCTTGACACTGTCACTACCCAAAACATCACATTCCTTAAACAGTTAAACTCCCATTTCAATGAGAAAAAAAGGGGAAACTCTAAATTTTAAGACCATTTAGACGATGCCCTCCAGCCTTTCCTTGGGGTGTCCTAGAACGACGACGATGTCTCTCTTGGGACAGTAGAGCGGCAAACCTATAAGATCAAAAATATTTATCCGAAATCAACGATTCATACAAATTCCGTCATTAGATATGTTAAAAAGTTCTAAAAATTCTACCTTGTAAGAGCTTCTTCATTAGTTTCTTGAGTGAAAGGCTCAAACATGCCTGTTTCCAAGTTAACTCTAGAAACTCGTTTTTTCAGCAGTCCTTCGCCAACTTTCACAAGTTCATCTAAATTCTTCTTCGTTGCTACGTCGACGGAAGATACATCCCCACTCAAACCGTCATCCTGTTCATGATTCGAATATGTTAAAATAACATAAAAAAACCTTAATATTTCCCTCCCATTGAAAGCTTAAGAGTATGACCGCAAATACCTGTACACGGAGGTATTTATCAGAGTGAAGGGCTTCAAAAACTACAGAAAGATGGAGGTCGACCATGTCTCCACTTGCTTGAGTGAATACATCGACTAAAGGGGTGGAACCCTCGCTGGTTAGCCAACCTAATAAACCCCACTTAGCTGCCTTGGTTGCTTTGTATTTCTTTTCGGCTTTTGGAGAGCCAGTCCCCAAGGAGATAACCAGAAATCTTCCATAATCTATGGGTTTAATTGGAAAGAAATCGGCATTTCCCTTAATGATCTCCTTGGTCACTTCGCCCATAGCTAGTAAAGTCTGGAAGGTCCAAAACGTTCATATATTTAACCATAATATTTTCCATATATAGCTAAATGAAATGATCAAATCTATACAGAAGCGTATATTTACCGGGTTATTTGCAGCTACACCACCGTCAATAAGGTTATATTCTTTCACGTTTCCTTTGTTGTCTTCGTTTTTGAAGTAATGGGCCGGGAGATAGGCTGGTGCAGCTGAGGTTCCAATGCAGATATCTGATAGTAAGGCATCTAAAATAGGTTTTTTCTTCACCTGATAGCTTGAGAAGATGATTGGCTGAAGATGGTTGATGTCAAATGTGGGGATAACAACATTGGTTAGTGTTTGGTGCAATCTTATGTCTCCTAGTTTTTCCTTAACAAGGCTATGCAGAAACTTCCCATCATATTTTGGTCCCGATAGAGCTTTGATAACAGTTGTTGTTTGAGGAAATAACTGATATCTGCTAGTAAAAACAAATTGTCAACGATGATCATAAAGTATTGATCAGAATTGGATATTAGAAATAAATAAATGTATACCCTGGTTGAGGGAAGATTTTAGGGCAGTTCATTAGGTAGAAATCTTTGATATCTTTGGCAGCAAACAAAGGCCGGTTGTTTTGATTTGGACAAGTGAGCATGGCAGTCACCAGGCCGCCCGTGTTAGTCCCTGCAATCACATCAAAATAGTCTGCAAGTCTTGCATCCTCACCATCCAGCTTCTGTGTAATAACCAAAACATCCAACATAAGTCAACACATTTAAAGAATCATAAGTATGAACAGACCCAATGTATGTAGTATGTACGCACCTGAAGCTCAGATTCTAGGAAAGCAAGGATGGTTCCGGGGATGATCCCTCTTATTCCACCGCCGTCAATGCTGAGGACGGTGATCAAGTCTCCATAAGTTGGAGGCTGTAGATGTTCCTTTGCACCTTCAATATATGTTCAAGGGTATGGAATTATGGAAATGGATGTAGAGAGAGAGGAAGAAGAGACTAGTTTTAGTATTTAAGAATCTTGAACTTGAAAGAAAGTTTAACCTTTGGAGGATTGAGTTATAAGATTTATCTCTTGATTGATTATTTATAGACACATTCCTCTCCAGATGATTACTAACTATTGTAAAGAAAACTAAGAAATGATGTAATTGATTACAAGCAATCTGCCTTGTATTCTTTACAGCTTCCTTATTTATACAGTAAGCTAAAACTAGAAAGCTTCTGGAAGAAGAGTAAACTGAGTTAACTAACCAAGCTAACTAACTAACCAAGCTAACTGATTAACCAACTCAGTTACAAAGCTCATTTAACTGACTAGGCTCATTATACTTAACATGCTCTCTACTTTCTTCAGTTTGAAGTTCTAACAAAGACACTACTCCTAGCTTTTGTCTAAAGACGGAGAAATAGTCTTTAGACAACGCCTTGGTTAACCCATCTGCCACTTGGTCTCTTGAAGGCACATGATTGATCTTCATCTTGTTGGCTGCCACTTTTTCTCTCACAAAGTGAACATCGAGTTCAACGTGCTTTGTTTTGGAGTGATACATAGGATTGCTACTCATAGCTATCGCACTCGAACTGTCGCTCCATACAACTGGCGTAAAACTCGTCTCGATTTTCATATCTTTCAACAAAGCATCCAGCCACATTATATCCGAAGTAGCATCAGCCAAACTTCGATACTCCGCTTCTGTGGTGGACCTCGACACTGTCTTCTGCTTCCTCGAACTCCACACAACTAGGTTCCCTCCTAAGTATACACAGCTGTCTGAGATGGACCTACGATCTTCAACACTGCCTCCCCAATCTGCATCAACAAACGCCACCAGCTGTAAAGGCGCTTCTGACTTGGAAAACCATAACCCATACTCGAGGGTTCCATTCAAATAACGCAATACCCGTTTAGCAGCTATCAAGTGTTGCTCACATGGTGCATGCATGTATTGTGCCAACTTGTTGACACTATATGCAATGTCCGGCCAAGTATGGCATGCATAAAGGAGAGAACCTACCACGGTACAATACTGTTTGGCATCTGTCAAGGGACTGCCATCATCTTTTCCTAACTTGAGAGACGAAACCATTGACGTGGGAGTGGGTGAGGCCTTGTCCATGCCAGCCTTAGCCAAGAGTTCAGAAATATACTTTTTCTGGCTTAGGAAGATAGAGCCATCAAATCTTCTAACCTCTATTCCTAAGAAGAAGTGCAACTCTCCAAGATCTTTGAGAGAGAATTTTCCAGCAAGCAACTGAATACTTTCTTCAACCAGTTTGTTTGAGGTTCCAATGACCACAATATCATCCACATACACCAACACAAAAATGGTTTGATTCTGAGTTGTTCTAATGAATAAGGAAGTGTCTGCAAGTGAGCTTTTGAACCCAAGTTCAACTAGATAGTCCCGCAGCTTTGAATACCAGTTCCGAGGAGCTTGCCTTAGGCCGTAAAGAGCTTTATTCAGCTTACATACGAGCAAGGTGCCATCTGGGGCTTTCCTCTCAAACCCTTCTGGCTGGTCCATGAATACCTCCTCACTCAAGTCACCATTCAGGAAGGCATTGTTTATGTCAACCTGCTTGAGTGGCCAATTCCATGATGCTGCAAGGGATAGAACTACATTGATTGTGGCCGACTTTACTACCGGACTAAACGTCTCTTGAAAATCTTGTCCGGGAATCTGAGAATACCCCTTAGCGACAAGTCTGGCTTTGTAACGCTGCACAGTACCATCAGCATTTTTCTTAACCTTATAGAGCCACTTACATCCTACTGTAGAGTGACCAACTGGAAGGGGAACCAAGGACCAAGTGTCATTATTCACCAAGGCATCATACTCGGCATTTACTGCTGCCTTTTAGTTAGATGAAGCAAGAGCTTCTCGAATATCACGGGGCTCGGGTTCCTCAAAATTAGGAAGAGCCACATACGCTTTGGGCTTGAATATGTCACGTTTACTTCGAGTGATCATGTGATGGCAAGGCACAGGAACACTAGGAGGTACTAGAACATGAGGATCAACAGGTGGTGGAGAGACAATAGGCAGAGAAGATATATCATTTGTGGGAGATACGTGCCTGGCTGAGTCACCTGGTACTGGAGAAGTAGACGTAGTGACATTGTTGGGATTCATTCTGGAAGATTCAGCCTCTTCACGATTCAGGCCAACATCACACGTGTTTGTTGGCTCAGGCACAGTCAAAGGAGTTGACATTCTGTCCCTAAGTTCAGGACCAGAAGATGGAGAACCACTTCCTTGATGTCGAGCAGCATTGCAGTTATCAACAGAATCCCTGATTGGGGTTGAGTAAGCAGGATGGTGACTGGGACTAAAGACAGAAGTTTCAACTGGACACGGACGTGAGGCCTTCATACAGACCTTTTCGGCTCCTTGAACAATGGGAACCTTAGTTCCTGATGCACGAGTGATGTCAACCTTTGTAGCTCCAGAAACGGTTGTACCTGAGAAAGGGAAAGAATTTTCATTAAACACCACATGCCGAGACACATAAATTTTTCCATCAGGTCCGAGACATTGATAGCCCTTGTAAGTAGGACTATATCCAAGAAATGTGCATGGTTGGGAGCGAAAGCTCAATTTATGCTTCTGAAAAGGACGTAGATGAGGAAAACACAAACAACCGAACACTTTCATAAAGTCATATTCAGGTTGTTTGTGGTACAACTTCTCAAACGGGGACAACCCTTTCAACACAGGAGTTGAAAGTCTGTTGATCAGATATACGGTTGTAGCCACAGCATAGGACCAGAACCGAAAGGGTAAGTTGGCTTGAGCCATCAATACAAGGGCCAGCTCAATCAAATGACGATGTTTTCTTTCCACTATGCCATTTTGCTCAGAGGTATGTGGACAAGACAACCGATGAATGATTCCCATATTGGCCAGAACAGTTGATATTGGCCGAAACTCCCCTCCCCAATCAGATTGTAATTCTTTTATAGTTGTGTTAAACTGATTGCGAACCATTTTATCAAACAAGTGAAAAGCATCAATAGTTTGATCCTTTGTTTTTAGAAAATAAAGCCAACAGTGTCTGGTGCACGCACCAACGAATGACATGTAGTAAGAAAAACCATTAGAGACCACATGCGCAGGTCCCCACAAATCAGAAAAAACAAGCTCGAAAGGCTTAACATGAACTGAAACAGACGCATTGAAGGGAAGTTTATGACTTTTTCCCATTTTGCAAGGAGTACATTCTTTTGTATTAACACCAGTAGGACACACCACATCAAGTTTCTTACAAATTTGCAAAAGAACATTATGATTAGGGTGACCTAATCGTTTATGCCATAGATCAGAAACATGATCTTGCTTATCTACAGAGTTGATTTCTATAGTAGATTTACTTTCAGAAGACTTAGGCCTGACATCAAACTGATAGAGACCTCCTCTTTGAACTCCTCGCAGCATTGTGGTCCCAGTAGCCACATCCTTGACAAGGCAGTGATCGGCGTGGAACTCAATACAAACAACATTATCTTTAGCAAGCTTAGACACAGAAATTAAGGTTTTAGTAATAGACGGTACATGAAACACATTATGAAGATCAAGAGGGCGAGGAGTGGATTGCAAAGACGCATGTCCAGTTTTGGAAATGGCTAAGGAACTACCATTTCCAACTACCAACTTACCAGACCCCTCATAATCTGAGCTCCTTGTAATCTTGTTCGAGTCCGGTGTAACATGGTGCGTGGCACCTGAATCAACTGTCCACCGATCCGTGGTGGAGGGTGTGAGCTGCACTTGACCAGAAGGAGTAATGTTACAGGTAAAACATTCAGGAGATTCTTCAAGAGTGCTAATATTCACACTCCCATTGAAGTTCTGATCAAATCTCTTCCAACAACGATCAGCTGTGTGGCCAATCTTGCCACAAATTTGACACTGTAGCTTGATCTTTCCGCGACCTCGACCAGGCTGAGCCCCAGATCGTCTAAAATTCACAACTTGACTTGTATTGAACTGCTGAAACCTTGGATAAGAAGGCTTAGCTGACTGAACTTGCGCAACATTTGCACTCATTGGAAAATCAACTTGACGCTGGGCTTGAAAACCTTTCATCTGAGCTTCAGCATCAATAAGAACTGATTTCACTCTATCTAAAGAAAACATTTCTTTACTTGCAGTGATAATAGTCATAACAGATTGATACTCGATTGGCAACCCATTTAGGATAATTGTTGTTTGTTCAACATCGGAAATAGCATTTCCACAGGCAGCTAACGCATCACACACCTCTTTAACCTGAGTAAGGTATGTGCGCATGCTTCCATCTCCCTTCCTTATCATCCTCAACTTGCAATGAAGACCCATGATACTTGTTGTAGATTTGTTGGCAAAGAACTTTAACACTGTGGACCAAACCTCCGAGGCAGTTTCTGCTCCCATAAACTGAGGCAGGAGGCTAGCACTTATGGTTGACAAGAGCCAAGACGCGAGGGCACTATCCTGGGCCATGAAAATTTCATAGTCTTCATTGTAGATCATCGAGCCATCATCTCTACGAACTATCTCAGACGGAGGTTGAAGAGAGCCAAGTAACAACCTTTCCAGGCGATGACTCCTCACAGTTAGGAGGATTTGTTGTTTTCACAACAAGAAATTCATTTCATCGAGAGTGATATTGATGGTTTTGTTTGTGAACACTTTTCCAGTTTTCGGAAAACCTCCAGGAGCAAGAGATGAACCAGACACAGGGCCAGACGCAGCTGATGCGGAAGTAGACATGGTGACGAGAGAAAAGATCTTAAACAAGAACAGCAAACCCAAGAAAGAAAGAAAAGACTCAGAAGGCTCCAAGGATCGTGGCGAAAGATACCATGTAAAGAAAACTAAGAAATGATGTAATTGATTACAAGCAATCTGCCTTGTATTCTTTACAGCTTCTTTATTTATACAGTAAGCTAAAGCTAGAAAGCTTCTGGAAGAAGAGTAAACTGTGCTAACTAACCAAGCTAACTGATTAACCAACTCAGTTACAAAGCTCATTTAACTGACTAGGCTCATTATACTTAACAACTATGATTGGGGAAGAAATTTCACCCATTTCGACCAAACTTTGTACTTTGGTGTACATATCTTTTTCTGTTTATCCAAACAAAGTTGGGAGCATTCAAAACAAGGCCATGTAGGTATGAAAAAGGTTGGGGCTTAAGCACTTACCTCAAACTGTTAATTACAACAATTTGTTGTAGATTTTACTGTAGGTGAATAAATTAAACGTTTAAAGAAGTAGGTATGTGATTTTATGGTGCGTTCATTTTCTTCTCAGGCTGCTGATTTACACTTACCGGGACCTTCTGCTTGACCGCTCAAGCTTTACTATTTGGAAGGCGCTTTCCCTGTATCATTTGTCTTTTACCTTTATAGGTTGAAAAGCAAATGATGTGGAAGATTTATAATAATATAATCTAATAATTTTACTTTAACAAACCATGCACGGGTCGATTCATTTATCCATGTGTGTTTTGTTACCAAAAAACCAAGAGCAGCCTTTTTGACCTCGGAAATCAGGTAGATGTACTACTACGAGTTTTCGAGTTCTATACGACATGTTCCTTTAAAGCGGAGACCATATCCGAAACTTGCCGCCCATATGGGGAAAACGAGTTCGGCCGTGACTGACCTCGGCAGCCAGTTTTACGTGCATGTTTAATGTTTTCGATTTCCAGGGTTACCTGAGGGATGGCTTTGGATTTTGATTCGATTATTTTGAAAGTTTAGGATATTTTTACAAAGAAATTTTAAGATATTTGATTTTTTAATTTTGAGGTTAAATAGTTCGAGATTTAAATTAACTTTTTAGAATTTATATATAAGTAAAGAAGAGGGTTGTTTTGAGAGTGGACATAAGGATGATAGGTCATGATCCACTATTTATAATTACAAATATTTAATTTTACTAATAATTTAATTTTTTTTAATAATTGTTAATATGATTTAATATTTTTAATTCTTATTGTTAGAATTTTATTATTAATATTTTTAATACTTAATTAATTTATATTTTAATATTTATTATTATGACTATTTTTTATAATACTTACAAGTTTAACTTTTTTTCTAATAGTTGTTTGAAGTCTACTCTTAAAATATAATATTTTTAATATTTATTATTAAAACTCTAATTTTTTTAATACTTATTATTAAGATTTTTTTTTCAATATCGAGACGAAGGCCTAAATTTTAGGTTCGTAGGACACGCCAAATCTCAGGACGAACCTAATAAAGAGTTACTGCAACGGAACCAAGGTTCGAATTGGAATATTACTTTGAAAAAATTAATTAATGGTGACACGTTAAACCACTTTCTACTCCCTAAACTATGCTTCTTTTTGAATTCACTATATAATCAAACGATCAAACGCCCAACTATAAGCATCATATGGCTGTTAAAACTACTGTTCCCTAAGCACTACCATCGTTAAACATTTGGAAGGCGTTAGCCCATCTAAACAACTACGACATTTGATGTGTATCTTTTTCCTTCATTGCTGACTAAACCTAAGAGTTACCATTATGTTAACAACAAAGGATCAGCGACTAACTGACCCATTACTGGACACAAAATCAGGTTTCTCAGCTGGTCTGATAACAAAATGGTCAACAACCTTGACAGTATTCACAGGATCCTGATGACCTGCTGCTGCACTCCACTTGCTAGGGTATTCTCTTCGATGGCTCAATTGGTGTGGATGTTTGGGCTCCCGATCCCATCCAGCATCTAACTTCCATTCCCTGGGAACCTGCATGTCAAAGGGATTAATGTGTCTCCGATCAAATTCAAACGATGAAGAAAAACTTAAGAAATGGATATCAGCAAGTGTATAGTTATCGGTTTCTTACCTTATCGACGGCAAGAGTGAAAACTTCAAGATCACCATCACCATTGATGTGGAACCGTGTGAATGACTTATAATTAGCAATTCTAAGAGAAGAGAAGGCCTCGTCGAAGTGCAGATGAAACCAGTTAATGCAAATATATAAGTAGCTTCCGAACACTAAAGAAACCACAGGGGTCGAGAAAACCCAGAAGTAGAGGAAGACTGAAGCATAATATATGATAGCACCTCCTCGGGACAGCGACTGTATTCCATTCTTGCAAATATTGCTCCGGGTGACAGCCATAACCTGGTAATATTTCTCCAATCAATATTATAGTTAACCACTGACAAGGTACCCATATCTCCAAAACAAGGAAAGTTTTTTTTACCTCTGGAACATCAAATGCAGACATGAGGTACTTAATACATGCTGGATAGAGGCCGAATGTCCATTGCTCCATACGAGCTCGAAGACCACTAGGATCTGGAAAATGCTCACTTTCCACTGATCGGTACCACTGATACAAAGTGTGATAACCTGAACACAATAAAAAAACGTCATTTACTTCCACTTAAAGATCCACATTAAGGCAGGCATCACCTATGTTACTTTTTATGTGCCTTATTTTTGCTGAGCTATTGGATTTATTCCTATGGAGAAAATGATTTTCATAAAAATGAAAATTTTGAATGTAGTTCAAAAATACCAACGAAAATAAGAAAATGGTAGTTCTAAGTATCCTCTTTTCATGAAGTTTAGAATAAATTGAAATTGGTTGTCCAGGATTATAATATAAAACTTTAGACTTGAAATGATTGCAGTAACATATTAATGATCCATTGCAGAAAAGATAATTAGAATGCAACTTGCCTGAAGTTGCTAATAGTTTATGCCGGATACACGTCTCCAGACCTAGTTCCATGAGCAGCATAAGAATAAGGGCAGCAGCAAGATGTGCAGATACATGAACTATTCCAATTATTGCACGTCTCTTTCGAGATACTTTGGAAGGAACAAATGCAATTGCCATGATCAGCAATAGCACCACACCAGTAAATGATACAAAAGAATGTTCCAGCACATATACAAAATCATTCCATACTGTGCCAAAGAAACTCCCCAGATGACCCGAAAACGAATCACCTTGCAATATGTGATCAAGCTTACACTAAAAGGAGGGAAACAGATCAGTTTCAGTAACAGAGTTAGCCTGCCTGACAAAGAGTAACAATATCATAAAACAGAATGTCTTTTTTATCAGAGAAGGGGGTTCCTCATACTTAGGCCCTTGAAGGTCCAATGGCAGCTGACATTAGAATAACCAACTTGTACTTAACCGATTTCAAAGAAATTACAAAGAATTTTACCTGTGGAAACATAGAGAAAACCAATATGAAGTATATAAGGCCACCAATGAAATCAAACTGCCAATTCTTCTTCCGAAACTTCAAGATATTTCCCAATGCAATCTGCATCAAATAACAACCAGAATAAGGATGAGAAGACAAGAGGAAACAAAATAAATGAAATCTACAAGAAAAGGAAGAATACCCTGCTTGAATCATGAAAAGAAGGGTAAGCAGCTTTACACTCATATGTTTTCCCATAGAATTTATTAAAATTATTAAACACATGAGTGGGGTGTAAAAATGCCCCTCCACACCCATTCACGAGAAGATGTTGCACATGTACTTGACCTTCCGACGGAACACATGAATGTCGCATATAATGATGCATGTCTCCAGCAATACGAAGTTTACACCTTCCTTTTAGGTAATCACATATGAGGTGAGAAACATTCTGTCCCGAGATATCATTCCAGTACCAATCAAGAAGCCACTGTGGTTCATGTGTCATAACAATCACAGAATCATTTTCTCCAATCTGAAAAAGGAACATGGAATGGAATTAATCTCAGCCAGCATAAAGTTTTGGACCGAAACAATTAAGAGATAAGCAGATAAAGTTAAACCTTAGAACAGCCAATTGATAATTGCATCAGACTGAAAACATCAACACATAAAGATTTCTTAAGGTATGCACTCATATAGACAAACCAACTTTTATGCTCCATTCAATATGATATTGAGCACTATGTATGTACATCAAGGCCAGAATGATTTAGGCATCAAATGTAGGATGGGACACTCAAGTAACATGTACCGGTGTTAATTGAATGTGGATCATCAGGAATGCATTTACGAAAAACAGGCAATATGACACCAAAAAAGGAATAGAGTAGAGTCTCACATTGAGTCACAAATATATGCCCTCCTTTCTCATCAAAGACAATTCAAAATGAATATCAGTATCAAGCATAACAGAAAAGAATAGCTCTTAAAAGTAAATGTTACCTTGTTCTTTACTAATTCAGAAAAGAACTTGAACTGGTACACATCAATGTCATTATGCAGTGATAAATCAAGACCAAATACCCACCATCGTTTTGGGAGCTGCAAAGCAAAATAACTCTTCTTTTGGGGCATAAACCACCCACCCAACCAGCTCTTGTGGCATATATACCTCATAAACGTATTAAGTCCATCAAACCAATCTGTAAGTTAACACACACTTTGGTTACACATACTAGAAGTACTAAACAGAAACAAGAGTAGCAAAATAAAGTTCTGCCTAAGGAAATGTGATAACTTTCAGACAATGAGACCTACCATGATTTCCAGGAATCAGAAAACACTGAGGTCCATCGTATTCCTTGAGTTCAGATACCCCTTCAGGTAACTCAGGCTTGTTTACAGCAATATGTTCATTCTTGTACCAAGCTGGAGGCTGAAGAGCATACTCAAAAGGTGAAAAGAGACGCTTCTCATATGTGAATCCTGATGGATTAGGATACCTACACATCAACCGCAAGTTTTGAGTACTAATTACTAAACCACGAATATGAAGTAATTTATGGTCAAATCATCAACAAAACATTCAAAGAGATACACCAGATTGCTCAAGATTCACACTAATAATAAGCTGTCAACATGAAAATATTGATTTTGTGGACCAAAGATACAAATTGTATACAAGACATGACAACTAACGCAAGATCTCCTCCAATAAGTAGGAGGTCACCACGTGGTAGCGTAAGCACAGAATCCTCTCTAGATAGACGAATGGACGGTTGAGCAAGCAGCCGGGCTACAGTATATGATGAGTTTCCACCATCACCAGTATCAGCCATAAAATCAAACCATAGATCTTCTTTTTCACTCAAATGATCATAAAAAAGATCATCTTGTTGAGCTCCTTCATGAACCCTGCTCATTGCAGCCTGGCAGAGGCAGGAAGAAAAACATGAGAAGTCAATCATTGATAAAATATTTATCAAGACATTTTCATTAGAACACAAAGTACACTAACGTATATAAAACCAAATTTTAGAACTATAGTCTATACCTGCATCATGCGCATGTCAAATCGGCCAACAAAAAGAGTCACCGATACTAGGAGGTCAAAGGCAGTCTTAAACAAGTCAGTTGATGTTCTACAGAATTAGGGATAGGCACTCTTGAGGTCAAAAGATTGAAACCTTTTCACTCCCACCACATAGGGAGTAAAGAACTTGAGATAAGAAAAGGTAGACACTTACCCTGAATACCACGGAACCATATCCAAGAAATCTGGTTTCATTTGATTCTTTTTCCGGTTCTCATATTCTTCAACAGACACAGGATGCGTAAGGGCCCACCTGGATTTAATATAGGAAATGCAGCAATAGATGAGGACGAAGAGTAAGAATGAAGGCACAAAGAAGCAATAGTAGCTCAATCCTATAAAAGATAGGATCTTAGACCCAGAAACAGGTAAGTATCATCTACATGATGGATAATATAGAAACTAGGAAATGGTAATCCACTGAAAACTTATGCATTTAAGGTGTCACTGCAATGAGAATGAACCTCAATGCAAGAATATAAGGGAAAAAACTGAAAGATGGATGAAACTGAAACTCGATGCAAGAAAATAAAACAATCTGAACAGAGGATCCCATGAAAGATATGTTATAATTCTCATTCCAACATCTAACAACACAAATATTTCACAAATTTCAAGATAAGGGAAATGCCACCACTCACCCTGTTGACCTTTCCACTACATAATGGGCCATATAAAGGCCAATAAATGTAGCCCACAGCGAAAATATGGGAGAAATTTCATCTGATGAACCTGGACATGAACCATTGCAAGCTAACTGCAAATGACATGGTAAGAAAAATGTTGTAAGGATTAAAAAAAACAAAGCACGCAAAATATCCCAATGGTATACTTGGATGTTATACAACATCAAAGTGGATCAGGGGCTTACCTCACCATAAATAACCCACTTGGATAAAAGTGGATAATCACTGGCAGAGCCAACTGGAGCAAACCAAGATGAACAGACCTGGTTTTTCCACTCATTTATACGAACAAGTTTTGCTAACCATGTGTTTCTCTCTTCTTTCTTCCAAAATGAAAACCAATTAGAAGTTTTCCGTTCAAAAGGTCTCTCCCTTAACATAGCACGGTTGCCACAATGGCTATAAAATACACAGCAGGCAATACTAATAACCTACAAAGGCCAAGGGTAAAAAATAAGGTTCAGCATCTACATAAAAGCTAAACCTGCATTACAAATAAGAAATCATCAATTTTATCTTCAATGCTTACTGCGCAATTTTGGATAATGGTCGAGATTGCTGGCCGCCTTCCAGCCACACGAGAAACAAGACCAAGATACCATAAGCCAATGAATATGATGTGGAAAACAATGAGAAAGAGAATTGAAGATATATATATTGACAAAAACAAAGACAAGTTCATCCTCAAATCCACTCCCATTGACTGAAAACTAGGAAGATGATACAAAGCTGCAACTAAAATCCACGCTATGTACCTGCAAATTCAAGTTATATAATCACAAATAAGTCAAATCTTGCTCCTACCTTACTACTGTATATTAAAAATCATTTAAAATGCGCTTGAGCTGGGGGAAATGACAATATAAGCAATCAAGTCATCATATTAAAACACTCACCATCTACTGAAATTTGAATAACTCGGTTTGATTGTCTTCCCTATAAATGGAGATGAAAAGAAATAAAAGAATCCAAGCAAACAGGCATACATAGACCACCATTTGATATTCTTATCCAACTTTTCTATCAAAGTATGCATGTTATCTGATGAAATAAAGAACAGACAACCCACAACTACTGCAATTATGGCATGTCGGGAGTGTTCATGAGGGTATCTATGAGTTAATATAGTCCGAACCCTCTCCATTCTGAGGGTAGGTAATAATCCAGCCGATTGCTTATCAGAACCCATTGCTCAAAAATATAATTAACTCCTTTGTTAGCTGCTCCAATTTAACTTAATTCAATGTCTCAAAATTGTCCCTCTGAGAGCATAAGTTCCCCTGCAGGAATAAGCAAAAAGAAGCAGCACAAGGATCAGCTCCAAGTTCCCAATAACAACACTGAATAGCGTTGAACTTAAAAAAACACATAAAAAATAGTGATTCCAAAGTTCGAATAAAGGGAAAGTATTAGATTTAAATCAGATCAAAGTAACTAATAATCCGATAAGAATATAAGATCAAGTAAAGTTTTCCCATCTAGCTAAAGTATAACTATGATAAAACATAACCCAGAGGCGAAAACGAAAATCACAGTACTTCTAAGTTAACCCGTAAATTTCTACTTCATCATTGATTAATTAATTAAAACATAGAACCACCACTAAACCGGACTTTCCTAATTATCTCCTTGACTTCCCCCTCAACAATCAAACATGCCACTAGGGTTTCGCAACAAATCCATGCTAAAAAGGCGCTAGAAAAGCCATAAACAGAAAGTAAATCATTACAAGACTTTAAATAGTAACGGAATCCTTAGATAGCTATAAAAACATGTAAATGTAAAATAACACCCATAAAACCGACGGCTTTTATTACTCGGAAAAAAAATTAAAAATCTAACAGATTTCGTGAGGGAAAGTACCTGGATAGAGAAATAGAAAGTTTGCATGTGGAAGCAATAAAAGTGGAAAGCAAGCTGCAAACATATATGGCTTGAAATTATATAGAGAGAGGTATACAAAACTATAGACGGAACAGAAAAACGATAGCATCTGAGAGTGGGGATATTCTCTCCCACGTCTTTTATTACTTGCAGAATTTTCCCACTCTTTTACTTTTCTTTTTTCTTAAGAAAATTAATTGACTTCTTTTTTACAATTTACCAAGAGAAAAAATAATAAAAAACGCGGTCTAAAATATTTTAAGCCAAGGTTTAAGATGATTGCTGTTCGATTGATTTGTTGGAGTCTGTTTGTAGGTTAGGGGAGCGTCGTAATCAGACACGTGGATGTCGTGTTGGTGTGGTAAGAGAAACAGAGTGGATGAACAACTGATGACTACTATTACCAAGATAGGCGACTTCCCTGAGGCCGGTGCCGACTTGGGATGCCATTACCAGGTGCATACCTAAAGACCGAAAGCAATAATACCCTATTTGGAGGTCCAATACTTAATACTCATTTTAGCCCACATCTGGTTTTGCCTTCCTCGGGAGGAAACCGGAACATCCACCAGATATATTCAGAACCAATGTTCGTTACTTTTGGCCCATTACAGTTCTAACATGCTGCACCAGTGGAGCATCACTGGTCTGTTTCGGCCTCACCACTCGCCATTCATTTTCATTGTTGACGAAGAGTAAACGTATCTGTAGAAAATTTTTCATAGTGATAAAAGAACTTCCTCGACTCGAGGAGCCAACCAGGCAGGCCGTGTCAACGAGAACAACAGTGAAGACTAAATAAGTGGAAGGGCCTAGTATACAACATTCATTAGATCATTTGACCGATTGATTTTGACATCATACGATCACTAACGCTTTTAGTAATGCCCAACAAGATCACTAAAAATTGTCAGCAAATCTTCGATTGTACTTATGACTCCGTCATTCTTAATTAATAAACCATAATCACTACGAAGCTTAACCCCACGGCCATAGTTTAAACTTTTAGTCCTTTGAATCTTTTTTTTTTTTTTGAAGAATTAGTCCTTCGAATCTTACACTTCTACTAAATGTGCTCTGTTTTTATTGATTTCTGTCAATTCAATGCTCTTGGTGGGGTGTAAAAAAACCTTAAAAGCTCAAGCGGATGATTGAATTCTAGACCTGCGTAGTGCGTGCTTAACATATTTTAATCAAGGCAATGATGGACTTAAACCACTAATAAGTCAAAAATTCAAGTTCAAACAGAATGTTCGGCTTGGTTACCATGTATGAATAGCCATAAGCTCATAGAAAACAGGTTGCCAAGCCAAGCGTTTATCCTGGCCAACTTTAGTGGTGGGCACATTTAGTATTCCATTTTCAAGTTGACATGTAACAAGATATTCCGGTCCACAATGAACAAAAATCTCCTGCCTTTTTTACGTTTCTCCTTTCAAAATTTACTGAAAAATTAAATTTTAAACCCTAACCATTTTCTACATCTTAAACCCTAAACAAAAAAAATACACCTACTCCTAATTCTCTAAACCCTAATCAAAAGCCTTAAACTAAAACCCTGAACCCTAAATCCTCTAAGTTAAAATAGAGACATGAAGAAGGAGTAGACGATTTGCGCCCGTCGGCCGTACCCACAAAGATCCTTCTTTGATTCTTATAATAATAAGTAATACCCGTCCCATTGCACAAGCCTGCCCTAGCTTGTCACCCAACCATGGTTAAGTACTCGAAAACAGTAGAGACGACAACAAAAGAAAAAAATGAAAAATCATTACATGGTATTTCAACCATCTAAAGTTGAGCTGCCAATGCTTAAGTCAAGCAGCAATGCTTTCATGAAGATTTTTAGAGTGAATGAAGGATTGAAACCACCATGCCGGCGGCTTCTCAAGTCTATAAAATCCAGTAACTCTCAAGCTTTATCAGTCATCACTACTATAATAACTTCCTTTTTTGTACTTAGTTTTTTTTTTCTCTCTTCTAGTTCCTGATATCACATTTCTCTTTAAATCTTCTCATTCCTTCTTACTTTTCAGTTCACCCCAATGGCCCAAAACATCACTTTAGCTGGTGCATTCTTCCTTGTGTTATTGTTGTCTTATGGAATCATAATAGGGGAAGGAATTAGGGTTTTGAAAGCAGAAAAAATGGATGAGCCTGGAAACCCTGCAACAAAGATGATGAGCAGGCATAAGAGGAATATTTTAGAGGACGATTCCGGTGGCGTTGTCCACAATGCAGATAGTACTAATGATGTTCATCCGACGCCTCATGGTCACAGCCCCGGCGCAGGTCACTCTACTGGACCTGCTGCTGCAAATAACTAGATAAATCACACGTACTTTTATATTATCGTTTATTTGCATACTGTGAAATAATGTTCATCTCTGTTGCTTTTCTAATCAATCTTGTAGGGAGAATCCTGAGATTGTGTAATAGCTTCCTCAATTGAAGGGCACTGAGTAAAAGGTAAAAGACATAAGCCGATATATGGGAACTCAAACGTTTAGGTTAAGAATTATTCAAATATAATTTTATCATATTAATAATCTCTCCTTATCAATTCTATTCTTTTGAGTCGGATGTAACGTAATTTCATAATATATGTTTTTGAAACGACATTGAATTTTATTGAAAAAATATATAATTGTATCAATGCAATTACTCAAAGAGAGGAATTTGGGAAATATGTTAGTCAATACCCAAACGAAATTTTCTTTTGAATTTAAGGTTCATTGTCTTAATAATTTATTAACTGTTAATAGTACTCATTTGTCTCTATCTAACTAAACGCTTTGAAAATGATAGAGTGACTAACAAATCAAAGCAAACTTATAGGAGGCTTTGTAAAAATATATTTGAATACATAGAAAAACGATCATAAAAAATCTAATCTTTAAAAGATTATCGATAATCGCAAATCAAATACAAATGACGTTAATCTACCTAGACAAACAACGTTGGCCGGGGTCAGGAAAAACTAAAAACCAAAAATTTGAAGAAGAAAAAAAAACAATAAGATTCCCACACAAGTGAGTGGGTTCATCTTTTTAATTTTAAATGCCTTGTGCGTGCATATTTTAAAGGTTTTCTATATCTCCTTGCAACTTGGGGATAAGCCATGGTTGTTGCCTTTTATTCTTCCCTCTTAGTTTAGCATGGCGATGGCCACTGAATCCTTAATTAATACTATATTTTCTTTGCTATACCTTTCTGGGTCTACACTTTTTTCATGAAATAATTACACATAATGGAAGTAATCAACATTCCAGAAGCAGCAAACCAGACTAGCAAGCAATATATATTTTTCTGGGTCTATCTAGCTTGCTAGTATCTAACTATGTCCATTAGGTGAAGTTGAATGACCGATGCTCGGACTGTGGCCGGGGCTTGTGGGGCGGAAATCGTTGGTATCGGATTTGGAAGTGTCCGCAAGATCATCAAGGTCCTCTCCATGTATTCCCCGTCTATATTTCATCTTATTACGGTTACCTATCAGGATGTTTGTTAGCTGTTTCCCTGAATCATACTCATCTTTCTCTATCTTCGAAACCTAACTTCATCCGTACATCTCCGTTGCCTTGTTGGGTATTTATAGGCTGGGTATTAGGATCTAGATAAGTATAAATCACGATTGATTGATTGGGCTTTGTTGGAGATCGATTCGGGTCTGGTAGCTCAAAACGGTATCCTAGGAACCACCCACCGCCGGGAATCACCTCATCGCACCCTGTCTGTTCAGCCTCTACTCTACATTGGTTGCAATTATTTTGAGCTAAATTTGAAAAAATCAAAATTAACGTAGTCAATCAGCAGATTGAGGACCACATAAATTTAAAATTATGTATTAAATAATTATTTCATAAATTATGAATCAACGAACTCATCAATTTTTATGTGTATTTATATCACAAAAATCTTAACTAATCGTTTGAAGCCTTGTCTTGCTTCTATCATTCTCGATGAAGCTAGATATTAGAAAGGCTTTTGATTCCCTGTGTTGGAACATTTTTTTACAAGTGTTAAAGGTTTTGGGAGTACCTACTTTGTTTCGAAATTGGATTGAGGCTTGCATTACGCAACCTCGGTTTTCTATTGGCCTTAATGGTGGGCTTGTGGGTTTTTTTTTTTCTGGTGCTAAAGGAGTTAAACAAAGGGACCCTCTATCTCCCTACTTATTCATTCTTTGTATGAATGTGCTATCATGCCTCTTAAACCTTGCTGCAGGTCATGGAGTTTTTGATTTTCGCCCTAAATGTAAGAGAGTAGGTCTCACTCATTTATGCTTTGCTGATGATCTCTTTGTTTTTACTAGAGGTGATGTTGGCTCTATTCTTGGAGTTCAAAGAGTTTTGGATGTTTTTTATTCAATATCTGAGTTACAATTGAATGTAGCTAAGAGTGATTTATTTTGTGCTGGCCTATCCTTAGCTGATGAGCAACATTTGGCTACAAGCTCAGGACTCAATCTAGGGCGTTTGCCTATACGATATCTTGGAGTTTCTCTTGTGACTCATAATTTAAATAAAGTTGATTGTGAAAGCTTGATAAGTAAGATTACAAAGAAAAATTTTAGTTGGCCTTCTCAATTTCTCGCTTTTGTTGGAAGGCTACAACTTATTCAAGCGGATATTTTCAGCATACAAAACTTTTGGGGCGAATCTTTCTTCTTTCTTCAAGAGTGGTAAAAAAATAGTTAAGTCTCTTTGTAGTTCATTTTTATGAAAAGGAAAGTGTTTATCTGCTCGTGGTTCAAGGGTTAGTTGAGTGCAGTTGTGTCACCTAAAGAGCGAAGGAGGTTTGGGACTTAAGGACTTGTATACATAGAACAAAGTTTGTCTCATGAGATGTTTGTGGTTGATTCTTGCTTGTTCTGGCTCATTGTGGGTTGCTTGGATTAATGTTTATATGTTCGAAGGCTCTTCGTTATTGGATGTGCAAGCAAAAAATCACCATAGTTGAGCTTGGAAAAAATCTTGAAATTAAGGCTGTTGTAGTTGTAATTGTCTGTGGTTGCGCAACCTCATAGTGGTTTCAAGGTGAGAAAATTCTGGATGAAACTTCAACACAAGCTGGAGAAGGTACCATGGGCTAGGATTGTGTGGGGCAACCCTTTTATTCACAGGTATTCTTTTATTACTTGGTTAGTAGTCTTGGATAGGTTGCCTACTAAGACTCGTATGCTTTCTTGGGGTTGTGAGATTAATCCCTTATGTTTACTTTGTGGAGAGGCAATAGAAACTAGGGATCACATATTTACTGAGTGTAGCTTTATTGGACAGCTATTGGTGTTGGTTTTTAGACACTGTGGCATGCAATTTATGCATAGAGGGTGGATTGACCTCTGTGTTTGGTTGCAATCAAGGGAAAAGGGTAAGAGTTTGTTGGTTGCTATCTTGAGGCTTTCTTGGTGTTGTGTCAACTATTTTGTTTGGCAGAAAAGGAATTTACGTCTACACGGGAATACCTTTCGCACGGTTGAAGTTTTATTTTTTGGTATCAAAAAATATACTAGTGTCAAATTTTCAGGTTTTTCTGGGCCTTTGTTTTTGCTAGAAAATTGGGAGCTTTGATATTTCTTGTTTTACGGTTGTAATTTTATTGTTTTTTTGTGGTTCTTGGATGAATAAAATAACATTTATCCAAAAAAATATGTTATAACAAAATACATAAATTATTATCTAAGAAGGCAACAATCATATGATTTGTATAGAAAAATTTTATTTATTATTTGTGGTAGGGGTGTTCAAAAATACCCGACCCAAATGACCCGACCCGACTACCCGAACGTAAAAAATCGGGTATTTTTTTGATTTTTTATTCTGGGTCGGGTACTCGGCCCGTCATTTTCCGAGTCGGGTCAAGTCAAAAATTTATAAAAATTTGGGTACCCGGTTCCAATTTTTTTTAATTTTTATTTTAAATATAACTATTATTTAAATAAAATACACTTATATTCACTATATTTCCAAATCAAATAACATAATTTCTAAATCCCGATCTCTCAAATGTTATTTTTAAAAAACAATTAGGGATTCATTGTAAAAAATGAAAATTAAGATTCATTGTAAAAGTATAAATTTAGTTTTTTGAGTTGGTAAAGTTCGAACTTTACCCGTTTAGATATGTATTATTTTTGTATGTGCATTAACTAATACAAAAATCAACTTAATATTCTTTAATACTTAAATCATTATTTTTTATATATTAAAGTAAATTATACTAATTAAAAATATTTATAAAAAAAACTTCATTTAGAACTTATATTTTATTTCGAATTAGATTATGTAATTTGGGTTTAAAATTTATGTTTAGATTATGTAATTAGGTCTTTAAAATTTTATATTTTGATGTTAGATTATGTAATTCAAACTTTTAATTTTATGTAAATTTTTTAAAGATTAAATTTAAAATTTATATAAAAAACGGGTACCCGATTATTCGAATTTTCGGGTACCCAAAATACCGGGTACCTAAAAAATATGGGTCAGAACACAGGCCGAATTTTATACTACTCGAAGGTTCGGGTACTCGGTACTTCAAGTACCCGAATACCCGGGTACCTGGATTTAAACACCCCTAAATTTTATGACATGAAGGAAATAATAGATTACATGGTAAACGGCATAATTCAGTAGAATACATTTTGGGAATTATTATGTTGAATGTATAATGAAAGTTTTTTTTATAGGTACAATGTTTAGATTTTTAATACTTTATATGGATTTTTTTGTTGTTAAGTAGATTTATATATCGTTAGTTGATATTGTTGAATTTATTTATATTTTTTTTAGATAAAATGAAGTTTCATTTATAAAAAAATATAAAGAATGAGTCTACCACGTGCGTCGAATATTGTTGAACAACACTAACAATGAACAATGCTGAACACTATTAAATTAATTAATAAAAATTAAAAAATTCAAGTACTAAACATATAATTTAAAATAATTTTAAATAAAATTTTAAATAAATTATATATATTATATTCTAATTTTTTAAATTATTTTTAGTTTAAAAATAAAAAATATTAAATTAAAAACCTAAAACCCTAAACTCAAAAGCTAAAAATCCTAAGCATTAAATCCAAAAATCCAAAACAATAAATCATACTCTAAACCCTAAAACAATAAAACCCTAAAATATAAAAATATAATCATACCCTAAACCCTAAAATAAAAAATGAAACTCTAAAAGTATAAACCCTAAATTTGAAGCCCAAAATTAGTTTAAGATTCTAGAGTTTTAGGTTTAGGGGTTTTGATTATTTTAAGCTTTAGATTTAGTGTTTATGGTTTATTTTAGGGTTTATATTTTAGGCTGTGGAGTTTAATGTTTAGTGATTTAGGTTTTGGATTTTGGTTTTAGGGTTTAGAGTTTAGGATTTTTATTTTTTAAAATTAATTTAAATTAGTATTTTATTCAATTTTTTAAAAAATAAAATAAAAATATATGAAAAGTAATTTAATAAGAATTTTATTTAAAATATTTTATAATTATATTTTGAGTCCTTAAAGTTTTTAATCTTTATTAATTAGTTTAATAGTGTTAAACAATATTCATCATTAACGATGTTCAGCGGTGTTCGACGCACGTTATAGAATTTTTCAAAATATAAATCATTATTCGATTAATTTAGAAATCAAAACTAATACAAAAGTATCATAAGGATAAAAACAATAAATTAAGATTGTTACATCCACAAAAATAGCTTTTAAGACTTTTAATTATTATATTATTAAAATTATAATATAATTACATGAATATATGTTCAGTTGCAAATTGAGTGTTTTTTAACTTATGAGTCGAATTTAACTAATACTCAAGTCAGCTCAATCTCAAACTCAAGTTGTTATGGCTTAGAATTTCTTAAATTTATTTTTTAAAATAATTTTTAAGTTTTAACTTATTTTGTTAATTCTAATTAATTTAACAATTTTATATTTTTGAAAAAAACCAAACAAACTAACAAACAAATAAACTCTAATTACATGTTTTATTATTATCCGAAATCCAACAGGAGAGTCACCACAAAACGGTGTCACGTACAAATTCTACCTCGTTTTGTCCATATAAACGGTTGTGATCAACTCATCAAAGTATTACCTGTCCCATCCAACAATTATAACTACAACCGCGTTTCATGTTTCCTATCACCCTTCGGTAAATCCTCTGCTTAGACCCTAGCCGTACTTGCTCTTTCTTTTCTCTTCCTTTTGTTTCCCGGAAAAAAAAACAAAAAAAAAACTCAGATTCAATTCAAATAAACATTGGAATCTTATTTATTTGATCCCTTTTTTCTTAAGAAAAAGAAGAGATTGTAATAATCGTAAAAAAGCGATAAAGATGCAGCAAAACAGTGGTTCGGATTCGCAACCTTCGCAAGCATACAACCAACGCCAACAACAATCGCATCCGCAGTGGGTGGCGGTGCAGTATCCGCCGGCGGCTATGGTAATGCAGCATCAGATGATGCAACCGCATCACTTCGTGGCGCCGTCACCTCCACCTCAGCAGTACATGCCATGTCACCCCCAGTTCCAGCGCCACCATGGAAACGCACAACAGGCGCAGCAGCAGCAAGGATCCAATGGTGGAGGAGAGAACAAAACTGTTTGGGTTGGTGATTTGCATCATTGGATGGACGAGAACTACCTTCATAGCTGTTTCGCTTCTACCGGCGAGGTATAACAGAATCTCTCATAAATATATTTATTTTAATTTGCTGTTATTCCATGTTGAACTATTCTTTCTATTTTTCTTTTCAATGATATCGTTCATTACACTGTGCATTGTCATTGGATTGTCTATTTTTCCTTTCAATTAGTTTAAATTATTCATTAATGATCGGTTGTCTTCTTTAATCAATGTTTATGCACGTAGGAGTGCTATTGGGACACTTGTATAGCACTGTTAATGGAAATATTTTCAAATTAAATGCATCTCCATTGACGGTTAATAAAATCATTGTAGAAATTCATTGGATGGAAAATATTTCTTTAAATGGTAATCTTAACGAGTACGTTAGGTTTTAGTTTGGAAAAAAGATAGGATTTGTACTATGATTAAGAGATTCGGTGCCTTTTTTTGTGGTTGGCACATGTAGCTGCATTGTTTTATACTTGATTGCTAATGAATGCCCCGAACGAGATGTGTGTGAACTACCAAATTGTGTGACAGGATGAGGTCAAAACCTTATTTGTCTATTTAAGGCATTTAAAAAGAAATAATGCAAAAGGGCTTAATTAAGTAGAGCCTGAAATAAGTTTGGAATTTGATTTTGAGGATCTTTTCCGACTGTTTGATGTAAATTAGATGCATCACTTATGCAAGTTTGTTGCATTTGCCTTAAATGTGTGGTTAGCACATAGTGATAGTAAGATTGCAGAACTTCAAACCAAGTATGGTTGAATTTGGAAAGCAGGACTTGTACGAAAAGAAAGTTAAAGAAATTAAGGAGTTTGTTTTTAAGGAGTTGCTTGCCAAACTTAAACGGACACTTGTTATTTGAGCAGATTTCATCCATTAAGGTCAACCGCAATAAACATACTGGGCTATCAGAAGGATACGGATTTGTGGAATTCTTTTCTCATGCAACAGCAGAGAAAGTTCTCCAAAATTATAGTGGCATTTTGATGCCTAATATGGATCAACCTTTCCGTCTGAACTGGGCAACTTTTAGCACGGGAGACAAGCGCTCAGAAAATGGTCCTGATCTTTCCATTTTTGTAGGAGATTTAGCTGCAGATGTTACTGATAGCCTATTGCATGACACTTTTGCTAGTAAATACTCTTCTGTTAAAGCTGCAAAAGTTGTAATCGATGCTAATACTGGTCGATCTAAAGGCTATGGCTTTGTGAGGTTTGGGGATGATACTGAGAGGTCAAATTCCATGACTGAAATGAATGGTGTATATTGTTCAAGCAGGCCAATGCGCATTGGTGCTGCAACTCCCAGGAAATCATCTGGGTATCAGCAACAGTATTCTTCACAAGGTATTTTATTACTTAACCTTTTCTTCATGAAAAGCTTGCTTAAGCTTACCAGCATTGGTATTTTAATTTCTTAAAACTTTGTTTAAGAACTTACATTTACCACCTTTTTGACTTGTATATTCTTTGAGGATCCTCTGCAATTCTTGTTGCAAAAGTAAATTCACTATTGCCCACCAGCTTTGACTTAATTTTTGCTCTGAGGAAATCTCTTTTCAGACAGTGTACAATTGTCTATTCTGGCTCTCTCTTCTCGTTGTTTGACTGCTTTTTTTTCTTCTGGGCATAGGAATGTGTTGGTGTGAAATAGTAGGTTGGTAAATAAAATGCTACTTTTGTGTTTGGGGAAAAATTCCACTTTCTCCTTTGTCGGGACACCTGGTTTAGCTTCTTTTGATATGGCTTTTTAGAGTTTTCTGTTTATAATCACTGTTGCTTTGTCATACAATCATATAAATTGTTTTACGATGATAAGTTTCGAGAGGGGTAAGAACACTGCAAAAATGCAGATGCATATTAACCTAGTTTTATAACTGCACCCTTAGACAATTAATTTTAGTTTTGATGTTGTTCAATCTTGTTCCATCTATTTCTTGTCATGGATTAAAGCTTTTAGAATTTTACTTCATCTTCTTTTTGTTCTTGGAAGGTGGCTATGCATCAAATGGTGCTTCAACCCAATCTGATGCAGATTCTTCAAATACAACCGTGAGTTTTTCATTTCTTTCAGCTTTAGCTCTTAGGGTTATGACCATTTGTGCCCCTTGTCTAATCAAAACTTAATTTAGATATTTGTTGGAGGGCTTGACCCTAACGTGACGGAGGAAGATCTCAGGCAACCTTTCTCCCAGTATGGTGAAATAGTCTCTGTCAAAATACCTGTTGGAAAAGGATGTGGGTTTGTACAATTTGCCAGCAGGTACAATTTGTACTTATATTGACTGCCATTCTTGCTATATTAGTTAGGTAAATTGGAGTTACTACCTTTTATTGACACCTTGAGTCTAAACAGGAACAATGCTGATGAGGCTTTGCAGAAGTTAAATGGCACGGTAATTGGAAAGCAAACAGTGCGGCTCTCTTGGGGTCGCAATCCAGCAAATAAGCAGGTATCTCTTTTTTATCATCAGTCCCACACTTTAACTTCCCATGTATTGTTTATTGCACAGCATTAAGGAAGCTGTTATTTAGTACTTGAGTGAAGTACCTCTATTTGATCTTTTTATTACTTTGGGATACTGCAGTTTAGAGCGGATTATGGTAAC
The DNA here is from genome assembly GCA_035048815.1 of Abelmoschus esculentus. NCBI lineage: Eukaryota > Viridiplantae > Streptophyta > Magnoliopsida > Malvales > Malvaceae > Abelmoschus > Abelmoschus esculentus. The sequence continues at coordinate 6,046,748 of JAUCBN010000008.1, read as the reverse complement.
CGATGGGGTGGAGCTTATTACGGAGGAGCTGCGTATGATGGTTATGGATATGCTTTGCCATCACCTCACAACCTGGGCATTTATGCAGCCGCATATGGGGAGTATCCATTTTATGGCAGTTATCAGCCACAAGTAAACTGAGATACTAATAATTGCAGAAAGAGAAGTAGCTCTAGTACGTAGACAACTCACGCTAGAGGGGAGGCGTAGCTCTCTTTGTTGTGCAGAATTCTTACATTAGTCCCTTCAGATGCGGAGTGGAACTGAATTTTGACCCCTTAAGTGGGAACTTGGTATATGAATGGGCATTGGTGTGCTTCATGAATAAATGTGTACCGGTCGATCAGTCCGAGTCCGACTGTAAGATTAGTCTGAGTTTAATAATTATGACGGTGTTGTTAACTTGGATTGAGTTTCAGCTTCTTATAGAAAGTTACTATATCTACCACGCTGAAAATCTTTTGACTACTTTTTAATTCTCACCGTTTGGTGAAGACGAGCATTCGTTTTTTAATCGATAAGTAAACACTGAAATTACTAAAATTTTGAAGGTAATTTTGGTAAGTTTGAATTATGTATATTGATCGTTTTAATTGAGCCAAATCTAACAACCCCACGTTGCTCACAATCCATACACCTGACCCCACTCATTCAATTGCTAATGCTACCCTCGTATCCAATTAGAGGTCTAGCATAAATGAATTAAGTTAAGTTTGAGTAGTATTGAACTTCACTTAATTTATTAAGATTTTAAATCGAGTCTAAATTTAAGTAAATTTTTGATGAGTTTAAAATTTTAAGTCAAGTCGAGCTTGCTTTTAACCTAATCGAGTTGAGCATTGATTAATCTTTGATTGTGTCAGGCTCAAATAATTTTTTATTTGCAACGTCACATTTAAATTCTTGTAAAAAAAATGATACAAAGCTTGTGTAAAACTTAAGCTTATTAATTTTGAAATATATGATGTTAGTTTAAGGTATAAAGGTTTAACTTGTTAGGTTTAAAATTTAGGATTTAGATTTTAGGTTTAGACTTTTATTTGAGATTTATATTTTAAGGTTTAAAATTTAAAATTTTAGATATTAAATTATAAAGATTAAAAGTTTTAGTATATTATATTTTAAGTAACTCACTAACTTTTTAAGTAAAATATCAAATAATTCAATTCGTTAAAACTTAAATCAAAATTATTTTAAAGTAATACTTGTATAGCTGAAAATTGAGATCTTAGTTAATTTTTTTGTCATTGATAGTAATATTTTGATTTTAAATTATATTTTTTTAAAATTATTTTGATGAATAAAATTTATTTATTCAAAAACATAAAATTTAATTATATTAAATTTAAATAAATTATTATCTATCTCATTTTATTTATAACCCGATACAACCTGTATACTTCTTTTATGCTTTATTTTATTTATAACCCGATGCAACCTGTATACTTCTTTTATGCTTTATTATCATGACCATCATATCTGAGGACCCAAGCAAATCTTTCCACTGTCATCCATGACGAATGATGGAGCTTCAGTGGATTACGCAATCACCGGACCTCCACCATCTGATTATCTGAAAAACCAGTCAGATTATTAGGGACGCGACGCCTTAGAATAAAGTGAAAAAGTTAGATGCCAGTGTCGGCGGGAATTAGAACGAGGTTGCCCTGCCTTCCACAAAGAACTTACACGTGGCGTCCAGCAGTTTCTACAGGTGTACCGATCAGAAAACATCGTTAATTAAATAGAAAAAAATTAAAAAAATTATATCATGAGTTAATATCATCATGTGATTAACCACTAAAAACTATATATTTCAGTATTTTTTAATTTTTTAAATAAAAATTTATTTAAAAGATAATATATGGTAAAATTTCTGAAATGCGTAGTTTTTAGTAGTTGTTATATAATTTTTTGAGAAAAATACTCGGTAATTAATTATCATGGTTTAGCAGTCAGTTAACCTGGTCCCTTTTATCCCGTTGCTTTCACCTCTTCCCAACACGTTTCAATGGCGTTGTTTTCCCTCTTCCCCCAGCCAATATGTTTTCCTTCCTCTGCTTATCTGCAACTTCAGTCGCGAATGTCTTTCTTTCGTACTAGAGTCGGTGCTTCTTCGTTTTCTACGTCGACTTCGCCAGCGATTCAGCATGCTCCTTCAAATCCGAAAGTCGTCGTCACCAGAGAACGAGGCAAAAACGCCAAGCTCATTGACGCTCTGGTTTGTACTCGCACTTTCTTCTTTGATTTCCCCCTTTTGAATGCTTCTGTTTATTTTATTAAGCTCAAGTTTGCGTTTTTCTCATTTCTTATTGGGAATTTGAAAGAAAAAAGTTGTTTTATTACTGAGAATCGTTCACTGTATTTTTGAATTTAGGATTAGTTTATAATCTGCTTGATTAAATGATGAAGCTAAAGCAATATCTATGCCATTTTAATTGATTTAAGCTGCGCCTACGTCTTTTTTATTTTTATTTTTTGCTTATATATTTTCTTTTTAATTTACTTTTCTTTAAAGGTCAATACAGTGATATCATATGAACTCGAATTTCGAGTCTGAATTGTACCAAAGAAGAAAAAAGGTACAACTAAAACTAAAAAAGGATTAACAAATCTAGAGCACATGCCGTTAGTATTTCGTAGGGTCTAGCTGTATTAAAAAACAGTAAATTTAAAATCATTGGGACCAAGATATATTTAGGTTTAGAGTTCGTTTGAAATAAATAAATTTTGAAAAACTTCAGGATATAATTTTTATTTTGCATTTTGTGGAATAAAAATTCATAAGGATTTCTTTCCTCGGTTATCGTAGTTTATATGAATAATGGCATTAGAAGGGGAGGTGGGAAGTGATTTCTTGAAATAAATTCCCCTCCGATATTAACGTTTATAACTTTTAATCGAGTTTTTATTGAATGGTGGAAACATGGAAAATTTCCGCTGAAACTATTGCTTTTTCTTACTAATGCAATCATCTCTGCTTTCTACTGTTACTTAGATATGGAATGTACAACGTGATGAACTAATGCATGAATTCTCGATCTCTATTATTTTCAGTTACTTATTTTTACCCCTCAAAATGTACAACCGCTGTTATCATATCTTCTGTGCTTATTTCTCTACGCTCCCATCAACATATGTCTGTCCTATTTCATCTTAGCTTACATTTAAATATTTTGGAATGGGAAATATTAGGATACTTAAATGAAATTCTAATTTTTTATGTCTAGTTGATTGTGCTTAACCATAACGAAATTTCTTTCTCCAATTTATTTTTTGCGGCACCTTGTATGTTCGCTTTAACATTGATCATTGATTGTTCTGTTTGCTGGTGTTGAATCGTACTGCTGATTCTTGGGTTCCACCGATACGGTTACTACAATAGTCCATAAACATGTTATTAGGCATAAAGGATGTAGCTAAATCTGTCTAAGGACAATAAACACTGAACGGACATGCAGCTATATATTCAGCAACTTAAGACAACTAAATTACAGGCTGAACATGGGATCGATTGCTTGGAGCTTCCCCTTATTCAGCATACACAAGGGCCTGACTTGGATAGGCTTGCTTCAGTTTTAAGGGGTAAGTTTGAGAACTCCATGTTCAATATTGATAGTTTGGCCTAGTTAGTACAGTGAGATGGATTTTCAGTGAATTTACATTGGACGATTGACATTCTCTTTCTGGAAATCCAAGTCCAGTTAGTTATAGGATGATGGTCTCTTATGCTTTCTAAGTATAGTAAACAAGTTTAAATACAATGTCTGCTAAGCTGTTGTTTGTCAAGCTTGTTGGCCAATAAACAAAGAACGTGGTATTTGAGATTTCAGATTGATTTTACGGCTTCTTCACTTGTCAAATGGTGGAATATTTTGAGAATGGTTATACGTGTGTCTCCAAGAATAATATGATTGTAATTAATGCTCCTAAGAACAGTCAGTACATGTCATTTATTATTGTATTGTTTATCATATATATTTTTTTGTTGTGGCAACAGAAACTATGTTTGACTGGATTGTCATAACTTCACCTGAAGCTGGTTCAGTCTTTCTCGAGGCATGGAAGTAAGGGTTAGAGCTTGCAACTTCAAGCAAGAAACTGTATACTTGATGAGCATTAGGAATCTTTAGTGTTTAAATGAAGAATCATATGTTTTCTTCATGTCTCAAGTTTCTTCTATATTAGTCTCTTTCTTTCTAATGTGTATTAGTTATCTTAGCAACACAATATGCATACTTTTATTAGCAATGCCTAAAAGTTATAGTGTGGGTTTTACAGTGCGTGTGTGTGAAGGACATTTATTTATGGCTTTAATTGCATTTTTTCTTTTGATTTGCATTTAATTATATTTGTTTGTAACTTGAATGCATGGTTTTACTTTGTTTCTTTAGGGCAGTGGGAACCCCAACTGTTAGGATTGGTGTCGTTGGAGCTGGTACAGCAAGTATTTTTAAGAATCTAAAGCAATCTCTTGATGTTGCTTTTGTTCCATCAAAAGGTACTGATCTTTCTCCACATAACTCTGTTTATGTGTCATCTTTGTTAGTGTTTGCTGGAACTTTTTATATGTTAATGAAAGTATTTAGAGGAAAGGTAATATTACGGGTACTTTAGCCGGGGGGGGGGGGGGGGGATTCTTCTAGTTCTAACCAACCAATGAAACATATGGCATAATTGATTGTCTTCTATTTGTTTCAATGCAATTATAAGTTTGTATCGTTTTTGGTTTAGTAGATCTGAATGCCTATAATTGGTCCTCATTCTATGCGAGACTTTTCCTAAATTACTGCGTTTGTGACTTTGTGCTGCAAGAACATTATCTACCCCTTCTTTGTGTGGTTGACATGTATTATACAATTGAAATCATGATGCTAATTGATCTCTCTTATGTTGTTAAATTCTACTCATCAGCAACAGGCGAAGTTTTGGCTTCGGAGCTTCCAAAGGATGTAAATAAGACGTGTACTGTCTTATATCCAGCTTCAGTGAAGGCTAGCAATGAGATTGGTATGATAATTGTTATAGTTTTCTGATTACATTTTCCCATTTTTTTTTAGAGTTGTTTTGTCCCTTGCTGATTTTGAGAACTCTGTCGATTTGTTCTTTGGGAATATCATCTATCTCTCTGATGCAATAACATCTTAACAGAGGATTTCAAGAAAAATAACATGAACTTATAGGTAAATTAATTAGATGCAGCTGATTTGTTGTATATAGATGTAAGAATCACTTGTGATTAGGGAATGATATAATGAGTAGTAATGGTTTTTATGGAAACCGAGAGCCTCAAGTCTAATATGTTAATCCATAAATTCTAAATCTAAAAAGGGAAAGCGGAGAAGGAAATATTACCTCTGAGTCTGGAGGGAGAAAAAGAGTTCTAAGTTTGAAAAAAATTCCCTTAGGTTGAATAGGTTTAAACTCACAACCTCCACGTAACAAAGAAATCCATTATCTATTAATTAATAAATGCATATCAAGTTGTGGAAGCGTCCTTTATGATAAAACATTTAGCAACCTCAAAAGTTCAGTTTTTTGGGTTTTTGTTCTTCCCTACTATTTGGGTATACTTGAAACTATTATTTTGCTTTTGTTTTCCCCTCACTAAACAATTTCTTACATTTGCTGTATTCAGTGTTTTACTTGTTGTTTAATTATTATACTGGGAAATAGAGAGAATGTATCCTGACCCCTGGTTTTGGATATCTATTGCAGAAGAAAGCTTGTCTCGTCGTGGATTTCAGGTTGTTAGGCTAAATACATACACAACTGTGAGTATCTTTGTATTGGTACTATTGCTTTCAGTTTCTTTCTAGATGTCATTCCATTTTTTCTCCTTATCTACCTTATCTGAAGTTGAATTACTTTGTTTTATTTAGCATTTAGCTTACATAGAAACTTAATAATACCTGCAGATTAACCTGTCTATTGGCATGTTGAGAGCAACATATCAACATAATCCAAAAAAAACACAATTTTTAAGGTCTGGTCAATTCCACGGATGCATGAGATATTTAGAAGAATTAATTATACCATAGATACACGAGATATTTAGAAGAATAACTATCTCCTGCGGAATGCTGTTGGATTCTGTTGAATGTCTTATAGATTGTGGCGTGCAGATTAATACTGAAGTAAAAACAAAAAGAATATTATAAGTTTGTTAACGTTATCCTTCTTGGTTCTTGGGGATGGACGATTTATTCCCGATTCAAGATAGTAGCTTTTAATTGAAGACAGTTTATGACTTCCAATTGACCATGCTCTGTTAGTTCTTGATGTTCATTCATTCCTTCCAGGTACCTGTTGATCATGTTGACCAAGTTGCCTTGGAGAAGGCCCTATCTGCCCCAGTTGTTGCTGTTGCTTCACCTTCTGCAGTTCGGTATGTAGTTGATCCTTTTCCCAGTACCTGTTGTCTGTCTTGAAATTATTTTCATTTGTTAATCTGTTATAGAGTTCGTTCTTCTATTTAGCTTACCTTCGACCAGCACATAATCTGTCCTGTAGACTTGTTGCTTCATGTAATTGGAAGTATTATGGTAGCTGGACCAAGATTGACACCCTTCGATATGGATGACTTGTGCCTGCTCCGACTGCCTGATTTGTCAGGTCCTTTGTTAGGACAATTTCTTATTTACTGCAAACTTAATTTGTGCTCTTTATTGCTGCAGATCCTGGGTCAAACTTATTTCAGAACCTGATTCTTGTAGCAATGCTGTTGCCTGTATTGGGGAGACAACCGCTTCTGCTGCAAAAAGATTAGGATTGAGAAATGTGTATTTCCCAATGCAGCCTGGACTTGATGGGTATCCCCCCCCCCTCCCTCCCATTTCTCTCTCTCAAAATTTTTCTGCATGATGCTTCAATATTAGTGTTTACTGCGCTAATTTGTTTGGGTAACCTTAGGTGACAGTAGATGAGCTGGAATTCCATCTACTGTTGAAACAACCAGTTGTTTTTTGCTTCAATAACCAAGATTCTGCTAGCAAAAACTGTATTCTTTTGAGTATTGAGCAGAGTTCTATCTGAACTGAGCTTCTTTGACTTGGCAAAAACGATCTTTCCAATTTTTTTCTATTATGTTCACTTCTCTCTCTTTAACGAACCTTTTTAATCAGTATTTCTTATCAAAATGGAAGTTGTTTTGGGTTTTGATTACATTAAAGAAACTGATTTATCGCATTTATATGGATTACCAGCTGGGTTGCTAGCGTCCTTGAAGCCTTGAGAGCTCATGACAGTTTTTAGGATTGAAAGATGCTAAGGTATCATTTCCCCCTCTTCTCTAGTTGTTCCTGGAAGTAATCTCATATTTTCTCATAGAATAAATGAGTTGTTCTATTAGGTCCCAGTGGAAGCTTCGGCACAGTGAAGCAGATGCACAACCACAAACATTTTTAATTCTGTGAAGCACAGACTATAGTAAGTAAAGGAAGATTTCCCAAGTTAAAGAGTTGAAGCTTGTAGAAATTAGCATTTTGAAGGTTCATATCTATTTGGAGGCTGCAGCACGGCTTTTCAAATATCAGAGGCTATTCAATTCAAATTACCAGAACTTGTACATGCATTTTCTCACTGTAAGCCCATTCTTTTGATTCAATGTGAGCTGTGTTGAAATTGAATTGGGGGCACTTCCACTCCATGATATCTGATAAGCAGTTAGGTGACTATCAATTGAACTTGTAATCATAGCTACCGTGCCTTTTATGTTGCATGGCATTTTTTGTGAATTCTTTTGTGATAATAAAAAATCTGTTTAACCTAAACACCTTGTCTAAAATTGCGACGTGTATGTTTATACCGAAATATTTTAAATGTTGCTGTCAAACATTGCCTTATTACAAATTTGATGTCCTGTTAAGGTTAATACTGAGTTTGGGCTTGTGGGGGACGAAGTCCTTCCAATTTATCAAGTTGCAATACAGAGGTTGACATTCATTATGTGAGCTCTGTACGCTTTTGGCCTAATTTGTGCATGGATGATGATGCATTATAATGATTTATCTTTCTCATTTGCAAAAGATAGAAACATAACAATGATTATCAATACATTTCTGTAGTTTTTAAAGAGACCACATCTGCAGAGAAGTGGTTCATTTTCTTTAGCGTCTACCTTATTGATATGCTTTCTGCATGAAATTATATAGTGAAAGCATGTCAGCTTGGCAATAAATTTCGGGAATTTCATAATATGATTCTTCTGCTGAAGTACATACCTTGAGGGTTCTATTAAGATGAAGGAATGCCCGGAGGCAGTTTCCCCTGCAGGAAAGATGTGATCATAGTAAGTGCTCTTGCTGGCTTGTAGCTTGGAACCATGTGTCCAGCTCCCCGGACTGTGGTGAAAACCACTCCCTTGTAGCCGACGACATATCCTCCAACCTGTCGTCATTAGATATGGAATATGCATAAACCTAAAAAGGTTTTGGCCTTGAATTCATTGAATGGCTGCAAAAGTTCATATTACCTCACTCTCAGAGTACCATGCCTGCCAAGCAGTCTCCACTGGAAGCTGTAGGGACTTGATGGCATACCTAGACGATGTCACTGGAACTCGGCCATCCGTGTCACCACTGCCAGCAGTAGGTTTTAATAAAAAAAATTATATACATCTTACAGTAAATCTGTTTTCTTTCCTTGTAATCTTACATCATTATTGAGTAAGTTAGGCGAGCTTTCAGTCTATACCTGTATATCCACACCCTAATCACTTTCGCCAACTCCCGTATTTCAGGAAGAGTAGACTCTGGGCTGTCTGTCCATCTGATACTGATAGTGTCACTGAAATGGTACACAAGCAGACTGGTCAGAGATCTGTTTAATCTGGTTTTTCTACTTGGTATAAATATTTTCTTTGAATGAGAACCAAGTTTTTTAAAGGCGTATTATTGGAATTCTTTGCCAGCGTCTTTGAAAGAAATAAACTGTGGTCGTGCTTACTTGCATTCTGACCATGTTGTAGCTTTGGCATGAAGGGCTGCTTGTACCTTGGCAAGATTTAAGTAGGATTCGACGTAAAATTTAGAGCAGGGATCATAATTCTGGACCTAACAATTCAAAACCATCAGAGAATTAGGCAGGTCCCTTTCTTAAGGCACGTTTGCTTTGAGCAAAAACCTTTGTTTCTGATCTTATACAAGTTTGAATTGCTAATAAGTGCTTTTGTTTCCCACTCATTTCCATTGTCATGGTAAAATACTTATTATGAAGCATGCATATGATGATACTTACATTACCATCTGAGCCAGGTTTTATTGCGGAGAAGTTGCATAACGGAGCGTAAATGTCATACAAGTCAATTTCTCCAAGCTCTTTTAATGCCTGAAATCGGTACTTATAACATTGATCCTCGGTGTTGTCTGCATCTGCCTTCTTGGTAACTAGATTTTCACTGGAAAAGTTGCAGTACTTGTTAATTCCTTCATTGGTTTCATCAGAGTTAAGAGCATGTGTCCATAAATAATCGAACATTCCCTTTGTACAAATGTTTTCATCTACCCAAGCATTTCCTATCTGCAACATATAACCATTAAAATTATCGGCTCTAGGCCTGTAGGTTTGCTGATTTATCATACTTATAGACAAAATACATGGTGATAGAAGGATGTTTTTTTTTCAGAAAACTCACAGCAATTCCTTTGAGATTGATGACGGTTTGATTCATGATCTTGTTTCTGGAGAGAATATAAGAAGCAAGCTGAGGAACATAATGACCAGCATAGCTCTCACCGGTTATAAAGAGATCTCGCGTTTTATAATGTGGAAACCTTTCAAGCCAGTTGAGGAGAAATACATAGGAGTCTTCTGCTGTTCTCTTGTCACCTACATTGGTATAGTCGGAGGAATTTTTTGAATAAGAAAACCCAACTCCTTCTGGTGATTCCAGGAATAACACGTTTGCAACTGCAAATTTTAGAGGACGTGTCGGGTAAAAATCTCTGAGAATTTGAGATTGTGACGATGTCAAACGAAAAAAAAAAAAGAGATTTCATGTACCATTGTTCCATGCATATTCATTTCTGTATAGCGTTTTCCCGTCACTGTTGACTCTGAATGGTCCAAGCTCTTGCATGGCTCCAATCCCGAAAGACGAGCATCCTGGACCTGTACAACAAAGCAACCAGTTTTTAAATTAATGCCTGAACCCTACTAGAAAATTTGGAAATTTCTGATTTTCTGTTCTCATAATAAAGTACTACGTACAGCGATTTAAGAATCCAACAAGGAAGCTAAGTCGTTTCGATCTAATTTGTTTAGTTTTTAACAGTTTGATATGGATCTATTCAATGAAACCGTCTAGGTACAAATACAAACAGACCATCCAAAGCCTTGACCGGGATATATTCCATTAGTGGAGGGAGCCCACTGAATTATGTGTGTCTGCGTGATGTTTTTATTCATGATTAAGCTTTGGGATAGCGACAATCATTAGTTGGTTTCTCCAGTGGGCTAATAGTTTGAAAATAAGACTGATATGATATTATTGTTTCATGCCACTGGACGACACGACATAACTCCTATCCCGAAATAATCAAGCAAGGACTGTGTTGTGTTTATGATCATATATGAGCACCATCTGATACAATGAACAAGTGATTAAACGGCATATTCAGGTACGACTAATTCACATGCATGATATTTTTCTATAAACCATGCAAAAATAAACGTAAAAATTACCTCCATTCAGCCATAAAACGAGAGGCTTATTCACAGAATTCTCCGGTGATTCCACAAAATAATAGAACAATGCTCGATCAGCCGACGAATCTACTGTTACATAGCCCGCGTACTGATCAAAATTCACCCCTTCAGGCTGACCAGGCAGTTTGACGATCTTGTCAGCTTGCATCAACCCTTGTTGAGATCCGACATACACCGGAGAGTCAAGACTGTTTCCGATATCATTTAGCTGAGGGACGTTCGACAATCTGCGAGATGCAATCAACCTGTTGAGATTTTCAATCTGGTTTCCTACGCATGATGAAATGGGGTGATCAGGGAAGTAGTAAGGCAATAGCAGCAGCAACCATACTACGGAAACTCTCATAGCTGAGAATGTGAAGTGAGTGCAGAGTTTGTGGCTTCTCAACTGAAGAGCTTATGCCAACTTCTAGTGGCACACAAGTGTGCATATATATAGGGAAAACCATGATTGTATATATGAAGTTCCTCTCTACCATTTTGTTGGCAAGTTGAAAGTTGCAGCACGTGGATAGGGATCTGTTGGGGCCTACTTGATATGAATATTTATTTATACCCCGCACTAAAAAGTTAAGTTTATGGATAAAGTTTCATGTTAGGATTTAAGAAATTAAGGGTAAGGTGTATTTTTTAAATTTAAGATTTATGATTTAAAATTGGGTTTAGAATTTAAGGTTTTAGTGTTGATACATAAGAAAGAGTACTAAAAAATATTGTCTCTTATTGACTTTTTTTGGTCAAACTTTTTCAATTTTGACTCTTAATTATTTAAAATTTATTATTGATAAAAATATGAAAAAATATATTTTAAAAACTTCTAATAGAGTAGATTTTAGATATATAATTTATAAAATTTAATTATTTAAAATATTTAACATAATTATAGTCGAAGTTTAAAATTTTTTATTTTTACAAAGTCAATAAAAGACATTATTTTTGGGACGGAGGGATATCCTTTTTATCCCTTCTTTCTTACCTCTTGCATTCTAATATTTAGCCTCATAGAATGGCTGCAGTTTTAGGAGCGGATGAGCGCGTTTTTCAACACTCATCCCGATCCCAGTAGTACATGCTAATTGTATAATCGACAAAATTATTTAAATAACCTTTTTTAATTATTTAAATCTAAAAATATACCCCTTTCAACTTCAATGACAAATCTATACCCCTGTCAGGCCACGTAGGAAGAAGTCGCTACCTACATAAAGCGATTAAAGAAGTCGCTCTGTGCAGGAAGCGACTTCGGGCTGAGTTGGCCTCCCTTGCCACATAAGTCATTAATTTTAATGTGGATAAGAAATCGCTCTGTGCACAGAGCGACTTCCCTAGGTTTGGGAATCGTAAAACCCTAGTTTTAAGAAATCGCTCTGTGCACAGAGCGATTTCTTTTGAAATTGAATCGACTTTAAAGAAATCGCTCTGTGCACAGAGGGATTTCTTCTTAATTTGTCTCGTTTATGTCTCTTTCCGATGGTAGCGATCTCCCTATAAATAGTCGCCCCCTCATTCCATTTCATACCGAAGCCGCGTTCTATAAGAAATTCCTTCTTTTTTCTTACTTTAAAAGTGATTTTTAGTTATTTTGTCTCCTGATTATTCGATAACATGGCGTGTCTCTGTAGATTGGACGAGAATCATTGTTTCAATTTCTGACAGTATAATGAGGTATTTTTAATTTTTTATATTATTATTATTTATTTATATATTTTAATTTTTTATATTATTATTTTTAAAATATTTTATTTAATATTTTCTTTATATTTTTTTGAAGGGTTATGAAAGGGTTTTAAACTGTTACCATCATCGAGTTATGGAGGCTCCGGATCTGATTATTGTACCTTATCTGATCGAGGCCGGGTTCAGATATGTGAGCCTTATTATCGCCGGGACGAAAGTGGATCCCTACTTGATTAATGCTCTGCTCGAAAGGTGAAGGCCGGAGACCCACACATTTCATCTTCCGTATGGTGAGACCAATATTACCTTACAAGACGTGTATTTTCAACTTGGGTTACGTATTAATGGCCCCGTTCTAACGGGTATTGCGAAAGACGATTGAGAAAGTCTTTGTTATCAATATCTTGGACGTATTCCCGACGAGATATCCAACGGAAAAAATTGTTGAAATGGTTGATCGATAATTTTTCAGATCTACTTGTTGATGCCGACGAAGAAACAAAGAAGGTAACTAATATTTTTAGAATTTTTGTAACTAATTTTTTTGATTAATTTATGGTTATTTATATTAATTTTATCAATTTATAGTGTTATGTTCGCGCACATATTTTGCGCATAATTAGCGAGATTTTGATGTCGGACAAAACCTGCAATAAAGTACATTTGGTATAGTTACACCATCTACGTAACTTTTCAGAATCCAGCAATCTCAGTTGGGGATCGACTGTTCTTGCTTTTTTATATCGAGAGCTTTGTACGAATGTTGATCCTCAGAAACAAGTCATAGGAGGTTGCTTAATATTGCTTCAGTCTTGGGCATGGTATTGTATGCCTTTTCTTCAGCCTTCTTTGATTACACGACGTGCATATGAGTTTCCACTAGCTCAGACGTAATATTTTATTATGTTTAATATTTTTTATTTTTTGAAAATTATTGTTTATAATTTATTACTTATAATTTTATTTTATTAATGGTAGGTGGTGTTATCCATTGTCGCATTCTGGATTGCCGGATACCCAACGAGATTTCCGATTACTGATAGATAGGGAGGAGGAGGTATTTGATCAATTTAATTTTTTATATTTTAATTTAATTTCTTAAATTTAAAAATATTTTAATTTATTTTAATACGGGGTATATTTTTTTCAGTTCATTGGGCATCCGTACAGCGAGCCAGCTATTATGTCTTGTATCCCAACTAACATATTGACTCGCTCAAACTTATGGTTTTCGATGGTGCTTCTTATTAATTACTCAACTGTCGAGTGACATCTTGGTAATAGAGTTCTATGGCAGTTTAGGTTTAAGCAAGGCATTCCAGAACCACCTCCTATTTTTGATACCTTGCATGCTCTCACAAGATAAGGGAAGACCGACGTGGATTGGTCGGACAAACATAAAGAGTACATCCAGATGTGGGAAGAAAAATTCTATCGGACCCCGATGTGTAAACCAATTGTTACCGAGAGTTTGGGATACGGGTATTTCCGTTGGTACGTTGAAAACTGTAAGCTCCACATCTTGACTGTAGAGGAGCGAGCACGCGAGATAGTCGTTGCTCCGCAGATACGTCCACCGGCCCAACGAGCAAGGCGTAGAAGAGGACGAAATGTTCCAGAGGATCCACCTGCTGCACCAATGCCCCAACCCCAGCCGTCTTGGTCTCCTCAGTTTCCACCACCCTTGGAGGGGTTTTTTACTCACGTCTTGCAGCCGTTTATGTCTGCGACGGATGTTACCACCGTACCGATGTCATTGACTTCTTACTATCCACCACCGCCAGCATATGTTTCTGAGTTCGCTTCTATGCCTCAGTTTTCATATTTTGGATCTAGCTCAGGTATGGTCGACCAAACTCCTCCTCAGAGCCTCTTTTATACCTGCCCATCTAGTAGTGATTCTCCCTCCGGTAATGTGGAAGGAGATGATGAGGAGAAAGAAAAAGACCCTGAAAGATTGTAGTGAAGAAATCCGCGTCGGAATCGTCGTCCACCACGTTGTGGCACTGGGCATAGACGTCATTAGTTTTTTTATGTAATTTTTTCTTAATTTTGTTAATTTCATATGTTTTTGGTTTTATTATGGACGCTTTGTTTTTAATGTGGACGATTTATTGTTATATATTTAATCTTTCTTATTAATTTGCTAGATTTAATATTTTAAATATTCCTCCATCAAATCTTAAGTCTTAATAAATGGACATATTAAAGAATAAACAAATATTAAAAATAATTAAATATTACACATATTTTGCAAAATATAAACCGTATCACTCTATAGAAGGACCAAATCGATGCGGACATGTTCTTCGGGTGTGTCCTGGATTTTTACAAATGGTGCATAACTTGGGTTGCCCAGTACTTTCTCTATGACCGACCAAATCTTCATCGGAGAATATTCTGGTTGATATTGGACGACCTTTTTTCTCGCGTCTTAATGCAAAATCCGGTCGTATTTTCGGTTCATCGTCCGTCGCATCTTCATCTCATTCATTTCCAATAGGAGGGAACTCGCGTTCATAAACCTTAAATACGATTATCAGCAACCGTCATGTAATTTAACTGGACAGAAGAACAAGTAGCAATAGCGTGCGAGCAGAGATATTTAAATGTTTGGAAGAACCCACAATCACATGTTCTTTTCCTCAGATCCACAACGTAAGCACTATATTGTATACCTTCTAATGGTCTTGAGTACTCGGAGATACGAAATAAATGCCCTTCCCGTGAGAAACATGTCGCATTCATGAAATTCGACTATTATATAAATGCTTGCAATTTATTTCGAAGATCTGGGTGAGCTATATGACCACCTTCCATATACTTTTGAGCATGTTCACCCAATGTGGCAAAGAGGGTTCCCAACCGATAATATGTCGCTTTGACAACAGAAGTGATCGGTAAGTGTCTCACTCATTTTAACGAAGAATTGATTGCCTCGGCTAGGTTGGTGGTCATATGACCATATCTTTTGCCTTCATCAAATGAATGAAGCCACTTCTCTCGGGGTATATTAACAAGGTAGTTATATTCATCTTCATTGCGATGGTGTAAGTCATCCAATAGCTGTTCGACTTCTCTCACCAAGTATGTATTTCCTGTGCATTAAAAAACACAGGATTAATAATTATGAAAACAAATTTGAGGAAGAAAAAGAAGTCAATACTAACTCATTCGAAGTACCATTATACGTTCATCAGGGCTTTTGAACCTCGCCAAGTAATTAGCTGCAATGTGTCGCAGACAATACCGATGATAAATATGTGGCAGTTGCCAAGATCGGACCATCTTCTACATTGCGTATTTGATCGCTTTTTCTCGGTCATAAATTATACATATTCCATCATCCCTATCCCACAAGACAGGTGATAGAACATATCTTCGCAGGTTCTTCAGGAAGAACTCCCAAGAAGGGAGATCCTCTTTTTCAACGATTCGAAGGCAACTGGAATAATCTTTCGATTACCATCTTGCGCAACTGCCAACAATAAAATTTACGTATACCTGCCGTACAACCAAGTACCATCGATTTGAATCATCGGTTTGCAATAACGTAATGCATTGACACATTGTGGAAAGGTCCAAAATAACCGTTCAAATTGGCAAACACCGGGTATGATACGATCATTTTCATATGTCGATACTGTTTCGAGCTTCACCATCGTCCTATGAATATGCTTTTTCATCAACGAAGCCACGATCATAATTCATTGTATGATTCCTCCCACTGACAGTACAACTTTTGAACGGCACGTTGTTTTGCATACCATGCTCGTTTATACGGAACATGGTAACCGTATTGAGACGTGACTAAAGCCATACAAGTATCAACGGTTACCCACGGATTCGCTTTCACCAAAGGCATAATGGCATCACACAGCACGTGCACATCCAAGTTTCGATGATCCTGATTAAGACGACCCACGGTGCATGTGTGAAGGCCATTAAACTTGGTAATCTGCCAAAGGTTGTTTAATTTCTTCAGACGAGAAACACGAACCCTCCATTTATATCCCTGCTTCTTGTGTACACATTTAGCAATGTACTTATCAGATGCATTCTTGTAAACATCGGATACAACGGAGTTACGGATATTATAATGCTTGATTGCTGCAATCGCCAAATCTTTGGTCTCGAAAACCTTTCCTTTATATATTTCAAGAGAACCACCTTGGTTGTATTGGTCGATTTGGTGAAATTGCAGAAATTCTGGAGCATTGAAGGCTTCCATATCAATGGATACAAAGTGGGACGGTGGCTCGTAAAACGACATAGCCATTAAAGTGTTAAGGGAATCCACTTCGTCTGGCTTCTCTGGCTCATCGACATCTTTGGAAGGACCATAAAAAGGGCCTAGCTCATCACCATCAAGGTCGGGCTCATGAATCGGCTCTTCTTCAGAGCGGTCACCCTCAAATTCGAACAACTATAAGTCCAGCGTATCACCAACAACTACAGATGAATGTTGGGTTGGTGAGAAGTTCAAATCAAATTCAGACCGAGCGAACGAAGACGGTTGGGTGGGTGGTCGATTAAGGTCGAAATCAAAAGAAGCTACACAAGAATATCTTGCCGCCGAAGACGATGGAACATCAACATTATTCTGTGAACACTATGTCGACAACAAGTTGAAGTCGTCTCAAATATTGGTCGTAGGGCTATAAACGTTAGGGTCGAAATCAAAATTTGCACGACGCCAATCTGGGACGGCAGGAACATCATCATCATTATCAGAAAAAATCACAAACAACTCTAATGGACCTCCTAAGGAATATTACATGTGCGAACCGAGCATCATTTCAACATCACCATTGTCGGATACATAAAAAATTGTATAATACAATAGCTCCAATGATGTTGGTAATCTATATTTTAATGACTCCAATTTATAACCTCGAGCATATGGAACATGATCCGATACTCTTTTCATCAATGATCTATAGCTTAATCTCCGTGGGAGCTCAAGTGTATTTGTATTCAAAGACTGAAATACCACACCCAGAGATGCATCACCAACCATTTGGTCATCGTAATAAACCAAAGCAGTGATTCATCTTGACATTTTGACTTTTAAATTCAAATGAAAACGAATTCAAACTATAACTTTTGGGATTGGGAATTAAGAATTCTGGTTGGAAATTCTGGGGTTCAAATTCGAAATATTTAAGCACCGAAAAAGTCGCTTCCTGCAGGAAATGATTTTTGTTGTCAGACTGGAAATCGCTTCCTGTAGAAAGCGACTTCTGTTTTCATAAAAGAAATCGTTTCCTGCAGGTAGCGATTTCAATAATTTTTTGGCTATATAAGACTATTTCCCTGCTTTTTAGACTGTAAACGCTCTGTCAATAATTCATCAAGTTTTAGAAAAGATTTCTGTAGATGACTATGTTTTCTTGCGTTCTTTTCTTCTCTGGTACATATGGTTACACTTTGTTTAATAGCAAGATAGAATAAGATGAGTTCTATGACTTAATATCGACGGAGGTTGTGAAGGAGACAACAATAACAAGAGAAATCTTATACATGCAAGCAAAAATACCAGTTGATGAAACAGGTCCTGGAGCACATTACCTGTTAAAATTGTCAAGTTCAAAAGACCTTCGGAAGATGTTTCGAGCTTACACAAATATTCCATGTCTATATATTGAGATTTACGTCAAATTTAAGGATGAAGTTAGTTCAGTTACGGATGAAGTTAGTTCATCAAGCAACATCGATGAAGAAACAATTTTACAACGTATCAACAACAGACGACATCAAAAGGAACAACAAATTAAAGAACTGAACTTAACATCTGACGTGTCTACAGATTACGAAAACACGGAAACTAACTATTCTTCAACCACTTAGATATTTCTTATGTAAAGTTTAATATTTTCGGGCAATAGTAATAAAGTATACCTTTTATTACATTTTTTTAATAACTATACATTTTATTAACCTTTACTTATTAAGATACGTTCAATTAATAAAATATACTCCCTCCGTTCCATATAAGAAGTCCATTATTGACTTTTTAAAGTCAATTTTTTTAAACTTTGACCATAGTTATTTTAAATATTTTAATTTATTAAATTTTATAAAATATATATTCTTAAACTACTTGATTGGAGGTTTCTAAAATATATTTTTTAATATTTTTATCAATAGTAGATTTAAAGTTATGATGTGTCAACGTTTAAAAAATTTGACTAAAAAAAGTCAATACTGGACAAATAAAATGGGACGGAGGTAGTACCTTTTATTATTAACCTTACTTATTAAGATAAGAATATTAAATATATATTATAAAAATAAATATAACCGAAATCGCTCTTTGCACAGAGCGATTTCTAGAATTATAATTTTTCTTGAAACTAGAGTTTTACGATTCTCAAACCTAGGGAAGTCGCTCTATGCACAGAGCGATTTCTTATCCACATTAAAATTAATGGCTTATGTGACAAGGGAGGCCAACTCAGCCCGAAGTCGCTTCCTGCACAGAGCGACTTCTTTAATCGCTTCGTGTAGGTAGCGACTTCTTCCTACGTAACCTCAGGGGTATAGATTTGTCATTAAAGTTGAAAAGGGTATATTTTTGGATTTAAACAATTAAATAGGGTTATTTAAATAATTTTGCCTGCATAATCAATCCCTAGAAATATCGTATCCAATCTTCCCCAAAATTGCTGAGTGCAGTATATAGCTGTTCCTCCCTCCCCCGGCCCCCTCATTTTCCTTGACTTGGTTATTTTTCACATGGCTCATCCTTATCTGTTTTGTTTATGCCTTATATGATATCTGAGCTGCATGTTGCAGGCAACATGCAAGTCACCATCCTTGCCCTCAGAACAATAGTTTAATTAAACATGACTGGAAATCACTTACTTTGGAATCTTGTTTCGGTCAGTGGGTATCTCCAAATGTGGACGTTGGTTGAGATTCATCTTCAGACTAAAACGTGGTTTGGAGCCAGACGAGATTCCGTTTCCATTAATATCCTTAAGTATTGGGAACACTGTTCACTGTTCAGTGCTTTATCTTTCCAGTCTTCAGTTACTTCTCTCCTCTTCTTAATTTCAGGTTAGACAGATTACTCTATTTCAGTAAGAGAATCCCAAGCCTGTAAGGTTTGGGCCATTGCTTTTTAACTCTAACTGGGCTAAGTTTTATCACAACTCTTATTTCCCGTTGAAGAACAATCAGGCCTTGCACATTAGAATCGAATCTAAATGACCAAGTTGAACCGTGGGAATAATTTGTACAGTGACCAACAAGTGTTGGGTGTACTCCCAAGAAGAGAACCCAAATTCCAAACTTAAACTTCAGACACGACATTATTGAATATTGGACATGAGGGTTTATATTTAATTCATCAAATATGATCTATGGTATGAGGTAAAGTCAACAAGATATGAGGTTTAAGCTGACAAGAATCAAGATGACTCGTTTATATACGGTATAGCCAGCTTTTGATTGTTTTTATCTGAACCTTTTGTCCTTTTTCTTGGTTTATTATTGACCAGTCTCACCTGGTGAAAAAAACAGCAAAATTATCCAAGATGGATCCCTCAAACAAGTTGAAAAAAACGGATGTTAACCAATCTCTGATCAAAAGAAATTGGGTTCAATCATGTTTCTTCTATGTTGAAACTTCCTCTGTTTATCTTTCTGTTACCATTTCTTTCTCCTAGGACCACCATTGATGGAGAGAAGAGTCTCACCTTCCCTTTGATATCTAAAAGAGTGGATCCAAATGTAAAAGCCTTTGCATCTATGTGCATGTAGGCATGGAGATTTCTTGTCCTTCGTTCAGAAGACAAGCCCCCCAAAGGAGAGAGAGTGATCAGATAGGCCAGCTGGATTTAGCCAACTTCCTCATTCTTTATGTAATGACCAAAAAAATATGGGGGTGGGGGAGAGAAAGAGTCATCCGAGTTATGTAATTGGTAAGCTCTTGAGTTGCCAAGTAATTGCCATAACAACTAGAATTGGCGCCAAACCTTTGTCCCAAATCCTCCCAGAGGATGAATGGACTGTGAATCTAGAAACACTATGTTGGTACTTGGTAGGTCCTAGTGTTTTTGTTCTGTAATGGAAACAAATATATAGAAATGGTTCACATCATCAAGTGAAGCATGGCCCATGCACAGATGCAGATCCAATCACGAGCGGCGTTCAACGCTCATCTGAGATGATTCAGTTCCAGTTCAGAGCTCTACCTACTTTACAGATTTCATACATTTTCAGCCAGTCTTTATACCTTCAGCGTCAAGTAACCTGCATTCCATGTGGTTCATAAGGTTTTCATTTCTTTTGCAAAGCACTCACTGATTGTTTTAGTTGATTGGGATGATCAACACATAATCTAAATTCGGATAGAAAATTGGGAGCAACAACTTCAATGTTATTATAACAACAATGATGTACACTAAAATAAATTTCAATAAATTATTTATCTAATATCTTAAAAAAAGATATTCTTACTCCAAAATATTTTTTTGAAAAGTTATTCCAAATTAATTCATAATTACGAGTGAGATTCAACCGGAATAAATAAAAGCAATAAGAATGAGAAAGTGAACTGTAACATATCATCATACATACATACATACATATTAATTAATTAATAAGCATATATTAATTAAAATAATGCCAAATAATGTTCCAGAAAACCTTGAAAGCAATCACCATTCGGTTTGTTTGGAGAGGTTTCAACTATTATGTATGGCAAGAACGGAATCGAAGGTTGCATAGGAAAAATCCAAGAGTAGAAGAAGTTTTTTTTATTATTATTAAAAATGACGTGAGAACAAAAATGCTTAAAAATAGGAATACAACTATATAGCGAGTATTATTCTGTACAGGGGTTTTTGGAAATAAAGAGTGATAATTTGTATGGTTTATTTTTGTGTTCTTAGATGAAATGAAGTTTCACTTATCCAAAAAAATTTTTTTTCAGAAAACCAAAAAAATGTTTAGTTGGCAAACATGTGATGTGTGCAGCTTTTGCCTACAAAAACCATTCCATTACTTTCCAAATTATTAATAAAAGAAAACAACAGATATTTACTTCCAAAACCCTCAAACCTCATTCCAGCTATCAATATTAAATTTCTCCTGACCCAGAAAATAAAAGTTGAAGATATGAAATTCCAATTTCAGCTGATAATATTAAGTTTTATTTCATGATTTGTTTCCAGAAAAATGGATAAGGGTCAACCCCAATGAGGAAAATAATCCGTCATCACCAATTTTCCTATATAATTAACCAAAAAATACTCTCCCATTCTTTTTGCCAAACAGAGAGAAGAAAATCATGCAGTTTCTGTAACCTATAAAAGCTCCTATACACATGATTTACAGGTTAAAAGGGGATGGAAGAATGTATTAGTAATTTAGTGTAGTAGTTAGTGAAGTGGGAAATAGGGAAGATGCACGTTGATTCATGATGGCACAGCAAGGGATGTTTGTGCCTGAGTTTACGACATCACCTGCCACTACTTACAGCACTCTTCTTTTGCTTTAAATTTATATAATACGAACTTCCAAACAAGCCAGGACACTGCTGCAAACCTAGTTATTCTGCTTCCTTGCTCTAGTTAGAATTAGTGTTGGGGTGTCTGCTTCGTTTTAAAACGCGTGAAAGCTTTGTCATTTGGTCTTTACTTGTTTGGACAGACAGAGGCATTCAAGTTTGTTTTTGCTATGGAAAGTTGAACTTCTTTCTTCTTCATTTTGTTGTTGAAGGTCTGAATCTGATCACTTTATTTTGGTTTTCTTGATGAAGATTTAAATCTGCTCATGCATTGTTATTGTTGTTTATGTGATCTTTGTTGAAGTTTTTAAATTGGGTTTTTGCAGATTTGGTAGTGGAGTGTTGGAAAAGATGAATACCAGAGCTGGGACTTCTGTTCAGTCTAAGAAAGTTCCTGGGAAGCATGAAAAAGTAATTCCTGATTATTTTAATACTATTTGTTTTGAAAAACGGTTTGTACTGTTATATGTATAAAGGAATGTGATTATTCCTTAATTATCTTCAATTTCAAGGAGGAGAGGAGCCTCTCAGGCTCGGCTCTTTTAAAGTTTTTGAAAAGTAAGCTTCTTTGATTGGAATCCAATGTGGGTTTTAACAGTTCAAATCTTAAATGAAACAAGGCTTTTGTATTATTCCCTTGGATTTGAGATTCCAAAATTTATCCATTGTTCTTTGATTCATCAAGTTTTTATTTTTATATGCTTGGTAGTGCTAACTGTATGCAACTTTTTTATTCTCTTTGAAGGAGAAAGCTGAAATGCAGGGGACAAGCCACCTATTGTTGCAGCAAAGGGAATGAAGAATCGACGAGACTCCGGCAAAGAAAGAAAAATGGCCTTACAACAAGATGTATAACATTGTTTCTTCCCAGAGTTGCTGCAAGTTTCTGGATTTGTTACAAGAATTTACTCTAGTTATTGATTGTACCGAAACTCCAATGTTTTCTTCAGGTTGATAAGCTGAAGAAGAGGCTTAGACAGGAAGAGAATATTCACAGAGCTCTGGAGAGAGCTTTTAACCGACCTTTGGGAGCTTTACCTCGTCTTCCTCCATATCTCCCTCCTCCTGTTAGTAATTCTTCATCTCATTGACTCCTTGGATTTTTTTTTTTTTGATCTTTTTTCAAAGGATTAAATATTGGTATCGGGATGTTGTCAAACAGGAATTTTAATGATTCTGCTTTTGTAGACTTTGGAGCTTTTAGCAGAAGTGGCGGTGCTGGAGGAGGAGATCGTCCGACTCGAAGAACAGGTCGTTCACTTTAGACAGGATCTGTATCAAGAAGCTGTCTATACATCATCGACAAAAAGGAACATGGAGAGTCCAATTGATTTTAGTGATCGTTGCCTGGATAATAGTCCTAAACGTCTGCAACCGAGAACTTTAACTAGAAATAAATCCATGGGGAGTCATATGCGATCTATTTCAGGTAAGGTTTTTGGTATTTTAAATACTGTTGCCATGCCATTAACATCTGAAACATTTATTTGAAGTGAAAGTAGGATCCAAACCTTATTATTTTTATTTATTTTAGATGACGGGAGAGGAAAAGAGAACCTATCCTGTACTAATTCTACAAAGAACAGTAAGGGATCCTTGGTGGATAAAAGACGGTTAATGAGAACACATGTGAAGAGACCTTTGATTGACTCAAAACCTGCAGAGAAACGTTTAGATCCTCAAAAATTGCAGGCATGAACCAATGTCGTTTCCATAAAGTTCTAGTAGGCTTATTTGCAATTAATGAGTATTGAATTGTTTTACATGTTCAGCTGGGATGCAGAGTGAGAGACCAAGACAGTGCAGAAGCGCGGAATCTTAGCACTTCAGACGAAAGGCTAATGGCAGAGAATGGCCCGAATAAAGTTTCTGAGGAACTTGTGAAATGCTTGTCCTCCATATTCTTAAGAATGAGCTCAATGAAGAGATGGTCTAGTGCAGAAAGTTTTCCTTCACTATCAATGTTATGCTCCCAAGAAAGCAGTGATGAGACTGAGTTTCGGGACCCTTATGGTATTTGTTCAAATTTTGGGAGGAGAGATATCGGCACATATAAGCACTTGATTTCAATTGATGCTGGCTCGATCAATCCAAATCGAACATCGAATTCTTTATTTCTGCTGCGCAGGCTGAAGTAAGTCATCAGTTAAGATCACTTTCCATTCTATTTTTATGTATTCTAATGTCTGCGAAAGTTATAAGAATTGTGATTATTTTGTATGTTGAATTCCTAGGCTAATCCTCGCAAGACTTGCCTCCTTCAACTTGCAGAACCTAAACCATCAGGAGAGGCTTGCCTTCTGGATAAACATCTACAATTCCTGTATGATGAATGTATGTGAAAGATTCTGCCAGTATAAACAGAAAGATTTAGGTTGTATCACATATTAACAGTTGGTTTGAAATTTATCAAAATCGGAACTAATCTTTACATACTAGTTTCCTTCACGTGAATTTAAACCCCACATTCTCTTATGGTGGTACTCTATCTTTTAATGCATTCGGTTTCTGTTACAATAACTGGTTTACTCTAGTAGATGAAATCATTTATTACATGATGTTGATTCAGGCTTTCTTAGAACATGGAGCACCAGAGAGTCCGGAGATGGTTGTCGAATTGATGAGAAAGGTATGAATGTGCATACACGTGATTTCCTTAGAATATTGTTGGTTTCATTCTTAGGATAGTGTTCTGTTTCATGTCCATCAATGCTGGCCTAACAGCATTTCAATGTAATCGGTAATTTTATAAGAGAAGTTTTGATGAAACAGGCAACTATAAACGTTGGGGGGCACCCGCTAAATGCAATAACAATTGAACATTTCATTCTCAGATTACCTTACCACTCAAAATTTGTAAGCGACGCTTCATTTTAAGTTTCTTTCAAACTTTTTTCAGCTTGATAATCGTTTCTTCTATGTCATGTTTCTTATATTTCACTTCTGATCAGACCTTTTCAAAGGGTGCCAAGAATGATGAAATGACTGCCAGGAGCATGTTTGGCTTGGAACTATCCGAACCATTGGTGACATTTTCCCTCTCATGTGGAAGCTGGTCCTCCCCTGCTGTAAGTTTGTAACTTTGTCTGCTAGGTTTGCTATAATTAACATCATATGATACTGTTTATTGATTCCTCTATTCTTTCAAACAAAGGTGCGAGTATATACCGCTTCTAACGTCGAGGCTGAATTGGAAGTCGCAAAGAAAGAATACTTACAGGCTACAGTTGGGATTTCATCAACACAGTTTGCAATACCTAAATTGTTGGACTGGTACTTGCTTGACTTTGCTAAGGACTTAGATTCGTTGCTCGATTGGATTTGCCTTCAACTACCTAATGAACTTGGAAAAGAAGCAATCCAGTATCTTGAAAGAGCTAAAACCGAGTCTCCTCTGCAGTTTGTTCAAATTATACCTTATGACTTCAGCTTTAGGTACCTTTTATGCACATAATAAATTATTTTCTTCACTTGAAATTTTGTTTAGTTTCTAAGGGTGTAATAATCTCATACAAAATCTTAGATTTAGATAATATATAAAAATAAAGAGGGGTAATCTATTCTCCTATCTTTGATTGTAAGTACTGGTGAGATGAATGTTCATCTGGTATTTCTGCATGTAATTTATTTTTTTTCCCTGTATTTTCTTCAACCAAATATCAGCAAGAAGATCCACATTTCTCAATTGAATTATCATCATGGATAGTATATCCACGTTGTCATTCATCATTGGAAGTAAAAGGGACCATGTACTTCAAACAGATGTCCTTAATTTTCCTGTAAGGATTGCCAACTAGCTGACAATGATAATTCAATGAAAGTCTGAAGTTTGATTCAATAAAATTAGGTGGAAGCATTGACAACCCCAATATTCTGTCTTGATTTTATTAGATTAGTATACATTAAATCCTGCTGGAATTCCAGTTAAAATCATGAGCTCTGCATTCCAAGAAAGCTACAGATTTATCTGATGCAAGGAAAAATCCCTGCTAATATCAATGGTGGTCCAGAATTAGCATCCCCGAGTACGCTTTGTTATTTATTCAATGCTCGGCCTGCTAAGGGCCCTTTTGTAAGTGAAATCCTGCTGTACCATTGATTATGACCTGTTTGGATAACAGTTGGAGGACTAATACCAAACTTGATAACACATCAACATTTAGTCACACAATTACATTCAATCCAAACGGCTCTGATTCTTCATTTTCACCAGGTTTCCATGAAGAGTTCACATTAAACGCATCAAGTCTGTATGATGCAAATTAGTGGAATAATTCTGTTGATATATAGTCTTACATGTTGATATATCAGTATGAGCTGCAAATAAAAAGACCACCCATAAAACTAGTTGAGGGCTATTAATTGTCCTGGTTCAATAAAACCAGTGCTGTCCAACTGTCGTGAAACCCTGGAATGAAGTGTTGTTCGAATAAACACTTTGTCTTAAGCTCAACCAAATTTAATGCCAAAGATTGGTTTCTGACGCTGGTATCCCCCACCCTCTATGGTACGACCATGTGGACTCCATGCATGCATCAGCTTCATACGGGAGTAAAAAACATTCTTCTTTAATGGAAAGTGATTCTCTCTCCTTACCAAAAGCTAAAGCCAGAAGGCCTTGTAGTTTTCTTGGTGGTTATATTATAGTACATCTCCTGTTAATTGACCCTGGTAACGCATGAAATCAGCCATGCGTACCTGCCAGGGAAGTGAGTGACCCTAAATTTTATAAGGTCCTTCTGAAATAGTACGAATATGAAACACCAACTCTTTTTGCTTCACCACAAACAAACGCTACATGATGAACTGGAAAAAGGTTTCCTTGGAGTTTGTGAATATTGGTGGGAGAGAAGGGAAGGCTGGCAACTGTGAAATACAAGGAGAGACAGTGTTAGGCTCACCAACCTGGCCCTGGTCATGCTGAGTTTTGCAGGTCCTGATTCATTAAAGCGAATTTTCAAGGGACAGCACAGCAACCTGTCAGCTTTGTTTCGCAGGGTCAACGAACAGACTATGGAGGTTGAATTTCGTCAACAACCTGAACAAAGAGTTTGGGGGGAGAGACCAAACGGTTTTTGGGCCAAGCTTTTAATGGGTTCTGATTAATTGATAAGTCACCCTCCCTGATCGACCCTTGTTGGGTTCAAAGTTCACATAAATTCTTGCTAACTGGTCCAAAAGCATTGGCTAAGCTATCCTAAACAATTCCTGGGCTGTTACCACAGCTACAAATGGCTTTGACATATACCCATTTATGTTCGCAGATAATTTGCTGTCGTATCTTAGAAACTCATGGAAAAAGGAAAAGGTGTCACTGTTTCATATAGACCACGTGAAAGTAAAAGAAAAAAAACATTTCTTTTTCTATGAAAATCAAATAAGGCACAAGTTGAGGGTTGTTGGGTTTTTGCTCTCTTCCGAGATCACCGAGTAAGACAGATTAACCTGGGCTTTCAAATGCTTGACGTACTGAACACAGCCTGTCCCAAATGAAGTTTTCCACCTGCACAACACAAGTCTGACCATCTAGATCTTCATGAATTAGTCAAATTATAGTTTCTATGCTCACGTTTGTATAATAAACTAAATTATTTTTTTAATCCAATGTCATGTGAGAAGAGCCAAATTAGTGGTCTTAATTACTTATATTTTATCCCAAAACTATAAAAATTCAGAATTAAAAAACATACAACATTAAATTCATAAATAAAGTTAATAGTCCGAATTCTAATATTATGAATTAAACAATTGAACTGGGGTATTGTCCGCTAATAGATATCTTCGGTAACTATCTTTGTAACAACATTTCACCTAAAGTAAAACCTTTCATTTAAGTTATTTACCATTGAGATTCCGGTCTATACAATCTCTGTAAGTATGAAAATTTGAAGTTCCCAAAAGAAAGTTTGCTTATGTTTGTTCCCAGCTTCTTTGGTTTCTGGTAATCTCTGACGCCATCTCCAGTTGAAGTTATGTGATATCCATTGACTCGCAAGGCCAAAGCTACTCTTAAAAATCATATCCAACAGTTGAACGTAAAGCCATAAATGATGGCAGTCGTGATAATCCCATCTGTTTATCTATTTGTAACTACGTCCATGTCAATTGTCAATTTCAGCTTCATGGAAAATTCAAACAAGTGTGGCCCTCGTGGTGGGTCACCGTGACAAATTTTATATACCATCTTATTTATCCAGCGAGTCAGAATACAAATAAACAAACCTTTCAGCCCCGTGGGATTGAAGAATCAAAGGGTGAAAATTCAGTCAATGAATTCGCTTGGTACTAGAAGGCGGCTGTTTGGTCAAAAAAACTCAACATCCGCCTCTTTCTCGACTCTTTCCTCTTCCTACTCTGCTTTTCGTATATATCTTAGCAGTCACCACTTTTTGGTTGTCAGTCTACTACCTAGAAATTTTGACTGCCAGAAAAAAGGGTAATGGAAGTGGTGATACCAGTTATGGAATTTGATTTCAATAGCGCTAGATCATCTCCTCGTTCAACAGCTCCTTCTACGCCTACACGAGTCGGTGGGGGCTGTTTCTTCAGTGCGCCGACGAGTCCTACGAGACTGTCCGAGTTTTATCGAGAATTTGATAGATTTTCAGCGATGGATGACAGGCAAAGAAGAAGAAGAAGCAATTCTTTGGCGATTCCTTTTGATTGGGAAGAGAAACCAGGTACACCGAAATCACCAAGAGGAGAGGAGGAGGAAGATGATTTTGCTTTTGATTTTAGTGAGGCCTTGGAGAAAACATCTCTTTCAGCTGAAGATCTGTTCGATGGAGGGAAAATCAAGCCCTTGAAGCCACCACCTCGGTTACAAGTGGATGAATATAACCAGAGAAGCCCACTTTTACCATCCCCACACTCGCCGCAATCACCATTGTCCCAAGGCAGAAAGTTGATCCGTGAAGCTTTTTCACCGAGAAAGAAGAAGGACCTTGACCCTTTTGCAACTGATATTGAAACCAGTCGGAATCAAACAGACCACCAATCAAGAGGAAGAGAAAGGTCTCAAGATCTGTCCAAGAATTCAAGCCGTAGAGCAACAAGATCACTCTCGCCTTACAGAGTCTCGGCCTATCCCTGGGAAGAAGAAGAGAAACAAAAGCAAAACGAAAGCACCACTAACAAACCATCGTCATTGAATTCAACAAAGCCTTCGCTTTCTTCAACTAAGGGTTCATCCAGAAAGTGGAGTTTAAGAGATATCTTCTTGTTTAGAAGCGCGTCTGAGGGACATGCAACGGATAAAGACCGATTCAGGAAGTATTCGTCAAGCTTTTTCAAGAAACCAGAAGATAACAAGAATTCAAGTTCGAAACCCAGGGAGGGCTCTGGTTCGGGCGGATCTAGAAGTAAAAGGAAAGTGTCAGCTCATGAACTGCATTACACAGCGAACAAAGCAGTGTCTGAGAACATGAAGAAGAAGACTTTCTTGCCATACAAACAAGGTATTTTGGGAAGATTCGCCTTCATTCCTCTGTCCGGTGGATACTAAACACATACACGTTCATCTAATCAACATTGGACGTTAGTTAATATAGCAAGTGATTTCATTCGTTGGTTGTAAAGATTATACATCAGCATGTTTGTACCTATGAAGTGCGATGTACGTATAAAGAAACAATCTTTGGTGGTTTGAGATCAATATAATTTAGTTTCTGAACCAATAATAAAATAGGTGAAGTGTTAGAACTGGTGCCATTCTCTACCTCTAATCTAGTACTCGATCTTAAAAATACAAGAAGATAGCCAGAAGTTGCGTATAACTTAGAAGCAAATTGAGAGAGAGGACGAGGGTCCCATGATGGGAGCTATAATTACAACGCAGGGCCAAGGACAGAGTATTGTGATTATTTTAATCCACTCTATTTGAAAATAAAACTCCCCTAATTTGGATTATGTACGATAATCATATAAACGCCATCGACTCGATCTAAACAAAAACAAATAAACAGGTAGAAATAAAATCACATATGAGTAATATTCATCATTTTCAAATGATCTCAACATCTTTCACGCTGGAAACACATCTCATCTATCATTTCATCTTATCTTTATTGATAACGGCTTGTTTTATATTATGATTAATCTTCAAATACAGTCTCAAGGTTTTTACCGTAGTGTTGTAAGTCGTTGGACCAAGTCTAATTAATCTGGGGTCATTCACGAAAAGCAGATATCGATCTCTAAATCTTGAGTTGCTATAAGTTTAGATACAGAAGTTCATAACCATGATTAGCCACCGCATAATTATTGAGATAAGCGTTCATAATTCTTGTTTTGACATGGATGCTAAACATAAGTAGTATTACTTCGTAAGGCAACCATTAAGAGCTCGTGTTAGGAAGAATCAGAAATATTGATATGGTACTTAAGGCTAAGGGGGGAATTTACTCTGCAACTGGCTGATTGAGTTGCTTAGAATTCAAACGAGCTAAAGTTGTAAGCCAGAATGGACATTACATTGCTACATTAAGAAAGAAAAATGAAGGAATTCTCAAAAGGACATGACATTCATCAATGTTTCCATCACAATATAGGACAAATGAAAGTTGTTTCCATTGACATGGATAAACTGTAGAAAAAGTTTGAGCTAATGTAGCTCAATAATTAGTGAGAGTTTGTGATGGGGTTTTGGAAAAGCATAAATCATGTGATATTGATGCCCTATGTAATGATCAGAGATGCACATGCTAGAGAACCCAACAATATCATACTCCCTTTTTTTTTATTTTGCCATCTTTTCGATCATCCCATTTCTCCCCCACAACTTGTGGTCCGACCACCCTTTCTTACTGTATTCGAGTTTAACTCCCTATCTTTTTCATCAGTAAACTTGCTCACATCAAGCTTTAATCTCATTCTTTTCTCCTTCTCCTCTTATGTTCCCTTCCCCACCACAAAGATTCCAATGACATTCAAATCGAAGTGACTAGCCACCTGTCTAACTCACTCCTTTTATGTCCTATACCAGACCCCTCCTTTTTCCATGTAGTTTAACCCTTGCAGTTCAACTCAGAATAGCTTCCTTCTAAGTTCTACCTTCTTGATTTGTTTCCCACTTCAAACAAAGTCCAATTATGCCAACGGTTCACTCTAGCCTATATTTGCCGATCGACAATCCGGCAATCCTGTCTTCGCTTCAGCCTACTACCGGAGAGAAGCCCCGTAAGTCCAGTAGTGGTGGTCTCATGCGTAAGTTCAAGCTGTTCCCCATGTTCACCTCAGGCTGCAAGGTGGTTGCACTGTTGGGAAGACCTAGGAAGCCTTTGCTCAAGGATAGTGCTATGACAGGTACGATTTTTGGCTACCGTAAAGGCAGAGTTTGCTTAGCAATACAGGATGATCCCCATTGCGTGCCGATGTTTGTCATCGAGCTGCCAATGCTCACCAGCTTACTTCAAAAGGAAATGGCGTCTGATATAGTCAGAATAGCTCTCGAGAGTGAGACCAAGACTCACAAGAAGAAACTTCTGGAAGAGTTTGTGTGGGCAGTCTACTGTAATGGAAGGAAAGTGGGTTACTCCATCAGGAGGAAACAATTGTCCGACGATGAACTTCATGTTATGCAGCTATTACGAGGCGTGTCGATGGGTGCCGGGGTTCTTCCGAGCCCGAACCAGAAGGAAACGGCTATGTCCGATGGGGAATTGACGTATATGAGAGCAAAATTTGAGAGGGTGGTTGGATCAAAAGACTGTGAAGCATTGTACATGATTAATCCAGATGGTGCACCTGGGCCAGAACTCAGTATTTTCTTTGTGAGAGCTCGTTAGAAATTTGTGTTAGTTTTACACATGGGAACCATAAAACTGTTTTTCTCTTTAATGTTATTCACTTGTTATTCAATGATGGAAAGAAACAGATCGCCATAGCTATACTGTGTTTAATATCCCATGGTAGAAGTTAGCTCATAGTTTTGCTATAGATGCCAAAACCTTAATTAGCTGCTGCTCTATCACTTTCATGTAATTGAATGTCAACGGAATCTCCTGTTTCTGCCTCGAGAATAAGATCGAATGCCGACATACAACGTTCCTGTTGTCTCCAACTGCAAAAGAAACCCAAGAATAAACCAAAAAAGAATCAATCTTTAAGGTACACAGAAAAGAGTTTTCTGGGATGGCTGAGATTCTGAGCATTCACTTCCATATGCATATAAATTCTTGCCACCAGCTTGCCCTTCCTTTACCAAACGTATATGTTGACATCTTCTGCTGACGACATCGTTTCAAAATATGTCAATTTGGTCTTCATTAATTTTAGTACAAGCTTTGGTCCTTGTAAATGGGTTGAACTTGAAGTGAGTTCTGCTTGCAATTACACAAGCAACATCATATCCCCGTCATTCGAATCAAAGCTTGTTGAGCTGGTGACAACAAGAAATAGCATTTGCTAAATTGAAGTTTTATATATATAAACCATAAATCTATTACATTTGGTCCAAGAGAAGCAGCTGACAGCAATGAAAGGAACAACTGCCGCAACAGAAAAATCAATAATAATGAAGACAAGAAAGGAAAAGAAACCTGATAAAACAAAAAACTAGAGAACAAGCAGATACAGAACAAATTACAACTGGAAGATAATCGGTCCATTGAATTTTCAACGTGTCGTGTTTTTAAAAATAAATGAATTTTCAACTTTTTAATAATTTTTAACCAGTCACAAATCACATGGTTTTGTTTCGACGATGAAAATGAATAAATTTTGCATAGGGTAAACTACATTTTAGATCACTCAATTTTTAATTTCTCTCTTTTAGGTCAATCAATTGTTAAATCTTTAATATCAATGCAAAAAAGTTGCATTTTTTAAAAAAATTGACCTAAACTTTTAACCTTTTCTTTTCTATCGTCAACATCATTTTCCACCGTCGATCTACTGTTGTCCATCATCGGTTGCATGTAATTGCATTGGTATATATTTTGCATGTAATCTTTATTTTGTTATATATTTTTAGTTATAAATTTAAACTCCTAAAGTATAATAAACACATGTTATTATTACAATATTAAACACATGTTTATAATTGGTTTAATAGCTCGTTGCCTCTTAAATTATAAATTTTTGAGTTGGTCCGTAAAATAATTTTAGGAGTATTTTATTCTTGAATTAAAAATTGTGATC
Organism: Abelmoschus esculentus; assembly: GCA_035048815.1. Taxonomy (NCBI): domain Eukaryota; kingdom Viridiplantae; phylum Streptophyta; class Magnoliopsida; order Malvales; family Malvaceae; genus Abelmoschus; species Abelmoschus esculentus. Next base: position 6,013,708 of record JAUCBN010000008.1, on the reverse strand, counting down.
TCCTCACTCACTTAACAACAATTAAATATTTAATAATATTTTATATAAAACTAAACTTTAATAATTATTTTATATTTTCAAAAATAGTTTAATGATTCTTTATAAATTTTATTCTATTTTTTTTAGTACAGAAGTCGGTGAGGTTATGGTTTTGTATCCAGCTGGAGTATCAACTGCCCAACTGCTTCTTACTGAGCTTCCAATCGCAGGCCCACCTTTGAAAACAAAATATCTATATCTGTGGTGCCAAGTAGGCGGCTATGATGCAGTCATGTGTTCATACTGCTGGACTCAGATTCACTGGTCATTTCGCTAGCGCGTGCATCACTCTCACTCAGTAAATTTACTCCTTACTATTGACCTCCATCTTTTACTGGACATGGTTCTGATTGTCGGTAAGACCAAACTCTCTTAATCCGTCTACCGGTATTTATTAAAACTATTTTCAAGTAAAAGATGATACTAAATCAATAGTTTTGTTTTATAAAAATTACTGTTAATTTAAATTTAAAAGTTATATTTTTGTGTTTGAGAAAAATACTTTTAAATTTATATTTATAATTATAATATTCATTTGTTATTTTTATGGTATATTTATTTTAAGATTTATAAAGTTTTATTTTGAATTTAAATATTTTACACCGTATTATGTTAATTTTTAGATAAAAATATTTTAAATTTATTGTACTTTTATGGGGGGCTTACACTCGTTATAATTTTTTAATATTTTTTATATATTTTATCATAGTTTAAGCTTATAACATTATGTATGAAATTGATCATTTATTTTTTAAAAAATATATTTCGAATGTAATATTGGATATTTAAATTTTAAACCAAACTTTACAGGTACCGTTTGAATGATAAATAATTTTTTTAAATTAAAATAAAAATAGAACTAAAATAATATATTATGTAAATAAAGAATATCATATATATAAATATATTAATTTTTTAACCATCACATCAACTATTCTATTAAATATAAATGACACCAAAACAAGTAGGACTCCAATGAAGAATGGAGTGATGATTAGGGAATTGAGTGACACGCTCCCTAGGGAGGAGTGGAGAAAGGGAGGGAGTTCATTTTGGTTGGATTAAAACCATAAAGTCAAAGGGATTCAAGTGGAATCACGTGAGATTCTTACAGGCTGGGAGCGGGCCAACATTACGTGGAGAGCGTTGAAATCATTTTGAAACTGCGGGTTCTATCCTCTGTTAACAATGTGCTTATTTTTGATGGGAGGGTTGATCGGAGCCGTTGATTTGAATTAGATGGAGGGCAATGGATTGAGGACTTACAGCTGTAAATCTGGTGCAAGCAAAAGTAGTCAAAAAAGGTTGAAAGGGCCCCACTTACCGTTTTAAAACATTTGTTACGTGTTAAACAGCTCTGCCTTTCCTGTCATGTTTTAAACACTCCCGATAAGCATTGTGCGAGTACGAGAATGATTTTTTTTTTTAAAAAAAAAAATCCTCCCTAAGATCCACTGGTTCCCATTTAATTCCATTTCTACCCCTTCTTCTTTGTGTATACAATAGTTATTTTTCTCCAAATTCAATGTTGATCCATAAATCGTACAAAATAATAATAAAAACTACTCGTATCATTTTTATGACTCTAAAGAATATAATGGGTCATTCATTCCTTACTCCTTGAAAAAAATGATGAAGATACTAATCTAAGCATGTACTAACATTTTTATGTGTATGCCAAGAAATCAAAGTACCTACAAGAAGGTTCATGCATTTGATTCTAATGTTGGCCACGGAAATATATTGTTTGAATACCTTATCCATCACCATTTTCTATGTCCATGTGATTAGTATGCCAAAACTATCTGTTCAATAAACCAATACTTGGGATTAGGCCAGGGTGACATGAGAAATCAGCACACAAGTTGAATAAGTTGATTTGAAATTGAGTTGGATACAAAATGGTAAATTAACGTGGTGTAAATCGTCAGTCTTTTTTTCATACTTTTATTTGTGTTTTTATTTTAAATTAAAGGGTTGGGGTTTAAAGTTAGAGTTTATGGTTAGAATTTATGAAATTAAGGGTATGGTGTATTTTTTAAGGCGTAAGGTTTAGGATATAAAAAATAAGAGTTAAGATTTAAAAATTAATTTTTTAAATTTTTTAATAAAAGGCATGAATAAAAATATAACAGAAAGATAGATAATTTTTACCCAAATTTTCAAGCCAAAACAAAAATTGAAATGGCAAGATATCCCTAACATTAACAAGATGGAAAACCAAGAAATTATATAATAAATAAAACGAAATGGATTAAGTAATAAAACTTAGGGCTAGGGGTGGTCTACACGAACCTTGCTTCCCAATAATCTAATACCCTGACCGCCACCAACTTTACAAAAGCCAGTTTCCTCGAAGTATCCCAATTCTCCAAATGCTAGGCGCCTAATATGTTCATGAACCTTTCCTTCTACTTATCTAAATAACCCCTTTCGCCCCCACCTTCTTCATTCATCACCTCACTCGAAAATATCAAACAAAAGAGTAACCACAAAAGCAACAGAAAAGAGAAAGAGAGAGGGAGGGAAGATTTTCCTTTTTCCATTGATCTTCTGGTGTTTAAGTGATTAAAGATGGAAGCAATGAATAGATGCTCATCTGCTACAACATCATCTGATTCATCTTCTTCGGAGTCTAATACGTCTGCAAATGCAAGGGCTTCGAACAAAGATGAGAAGATTAAAGGTCCCTGGAGTGCAGAGGAAGATAGGATTTTGACTCGGCTTGTTGAAAGATACGGACCTAGGAACTGGTCTTTGATAAGCCGATATATAAAGGGTCGATCAGGGAAATCTTGCAGACTTAGATGGTGTAACCAGCTCAGCCCAAATGTCGAGCATCGTCCGTTTTCTCAAGCGGAGGATGAGACCATCTTGGACGTTCAGGCTAGGTATGGTAACAGGTGGGCTACCATTGCTAGATTGCTTCCGGGAAGGACTGATAATGCTGTGAAGAATCATTGGAACTCGACGTTAAAGAGGAGGGCAAGAGAAGGACCGCATCGCCATCAACCACAAGAACACCAGCATCAGGTCTCAACGAGTGCTCGCCATCAAACATTGGATGGCGGTGATAGTAGTGCATTGGCATCTACGAGAATGTTGATAGATGAGGAGGCGTTGACGGCGTTGACCCTAGCGCCGCCTGGTAGTGGTGTTAGCAGCAGAAGCTCGATGTCGGGGACGGCGGAGTGGAGGAGAGAGGAGAGAGTGCCAACGGAGTTTTGGGATATGATGAGAAATGTGATAGCAAGAGAGGTTAGAGAATATATGAGCTCCACGCTATCAGCTGAGACACCAGGGTTCCATTAAGACAAAAGAAAAGGTTAATTAAGCTATAAGGCAATCTGTTTTATGTTTATGGTCTAGTTTGGGGAGGTATGCCTTGTTTCTGTAAAGGGTTAAAAGAACTTCAAACAAATGTAAGGTTTCATGAATGAATGCCTAGTCAGCTCCAGGCATAAAACAAAAATTAGTTTGCAAGATGATAATGCCTATATGTTTTTCAAGATTGAAGATTTACAACTAATTAATTATGCACCACCTTCATAATTTATTCCTAAATGTAATTCAAATTTGTGGGTGGGGTTGGGGGCGATGCATTGCATAATCTGCTGAGAATTCTCCCAGTTCTAGGAGATCGATGTGGGATAGCACAGATAGTGGGAGCCAGAACATGCAACCAGACGATAAATACATATACCAGCTAACTTCAGACAGTGTTGATTCTCATGACGACATTCATTTCTCAAAATCTTTTTATATCCTCTAAAACTTTGGATTCTCTGTTTTAAAACAACACTAAGGCATGAGATAATTATCCATAAAATAAATATACAAATGCTCTGCTGTAAATACCCTTTGTTTAAGTTATTGGGTCATGGTTTACAATTGGAATTTGTAGTGCTGTTTGTCAGCAACTTGGAAAGACAAAAAAAGAAACTATAGTACTGATGTTCTTATAAAGCACAGAATTTTCTCCAACTAATGTTTTTTGTCACAAAAAGTACTATTTGGGGAATCGTTTTAAAATTGCAAGCTTGCTGCTGTTAGTTTTGCGCCTCAACAAAAGCTATAATTAATGTTAAATCTGACTTTTTCTAGTTGCCTTTGCTTCCTACTGTCCTACTTCCTTCCTGCTACATCAAATTGGAAATAGCTGGAGACCAAAACGAAACTGTCTTCTTCCTCTTTAACCACTCCGAAGCTTTACTTTTTCCCGAAAGACATTTGTTTTCAGGTTCAGTGAACTCTTGGCATTGCCTTTTCTGTCTCAGCATTTGGTAAGCATTTTATCTACCTCAAATGAAATGAACTTTGGAAGTATGAAGCAATAGAAAACAAACAAAAGGTACCAAAACTTGCTCATTACCACACATTTTCCATCTTATCTGCATGTTGGATTCAGCAGTGTCTTTATACCCCATAAGTTCAATGTATATGGACCTCAACTGGTGGGAAATTTTGGGAAGGATTGAAAAAGATAGCATTGCAGACTGAGGGTTCTATTTGCCTGGAAGTTGTTTCAATCAAAGCCCTGTCCCACACCACAACACCAACTTTGGGGGTTATGTATTATTTTGAAAGAAGGTGCATGTTTTAAATGTGGGTCTGGCAAAAAACAACAAGCCATTTAAGGGAAGTAGCTTTCCATGCTGTTTGTTTTCAGGCATTTAGAGGTCCAATTATGTTGTTGCAACCCCAATAATCCATCTTAAAGATGTTTGAACGAGAGGAACTTTAATTTCAAGGCAATCAAACTCTTTTATTACAGAAGTTGCAGGTAGGTTGTCAAAACGTTGAAATTTTGTTGTTGTTACGTTTCATTATAATATGTTATGTCTGAAGTCATTTAAGTGTGTGTGGGATGTGAACGGATGAGGAATCAATTTTCCAGGGTCCACTAGGAGGTCCAGAACAATGTTATGACTGTATTAAAATATGTCACGATATTAAAATAATCTAAAAAATATAAGAGAATTTTTCGTGTAGTTATTACTATGAATAATGTTATGACTGTCACATAATAATTCAAGAAACATACTTATAGTGGGTCAATCCAGCATGTTGTTCTCTAACACATATTTATATGTTAGTCTTGATATCTCCATGCGGACCATGCCAATGACAACCCTTTATTATCAATCAACTACTTATCAATTTTAATGCATTATTATTGTTCATACTTACAGTATTACTTGATTAAAGACATTTAAAAATAAACATATTATAGTAAGAACTCTGTTATAATTTATTTTATTTATGCACGTAGAATAATGACAAAATAACAAAAACACTATTTATATATTAATAAACAATATAAAAATAAATATATTAACAATTATCTTATGATAGATCTTTAAACATTCTCTAACATAAACATCAGTAATGTATATAACTCTCGGAGTTAAAGAACGGGGAATAATGTGTACATTCATGAACTTAATTGATATGGTCTGATTGAGGTTGAACCTAAGCTGTCCTCTAAGTAGAATGGTTCAGTGTTTGCCGCTCGTGACTTTTGTTGTAGTTGCCATTTATAAATAAATATTGTTTTGAACATGTTTAAGCGTAAATATTGTATACAAAACGCTATGAAATCTAATATTTGGGCTTTAGAGGGTCCGACAAGGATGTACAAATCCTCCAGGCCTGAAACCAAGATAGAGAAAATGTTTGAGAGTCAATGAGAAAGACCGGCCCAAGGAGAAAATAACATGCAAAAATTGGAGAATCCTTGTCGGTTTATGAAAACTGCCTCTGCTCTCCATCCGAGTTACAAAAAAGTTTGTCTAAAAACATGGTTCCTGTATTAGGTAGTGAATTAGAAGGTCTAGTAAGCTCAAAGAGCAACTCTTTGCATAACTTCTCGTTATTGTACCTTCTATTTCTTGAAATCATAAGACATGGGCGAACCATGGTTGGAGATTTTCTACCATTTTAAGCACATACTGCAAAAACAGTCGATTCATATTCTCATACGTGCGGTGGTGGCTCTGGTTCTTCCCCTGGGTGAAAATGTGAAGTTTGAACCACTTTATGATCTTTGAAGACAAGCTTTGTCCCTGGTCTTTTGTGGGGGAGAAGGAAGGGTGTTCGCAGAGCCTTAATATGGAGTTGCTATTGGCATTTAAGTAGCTGAAAAAATGAGCTGGAAATGGTCCTTATAATGGAGAGCAACAAATGACAGCTTAGTTACTGTGAGGTGTTAGCCATATTGTGGAAATCTTATTTTTGGGACATTGCTGACAACCACCTTTATGAATAAAAGAATCAAATGACTGTAAGCCGCTGCATAATGGCGGTCCGCGGTCGTGGTCCTCGAGGATTAACATTTACCTTATAACAGCCGACCTATGATGTTGGACCAGCATTTGATTCTGTACTTTCTTTGTTCAAGTGCTACCAAAATTTCGAGGCGGAGAGGTCCCCCACTTTTCTCCGTTGCTGGGGAGCCATGTTTGGCGACTGTGTCATGTTGGGATGTTCCTGTTTCTGGTGCTGATAGTTATTGTCTTTCGTCATAGAATTCAATACCGTTATAACTCACCTAACAAATTGATGTTTTCAATGTATATTATGGATGTTCTGAATGCCTAATCAGGCCTTTGAACCGTAGAGAATTCTTAGTTTCCCTAATAAGACTGAAATTTTAAAATATGAATACATGGTTCCAACTTCCAAGTTTTGCACTGACTAACCCAGCTACAGAATCTTCTCCAACTGAACTTACTGTTAAAGCTAAATACTCATGGTACATTAGCTAGCATGAATAAAATAACAAAGTCGATAACAAAGGAAATTATTTAACGGCAAGGCAATGCTGTCATAGGCAAGGACCGGCGTTAAGGATCGACACTCAAGGGGCGGTGGTCGTTTGCTGTGGTTGGTGTTGAATTGACGGTGGAACAGAGGTAGCAGAAGCATTAGGACTTGGTTGGGGAGGGTGTACCCTACCGTCAATGCAAGAAGAGCATTTCGTTTCAATCCAACTCTCAATGTCATACTGACCATACCCCATGATTTTCCTCCCTGTGCAGAGCCGCCCGATCATGCCCGCGACTATGCCTAAGACTAGGATCACCAGAAGCACAGCTATAACAGGGCCAATGGAAGCATGTGTGGCATGAGAGCTGTACGGCTGCTGCGTCACGGTCACCGGAGGCGGTTGCTGGACCAATGGCATTGACATTCTAGCAATGATCCTCACACGACAGATGTTTTCAGCAAACAGTTGTGTGGAGAGGAGTATGATTTAGAACAAGGAAAGAAAGGTTTACACAGTTTTAGTGTCTGCAATGGACGAGGGAGAGAAAAGTGGGCAATGGAAGGATGTCTGAAACACCACCTGGGGTGAGATTCTCTATGAAGAAAAGGAACAAAAACAGTTGGTATTATAGGTGCTCCAACCAGTGAAATATCAGATATCAGCTCACTATTGTACTGCCACCAATGGATAGATGTGGGGTAGCCACCGTATTAATAATACTATTATAATAATAATAAAAAAGCTTAGAAGAACCCCTAGGAACAGTAAAAGGACGAGGGGAAAGGGCAAAAACTAATCAATCACGAAAGGTTGAGACCTGAGGGAATCTATTAGTAAGGTAAAAAAGTCCAAAACCTTTCATGGAGAAGCCATTTTCAAATACGCTTTTGCTTTTGGTATTGTTAGTTACTGTAGAAACCATTGAAGACAAAGAATCTTTAACAAATATAAAAAATCAGATCAATCCCTTAGTTGCAATAGCACACTGATAAGAGCGTGAACTCCTCTGCACAGTCTTCGTTCCTTTTTCTCTGATAAAGTAAATGAAATTGTACCATGTCCAGGCCAAATTAGTTTGACAGTTTAATAGTCTAATAATGCCTATTCAGAAATGTCTACTCATCTGAACATGATTTTTATAAAAGAAACGCATCAAATATGAAAGACACTCAAATACAAACAATACAAGAGCTTTAGGGGGGGCTCATTATCAGTCACAGGCATGGTAGTTGAGCTCTGTTAACACCGGTAATATAATGGAGTAAACAATCTCATTAATAACGTCTGTTGGCTCCTATTTATAACCTTATCTATCTCTTCCATAAACATTTCAACCAACCCCTTTTGATAGTAATGCCCAAGGCATTAGTTTGCAAACCAACCATTCAGATTGCATAGCTATCTGCAAAATTTCTTGTCATGTTGTTACCTTCTTTCTTCACTCTGTACAGTAATTTCATTCAATGGTTTGGACAGAGATTCTTTTCAACATATTCTTCTGGCTAGTGGTTAGGTTAATTTTGACTGTATTTTCTTCTCTCAAGTTCACAGGACTACCCAAGCAGTAATCATGACAGCAAAAATTATCATTTGTGAAGAGGATACCAACCATAAGGTCCAATAACATATTCCCAAATTGAAATTTGTTGGGAGCCAGGAAACATAGTTCCTATGCACTGGCTCAAGGAAGTTTTATCATGGATCTAGAGCCTACACAAAAGAGATATCCTGTTGCTTATCAGACAACAGCCTACACAAACCTTTTTACGAGTTATGGCATCATGTCTCCGGCCTCAGTCAGCTGATCCGCATAACGTCTGTGACCTATAAGTTTGCCACTTGCCAGTGGAGGCAATGACTTCTCCATGTAAATTTAGGGTCTCAAACTAAGTAATGTTTCTTTTGTAATCCTATCATTTTAAAACTAATGTTATTTTCATTTATATTTTTGCTGAAATTTTATGAGTTTTAAAGAAAATCTACATGGTTATAATTTTAAAATGTATTTTATTATTTTAACAAACAAATTGTGATTTTTTTTATATAAATTTTTAAAAATTTTCTGAGATTTTTAGATCCTTTTAATTTATTGCTAAGAAATGTTATGAATATACCAAAACAATAAAATTTTAGGAACAAATGTGGAGCCAGATGAGATATTAACCATCAACCCCCTTGCTTCAGAGAAATAGTCATAGTTTAGGGACTGTTAGTATATATTTCCCTTTTGTTTAAGTTACTTTTTTCCGTTTAAAATAATGATTCCGAATCCTGGCCATTTGCTTGAGACATTTTATGGAACACATGTAGAGAATCAAATAACTGAAGATTTAACGACTAAGAATTAAGAAACCCTCTATTTACAGTACGTGTTTATCAGAGCCATGAAAATGAGCATCTGCTAAACAAGCGAGTCATCAAACCCTTAGACAGCATTTGCAAAAATCTCAAGCCCTCTTATTCTTTAGATGTGCTGGACTTCCTTGCCTTGCGTCCGCCCAACGGCAAATGGGTGGTTATTCACTGCACCAAGTGGCATATTGCTTGAAACATGTGATGAAGGGCTGAAACTATGAGAGCCATTAATCACTCTTGCTGCAGATGTGTAAGGGGAGGCAATGAGGGCGGAGTCGAGGGGATGATGTGAGGCCGCAGCGCAGTTATTGCTTCTGGCATAGCCTGATTGACCAGTTTCACTAAGGAAGAGAAAACAACGAAAGCATAAATCATAATCAAATATCATAGAGGAGCAAAACTAATCATTCTAGAGTGGGATGAATGGTGCAGCAGGATCAAACTCATTCCACATCAGTGAACATGCACATCGTATACCTAGTAGAAGGAAATTTCCCCTTTGTGATCCTTGTTCCCGGCGAAGTTGACATCATTCCCATCCTCTGACTATGTGATTTATCCTATGTGAACATAGATATCGTATCAGTGTTATCATATTTGCATTTCAGTTTAAGACAAAGTTATTTGGAGAGCAAACTGATGGTTCAAAAAACATCTGGTTGATGCTTACTGTTAGATTTATTCTAGAAAAAGCCTGCATGAGGGCTGGTTCACTTTGATCTGCCGAATTTCGTACAAAAGGATGCTCGAGTAGCTTAGCTGCGGATGGCCGCTCTGCTGGATTTCTTTGAAAGCAACAATGCAGAAAATCCTTCCCTTCAGGAGATAATGCTTCTGGTACCGGTGGGTTTTGGTTCAGAACCTTGAACAATGCTTGAGGCTGATTGATACAGATTCAGTCAAAACAGTAATGTAAAACCCTTTGTCAAAACATATATTTTGTTACATTAGGTATGAAAAAATCTAATCTGAACCGTGCGAAATGTCCATTTTAAAAGATGAAGTTCGAAGATAGGCATGGTGTAGAAGTTAGGAATTGTGCTTACCCCTTCAAAGTCACTCCAAGGAGGTTTACCATTAAGCATCTCAATGACGGTGCAACCCAAGCTCCATATGTCAACAGCCAGAGCATGACTTGGGTTGGAATCTTTCTTCATAACAGCTTTTAAGACCTGCAATAGAAATAACAGCAGTCAACAAAAACAGTAGTAATAGCCATGGAAAAGCCTAAAATATGTACAAATTACTGTAATGCAAATCACCTCAGGAGCCATCCAGTATGGACTTCCCTTCAAAGAAAGCTCGTAGGACAATCCTGTAAGCTAAAAAAATTTATAAAGGATTAGACTGACAGCACTTAAATGGATAATTCACACATACATGATCAGACTAACACAACTAATCATCATAATCCCAATTCCCATGTCAAATCTAAGTATCAGCCTATCAGAGCAGCTTCTACCAACTTGATAGAGTGCATTGTTCCAGGTAAACAACCATAAAGGTGAGAAATGGTAAATATTTATGACACTAAAGAGAAGCACCAGGAGTCACCTACCAACTGCCTAGGTACAGAAAACGATGGTCTTTGAATGAACATTTTGACATAGGAAAAGCAATAAGTTATCATTATGTAAAGCTTATTGTTGAATCATGCATTTCTGCAGAATGCTTATTGTCAAACCATGCAAATTTGGAAGCCAGAAAATATACTGCAGAAAAGGAATTACAAAACTAACATTGCAGAACCATGTAAGGGTAATATAAATAAAAATTTGCATTGCAGCATGTGAAGTTTAAAAGGATGTAAAGAACTTACATGTTTTGCCATGCCAAAATCAGCAAGTTTAACAATGCCATTGGCATTGACAAGCAAATTTGCTCCTTTTATATCCCTATATGAGCACACAATCAAGTGAATGAAATTTGATGTTGACAAGGTAGAACAAATATTATAACAAAAAACAGAATCACATCTTGAAGGCAAGTTTTCTAATTCAACCATGTCAAAGGTTGTAACATTGAGCAAATCTTCCCTTACAATAAGTTATAGAATAACCTTTGGAGCATTAGGATTTTACAATTTAGATGTTTTGCAAAGGTTTGTTTGCCCATTGCTTAATCGTGCGCCAATTTTGGAAGTACTAGATACAAAATATACAGAGAAGATAAGGTGCTACATAATTCTAATAGAGCATGGTTGTTCACCTGTGTATTGTATTTGAACTATGCAGGAAAGCTAAGCCAGACAGAATATGACGGGTGAAATTGCGAACTATAGATTCTGTTATGGCTCCACAGTGTTCACGTACATATTTATTAATCGAACCAGGATGAACATACTCCAAATATATGTAAAAGTGATCATCAACCTACAAATGAAACAATGAACTCGTCAAATTAACCAAACTTAAAATGTATCTATTTCAGCATGGTGTAGGAGAATTGGGACGACTGCATACTATTTCACTGCCATAGTATTGTACAATATTCTGATGCTTTAAACGTCTCAACACTCTGATTTCCTGCAACATGTAGATCAGCAGAGGTTTTAATAGTTTAAAAGTGGAAAGTTAAAGCAGTCTAATCGAAATAAGGAATGTGTGCATCTGGAACAGTAAAAAGGAAGCAATAAAAAGCTTGTGGCATGATTTTGGATAACAATGATTATCATGGGATTTCAAAACAGCAACAGATAGTGGACATGCAAAATCATATGTAATGGTTATTGAATCATAAATTACTACAAAGAATAACCTGCTCTAACTGCTTTATACATTCAACAGATTTAGGGTCATCAGGGATGATATCAACTTCCTTCATAGCGCATAAAGCTCCAGTCTCTCTGTCAAAGAAAATGATAAATAAAAGTAATGAGATGTAACCTCTGCTAAGAAGAAATACAGAAACACTGAAAAAATTGATTCACATCGCTTGCATACCTGTTGGTTGCTTCATAAACGCTTCCATATGTACCACGTCCAAGAAGTCTTCCTTTCTTCCATTGACTTATGATGGAAGTAGCAATTGGCTTTTCGATGATGTGATTTGAAACCGGTAAAGCTCTAGGGGGAAGTGGCAATGGATGTGCATTTACTTGACTACTATTTTCAAGCCACTCCTCATGGTAGTCCAAGAGCAATTTATGGGGGGATGAAGTTCTATTTTGACCAAGGATATGCAATGGAGAACCCTCAGGACTATGTACATTTTTTACTGGTGAAGCATAACCAGCAGCTGTACCTAGATATGGAAAATCTAAATCAATTGAGTCCCTTGATTCGTGTGGATCTATCGCTCTTAATCTTTGTGGACTGACGGAGGGACTAGAGAAAACCGTTGTTGGAGCACTCCGAGCCGAAACCTTCAGCCTCAAGTTGTAGTTAACACTCCCAAAATTTTTCTCATGGGGGAAACCCCTGCGACGACTTAACAAAGATTCTGTTGAATCTGCAGCATAGTATGAATTTAAATGATCTTGGATGTTTGATCTTTGAGGACTGGCTGGAGATGAGGGAAAACTTGTAACACCATTCCTAGTAGTAAGTGTAGGTTTTGGGCCAATTGTAAAGCTTTCAACAGGTTCAGCTTGAGGGAGTTCCTTCAGAACATTGGCCAATGAAGTTACTGCACTTTTAGCTGCATGATCTGCATTCTTCCTGAGAGTTTCGTGAACCAAACGGATTAAAATCATCGACAACATAGTAATTCAATGCTAACAGTCCTTCAATATGAATATAAACATAAACATAAACATAGGCAACCACTGGAATGTTGGCTATACAAAATTAAAAACAAAAGAAAAACACACATGATCAAATATTTTATTCTAGATACTTGCAATATATGAGTTTATATACATAACAGAACCATCATGATAAACATAAATTCAATTATTAACCGGCACGACTAAAGGATCGATATTCCGAAACAAGAGAAATCAAGCTCGAGGGTTACCTTCCGACAGCAGAGGCGACCCTTTCATCAGGTGAGGCGAGTTTACTTGGTCCAGGACTCGAAGCCAAGGTCGTCGATTTCCGATTTAAGAACACCTCGGGAAGAGGCAAAGGTTTCGGCTCCGCGTACGAAGACCAATGGTCCAATAATCTCTCCGGAGACCTCGAGTCCTTCCCCACCGGCGTATCAGGGGAACATGGAGAAGAAAAGGAACGGTGGATATCGCCAAATCTTGATCCCAGCTCATCATCAGTTAAGTGCCTGAGCTTCCTTTGACGCGTGAGCCGGCGCTGCTGCTGCTGCTGCACTTGTTTATTACAAGAACTGCCGGCATTGTCAGCGTTGTTGTGAATCTGAGAACGAGACGATGGCAAAGAAGAAGAGAGATGATGAGATTTTTTTCGGTAAATAGGCATTGATCAGACAGCAAGAACAAGAGCGGTGTCTTTGTTGAGGACCTCGCCGTCATGTGAAAATTAATGAACATACCACAAGACTTGTTTTATTTGTTCTGATAGAGCAATGGAAACACCTCGGTTCTTTCTCAGTTTACTTCGTCAGCTTTCTCTTTAAAATAAAATCAACATTTATTTTATAGTCAACTCAACACTTCAAAGAAGGAAAATAGTAGAACTTTTAACAAGTTAAAGGCTTGCCTGGGATGGAAACAGTATTTTAAAATATAAAGTTTGGGAACGATTAAATTTAATGGTATACTAATCTCATAATTAATCTATTTAAGTTATTGTGGTCAAGAGGTAAATGTCGAGTAAAAATTTATTAAAATTTTAAATTAAAAATTAAAAATTTATTTAATTAATATTTAAATTATTTTTTAATTTAAGAAAAATAATCGTTCTTTTCATTTACTAAATACTTCTGTTTTATCCGGGACGCCGACGGTGAATGGATTCGTGGTGTTGGGCGGCGCATTGGCCGTTGCTCGGTGATCTGCGCGGAATTGTGGGTTGCTTTTGACGGTTTAACATTAGTCTGGGAATTAGGATACCGTAAGGTGGTGCTTGAACTTGACAGCACTACAGCCGTGACTTTGATACAAGGGTTGTTGGTTGATATCGCCCATCGCAATCTTGTTCTTCTTATTAGTGAGTTGATTGTACGTGCATGGGACGTTAGGATTGTGCATGCGGGAAAAGAGGCTAATGGAGTAATAGATCTGTTGGCTAAGATCATGCGAAATACTGAGGATTTAGTGCGAGTGTTCTTGGAACCACCTAATGCAGTTCGGATTTTACTTGATCGGGACAAGTCCATAAGTTTGGCTTGATGGTTTAGGGGTTTAAGTTTTTGTTTAAATTTGTTTAATGCCGCTACGAGTATTCTTTCCTTTCAATTAGGTTTAGGAAGATTTTTAACGAAGCTCGTAATTATATTTTTTTTACATAAAAAAAATACTTCTGTTTTATATTGCTTCTATAATACTTTGGATTCTAAGTTTGATTTGGTTTCAGTGAACCGGCCTTTGTTTGGTTGGAAGGAGTAAATAAGACGACATATCCATATGAACCATAGATCTTGTTTTTTTTTTTGTCTAATTTTCTGATTATTGTGAGAAAAAATAAGTCCAATGCATGATTTTCTGTCTCTTGCTTTTGTTTTTCATCAACTATCCGTGTTCAAGTCCGATCGCGTGGCACAAAACTAAGGTAGACGAGGCGACACAGGTTTCCTTCAGTCTTTATCTTCATCGTCTTATTATTAATATATGAAAAAATACAAACTAAATAAATTAATAAATTAAAAAGTCAATATTGATAAAATCAACCCATTCCTACGCCGTGGGTTGCACGGAGAAAATAGGGAGGTAATTTAGCTTATACAAACTCTCAAGCTCAAAACAAATTATATTATAAAAAATATTGTAATACACAAATTTAAATAAAAAATAATAATTTTAAAATTTTAAAATTTATATTATGATTTAAGAGTTTAAATTAAGATATATATTTTTATACAACTTAATAATACTTTTTCTTCTTTTTATAATACTTGTGACACCATTTCTATTTCTTGTATGTTTTATGAGATTGATTGTGATTTAAACATTAAAATATTGAAAATTTTACTTTTAAATGATGAAACCAATTTTGAAACATTCAAACAAGTGTCCCTGGCAGTGGTTAGTTTGGATGGAATGTGAATGATAATTGTTTGACCCAAAATCTGTCTGTCCTTACTCCTTCCATGGTATTACTATTGACCGACCGAAACTATTGGAGCAAGGGTTGGTTATGGTCCAAGTAATGGTCATGTTGGGCCTTTCGAGCCTGGTTGAATATCCAGCCTTGGGGATTGGAAGTTGGAACTCAAAGCAAATATGTACCCAAAACAAAATGGGAAAACCCCAGTTCTTCAGTCTCTAGATCCCTCTTCTCAGAGAAGGAGAAAACCCGCCATTCTTCCGTTTTGAATCCAACCCGAATATTCACTTCTTAAGTATATATCGTCTGAAAGAGACCCTGGGCTCACCGTTAACTTCCACGTGTTGTATTTATGATCGTCCGTCGTATCGGAGCGTTAATCGCCAGACATATTTCCCAACTCCCCCTTCCAAATCGTACATCATTCTGTTCATCAGCAACTTCAAATCGCAGACTCGCAAATCATTTCGACGACGATGGTGAGGGAGGTAGCGCGGTTTACCGACTGGCGCTTAAATTCCAGCGGCCGACGACTGTGAAAGTGAAGCCTTGGTTGCAGAACCGCATCAGCTTAATTGGAACAGTGGATGAGCCTCTCAAGGTTATGAATACCGAGAGCGATTCGTTTGGGGTTAAGACTCGGCTCAGTGTCAAAAGCCCCAATGATTCTGATAGAAGATTCAAGTAGATTATTTAACTTGTTTATTTTTCCAAGTTTTACCTTTTTGGAGCTTTAATGCTGGATTTGTGATTTTAAAACAGGATAGTATTGAATATGTGGAACCAGATGGGAAAAATCTGTATGGTACACGTGAAGCTTGGAGATTTTATTTATGTTTCAGGGTTGTTGGGTTCTTTCTCTGAGGCTAATGTAGATAAGCAACAGCAAGTATATTACCAGGTTGTTCAGAAAATAAACCCTCTTTTATTTTGATACAGTTATTTATTTTTCATGACATGAATCAAACTTACATTGGTTAATTTTTGTATCCTTAGCTTCTAATGGAATCTGATTGATACATTTATGGAGTTATCATGATATTGGTTCAATGTATGGATTTTACATCCCTTTTTGATTATGCAAATATTAAACATGCATATACATGCATGCTCATTTGATATGTATTATTGCAGGTAACTGTGAAAGAGTTGCATTTTGTTGCCCAACAAGGTCAAACCACCCAAAAAAATGAGGAATTAAAATCAGAACAAGGTAGAAATGTTTCTATCTTTGTTAAGTTCTACTGTATTTGTGTTGTGAAATCATATCTGAAGCTTCTTTTTTGATGAGTTAATATGGTACTTTTACCACCCCTTAGATGGAATGATGTCTCAATGTCTTGTGTTTGTTTGGCCAATTTTGAAGGACTTGTAGTCAGTGATCTTAAGAACATTGCATAATATAGAATAACAATCTTCAATGGCTATCTGTTTTGAGTTTTTTTGTTCTTCATTCGCTCCATGCTAAATTTGTTCTCTTTCTTTTCTAAAAGATGTCAGTGAAGCTGGTATGGAGAGGTATAATAGGCCATTCTACTTGTGGCAATTGTTTTTTAGCAGCCCGTCCGAATGGTGGGACAATAGGAAAAGTAAGAAAAACCCTTGGCAGCCAGATTTTAAGCACAAAGATACTGGTGAAGCTCTCTGGTTGAATCCCAAGGATCCTCCTTGGATTAAAAAACAACTTGAATTGCTTGATTCAAAATTAGCCCAAGGTGTAGGTGACCAGGCAAGTCGTCGTCGTATTTCTGAATGGGTGTATGATTAGTTGGATAAATCTGCGGGACTCAGAGGAAGGCATGTAATTGGTATTGGAGGTTCACTACAGGACAGCTGCAAATTATGATGAGCATCAACCAAATGCAAAGAAAGATTGGAAAGTGGAAACCACAATGTTATTTA
Source organism: Abelmoschus esculentus (assembly GCA_035048815.1). NCBI lineage: Eukaryota > Viridiplantae > Streptophyta > Magnoliopsida > Malvales > Malvaceae > Abelmoschus > Abelmoschus esculentus. Next base: position 5,996,524 of record JAUCBN010000008.1, on the reverse strand, counting down.
TAGCGTATTAATAGCATCAGCTTGATTTTGTTGCTTGTTTCCTTTACTTATTATTCATACAATATACCGAGCTTTTTCGTAAGACATGCCTAAGATACGAGTTCAAAAGTGAATATATTTGTACAATTCATAACATTTGAAGGATTTCTTTTTTTTTTTGTTTCTTTCCTTTGTATTCACAAATCATGGGTTAGGTGCGGCAACATGTGCCCCTTGCTGATGGATTCGTTTGCACTTAAGAACATGTTTTAGGTGAATTTCTGCTTTGTATTCCTACTCAAAATATATATACTACCCTTTAGAATTCTTCCTTTGAAAAGGTGTGAAAAATGTTAACCAGATGCTGACCTTATCACTCAATGAAAAATATTTTTTAAATTTTTTATTTAATTCTTATAACTATATTATCCCTTAAAATGTACATTTATCAAACAGTCTAATTATTTGTGTATTTGATTCAAAACAATATTAAACTCATTTTTCAATTTTTCAATAGATTTACTCATTGTTATCGTCCTATATTCTCTCACATTCTTAGCTAATGACCATATCGCTCAAAGATTATGATCTAAGTGCTTGCTTGCAGCGATTTGTTCATAGTCTGAGAACCATTCAAGGATCAATGATAGTTTCTTCCTTTGTCAACACCATCCTTGGGAATGGCCGGGCATGGGGGGGGGGGGGTGTGTGACAAGGTAAATGCCGTTTTGAGTTTTGACTATCAACTTGTACAATCTATTACAGCTGGTAGCCTGCTTGTCAGTTATGTTGGAGATGTTTTGGTCAGCAAACTATTAAGTTTTGACATCTACTTTTGTACACATTTTCTCATCCTCCTGCATTTCTCTAGGTTATTTAGTCCCATAGTTGTGGACCTCGTGATGCTGGTGGTTTGTCCCGTCGGTCTTGGTCTGTTTGCAAGAGGCTTCCCATTGGTAATTCTCAATGAGTGTTTTTGTGCTTGATCAGTACTGATAATATGCTGATTTAATCTGCGCTCCTTAATGCAATTAACTTATTATACAGCTAGGTAACTGTGTGGAATTTGGCCTGCCTATGCTCATTCTGCTGGCTATTTCTCAACAGGTATATAAGCTACATCGAGTGCAACGTCTTATGCTGACCCGCTTTATTAATTTCACAAGGACTGCTTGTTTGCTACAGTACCTGAAGCGCATCCATTCAAGAGTCCATCTAATACTTGAGAGGTTTGATTTGTTTTTCTGCATCGGAATTATCTGGGCTTTTGTGGCAATCCTCACTGTGTCGGGTGCTTACAACAATGTTAAGATTGCCACTAAACAAAGTTGCCGCACAGATCGATTGTACCTAATGTCTTCTGCTCCTTGGTATGTTCCTGATGTGCTGCCCTGGTTGTTGTATGTCTCCTTTTTATGACTTGTTATTTTATGTCACTACTTCTAGGATCAAAATCCCATACCCATTTCAGTGGGGTACGCCAATATTCAGGGCTAACCATGTGTTTGGGATGATAGGTGCTACCCTTTCTTCATCTGCTGAGGTTTAATCACAATCTTAAATAACTTCAACTCTATTTGTTTTTTTTTTATTTATTTGGAAGGCTGCAGTTCTTTTATCTATCAGTAATGTTTCAGTCACTAATTTTCTATGATTTTCAATGCAATCAACTAGAACATTTTTTGCAGCAGCTCGGCATTCTGGCGCCACGGCCCCTCCAGCACATGTACTCAGCAGAAGTATATTGTGAATTTGTTTTTGAAACTTATTCGTCAATGATTTCCTTAAAAATGATAAACTATAGTACCGAACTACATTACAATATTGTCATTTCTGAAAATAACTTGGTCAACTTGCTTCTAAAAGCCAGGGCATTGGTATGCTGCTTGAAGGGCTTTTTGGTTCACTTGTCAATACTACTGCATCCGTGTACGGTAATCTTGTTTTTAAAGAGTTCCAGTCCATAATAGTTTCATCTTGATGTGTTCTCCGTATAACTCATCTCTATCTGATATGCAAATCCAATTGTAATGCATGCAATTTAATGATATACTGAATACAATCTTCTCATCTCCGGCAACTGTGGCTATCATCGTTGGGACCATACTTGACAACACTCTTGAAGCAAATCGTGTGGAAGATAGAGGGGTTCCATGGTGGAGACCATTCCAGCACATCAAAGGCGATGCTAGGACCGAGGAGTTCTACGGTTATCCCCTCAGACTAAATGAATATATTCCCACCAGGTTTCTCTAAACAGGGTAACACACTGTATATCAATGTACAATACAGGCGTATGCATGTCATGTTTAAATGCGCGAGTTATGCGTTAATTCATTTATTAAACTGCCACTTTTAATCTGAATCCACTCTGTTTGTTGTTTACTGATGTCCACTTGCAATAGTTTGCCAAAAAGAAGTGTTTGTTTTTCCATAAACTTGGAGTGTTGGCAAAAGAAACAGCAATGGAACTTTTAGAACTGACTCATGATATCAGGTTCAGGTATGCTGGTCAAGGAAAACTTTGATTAATCAATTCATAAGTTGGTTTAAAATACCATTCTTCCACTCTAATGAACTAATCAGTGATGGCTACTCCATGCTTTCGATTGGTGAAATCATTTACCGGATCTTGTAAAGATATGATGTAGGTTTTTATTTCCAGCGTGAACGTCTCCTAGAAAGCTACTGACTGAGACAGCAAGCCGCTCCTCACTTTGAGGGTTTGGTCTCATTTTACATATGGGATCCACGCGGTTCTTATCTCTTCACTCGTTTCCCCGCTCAAACGATGGAGTCTTTTGGCTCTTTCTTCTTTTGGGTCGGTTGACTACGTTATTTAGACCTGATAATAAAAAGGACAAGTTAATATATCCATGGCTGAGATTTTTTGAGTGATGAACTATCTCACATCAAAAAAGTACAAAAGAAAGATTGATTTTATTAAAATCATGCACGTTACTATTTACATTAGGGATACATGATGTGCACAAGTTGTTACTTTCAGTTTCAGCCAATTAAGTTAGACCAGACTACACCATTTCTCAGCAACTTCTGGCATGGCATTCTCCCAATATCTCCACTGCCAAGAAATTTCATCGTTGCAGGTAACTCGCTGCATCGACTTCAAGTTCGACAAGGCGGTTTGTGTTGGTAGACTCGTATTCTGCTCATGTCTATCTTTTCCAGGCTTGCTAATTTACCGATTTCCCTAGGTAGACACCTCTGTTGTACCATAGTTTATGACAATAAGTTCCCTTAGCTTGGGCATGTCATCTATGAAGTGAGGCAAGAAGTATTCATTGGAGGAAAAATTCAGTATGAGTACATAAGCCTTGGGGAACTCCATGCGAAACAACTCCATTTCACTCATTTCTCCTGTCAAGTGATTAAATTTCAAATTTAATGAGCAAAAAGACAGTAGGACAACATGTTTTTTATCCGTATTTGATAAAAAAAACGAATATCTAGAATTTTAGATATCTAAATATTTAAATTTAATTTTTTTTTAATTTATTGGTTTCATTTATGAAAATTTCAAAATTTTTAATATAACAATAAATAAATTATCGAATATAACAAAATTTATATCCATAAAAATTTTAACGGCCGATGTATCGGCGGATCTTAAGCTTAGCCCGTGCAAGTTTATCAATACATTGGGTACCTGAAATCAAGAAAAGTTAAACAAGAAGACCCTATATTCTTAGGAATTAAGCAGAAGAGTTGACGTTTGACTTCTTTAAGTGGATTTTAAGGCCCATTGGATAACTCTCACTGAGCCCAAACTGAGGAGTTGACTTTTAGTTTCAATGATTGTTAGGTTAGGCCCGTGTACTGATGGATTAGTTTGTCCGTTTCTCTGAGTGTAAAAATAATACCAAATATTATATCTATAAACCCTTTTTTTCAATATTCAAAAGCACGTGTCTATTTTATTAAACATTTTTAACCAATTTCAGTATTCCAGTAAACGGTATGTTATTTTAACATATACTTTAGCAGTCTGCTTCTGTTTAGCTCACTCCTGCCGGCCGACTACATTATCTATAATATTTAAGATTTCTGCAAACGACAAAGGCAACTTGCAAAAGAAAACCTTTCTTGTTAACGAAACCCATATTTATTCCACGCATCACTATCAGCGGACATCACGAAGGTCGATCATTGGCAGGAACTTGGATGGCTCGTCGTGTGTAACGGTCAGAGAATGCAATGCTCGAATTAGTCACCATTCAAAGTTAAATTGCTTTATTTGACTGAAAACCGAGTCGCATATGTTCGGCCAAAAAGTGACCGGCCGGTGGTTTTATCGATATGTTTCCTTTTTTTACATTTAAAGAGCTATACATGCCAAGTGCAAAAGTCTTGGAAAAATGGATGTCGGTTACTATTGTATCGTGTTGAGCATAATCTTACTAATGCAGGACATGATCATAACAGTGTCAAACATATATCTATGATTTCAAACTATATTAGTATTTGCTGGTCATCACAGATAACAATTTATTATCCTCTGTGCCTTGAATTCTGCTTGAATTATGGGACATTTTCGATATAAAACTCCGATTGTATGATGCAAATGCTTTGAATTTCCTTCGAATTATACGTATCTTGTTTGGTGAAACAGTATGTATGACTCCCTTTTTTTAGGGAACCATGAAGTGCGTGGCAATTTATTAAAGCCACCATGCATGCATACGTAATGACCTGGATTTTTTAAGATACCCAGAGTTGCACACAGTTCCAAAATGTTTTGTACCTATCTGATTCGTTTCCAGAGCTGACAATGAAATTCCAAGATTCCAGCCTCAATCTCCTACAGTGTCATGCTTAGGTTGATCGAAAACATATTAAAACATTTTCAATGGTTAATGTCTGTTTGAGTTGTTGTTCAAAGCCTGAGAAAGCAATATTGTTAGCAATACCAATGATTTGCAGACTTCTCTAGCATCATGAAAAAAGATAAACCTTTTCTAATCTCTCTAAAAGATGGCACTGGGACATTGGCACTAGAATATACCAATATTGCTAGACCTTATAAGTAAACAGTTGTAGGGTTTTGAGTTCCTAGCTAACACCATGAGTAAAACAAAGAATCCCCAACACCAATAAGCATCTGAAACTTTTAGATTCCACTCAGTTAAAATATAATTTATTAAGAAATAATAATAAAAAAAAAGTCAAGAAATGTGAAAAGAGTTGGTTGTTGTTGAGAGAGACGTTATAGAAGAAACAAAATGATCAGTTCAGCAAGAAGCTTAAAATATCTAAAACCATATCTCGTTCAATATTTTCTAAGTGTTGTGAGACTTTAGCTTCATATAATCTTCCTCTATATATACTTAGACCAAACCATCTGATCCGTCACTGAGAAGTAGCCTTGTCTTCACAATCTTTGATCAGCAAAGATGGTTAGCTGGTCTATCCCGTTTTCTTGCTTAAACGTTTTTCCTTTGCTTTATTCAGGATAATTAGTCTCCTGTATGTTGTACTTTTACAGGGTACTTTCGGGGTCAAGCAAGAAGCGAAACTCGGAGGAATCAGGGCTACACTTTTTGTCTATGGTAACAATTCAATCTTGTCTTACAAGTTTGCTTGCCTTTGATTTCTATTTGTTTTTGTTTTGATTGTGAATTTCTTGGCAGCCATGGAAGGACTGGAGAATATGGCATTCATCTCAAATGCCGTGAGCCTGGTAACCTATTTTTATGGGTACATGAACTTCAGCCTAACAAAATCATCAACCACACTTACAAATTTCATGGGGACTTCATTTTTGGTAGCACTCTTCGGAGGGTTCATTTCTGACACCTATTTGACAAGGTTCAAGACTTGTGTCCTGTTTGGCTGCATAGAATTGGTGGTAAGTTCATGATCCAGCATGAAAAAAACTAGTATAAAATGGGGAATATCAAGTCCACCAATCAAAAAGGTGTCTATCATCAAATTAATATTTATATTGTTCATTGTATGTGTCTTAACCCATGCATAAAACAATAAAAATTAAAGTCAGTTACCTAACCGTATTGCAAAGAAAATTAAAATGATCATAGATATCGTTTACTAAAGTAATAAAGCAAAAAAATCATTATTTATTCATTGTAAATAGAAATAAATCCTTGGGCAGTAAACGAACCAAATAGTTATTGAATTGTTTAGTAAAAATTATGTCCATGATCGTTCGGTTCGTTTATATGCCTACAAATTCCTGATACTATGTTCATTGTTTTATACTTTCATTATGCTCTAATTAAAGACATTAGAATACTGCGATTTCGGTATGAATGCTACATGAAGAATATAAGCCAGATGACGGAACGGAATACGTATTAAACTCATGGTCTACAAATTCAACAGTTGTGTAATTTTGAGAAACGAAAAGGTCAAGTTAGTAGGTGAAAAGTAAGTAAGAAAGTTTAATTAGCAACTAAGACATGGCTTGCTTCATAAATTTGAAGGGATATGCGGTTTTAACAATACAAGCCTATTCCCACCATCTACGACCACCCCCATGCCAAGGTCTTGCAATAAGTCAAACAACTCAATGTGAGGTCGCCGACAGCGGCCAGTCTGCCATCCTCTTTACCGGACTATACCTCGTTGCATTTGGCACTAGTGGGGTTAAGGCAGCTTTGCCATCATTGGGAGCTGACCAATTCGATGAAAATGATCCTAAAGAATCAGCTCAATTGTCAAGCTTTTTCAACTGGTTCTTGCTTAGTCTCACCGTTGGAGCCATAATTGGGGTGACTTTAATCGTCTGGATAAGCACAAATAAGGGTTGGGACTGGGCTTTTGGTTCATGCACGGTGGCTGTCTTGTGTTCCATTGTGTTTGTAAGCATGGGAAAGTCTTTGTACCGTAACAATGTCCCCAAAGGGAGCCCTCTCCTTCGTATATTACAGGTAATTAGTATCATAAACTATGTACATGTGCATGTTAGTGATAACCGAAAACGTATTAAATTTTCGTCGGTTTTATTAGGTATTTACTGTGGCTATCCGAAACCGAAATCTTCCTCAACCCGAGATGGCAGATGAATTACATGAAGTTCGTGACAAAGAAGCAGGGGTGCACAAAGAAATTCTCCCTAGAACTGATCAATTCAGGTAACCATTTACAATGATCTTATCTTGGTATATTTTGTTATGATAAGTTGTGAATTTTGGTTACATGCACCATGTGTGCAGGTTTCTAGACAGAGCAGCGATTGTGCAGACCTCTGGCGATGCATCTACATCAACAAGTCCTGGACCCTGGAGACTATGTACAGTGACACAAGTTGAAGAAACAAAGATCATAGTTAGGATGCTTCCGGCTATACTCAGCACCGTTTTCATGAATACTTGTTTAGCTCAACTCCAGACTTTCACCGTCCAACAAAGCACAACCATGGATACTCATATCTTCCTTGGTTTTAAGATGCCGGGTGCCTCCATCCCGGTTATCCCCCTATTGTTCATGTTCGTTTTTATCCCAATATATGACCGTGTTTTCGTCCCAATTGCTCGGAAAATAACAGGAATCCCAACCGGAATTCGTTATCTCCAAAGAATCGGGGTTGGTTTGGTTCTGTCAGCCATATCCATGGCAGTTGCTGGAATTGTAGAAACACGACGCAAATCCGTGGCACGTGAACACAACATGGTGGATTCTCTTCAGCCTCTGCCAATGAATGTGTTGTGGCTCGGGTACCAATATGCTATATTTGGGTTGGCTGATATGTTCACATTCGTCGGGCTGCTGCAATTCTTCTATGAAGAGAGCTCGGCTGGGATGAAGTCGTTGGGCACAGCCATTTCATGGTGCTCATTGGCTTTTGGTTACTACTTGAGCTCGGTGATCGTGGAGGTGGTGAATAAGGTGAGTGGTGGCTGGCTGGCTAATAACAATTTGAACCGAGACAAGCTCGACTATTTTTACTGGCTATTAGCAGCGTTGAGCGTGGTGAATTTCGGTATCTATTTGGCCTGTGCTTCTTGGTACAGGTATAAGCAGGTCGAAGTCATTAAGGAAGAAGAAAATTATGGTAGCGAAGCAGCTAAGGGAAAGCAACTTGAAATGTTAACAGTTTAGAATCACAGTAGCTTTAATATATTTTACCAAATAAAAGCTCAAGATAATTAAACATTTTGTAAAAACAAATCCCTAAAAACTGAATAAAATATAATGAAAGTGAAGAGATTGTGGTTTGGCATCAAATTCTTATATGAATATTTGATTTCATTTAATCTTACGACATATTTTATAAAAAAATTAAAATATAATCTCTAAAATATGTAAAACATCATATGTAACTGAGACAAATCACTCCAGTCATAAATATATCTATTTATAATCTTATAAACTTAAATATATCATGTCTATATTTTATATACTCATCTCGATTTAACTAAAATATCTATAAAAAACGCTATAACCGATGCGAGTGTCACATGCTGAGACCATAATAATAGTATTATTCATTATTCCTAGTTCTATTACAGAATCGTTTTAGCTTAACTATTCATTCAAAAAGTATCTTACTTTACGACCCAGAATAGTACATGGCGGGAAACACTGGGCAGTAGTTTAACTGCAAAAAATGATGATTGGAGGCTTAGAATTTAACAAATGAAACAAGTGGTAGATACTGGGAACAAGGAGTTTTAAAAGAGGATTTGGTCCTGATCCACGGCAGTAGAATATCATCGAGTCAACAGAGTCGGTGAGTTTTACTCATCAGAAGCTGAGTTCAGATACCTTTTGTTTATCTGGTTAAGATCTAATCCATAAAATTTGAAGTCAAGTTTCCAAATCTGAATTAAAATTAAAATTTGGTTATTATTTAAATTAAATTTAAATATTATAATCTGAATCATAATTAATAAAATTAGTATTCGATCGTTCACATCTATTGAAATTTGATGTCTAGTAAAATAAATTCTAATGATGGATATATGAAAAATAATATATATTATTATAAAGATTAATTAGAATATTTAAATTTATAGATATTTTAATTTGTATTGCTTCTATGGCCATGACTTTGATCTCGTATATAATTGCTCAACACTTATGGTCCATTTAAAGGTGGTTCATATAATAATGAGCAATTACAGGGAAAGAGAGGATCGTTGTCCGGCAATGGTGGATGTAATTATTGTTGGTGGTGTGTTTTCTATATTCTAACATATTAAAATTTTAAATTTTATATTTTAATTTTAAATTTTATACTTTAAAAAATATATATGTTACTTTAAATTCTTTAAACCCTAATCTTAAAAGCTAAATTTAATTTTTAACATGAACATAAATAAAAATACTAAAAAAAGATTTTTATTCATGATTAAAGGTTTGAACAAGTTGTATTTTGAAATTAACTACTTGAAATTCAATTATTTAAGGATAAAGATTGTTCATACTAGACATAAAAATGGATAAATGTGCATAAATATATAAATATGTTTTTACAATTATTGATACGTGTTGAATTACATGATAAAATTTTAATATATTTTAAATAAAAGTTTGAGTTTATATTTTATTAATAAAAAATAAAATGTTATCTTTAAATAAAATTTTATTTATTCAACTCGAAATTTATTATTAATTCTTATAAGGGTGTAAATAATCTGTCAATATATATCGATTGGGTCTGATGTGTAACAAAGTCCCAGCAGACACTAACCGACAAGCATCGTTCTCTTTATGTTTCTTATCCTTTTGCATCCTCAAAGAAAGAAGGAAACAAGCTCTCTCAACGAAATGGTAAATGTTTCCCAACTTAACATGCTCTTTAAAACTATGGAGAGAGAGATGCTTGCCAGTCTCTCTTTCTTCATGAATGGAAAGTACTCGAGAAGTGCCACCAGCCCAACACCATCCTTTTTGTAATCTTTCACTCATCATATGTTTAGGTAGTAACCAGTTTGTTGTGGCATTGCAAACAGGAACTAAAGCATGACAAAGGGGTAGGAGGAACTAAAGCTGCACTTTTCGTCTATGGTAATTAACCCTAACCCTTTCTGGATTAATGATTTGGTTATGTGATGTTAATTCCTTGATTCATATAAGCAGTGACGGAAGGGCTGGAGAGCATGGCGTTTACTGCAAATGCAGTGAGCCTGGTGACCTATTTTATAAGGTATATGAACTTCAGCTTGACGAAATCTGCCAACACGGTTACAAACTTCATGGGAACATCATTCATTCTTGCACTATTAGGAGGAGTCTTTGCCGATACATGTTTGACAAGATTCACCACCTGTGCAGTCTTTGGATTCCTGGAGTTGCTGGTACGTTACTTATCAATGGCGGGATGACTGATGTATGTATGTTGCAAAAAAAAAATAGATAGTAGTTCTTCCTGAATCTGATTACATAATTGGATAATTAAAGTCATTTGATCTAACGAGACTTGACCTGATGCTTACAAATTTTAAGGGATATGCGCTGCTGACAGTACAAGCACACTTCGATCAACTGAGGCCCATTCCTTGCATGGATGATTCAAAGCAATGCGAGCCTGCGAATGCCGGAGAAGCAGCGATGCTTTACACTGGTCTATTCCTGGTGGCACTTGGAACCGGTGGGATTAAGGCAGCTTTGCCATTGTTGGGAGCTGACCAGTTCGACAGCAAGGACCCTAAAGAGGCAATTCAACTTTCAAGCTTTTTCAACTGGTTCATGTTTAGCATGACAGTTGGATCTTTATCTGGGGTCACATTTGTAGTCTGGGTGAGTTCTAACAAAGGTTGGGATTGGGCATTTGGAGCCTGCACTATATTAGCCTTGCTTGAAATTGTGTTTCTCTGCATTGGTAAGCCATTTTATAGGGACAATTCACCCAAAGGTAGCCCCATTATTCGAATCATACAGGTAAGTATTTTTCCAATTTGCCATCACAATGCGCACCACCCAGTACAATTTTTCCATCAGAATAATCATGGCCTCCATATTCCTGTTTCAAGGTACTTGTTGCAGCCATCCGCAACCGAAACCTTCCAATACCAAAGAAGGAAGATGAACTATATGAGATTTATGACAAAGAGGAAGTGGTGGCACAAAATGAGATTCTTCAGAGAACCAGTCAGTTTAGGTACAAGGTTTCATTTGTAAAAAATAATACTAGTAAAATTTTTGTGAGGCCTAACGTGAATATATCAACAAATCCGCAGATTCTTGGATCGAGCAGCCGTTTATGTTGAGCCCTCTTGGGGTGCATCAGCATCAGTGCCTCCAGGACCCTGGAGGCTTAGTACAGTGACCCAAGTTGAAGAAACCAAGATTTTACTTCGCATGCTTCCAATCGTATTTAGCACAATTTTCATATGTACATGTTTGGCTCAATTCCAAACATTCTCCGTACAACAAAGCATGACTTTGGACACTCATATATTTGGTTTTAAAATGCCTGCAGCCTCCCTTCCTGTCATTCCCCTGACATTCAACTTGATTTTCTTTGTAATTTATGACCGCATTTTTGTTCCACTCGCCCGAAGAACAACAGGAATTCCAACAGGAATCCGGCATCTTCAGCGAATTGGAGTGGGATTGGTGCTCTCAATCATTTCCATGGCAATCTCTGGAGTCATGGAAACCAGGCGTAAATCTGTAGCATATAAGCACGGCATGGTAGATTCTAATAAGCCTCTGCCAATGAGTGTGTTTTGGCTTGAATTCCAATACGTCGTATTTGGGTTGGCCGATTTGTTCACAATAGTAGGGCTGTTACACTTCTACCATGCAGAGAGCTCAGCTGGTATGAAAGGTACGAGTACAGCCCTCCTCTGGTTTTCACTGGCATTTGGCAATTTTATGAGCTCGGTAGTGGTGGAGGTGGTGAACAAGGCCAGTGGGGGTTGGTTGGCTTCAAACAACCTCAACAGAGACAAGTTGAACTATTTCTACTGGTTATTATCAGTGTTGAGTGCTGTTAACTTTGTCATTTATTTGGTGTGTGCATCTTGGTACAAATATAAGAACGTGGGGGAAAAGAAGCAAGAAGAAACTTCTATCCATGGTTACGCTGACTAAGAACTCATAGGCAGCTTAAAGATGATAGCAGATAACTTGTTGTAATAATAAGTGATATATTCACTAATCACATGAATAAGAGCAATATTTTGGAAGTAGATCAATATGGACAAGTTTAACCACACCAAGAGAACCACTCGGCAACATCATGATCAGCAACCAAGAGCGTGGCCGCAATACATCAGCGTTGAGACCCTCTGCACTGAAAGAAGTTGAAAAAAAAAATCTAAAGCAAAACCACAACATACAGTATCGCCAGACCTTAAGACTCCACAGTCCACAGAGGCAGGAGTCAGACCACATATCAATACATCAGATTAAGGTCCCTCGATTTAGATATACCGTCCTTTGCCAATTGATCAGCCTCGATATTGCACACTCTTGGTATATGACGAACTAACCAAAATGTTATTCACACAACCAACATGTTATACTCTATGAGTGCATTTAGGTTAATGGTAAGTTTCGAAACTTGTCGTGAAAAAAAATATATTTTAACACATTTTTAAGTTGCAACCAAAAATATTGTACTTGATTTTCATTCTAATTTATGACCGCATTTTTGTTCCACTTGCCCGAAGAATAACAGGGATTCCAACAGGAATCCGGCATCTTCAGTGAATTGGAGTTGGATTGGTGCTCTCAACCATTTCAATGGCAATCTCTGAAGTCATGGAAATCAGGCGTATAACAGTGGCATTTAAGCACAACATGGTAGATTCTAGTGAGCCTCTTCCGATGAGTGTGTTTTGGCTTTGGTTCCAATACTCCGTATTTGGTCTGTCTGATATGTTCACATTAGTGGGGCTGCTACACTTGTACCAATTGGAGAGCTCTGGTGGAATGAAAGGAACCAGCACAGCTCTCCTCTGGTTTTCGCTAGCAGTTGGCTACTTTACAAGCTCAGTAGTGGTGGAGGTAGTGAAGCAAGTAGAAAAATCTGTTTATTGTGATGCTGATAAAGACTCAGAGGCAGCTTAATGATAACAGTGATGTATTAACAAGTGATAAACGTGAATAATATCAAAATCTTGGAAGTTGACTAATATAGATAACCATGATATGTGAGAAAACAAAATCAATGCAGCATATACATCATGATTCATTTTAATCAGGTTTAGGCTTTTCTTTCCCTTAAAAAACAATTTGAAGCGGTAATCTTTATCTTCCACAATTATTAATTTTCAATTCTTTTGGACAAGAAAATAAGAGCAAAACTTTTCTCGGGTAATGTTGGCATGGAATAAGGGATGGATGGACTATAACGCTCTCGAAGTTGGACAACCCCTCAACTGGAATTGGTGTATGCCAAGAAATGGAGTTGAAGTTTGGTTGGTGGAATGAGCAGCTGTTCCTCCTTGGATTGAAAAAGATTAACATCTGTTATGATTCAAGGATATTTCAAAAGATCTCAATGGGACCAATACACCCATTTAATTTCTTGAAAATAGAAGATAAAAGGCACTAGTGGGCGACTCTCGGCTTTCCTTTCGGCGGGGTGAGGTCCAATTCCTCAATCTACCTTTACCTTTTTTCTCCTTTTGCAATTGCAAGTCTGAGGGTCCAAAAGTAGCCTAAAAATAAAGGAGGTTTGCCCATGTGGTCTAGCGCGGTTAATTGTCAAGAGGTGATTTAGAATTAGAGCCATTCCACGGGAGACTAGGGCATGGGTTTTGTCGGTAAGAATAAGATACAAACATAAAACTAAGCATGGGTTTTCCTGTAAATCCTGCTTCTTTCCTTCATTGACTTTTTTCTTCTAAATCAGATAGTCAAATTGGAAAGTAAAAATGGAAATCCCATCTTAGGGAATAAAGGACCACATTTTAAAAACTACAATTAGCGTTAGAATTTGTTTTTATTTCTCAAAGTATTAGAATCCAATGTTTAATTCTTTGATTCAAATCTGCAAAAAATAATTAATTCAAGTACCTAGTGAATAGGTCAATGACAAGGATCTGATTTGTTCGTTAAGCTGGAGCGAAGAAGATTCAGGACAAGAGAATTGCGTCCATTTGTCTGAACAGTCTGTGCTTAGAACGCCACGCCAAAGTGCTTAAAAAGCAACGTTGATATCATCGTAACACGCACGACATCGCGTGATCCAGTTCCTGACTTACCCGAGAACCGTAAAATCAGGGAATAAGACAATCGGATCCACCACATGTAACGCTGTTCATAAAACACACTAGGGGTTATTGGATGACACAGACTGACCCCAGATCAAAGAAGATCCATACTGCGATCAATTGCATCCTTCCGCATACGATCACTACCTCCATCAACTAAAGTTACTTACCCTCTGCCCATCAGTCAAAATTAGACCCGTCCACGTCACATCTTTTTTGGAGTTAAAGAACTTAAGATTTCAGATGAAAGATTGTAAACTGGATCGTCTATGTTAAAATATTTATTTTGTGTTGATCAACGGCGGTGATTAAAGATGTACACAAATTGTTGCTGTGATCTTTTTTTTTACTATATTTTTTGTCCATTTCCACTGTTGCGAAGTCGCTAGGAACAGATATAAAGGCGACGAAGAATTCTTTGCAGTGAGACTGAGAGAGTACGTTTCTATTTTGCACTTTCAAGTGATGGAGGAGAGGCCTGAGACAGAGCTGATATCCATACCAGCAACGCCACGTGAGTCGACACCGGAGATACAGACGCCGTCAGGGCAGAGGTCACCGCGGCAGAAGTCGTCGACAGCATGGACACCTACGTCGTTTATATCCCCCAGGTTCTTGAGTCCAATAGGGACTCCAATGAAGAGGGTTTTGGTCAATATGAAAGGTTACTTGGAAGAAGTAGGTCACCTCACGAAGCTTAACCCTCAAGATGCTTGGCTTCCCATCACTGAATCCCGCAATGGGAACGCTCATTACGCTGCGTTTCATAATCTCAATGCTGGAGTTGGGTTCCAAGCTTTGGTCTTGCCTGTTGCTTTTGCTTTTCTAGGCTGGTATGAACATTTCCCCACCTAAAACCTCAGCACTTAAGTTTAAGCCTCTCTTTTAGCACTAGCTTGCTTTTGATTACTAATGATTTTCTGTATCCATTTGTTCGTTAGAAGTTGAATTTTATTCAGCAACTGTTTCATTTTATTGCATGTTTATTTATCATGTCTTTACAGCTTTTATCACCTAGGAGCATACTCCTTTTCATTTTGAACAGCAATTGATAAGAATGTTGCAGAAATTAAATAGTCTTTCTTTTATTGGGGACATGTCTTTTTTACTTT
The DNA here is from genome assembly GCA_035048815.1 of Abelmoschus esculentus. NCBI lineage: Eukaryota > Viridiplantae > Streptophyta > Magnoliopsida > Malvales > Malvaceae > Abelmoschus > Abelmoschus esculentus. Next base: position 5,981,283 of record JAUCBN010000008.1, on the reverse strand, counting down.
TCATGCTCCCAAGAGCATTGACTTGAACCTAAGTGACAAGATTAATCAAAACTTGAACCTTGAAGAAGCTAAAAGTGGGTCACATTATTCATGAATTGTAAGGATTTCCCACTACCCTTTAGATGCTGTTAACGAGATATGTGCCTTTGGCGTTTTTTTGTGTAGGAGTTGGGGTATATTGTCCTTAGTTATAGCCTACTGTTGGCAACTTTACACCCTATGGATTCTGGTTCAGTTGCATGAAGCTGTTCCAGGAAAGAGGTACAATAGATATGTGGAGCTCGCACAAGCAGCTTTTGGTGAGAACATATCCTTTACACATTTAAGCCTTCTCTGCTTGTTTAAACCCTGCATCTTGCAATTTGAATTTTCATGTCAAATTCTACAGTATGCAGTTGATCTTGAGCTTCAAAAGTTCTTTATCATCTCCCATTTTTCAACATTTTGGAGCACAGGAAATTAAATGATTTGGAAGATCCTTTCAACTTTATGCAACATGTGAATTTGAATTCATTTGCCATTTTATTACTTGGTTTTGCAGGAGAAAGATTAGGTGTTTGGCTTGCTCTCTTTCCAACAGTTTATTTATCAGCTGGAACCGCAACTGCTTTGATTCTCATAGGAGGGGAGATCATGAAACTATTCTTCCAGATTGTTTGTGGCCCTCACTGTTCTTCTAATCCTTTGACGACAGTCGAGTGGTATCTGGTGTTCACTTCATCGTGCATTGTCCTATCTCAGCTCCCCAATCTTAATTCGATTGCAGGGCTATCTCTAGTAGGAGCCATCACAGCTATCATATACTCCACAATGGTGTGGGTGCTCTCTGTTAGCCAACAAAGGCCACCCACAATCTCTTATGAACCTATCTCAATTCCATCCTCTTCTGCTGCTTTCTTCTCGGTCATGAATGCACTCGGAGTCGTAGCGTTTGCATTCAGAGGCCATAATGTAGTTTTAGAGATTCAGGTATATATTCAAACCGTTAAACAAGTATCAATGTGACAATGGTCATTCTTGTTTTCTATGGATTGTAATTGTATGGGGATGATTTCAGGCAACAATGCCATCAACATTTAAACACCCAGCTCATGTGCCCATGTGGAGAGGAGCCAAGGTTGCTTATTTCTTCATTGCCATGTGCCTGTTCCCCGTTGCCATTGGAGGCTTTTGGGCTTATGGAAACCTTGTAAGTGCTGTACATTTTCAATATCTTCTGTGATATCAATGTATTGCTTATTTCATTTTATTTCTCTTGATTTAGATGCCTTCAGGAGGGATTCTGAATGCACTCTATGGATTTCACAGTCATGACATATCAAGAGGACTTCTTGCCTTGACTTTTCTTCTTGTGGTATTCAACTGTATGAGCAGTTTCCAAATCTATTCAATGCCGGCTTTCGACAGCTTTGAAGCCGGATATACTAGCCGTACTAACCGCCCTTGCTCGATCTGGGTTCGATCTGGTTTTCGTGTTTTCTACGGATTTGTGTCCTTCTTCATAGGGGTGGCACTACCATTCCTTTCAAGCCTTGCTGGACTGCTGGGGGGACTCACTCTCCCAGTTACATTTGCTTATCCTTGTTTCATGTGGGTTTTAATCAAAAGGCCTGCAAAATACATCTTCAATTGGTACTTCAATTGGATTCTGGGTTGGTTGGGTATTGCCTTCAGCTTGGCCTTCTCTATTGGTGGTGTGTGGAGCATTGTGAACAATGGACTCAAGTTGAAATTCTTCAAACCCAGTTAAGAAGATAATAACACCTAAAACTGGGGGTTTGAGTTCTATCAAACTTGTGGATCACAGTCATATTCTGTTGATGTATCAATGCCACCAAAAAAACATTTCTTTTTCACACCTATGGCTATGTAATACAAAGTTCACATCCAATGTAGATTCCTTCTCTTGTCTTCTCCAGGTCTTGAACAATGAAAATGACAATTCATGGAACAAAAGCCAACAAAATCTTCAGTTCAGAAACTCTAAACTTATTGAATCTAGGATTCCAGTTTAGCTAACAAAGACCTTAATCTGAAACGAGATTTCATCGAATTCGATCTGATGACCAGTCAAGATTTAAAATTTCTCTTATGATATATCACTATTCGATTGTTTCAGGTCGTATCGTGTAGGCGTTGTCATACAAGATCCGACTCACTTAAGACAATGGTCCCATTGTTGGCATAACATGATAGGATCTTCTTTAAAAGCTCTCATATCTAAAAACTCTCTAAGAAACATTGATACCTACAATAGTTATCTGCATTGTTAGAGTAGGAAAGAAGACTTTTACTTCAAATTTGAGAGGTTTAAGAACATATAAGATGTTGTTGATTGGTCAAAGCTTCCCCCAAGTAGAACCCCATTAGTGATGACACTCGATCGATTTTCAGCCCGATCGAAATGTCACTAGCCGATATTCAAGTGCTATTATTACCTCTCTAACGTGCAAGTCCTCCTCCCTAAATTGCTCTCTAATCGCTGCTGTATGCTTTCGTAAATCTCGTCAAGCATCTGTATCAGTGATCAAATGACTGTAATTATCATTATGGAGCAACATGGGGATTGTAATCAAAACATTGTACATCATGATTATGGATAATGGATCCGTGAGTTATGGGGGGAAACATGTTCGGATGCGCATGCAGACATAGTAACTAAAGTTCCATTGTCCCTGTCCATTCTGCAGGGAAACTCACCTAACAAAAACAAGAAAGCAAGACATAAAACCACCAATGAAGCCACTGAGTTTAAAAGAATGGACTTGTCCTCATCGGTCATCACAAACGGACAAACTGGAACATTCTACGCCTTTAATTTTGCTTGTTTCAAGGTTATAGTCAAAAGTGGGGCGCAAGCTTCAGAACATTTGACTTGACAAATTTCAGTTCTTGGTAAAACATGTCTTAGCTTCCTGCACTTTGTTTTTTTCTTTAAAGTTTGAATTTTTTTATATGTTATTAATCGACATGGTCTCCATAGCCATAGGCATTAGTAATGGAAAAGGAATGTCTGTCTCGTATATAAGGTGGGGTCTACCATGTATCCCCACATAGATGATGGAGCATGATGATAAAGTTTCATTTCTTTAACATTTAAAAATGTTCACAGTGCCACAACATTCAAGCCCCACTCCCCTAGAGGGAATGATTTAAGACATCATAATTGAACTCCCCTCGGCATCCTTATCATTTCGAATACCTATCAGCACTCCTTTTAAATGTACAAGTAATATCAACCATTTATATCATACATACACGTGTAAAAGCATATACAGTCCATGATTATATTCTTCGGTACGAAGAATTTAGTTATGATGGGAAACATAAAATAAATATTTTAATGTGATGATATAGTAATATATTTTATTTTTAATTATTTAAAAATATATTTATATCGTACAAGTATATTGTACAATTTCAGGTCGTTGAAAATATTTTTTTTTACTCGAATTTATGTAAAGATAATTTTAATTTAAATTTAAATCCAAAATATTGTGGTGTAATCGAATTTGTGTTTTACTTTCCTGGAAACATGGTCCATGATTCTATTCTGTTGGTGTGATTTCAAATCCAGTAGCAGTAAAACAACTGTGCTGGTTAGAGCCCATTCTATTTTTGTTGATATTATATTTATAATAAGGGCACGTGTGAGATAATTTCTTGGTACCTGCAATTCGAGGTATTATAATCGAGTGTAAATCGTCTATCTCTTTTTCATGTTTTTATTCGTGTTTTTGCTTTAAAATAGAGATTTAGGGCGTAGGGTTTAGAATTTTAAGTTAAGGGTTATGGTTATGGTTTAGGAAATTAGGAGTAGGGTGTATCTTTTAGGACTTAAAGTTTAAAATATAAAAAATAAGGGTTAGGATTTAAAATTTAATTTTTTAAAAATTTCTAACAAGAGCTATAGATGAAGGCATGATAAAGAGGTGGAGATTTTTTACCGCATGTAACCAGTCTAAATATTAAATTTTGATTTAAAAATCCAAGTTCAAAGAGGTCTAATTTAAAAAACTAAAACTAAAAATCAAATTTCAAATAATGCAAACCCGATTGAGTTTGAGTCCAAAATTTTGCATTCAAATTTAATATTAAAAATATTTAAATTATAATTAATTATTATTTTATATAATGATAGTGAAAACAAAATATTATGCAAAGAACAAATACATTTTAGTTGGTTAACTTAATTGCTTATATTTATTCTCTTATATTTTTTTAGATCATGAATTCTAGACCCACTAAAAATAACTTATTCTTTCCCAAAACAGGATTAAGATCATAACTAAAAAAAAACAAAAAAAACTACACAAGCATGTCTAAAAACTGCACAGGCAGGAGCAAATACATTAAGAACAGTTGAGTGAACACTTAAAGATGTCCCCATGTAGATGTAGGGACATGGAAGCAATAACTTTCACTAATGATCAACTATGAAGATGATGCTTCTAAAACGGCCCCTTGGTTGGTAGTATGTCACTCAGGTAACAAGAAAAATTTTCAGACTAGACAAGGGCCTGGAGGTCATTCTAAATTCCATCAAATTCCAGGTCCACTTGCTACCTGTTTTCTTTGTCTGAAATGTGTTTGTTTGAAAGCTTAGGAGTTGTATTGTCTTGGTTAATATTAACTCTATCTGGTTGGGAAAAGTGGTCAACATCAAGGACTCAAAATATGGTTGCTTTTAGTGAGAGCTGTATACTTGGTAATGCCATGGGGGATCACTAATGGAGTCAAAAAAGATTTTTTTGAATAGAAAAAGATTTAATTTTTTTCCTGGTTGGATCTTAATTCCTATGCTGCTTGTAACCAAATAATAAATATCCTGTAGGAGTGATTAAGTAGTGTTTCACTAGCTGTAACTGAAACCTGCAGCTGCTCTTCTAGAATCAAACCTAAAAATACTTGTGCTGCAGATTATTCACTGGAATAAGGAAATGCCAAGTTTTCAGCTTTGCAAAAAACAGTAGTTTATCCATTCATTTCTTTACCTGATCGGTGCAAAGTATTTAAGACACCAAAGATTTACAGAGTCCAACAGAAAAACGAAACCCTAAGAACATAAGAAACTCAGTACTGAACACAAGGTCACACTTTGATCAATAGTCGTCTAATCTTCTACTCTACTATACTTAATAAGCGTTTCTTTCTCTTTATAAAACCGACAAACAACAATAACCAGCAAACTTTTCAAACATTATCCAAATTCCAAAAGGCAAAACAGCAAACTGTTATGATCGACACCTTTTTTTTTTGTTTGTTTCTTGACATTGTCGAATCTTTTTTCTCACTTCAAACCTTTCCCTGGGGCAGAAATCGCAAGACCTGGCCAACCGAAGCACTCCCCATCAACTAACGCCCCGTTGCCTTCAACATCACTTGTTGCTTGCCATGTATTACAACCATTAGTTCCACCTACGGCAGCACTACCGGAGCCACCACCGACACTAAGGCCACCGAGATAACCATTTCCAGGATAAGCCCAAACCCCGTCGAACCCTGAACCGGCTCCGAATCCGTATCCACCAAGTGTCAAGTACCCTTCTCCCTGAGAGTTTAAGAATGAAGTGAAGCCTCCATTCACGGGAAGATCCACAGTTTCGTTCAAGTTCACGTCGGCCAAGCCCATTTCAGGCTTAATTCCAAGTCCAGGCATAACGGGGATAGGGTTAACAACCATAGGAGGAGCAGACTCGACTTCATGGGTCACGCTCGAGGAAGAAGAAGCTGCAACAGAGGGAGAAGAACCCGAAGAACATCGAGAGCGCTTAGAAGCCTTGCGGGTACCACCACCGACAGGCACGTTACGGAGAGTTCCACCTTGAGTCCAGTAACGGCGGCATGCCTTGCAGAAATAGCGAGGCTGAGAGAGGTTGTAGTTGTTGTAGTAGCAGAACTTGGTGTTGGTTGAGTCGCACCTTGGACATGGAAGTGGCTCGGTCAGTTTAGGTGGTGGGTGCGATGCCATAGTTCCAGCAACTGAAACCTGACGCCTATCGCCGGAATCAGCAGGCATTTGTTTTGTTGTTTCAGGGAATATGAATGGGAAGGGGTGAGTAAAGGTTAATTCTTTGACAGAGAAAAGATAGATTTTTGAGAGAATGAAAGAGAGGGAGAGCTCTTTTGGAAGTTATAAAAGAGAATATCTAAGGGTTTTGTTAATGTTGGATGGGATATAAAGCAAAACCAGAGAGCTTGAGAACATGAATAAAATAATGGCTATATATATATATACAGAATACAGTTCTACTACGCGAAACAACAAATTATAATTAAATTTAAAAAGCTGTCGTGGTACATTTTTTAATAAATTAAGAAAAAAACGGTACGGTAGTTAACCAAAGTGCAAATTGATTAAAGCTGTCCACCTAAATTGCTCTCTAATCGCTGCTGTATACTTCTGTAAATCTCGTCAAGCATCTGTATCTGTGATCAAAATGACTGTAATTATCATTATGGAGCAACATGGGGATTGTAATCAAAACACTGTACATCATGATTATGGATAATGGATCCGTGAGTTATGGGGGGAAACATGTTCGGATGCGCATGCAGACATAGTAACTAAAGTTTCATTGTCCCTGTCCTGTCTGCAGGGAAACTCACCTAACAAAAACAAGAAAGCAAGACATAAAACCACCAATGAAGCCACTGGGTTTAAAAGAATAGACTTGCCCTCGTCAGTCATCACAAACGGACAAACTGGAACATTCTACGCCTTTAATTTTGCTTGTTTCAAGGTTATAGTCAAAAGTGGGGCGCAAGCTTCAGAACATTTGACTTGACAAATTTCAGTTCTTGGTAAAACATGTCTAAGCTTCCTGCACTTTGGTTTTTTCTTTAAAGTTTGAATTTTTTATATGTTATTAATCGACATGGTCTCCATAGCCATAGGCATTAGTAGTGGAAAAGGAATGTCTGTCTCGTATATAAGGTGGGGTCTAGCATGTATCCCCACATAGATGATGGAGCATGATGATGAAGTTTCATTTCTTCAACATTTAAATATGTGCACAGTGCCACAACATTCAACCCCTACTACCCTAGAGGAAATGATTTAAGACATCATAATTGAACTGCCCCTCTGCATCCTTATCATTTCGAATGGCTGGAAATCATATACATTTTTCCTATATTTTTTTTAATACCTCTATTTTAAATTAGAAAGTTTAAGATATAAAATTTAAAATTGAATATTAAAATTATAATTAAAATTTAAAAAATTAGAGATAATATTTTTTAGGATATAGGATTTAAAATATAAAAAATAAAATAAATTTTAGTTTTAATTTTTTTTTACATAAAAAAGATATATCACAAAAAAATAAATAATTTTTATTCATTTCGAATATCTATCTGCACTCCTTTTAAATGTACAAGTAATATCAACCATTTATATCATACATACACGTGTAAAAGCATATACAGTCCATGATTATATTCTTCGGTACGAAGAATTTGGTTATGATGGGAAACATAAAATATATATGTAATGTTTTAATGTGATAATATAATATATTTTATTTTTAATTATTTAGAAATATTTTTATTGTACAAGTATATTGTTCAATTTGAGGTCTTTGAAAATAATATTTTTTACTCGAATTCACGTTAGGATAATTTTTAATTTAAATTTAAATCCAAAGTATTGTGGTGTAATCGAATTTGTGTTTTACTTTCCTGGAAACATGGTCCATGATTCTATTCTGTTGGTGTGATTTCAAATCCAATAGCAGTAAAACAACTGTGCTGGTTAGAGCCCATTCTATTTTTGTTCATATTATATTTATGATAAGGGCACGTATGAGATAATTTCCTGGTACCTGCAATTCGAGGTCATTTAACCAGTCTAAATATGAAATTTTTATTTAAAAACACAAGTTCAAGGAGGTCTAATTTAAAAATTAAAAATAAAAATTAAATTTCAAATAATGCAAACCCGAATGAGTTTGAGTTCAAACTTTTTAATTTAAATCTAATATTAAAAATAATAAATTATAATTAATTATTATATATTATGTCATGATAGTGAAAATAAAATACTATATAAGACATAATTATATTTGACTAACTGACTTAACTGCTTATATTTATTCTTTTAATTTTTAGGTCATTAGCTCATGTATTTTAAGCCTTAATTATAAATTAAAATTTTTGTTTTAATAGGAATAATTAAGTAAATATAAAGCTGCTAAATTTAGAGATGATGTCAAAACAATTCATAGACAATGCAGATAAACCATAGAATCTATAGGTATAGAACATGTTTCACATTTTCTTTTCTCTCATTGGAAATCCGACCATTCTTGTAACATGTTTTTATTTCCCTCCCAAGTCCCATGATCTGTGAAAACATGTAGTTTTGCCTGAAAACAATTCCTCTTGACTCATATTTTTCAGTACAAAAGCCCTTTAGAAGGAGACTGGAGATCTTCGATAGCTTTATCGTCAGATTCTATTCATGATGTTAGATTGGAAAAGTATTACGAGTATAAAGTAAGATGCATCCATTAGTATCCTGGGAACACGGGTGGAGGAGGGGATGAGTATTCGAAGCCAAGAGTTGGGGGAAGAGTGATTTCTTGAACTGGCGATGGGGCAGGTGGTGAAAAGACTGCTGGGGGTGGGGGTGGAGATGGTACCGGGGGTGGTGGCGAATACACTGGTGGAGGTGGAGATTGCAACGGGGGTGGTGGTGAATACACTGGGGGAGGAGGAGATTGCACTAGGGGTGGTGGAGGTGGAGATTGCACTGGTGGTGGGGGTGAATACACTGGGGGAGGAGGAGATTGCACTGGTGGTGGGGGTGAATACACTGGTGGTGGAGGAGGAGATTGCACCGGGGGTGGTGGGGGTGAATACACTGGTGGTGGAGGAGGAGATTGCACCGGGGGTGGTGGTGGTGAATACACTGGTGGAGGAGGAGATTGCACCGGTGGTGGTGGTGAATACACTGGTGGAGGTGGTGAGTACTCCGGTGGCGGTGGAGATTGTACCGGGGGTGGTGGAGGTGGTGATTGCACTGGTGGAGGCGGCGGAGATTGCAGCGGTGCCGGTGGTGTTGGTGAGGGAGATGGTTCTGGTTTAGGTGTTTGAGGCTGTGGTGGTGGTATTGGTTGAGGCATAGAACTTCCTCCACCACCGCATTTAGACTGACTGCAATCAACAGGTCGACTTATTACCGGATCACATTGTTTAGCGGTCTTCTGATGAGGCCTGTCAGGCAAGCAATTGTTAGTATCGTCCAACACAATATTCCTTCCATTCGATGACTTGCACGATTCACCCTCTCCACTGAAATAGTTGGAAGAAAATGTGAAGTTGCTCAAATTCGGGGATCGACAAATCTCGTCCGGAATAACACCCGTTAGCCTATTATTTGCAACATTAAGCGTCTCAACTTTACCAATCCCTTTAAATGCTAAATTTCCACTGAGAGAGTTGGAGGCAACATCAAAAATTGTTAAGTTTTGAAGCATTCCAATCTCAGGCGGCAAACATCCAGACAAGTTGTTGTTTAGAAACAGAATCTCGTCCAAGGTATTTTGCATCTTGCCAATGCTACTGGGAATACACCCGGAAAATTGGTTGTTGGCAAACACAATGACAGAGGCCGGAGAAGACCCTAAAGTTTCTGGAATGTTTGATCTAAACCGGTTGTTGTTCAAGAACACCGCGTCGAAGTCCTTTTGGAATAACTCGGATGGCAATTCGCCTTCAAAATCGTTGTACCTTACGTCTAGGTACTTAAGCGAGGGTAGTGACATTACAACTTCTGGGAAAGGACCGACCAAACGATTATTACTAACATCCAGTTCATAGAGAAGCTCCAGCCTGGAGAAACTCTTTGGAATTATCCCACAAAATCTATTAGAGTTTAAGTGAAACAGCGCAATATCGGTCAATAGACCCAACTCGACAGGCAGGTATCCCGCTATGTCAGCATGGTTAAGATCAACGCCCGCGACAACCCTCTGTTTTGGATCATCAAGTGCCGGAGCACAGAACACTCCTTTGTAATCGCAAACATTCGGGCCTTCCCAATTCTGAGTGGTTTTTAAAGGGTCGGAATACATGGCTTGTTTCCAGGCTTGGAGTGCAATGTATGCTCTCCTCAGCCTAGGATTCTCAAAAGTGAAATCAAGCTTCACGGTATATTCATAATCATTGGTCAAATCACCGTTCTCCGGAAGAGTTGCAAGTTGACGGCGGACGATGGATGCGACTTCATACTCAGTCAGAGCATGAGAGGAAAATGGGAATAATAGAATCGAAAATAAAAGCACTAGGAAGCAGCCCGAGGTCTCCCCCATGGATGATAGTCCTTTAGGGGCAGTCATGTGTTGGAGCGACCCAAGGCTGCTGAGGAATTGCATTGGAAAAATAAGAAAACAAATGTTTGTTATATAGAAAGAAACAAACAGACGTGGGAAACGCCATTTGAGAGGCTCCGCACAAACCTCTCGTTTAGTTTGTCCTGATCACCACAAATAATGTTCCAACGTAACTAACATTCCAAAGATATATGCTAGTTTTCGAAGTAGTTTGGAATTGGCAATATCGTAACCTGGGACTTTTGGTTAAATTTTAGAGCCATTGAATTGAATTGGGCCAACTCAGGTGTTCAGTTATTGGGTTTGGTCCTAGCTTGGTGTTTCTTCCATACCAAAAATATTGCCAAAAAAAAAAATCTGAACCAGATGTCACGTGGGGAAATCTCAACTGAAGAGTCTGTTTCCGAAAAACAACTACAAAGCCGAGACCGACAGGCTCGTCCTTTTAGATGTCTTTACTTGACCGTTAAACTTTTAAAAGCCCTAGGTCTCAGCGAGTTGTACTTTTGCTCCTTAATAACTTCCACTTGCTAGTTGCTAATTGCTAATTGTGTCTTTTCTTTATGTTCTTAGCTGTTAATCTCACAAAGACGGAGCTTATTAACATTTCAAGGTTAAGGATTTACGTCAAACATCTTTTTATACTAGTTAAAAGTTAACCCTACTTCTCAAGACATGCGGTCTTTTTATTTGATGGTTTGATGGGTCTTCAACTCTAATTGTTTTGGTTAATCATCTGGATTTTTGGGAGCGGGTCTGTGTGGTTAAGCAAATGGGAGATTCTTGTGGGGATTGTAGAAGCAGGGAAGAGGAAATCTTTTGGACACATTTCAGTCCATTCATTTATCTCAAACTCTACGTGGAGATTTTCTTCAGCGGCTAGGAAGGCCCCGTTTCGGCACTTCCTGTTCTCTTTCTTTCCTTGCTTTGTTGTCTTTCGGTTATTGTATATAAGCTGCAAATTTGAAGGGATAAAGCTTGATCTTGTTATCACATTCCAAGTCACATGCTTATATGGCTTCTCCTGTTAAACTTGTGCATTTTAGATTTTGGTGTGTTAGGCAGGTTTTAGCAATCAATTTTACCTTCCTTTGGTTTGTTATTTGCTAGAAAATTCAGAAATGTCTGCCTTTTTGGAATTTCTATAATGGATTTTCCTTGCATTTTAATGATATGTGAATCTGCAGGAAATACCAGAGAAGTTTGCAAAGCATATGAAGAAAAGGCTTCCTGAAACCGTGTCCGTCAAAGGTCCTAGCAGTATCAAATGGGATATAGGACTGACTGCAGATGATGGGACCTTGTTGTTTGAAGGTGGAAGGAAAAACTGTGCTCGACCATTCTTTGGAAGAGAATCACCTTTTGATCTTCAAGTACAATGGATCGTCCCATTTTGATGTTCTGATATTTGAAGGCTGGAGCATGTGCGAGAAGGCATCTTATTATTTTGTGAACAAGTGCGTGCATACGGAATCGGATGGTGGTTACCAAACAAACGAAAGATAAATGAAACTGCTCATGAAATTGTGCTCAACTCTTCACAGTGTGGTATTGAAAACACTCCAGAAAAAAGTACTGACAACATTAATACAATGCCTACGACATAGCCAATCAACTCCGCAACGACTAATAAGAAAGTTAGGCGTGCAGCTAAGTCACTAATGTTATATAAAAAGTATCGATCAATATGTTTATCCTCTGGATCCATAAATCACTTGTAATAACAGTTATTCTAAAGGTAATTACAATCTAATATATTTTAATTATTTAATAATACATATATATTTTCAGATAAAATGATTTGAACTTAAATTTTTAAGATAAATATTCTCAGCTATTTATTAAATCAACTAAATCACTTGTTGGTTCACACATTCACAGTTCCCAAAACCAAAAGTTTATGTAAAATCGTCGGTGAACTTTTCTCCATTGGTAAAGGCACTATAATTTACTTGGCACATAATCTACAGATTTATAAAATAAGTTGCTAGATAATGGTTAAAAAGATAACTTTAGAACAAAGTTCAAACACAATTCATAATCTACGGATTTTTGCATTTGGATATTTTCCTCTACAAAAGTTAAACCTATTAGTATTATTTTATGACTTCGAAAGTACTTTTGACTGGACGCAATTTGAGTTCTGTGCCTCTTGGGAAAAAAAACCGATCATTTATGCTATAGTTCCAACTTCCAACAGTGATCAAACTTTCAAAGTAGAAAATTGATCGATATTCAAAGTAGATAAAGCCGCAGCATGATGGAGAAACTAAGCACGAACGAAATTTGCGAAGAGGAATCGATGGACAATGAGTATCGCTTCGAACATTGAACAGTTTAGAAGGCATAAAATTAGTCACTCACGTAGATGGTCTTTGGCATGCAGAAAACAATTGCCAACTAATGAAAGCCATCACCAAAGATGTGAATAATTCAAAGCCTACCACCTTCGGAAAGTGCCACCCCAATCCTCGCCTTAGGTAGCTGCCCAAGGAAAATCGTTTTCAGTTCAGCATTTAATGCAAACACCACTTAAATAATCCACTAATGAATGACCATCGGAAGGGTTAAATTGTGAGCAGATGTAGTGACAAGTTAAGACAGACCTTGTAATGGATGGCATGGTAGCAACAATTCCAGCGCATGCATATATTATGGGAATCAAAGTCTTGGGCTTGTTCTTTCGGAGCCAAATCAAAGATCCTAATGCTGCAAGAGATATACTCAATACCTGAAATGAGAAAAGGATAGAGATGTCTGTGAGAAATATTAATGGGAATTTCATTCTTTGTTAAAGAAATAGAATTCTATATCCTGATGTTATGCAATCATTATTTTGATTTTGGAAACACCTTTCCAAATAAACCACCATTACAAAATCAAGGATGCTCAGCAAAGCAGTTCCAAAAGCAATGCTCCAAGTCCAACCATTAAAGAAATAAACATACCAAATTAGCATTTGCTTCCAGGCCTTGTAGAATGTAATCCCAAGTGAATTCTAGCCCCCTTGCTCCCACCCAAAGAGGTGCCAATCTATGTAGAACAGAATCCGCAAAAGCCCATCCTATCAACATGGAAAGAAATAAACCATAGTGCCAATGAATTAAGGCAAGTGAAGATAAAAACCCAGCCAAATGTTTAATGCATCTCATCTCTAAGTTTTAAAATATAAACTTTTATGCATCTACTATCACAGTTTTTATTTTTTTTATCCTCGAAGGTTTGCTAACTCTTAGCATGGGCAAAACTACCACTAAACATTCATCAATAACAAAAATTAAGGTATTAGTTCATGAATACTTCAAAATGGAACAATGAGTGATCCGAAGCTTGATGGACTGATATCTATCCGAACATTTTATTAATATCACGATATTATTAATTTGTTGTAAAGGTCACGCACGCCCTTAGTTATAGTATTCACTCGTCCGCTGTTTAGACAATCTGCTGCAGGTGACATCCTAAAGGGTCAAAAACACAAGTGCAAAATGGTGCTCTTTCTTTTTCTTTTAATTTTTTATTTGAAGGTGGGATGATGTATTAGGAAGGGTGCAAAACTGAATTTCAACTTCAACAACTACAGACAAAGATTTCACTCACCAAGTCCAACAGCTTGAAATTTATGATTTTGAGAGATATTCCTGTGTGTCAACTGTGTTAAAGCAAAATAAAGTCCAGCAACATCTATAAAACCAATCAGTGCTTTCAAAAGTTCCTGAAAAACACATAAGCAACAAATTTCGCCATGAGTTTAGAATGTATAGAATGTTCGAAAGGACCCATGACAGCATTACAATCCATGTCTCTATTCACATTCAATTCTAGCTAATAATGTCGCCAAATCAAACTTCCACAAACTACAACAAAAACTGGAAATCATTTACAATTAGATCAATATATGTATTCTGCCATGTAGATTCCAATTCCAGAACAAGACAAAGAAAAAAAAATACCTGGTATGGATCAAAGCCATTGTTCTCGGACACCTGCAAAAATGTTGCAAGGCAAACAAGCTGCCAGGATACAAAAGAAAACAAACAAAACAAGTTAAGTATCCAAAAACACTTGGTATAAACACCAGCGTTGAAATTTACAAGCTGTACTGACCTTTACCAAAGCTGTTCCTAGATAAACAAGAGCAGCTTTAACTGAGGTACCGAGAGTATCATACTCCGATCTGCATAAACTTAATTCATTATTAATTATACTGATTCGTATCAAACAGTACTATAATTTAGTAGAAAATAACAATGTCCTTCAACAAATTTAATTAACTAAATTCTCAAAAACCAACTACATGATAATAGTATAATTTTTCACTATACCTAATTACTGCAACTTACAGCTCTCCAATATTTTAATCAAAATCCTTTCAACATTTTTTAGAACTAATCTTAGCTCATTTTTTCTTATTGCAGGTAGATCTGTTCTTAAAAGAATAAAAGGAATTTATTTTTTCTATTTTCAACACAGATCGAAGTTTAAGTTCTAAGTAGAGCTCAGTTCCATGGAAAACTAAGAAATTATGTATACTATAAAAAGAAAAATATCACAAATTACATGAAATCTAAGTAAAGGATCGAGTAAGAAGGGAGACGGGGCGTACAAGGGAGTGGCGGAGTAGTAGACGGCGTGAGGACCGAAGGTGAGTATCGCACAATTGAAGAAATGAAACATCGTCATTTTCCCTTTTCCTGTGATTTTTTTTTTCAAATCCAAGTTTCAGTATCAGGAAGCGATGCTTTGCTCGTCTCTTGAACAAATTTCGCTTAGATCTTAAAATCGGGTCGGAAATGAGTGATCTGTTTTTATATTGGGTCGCTAAAGAACCTATTATATTTGGACCTCAAAGCCTGAATAGCTTCCTATTAGACAAACTTATTAATCTCAGATCATTTCACTTTGGGCTTAATATTTAACTCCATGGTCGAACGTATTAATCTCGTATCATTTGACTTTCGGCTTAATAGTTATTTTGGTTATTGTATTATAATACGTTAGTCATCAAACCTTTGTGATTAAATAAACGATTATTATTTTTAAAGATCATAAGTTCGAGTATCAGTAATATCAGTATGATGATTGAATGATATTTTTATTTTATTTTTATAATTTTTGTCTTTTGACTTATTTATTTATATTTTTTTCGTATTTTTTGACCCTCAATTTTAACCGAACAATATATTAGGATGTTGTGATATTTGATTTTTTTAATATTTTTTTTATGTTTTAATATTGAAAAATAAATTTATACTTTAACCTTAATTTATAAACCATATATCTTAAATATTAAACTCTAAAATTAATCATTAAACCTTAAATCATAAATATTAACTCTAAACCTCAATTTTAATCTACAAACTCTACTTTTAGTGTTAGAAGTTAGAACAAATAGATGAGAACCAAAAAGTTTGAAAAACTTTAATTTTAAAATAAAAAGAGAAGTTGATCATTTTAATTTTAATAAGGCTTAACTTAAAAATAAGTGTCTAAATTATATATTTTTTTGAAATAAGTGTCTAATGTTTTTTTGGCTAAAATAAATGCCTCAACTATATATTTTTTAAAATAAATGTCTAATATTTTTTAGCTGAAATAGATACTTGAAATTTCATTTCATTAGTGTTCTAAAGTAATACCATTAAAAATTGTTCATTAAAAAATTGTTTATCCTATTAATAACTCCTATTTAGGTTTTGATATCATTATCTTACGAAGCCAAAAGTCTACAAGGATTACAGAACTGATGTTAACAATAGCCTTTTTTATTTATTTCCATTTTTTGCTATAACCAAATTTGGGAGGAAGTTCATACAACTTTGGAAAACTAGTAATACTTTTGATACATCTTGGGATGTGTTTAGTCCGTCGTGAGATTGAGATGTAGAGAATTTTAATTACTTGATGTTGACATGGTCACTTTTAATGAGGAGTTTGACATTTTACCATGACCAAAAAACTCTCTCACAATAAAAGAAGAAACACATAAAGCTTGTGTTCTTTTGGACCCAAAGAAGAAAAATAAAATCGGTACATCTGGTCAAGAAAGGGAAGTGTCACGAGAACGTTGACATGGTACCTAATATACAATACCTTCAATTTTTAAAATTTTTATATAAAAAAAGTTATGTTAAGCTCTAAATATTAAATTAAATATTTAAATCTTAAAATTAGTATGTTTTTAAAAATATTTTTTATGATTAATATATAAAATAATTATACAATAAAAATATTCACTCTTAATTTTCCACTTACTTTGGATGGGTAAGCTCGAACTGTCGAATTTTCCCTTAGCCACTGTTAAATCCCAAAAAAGAACTGATTGCGTGCACATGAGCTGTATGGAAAGTGGGTCATCTAATGTATAAAAGAAAAAATCTGGTTCCAGTTTTTGAATTGTTTTTCCTTTAATCAATGAAATCATTACATGTGGATATTAAAATTTTAATTTTCATGTAAAAGATCCTCGATTAAATTTTAAATATTATAAATATTCGATCTAAATTATATAACCCTATTATCCCACCGCCGTACCTAATTTACAATACCTTCGATTTTTTTTTGAAGTGTTTCTAACTTTTCTACCTCTTTATTTGCTGCATGCTTCCTTCCCTTTTGCCTATTAATTTCTGGGCTTCACCGTTTCTTTCTGTTCATGAATCATTACGAATCGTACCATTTTTTTATTTGAATCGATTCAAAAATTTTAACATTTATCATGATATAGTGGGAGAGGATAGGTCCGGTTAATGTGACTTTTACAATTAAACGGTTAAAATACGGTTAAAAGTTGATATAATCAAAATATTAAAAAATATCACATGACACAAACATTATATTTCTTTTTTAAATTTCTTATTTTGCCAACACCAGAATCTTGAACTCACCCATCAGCTTCGGTTTCACACTTAACCCGATGAGTCCCCTCTTATGACAGAGATTTAGACACCAGTACCAGGTACCTGTCGAAGAGAATGGTTTTCACTTTCTCAATGCTATTTTTGTTTGCTTCATTTTCACTTTCTATTTAGTACTTCACTTGTTAAGCAAACCTAGCTAGTGTCTGGTCTACAGAGCTCGTAATTACTGACCTTAAAACAACGAACAAAAACTAAATTCAGTTCTTTCAATACACGACAGCATGCTGTCATCATCGTGTAAGATCATCAAATTAAATTATGTTTTCTTTTGTTAGCAAAAATATAGCTGTGGTTAGTACGTTGATGAAACCAACCGGTGAGGCCTCTAGTCTAGGATAGTAACAACATCAGAATCCAGACTGTTACATTTCAGTATCTGTAAGAAAAAGATCAGATTTCAAGTCTCAAGGTTGGAAATCGTTTTCAAGCCTTGAGGTATTTAGTTTGAGCTGGTTTCGACAGCAGCTAAAATAAATTATATCGTTAGGGTGGCGTAGGTTATGACTTCAGTCACCTTCCTAAATAGAGTTGTTACAGTATTATTATTATTTTTTTTGACTTGTTTATTTATAGGATAAATTACATATTGTTCTGCTCGATATGATTTTAATATCAAACATGTCTTGTTTATGTTATAAACAAATCACTTAATTGAATTATTATTATTATAAACAAATCATTGTTATCAAGTATAAGTACATAGTGGTGCAAGCTTATAATAACAATATTGAACATATTCTGATATCTTGTTATTACAATTTACATCCACTATCATTTATCAATTATTGAACATATTCCCTCTGTGTGTTTTTTATTAATATTAATTACTGTCCTGATAGCAGTTTTTATAATGGTAAGTAAACCCATAGGGCCATATTTAAGTCTAATCCAATACTTAATTGGTTTGGATCGAATTCAAATTTCCTGTTGTTTGTAAATTAATGAGTAATAATAACCGGGATTAAGATATTAAATTACGGGTTATGTAAGTCTTCCTTGTTCCTTTATACATGCAAGAGCATCTACTGTGATGCAATTAAGACAGAAGAAAATTCTACAGAAAGCAACGGAAAGGGCGTGGGATAGGGAGCCAGGCAGCAATCAGGCGTATTTTATTATATATACTGATGTCATGTCGTGGAGCACGTCAGCCTAAACGGCGTTGATTTCGGTGATTCCTTCCTTTCTCTTTTGTCTTATATATCTCTTCTCCCTGCAATTACTCTACAAGGAGTGGGAGAAGGTGATATATGTATGTATATGTGCAACTTTCGAAGCAAACACATGCATGTCTGGTTAACCTAATCTCACGAATCACCATGAACAACCTAATATTCTTCCAATTGGAGAGATTCAATTTTTTTAATCTACGAGACAAAGTAATTAGTATCAAAAGAATGAAACCAAAGAAAAAATTCCCTTCTTTTGCATGATTTGAAGATCATTACTTGGTCATTAATGTTAGACTCTTCTCTTCAATAATTAAAACTTACCATTTAGCCGATTGAATTTTTTAGGTTTAAAATTATAACTTATTAAACAAATCGAGCGTGATTTATATGCTTGATTTGCATAAAATGAGATTCGAACTTAAATTTTTAAAAGATTAAGGACTCGACTTCTGCCAATATCATGAAAACCCTATTCTTTAGTGTTTATTTTTGGGTTTAGATAAGAATGGCATGTGATTTACAAATTGGTGACAAATATTGAGGGATAGACCATGAACGTGGTAGCTCAGGAGATGTCATTGTTAGGTGGATGCTATGAAAAACTATGGTTAGGCCATGAAATTTTTATATCTCCAGTGATAGACACGTTACCTGTAGCAAATATATTGGTAATTATGAACAGAACAGTAATAATTAAATTAAAATATTTAGATATTATAAAATCACACCCATGTACTACAAATCTAAAAAAATAAAATTTCAGCTATCTACAAATCATAACGTTAAATTCTAAATTCATCTTAAAGTATAAAGCCTAAAAGTACAACATGCTCCAATTTTTTTATAAATTCTAATCTTAAATCTTAAACTTAAAATTCTCAGCAACAATATTAATGACCGATTTATATTAAATAGTGTTATATAAATCAAGTTTCCAGTGGCCTAAACTATATATTGATATAATATTGGGTCCTTCTCGGAAATTATATAAATAAAAAGTTACAAGATTTAACGTATACAGCAAACACTATAGAAATGCAAGTAGGAATTAATTGTCGTTATAAGACAAACACATGGAATATGGAATATAACCCAAAGAATTTGACAGCATAGCAAGTGAGGCATAGAGGGACATGTTGACCGGATATTCATATTACCTCTATAATCTAATAATTTAAACCCCTAAACACATCCAAATTAAAATAAAAATCCTCGAATCAACTGAGCAGGTGAAAGCACCAAAAAGTTTCCAGTTCCCGGAGAATCTAGAGCGCATCAGGCGCTGACCCTGGGTTTCGGAAACTAATAATAAAGCATTAAAGCATATCTACTTTTTGATATTTTTCTACCTGGTTATCTTGTTGTCACTGTTTGATCAACATGTTAAACAAATGGGATTAAATAAATCAGGGCCATGGAGTTCCACAATCTCAGAATATATTAAATGGGACATTGCAGCTAAGAAAACGGGGATTTGAAGAACGGAACAAGAGTTTCAAACCTAGACAAGACAAGGTTACACTCACGTGATAAGAACCATGTTGACCCCGAGGAATATGATCTTTGTTATAATACCTAATTAGTACTTTATTGTTGGTTAATATTAGCATGAGATTTTATATTTTATAACTTGAAATAGTTATAAAAAAAAATCAATGCATCAATATCTTTTCTTTATTAAGAAAAAAAATATAGTAGTAAAAAAAAGAAAACTACCAATGTATGGAAAATTGTTAATATTTATTAAAAAATAAAAAAGGGTAGACGGATCCCACGCGCGGGTGGAATAGGCACTATACAGCAAGAATTTTTTATGTTAAGACAGGAATATTTGGACCCGGAGAGGGAATATTGGGCATTAAGGAATTACATATTAGACAAATACTACCCGTTGAACCGAACGCTTTGAATCTAAGCATCGTCTACCTGCTTTTCCTCTCACGTTTTCCCACGCGCTGCCTACCTTTCCATCAAAGTATATATACACTTTTAGCATAGTAAAAAATTCCAAGTTTTGTAAGAACAGATAGTCCCAAGAAGAAATGTTAATAAAGATTATTGGGCTAGGAATTAAAACTGTGTCATGTCACTGCATTTAAGGTACAAATTATGTACACGGTCTTGTTTTTTTATCATTCATCGTCTCCCCCAAGGACATGTAAAATTCAATGGAATTTTCTTCCTGTTTTTTTTATTGTTTAAATGATTTTTAAAATCTCGTCCTGGCTAATCTGAATTTCCTCGTATCGCATATTTAGTTTTGGTAGGTGAATCTTTCAACAAAGATTTTTTATGTACATAACATCTCGAACTAAAAACTTACTTAAATAGAATCAAACTGTTTATCATTTGGACTAATAACTTTTTTGGTAATGCGGTTCCTTTTTAATATTTGTTTAGTTCTCACTCATTGTTGAACCTATGTTGTACTACAATTTCCATGTATCTCAATTTTACCCAATATATTAGTACTGTGCACACATTTAATCACTATTTTGGATCTGTACCTGATGATTATAATGAGTCAATTAGTGTGGCAGATCACCCAAGCAATTGTGATTTTTTGTCATGCTAAATAAATTTGATTTATTTACAACTGTAAAAACAAGTTCAATATTGTGCCCGGTAAAAATGATATTAACCTGTTTTATTAATGTATTGCTAGACGATGAACGAGGCTAAGTTTTTTTTTTTATTTTTGATGGTGTGGGTGTGGAGGGGGGAATAACAAAGGAAAACAAAATTTAGTGTGAAAACTTATCAGGTATGATAAAATATAGCATACATTTTTGGTGTAGAAGGAACACTTGCAAAAATCTAAAGGTGAATTAGATATATAATAATAATATTAAAAATATTCTTAATGTTTCATTAAATCATAATTTTGGTCTTTATTTTTTGAAGTAATTTAACTTTCAATAGTTTGTTTTGGTTAAAGTAATTCTCTGCGAATAAAATTTTTTAATCAACTGATGTTAAATAATTTAAAATGATTTCACAGTATGACACGTCAGCAAAAAAAATTATAAATTTATTTTGACTTATGTAATATTCTTTCAAGTTAGATATATATATATCATGTGAGTTTGACACGTAATTTTATCATTAATTAACTAATATTTTTTATTTATAAAGAAATTATTGTAATCTAAAATAAAATAATAAAAAATAAATAATTTTAAGAAATAGATACAAACACGATTATTCAATTCTCGTTAGTGCATTTTTTTACTTTATTCTATAATAATAATAGTGTGGGCGCGTGAGAGCGAAACATAAATGAAATTAGGGATGGGTCTAAGCGAAGAATTTGCATGTGGGTCTGCGACCCTGGTGTCGCCGGACACCCCAACCAATCTGACACCGCTAACCCCTCTCTTTAATTAGGCCATGCTACCCTTGCTCCATATTCCTTCTCTCCCCTTTACTCATATTCCCCCACACTTCAAATATCTCCATCGCCAACTTCTTCGCACGTGTACAGCTCGATCCATGCTCATTTGCAGTTTCGCGTTTTCCCTGCGTGCCCACCAGGACCTCCACTCACAAGAGTTTCAAGTTTTTCCAGTTCCTAGTAAAAGCCTCATAATTCCACCAAAGTTGGCAAAAATGGCCAGTTTAATCAACAATTAAGTGCTGGGGTTAAACCTAAAACCCACCATTAACTGCTATGTATTTGTCGCTTTGCACTCACTGTTTCTTGGTTTTCTATTTTTAAGCATGAAACCTCCTGCAAATCTGGTTTTTGATGAGCATGGAAGAAAGGGTAAGTATGTTTTGGTATATATGGCATGGAAATAAACTTGTGCTTGATTATCTACAACACAAAAACAGCTAAAAGCATAATCTCATGTGTTTAGGCAGTAAGGTTTAGAAGAGAGGAAGAAAAAAACAAAATGTAAACATTTAATAGGGGCTCATATATATGCCTCGTCTGCATGTAAAAAGAACTAGTAATAAATTGAAGCAGATGCATATTTTGAGCTAGGGGATAAGATATTTTTGGCCCTGCCAGTCAATTCTGGTGCACGAATATTAAAACCGAGAATATTCTAATTATAGGAAATATTAGGATAATATTAAATTACTAGGAAGGAATATATAAATTTCCATTATATATCAAGTTTAATATTTTTTTGTCAATTATGGTTTTTTTAATTTCATAAATTGAAAATTAACTCTTTTAAGTAAAAATAATGGGATGGTATTGTGAATTTGTGATGCTTTAAGCTTGAGTGGTAATTTTTTTTCCGATTTCAATATATCCCAGGCTCATGGCTGGCTGGCTGGCACCTCTTTTTTCATTCCCCATTATAAAAGATACAAGGCAAATATGATCCCTTCTCCCTTCACTCCCTTCTTCTTTCTCTTTCCCTGTGCAAGAAGGAAAGGTCTCTGATCTTTCTCTGAATCTTTAAATACATAAGTTGCCCTTTTTACCAACTTTTTCTTCGACCCGGCATCCCCAAAACAACTCTGATTCTTTACTTTCTCTTCACCTGCAGCTCTTTCTTTTTCTGTTTAACCTGACTGGTTAATGGTTGTAGTCTCTGCAATCTATTTTCTTTTTCCATCAAACCTACACGGATCCTACTAAAAAGCTTATATTGCTCTGATCACTCGCTCCCTCTTTCATGTTTCACAGACCATGCAACATAATCATGTGGCACTCATGATATAATCACACCACTTCCCTTGCCTTCCTTTTCGGCTCCCTTCGTTTGTTTAACTTCCAAGTTTTAAACCCACTTTTCCTGTCGATTTTCTTTTCCTTTTTTCGTGTTTTAGCAGTCTTGCTTACGTTTCTCTTCATTCATTCTCCCTATTTTAATATCTTGTCTCTGTTAGCACATCCTCCAGGGGCTTTTTGACTAAGATCTTCACCTTTTTCCTTACGTTCATAAGCTCAAATACCACAATGAAATCCACACCTTTGCCTGATCTAACCTTGCAGATTAGCCCTCCATCCGTTTCGGATTTTAAAGCTAAGGAAATGGGTTACGATGTTTTATCAGGAAAATCAACATTCTATAGTGATAGGAGCTCGACGACTGATTCTGGAAGTAGCGGAAGCGATTTGAGCCGTGAAAATGGATACGGTAATCCAGGCCTTGTTGAACCAACGTTGAGTTTAGGGTTTGAAATGGCAGGTTTGAGTTCTCGCCATTTACAGCAACCAAGAAACCTTCACCAACATCAGCAGCAGCATTATCAGCCTCAAATCTATGGTCGTGATTTCAAGAGAAATGCAAGAATTATCAATGGAGCTGTGAAAAGAAGCGTCAGAGCTCCCAGAATGAGATGGACTACAACACTCCATGCTCATTTTGTTCATGCAGTCCAGTTGCTTGGAGGCCATGAAAGTAATATATTTACTTTTTTCACCCTTTTTCCTGTTAGTGCAACTGTGCAAAATACCGAAAGTATAAATCTTTATATTGGAAAAAGCATATCAAGCTTACATATCTGTATTGGCAACTGTCACAGGAGCAACACCAAAATCAGTCTTAGAGTTAATGAATGTCAAGGATCTAACCCTAGCTCATGTGAAGAGTCACTTGCAGGTGAGGTTACTGTGGGAAATCTTCATCTCTTTAAACTTATTTAGAATATCATAATTTCTCTTATAATTGTATGATTTCCCATAGTTGTTTTGGCATCTTTATCGTGTTCTATTTTTGTATTTCTAAATGATTCAACTGTAGTAGTTGTGGACTGGGAAAACAAACTAAGGGTAAGGACAAAAGGGCATCTAGAGTAATCTTAGCAATGTGGACATTTTTTTTCTCATTTTTTTTCTTTATGGGTGTTCTGTGTTCATGCAGATGTATAGAACAGTGAAGATCACAGGCAAAGGACCAGGTAATTTGGATTTACCCCCAAGGACCATTATCATTTTTATTTCTCTTCTATTATTAGTTTCTCTTTGTTGGAGACTTAACGTTGTGACCGAGTATGACAGAAAGCTATGTCATCTGATCCACAATTCCCAACTAAACCAGAACCGTTTGGATTTATTAGAGTGTAGCTAAAATCTAAAATATGAATTATTTGGGGGTGTTTCAGGTCAAGGGCAGACAGAAATGAGTTTGAACCAAAGGATGGGGATTGCTGATTTGGATGGAACATCGGCAAAAGCTGATCCTAACGCTTCTTATTCTTCCAAACTATCAACAACTTCCCCACAAACGGTACCACAAAGGACCCAAAGGTGATCCAGCATGCCTGCAACATATCTCTTTTTATTCTTCCTTTTAATTAGTTTCTTTATATCAGAAACTAAGTATTGATCTCTATTTTTGTAAAGTTATAGATACGATAAGCCTAATCTAAATATGTATGTATTAATCCAAAGCCACCGTACATGCACGCATATACATATATCCTAGGCCATGGACAGCTACATAGATTTTGATGAAGATCGCCTAGGGTTTTGTAGGCTAGCTAGCTAAGCTATTTCGTGTTCCATTCCAAAAACAAATCTCATCCAAGTCCACTCGGTAGATCTCGAATTAATTTCTATATCATCTAAAGGTTTAAACTTCCATGACTTTTTTATTTATCTATTCATATAGTAATAAATTAATTATACCTTGCTGTTTGCTGCCTCGTTCCGTTGACTTCTCCAAACAATTGCTCAGTATAATATAGGGATTAAAATTAGGATTTATCAATATATATAATCAAATATACATAAGATAATTATGATAGATTGTTGGTATATTCTTAGCCAAACAATTTATAATCAGATTTTAGTACTATACATATTTTCTGGGTATGAGAGTGCAATATTTTGATGTTTCTTGCTTGTTTTGCAGCGGTTCATGGTTATCCTCCACGGAGACAAATAATTTGAGCATATCAAACCATGGAAACGACTTTACTTTTGAACCAGATAATGCTAAGGTATGGTTGTACCGTTAAAAACAAAACCCAACATGTTGAAAACTTGAAAGCTCTTTTTGGTATCATTGTGTTGATTATCAATCCTATGATTAACTTCTAGTTTTGCCTTAGGTGGATGGGGACAAGGCAGCGCTTCATGTGTTGGATAGAATGAAGGAAAGATTAGATTCCGGTCCCTTGTCACCTTCAGACATGTTCCTTAACCTAGAGTTCACCCTCGGAAGGCCAAGCTGGAAAATGGACTACGCTGAAACTGCAAACGAGTTAGCTCTTCTCAGGTGTTAGACACCATAATAAAACCAGCTAATAATAATATAATGATTTTTCCTGTAATTTGGGTGGAAAATGCATGTCTAACTTGCATGAACTATCTTGTTCCACGTAAGCTTTATTGGCATTGTGAACGTCGTGGGATCATCTTTGTTCCATGTTATTTTGATGTCATTTTGAAGAACAAACAAGGTTAGAACACTAACAAATCCAGCAATGATCTTGATATTTCCGTGCCATAGCCTATAGGCTATAGTGGTGCTAGTGTTGTGCAGACTTTCCAGGAGGGTCCCCAACCATGAACAAGCGTGTCAACCCCTAGTGCGAAATTAATATTTGAGACAGTTCATGTCAATCAATTTCGCATTCAGTATGGCCCCTTTGCCTCCATGACCAACATGATTGTAGCCAAGATTTGAATGCTCATGCAGGGAGCTGACAGGCACAGGCCTTGGAAGTTTGAACGTACGACGAGATAAGAGACGGGTCCAATCCACGCCCACTGAATATCAATAATAACGACCCTATATATTAATTAAGTTGCAAGTACTCCAAAGAGATAATCATCCTCTCGGGACCCCATTTTTCAGAGTTCTCATCATTCATTCTTCTTTAAATTACTATAAGACTTGACACAGGGTAAATCGTATTTATACCCTGTTATCAATTGGTATCCAATAAATATGACAGAATCATAAATGTTGTGCATACTGTTACAGAATCCGTTTACAAACAAATAAATTTTGGCCATTGTTAGTTGTCGTGTAGCCCACGCCCTTTGCTTCAGTGATGGAACCGGAAAATGAAACCTTGTACTTTTTCATTTGGATTTATAGTGCACCTGGTCCCTATCAATTCCTACCCTGCCTGTGCAGTTCCTTCAACACGAAACAAAAAGGAAAAGCCAATCGGATCCAATTTCGATTCTGTTGTGATTATCACATGTGGGTTCCATTCTCTGGAAATCAAAATGATTACGGGCCTTGTTCGACTTTTTCCTAGCCATCATTCGGCCTTTAAAAACTTTGGGGTCCAACAAAATAAACAGAGTGCGTTGGAAATTGGGAGCTGCTGAACTGGTTCTCGTTTTCCTCGATCATGATTGCATGGTTGTCTGTTCCGTGGAAATTGTGTCTGTCAAAAAAGACACCCTTTTTTTAGAGCACCCGTTTCTAACAACATCGAAAAATCCTGACAAAAATCTCATCGTTTAATCAACTCTTCTTTCGTTGCTATCAACGATATTTCCAATGTGTACCGTTACAATTAGAAAGATCCTGGAGACAAAGTACATATGTACTCTGTTTTTCATTTCTTGTCTTGATCTTCTCTGTTTTGTGTTCTATATCCTATAAATTTCAATCTTGTGTACCCTGCATACGCTCGCCAGAGAAATCCTCTCCTATGTCAATGAATCAATCCGGTCGGGTGTTCCAAAGGTCAAATGTTATGGGTTTAGTATACTTGAGATGCTGATGTTATGGGTTTGGGTTCTGTATGTTTATGGGCCTTGGGGCGCCCATATGTTCAAATTAGACGATATAAGCCCACAAGTTCAGGTTTTGTAATTATATCAACGTGGATCACAATAGATACACTAACTAGTATCCAAATCAGAAAATTTAAATTATATTATGAGAATTTTAAAAAATTGTGTACAAATAATTTAAATAAATACTGACAGAGGGTATGTGTCGATTTTCTTAAAGGATATTAAATAATTTTAAAATGATGTTAATATTTTAAGTATATATTTTGATACTGTGTATATAAAATTTATAAAATTATTTTAAAAAGAATTTGAAGGTGTCAGTTGATACCACCTCAACCATATATGAATGAACCATATTTTAATATCCATGCTTCTGCCATGAGTGTAACATTTTTAATATTTTATTTAAATTAATGATATGGAATAGAAAGCTACAGTCTAAATTAAAATAGAGTTTTCTATCGCTTTCATTACCCACGACTCTTGAATTTTTTTTAAAAAAAATATTTTACTCTCTTAAAATATTTTTTAAAGAAAATAAAATAATTCAAAAAATAAAACAAAATAATATATGTGTGTGTGTGTGATAAGCAAGCTACTGTCCGACTATTTTGTTAACGAAAAGTTTGACTGGACTACACCATTATTGTGCATTAAAAAAAATATATAAATCATGATTTTATATTGTCGACAAGATTGAATCTTGACCCAAATTATTCATCAATGTTGACTAATCAATCACCAATAATAGGAAAGCAAATAGACTTAGAACTTGATTTCATTGTGTTTTGAGAAATAAGATTAGAATTTTTAAATGGTATAAAGATAATTGTAATCCTTAATGTTTACGGTTTTTATCGTTTTGGCTCTTATTTTTTTTGGATAAATTTAGCCCTTAACCTATATCTTTTTGATAAATATCTTATTTTTTAACTAGTTTGATGACTGGACTGTTAAAAATTTAACGATGATATATATAAAATATAATTTTAAATGATATAAAATGTAACCTATCAAATACATATATATATATAGAATATAATTTTATTCTAATATAAAATATAAAATAATTAAAATTCAAATAAAATATTAAAAATTAATTAATTCTAAAATAAAAAAATTATTAAACATTCTTAACCTTAACTACGATAGAATAAAAATCTCATCTTAAAAAATATAAACACAATTCGAATAAAATTTTGGTTTTATCGTAGTTAGGGTTAAGAATGTTTAATAATCTTATATTTTAGAATTAATTAATTTTTAATATTTTATTTGAATTTAAATTATTTTATATTTTATATTAGAATAAAATTATATTATATATATATGCATTTGATAGGTTACATGTCATGTCATTTAAAATTATATTCTATATATATATATATATGTATCATCATTAAATTTTTAACGGTTCAGTCATCAATCTATTTAAAAAATAAGATATTTGTCAAAAAAATATAGGTTAAGGGCTAAATTTATCCTCCCAAAAAAGAATAAGGGCCAAAATGACAAAAACTGTAAACATTAAGGATTAAAATTATTTTTATGCCTTTTTAATATTTATTATTAAAGATATACTTTAAAGTTTAAATTTTCAATATTTATTATTAGAGATATAAAATTTTAATATTTATTATAGTGTCTTATTTTCTTTTTAATATTTATTATTAAGAATATAGTTTTAAATTTATTTTTTTAATATTTACGATCAAAGCATAATTTCTCCAAATATTTATTATTAGGACATACTTTTAAAATTCAAAATTTTAATCTTTTATTGCTGATGGTTTAATTTTTTATAATACTTATTATTATAGGTATTTTTTAATATTTATTATTTTTTTCCTAAAACTTTTATTAGGTGTACTACTTTTAATTTATATTTTAAAAATTTAAAATTAGATATTTAATTTTTAATGTCAGTTTTAGACCATTAATATATCGGAAACGGTTCTAACTCCATCAATAATTTCATGACGTGCCATCAACTCCTCGCTTAGAACATGAATTTCACACCCATTATATTTAACGTCAAACCCCATGCTTTTGTTTAAATGAAATATCATTATATAATATTGTTACTTATGGAGATTTTTAAATTCGATAATATGATAGTCTCCGGTCACTCTTGACCATACATGTAAAATCGTAAACATATTATTTGAGATTATTATTTCAATTTTAATTTAGATTTAAATTATTTAATATTCAAAGCTAAAATTATATTATAAAAAATAATATATATTAAAACACTATCATTTGTTTCAAAAATATATCAAAAAATAACGAGCCTTTTCCCCGAAACCGTGCATTATTTTTAAAAAACAATCATTTATATTTAAAATATATAATATAAAATCATTCAATATATATAAGATTTTAATGTCTCATTCACTTTTATTAAAACAACCAACCGTCAATATATATATAAAAACATTCATTATCTAAATTAAATTAATAATGCTAATGTAAATGAATTCTCCAAATTACTAATCGTATTGATTATATTTTTTAATCCCAAAATATTTTATATTTTAATTAGAATAATTTAAAATTTATTAAAAGAAATCAAATCCTTCAAAAATTTAACTATCTTAACTTTTTTATTTTTATACTCGACTAAAAAGCCAATGTCACTCTGGTTAACTTTGAAGTACAAACCACGATGGGTGGGCGACGATGACTGCCGAGAAGCATCTAAAAAGTCTTCGGATCCCTTGTCAATTAAAAATAATACCAGTAAAGGCCGCCAAGCAGGATCCTCTCACCTACTCAACAGCGGACAAGATCAGTATACCACGGAAACGCTTGCCACATTGATGACACGACGACCTTTGGTAAATTAGAATAAAATGATGGAATTCCTTCAAGAACCGATAAGCTTGACCTGCTTGGCCGGACAGGATATATTTATATGTGCTAAACGCATCAACTGTCCCCATACTTCTGAACAACATCTATGCACTTTCCATCTAGCTTCTAAGAAGTGATGGATCTTGATCTCTCCAATTTTGGTTACGCAGTGGTGTTAGCCATCACACTACTGTTTTTGTACACCAAACTAAAAAAGTCTAGCTCGGGAAGTGGCGGCAAAGCTGCACCTATAGCAGGTGGTGCATGGCCATTAATCGGTCACCTCCCGCTGTTGGGTGGACCGTTGTCTCCTCATGAAACATTGGGAAACTTGTCTGATAAATATGGACCTGCCTACATGATCCGCATCGGTGTTCATCCAGCTCTGGTGGTGAATTCCAGAGATGTGGCCAAGGAGATATTTACCACCAATGATATGGCTGTTTCCTCTCGTTCTAAATTTGCTGCCGCTGAACACCTGGGTTACAACTATGCCATGTTCGGCTTCTCTCCCTACGGACAATACTGGCGTGAAATGCGCAAAATAACAATGTTGGAGGTGTTATCCAACCACAGGATCGATCAGCTCAAGAAAGTTTTTGTGTCGGAAATACAAGGGTCACTAAAACAACTATACAGGACTTGGGCTGAGAAAAAGGATGGCTCCGGGAAGGTGTTGGTTGAGATGAAGAAACATTTTGCGGACTTGACTTTGAACGTCATTCTCAGGACGGTTGCTGGGAAGAGGTACAATGTTGCCTTGGAGGAAGACCAGAAAGTGGTGTCCAGATATCGTAAGGCTTTACGGGATTTCTTTCACTTGTCGGGTATATTTGTGTTGGGCGATGCCGTCCCTTTTCTCCGACGTCTGGATTTGGGCGGCTACGAGAAGTGGATGAAGAAAACTGCTAAAGAGTTGGACGTTATTGCCGATGGATGGCTCGATGACCATCGGAAGGATGGACATTGGGAAGAGAACAAAAAGGAGAAGGATTTAATGGATGTTATGAACTCTGTTCTTAAAGGTGCAAGCCTCGCTGGATATGATGCTGATACAATCAACAAAGCCACTTCCTTGGTACAAATCTTTTTCCTTTTTCTTTTTAATGAAAATCGATTCCACCATTAATCGATTCTGATTTCTAACAACATTGAAACTTGCACATTGCAGAATATGATTTTAGCAGGCAGTGACACCACAACCGTTACCTTAATCTGGGGTCTGTCGCTTATGCTAAACAAACCTCATACGTTGAGAAGGGCTCAAGAAGAACTGGACGCCCATGTAAGCAGAGACCGGTTTGTGAATGAATCAGACATCGGCAAATTGGTGTACATCCAAGCGGTCGTTAAAGAGACATTAAGACTGTATCCACCTGCGCCTCTTTCAGCTCCCCGTGAGCTCAGTGAAACCTGCACTATTGGAGGCTATGAAGTCCCTGAAGGCACTCGTCTGATCATTAACCTTCATAGGATCCAAAGGGACCCTAACGTATGGCCGGAACCATCTGAATTTATGCCAGAGAGGTTTCTCACAACTCACAAAGATGTGGATGTTAGGGGTCAGCATTTCGAGTTGATGCCCTTTGGCAGTGGTAGGAGGA
Organism: Abelmoschus esculentus; assembly: GCA_035048815.1. NCBI lineage: Eukaryota > Viridiplantae > Streptophyta > Magnoliopsida > Malvales > Malvaceae > Abelmoschus > Abelmoschus esculentus. The sequence continues at coordinate 5,949,726 of JAUCBN010000008.1, read as the reverse complement.
GCTGCCCTGGAACATCGTTTGCACTTCACATGCTGTACTTGACGATGTCTAATTTCTTACACGCCTTCAATTTCTCGACGCCAAACAATGGTTTGATTGACATGAGCGGCACTGTTGGATTGACGAACATTAAATCTACCCCGCTAGAAGCACTCGTCGCTCCACGCCTAGCTCCTGAGCTCTACAACTAAAATCCAGGTGAAGATTACAATAAAAAAAATGTGTTCACATTTTGTTTTGTATGTTCATTATTTACTCTGGGATATCACTTCTGTTACCCCTCCCCCCTTTTCAAAATTTAATAAAGGTAAAATTTCTCTTATATGAATATATGAAATAATTCATGTTCTAATGTATTCAGTGGACATGCATGACGTGTATGGTTTTTTCACTTTATGTCAGAATTTGTAATGTGTTTTTTAAAATTTTATTTATGTATGAATAATTCTCAAAAATAATATTTTATACAATTTTTTTTTATAATTTTAAATGGCTTCTGTAACTCGAATATAATAACATAGATTAAATCAAACTCCCTGAATCAACTTGCGGGTGTTATAGAAAATACATTCATATTTATTTCAAGTTATTACTTTATTATATGACATGAATCTGTTACAATAATTAATAATATTATAAGACATGAATAATAATCATACCGTTTAGAAATTATTATCATTGAATTCTTACTATATACTAATCATATCTTTAGGTTAATAAAAAATATTATAAATATTAATAATTATTATATAATAATATGATATAATGTGACACCCTCGCCTCGGGTTAGGAGACGGGAGTGTCGACCGGACATTTAAATCGAATTTGCATTCATTATAAAATATTTCGGGATTAATTTAAGACAATCTCATGTAATACTTGTTCATTTTTGTGGCCAATTTTAAACTTTTCTCTACTTATTCAATTAATCAGTTCGATTCCTAATTTCCAATTATACAACATTTATAATTTCCATTGAACTTAGTAATTTACCCTTAATCAATTTCCGTTCATTTAGCCATCGTTAATCTTATCAAATTATTCAAGTCAATTCCATTTTTACATGTTTAAATCCATATTATTAAAGGTATCGAAGCCAGTATCGGAACATGTATCGATACCTGGTTTCGATACAGGCTGCCTACGTTGACCCGTTGACCAAGGCTGAGAAGCCTGTTTCGATACAAGCATCGGTACCAAAACTTTCTACCAAGGGTGGTATCGATACAAGCATCGGTTCCAAAACTTTCTGCCAAGGGTGGTATCGATACCCAAGCTAGTGGTATCGATACCCCTGCTCGAAATGGGTAATTTCAAGCCTTTAAACACTTAGACACATTTCTATGGGTTTACATTGATTCTCATTTCTTCCCTAGACCATTAAGGAACATATTCAACCCTTTAGACAACCCTAGCATCTTGCTTGAACCACTTGCTAAGTCTAGTTTCAAAATCCTGGCCATTGATCAATCTAACCATTTTATAGTGTCCGTGACCATTAGTTAATTCTACCTTAGCCTATTTGTGACTCAAGTCTTTAACCCTAGACTATAGCATTCAAGTCGACCATGTCATGTGCCTCACACTTTAACAACTTGTATGTTCATGATGTAGTTTGAGGTACCATATACTAAGCTACCTAGTTCATGCATGATATGCCAAGTCCATTAGTTCAAACCATCTCCAAACCACCTATGCCTACTATGCATCCTAGGCCAAGAACCCATAACATGTGGGGTTAACCTACCGTGAGCATTATGCCTTATGGCTTACAAAACCAAGTCAATGAACAAGACTCATGCACAATTATATATATACAAACCATGGGCCAAGCCCTCAAATGCATGAACTAACAAAATATGTTCACTAATGCCACCATACTAGGAGTTAATCAAAATACAAGATACCATACTCTTGCTTGCTTTGTGCCCTTGCTCCGAATCAAGCTTGATCTACCTCTTTGACACGTGAACCTGTTGTTTGGGAAGGAGGAAACAAAGGGAGTGTAAGTACAAAGAAGTACTTAGTGAGGTGACCCTAGTCTAACCAAATTAGACATGATGCAATAACAAGATATATCATGGTTCAATTAAACATACGATTTAATTCATGGCAAATGGTCTATCAATGTACAAATCAACAATAACCAAATATCATAGCAAAATGCTCTCATAGTTAACATTTATGTCATTCGTATCATATCATGGTCTATATGCTCAAGCTAGCATAACATTAATGCTCTTATCTCATTAGTCATTTTTCAATTCTCATGTCATCATTAAGTAATCCATTTCAAGGGCTACCTATAGCCATATGAACATTTCAATATCAATAACCATGTTACACTCAAGTGCTACACTTAGCATCAATTACATTTCTATAGCCAATGCCAATGCATGATCAAGTGTCAATAACATTCAAGTCATTACGTGTAAGTATAAGTCACATTTGAACTTTTAATCTTTCAATTTACATTCGGGTGATGCCTTGGTATAGAAGGACACGGTAACGAGTCAACAAGAGTGTCACGAAGACACTATCATGAGTACCACAAAGGCACTAACATGAGTACCACAAAGGTACTATCAAGAGATACCCATGGTATTTAACAATTGGTGACTCACCACCAAAACACGGTACCCATAGTATCAACAAGAGTACCGAAGTACTAAACATGAGTGTCGTAGCACTAAACAATAAGCTCAAGACCCTAGGCATGCCGTACAACCTATGACCGACTATAGACCAAGGCTCAATAACATTTCAATATCCATTTATGTTATTAAGTTCACATTACCAAGAACAAATGTCACTTACATGTTGATACAAGGCAATTACAATACTTCTTTCAATTTGTTTATAGCAATTTAATCATGTCATCATGTGGAAATATCCAAGGCAAGTATATCAATCAATGCATTTACAATTAACATGCATACCATGTTATCAACAATATGTCGCATCACCAATACATGCTCTATGCATGATTTACGTACCTGGCATCCATAGCCGCGTGCCATACATACCTCGGCATTTCCAAGCAATGCATATGAGCTAAGCTAATACTTATAATCTAGCAAGCAAGTCATTTAACATTAGCCTCCTTCCCTTTTTACCGGATATTCGATTAGTCCATTTACATGATATATTAATTCAATAAGAAAAGGGGTGGTTAGGACCCTAGGTCCTAACCCCAAGGTTCGCCACACTCACTATGTTTCCAAGCTATTAAGGGTTGTAGATCATAACCCCTTTGCCTCTCTTCCTTGATGCTTCGAGCCTCTCTTGCTCCTCGTTAATTTCTTTTCTCGGGGTATCTAACAATCCATATACATGTATCATTCATTAGGACACATTCAATCATTTAATCCAAGCAATACTAATCTTAACAAAGATAAACATGTGTATTTATTTGTTACGGACAGTTTTGCTATCCTTTAGCGAAACGGTCATATCTCCTAGCTCCGATGTCCGATTTAAGTCCATTTTACCTCGTTGGAAAGCTAAAAGAATTATCTACAACGTACAATTAACCTCATATTTTAATCCTCATTCGATTAGCTCCAGATTTCGATCGAAACAGACCTGGCCGGATTTCCAGGACTGCTCGGGTAGCCCTACGGCAACGCGTATATCTTTTTCTACCGGACTCGGATTAAGGTTTCGTAAATTTTCACTTAAACTAGGTATACATGAGTATCATTGTCTAAAATTTCAGCTCCAAATTCCTTGAATTCTGACCTAGGGAATTTCTCGAATATAGAAAGACGTTTTCTAATCAATTTCGGCAAATTCTCATTTCACATCTTTAATCTATAGTTCCAACTTATCTTCAATATTTTCCAGCAACTTACATATAAGGCCACATCATTTAAATCACCTTCTTCATCAATCTAATCTCATGAAATCTTATCATTAGGTCCATTAATACACATAGTCCCTAAAATCATAATTCCAAGTTCTCATGCTCATTTTCTCATGCTTAAAGTTAAACCCAAACAATTACAATCTCTATTCTAAACATGTAATCATCATAAGAGTTTCTCATACTTAAAATTTCAAGCCTTCAATGTTTGGGTTTTAGGAGAAGAAGCTTACCGAAACTAATAGCTTTGATTTCTCAAACCAATTTCACCACCATGCAAGCCTTTAAGCTCCCTCCTCCATGGCTTTTCTTTAAAACTCACTTTCTCTCTATTCTTTTTCCTTTTTGCCGTGTAAATGGGGGGAGAAGGAGACAAGTTTTCTCCCTTTTGTTTGCTTAATTTTTAGGGGTGAAAAGACCTCTTTGCCCTTAATGAATTACTTGGCCTAAATATTTACCAAGGATAATTTATGGAATTTCTCTTTTTATCATGCAACATGTTAATTTCTCAACTAATTCAATTAAGTCCCTTACTTTAGTCTAAGTGTTACATGATTCGGTTTAATTCCATAATCAATTCGATTCATTTTACTAGCCCAAATTCGGGGTGTTACATATAAATAATAATTGAAGTATAAAAATTATATTACTACTAATTGAAGTTATAACTTAAAATATTATCAATTTAAATTGTAATCTAACATATTATTAATATATAATATTTAAAATATTATCAATTTAAATTATAATATTATTAGCATATTATTAGTTTAAATTTAAATTTAAATTTAAAATACTATTTAAAATCCTAATAGTTTAAGTTGTAAATGAATATTATAATCCTATATTATAGCCCTATATTTTGAGTTTGTACCCGGCTAAAGGAAAGGAATAGTCATACCGAATATTATAACCGTATTTTAAATGCCATCTGCCCTATATAATATATTGAGGTAGAATCCAGATTGAGGCTCTTGCTTACAGCTTATCAATGGATACTTTTCTTTCTTTCACACCGACTTCTACTATTCTACTATTTACGCTTCCACTTTTACTACTCTCCCTCGTATGGATTTACAAAAAAGACTCTACCGAAACACAAATCGCAATCCAAAACCACCGGAATTTGGCGGCGCATGGCCGATAATCGGTCATCTTCACCTTCTAGGGGGTTCCCAACCAGTCCACCTTACCCTGGCCAACATGGCAGATAAACATGGACCAATATTCACTATTAAGCTGGGTGTGCGTAGAGCTTTGGTCGTAAGCGATGCTGAAACTGTTAAAGAGTGCCTTACCAACAACGACAAAACATTCGCCACTCGCCCGAATCTTGCTGCCTCGGTTCTTATGTGCTACAACAAGTCCATGTTTGGTTTCGCCCCGTATGGACCTTACTGGCGTAAAATGCGCAAGTTCGTCACTGTGGAGCTCCTCTCCAACAACCGCCTTGATATGCTGAAGCACGTCCGAGAATCCGAGATAAAGTTGTCCATGCAAGAGGTATATCAGCACTGGAACAAAAACAAAAAAAAAATTGGATCTGATAAGGTGTTGGTAGAGATGAAGAGATGGTTTTGGGATTTAACTCTTAACGTGATTCTAAGGATGATTATAGCGAAGCGAATTCCGAGTTTCGACAACGATTCAGATATTCAGGTGCTGAAAATGGCCTTGAAGGACTTTGCTAAGTTGAGTGGGAAGTTCGTGGTATCCGATGCTTTACCGCTTTTGAGATGGTTCGACATAGGAGGCAACGAGAGGGCCATGAAGAAGGCAGCCGATGACCTAGACCGATACGCCGAGGAATGGCTAGACGAACACAAGCGAAGGAAATCGACAGGTCAGTTCAAGGGAGGGGAAGATTTCATGGATCTGATGCTCTCTAAACTCAAAGATGAACAAGACCGCCCTGCAGATATCATCAACAAAGCCACCTGTCTGGTAGATTTTACCTAATTTATAATATAATTGGTGTTAGATTTTGATTGTTTATGACAAACGTTTAAAGAGTTTTGCCTGATTTTACAGGCTCTGGTCTTAGCGGCCGAAGATACTACAGCAATTACACTGACATGGATTTTATCTTTGTTACTCAACAACAATGATGCTTTAAACAAACTACGGAATGAACTAGAAATCCATGTGGGCAACAATAGGCTAGTGGAGGAAACCGACATGAAAAATTTAGTATACCTTCAAGCAGTCATCAAGGAAGCAATGCGTTTATACCCTGCTGCACCACTCTCGTTGATTCATGCAGCCACCGAGGATTGTACAGTCAGTGGTTATCATGTGTCTGCCGGGACATGGTTGATCACCAATCTTTACAAGCTTCATCGTGACCCACGAACATGGTCAGACCCTGACGAGTTTAGACCCGAACGTTTCCTGACAACCCACAAACATGTTGATGTCAGAGGACAAAATTTCGACTTTATACCGTTTGGCAGCGGAAGAAGAATGTGCCCTGGGGTTTCATTAGCGCTCCATGTTTTGCAGCTAACGGTTGCTAATTTGATCCACTTGTTTGATTTTGCAACCCCGTTGACATGCGACAAGCCCCAGCTTTGACACTTTCTAAACTTACTCCACTCGATGTCCTCATCACTCCACGTCTTCCGGCTTTTGTTTATGGTGTTACCAACTAATTAAGTTTAGCCTTGCTCATACTCAAATTTGTTGATCGGAACGTGCTTATATAATATTGTGTTCCACTAGACTAGGGCCTATACTACAGGCTACCTAATTATAAAACAGTGAAACTATCAATATAATGTATTTTTATTAAAATTTTGATTCTCACTGTAATAAAGGTTATACTCTTATAGCTTTCGGTTCTTTTACCTTTTATATGAGAAATTATTATATGAACTCTTTCCATCACCTAAGATATGATCCCAATCAATTAAAATGAGATACATAATATATTTTTTTCATCTCATATTTACACATAAGCATCATTCAAATCATCCACTTTAATACATTTAATTTAAAAATGAAAAAAATATTACCAAAGATTTTTTATGTGGTCTTTCTCTTTATTGTTCAATTTTTTTAATAAATTTTTTCTAATCCCTAACCCTAAACCATAATCCTAAACACTAAATCCTAAAATCTAACTATGAACCCTAAATCCTAAACACTAAATCCTAACCATAAACCTAACCCTAAACCCTAACTCTAAACCCTAAATCCTAACCTAAACCCTAACATAAACAATAATACATAACCCTAAAACCTAACTCTAACCCTAAACCTTAAACCTAAACAACATAAACCCCAAACCTTAAACCAAAACCACATAAACCCTAAACCACTAATCCTAACCCTAAACCCTAAACTCTAAATCCTAAACCCCAAATCTATATAAAAAAATAATTAGGAAAATTTTAAAGAACAAATAGAAAGATGACACAAGAAATCTTTGATAATATTTTTTCCTTTTTTAAATCAAAGACATTAAATTAGATGATTTGGATGATGCTTATGTGTAAATATGATATGAAAAAAATATATTATGTGTCTTAGTTTAATTGGTTGGGACCATATCCTAGGTGGTGGAAAGGGTTAATGTAATAATTTTTCCTTTTATATAGTTTGGTTTTGTATTATTTTCTCACCTTCATTTTTGTTTACTTTTAACAACTTGTTCATTACAAAATTGAAAAAAAAGTAAAAAACAATGTTGAAATGTTAATGATCCATGACCATAAACTGTTACCAATACTAAAAATCCCAAATCGATCCTTCCCATATCTCTTCTATGCCAAATGTACTTTCGCAGAATCACGACCCTGTAATTTTCCACGTGTAAACTTTGATAATGTTGACTACTATAAACACGTGGCAGCATATGCATGTTGATCAGTATTGTCTATGCTGGCTGGAAGAAGGGTTCACGTCAGATGCGAATGGGTTAAAATCCGTTCCGAAGTCGAATTGTTGATGCCCCGCTGTTACCTGAGCATACTCCGCCACGCTCCATACCTTCACAGAATTATCAAGGCTCCCACTGTACACAATCCAACGCTGTTCGTTCCGAGATTCATGATCCTTTTCCACAGCCAAGCACTTTACCGGACCCATATGCCCCGTCAGCACGCAGAGGGATGTGTGGATGTTGCCATCCTTCCGCCAAACACATATAGTCTTATCAGCTGACCCACTGAACACCAGATTCTCAGTCGCCGCGAGGCAAAGAACCGCCTGCTTGTGCCCATTAAGGACGCTGCCGTAGGCTAGTTGCCTTTCAACTTCCCAGAAATTGACCAGGCCGTCACTGGAGCCACAATACAATACTGAACCCTTGGTGTTGATTGCCAACGCCGTAACAGCACAGTCTTGTTGTAAGAGAGTTTGGGCCAACATATGCTTTGCTCCTTTCCGGTGTTGTTCCCTTTTCCACACTTTAACGGTTCCATCTGCCGAGCCAGTGAAAACCATTCCACTCGAGGTCGAAACCACGGAGTTAACGGCATCGTCGTGTGCAGGAATCGATTCAAGACATTTGGAATCAGAAATCCTCCAAACTTTGAATGTCCTATCCCATGAAGCAGAGTAAAGAAGACCTTGTTCCTCATTCAAGCTCAAACAAGACACCGCGTCCACGTGTTTGATCCATAGAGACCGCTTATGCTTCACTTCCACGTAATTACTTGGTTTAAAGGAACTTTTAAGGACCTCTTTGAGACTTGGCAGAGTTCCGGTTCGTTTGTAAACCTTGGGGTCCTTGGGAGAGATTTTCCAAACACGAATCTTCCCATCTTGATGACCAGTAAAAATCTTTTCTCCAGATAGCACAATGGCCTTAACCAACCCACTGTTTGATTTAAACCCTGTAAATTCTTTCAAATTCTTCCACACACGAATGTTCTTACTATCGGAGCCGGTGTAAAGGAGATCCTTTGTGGCTGCCAAGGAATAAATATGACCCTCTTCACGTGTAAGGGAACCGATGAGACTGTTAGCCGGAAGGTTATCGTTGTCGGAAAAGAGAGCTGGATGTTTCATGAAAGAAGTGGTTTGGTTCCAGGGTGACATGGTCAGTGGTGAGCCTTCTAGGCTGGTCCTATGGGATTCACAAAGGGCAGGGCCGGAAGCGGATGCACTGCTATAACGTATGTACAAATCGTCTTCACTCCCAGGTCCCGTGATGGGCATGTTAGGATCGGAATGCATAATGTTTCCATACTTTGATCTCGTAAAGCTGTCAGCCTCCACAAACATTGTGCCTACGGAAACAATAAAGAAGATACTGCGTGGAAGAGATCTGGTAGGATATTAATATTGTTTAAACAAGTAAAAGCGAGAGGAAACGGAAATGGTTGCCTTTGCATTGGGAGCCTACGTATATTGGCAACACAGAAGTTGGAGAGGAACGGTAGAGCGGATTTGGGAGGCTATATGGTCCAGGGAATCCGGGTTCAGTTGCCTAATAGCGACGTGCTCGGTAGTTTTAAGGATTTAAGTCTTATTTATTTAATTGGATAAATTATTATTTTAATTATCATCTAGAAATTAGTGATAAAGAAGTGTGTATAAAATTAGTATTGGCTATAAAACTTATTTTAGTAATTAGTATGAATTAATCAAGGGATTTATTGTTGACAAGATTGTAATACATGTAAATACAACATAAAATAATATCGTATAAATAATTTTTAGTCATTACTCTTTAGATGGAAGAAATTCGTAAGGTTTCTAACCGCATAATAAAAGGGTATAAAGATAATTTTAACCCTTAACGTTTATAGTTTTTGTCGTTTTAGCCCTTATTCTTTTTTTTGATAAATTTAGCCCTTAACCTATATCTTTTTGACAAATATCTCATTTTTTAACTAGCTTGATGACTGGACCGTTAAAAATTTAACGATGATATATATATATGAAATATAATTTTAAATGATACGGAATGTAACCTATCAAATACATATATATAGAATGTAATTTTATTCCAATATAAAATATAAAATAATTAAAATTCAAATAAAAATATTAAAAATTAATTAATTCTAAAATAAAAAAAATTATTAAACATTCTTAACCCTAACTATGATAGAATCAAAATCTCATCTTAAAAAATATAAACACAATTCGAATAAAATTTTAATTTTATCGTGGTTAGGGTTAAGAATGTTTAATAATCTTATATTTTAAAATTAATTAATTTTTAATATTTTATTTAAATTTTAATTATTTTATATTTTATATTAGAATAAAATTATATTCTATATATATATATATGCATTTGATAGGTTACATGCCATGTCACTTAAAATTATATTCCATATATATATATGTATCATCGTTAAATTTTTAACGGTCCAATCATCAATCTAGTTAAAAAATGAGATATTTGTCAAAAAGATATAAGTTAAGGGCTAAATTTATCTCAAAAAAAGAATAAGGGCTAAAACGACAAAAACTGTAAATATTAAGGGTTAAAATTATCTTTATGCCTAATAAAAAAATAAAACCTTATTTCATAATTGCAAAAAAATAATATTTAATACTCCGTAAATTGATTAATCGATAATTAATTATATTTAAATTAATAAATTTAATTGATTAAACTTAAATTTTTAATTTTAATTTTAATCACTATTTATTAAACACGACCTTATAAGCTAATCTAACCTAATCCCACAATCTGATTAATACTAAATAGACTCTGCAGGCCCATAATTAATACTAAAGAATATCCTATATCAGTTGTTAAGCTTCATGGAATAACAAACTCCAACCCATCCAATTTTGAATAGCCCATATCAGTTGTCAAACCTAAATCATTACAATATCCTTATTGTTATTGTAAGTACTAAAATATTAATATTTTGTGTAACGAATTGGATTACTACTGCTTTGTCTTTACCCTATCATTATTTTAAGTCCCTGGATTACCTACAACCTCCTTCCGTATGAAATGATGTTGCCTCCAAATCAAACAATAGCCATGATACCCTCAGCCTCAGGCACGGATGGGGAAAGTCCCGAAATTTCAGGGTTCAGATTAAAACATTTCAAACAGGGTTAATTAAAAATACTGCAACAAAATCTGGTTAATTAATCATCACAACTTGAAGAGATGAAAGTCAAAGAGGATGCAGGCCAGAACAACCTAAATCATTATCCTCGGTATTTACTTTGAAAGATCCAATGCATAGATTAAGGCTGCTAAAATATAATAATGCCAATAATAATAAGCAGAGGATTAATTAAAATTGCAGTACTAAAATTGACCGCATCTTCCGCGGCTATCATGCTTGTGGCTTACGGCATCGTTTTATAGCGCGGGTTGAGGGTAGAAGCAATGGAACTATAGCTCAGGCCTTAGATTATAGAGAGATTATATTATCAGATAAATAAATAAACTAATCCAAATATTATTCTATTAAACTCCATTAATTCCTGCTGTAATGACTCGCTAATTTAGATAAACTAATGGCTTATTACCTGGCTAACATAGACTGAAGAGTTGTTTGTTTTTGTTTTTGTGTTTTTTTTTTCTTTTTCTTGACTGGAATTAATCAAGAATTAAAATGTTTTATTATCCCTACAGTTTGAATATTATTAACCTAAATATAAAGTATATAAAATTGAATTTGAGGTCATCCATTCTGAGTAAAATAATAAAAGAAAACTAAGCCGCAGCCATGGTCCAACTTGGACATGTATTATGGAACTTGGGAAAATTTTGCAAATATATATTTATATTATAAAGCATATACAAAGGATGCATTGCTTTGCCGTGTGTTGTACTGCAAGTTGGGGCCTCTAGATGTCGTCAAGAAGGATAATCCGTTATGTGGTTCAAAGGGAATGGTCCACAAGACCAATCCAACACGACGACTTAATCCCTAGCATTGTTGACAATGGGGAACAATACATGATTGTTGGGCTCCAGTAGATATACACGACACCACGTTTAGAGTTTTTATTTTTTTTTAAAAATAAAGTATTTAAAACTTATTTCAAAATTTAGGACAAAAATTATAATATAGATAAAAAAACACTTGCAAGTGATATTTTTTATTTTTTAATATATTTTTTTTAAATTTAGGACAACGTAACGTGTATACAAAATTTTTGTCATACATATTGTAGAAATTGTTTTACGGTCTAAAATATAATTAAAGATTTTTTATATTTTAAAAAAATCTATCATTTATCGGAGATTATTAGATGAACCTTGTTCACCACATCATCCATGGTCCAAGCAATCAGGACCGTTGATCTTTAAATAACCACCTAATAACTACTCACCCACTAAATCTATGTTGGAAAGAGGTGATAATTCACTTGAAAAAAATTAAGATCAACGGTCCTGATTAATTGAGACCATAAATAACGTGGTGAACATGATTCACCTAATAATTTTTCCGTTTATAGAGTCAAAACATTTATGACATCATTCCCATGTAAAATAAACTACCATAATGCACAACGCAACACAAGTACACAACCCACAATTTTTCATTTGTTTATCCGATTGTTTTTTATTTTTTAAAAATGATCTTTCATATATATATATATGAGGATTATATCATGACCAATTATATTTTATCTACGTCGCATGTCTGGGTCTCATTCTCCAGCCTCATGCCAATTCAAGGAATCTTTGGTCAAGTAAACAAAAAGGGTAGATTTAAAAGCTTGGTTTCTCTCGATTGTATAGGATAATAAAGACACGGTAAGTTTATCATTGTTGAAAGTGTTGATCACTGCTGAAAAAGATCACACCAAGTCTCAATCTCCTGCAAAAACATGATCGTCAACCAGACTATCCTTTTGTTCATACCAATCCTGCTGCTTTCACCAATCATAACAGCTCAATCATCCAAGTACTGTAATCGATCGTGCGGTGATAAGTTTGTCCCTTTTCCATTTGGTTTCTCTGACGATTGTCAGATCCCTCTAAATTGCAGCTCAAATAACCAGCAACTGATTGCCGGTTTTCCCATCTTGACAATCAACGCTGATCGTATAAAGTTAAGTATTGAAGCCACTTGTGACCGTCCAATTCAAGCTCTTCGTCGCCTCTATGGTCCCGGCTATGCCCCATCATCTTTGAACGCAATTCTGTTGCAAAACTGCAGCCAGCCGAAGCCATGCAAGATTCCTACAACGACTGTTTACACTCATTTTGAGGCCATCGGTTGCTCTCCTAATAACAGCAGTATAAGTTGTTATTCGGAGAACAAAACGAATGGTTTCGTTGATTACGATAAGGTGACTCGAACCAACTGCAAGTCCTTTCTTTCGTCCATATCAGCTGAATCTTTCCATGAATCAGATGTCCTCGAGATCCAGGTGGTTGAGCTAGGGTGGTGGCTTCAAGGACGGTGCCCGGACTATTGTTCTGAAAATGCTTTATGTGATGAAATTGTTCCTCCGTTCAATGGACAGCCGGGATTCCGTTGCAGATGCAAAAACGGGTTCATCGGTGATGGATATCGTGCCAGCCATGGTTGCCGGAAAGGTCAGTTCTTTTTTATCCCGAATTTCTTTGAAACTTCTACTCTTAAATTATTATCAACTTGATTTTATTTCTCTCTTTCTTTTCATGCTGCATTCAAACTTTGCATTAAAAAACACATCTTTGCTAATGCCAAAATAGAAGTCTATGGGAAAACAGTAAGAATAATTAAAAGATATACTTGTGCGTTTTTTAACTTTTAGAAAATATTTTGAAGTGTTTAACATTGTTTCAAAGCGAAGTTCTAAACCAGAAGAGTTGGCCATAGAAGTAGATTCACGTCGACACTTATGATGGCAAAGCACTGTCAACTTAGGAAACAATAGTTCAATGCAGCGAGATCGATCCATCTTTCCCAATTTTCTTATGTCCGATGAAAACCACAGGTTGTGGTAGTAAGAGCCAAGAGGTTAGTGATTTACCTGAAATGGGTGGTTACACCTAACGCCATTGAGGGACCCCATGGTAAACTTTTTAGTTATTGCAGCAAACCCCACAGTGTTATTAGACCCTTTGACATATCAGGGAAGCTGGAAACAAGACAACAATAGAGTCATATTAGTAAAAAGCTAATTATCTTATGTATAATTCCTATACAAGCCAGGAAAAAGAAAGTCAGAGAAAGCAACGGCCTTGGAATCCAATGGTATTAGGTGGCTCTAGGCTTTTGATTGTGCAAAGATTAGAGTATATCTCTTTCCAGTGAAAAGAAAGTCATTAAGCAATATACCGCAATAATGGTCGGTTCATACGTTGAGAATTGTAAACAGATATGATTAGTTAGATGCATTAGTGGAGAAAGAAACCAAATTACGTATTTACCTATGAGTTGAACTGCTTCAGATTGCAACACTGCAAGATACATTTCTGGAAAATGTGGAGGAACGACTGGACTCGCTCTTCTGATTGGAGGTAATAATAATTTATCATCAAGCATTCTTATTTTATTGCCATATGATATGATTGGAATTGTTTTGTAATCCTGTATACGCAGCACTGATTTTGGTGTTCATTTTTTCCCCAGGCATTGTAGTTGGAGCATTTTTGATGATCTGTGCAGTGCTAGTATGCTGCTTTAGGAAGAGACAATCCAATTCGAAAGACAGACATATTGCAAAACGCTTCTTATCTGAAGCTTCAGACATCAGCATCCCTATTTATACATACAAAGCAATAGAGAAAGCTACAGATGGTTTCTCAGAGAAACAAAGGCTTGGAACTGGGGCCTTTGGAACAGTGTATGCAGGGAAACTCCATAACAACTCATGGGTTGCTATTAAAAGGATCAAGCATAGAGACACTGATTGCATTGAACAAGTCATGAATGAGATAAAGCTAATTTCATCTGTCAGCCACCAAAATCTAGTGCGCCTCTTGGGTTGCTCCATAGAAAATGGTGAACAAATACTTGTGTACGAGTTTATGCCCAATGGAACATTATGCCAGCATTTGCAAAGAGAGAGGGGTGATGGACTTCCCTGGCCAGTTCGCCTTACGATTGCTGCTGAAACTGCACAAGCCATCGCTCACCTGCACTCGGCTATAGATCCCCCAATATACCACAGAGACATCAAGTCAAGCAACATTCTCCTAGATTGCAATTTCAGATCCAAAGTAGCAGATTTTGGTCTTTCTAGATTTGGAATCACTGAAATATCACACATCTCAACAGCCCCTCAAGGAACTCCGGGTTACCTTGATCCTCAGTACCATCAGAACTTCCATCTTTCAGACAAAAGCGATGTTTATAGTTTTGGGGTAGTTCTCATTGAGATCATAACAGCAAAAAAAGTGGTGGATTTTTCTAGGCCTCCAAATGAAGTTAATTTGGCTTCTGTTGCTACTGACAGAATCGGCAAAGGTCGTTTAGATGAGATCATAGACCCATTCTTAGAGCCAAATAGTGATTCTTGGACGTTATCTTCAATCCACAAGGTGGCAGAGCTGGCTTTTAGATGCTTATCGTTCCAGAGGGACATGAGACCTACAATGATGGAGGTAGCAGTGGAATTGGAACAAATCAGACTAAGTAGATGCGTTCCTGCAGAAGAAATCACTTGTGCAACTTCATCAGAAGTATCTCCTTGCTCCTCCTCATCCAATATAAGCGAGCAGCCACTGAGCATGGCGGTAAATAACAAGGATGGACCAGAAAACAGAGGCCTATTTATGCTTGAGATGTCTAACATTGGTTGTATGAACTTGATCGAAAAGTTGAAGGATAATTCTCCAGTATCAACCCAGGACACATGGTTCAGTGAACAAAGCACACCTTCATCGAACAGTTTGCTGAATAATGTAACCCATTAACCATAAGTCACTCTTTCTTTGGATTCCCACTTCAGTTTAGCCTGTTAATACTTAGTTCCATCAATGCAGTACCACAGTTTTGTCCCCCTGCATTGTTTGTAAGAGTCCCTAGTGTATGTCTGTCTGTCTGTAGACACTCGACACTGCTGAAACTACTCTCTTGATGTCTTTTTCTCATTTAAATGTATCATAAAAATGTTGTTTGAGCTTGTGGACACGAGAATTGAGTGACAGATGAAAAGAGAATTACTACAAGAAACATGCAGGTATGTTAGTGTTATACACTATTTGTATGGAAATGGATGCATGACTACTAAATTACATTAGTATGCATATCTAAATTTGTATTGAATACATTCATAAACAAAACTAAAAACCTACAGACTTTTTCTGGATTTACTAGCGAGGGTAAAACCATATGATTTCATGGATTCCATTTTTTTCTTTATGGAGTTGCACTCATACAAAAGAAAATTAGAAATTTTCTAGCATTATTCAATTCTATAATCTGTATATTTGGACTTGTAATTCTACAGGATAAATAAATCTTACACATAATGTTCTGAGAAGAGTTAATTAGTTCATGACTTACAGAGTACAGAAGCATAAAAAATATCTTATTGTATTGAGGCAATTTACTATTCTTTCAGGCTCCCTCAATCTGGTTAATGGACCTCTCCAAAATCAATAGCCTTTTGATGGATTTCAAGACTGAAAAGTTCAGAAAACTCCTTAATCAAGGACTTGTAGGAGATATCAATCAAGTCATCATCATCAGAAATCGGTTTAACCACTTCACTGCATTGTGTAGATGACCGGAGTTCTTGAAGCAACCCCTTTACGCTTCCAACTTGTCGACCCTGTAATCCACAGGGAACTATCCAACTGAATGGAGTTAGGTCTGTGGTGACATTAAGTGCCAACCCATGGTATGTTATCCACTTGGATACTCTTACACCAATTGCAGCCAATTTCTGATTTCCTGTAGCAAAATTTTCAAAAGATCAAAGACAATCAAGGAGGCCATGGTTCTTTTCTTACTAATGAAATTAGATTAGAAAAATGATATTGTAATACAGATACATGTGCTATTGTTGTAGACAATGACGGAATCTTCGTATTACCAAATGCTGGTCCACTCAGCTATACAACACAAAAATTGCACGGTCCAAGACTTAAACACCATTCACCATGATGCCAGGACCCTCAATTTCATGGCAATTAACAGATGGAGAATAACAAATCATAATTATTCCTTGCTATCTTTAAACTTCATTTGAAGGCCTAAAATGAACGGAGTGAATCTCTAAAACCCCCTTGTTCCCTTTATTTATAACTTCCAGCAAAAGATACATAATTCATGAACAAATAATTAAACCGAGGAGGCGACATGAAAGCTGTCAGGGATGCAATTTTTTATCCCTTGCCAATTTGAAACAACATCATCCCACCTTAACAACAAAATATCAATAATCCACTCAGCCGGCAATATCCTACAGTAAATGTTCAATTGCAAAGGGAAAGAACTGTGAAACCATGGTTGACAAACTGAGAATAACATGCTTGCTTAGACACTAAATGGAAACAAATCAAGCATTAAAAGGAAAAGAAAATAAATCTTACCAACCCAAACACCCGTTAAACCCTCAATCCTAGAAGCCTTGATGGAAAATGTAGATGAAAGGACACGAATCACCACCTCCTCAAGTGTCCTAAGATACCAATGAAGATCCATCTTGTGATTCCGGAGATTAATAATAGGATACATAACCAGCTACATTTCAAAACAGGTAGAGTAAGAAAAGATGTTAGTCCAAAGAGAAAATCACCCGCAAATCAAATTATTTTCACATTCTTAGTCATGTAGGTTTTGAAACTATACCTGTCCAGGACCATGGTATGTGACTTCCCCGCCGCGTTCAGTTCGATAAACATCGAAAGGAGCGTTCTTCATGTCAAAATTCATAAACTTTTCCGAGCTACCAGTGCCCATTGTATAAACAGGGTTGTGCTGAAGAATAATTAACGAATCTGGGCAATCCCCATGTTCTTGAATCAGTGCCTGTTTTTGTTTAACAATTTGTTTCTGCCAAGACCATGCCTTTCCATATGGAATAAGCTCCTTGTGTAAATCAAAACACTCGCACCTATCGAATTTAAGTTACAGATCTTGAGTTTTCTGGGGAAAGGGGATGAATGGAGTTTGTGAAAATGCCTGAGAAAAAACAGAGGAACTTACGCTTTTGTTTTTGTTGGAATTCCAGAGTTGAGTTGGTGAGGATGATCCTTTTGTTGCTTTAAGGTTGTGCCCGTTGTTGGGATTGTTCTGAAACCCAGATTTGGTGCAAGAATCATAGCTTATGAATCTCTGTAATCAAGCATGATAGAACAACATTGGTTTTTTCACTGAAATGCCAAATCCTCTGTGGGAGCGAAGAAACCGAAGTTCGAAACCAGGGCGCTAATACATCTGACCATTTAGTTGGGGATTTTAAGGCGCTGATTTATGGGCTATTTTGCCTGTCAGTTGATAACAGAGAAGCCCTAACTCCAAGTCCCCAACCCAAAGCCCTAACTCAAAATCATTAGTTTTGAACTGCGAAAGCAGATTAGAATTTTTTTAATTAAAGTGGAAGCTAATAGACTAGATTACATAGCAGTAGTCTTGTAGTAATGGAGACCGTCAATATCTCTGATAAGTAAGTCCTTGATAGAATTCAGAGAGTTTCGTGGAGAGTAAAGTTATAGTGAGTCAAAGTGGCATTTCTAGCCAAACTATCAGCAACCTGATTTACTTCGCGTGTAATCCATGTGAAATCGACTACCTAACATCGTTTGTGTAGAATTGAGATGACTCGGACAAAAGAGATGAAGCTATGGCTTGCGTCCGGATCTTTTATCGCTTCAATAGCACTTATCGAATCAGATTGTACCTGCACAAATTCAAAGCCATTTTGCCAAGCCAAACTTAGACCATTATAGATTGCTCATAATTCAGCTTGGAGTGCATTTGAGATACCAATACTGCGGCTTTAAGCGGCGACGATGATCTTAAAACGACCTTTTATTTTTTGAGTCTCTCTTAGGATGGAATCTCAAAGCACTTTTGAGTCGCTTCTTGATAATGATGGATAAAATTAGATTTGACTCAGTTTAAAAAATTAAATTATCTAATTTGATATAAAATATTTTAATTTATTTTAATCCAAATTTTAATATTATAAATTTATTTTAATTTTAAAAATTAAATAAAAGATTATTTAAATTAGAATAATCAATATTATAATATTATAAAAACTATAATTAAATTTATAGATAAACATAAAAGTTAATTTCAACTCAAAATTTTTCAAATAAACTTTGAATCGTAAAATAAGATTTATAAAATTGACTATTTTTTAAAAAAATAATTTAATTCGTATTGATCAAACACTCAACCCAAACCCTTTTCTCTTAAAAAAAATTCAAACCCTAATCTATCACATAAGAAAAAACTCATCTAGCTTAATACTTGTAAAAAAATACATATTTTCCATCACTGTATTTTCGATCTTCATCTTTCTTTTTATTTTTAGTCCCTACCAAACAAAGCCAACATCTGAACCGGATATTATTCTTCATTCTTATGGATGAAATATGGAGCACAAAATAGAATAAAAATATATATTTATTTAAAACCATTCCTAGTTTATCTAGAACATAAAATTATGCTATTATCTCATCATCTCTAAGGATGAAATCCTAAGAATGCTTGCTTGATAGTAGTAAATGATGAAAATACAAATTCAACTCGGCAACCATTCGGACTAGTCTACGGTTCTAAAGGTTCTGAACACATAGCGCATGTGGTAGAGGTCTTGTTGTTGGCGAAAGTGCAGACACCGCAAGTCCAAGAACCTCGTCCACACACTGTACAAAATGTTGCAGAACCCTCGTTTCCAAAGGAACAATATGCACATGACCATGGTTCCATGGTCATGGCAGTGTTAGCGTTCGTATTAAAGTCTGGAGCTCCGGTGAGAGCAGTAGCAGTACTCCTAATCATCTTGCGCTTCTTCGGAACACTTGATGAACCTTCCGAGTTTACATCAGACAGTCCATTCTGCAAAGCGGTAACCAAGTTGTCAAAGAACTTTCTAGTTACACTAGTGAGCAAGGTAAGGTTTTTGCGAAACTCGATGAATTCCATTGTTGAGCGCTTTTATTCGAGGAAGGGCAGCATCTGCTTTTCTGCACAACCGTGAAGCCTCTCCAAGCCAGACTCAGCCTGACCTTGCAAGTACTCAAACAAATTCCTTTTGGCCTCGCAGTCATCCTGCAAGTAGAATCCGTATGCGTAGGTCCATGCAAGTACTCTCCTGCATTCAATTATCTGTTGCCAAGCCTCTGGTATAAAACTGATTTCGGCCGAAGATTTCTCTTGAATGCGACGGACAATCTCAATCTGTTCCGTTTGCACGTTTTGCAAGTCATCAACTGCCTTTATCATCGACTTCTTGTTGGTCGCCCAACGTTCAAAGTAATGAGCATATTTCATTATGTATTTCTTGGCCTTCTCTCTCTTTTCCTCCTCCAGGTTCCCGTTGAAACGATTACAAACGCCATGGTTTTTCCAATCTTGAAGGCAAAGCCAGCAAAATTCGAAATAGCAAGGATCCCTACACGTCATATGCGAACACCCCATGTTTTTCTCGATCGGTCTTTTGCATTTGGGACAAGGCTTGGTGAAAGCCAGTATGTAAGTCACATTCTCAGACTCCGAGCTGTTCTGCAACACCCATTTTGCCACAGTTTCACAGTCCACGGGACGATGAGCTTCTTCAGTACAATTCCAGCAAAAGGTATGAAAACATAGACAAGAAACATTGAAACTTTCACTCCCGGCGATAAAGTCGACGGCGTTTTCACAGCCTGGACCAGGACACCATTTGATCATCTTGTTCGATTCAATATATGACATAACAAAATAACGGGAATACTTATTATTCTCTTGCTCGGACGCAAATAGACCCACCATGTCTTCGCCCACAGCAGCGTGACAAGATGGGCGGGGACACTTTAGCAATAAACTTTGAGGGCCATCAGCAATGGCTATTTTAATGTAGGAAGTCCAGCAATCATTACAATAAGAATGCCCACAAGATGCGGACTTCAACCCATCAATAGGGTAGTATTCAAAGCAGATTTCACAAAGAATGCTGCCGCCATGATCAGGTAACTCGATCAATGGTTTAAGAAACAAGCCAGCCTTTTCACGGGCTAGTTTTTCATCAGCAAACCATGCATCAAAAACATTACCAACACTCCATTTATATCGAAGGAGTAGGATACCTGCCTCGATTCTCGATAAAGAGAGTACAGAGGAGACTTCAGCGATAGTATCAGTTACACGCCGACGTATATCCGCCTCAGTAAGAACAGTACAGTTTTGGCGAAACGTTGGAAGATCATTGTTTTCATCTTCCTCGAGTGCATTATCATCATCAACATCTCCATGATCATCTCCGTGGCTGTCGCTGCCTTGGAGTGGATGCAAGTCGTCATCTGTGTCGTGGTAGAAGTAGTCGTCATAGGCATCGTCAACATCTGAGTCAGCCATCGAAAAGATAAAGCTAACCCTAAAAGAAACTGGGAAACCTAGGATACTACAATAGGGGAGAGGGGATGTTTAGCTTGAAAACCCTTTTCTGTTTTCTTTGCGTCTGTAAAATAGAATCCTATAAAAACTAAAAGACCTATGTTAAACAGAATGACACTAAATTAGTTTATAAATCCCAAGTAAAGCGGAAGCTTTATTTTAAATTTTTATATATAGGAGGAATATGACGATAAACCTTGTAATATTCTCCTTCTCACTTGAGTAATTGACTCGATCTCTAGCACATAAAAGAATTAAATTAAATATCGAACTTACATAATTTCGCATATACAAAAATTCTATACTTCTTTTTATACTATTTTTATACCAACGCTAAAAATTTAATATTTTACATTGAATATGATATATCCGATAATGAATGAATATAATGGTAAACTTCTAAATAGACTGAAATATCGGTTTCTTTTGTGAGGAGGGTTGTCTATTATAATACAACAATAATAACAATTAGAGGAAGCTAATACGGCTTCCTACTCCAAAATTGAAAATACAAGAAGATTCTACAGAGGGCAAAATCTCTCCCTTTACATGGAAGCAAGAAGGTCTCTCATTTCACTAACCGATGGGATGGTTTCCGTGGGTTGGCCAGTTCGTATTCTAATTTTAAAGATCATAGATTTGGTTTAAAATTTATAATTTAAGAATTTAAGTTTACACATTTATAATTTAAGATTAAATTCTAAAATTTAATATATTTAAATTTAAATCTTTAATTTATTATTTTAAAACCTAAATTCCAATTATAAACTATAAATATTAAATTTTAATTATAATTTTTATATTCTAAAACTTTAAACTTAAACCTTCAAATTAATTGTTTGAAAAAATAAAATATTTCAACCACTCATATATAGAATATTTTACATATATATAATACTAAACCTATTACTACTTATATCTATAAGCTAAAACTCACTAAATTTTTAAAGAAAAATTAAAAAAAAATAATTTCAATTAATCATAATCCACATGTATTGAGGTATTTTTATATTTTAGATTTATTATAATTATACAATTTTAAAATGTCGACAATTTGAATCAGGGCTCATGTCCTTTTAGCAGGCATCACACTTGGTAAATCATCTTCCTTTTGCTGGCTTTTGTTTACTTTTTGACAGTTCAAAAATTTTCTATCAAATTTGGAGCTATGAAAACAAGGATACCTCGGACAGATGATTCATGTTTGGTGTCTCATCCTGGAATGGTCTGAGATTTATTAGGAAATTTTAGCTGGAGCTTTACATGATAAGTAGGATCAGCAACAGATGTCTGGGATTTAGTCTGCATAAAAACTGCAAGCCCGCGTGCAAATGCAAAATAACCTGTTCCTCCGACCACCATTAGTTCTTGTCTATCCTCGTCTTTGACATGCTTGGCCTCGATACTCAAGCTCCCATTAAACTCCGGTGTTTCGAAAGTGAGATAAATTATGTTGAATGCAGAATTGGCGAAATGCTCTAACGGGATAATGAAGCCTCGGGCTTTTCCGACTACACGGGACGTGTTCTCCGGTCCCTCTGTGAGCACTCGGTGAAAGATGAAGGCTCCGGCATCTGATTGGACAGCAGGATGGATGCTGGAGGTTGAAATATGTGGCTGTTGAATGTACATAGAAAGGGCCAACCAAGGCCTGGAAGGGTTCTTTGATGAGCTTTTGTGGCTTACCGGTGAGAACATGGATAACACGACCACCACCACAATGGCTAAAACAACCGCGAAGCAAAATATGATTCTGGCTAGCATTTTTGTAGAATTGGATCAGGCTTAAACCGATTGCTTGTACCAGTATGCCAAAACTGATATCACTTTAATACATAGATATTGAAACAAACCTGTTCTACAATGCTAAATGAATTAGGCTACCTAATCCACTTATTTAGCTTTAAAACCTAAACCAATGGAAGTTCATCCGAAAAGGGTCAATGAAGATGATGAAGACTTCAAAATTTTTATACAACGCGTTTACAAGAAACAGAAATGCACATTGGGAAAATTAACGTCAGCAAACCAAATCCTTAATTCATATTTGAGAAATGGTCAACTGCTGGTGTAGATTTCTAGAAGGCAGCTTAAACTTAAATACATTCCATTTCAGCGTATTAAAAGGATAAAAATATCATTTTCCACCGTTTAGGATATGGTCCAATAAATTAAATTAAGATATATAATATATTTTTTTCATATCATATTTACACATAAGCATCATCCAAATCATCATGGAAAAAATATTACCAAAGATTTTTTATGTTGTCTTCCTCTTTATTGTTCAAAATTTTTTAATTAATTTTTTCTAATCCCTAAACCTAAACCTTAAACCCTAAACCCTAAACCCTAACCCTAAATCCTAACTCTAACCCTAAACTCTAAACACTAACTCTAAACCCTAACCTAACCTTAACCCTTAACCCTAAATTCTAAACCTAACCTTAACCCTAAACCCTAAACCCTAAACTTAACCCTAAAGTCTAAACCTAAACCATAAACCCTAAACATAAACAATAAAATGTAACCCTAAACCCTAACTCTAATCTTAAACCTTAAACCTAAACCACATAAACCCTAAACCTAAACCACATAAACCCTAAACTACTAATCCATAAACCACTAATCTCTAACCCTAAACTCTAAATCCTAAACCCCAAATCTATATAAAAAATTAATTAGAAAAATTTTAAAGAATAAAGAGAAAGATGATACAAGAAATCTTTGATAATATTTTTTTTACTTTTTTAAATCAAAGACATTAAATTAGATGATTTGGCCAATGCTTATGTGTAAATTTGATATAAAAAAATATATTATGTGTCTTAATTTAATTGGTTGGGACCATATCCTAAGCGGTGGAAATGGTTCATTTAATAATTTTTCAAAAAAAAAAATGGGTGGATATCTTATAGATCTTTCCATCTCCCCTTTTCATGTGGAGAAATGGGTGCATATTAAACGGGATATGTGGCCCTTAATGATGGGCAGAAGCTCTGCCTAGAGTGTCTGGACTCCGCAGTTATGGATATCAGGGAGTGCCAACCCCTTTATCAGGATATACAAGAATTTCATGAAGGCTTAAATAGGAAAGTGGAGCAGCAAGTTCCGTTACTCCTAGTTGAAAGGCGAGCTTTGAATATGCAGGGGCATATCTATAGCAGTTTATGCATAAAGCTTTGAATGAAGGGGCATATCTATAGCAGTTTATGCAAGTTTTGGTTACTCGTTGTACCTCAAATAACGCTGATGTATTTGATGCTAACATGTATATCTTGAATATGCAGGTTGTTAGCTGGGTCAATCTTAGCCCATGAGAAGATGCATGCATGGATGCGACTTCAAGATTTGTCCCGTTTCTATCTTAAGCAGTTAAAAATGTGTATTTTTTCCCATTTGGAGACACTAACAGTGACACATATGTTGTTTGTTTGTCTGTCAGGTTTCCGGAGTCTTAATCAAGATCTTGAGGAGGGTATTTGTCAAGTGTTAGCACACAAGTGGTTACTTACCCAGCTCGAATCTACTTCTAGCAGCAATACTCCACCGACTTTATCGTCCGCTTCGAGTAACAGGTTAAAAAAAGGCAAGAGATTTCAATTTGATAGGAAACTTTGGGAATTCTTCAAGCAACAAATGGAATCCGATGCTTCCCCTATATATGGAGATGGTTTCAGAGCAGACAATCAGGTAGTTTATAAATATGGTCTTAGAAGAACCCTTGAACATATTCGGATGACTTGGAGATTCCCTCACTGAAATCCCAAACCCCGAATTCTCAAACATGTTTCCTTATTTTTTTCAGAGAGTTAAAATTCGGCCTTTACCTTTTAGAACCAAAGGCCCCTGGCACATAGTGTAATATTCATGTCTCTAGGGTAGTTTTAGAAGTATTATCAATTCTCATTCCTTGTGGCTGTCAGTGTCATTCTTCATTTTTTTATATAATTAGTTTATTGCTTTCTGTTCCTTTTTAAGATCAGGATTGTTTAAACATTTTATGTATAATGAAATTTCATTTCATGTAAATTGTTCATGGCTCCTATTTACATACGCCTGCTCCAATGTTGGACGGAACTGACACTACTTTCATCATGTTGGGTCTCTTGGTTCTTTTGTTGAGCAGGCTACCCTTAATTGAGCCATCCGCTAGGAAAACTCTTCCACTTGTCGCATTTTAGCCTAGGATCAAAGAAGGAAACGAGCTCAGCTTCTGTACCATCTTTTTCCATTATGGAAACAACTGTTTCTGATAGCAGTATTTCTCTTGTATCTTGCGTAAGAAAAAAATCTTGTCTCTTTTATGTTTCTTTTAAAAATTTATTAATAAATCGAATTTTAAACTTTATCCCTTATTTTTTATATCATAGATATTAAATCCTATACCCAAAAAATTATACCCTACCCCTAATTCTCTAAATCCTAATCAAAACCCTTAATCTAAAATTCTAAACCTCTAATTTGAAGCGAAAGCATAAATAAAGGCATGGAGAAGGGATAGACAATTTGTACCCGGCGTTCTTTTTTCCAGTGATACGTTCGAATAGCACAACCACAAAAGCAAAGACCCTGTCCCTACAAACTCTGGTTCGAGATAACCTCTAGTCCCTGAAACCAAACTGGTAATAGCGACAGTGCTCTTTCAGTTCACCGCAGTTTATACGCAGGTTTGGTTGAACTGTGAAGATAGTAAAGTCCATTAGCAACATCCAAAAGCATTGCATATACTTGAAAACAAGATAAAGACCTGCATCGTTTTCACATACACTTTGAAGCTTTATCAGATTGAAATGACTGATATTTAAAATAAATATTTTATTTAATTAATTTTTTAAATATTATTTAATATTTTATTTTAAATCAAATGATCTGAAAATATATCTAAAATTACTTTCTATTATATTTTTAAAAATAATATTAAATTTACCCTTAAATTCTTGTGAAATGATTTTTTGATATAAATAACTGAGCATCACACACCACTGCTTTATATAGACAGCGATATCCATGGTCCATGGATACATCACCATACTTGATGTTTAACAAGTCATCTTGTACTCGACTTTTGAATTTTGCATATAAATAATTGCTCGCTCATGGCTTACATTATCAACTCAGCCGTTCCCAGCCGGCTTGAGAAAAATGTAGGACCTACACGCTTTGAAAATTTCCTCATCACAGCCGTACAGTTTTAACAACAATTCAGAACTCCGACACCAGGCAACCAAGGAAAGCTCAAAGGAGCTCCACGTACTGTTAAAATACTGAATCTACCGACAACCCTTTTTCATTTTTATAATTTACTTAGAAAAACATTATTATTATTAATAATTTAAGAAAGAATGGCGGCAATATGACTAATGCTTCTAATTCATTTAAATAATTAAATTGAAGCATAGACTAATGGCGATGCCTTTTGGTGTTGAAGAATCTCATCAGCTGGCATCGTCATGACTTTCCAGCCAGTTCCACGTAAAAGACAAATTCTACTCAATCAATATGAATATGAATCATCACCGCCGATTTCAAAAGTACATGTCAAATGGTATTGGTAATTTCTCGTTTCATTTATTAGGATTTGTATCAAAGGAAAACTAAAAACTTAATCATGAAAGCAAGATGAATGTGCAGATTAAGGCATGTTTTATTGTTATTAAACAAAATTAAATCATGAACATTCTTAAGACATGTCTCTAAAACAGCTCTTTTGCTATACAGAGTTTGAGTCAAGTAATACCTGTAATAATCTACAAGGAAACAATTGAGATCTTCTCCCTGTTGCTTTCTCAAATCTTTACAGTTCCTCAATTTCTTGATGATTACGTCGCTTTCTCAGCAAACAAACGCTTGTCCGGAATAGTTGGTATAGTAAAACCGATTGAAACCCTGCAGCAAATTAAGAAGAGCTTCCCAGTTGTTTCTAATTCAATCAAGAATCCAAAGCAAATGGTGTTTGCAGAAGATCATAAGGTGCCCATAAAGCGTCCAAAGGGCATGGCCTATTAGCGTCAAGCCTCGCCCATGGTTTCCCTTTCCCACTCCAATGTAAAAGACTAACCGGACCGGGATGCAAATCTCTGCACAAACCTCTAAAATTATCTCCCCCGAGGCCATGCTGATTCCATCTGTGATCAACCGGAACTATGTTTCCCGCGAATACTAATAAAAATGGTGGTAAAGAACCCAATTCGTAAATTCTCATTCTTTTCTGAAGCTCCATCCATTCTTCAATCCTCGTTGTGTAATCTCCGTCTCTCCACCGGTCAAGGTCGATTACCATAACTCCAGTGTTGAAGTAACAGGGTTTACGGTTCGCAAAAGTTAAGGATAAAAAAGGGTTTGACCAAAATGTTGGAGTGAAGTAGGCCGTGAAGTTTGCATTGCAATGCTCCGGTGCAGCCAAGACTGAGTCATCTCCGAGTGGGGTTGCGGCGAGTTTAGCTATATCATCAACGAGAACCAAGTCGGAGTCCAGGTACACGACTCGGCGGACGCATAAAGGAAGTAGATTGGCTAAGTAGCTTCGAGCGTAATTCAAAGGGCAATCCAAAGCAGAGCGGATGGAGGTCGAAATGAGACGCGAAACAGAGGCGTCGTCGAAAGAGTAAACTCGGAAGTTGAGGTAAGGGAAGGAGGAGGAGATGGTGTCGCGTAAAAGCGACGCGTTGGACGCCGCGGAGGCTACGAAATGGAAGGCGATGTTCTGAGGACAAGAGGAGTGTTGAAGTACCGAAAGAATAGCCGCCATGGATCCCCGGATGTAAGTTGTGTCAAGAGTCATCGCCACATGAACCGCTTGATCCGAGCATAAAATGGAGGCTCCCTCACCAACCGAATCATCCCCATCGACAATCACCGAACAATCGGGAGAGTTATAGAACTGTGGGGCTTCCTTGAATCGTTGTGGTATCGCTGTAGAGACGGTGGCATTAGCGGCTAAGGCAATGACAATAAAGAGTAACAGAAGGAGAAACTCAAAGACTAGTGATTTACTCATTAGTGAAAAGGGAAGGTAAAGAGCATTGGCCTGTTGACCAATTAGCCTACCCGAGAGGATTTTAAAAAGAGGGGAAAGAGTTGGCTGAATAATAAGGTTACGGAGGAGGGTCCCTTGGGGGCTTAGCCTAGAATTTTCTCGGACAGAAGTTGTTGAGTTCACATTCATTCTAGATTGTTTTGTTTTGTCTCTTCTTCGATTTTAGATTATTATTAAAGTTTTTATAAATATTTTAATTTTAAAATTTAATTTTAGAGATTTTAATTTAGGTTTAGTTTATTTAAAACTTAAGATCTAATAAGACATGATTTATAGATTAAACTTTAAATCTCGACAACCATCTTTAAATTTGATTCTAAGTTGAATCTCTAAACTTTGGTCCTATACCATCTTCTATCAGCTCTCAAATGTTCTCTATTTCACTCAATAAGGAATCCTCACATTTTGATAAACCATAGATTTCCATAAGCTTAGATTAATTCTGGACATTTTAGGTGTCATCTCCAATGTTATTTCAAGAGCATGAGATCATAATTCCATCATCATTCATTTTTTTTCTTGTGTATTAGAATAATGAAGACAAATATTTTGATTCAAGTTTAAGAAAAACAATAAAATTCTATTAAACTAATGTGTTGATGCTTCTTCATTGTTAGAAATTTAAGTCCTCAAATATGGTGGAGAATCACAGTCCAAGAAAGGTATGGTTCAGCAACCTGCAAAAGAATCATGCTTTGTAAACAAGTATGCTTTCTTCTTCTAATATGTGTTTGTTACCTGCCATCAAAAACAAAAAAATATGACATTCAATCCTTAATGACTGAGATGTAACATTTTAAAATCGCGATATTGTAAATAAAAATTTATATTAAAAATTATTTATTTTATCAAAATTAAAATTATATTTATATGTTTATTTGAAGAAAGTTGTTTTAGATTGGTAATATGAATCAAGTTAAGGGAATGTTTGGTTCCTGAATTGGAAATAAAAATATCATACTATGTGTGTTTGATTGTGAAATTTTATTATTTGGTTACTTGAATAACGTATCGAATAATTATAAATTATATAATATTATATTTATTTTAGATAATTTAATATGTATTTATTTGTTGAAATTACAAATTTAATATATGGGAATGGCATCCTGTAACATGCAGGCTGCAGCTGCACTACGATGCATGTAGCATGCAGTGAAAGGCGATGATCTATGATATTGGTGTGGATAAAACACGAAAGAATTTGAATTTTAAATCTAATAACTATTATTTTAAAATTTATTATATTAATTAAATTAAACACTTAAAGTTATAAGGGTTTTGCAGGTTTGAAAAGGTTAAAGTTCCTATTTTTTTTCAATTCTCTAAAAAGAAAATTTTATTATTCTCATATGACTCAGATTTAAATTATTTATTTATAATGTGTATATATTATTAAAATATTAATAAAAAATAAATTGATAATACAATGAGATCACACCGTATATTAAAAATTCCTCAATTTTAACAAAAATATCAAGTCTCTAGTTTTGTACACTTAATTAATTCTTGCATCCCAAAATTTTAAAATACACTATTTTGACCAACATTTATTGTTAAATTTAATATTTTTATGATTTATTGATATCACATATAATATAAATATAATATGGTACATGATAATATTTATTATAAAAAATCATTAAGACTTAATCATCAAAATTGATGAAAAGAATTAATTTATTTAATTTCTCAATTTAATAATTTAATTAATTTTTTTTTAATTTGGAGATTTAATCAATTATATTTCTTGACTCAACAGTTAAGTTGACTAAAAAAATAAAGATCTTTATTATTAAATTTATTTGATATTTTTTAAAAAATTCAAGGTCTTGCAACGCTATTATTTAAAAAAAATTATCCTTTTTAACGCTAAAGGCATATTCCCAGGGTCACCGACACTGTCTCCAAGCCTAGTGGTCATAAAAGTCTGCCTCCATGAGCTGCCCTGCACATGCTCCGTTCATATCCGTCTTTCCTTTCTTTGCATCCAAAGTAATAATCAATGAACGGTCTTCTTCCGTGTTACAGTTCAGTACGATTATCGAACAAGACGAACAATGGGTCAAAACTTCAAACCCTTTTAAAACTCTTCAGAGTTGAAACTTTGCGTGTTCATCGTTTAAGATTTAATCTTTTAAAACAAATATATTCCTTGATCTGGAAGAACACACAATTTGACATTTATATATATTTACAGAGAAGCTTATTCAATCATGAAACTGAGGCATTGAAGTTTCCAGCACGACAAGGTTTACATCACCCTGGACAATGGATAAAGTATTCTATTAACTATTCAGGTCAAAGGGTTAGTTTTTATTTGAATAATTTATAACTTCCTTAATGTTAAGCATCGGTAATCTAAGGCTAAGCTTATCCGTTTCAGCCGCCACAACTAGTACTGAAACTGCTCGATAATATGCCTCACAAACGACAATGATGGTCACTTGATGCCAGGAACATGGAAAACATCATCCAGATTCAGGATCAGTCAGACCCTATTGTTAGAGCTCAGATAATATATGTTTTCATTTAGGATGTCTTCATTTACGTGAAATTCATGACAGTATAAGTTTTCATGGATTTTTTTCTACGGGTAAATATATATATATATATATATATATATATATATATATTACATGAACTTCAGATGAATAGAGAATGTGAAATTTTAAAAAATAAAATAAAAAATAAGAAGGATTGACCCCACAATTTCGCCATTGATAGCTTCGTAGCACTTTCAGATACATTCACCGGGTCACAAACTCTAGGCCGAGAAACATATTGGCTTAAGCTCTTTGGTAATGATATTACTTAAAATAATAAATATTAAAAATTAAGAATTTAACATTTTAAATAAAAATAATAAAAACATTAATTATGTTTATTTATTTTATAATATTAATTTTAAAATAAATATTTTATTTTATTAATTTTTTAATAATATCAAGTATTAAAAACTTATAACTAACTTTTTAAAATCATTTTCTGATCCTATTTTTTGTATTTGAAACAAAAATGTTGAAACTGGTGGATCAGATCAGTCCATGAGGCTACTCTAAAGAACCCATTTTATACCCACATGTTAAACATGAAACTGATATCCATAAGTATCTTGACTTCGAAGCAAAATCACCGTAAATGAAGTACAGGCAAAGCATGTGATAGGCTGATAGCTACCGGCTATCTGAAGGTAGTTTATGGATAGAATCATTTGTATCAGAATCTAGGTCCAATAAAACTAAAACCCAATATATTTTTTTTGAAGGAACCCCCCCCCCCCCCCCCGAAAAACTACTCATGGAGATCTAATGGGCCATATTCATAGTTAAAAACTTATTTGGTCCAACCCAAACTTATTCGGGAACGAATGAATGGATACAGTCTGATGAGCCAGTTTTTGCTTTACTAGGGTAAATTTTGTCACCAAAGTCGCCTGGAATATAATTAAACTTAAAAGATGGGAACGGGTTGGGTATAGACGGTTTTGATTCATCCGTATCTGATTTTATTTGGGTTTAGTAAAAATTCTATCCAATTTTTAAGTTTTAAAATTTGACCTGACTCTGACTCAACTTGAATCGTTAAAAAATAAATTTATAAATTTAATTGTAAAAAATAAAATTTTAGTGAATTGATTGTAAAAAACAATTTTAGTGACCTCATTTTATAAAAATATATAAACAAGGATTATTATTGTAAATATCCCTAAAAATATATGAAAAATTACACTCTTAAACCCAAATATGAGACCACCCTTGAAAAAAACGACCCAACCTCAAATTTTTATCAAAAAATCTACCCGGTCGAAACCTACCAGGTTTAGATTCTGTACTCATTCCTAATTAAAAGCAAGTTTCGAGGAATAAGTATATTCGGTCGACTAATAAGTTTATTATCTTTATTTTCTCATATTTCTTTATCTTTGAGTAAGTTGTCATCGAGTCTGCCTAAATGAAACACTTCTACGGTTATTGGCAGTAACCTTGCTTTGCATGTGTTAGGTTTCCATCTGTTCCCATCCAACTCCATTATTACGTGTCACTTCTTGTGTCTCAGCAAAATTTGTGGCCAGGGTTAGAATTATGATGTTAAAAGAGGTTAGGGATAAGGGAGGTACCTTCTGATGTCTCCTTGTGAAAAACAAACTTGGCAATGTCTGCAAGAATTTGGATTCTGTTTTTTTACTTTGATAGGGTTTGTTAACTATCGATTCACCCCATATCAGACAAGCTTTGTTCAGCTGTAAAAACATGCCAAACATAAAACCTGCGGGGAGGGTTCTCATGTTTGGTTTGAAGGAAAGTGGTAAGAAAACAAAGCTCATGTTGCCAAAAACATGCCAAACTCAAGACCATGGCCCAAAACATGGAAATAAAAAAGAACGAAAAAAATCTAAAAGTACGATTAGTGGAGTTGAATAGAGAGTTTAGAGAGGGTGATTATGGATTATTTAAGAAAGATTATGGGGGAAATAGTGGTGGAAATGGGTGAAGACGGTTCAGTAGGCTTGTTCAGAACCGGAGGTTTCGCGGATGTTGGCCACGTGCGTGGGAATATGTTGCTTCACGACACCATGATCAGCAATAACAATCATTTCTCTGCATCTTATGTATGCTAAAACCGTCTACCTCACGTGCCTGGGTGTTATTCTTCTTCACCAGGCACCATACAAGTAAATAGTACAAGGAATTGACTAATGTCTTCTTTTAGATGAATTAAACATTCCAATCTTATTCAAATTCATAACATGAAAATTTATCTTATAATCCCTTAAAAAATAATGAAACTGTAAATTAACCTACTGGAAAAGCTGCAATTTGACACCTAAGTATTTATAAATTCATCCAAATCTCATTAATAAAATCTTAACTTCGTCCCGAGTAACATTTTAAAGGTATTTACTAGTCACTACTACAATCACTAGTCACTACTACTCCAATTCCTTCTCATTTTGCTCAACTTCTCCTTCCTCGCAAAGCAACAATGGCGAATTCCTTTGGAGTTTATTCTATTTTTCTACTGAATCTCTTCTTATTTGGTAAATGTATTCCCTTTATTTGAATTTCTTATCTCTCTTTTCGTTGTTTGTTTTGCTGGTTCGTATAATAATAAAGTTTCTATCTTTTCAATTGAAAATCTAGGATTTAGAAATAACATTGACTCGGCGTTTTCTTATAACAACGATTTCAGGAACGATGTTTTCTTCGGCCACTCTTTTTACACTTGAAAATCGTTGTAATTTCACTGTATGGCCGGGTTCTCTTGACGGGACAGGCCCTGCTCTTGGTGATGGTGGTTTTGCATTGGCACCTGGTTCGTCATCCCAACTCCAGGCTCCACACGGTTGGTCAGGTCGCTTTTGGGGTCGAACAGGCTGCAATTTTGACAACTCTGGCTCTGGGAAATGTGTAACCGGCAACTGCGGTGGCGGGTTAAAGTGTACCGGTGGGGGTGAGCCGCCTGTTTCTCTGGTAGAGTTCACCCTTAATGGAAGTGATAATAAGGACTTTTATGACGTTAGTTTGGTGGATGGTTACAACCTTGGCTTAGCAGTTAAGGCAGTTGGTGGCACAGGGAGTTGTCAATACGCAGGTTGTGTCAAGGATCTCAACATAGATTGCCCTGCCGAGTTACAGATGTCGGATTCGGGATCTGTCGTCGCCTGCAAAAGCGCCTGTGCAGCCTTCAACAAGCCAGAATATTGCTGCACCGCCGACCACGGTACACCTCAGACATGCTCGCCAACCAAGTACTCTCAGCTGTTCAAGAACTCATGCCCTACGGCTTACAGTTATGCCTACGATGATGCCACCAGTACCATGACCTGTATCGGATCAGATTATGTGATCACATTTTGTCCGACCGAATCATGAACATGACCTACGTTTTGCATAATGTTTAATTTGGTATTTGCTCATTCCTTTATAGTTTAAACTTGATTGGATCGTGTTCGTAAGGTTGTAAAGTCTAAATATTGAAATCAACAATTTGGTTTGTCTGTGAAGAATAGATGCTAAATTTGGTCCTTTAGTTAATGATTTGTGGGAGATATAAAGATTGTGTTTGGTGTTTGGTGGGAAAGCCATTAATGTGTATGAATATGAAAGCATTTTCCACCAGCCTAATGATGCTCAACAACCAAGAAATCAGTGATGCCATAAGCTTTGCGTGACCAAAGTTTGTATAGTACAAGGATTGAAGTCGAATTCTCTTTTACACGATAACGCATTCGGACCATTGTTACAAGATTGTTTTAAAAGAGACAAAGCACGCCGAAACATGAAGAGAGGACTTGAGGCTTAAATAGACCTACGCATGGTCAACACAAAGCCAGTTAGTTCATATATAATACATCTGTGGGTTGTGGCCCAGTCCCCAAATAGGGTCATTGCTCTACATATAAACGCGACCATGCATGTGGATCTTGCTTTCTATAAAATTTGGTTTCGTTTTTTTATAACACCCAAGTTAACAGTACTCACTGATAAGGAAAAGTATCATCAAAATATCAAAATCATCCGCGATCCACATCATAGAATCTAAGAGTTAAAACTTTTATATTTTACCATAATATACTTCCTTTGCACGAGCGTCAAAGAAAAGCTGTCTCTTTATGTTTTAAGGTCGTCCGACAATGCTCCGAGCTCGGCAAGCCTTTGGAGAAGTTGGGATAAAGGCTTGGCGAAGTGTATTGTATTTTTCAATATC
The DNA here is from genome assembly GCA_035048815.1 of Abelmoschus esculentus. Taxonomy (NCBI): domain Eukaryota; kingdom Viridiplantae; phylum Streptophyta; class Magnoliopsida; order Malvales; family Malvaceae; genus Abelmoschus; species Abelmoschus esculentus. The sequence continues at coordinate 5,914,685 of JAUCBN010000008.1, read as the reverse complement.
AAATCTATGGGCCTTCATGAGTTTGTTTTGTTTAGTTTTGAAACGGCGTTGGAAGTAGCCTTCAAAGGAGGGTTCGGTGGATGTGGATAGGAAAAAACCATATGCCGAGGCAAAGTGAAGGGAGGTGACGAAGAAACATATGGGTTCCATCACGTCCCAACTCAGTTCCCAAAACGTTAGCCTCATGAACCCAAGCGTTTGAACCACTAGGAACCCCAACCCACAGTAAAGCTCACCACGAACTTGAGCCTTGGCCTTCTCGTCTATTTGAGCCTTCAGTTTCTCCATTTCTTCCAGCTCTTTTCTTCTTGGGTCATTCGGGAGGACCACCGATTCAGAAATTAGAGTTTCCAGTGATTTAGCCAACTGCGGAAATAAAAACAATTTAGACTTGTAGTTGATGGTCATTTTAGTTTAGCATACTACGATAGGGACCATAGGGTCCACCGCCGTGTATCATTGGTTGAAGCCAACAAGAATTTCGCAACTTGCAGCACGTGGGAGAACAGGATAATTACGTCATCATCAGCGCGTGCTATGCACTTTTCATAGCGCTCGTATAAAGTTTTTAACAAATAAAGGAAGATGGGCGATGAGAAATTTGATACCTGTTCGGGGCGGAGAAAAACGACGTTCCCTAAAACGACAACGTTTCCAGAAAGATCCAGGACTTTGGCGAGTTCCAAACCTTGAGTTTCATCTCCGCATCCTTCAAGACAGATCTGAACAAACTCGTGATAAGAAATCGAACTCTTTGGAACCTCTCTCAGCTTCGCTTTAAGCTTCTCGACTAGAGAAACTCTCAATAGCTTCCTCGCATCTTCGACGGAAACCTTGGCCAACGTTTCTGAAGCCGTGGCCGTGGCATCCGTTGGTAGAGGTTGAGGTTGAGTGATTCCTTCCAACCGTAGACGATCTCCGGTAATGTTTATGCCTCGGAGCTTTTCTCTCAACTTCTCTCCGACAGGCACCGAGAAAATCTTCGGGAATCCCGGAGACGACTGCTCGGAAGCTCTCTGATGGGATAAGCGCCGGAAGAATCCTCTCTCACCGAAATCCGGAAAACCAGCGTACTCCCGGCGAGGTACGGAATGGAGTGAGATCGGAGAGTTTTCTAAATTGAGAAGCGATGAGCTATTTTTATAACAGTGCAACGGACGCTTCCCAACTGTTTTCAGCAGCGCCATCGATGAGGGAATTGAAAAGAGAGTTTGAACTAAGAGAGACAGGAGCAGTGTCTAGGGTTGGTGGTGGGAGTATCTTTATTTATAGTCTCCAAAGTTTGAGGGAATCTTGCGAGAATCCCGGCTATTTCTGTACCATAATAAATTATAATCAATTTAAGAAAATTGGAATCCTTTCCAATTATATGTTTTTGAAATAAAAGATAAAAGGTGAGTTTAACTCAATTTTAATTGGAAATATTTAAAGATTTAATTTCTTTTAACATATTTAAAGATTTAAATAAAATATTACGTTCCTCGATAAAGAAATTATACCCTTCTATGAAAAGTGAATTAATAAAATCGTCATTTTTAAATTATTTATGATTTAAAAATAATTTATTTAATTTTTTAAATTTAAATTAAGTTATTTTACGAAAGAGTAATCGAATAATAAATTGGGTAAATCCTCATATGTCTTCCGATATCTAAATGTGTAAATCGATTATTTAAAAAAATCGTTAAAATCAAAAATTCAATATAATACTTATCAGTTTTCAAAGATTAAAAAAATCATATAAAACTATATAAAAGTTATAACTTTGTTAAATTGTAAAAAAATAGTTTTTTAAATAATAAATTTGATTGTTAAAAATTAAATTATGGTGTCACACCTAATAATTGATTTAGTCATTTTATAAAAAAAAACATATAATCAAATTTTTAACCTCTAAAATTATGGAGTATTAATTTATTGATCAACAACTATCATCATTTATTGTTTCAAGGAGCTTCATAGATCTTTTAAAATAATCAAGGATTTAATTGATTTTTTTAGATTGGATGATTTAAGGAAAAACTTAAAATTATAAAAAAAACAATTATTAAATTTAAAATAAAAACATTTCAAAGTATTTAAAATGCCTAAAATGCGCATAAAGTTATAACTAGGTCGATTGCAAAGAACTTTTGGTAAAGGTCGCGGGTTGCTGTCGATCTATGCAAGCCAACAAAGTCGTTTGCAGGCGCAGCTGTCAGTAGATACAAAACCTCAACCTCAACCTCACAGGATCACAATTCACGTGCCCCAGCCCCAGCCCCAGCCCCAGCCCCTACCAATTTTAGAGCTTGTTGTTTAAATTTCGATGTTCTGAATATAACAGTAAAACCAAAAGAGACGATTTAAATAAATGGTCCTGTTTTTTATTTAAAATAAGTAAATAAAACATATGATTATCTGATTCCGGTGATCATCTTTGGATCCAACATGTACTAGTTAGGTTGCGTTAAAACTACATGAATCTTGTTTTAATAGAACTCCTTTCATGCATGCATTTTCTTTCACGAAACTCTCTACTTGGAGTTGCCTAAACTAACCACTTTCGCACATCCAGTTGACCTAATCATCACTCATGTGCCGAACTTACGTCAATCAGTTTCTTTACTCAACTCAGAAAATTTAGTTGAAAAACAAGTAAAATCTGACAGTTAAAAAATATAATTAGACAATAAAACAGTACTAAACGTGCTTAAGGAGCACACCAGTTGACAAGAGTACTGAGTGACCCCATCATTTTGAAATATACATACTTTTCTATCTATACATTATAATTAGGGAGAAAATATTATCAAAGTTTAAATTTCGAATTTAAAATTTTTAACATAAAATGATTAAAGTTATCGGTTGATATACTCTCCTTTCTCTTAGGGTTTGAAACCTATTAGGCTATTAGGAACAATTTATCCTAAAAAGATTGGCATCGGGGGATGGGAACGGATGTGGAGATTCTAAATTCTTGGTAAAGATATTCATAGTTCGCATCGAGAAAGTTATTACAGTTTAACCAAACATGACAAGGAATTTATAAATGGATGCCGCCCTCTGGTTGGAATCTTTTGTTAGTGAATAAGAATGTAAGAATCCCAACAATTTGGGGGGTGGAACTGGGAATCAGTCTGGATTGCATGAGATCAAAGCAGTTGCAAAGACATTGGAGATTCTTGGACAGTGGGAAGTCAACTACTCGATTCTAAAATGTACATGCCGCCTCTAACCCCTTCACAAAGTATAAACAATACCTCTAATCGTATTAATACAAGGAAAGAAAAAGGTTCAATTTTAAAAACAAGAACATAGTGTTCACTTATCCTGGTTCCTCTTTTGCCTACATCAAAGTTTGAAACCGATAACACTGGTTGTTAAAAATTAAGATTTTAGGTTGCAATCAGCAAAAATCTTGGGGGCAGCATCCCCAAAATTATGGGTCTGCATTGGTTTAATCACTGCGCGAATACGCCATGGCACCGCACCATTTTATGTGCCAACTGCCACCCATATGTTTTAATGAACTGACCATATATCTTAAAACTTCAAAGACTAAGTGTGTCGACATTTCTACGCTATAATGAAATAAGTTTATGAGTATAATAGAAATTGTAATCACTAATTTTATCCGGTGTTTAATTTCGGGTTTTAATTTTGATTTTCATTTCAGTAACGGGCTTGAGAATGTTAAAAAAGACTCAAAAATTACTTCATTAGGGTATACGTTTTTATCCAAAAAAATCACAAAAATACCGTTTTATATATGAGTTAAAACTATACCTAACTAACATTTGGTTATTTTTACTTCCTCTTAATATATATGTGTATATACATGCTTTGCTTTTCTTTTATCTCATTGATTTATTTGTTAATAATATTATTAATATATTATCCCTTTCCTGTACTATTATTATTCTTTATTCGTTACTATTATCTTTTGTTATTATTACTATGGTTATTTTTATTATTTTCATTCTTATTACTATTAGTATTTTTATTTTTTATTATTATCATTTTATTATTATTTTTATTATTTTTATTATTATTATTCCTTTTATTATTACTATTATTATTTTTATCATTATGTTTTTTATCTTTTATTATTATTATTTCCTATCATTATTATTTTGTTATTATTTTTGTTATTATTATTTTCGTTATTATTATTTTTATTATTATTTTTGTTATTATTATCTTTATCATTTTTATTATTATAATTATTATAAATAAATAAAACATAAATAAATTAGCCCAATAATAATTAATAACAACCCAAAAATATAAGCCTGGATTAACATTAAGCCCGAATTAAATAAAACAGAGCCCAAATGCATTTAAAATTATACAAGCCCACGTTACAAGCCCAAACTATAAACCCGAATCGGGTTGACCCTAATCCAACCCGGATACTAAAAAAACCTAATTCTTGGTTTGTTGCATGCGCAGCCAGATCTGAACCGTTAGATCTGATTCAGATCTAACGGTCGAAAACGAAGCGGCAGAAACATCTGGAGTCATCACGCGCCCACGCGGCAAGGAAGGGAGCTCCCACGCGCGGCTCTTTGATTAGCCGAACGGCTCTTCGATCTCCGCGTGTAGTGTACGCGCGCCCCTTCGATGTCCGAGTAATCTCTTCATCTTCCGGCGCCCTTTCACCGCCCGATCGTCGCCGTCCGTTCACCGATTCCGGCCATTCGTACATGCAAAAAAACAGAGAATGTCAGAATTCGTACATGCAAGCAAAAAACAAAAAAGTCACAGCAATACACAGAGGATAATGGCAACAAACGCGTCAGAGGAGCAGAGCAGTCCGGCCAGAGTCAGTACACAGTGAATAATTCCAAACAGAGACAAAGTAACATTTTCTTTTTCGAGTATTTCATGTAATATTTGGCTTTAAAAGCCAACTAAGAGAATGATGTAAAAGGTTCAGACCATCAATACAACGAAAAAAAAAGATTTCAGAGGTAGATCTCTCGTTTTTTTAGCATGCATCGAGTAAAAGTAAAGATTTAGAGGACGTTTTTTTACCTTTATTCTTTCGTTAAGACGCCCTTCTTCCCCCTTTTTTTCTTCTTCCTTCGCCGGCAATGATCCAAAGGTCTTCGGACCATCATCTGCGAGCCCAACGCGAGGAGAAGATAGGTTTCTGGTCGTGTCGTTTTGAATAAAGGGGAGGGGTTTTGTTTCTGCTTTTGTTTTTTTGAACCGAAAGAGAGAAGGTTTTTGTTGTTTTGGTTTTAAAAAAAAAAAGAAAGGGGCTTTCTGGGTCGTTTTGATTTTGCCGACCACCGTGGACGGTGGCCGGATTCTGGAAACTATGGCGTTTTTCTGGACAGAGATGAACATTCATCATGTTCATCCCTCCTCATATGAACACGCAGAGGAAACAGGGGGGGCGGTTTGAGCAGAGGATGAAGGAAATGATTTTCATCTTTATTTTTTTGTGTTTTATACTTAGGGGGCAAATCGGAAATGGCTTATTTACTCTCATAAATCCCTCCGTGTCATTTTAATGACACAAAAGGTCCCTGGATTTTCATTTCGTATTTTAATTTAGTCACCGATTTGATTTATTTTCTTTTTAATTTGGTTTATTTCTTCTTTGGTCCCTCCGCGTTTTTTCTCTTTTTTTCTGAACCTTTCCTCTTGGTCAATTTACTCTCTTAGTCCCCCTTATTTTCTTTTTACATTTAATTAGCCATTTACAGTTTGTTTTTTATTTATTTTACATTTATTTTGATTTTATTTTATTATTTTATTTTATTTTATGTTTTTTATTATTTATGCATTTCATATAATTACCCATTTGTTTGTTTATCTTATTATAACATGTATATATTTTTGTTACTTATTTTTGTTCATGTTGATTTTCATATTATTATACATATATCTTTTAATATTTATTTTTGTGTTCATATCTAGTTATTGATCTTTTTTTGCTACATTAGTCTTGTATGTTAGCATGCCTCTTTATTTATGCATTTATTTTTGTAGATGTTATAGTCATTTGTTACATCCTCCTTATTTATGATATCATGCATTATTCATTTGCTCATTGTGTACAATATGTTTACACTATATTCTGTCATGCTTTATTAGTTTAGATGCATTTCATATACACTTTTTTTTGATAAGACTATTAGTTCATATACACTTGTTGCATGTTGTTTTTGGGGTCATTTGTATTTTATTACATTAGGGTATATGTTTGCTATGTTTTTACTCACTCATGCTTTTTGTCTATCATTCATGTGCAAGTATTTATTACCACATATTTCATTTTTGTCACATTATTTGCAGGGGCGGTTCAAAAATTTCGGGGGCCCTGTGCAATTTATTAAAATATGACCTTTAAAAATAATTGTCCATAACTTTTGTTAGTTATAAAATTATAACCCTTAGAAGCAAATGTCCTTTCTAGGGGCCCCTGTGCGATTATTTCTATTGTGTCTATCCAAAACTTCACTAGTTCTATAGAAGCAATAATAATAAGAATAATCAATAAGATTCTATAACCAATTATCGTATTTAAGAAATAATTATAACGTTTAAACAATTATAATGTATCTTTCTTAATTGGATTTTCAAAATCTTTCAATGAATTTCGGAATTAACATCATCTAAAGAATGTTTTATCAAAATTTTGGGGCCCTCTTTTTTAGGGGGCCCTGTGCGATCGCTCCTATTGCGCATGTCCAGAACCCCCACTGATTATTTGTTTACTAGTAATTTATGTTCTTATTAGGTATTTATTTATCTCCTATCTTTTTATGTTTTTCATAGCATATAGTTTTCTTTTGTAATTCTTTTCATTCCATTATGTATTTGTTTTCGTCACGTTCTTTTTATGTATTCATTGTACCATGCCTTATTTATTTACATAGATTTTGTTTGCATTTATGCGTTTTGTTTTAGTCACATTTTTTTAAAATTTAAGCACTTTATTTCTTTTGTGTCATGTTTCATATATTTTATTTTTCGTTCTTTTATTCATGTTATCGTTTCATTGTCTTTTTTACTAAGTTACATTTCTCACTCGATATTAATTAATGAATTTAATTTTAAACATCTTTATTCGGTCGTAACGGGTCCGCGTTCCAATGCAATGGTCGCGGTGTATGCGTTGCCTTCGAATAGAGACCCGGTAAAAATAAAATTGATTCGAATCTTTAAACAAAAATAATTTAAATGCTACTTTAATTCAAAATTCAAAATTAATTAAGCGGTAATTTATTTTAAAGGTACCATTTCTGGGCAGTTTTTAAACACTAAACCTGTTTTTAAACCGTAACCGACTCTCGAACCCAAACACTTCGAATCTCTGGTTTTCCGGTGTCCGGTCTACCCAAAAGTGACCGGTGGCGACTCCAAAATTTTTAAACATTTCCAACATTCTTTTAATCCCTAATTTTAATAAAATTCTCAATTTCTTTTTTTTAGGTTTTCCAAACCTTAAATCCTAAATTTTAAACCCTAAATTTAAAAGTTCCTTTTTTTAAACCTAATTCTTAATTTTTAAATTAGTGATCCCTATTTTCATTTATACCAAATATTAAACTTTTTTAAAAGAGGGATCGCTACGGAAATGAATTGCAGGTGAGATGCTGTTCATGAGGAAGGTAGACAGACACGAATCTCGGAGGCAAAACAGAGTATTAGGTGGGAATAATTAGGATGATGTAATAGATTCGGAAGAGGGGATGGCGTATCTGTCCACATTGCCTCGCACCTGCACCATAATTATCAGTTATTAGACGAATCTAAATTATATTTAGGGTCACAGTAGAACAAAGATAATAGTTTAAATTTTAAATTTAAAATATTTATAGATAATTTTTAAGAAGGGCGAAAATAAATAATATATGAGAATTTTGTTTTAAGGCGAGTTAATATTCATTTAAAATTATATTCTTTTCTTATCATTAAGTATTTAAATACATCCAAGATGACCAAAAAGAAGAAATTAAGATAAATCTAAAAGTACTAGAGGAGATGTTAATACCAGATTCCTGTGAAAATGATTGTTGATAATCCTTTGGTGACTCTTGTGGTGGATGCGTGCAGCTTTAGGATCCGATCCAACCATGGATTGTGCTTTATGGTTGTGGTGGTCTCATCTTTTTGTTTAAAGTAAAATTCCTTATCAACTGTTGTAGCAGAATACTATTCTCAGTACATATCCATCCCTAGGAGATTCATATCTTATGAAACAGGAAGATATATACGAATTACATATACAGTATACGTATATATATTCGGATCATTGAATCACTTGCAAATTAAAGAACGGATGCAGGATTATTTTTTTTTATTATTTTAGGGTTACATCTACGTACATAAAATTTTATGTTAGAGGGTACATTTATAAAATGTTAAGTGAAGAAAATAATTTTTTAATAAAAAATATATAAAATATTCTAAAATATTTTTAAATTATATATGGATTTTAAATTAATAAGTTATTAGAATTTAAGAAAGATCCTATTACTATTTTTAAATTGTATATTAATTATTATTACCTAGCCTCATTGGTAAAGGAACGGTTGTTGTTCCTAGAGGCTACAAGTTCGAGCACCAGTGTTGTTAGCTAATTGAACGACCAATGTTAAAAGGTTGAGAGTATACTTTGGAACAGATACTACTAACTACTTTGGATCAAAAAAATATATTATTAGTTAACTTTTGATTCTCTTTATCGTAGAGTGAGAAAAAATCGTTTAAAAAGATAAATAAACTTGAATATAATGATCACGCAATTTCACAATTTCTTCTCTTTTATCACAACCAGACCTTGAGTTCTATTGCCAAATTTTGTCACAATCCATAAAAATCACTTATTTAATTATTTTTATGTAATTTTTTTATTGGATAAAGATTTACATGGAAAATTTATTTTTAAAATTTGATTTATAATAAATAGGTGTGAAGATTTACTCGGTAAAAATGATACAAAAAATAAGTAAATGGGTGATTTTTATCGGTTGAAATTATAGATAATATAGTAAGATAAACATATGATATAATTTATCTCCTTTTATCTTATTATCCATATCATCTTTAACATGTAAATACTTAATTCAAGTTATTAATATATTTTTATGAAATGTGTCGTCAAATGAAAGAAATAGAAAAATGAAGAAGAGAATAAAAATATCTAAAGATAAAATTTTAATTATCGTTAAAGAATATAATATATGAACTATGAATCCATATTATTAAGAGGGTAAAGGGAATCCTTATTAGCAAGGATAGCTGATAAAACAAACTCATCAAATGGAGTAGTTGGTGGGCATTATTAAAGTACAAAGTGAGAGCAAAGGACCCTAAAACTTTTTTTTATTTAGAGTTTGGAGGCACAGCAGACAGCACTTAGCTCATGCTCCAGTATCGAATTATTTTTGTTGACTTAAATGGCAGAGTCGTGCGATCTTTTGACCAACAACGTCCCACCATTCAGCTGAAGACAAAACCTTTTAATTTTAAAATTATTTTGAAAGAATGAGTGTAAATAATAAATAATAGGGTTGCTAATCCTAAATGATTGGACGGGAAAGAAAAGTCCAGTGATTGTGGAATCTGAGAATGAATCTTTGACTAAAACAGGATGAATCTTCTTCAAACAAATCACATCAAAATAATTCAGTGTAGGGAAGGGAAGTGCGGATAGTTTACACTTATTTTTAAGTAATTAAAATTGTAGATAATAAAATATATTATAAAAAAGTTGAACATATACATTTATTTCCAGAAATCCACATACCCGAGGTTAGCAGAATATAGAAGATTCAACCAAGCTTTAGAAAGGAAGCCCACAATGACTTGCTAAAGAGGTCTGAATCCGATACAGGCATGTTACAGATATGTTACAGATACAGACATGTTACAGATACAATAATTAGGATACTCTACTTTCTGTTAGCACCTTCGTGTTGACACCCAAATTTAAGAGGCATCTGAATCAGATCTTTCTCCTCCAGGTAATCCCCGAACAGTTTTCAATCTCTTGGCTGCATGAACGAATCCCGAAATTACCTGCAGTTCATCTATTTTCTGCAACAACAGATGACATTTTTATTCAGTGAATAGTGATCAGAAAATGTCAATCGTTTCAAGCTGTGGGAGATGATACAATCAGGTACATACATGGTAGAAGGAAAGAATTAACAAAATCAAAGAGGGAGGAGCTGCGAGAGCAGTTGAATAAGTTACCTGCGACATGAAATGTCTTTGGACGACATCGACTAGTTCCTCTTTTGATGGGTTGGGAATGGCATCTACCTGGAAATACCAAGCAATGACATTTAAACTATCTATTCTGTTTACTATAGAAGTGATACAGGTAGGGTTGATCATTCTAATTACATATTTCTCCATACAGAACTTACAAGATTGAAGTGTCGCCAATATCTCCATAAAGCAGACATCTCTAGTTTGCTCAGGTCAACTCTCTACAGGGCAAATAGAATGTAAATACAAACTCCAAAGTTTTTTTTTTGAGGGGGATAGCTAACATCATTTTGCAATACTTTATTACGAGCCATACATCAAAACAAAAAATTGAATAAAAAGAAGATACAAGTTATTTAAATTATTTACCATGGACCCAGGGGGTGCAGAAACAAACCCCTTAGACTGTGAGTCGCAAGAGAGGGACCTGCTCACTGTCTTGCGACAAAACCCGGACGATTTTTGTGTCCTATGCCTTGATCTGTGGGACTTTTGAGTGTCATCAGAAGCTGAAAATCAAAAATTGAGACAACATTATAAAGATAAATGCATGTAGTGGGACCAATAAAAAGATAAGGAAAGTGAGACGATGGAGCTATTAAAAATAGCGAAAGTTAAAGGTTAAGATACAGTGAATCCTATGCTCAAATCTCTACTCTGCATCTTGCTAGATAAAACAATCCAATATCACAGTTTCGAATGTATTCGGTATACGAATAGTTAATCACAGCATTAAGCGTTACCACCCTATAGATCAAAAGCCATTAAGGGTTATAGCACTCTGCTTCCAAGATAACAAATGTTTTACACAAGACCCTAGCAGCGCAATATTAATTGTACCCAAAGTTAGCACAAGTAGAAGAGATATCTTTCGTAGTAGTGAAAATTCGAAAAACTAAACATATCAATAAAAAAGTACAGGAAATAGGAGAATTTAGACTCAAATACTGACTCCATGTTGAAGAATATTCTTGGTTTTAATTTAGAAACATATATACCTTGATTCTCATAGGAAACTAAGATTTGGAGGCAGATGCAATTTTTGAAATAAAGAGATAAACTCACCCATATCTAATCCATTCCACTGCATGTTTTGGAATTCAATGTCATCGTCTTCTTCGTTACCAGTAGGAGCTTCAATCACGCTGAGTGCATTTCTCTGTAGTTTTACTTCTATGCCATTGGTAAGAACCTGTAGTTTTATCAAGTAGAGGAACAAGTATCACTATCACCTAAAAGGTAAATTCCTAATCAACCAATATCCTCCAATAAGTGGACGCACATGGAGAAAAGTATCGAGATTTTTGGAATCATAAGAATAGGGGGGGGGGGGGGGGGAGCTACAGGGTTATGATAAAATACTCTGTTAGACTGTAACAAATGACATTATCAACTTGTCCCACTAGCTCGTCTACAGTTCAAAAAATATTAAAATCAAGATAAAAGTTTGATCATTTACAGGAATCAAACTCATGTAATCCACCGATGAAAGTAACAAAAATCGGAATAACAAGCACAGAAAAGGTGGGGGAGATTTTTCTTATAAACCAAGGAAGAGAAGTCAAGTATGAAAAAGATTGCTAGTTCTTGATAGCGGAAGAACAGCTGAAAATCTCAGGAAAATGACATCAAGCAGAATTCGACATTCAAAGTTCTGAATAAAAAACTAAACCAATCCATCAATAATACATGAAAAAACACAATTATGCAATCGAAAATTAACCTCAAAAAAAGAATATTTCATAATTTATCTCTTTTCGGAACAAATTACTGTAAGCCTATAATCCCAAAGAAATAAAAACGCATTGCAAAATTTCCAGAATAGCATCATACAATTGCTAAAACGAATTAGGGAAGCCTAAAGATTTGTTTTATCCCAACACATTTAAACTTCAAATTCCCTCAAATCGAATCCACGTTACATTGAAAAAGAAATTAACTTTAGTTCTCTTAAGACTTTTAAAAAATCTTATAAGAAAATAAAAAATAAAAATCAAGTATAAGCGATTCCCAGACAACTCTAAACCCCTCCCATTTCCAGCAAAACTGATAACGAAATCCAAAGAATTACCAGCCAATGCCACCCGCCAAGTCCAACAGCTTTCTTAACGACGCCGTGAAGACCAACGAGCACCGATTTAGTTCGGTTGTTTCCAGTGACGACCACCTTAGTATGACGAGGCAACACCGATAGCTCTTCTTCACTACTATCACCATAGCTTTGAAACTGCGAAAACCCGTCGCCATTGACTGAATTCTCCATTGACTCCAACATGATTCTTCTAAAAGATTGCTCAACTCGGTTAATCAAACAGGGTCAAACTGAGTTGAAAAATCGAAGCATTAAGGATCAAAATTGCAATGGGTCGGGAGATCATGCATCGCTGGATTCATACATCAGATTTTCGTAACCAAAAGACAAACCAAGGAGAAAAAATGGGAATTTCTTGAGAGAGAAAAAGCACAGTTTAGAGAGAGAAACAAAAAAGCAGTCCTTTTTAGTGAATAAATATGAGGTTGACTGGCCTTTGCTTATTGGTTTGCGGAAAATTTAAATGACCGTCATACCCTGGTGTTCTCATTTCAAATTTGAACATAAAAATAAAGTTTTGGAGCCAAGCTTAGAATTTAATATGCTTATATTTTTAGGTGTTTCAAAAATTGATTTTATTTTTTTTAAAACTAAAACATATGATAAAAAAGAAAATATATATTTAAATATTTAATTTTTAATAACATAATTTATATGAAATAATTTTAAAATATTAAATTAATAAATTTATTAATACTGGATAAAACAGCAATTGTCTATCATTTAATTTCTAGATGACTTACCCAACCAAAGTTTAACTACTCGTCTGAATTCTGATTTAGTTATGAACGCACATGCCAAGGGTACGAATTCTTCCTCTATAATCTTTGATTATAGTGTAATGTCAAAGAAGTACACCTTTAGTTTTAAGTAACCAAGGTTTCTAAATTTAGGATTATTTGTTTAAACATGAATTTAGGATCAGAAACATATACTACGGGTGTTTTAAAACTGTACTGTCATCCCAACATTTTATTAATTGGTCACTTTATCTATTTCTTTTAAAAATTTAATATTTAATGTTTTATTTTGAGTTATAAATGATATTTTAAAGTTAAAATTATTAAAAAATAACACTAAATAGTTTAAAATGATTTTGATAAAATTATAAATTAATATAAAAGTTATTTATATTTTATATAATTTTATAAATTTACTTTTTATATGATACCTTAATATTTTTAAGTCAACATATTTGTCTATATAATACTCACGTTATCGTGTATTATCATATAAACTTATTCAATTATTTTAAGTTATTTATTATCGATTGTCAGTCTATTTTTATTGGTATAAAACTATTGTGATCCAAAATAAAAGTTTGTATGTTAAATTACATAAAAAATTAATTATTTAATTAAACATTAATTATTTTTAGTTTATGCCAAAATACAGTTGATTATAATTTTAAATTTTATAAAAAAGTTTTTTAATGTGATAGTTAACTTTATTAAAGGAATTATCAGTGTTGTAATTTATAAATAAGAAAAGATTGAAAGGAACAAATGAATCACTTGAAGAGATTATTGAAGAAAACAATTACTAACGAATTGTACGCTCTTTAATTAAAATTTTGAATTTAGACATTAAATATTAAGAAACTATCTAAAAAAATTAAAATTAATATCATTAAAAAATCATAAATTTTAAAACTTAGAGTTGATCATTTAATTTAATATAATAAAATTTGATGAGGAAATCAATTTAATTATAAATTTGAAAAAATGACAACAATAATTAACCGCTGAGAAACGTAACCCATGCTAAACGAGAGCGGGACCCATTTGGGGGGACTCGGGAGAGGCGTACCTGACGGCGGTGTTGACAACCCTTCTCCACCGCCTCCTGAATTTCCCGCCACAATGGATCCATCTCATCCGTTGATTTCAGATGACCTGTTGTCCTACCGTTGGATCATTTCTGAATGAATCTAACCGTCGATTTGAAGCACTCTATATAAATTAATAACAGTTGAAAGAAAACGACGCAAAACAAGTAACGACAACCACGTGGTATATATAATTAAAAAATTATATCATGTATTTTTATTATTTATATTACCCGTAACGAATCCAAAAAATATTTAAATAAAAATATATAAATTTAAGACGAATATAACTCATAAATATTAAATAAAATTAAAAATTTATTCATAAAATTTTAAAATTTAATTAAATACATAATATGATGAATAAAAATATTTATATAAAAGTGTCTTTTTAAAATATAATAAATAAAACTATCGTAAATAGAGCGATAAAAGATAAATAAATTTAAAGATTTCTCAGCCACGCTTCGTGAAAAATAAGGCTTTATTTTTTATTGTGTTATAAAACTTTGGTTTGACTTAAACCAAAGTTTTACAAAAGCTAAAAAACAGTTGTTTTTTTTAATTATTGTCTGGAAATTTAGTTTAAGAACAAAAAAATCACACTTAAAAACTATCCTCTTGTTTAGTATTTGTGGTTGTTTTTAAAAAAATTGAATAAAAAATTAATTTAAGAAGCTAAACTCACTAAAAATAAACCCTAAATCTTAGATACAGTGTGAATGACGCTCGAAAAAGACCATTTCGTGTTTTGTATTTTGTACGATACACTGCGCGTATTCCTTCTGGGCTGAGAAACCAGGCAACCTCGAATAAATGACTGTGTGAAAGGAAACAAGGAGAAGACAAGACAAAGGGACGAAATGGTAAGACATGATAGCAAAAAGCAGACAAGACAAAGGGGCTCCACACACACATCATAACTGCTGCTGCTCCTGCACATTTGCCTTTTCGACCAACGAAGTTGAAAGTTTTGCCCACACTCACCGCCAACGTTAAAACTTAATGGACCGGTCGAATTGACTCATTAAAGACTTTGGGAAAAAAGTTACTCATTAATACGACAGCTTTAATACTATGCCCAAGTAAACCCGTAACACGGTCCAAGAGAGAGATTGTGTGAACGACGTCTAGTTTTTGTAATGGTTGGTGAGGTTGGGGGTATTTATGATAAGCAAGTATTGTAGATAAAACGATTCTAATGGGCTTTTGGGTTTATACTTATCAAACTCGGCCCACTGGTTTTGGCAGTACACGAAACCCATGATATACGGTCGAATGGAAGATCTTCTACACCAGAATAGGATCTATTTCCACGATTTTTTTAATATTAAAATAAAAATATATTAAAATACTCTATAGAATAAATGGAAACCTTCAAATTAGACCAAACCTATTTTGTTGATAAGCTAGAATGGACTCTTAGATAAGTGATTTTCAGTAATTTTTATAATATGAAAAATATTAACTATTAATTTAAAATTATTTTAATCCATTCTCAAAATTGGTGTCCCAATTTGAACCGTGGTGATCGGGGCTCAAAACAAGCAATAAACATCTCTAAAGATTGGATTTTATTACAATCAAACGATGTGAACAACAGGTTTAAGCCATTAAAAATAATATTATCAAAAGATTCTACGAAGAGTAATTCAAAGTACATGCAGAAGAGGATCAAGAAAGAAAGGTGATACAGTACAGTACAATACAATACAATGCAGTGCAAGAAATACTAACAGAATATAGCGGAATATCTGGTCATCGTCAGTCTCTTGCTACAATCTTTTCATTGCTGAGATCAATGTGATTAGTCAAGAAAAATGTATGTGGTGGATCAGGCACTCACTAGTGAGATAAGCATATGTTCTCCACATCTTTAGTTAGCCGCTCTGCTTCATCGGTCTTTGGTTTTACCTCCTTTTTGGCATCTACGTTGAATTCTTGGCATCGGAAGCAAGTTACAAGATGATCGTTAACAATTCCAGTCACTTGCATGAAGGAATAAACAACAGTAGGCCCCACACAGCGAAAGCCTCTCCGCATCATATCCTTGCTCATCACTTCAGCTTTGGGGGTCTTGACCGGTACTTGGCATGAATAATGGAACCCATGTCTTAATGGTTGGTGGTTTACAAATCCCCAACAATAGCTATTGAAAGAGCCAAATTCCTGTTGAACCTGAAATATTTCGAAAAAAATATAGGGCTTTAACGTATCTATGTTTCTTTCTAGTATGTTTCAAGGTTGATATAACAGTAAGCAGCGAGAACTTTAACCGGTGAATGACTTTTTAACCATGGACATTGAAAATAAAAGGATGAAAGACTTGATGCTGAGACATATAGCCAGATAATTACCTTAAGCATAACTTTAGCATTCTCCACTATTGCACGGAGCTTTGGTTCAGAAAGCAACAGGCAGCCATCAACTTTCAATGATAGCATCTTCTTCTCGGTAAACTGTGCAATTGACATTGGATCAAAATCGTCAAAAAGCTTCCTGCACAGAGAATCCAATATTTTTTCCCCTTTTATGATGACATCTTACAAAAGGAGTGAATAAAGAAAAGGAAAAAATAGACAAGAAAATAAGATTAAACATGTTCTTGTTGGGTTCTTAGAAAGACTAACGACAAAGATACCTGAATATGTCTCTCTTGTTGAGAATTGTCGGCCAGCTGAGTTCAGCTAAGGCTTGTGAAAAGACTAATAACTCAAACAATTTCCTGTCATCATGAACCGAAACACCCCACTCTTCGTCATGAAAAGAAATATACAGAGGGTCTGCACAAATGATGGATTTGTAAATATCAATGTTATTACAAGAGAATATCAGAGCAGGTTAGTGAAGAACTGAAGTGAGACTAAGACAAGCATGCGCCTAATTTTAATTGTTAGAAGCTTCAAAATCATTAGAAAGGTTAATGAAACCATAAGCTGTTCTATTATATAACACAAGATGTTAATAGAAAAGGTCAGCATCCTGTTTTCGGAAGATTCATGCTCCGTCATTAATAAGATTCGAGCTTTCACAGGTAAAAGGCGCTAACCCTTTTATTAACTGTCTAATTCATTACTAGAAAACTCGATGTAAGAAAAAAATTCCAAACAGAGAATGCATAGTTGGTTAACATTCCTCAATTTTTAGGTTTGTTGGAATCGCCAACTTAAAACAACAAGGTTAATTACCTATTATTTAATGAGTTACATCTACCTAACTAACAAAACAAAAGAAGAGTACATTATAATCCTGACAGCAACACAGACAACAACATTAAAGAGAGAAAGAAAGAGGAAATCACTGAAATCTGAATTTCCAGACATTCACTTAAACTTGGTGTCATTTTCAAAGCACTATGTTATGTAATAAAAGCTTTCAACTTCTCCACCAGAGAAGGCTCGAACAAACATTAAATGGTTAAAGCCTCAACGCTATCAACCATTTATTAGGCACCGCCAAGTTCCTATGTCTATCAAACCCGCAACTATATTAAAGAAAATAAATTAACTACCTCAGTAAAACCGCATTTTTTACCTCAAAAGAAGAAGAAGAAACCACTCAACCAGTATTTTAGTATATAGGATTTTCTTTTTAACTAACTTACCGGAAAATGAAGTGATCCAATCACAGCGTTTTTTAGTTCCCGATATTGGCGAAGAAATTTCTTTGACAGCCGCGTCAACTGTTGAAGCAACCTTGGGTTTAACTTGCTTCACTCCGTTTCGCTTAACGGTTTTCCTAGAACTTTCCGTTTTGAAGGAGGCATTGCTGGAAGAGTCGGAGGAATTGGAGCTATCGACGGAGACAATGCTCTGTACAACGGACGGCGGGCTCTGGGAGACCGGAACTTTGGGTCTTTGGGGCTTTTTTAGAGCTTCAGTTCTTCTCTTTGACTCGACGGAAACCCTAACTCCGTTCCCGGCTGGACCAAGAATCGCTCGAGGTTCCATTACCAGTTTCGTCGACAACTTAGGCTTCGTAGCTACTGACATTGCTTCGAAAAATGCGTGAAACCTTCAAATGTGAGCTGTTTTATGGTCTGATTTGAGCTTCAAAAACATTAAACTCGAAGCCGCTGGCTTTTCTTCTTACTTTTTGAAGAGATAGGAAAAGGAATAACGGCTGCAGGAGGGTAGAACAGTCAGAGTTTTGTGGAAAAATTTAGAGAGCAAAGGAGGTGTCGGAGAAGAGCAGAGTAAAGTACTAAACGACGAAAAGAAACAGAGGAATCGTCGAAGGATTTTAAAAACGGATAACTGAAAGAACCTAAAAGGGTAAGACACCGGTTTTAAGCAGAGTTAATTGCCAAATGCAAAGGGATTTGATAAACTTTATTGGGTAAATATACAATTTAGTACCTGTTCTTCACTTTTATATTCATATTGATACCTAAACTTTCTTTTGGTCCAAATAGGTATTTGAACTTGTTTTTTTAGTTCAATTTAGTACATAAATTTAGCTTCTTAGTTCAAATTGGTTAAAAAATCTTACTTATCAAATTGTAACAAAAAGTCAAGTCCAAATATCTAATTGGACCAAAAAGTTTATACACCAAATTGAACATTAAAGCCTATTAAAGCACCAATATGTATAATACCCTTTTCTATACAAATAAAAGTAGATTAATAGTAGTAATATTTCACAAAGGATTTAGAAAGGGGGTTATCTTCAATTCTAAACTTTGGTCACGTAATTTATCATAAGCAATCAAAAAAACAAAACTTTAAAGATTGTATATGTAACACCCCGACCCGGATGTCACATTGGGCCTCCGGCTCAAACCCGCATTTTAAAATTTCCTTCGAAAGTCTAATAATAAAGTCAATTCAAGTTCAAACATAATACGAATAAAATCCATTTAATTTAGAACAAAGGCCCAAAGTAATTTAAAGTAACCGAAACTCCAAATTACTACAAACCCATTTAAAACATTTGACTCAATTAAAATGACAGAGTTACAAAAATACATATAGGTCTAACAAAGTACTAGCCCATAAAATCTACCACTGTACCCTGACACAAAGTCGATGCTGAAATCCAAACCTTGATGGTGCTCCACGGGACCTGCTTCACTTAACCTACGCATGAAAACAGATTTCGAACGCTAAGCCACATAAGCTCAGTGGATACGCCAAACTCGGCCAACATCATGCATATCAAAAGCAGTAAAGCATGGCATATAAATCACATGCATGGTATGAAGGTCTAACATGCTTGTCTAACACATGGCATAAATGAGTGTACTATCGCACACAACATATACAGTCATATAAGTCAACACACAAGAGCGAGGCCCGCGTCCACACAGCATCGGGATCCTACACTCAGGATTGAGGCCGCCCTCAAATCCTATGTCCGGAATGTTACATTGGACATCTTCGAACGAGGCCGCCCAACGTTCGGAAAGGGTGGAGGCCGCCCAACCAACCCTATGCTCGGAATGTCACATCGAACATCTTCAAGTGAGGCTGCCCAACACTCGGAATAAAGGTCTTCAATCATCACCCGGTATGTTACATCGGATGGCCTTCAACGTGTTGCAACACTTATGGATATCCGGATTCCAACACACAAGAACTCGACCACACAAACGATCCACCTAGGGTCTTATCACATCAAGATATATTAAAGTCTTATCTCAATTAATCTTTCAGAGTTATAACCTCAACCTTAGCTCGACAATTCATTTCATAGCTTTTAAATTAAAGTATTTATTTATTAAGACCACCGAAGCCTTAAATTCTACCCAACTTAGCCAAAACACACAGGGGTATCGATACCCTTAAGTAGGATATCGAAACACCCTATATCGATACCCACCCAAAGAGGGTATCGAAACAAAGGTATCAAAACAAGTATCGATACCGTTGACTAACTCCAAAAGTCAACGAAAAGGGGAGGACTCGTTTCGATACAGGTATCGATACAAAAAGTTTCTGGAACCCACGGTACCGAAACAAGGTTCGATACCCCTGAACAACAAGCCAAAATACACCCACTGGTATCGATACCGGTAGTCCGAGTATCAATACCCCCTGCACTAAGGATGGTTCTGCACTTAGAAATTCTAGATTTTCAACCCCAAACTCAACCTAATCGATCCTAAAGTGTTCCTACTCAATATTAATGATGTTTAAAGTGTTTTAACACCAATTTCCAATCCTTAATCACATTATCACGGATTTCACCATTAAAGACCCATTTTCAAGCAACCAAGCAAAACATCATTCATGCATGATTATCTCTACATGTCATGCACTCTACTATGAATGGATGATGAAGGAGGAGTTGGGAGTACCAACCTTGAACAACAACAGTCACAACCCAAGCTCACACCTCAAGCTCACACCTCTTCAAGCTTTCTTCTTCCCAAGACTTGTTGAGGGTTCTCCAACTTCCTTCTCTACAAGAGATGTTAAACCGAACATTAGACAACCCTTTGGAAGATTCTCAGAACCACAAAACTTAAGGAAACTGAGATTTAAACCTTTAAACTTCATTCCCGTTTTTCTCTCAACCCCATACTCACAACCACTCATCCTTACCAAAACAACATATTCTTACCTCTTTATGTAGATCTTTAACCACTCAACAACTTACTCTCTTGCACCAAAACGTGATTCTTCAGCAAAACCAACAAGATCCAACCTTTACTTACCTCTCTCTTGCTGCCAAGATGAAGGAGATGAGAAGAAAAGAGAAGAAGTGATAATCTCTCTGCAGGCCAACTCTCCCTCCCTAAACCCATCTCATACAACTTGTGCAATTACAAGAATGCCCCCACTTACCAAGGCCTAACTCTCAACCCAACAACACTCAAGTCCAAACAAGTCAAAGACCCAACAACCGGCCCAACAACACAAACTCGAGGCCCAAAACCACTAAACTCGAGACCCAAAACTGAAATCCATAACTCTCGGGTTAACCCGACACTCGGATCCGAATCCGGGTCGTTACAGTATAAATATAATTAATGATTGCACTATTGATAAGTCATAGTTTTTTAATCAAAAAAGTCTTAATTTATTTACATGGTATTAGAACAAAAGGTAAACCATCTTTCTTTTAAAACAATTAATCATGAAAATGATCTTGTAATTATCATTAATTGATTATATCATCATATTTGAAAATTGTAATCTTAAAGAAAACCAAAGTTTTGTTAAGTGGGTGAAAGGGAAGGGAAGGGTTAAAAGAAAATTAGTAAAATCATGGTTCTTTTATGATTAGATCATGAAATTTGTCTTGTTATCATTACAATATTAAGTCATTGTTATTGGTCATAATTGTAAAAATCCAAACTTTCCAAAGTGAATAATAATAAAAAAAAAAAGGCCGCTCCTAACTCGGCTACGGGTTGTCTTCGGTTGGTAATGTAAAACGGTAGGTGAAGTTGCCAAAGTAACTAGCTTTGCATTGCAAGGAACGTTCTTTCCTTTTTCCTTTCCTTACCGTTGAGATGAAGATTCCAAACCCATTTCAACACCAGCAACCAAAAGTAAAGATAACACTTTGGTGGCTAACCAACGGCTATTTCACCATCGGCATGGACCCGGTCCTATAATTCCTTACTGCTTTAATTGGTTGGATCTTCAAGACCGTAATATTTTACTCACAACCCTGACCCATTTGATAAATGGATCATGACATGACCCAGATGAAAATATGGACTCGGGAATTGTTTGAGTCCAAATCATTTTTCGGATTTTGGCACACATACCAATATTTACTGTCACCTTACCTTGCCCGGTTTGTTGAAGTTGGCATTTCCGAAAGCATCCGCACGTCGTCGTTTAACAATATAAAATTAAAATTCTTCTTTCCCTTTTCTCCCTTTGACGGATTCTGCTTTCCGCATCCTTCTCCGTCTTCTTGCCTTCTCCCTCTGAACCGTCATGGATTCGAAAGCTTCCACCGCTGCTCCATCGCAACCCCAGTCTAAGCCCAAGGAGAAGGACTTCCTGAACCATCTCGAAACTTATCTCGCGAAGCGAGACGGCGTCGACAAGCTCCTCAAAATCTCTCGTTACGCTACCAAGATCATATTGGCCTCCTCGGTTCTCCCGGAAACACTGCCATTAACTCGACAGCTCAAGAGTTTCGAGTCAAGCGTTGGGCTGAGTCGGAAAGCATTTCGGCTCGGGAAATTTGTTCAAGATGTCAACGCTTTGAGGAATTCTCATTTGGATTCAAAGGAAGAGATTTTGCTCTCGATTATCGCCTACGGTGGCGAGGGTTTATACTATTTTATTGAACAGTTTATTTGGTTGGCGAAATCTGGATTAATCGACGCTAGGCATTCCCGCAATTTACAAAAGATCAGTGTTTGGACGGAGTTTATTGGGTACATCGGAAGTATTACCCTTAAGCTTAGGGAATTAAAGAGGATGAATGAGGACGAGGCGTGCTTGAACTCGAGTATCGAGATCGCGATTTTGGGAGGAGTTGGGTGTAAGGAACAAGAAGAAAGGAGGAAGAAATTGAGATCGAAGAAACTGATGAAGCAACTCTCAGTTGTTCAAGATTTAGCCGACGGGTTAATGGCCTTGGCTGATATTCGGGATGGCAAAGGAAGCTTTACGGATCCTCTCTTGCTGTCTTGCGCCGGGCTTCTATCCGCTCTTATTAGTACCCACAAAAATTGGGTTTCATGCTAGGTATGATCACACAGCAAACTCTTTCATCAATCACAGTTATTTATGTTACTGATTCATGGGAAGAAATTGGGGTTCGGTTGTTTTACATTTCTATTGTTTAATAAATGTATACACAGGCAGTGTTTGCATATGAATTATGCTAAAATTATTGTTGAATTAGTACAGATGCTCACTGAAACTTGATAATGAATTTGAATGTTAGAGTAATAAGAGTATATATGTTCTGTTTGCTTAGCCTCACATGCCAGCTTCTCTCATAATTTGTAGACAACATTAGACTCACGAGTTATCAGAAAATAGTATAATTGAGATGGAAACTTCATTTCCCCTACCGGGTTTTGCCTTCTCTGATCTTCTAGGTCAAGTTAAGAACACTAATTTCTTTACTTTTATTCCCTTTCTGTTTCTTTATCAACATTTTACTGCAAGTTCTTAAGTACAGAGTCCTGGAACTTCTTAGAGTTTCCTGGTTTGGTATGTGAAGCATCTTAATCCTTTACTGAACTTTGTTGTTTGAGCTGGACGTGGACACTCAGCTATTTTGAGGAAGGGCTGTGAATCCATTTCTTCCCTGCCTTCCTGTTCTTGTATCAGCTCTAGATTATTTTAAGATTATATTTATATCTGAGACTCAAATGGCAATATGATATGGCTGATGAACACTTTGCACCCTTATTTTGTAGTTTGTTGTACTGGTTAGAAGATGTTCCGGTAATACATAGTGTAGAAATGTATACGCTGTCGCTGTTTGTGATTAAATCATCCAGACACCTGAACTTGGTTAAATTTAAGTACTGTTTTGTGCCTAAACATCATCAGAATAGTGGCCTCGATGCATATGAATGGCGATGAAATGAATGGAAGATTGTATACACTTGAGGTTATGCCCCGAAACCCATGAAGACAATTTTTTAGGGTACGTTGAAGAAAGAAACTCTTGGTTGAATTATGGTTGCTAGTGCATGATCTATCTCGTCGGTATTTTGAAAAACTTGGATTCATACGGGGAGCCACTTTTGGGCAGTACTGCATTAGTCACCATAGAACAGATCTTAATGACACAATTCTGTTATAGACATTACAACATACACCCCAAACTCTAGACGTGTACACTAAAAAGAAATCTTCAATCTCTATGCTTGCTCGGCATCCCTTCCTCAAGTTACTGTCTCACCTTTCCTTCAATAAAACATTGCTTGATTTCTTTGATTCCCATGGCCGTCGCCAACCTCTTAACGGCAATCGTAAAGTAATGAAGACTTCTTCCCCATTGGAACTGAAGAAAGGCAACTCAAGGCGCACCTCAACCTCCTCTTCTCACTATCATACGGTTGAGATGTCATAGTAATTACCTATTCTTGCCAGTCGATTTACCCATTTAGGAATGTGTTTCCCAGTCAGCTTGTAACAAATATCCTTGCAGAAATGGTTACAAGCTGACTTCACTTTTGGTAAAACAACAACAAGAGGCATCTTTGCTTTTCAAAATACATGGCATCAGCCACCAGAGGCATAGATTTCCATCTTTTCCTCAACTCCAAATCCATAGTGAGACCAGACCAGTTTGTGCCCTATGCAACAAATTTATTTGAAACTATTTCACAATCATAATAGCGGTTAACGAAAGAGAAGATTCGAATCTGAAAGGGAAAAAAAAGATTCATTGATCTCTTATTGCATGCTTTCAACAAATTGTCTAACTACAGCACACAAACTTGTAAAGGTATTATAACAAATATATTGAAGGCTTCTCAGCTTGTACAATGCAGCAATTCCAGTTTCATGAATTTGAAATCTCCCATTAAAGCGTTGTGAAAGTTGAATGAGTAAAGAGTCAGCTAGAGTTGATAGAAACGTTTCTTTTACCTTGTGGTGGCAAAAAATACAAATACGAGGACGAGAATCCATCGGTCTTTATAAAAAATAAATTTTAATTTTTTTTATTAATTTTAAACATAAACAATAATATGAATACATGACTGTATATTTTTTCCCTAAGTAAATTAATATTATAAATTATACCAAATTATAAAGATTAAATCTTATTGCACATAATTGAGGGATCAAAACCATAAATTAATAAAAATATTTATCTATAATTACAAAAAAAAAAATAAATTAAATGACACTGGTTGGGTGGCTCATTGCTTGGCATTTTGTATTTCCATAGTAATTTTAAAAAACCAACCATGGAGGAATTCAACTCACATACAATGTTCAAATAACATAGGTAAAAACAACCAACAGGTACAAAGAAGGTAAGAAAAAAACGATATATGCATATGATATATCACACAAACTATGGTTTATGGAAAACATGAATTTCTGTAAAAACTTAATCTTCCCGGTATTCGAATAAGGTCGAAAGTATTTGCAAACTGTTCCGTATTCACACAACCTATGAAGAATCAAAATGATGCCTGAAAGCAAGAAGAAACTAATCCTATACATCCTATTTGTAACTGACATCTGATTTTGCAAATGCCACGATCGAGCCAACAGTAAATCACGTCGAACCAAGTGAGTTGAATTGAGTTCATGCATCCTGAAATTACAAGAGGTATTCGGATGTTATGAGCCTAAAGATTGACAAATTCAAATGCTGTTGTCTTAATAAGAAGAAATGTTGGCCCACTAAACAAAGTGTGGCCAAACAACCGGTCATTCCATGTGTATGAAATTTCAACAAATCCCTACAAAGCAGCACTATAGCTGGGCATGGAAAAAGTTGTTGAAGCTTAGAGAGGACTTGGCTCATATTGGTGTTGTACAAGGGGGTATGAGGCTCTAAGGGTCTGGGAAGTTCTTAGACATGAGCTTGAGAAAGTGCAATAGTTTCAAGTTGTCTGGGGCAGCCTTTGTCTTTTATATCTTGGTTAATGGTCTAAGATAGGCTGCCAACTAAGAGTAGAATGCAATTTCTAGTCAGAGATACATATACTACTTCTGATTCTTTCTTAGTTACTGAATGGGGTCTTTCTTGATGCATTTAGGTTGTTTTGTATAGGGGCTATATACCGAGGAGTTTGTAATTGGTGTTCTTTTGTGGTGGTCTTTGGATGAATAAAGTTCTATTTATCAAAAAAAAAAGTTTTCATTGAGAATACAGACAGGAAAGGCTATTCAGTAACAATCTATTCGGATCAAATTGACACCACCGGAAGAAAAGAACTAGTAATACATATAAACATGAACACAAGTTTGTACATTACCTGCAGAACATCGAAGACTTGTTGTGCAATGTATTTACGATCTGAGGCAACACCTTTCTGCTGTAGCTTATCTGGATGTAGACACAGTAGAGCTTTCTGGTATGATCTTTTCACAGCTGGTCCTTCAATTATGTCAACAAGAGGCGCTGGCTTCCAACCACTGCCGGGCCAAAGGACCTGTGTATACAACCGATGTTAGTCTTTTAAGAGACAAAAATAAAGTTTACATTAGCCTCCAGATTGCAAAGCCGAAAATGGATCCCTTGACAGACTTTATATCCCTGGTGAGATATGGTTTCACTTTTAAGATGGGGGTAACATCCGCAATCTAATACTAGACTGATAAATTCTAATTGAACTGTTTAGTTTTCAACAAATGGTGCCTGAAAGAGTTTGGAGTAATTCGGTGAACACATGTGAGACAGCTCCATTTGAGAGAAAAATGGATCTATTACTACTTACATATTGTAAGGTTGACAAAAGTGAACGGATATTTCCTTGTTTCCCATCTGACCATTGTCGTATTTTATCATCAAGGGTCTGCATCAATGAGAAGAATTTGAACAATGAGAAGCAACACAAATGTATGTGTACATGGTTATAAGTTTAACATTATTTAGTATGATCTCTATTACCTTGGTTTCTTCAGGATTAATGCATGATTGCGGCAAAATCTTCTCTTCAGGCGTCAGGTCTACTACCTGTTCATAAGCCAAAGACCAGCTTATTAGGGTTCAGCCAAAATCATCCCCTCCCTACTTAACAAGTAACCTAGTAATATATTGTTAAAAGGGTATATAGCTAATAGCTCAGGACTCTGTGTCAACTTAGTTAAAGGGAAAGCTTGTGACTTCACTTCAGCTTTCTAAATTTATGAGTGCATTATGCATACCAAAAAGTTGTCCTCAAATAACTCTGCTGGATCTTCAACAATAGTCTTGGAGCCATCAGAATCTGATGCCAATAGAGTAAGTGGATAATCAGAATTGAACATCTGGAAACTCATGGTGTACTATCTGAAGCATAAAATGATATAAAAACTAGAAAAAAATATTTTATCTGTAGCAGTTCATATGAGTAATGAACTTCTCTCCATATGCTTGTTTCGAAAGTGCCAGTCTGCCAGAAGCACATTATGCAGAATACCATACAGAATAACAAAAAAAAAAAATAAAAAATAGAAGCTCATTTGGAGTGCACAAAGAAAACAGATAAACTAACCGGTATCTTTTACTGAGGTATTGAGATTCTTCTTGGATTCACCGTTACACATATGATTGGCCATGGGAATATCTGAATATGATTTCTTCTTTGTCACGATGTTCGGGTGAATTTGCTCTACCCTTTTATTCATGCTAATTTTTGGTTCAGTCTCGGGCTTGACCTTCTCTCTTTCCTTCTGACTAGAGCCATGATTTTCAGATAGTGCATCATCCATTCTAGGTTTTGATGAAGCACCCTGGTTGAAAATTTTGATGAATTCTTTGACCTTTCCTCTGACTCTGGCTTTTCCATTATCCCATGATTTCCTAGGGGAATGTTTTACGCTTGTTGCACTGGTTTCCATGTAGTTGGAAGCCCTTTTCTTGACATCTTGTTTCTTGGTGTTTTTACCATCTAGAATTTCAGATAACTTCTTGGCATTTATTTCAGAAATGTCTTTGCTTTCAGAATTCCTGGTTACCTCATCACTGCCTACATATATAATACAAGAAAACAGTCACCATCAGCACCAAAACATATCATTTGGAAGCGGAATGAGACTAACCTTGTTCATCACTGTTTTCATCATCCAAAAGTGAATTCAAATGTTTCGGCTGAGGCTTGTGAGTTGTTTTCCCAACTGTAGAGAGCCTGTTTATGATTTCTAACTCGGACTTGGTAAAGTTGACCTCCTCGATAATTTGACATAGTTCTCCATTGTTTCTCGAATCGATTAGAGAGCCTGCATTTTTATTTCTCTCATGCCCTACACTAAAAGATTTACAACTAGATGACCTTCCATCAAAAGAGAAAAATCTATTATGCAGTTTATCTTTCGGTTCCTTTGCCATGTTTCCACATGCCATCCATCCATTAGCACTTGAGCTCCTCTGCAGTTTATCCTTTTCTTCGTGTCTATCACTTCCCCTTACTGGAATGACCATTGATACACCTCCCTTGTTTGCCCATTTGTATATCGAGAGGTGAAACCGGCTGCTGTTTTTAGAAATCTTCGATCTACTTGAATCTTCATTCGAATTGCCTTTTTTCTCTGTTTCCACATACACTTAGTAAAGTTTGTTGACTCCTCATTACCTTCACTAAAGCAATATGACGATTGAAAACCATTTCTGGGTTCCTCTTCATCTTGTTTTGCTTGGTCTGAGAATTTAGACATAAAAGAACATGCATAATAACTTGAGCCATTTGAGGACCTATCCTTGCTTTTCGATGTGGTTCGAGTGGAGGAGCCAAACGTGGGAAGGTCCATTCCTTTGTTCAATTTAGCAGGAAGGCTTGGATGTCTGTTAAATGCAACCAAAAACATGAAGGGCACAAATGCATCAGAAGCTAGAAGATTAAACATAACTACGAAACAAGAAAAAGCAAATATCTGCAAAACCTGACAAAAATTATAATATTAATTTGTTGTGATCTCTAACGGATATGACATGTGGATGAGGAGTGAATTGTAGCAACATTCTAAACTCTTGTCTTTAGTATTGTCCTGTAATATTTAAAAACAAAGGCAACCAGAACCTGAAATGAGCGGTAGATGAACTGCCAAAAGGTTCCGTCTTTGGTGGCAAAGGTCTAGCCGGATACATTAACTGTGAACCAGGTGCAAAAGTGTCGTTCATTTCATACTTCCTTGAAGCACTAGATAACTCGTTCCCTCGAAAAATGTCATGGAAGAAATCACTTTTTGACCGTCTTCTCCAGGCCACCTCTTCTTCACCGAAGACTGGCTTTTCGCTCAGACCGGACCATGGATTCCGTGATGATGAAGCAACATCCGGTTCATCACTTCTGTTTTCACCAAAACCATATATTATCTCTCGAATTGATGGCCTTCTCGGTGGACCACCAAAGACATCGTTAAAATCTATATGGATCTCTACACTTGGATCCATGAATGTCTTTTGAGGACTACAGCTAACAGAGAACTTTCTTTGTATGAAAAATCTCTGCATTTACGATATCAAAAACGAAAAGAAAGTTCTTTAAACATGATATGATAGTTGAATCAAACTGCGGTAACCGAACATGTTACAAGTTGTGCGAAGCGAATGAGGTTTGGTAAGAAGAAAACAAAAATGTTTTGGTAGAGAAAGTTCAGAGGGAAAAGACAGAGACAGTGTGGGGTTGAAGGCTTGAAAGTTTGAGAGGTTTATCAAGGATTTGAAGCCACAAATTAATCAATGTATTAGAAATGAAAAATTGCAAAGAGAAAAGCAATGGGTATGGTTTTGAGTCAAATATGTCATTCAGCAAACAATTTTGAAGAATTGTAATGGTGATTTTGTGTTACGAGGTTGTCCAAAGTTCGTTTTCAGCAACCCAACTAAGACTCCAAGGAGGAGGAAATGATCAATGGCGATTGAGTAGAAAAGTTTATCAAACTTCCGATCCAAAAGTAACAAGGACACATCCAAAGGAGAAAATGTATCACCAGCGTAAACTAACTAATTAAATACGTCTATTTAATTTTTTCACCTCATCAAGTAAAAATTTATTTATAAAAAAAATAAGTAAAAAATAATTAAATAAATACATTTAATTATTTGATCTTATAAATGATATGAGTAGTGTTTTGCTGAGTAATTGATGGTTTGAGGTTAAAGATAAATCACGAGGTAAAACAGTCAGGATTTCATATGCTAATAAAATAATATTGATGTGTCTTTTTATTTACAATAATGATAAGAGGTGTTGAATGAAGGATACGGCAATGCATGGCAAAAAAAAATACGAAACAGACAAAATTGGATATCCCCAACCACACATCAAAGCAAAACCACGTCCAAATCCTCGTCAAGTCTTTCATCTCCTGCATAACTAAGAAGAAGAAGAAGAAACATAATATTTGCACCTCTCGAGTAAATAAGAAGGATGAAATGAAAACGAATATACGAGTATTTATCACATAAATGCTTATGTACCACCAATACGAGGCATTTTTATACGGAAATCAGAAAGCTTTGCAGTAATAATATAAAAATAAACTTTTATGAATACCTGAGTAAATGGAGTCACTCCCAGTGTTCATTTAGATGTAGGCCAACTGCCCAGAATTCAGCTCCTTTTGCTTGGAGCCTAGATAAATATATGCAGGAAGTGACGGTAATTAGGTAAATAAAAATAATAAAACTCAATTAAAGGAGAGAACATTCAAATAATTTTTGGAAAGATTACCAAGAACTCTAAAAAGCAACACAAATTAATCTTATTGGTCCATCTTATTTCGAGTACCCTAAAAAGGATAAAAGAATTAAGATTCAAGTGTAAGAGACAAAGAAACGTACTTCCTCAGAGCTAGTAATATATGACACAACAACAGTTATGTCATCAAGTTTTCCTCCATAATAACGGAACCCAGCATCTTGAGCAGCAGTTGAGAAGGGAGTTTGTCGATTTTTAGCCTGTGCTCGTTCCTGTGCCAATGCAGCTATCTTCTGAGCAGTCACTTGAGGACCAAAACCAGCTCTCACTGCATGAACCACCACTGCAGTAATTTCATTATTGTACAAGTTATCAAACAGTCCATCTGTGCCGGCAATGATAACATCTCCAGGAGCAACGGCAACTGCAAAGATCTGATTTGGGCAGAAGATTTAGATTGTTTAGATCAATCAAATAAACAAAAGCCTCACATAGGACAAACAAGTGGGATATTCTTGTTTAAAGCAGCAATAGGGAAAAATAAAAAGGTGCAAAAGATAAAACAGGAATCAATGCTTGATAATATTAGGTTGACATATCAGTTTTTAAGAATAATAAGGTATAACTCTACAATTTAGATACTAAGCTTAGCTGCAGTAAACATTCAGCAGAACATCATCTCACATGACGGGGCCACCAAAGCAAATATCCATCAAACAATACATTTTTCTCATACGACTGCACAACCAAATTTTATTACTTAAAAGTCAAAATAAGAAACCTTTTTTCCAAGAATATAAGAACAGAAGGAACTTGTGTAACTACCTGACCAGAGTTAGGTAAATCACCATTACTTCCACTCTCAAGCTGATATGTGAAATTGAAATCATGCTGCTGAACAGGGGATCTAAATACAGTACATCCATCTCGAATCACCATAAAACCACTGTCTCCCAAGTTTATGGCATGAAGTCCCTGTAAGAGAGATCCAAAAAACGAGTATAAAATAAATGTATACTATCCAGCAAGTAACTTCATCCAGTTATTCCAGGGGTAAAAGGGGCAACTAGTGCAGTTTGCTTGAGAGGAATGTAGAGTAACAACAAAACCTCAATTTTGAGGTCGGACACTTCATTTCAAGTTTTAAGTCAATGACAAAGATTTTTACACCCTTTTAAGGTCATATGCCATGGTCCTGCAGAGAACTTCTATGCATTGCAATTATGTGGATGGAATCCTTTACAGATACATTCATAAAGATGTGAATTGAAAATTTTTAGGCGTTAATTATAAGGTTTATGCAAACTGCATAAAGCAGTCTATGGGTTTAGAAGAGGGAGCTTGCATTCAAAATAACCATTTCATAAAAAAGTTACTCGTGTTGGAATAACAACGCCTTACATGAAAAGGCAAGCAAAGAATAGAAATGACTTACCTGGTTGGTTAGCGCTATGACACATGCTGTTGAGGAGCCTTTAGCCTTTGTGCGTGAGTGAGCTTTCTCCAAGACTCTTGCAGGGTTGATTGAACCCTTAGGCTCATCCTTGATAGCAGAAACAGTGTTAGACATGAGCTCCCTAGAATATTGCCCTGAATCTACACCCATATCAGCCCAGCCACCAACTCCATCTGCTATACCTATTGCCTGTTCATCCACGCATATGAAATGAGCATCCTCTCCTCCAGTATCTTCCTTATCAGGATGAGGAAGATAGCATGAACCTGAAAGCAGCTTCAGAGTTTTACCAGAAGAAATCTTCCTGTCATGATGTCAAACACAGAAAAACTATAATGGCATAAAATATAGAAGTGATTTAGTAAAAGGAAATTCAAAACTGCACAGAGAACATACTCTTCTGATGATACAGAATTGGAAACCAGTTCTTCACATCCAGAACCATCAAAGGAAACATCAGTGGCAGTCCCAGCTAATAAACTAGAAGGCAATGAACTGTGGAAAGCCCTTGAACCTGACCCTGAGGATGGATTGAAGTTGAACCATCTTTTTCCAGCACTGTACATGAAATGTCTATAAATTGGACGACTGTTAAGTTTCTCCTGGTTTCTCAAGCTCATTCTAGGTTTTATGCAACTATTTGAACTTATATTTTCATAAAAGATATCACCACTACTTGTGGATGATGAAAGGTGCCCATGCTTTAAATTCAAAGTATCGATAAGATATCCACCAATTACAACTCTAGAACAAGCAGCCATAGGACTACTCTGAAATTTGCTCACAGGTGGTGGGATTTGACTGGAGTCAATAAGCACAGAATCAATATGATAACCACAAATCTGGAAGGTATGGCCTGAAACAGATGGAACAGAAACCGCTTGAGAAAATGCTCCAACAACAGATATGTTCCTTCGACGATTAACTGATAGAGAATCTGAGCTGGCAGCCAAAACGGTCCCTGTTCGCAGATGTCGTTGCAAATCAGAAAGTCCCCAAAACCTTGAAAAATGAAAAGACCTGCAATTTCTGAACCCTGACTTCCCTTTTCCAATCAGAACTTCAAGTGAATCTTGTAGCTCGCATTCTGTTCTCTGGATTCCATTTCGAACTGCACTTGTCAGCCTCAAAAAATAAGCAGACGGCATCCTATCTTCTTAAATTGCTTCAAACCGTCTATTACAGAGAACACAAAAGGTCAATACAATTGCTGAATAAATCACATATCTAAACCTTGGATTATTAAAGCCATAGATGATTCTGCTCTTCCTTTGAAAATAGCAGGACTTAGAAGACTGGAAAGAAGACAAAAGTTCGCCATAACAAGGTAACGATCGAACTAAATAAACAAAGATACAAAATAGTCAAGGAACAAGTACATATAACCAAAGCTTAATTCAAATTCAAAATTGATACATACCCTAAATCAGCCCAAGAAAGGAATCAAAATTTACCCAGATCGGTTAACATAATTATCTAACAGAAAAAATGAAAAGAACCCAAAATTTCTTTCGAACCAAACATTTCCGAAGTCAACACTCTAAAACTGAAAGCGAAATTAACATGGCGCGAAACCCACCTTTAAAAAGCCATCAAAACCCCAAACTCCTAAAGGTCTGGACAACTAGAATGAACCAATTGTCCGGAGGGAAAAAACTGAAATCGGTTCAACTATGGAAGTCGAATAAGTTCTGAGTTTGCTGGGAGCAACGTCAATGGAGCCCTAAAGATATTTTCCGGGAGGTGATATGAGAATAAAATATCACCAAAGCTTTTCCCTCTTTACTTGAAAAAGATGTTTTTTCGGATAAGGTTTAGATTCTAATGTCGACAAACTAATAGCTGTTGTGTTCATAGTAAAGGATTAGACTGGATGATGTCGGTTAGTTGGGAATTTGGGATTTCGAAGAGGATAGAAATGAATTGCCATTGGGGAATGTTTATTATTATTATTTATTTTAATATTTTTTATGTTATATTTTTATCAATCAAATATAAACATATAAAAATCTAACTTTTTAACCTTATAGTTAAAATATAAAATAAACAAATACTACATTCTATCTCATAGTTAGCAAGCGACATGTTCTTTCTTTGACATCAACTAACATTGGAAAATTTTCAATGTGATATTTCCAATGGAACATACATCTCCAAAGAGTATTAATGCCGGAGATTCATAGGTTAGGTGCAGCTACTTTCATCTCCACCATAACGAAATTCTGGCCAACACAAATTCTAGGCTCCAAACCGAATGGAATAAATGAGGGTAATGTTTTCCGGGGACTGAACTTGCTAGCATATTCTCCCCCATATATCAGTGTCGCGATGAACAGCAGCCGGCCGGTGCCAAATTAATCTGTGCACCTATGGCGAGGATAGTCGAAGAGTTTCATTGATTATCATGCTCACATCTTCATGAAATTTATGCAATCACGTCCTTTCTTTAGCTTGAACATAGAAGTTGAAGATTATGGATCAATTCGAATACAGGAAAGCAAACAATAAAACTTATTTAAGTCGCACAAATCGTCTGCAACAATGACGGAGATTTTGGAAAGAAAAATTGGAGGATTTTCCCTTCCGAAATTCCCATTGAAGGGACACTGCATCAAATTCACGTAATAACAACAAGTCGGCAATCATACATGCCTTAAACATAATACCATCTTTTGCATATATTTTAAATCGACAGAGAAGTGTCCTTGCGAGTTTCTGAAACCCATTCTTAGTTCATAATCCTTGATAACAGTAGCTGAATACCATATTGAGGCTGCACGGTGACGAACGTCATTGGGGCATGAACATACGTTGGAGACACTGCCACTGAGTAGTGCCGGATAATCATTGCTAAAACTATTTTCATCTCCGCCATGGCTAAAGTCTGACCGACGCAAGTTCTAGCCCCCAACGCGAATGGAGCAAACGAGGCTAAATGCTTTCGAGGTTCATTAAATCTCGAGGGATTGAACTTGTTTGCATCTTCTCCCCAGATATCAGGGTCACGGTGAACAGCAACCAGTGCCAAAAAAAACTGTGTACCTGCAGGAATGTGGAGGTTTCCAAGCTTAACATCCTTCAATGCTTCCTTCAACAATGACACAGCCGGCGAGTACAGTCGAAGTGTTTCATTGATTACATTGCTCACCTGTTCATGGAATCACTTATGCAATCATGTCTCAGTTTGATCCTAAACATGAAAGACGAAGGTTAAAAAGAACTTACAATCTTCAAGTCACTCAAATGCTCTGCAACCGGAAGCTTATCGGATCCACATACACGAACCACTTCTTCTCTGGTTTTATCTTGCCATTCTGGATTCAAAGCCAAAAGCAAAAGTGCCCATGATAAAACATTAGCAGACGTTTCTTTCCCTGCAAAGTAAAAGGTCTTGCACTCGTTGATTATCTCTTCCTCATCTAACTTCTCTTCTTTATCATCCTGATTCTTATATGAAGACATCAAAAGGCTCAGTAGACTAGAAGAATTTTCTGCTTTCTTGCTGTTGGACCGAATCAGCGCTCTTACAGATTCACGAGTTTCTCTTTCTAGTCTCCACCTCTCTCTGTTACTCTTAGTAGGCAGAAACCTGACACGACAATTACTTACATGGCTTTTAGTTATCACGTGTATCTAGATAGATACTTGAGAGGATTGAAAAAAAGAACTGTTACCTGAATCCTGGTATATAGACACTTGTTGCAGCCGCTAGATACAACCCCATCATTTGTTCTTGTAGCATAAAGATGCGTTTTCCTTCTTCAAAATTGCTTCCGAATGCTGTTCTGGATATCACATCAGCTGAGAGGTCATGAAGTTCTTTGTTCACTTCCAATTCGAATTCGTCTCTACCATCTCTTGTTTCCTCCCATTTCTCCAGAATTTTCGTAGTGGCAGATACAATTTCAGGTATCCAACCCTGTAGGAAATAAATGTTTTACTCAAAAATAGTTTTTGTTTTACATGGTATATAAGATCCTTCAATTTTTTTTTTTAAATTAGTGTGACATATGAATTCCTTTGGGCCTAACTGATTCATATTACTATAAACTTTGAAAATAAAAAAATATATCTAAAATCCAGTAGTATCTCCTTGGGATGGATTTTAAAATTTTAAATTAAAATTTAACAAGAAATTGTAATAAAAAATAATATTTATTTTAAAAAAATTTAAATCTAATCGTTTTGAATGTAAAGTGTGTTTTATAAAAGGATAAGTCTATAATGTACGTCGAACATTGCTAAACACCATTAACGATGAACATTGCTGAACACCATTAAACTAATTAATAAATTTCAAAAATTTCAAAGACTCCATATATAATTAATAAATATTTAAAATAAAATTTTAATTAAATTATTTTCTATAAAGAAAACTACATAAATGATCATCCAACTATCACTCATTTTTTGGCTTGATCACCAAAATAATTTTTTTTATCAAAATCATTGTTAACATTTTACTTCATTATTATTTTGGTCATCGACCGTTAAATATTTAACAAAAATTATGACATGACATGGTTTAATAATAATTTTAGTCCCTAAAATTATTATATTATATCAAATTAATTTTAATAGAATATAACTCATCAAATATTTGAACTAAACCTCAATTTTTTTTCCCTTTTTTCTCTTGCAATATTACTTTAAAAAATTAATTTGTTAACTCTCATTATTTCTCTTGAGTCTTTGAACAATTTATTAAATTTTAAATTATATAAAATTACTTTAATTTTATGATTTATTTTTTAAAAATTTAATATAGTTTCTTTAACTTTTCACAAACTATTCATATATATTCTATCATTTTTTATGTTTATGGATCTATAAAAAAATTTGATTTATCAATTCACATAAAAGTTTATATAGATCAATAGACATAAAATCTTTAACATGTAAATATAGATTAATTCGACGGGTGTCGTAAAATTTTTCTTTGGATTAAATAAAATTTGGTTTCACTTAAATTTTCATTGAACAACCTAAATTTTCGATCTTTATTTGGATACTCCTACAATTTCACACAAATTTGGAATCAGTGACTTTTCATATGTTGGAACACAACCTTTCTTGGACTGAAAAAGAAACTATTCTACGAAAATGTTATCCCGAGAAAAAAATTATTCTTTTAACTTAGATTTTAAAAGAGTAAATTATAAAATTAAAATGATTTTTTTATAATCTGAAACTTAATAAGTTGTTCAAAGACACAAGAAAAATAAAGAGAGGATTAACAAATTAATTTTTAAAGTAGCGTTGCAAGAGGAAGAAGAAAATGAATGAAAATTTTGGGGTTTAGTTAAAATATTTGATGAGTTATTTTTTATTTGGATTAACTTGATATAATGTAATAATTTGAAGGACTAAAATTATTATTAAACCATACCATATCATAGTTTTCGTTAAATATTTAACAGTTGATGACCAAAATATAATAAAATAAAATTTTAATGATGATTTTGATGAAAAAAATTAGTTGGGTGACCAACACAAGAAAAGAATGATAGTTGGATGACCATCCATATTATTAAACCATGTTATAACACAATTTTTGTTAAATATTTAAAGTCGGTGACCAAAATAATAATGAAATAAAATGTTAACAATGATTTTGATGAAAAAAATTAGTTTGATGACCAACCTAAAAAATGAGTGATAGTTGGATGACCATTTGTATTATTTTCCTTATAGAAAATAATTTAATTGAAATTTTATTTTAAATATTTATTAATTATATATTGAGTCCTTGAAATTTTTAATCTTTATTAATTAGTTTAATGGTGTTCAGCAATATTCATCGTTAATGATATTCAATAATATTCGACGTCCGTTGTAGAATTTTCTTTTATAAAAAAATTATGAATATATAAGATTGAATATTAACTTATAATTATTACTAGATTATTTACAAAATAAAATAAAATCCGAAGAGTAATCTTAGAAAAAAAATGATGCTTATTTTAGAAATTCAATTTAAATAATCTTATTTATAAGTATACGTGTCTTGTAAGAAGATTAAAAAAATACCTTGACATCATTAAAAATATACTCCATAAATTATGATGTCAATCAATTCAAAACAATATTAACATTTTTAAAAGATAGTATTTTACTTTTATATAAAATCTAATTGTCAACGGACATCAATTTCTATATGATGACTCGGCCCATGACGTCTAGTGCTCATGATTCCTTTTCTATAATAAGAATAATAATTTAAGCAACAAAAGATAATAAATTAATCATGTTGTTGTATTATTTATGGTTTTAATTAATAAAATTTATTTATCTAATTTTTAAAAGTATTTTTTTTATCTATGAATAAAAAATAGATTATTATTTAAAAATAAAATGAGATGGATAAATTTTACTGACTTAAACTATATAATATAATAAATCGAACGCATCTAATAATTTTTCAATTTAAAAGTATTTATTATTCGACTAAAATTAAATTAGCCGCCATCAAAGATGATCTGATATGATTAAATAATTTTGAAACTTTAGTATTAATTTAAAATTAATTAATTAATCAAAGTAGTTAAATCACTCAAAATTTAATATATAATATTTATATATACATATTTAAACTTAAACTTATTAAATTTTAAGATACAAATAATTTTTAAGTCAACATGAGAAAATACCCAAAATTATTTAACAAAAATAAAGATAACCCTTCAAACACCTTTATTTTAATTGGGCTGAAAATGATTTAGGTTTTGTTTTTTTGTTGTAGTGAAAAATTTTAGTTTGGTCTCAAACTAAAATTTTGTAAAAGTTAAAAAATAAGATTTTTACGCTTAAAAACTAAAGTTTTGTTTAAATTTTTGATTAATTTTAAAATTTTTAAATAAAAAATTAATTTAAAAAGTTTAAAGAAAAAAACAAGATCTTAAGACGATCGTTCTTTTTATGGGACAATAATCAGTAGCTTTGGATTGGATTTATAGTTCAATGCATATTTTTCCCCCTTTTCTAAAGAAAGGAACAGTTTAATAAATCGTCTGGTTTTTAGTCGCGCGCTAAAAAAAGCAAACTATAGTAATATAGTATAAAGGCAGAGGGTTTGAGCTGACCTTCACTCTTTCCATTTTGAATGCCTGGCTTGTAATCCTCCTATGAATGGCCCAGTCTTCGCCTTTCAAGCCGAGAAGTCCCTGCCCGAACAGCGTCTTGGACATAGGATTAAACCCGACCTTTTCAAAACTACCGCTCATAGCAACCTCTTTTATCATATCAGGATCAGAAATCCCCAACCTGGGTATTGAACCGAACCAAAACAAGAACGGTGTACCGTACTTGCCGGACCACACGTGGAAGAACGGAGCCAGTCGGTAGAGGATATTGTGGTGGTCAATCGAAGCTGGCTTCAATATAGCTTCTTCAAACAAACGTTGTACCTCATCTGAGTTCCCAATGATCGGACGGTAGGGAGGACCTGTTACTCCCTGCTTTTTGAAATGGTTTTGGATCCTCCAGGGGATCCATATGATGGAGTAGACAAATTTCAAGAAACAGATGCATAAGAATGATATGAAAACAAGAGTCAAATGATTCATCTCCATTTCACCACAGAGTTTCTAAGCTGGGAGGAGACAATTTAATGGTGGATTGGCAGAGGGATCCATTCATTAGGTCAGTTAAGGAATCTAGTATACTCCTATATTTTAGTGTTTAAAATAATGCCTTGATGCATGCGTGTTAACTAATGTTGAAGTTTCATAAAGTCCACTTGCAGTATAAACAATGAAAATAAAACCCTTTATTTTATAGTGAAAATGACTGTTGGCTTCGCTGGTTGCGTTATAGCTGATCCTGGACCAGCTGTGAAACAGAAACAGCCATGAGAGTCTAGTGTCAGCTGCTAAGGTCAGTGGTTAGAATATTGGGCATTCAACCACGGCAATGCTGAAACGAATACGACGAAAACTACTGGACAAATCTATCTTTTTAAGTCATGCAAGGGATAACAAGAAAATTTTGTTATATAAAAATTTAAAAAATCTTTGAGTTCTCTGAACCCCAAATCCATACCATAAATCCTTAAATTATTTTTCTTTCACCATTGATTCAACTATTACCAATCACATTTATCATCATCGGTCCTTTACAATTAAAAATTATATCATTCTATTTCAAAAATCAACGAATGAATCGTCGATTGTTTTATCGACGAACATCCAATAGAGAAACAAGAGATCAAATGACTGCTAATAAACAATAAGAGGGTATGAATATTGAATAGTGAGGTACGTAATGTTTGGGTGATGAACAGTGAACTATCGACATGTGAAAATGTTAAACGTAAAAGGATATTTGATTTGAGAATTTGATCGAGAAAAATTCAAAATTTGAGTTTTTTAAAGAAAATTATATTTTAAAATAAATTCAGAAAATAAATAAATAAATCAAGTCACATGTCATGTTCTAACTAGGTGATAATATTTTTTTACAATTATTGATGAAAAAAAAAGTAATTTCAGTTATAAAAAAACATTAAAGACACTAAAATAATCCTTTAAAAAGCATTAAACATCAAATTAGAAGAAAAGAAAGGTTAAACATCTTTTTATCGTTTAAACCAATCAAAATTCTAACCCTTTTTTAATATATAAAATTTACAAATTTTTAAAATTTTTATTAATAAAATCAGAATCACTTGCTCCTAACTTTAATTTTTTAACTATAAAAAATAATTCATTATTAAAAGTTGGATTCACTTTTACTGTAGAACAATAATATTTAGAGAAAGAATTTTTAAGTACATATTATAAAAAAAATTCAAACAATAATATTGATGAGATTTTGTTGTAGAATTATTATTAATATTAATTGATATATCTACTTATCTAGACTAGTAATATCAATTCATTTAAATTTTGTATTCTATTTTCTTTATTTCTAGCTAGTTATACTTTGTCCAAATTTAGTTTTTGATTTCATCCTTGTTTGGTCGTACTATGGTCCGTAACATGTCCAATCGAAGATGCAACACTCAACGAGGGATATAAATGTACCAAATGAAAAATGTTTTTTTTTTCCTTCAATTTATTATTGTATTTGTTGATGTTATGGGCATTAAAGAGTTAATTAAAATTCAAAATCAAACAGCATTAATTCTATAACCAAATTATTACAAACATTTATTATATAGGTGTATTTATTAAAGTTCATAATCGTATGTTTTCTATTTTTTTCCCCTTTCTTGAAGTTGCATCAGCTTTCATCAACGACAATGGTGGTTTCCTCGTTGAAAGGCAAAATTTGATGGTTTTTGGCACCCGGAATTCCAATTTAAGGAAAAGCTAACATCAATCGCACGTAGCAGCAACGAGATAGCGATTACAACCAAGCATGAAGCCACCAAACATTTGTCTCATTTACCATACCATTCGGTCGAAATTTCCCACTCCATGCATATTTTTATGAGAGCGTCTTCGTTTGAAACACCAGGCGGGAACATCCCCACTAACCATAAAAGCTCAAGGGACCAGCTGCCAGGATACACATGCACTTATAGCTTTGCCAACTCACCTCATTAAATGGTTCTGAAATCTGAACTTCAAAGACTTGTGCATTTTCTGTTTACAAATTGACTACCCGATCCCCTTGGTTTGACCAACGTTTTCACTTCGGACCCATCACGGTTTCATAACTTAAATGGGGTTATTGAAGTGTGTTGTGTTGAGTTCATTTTTGGGAACTTGAGTTGACAGGCTAATCGGAACTTGGAAGTGAGAGCTGAGAACAATAGTCGAGAAGAGATAAACCAAAAAGACTGTACATAGTAGCATCATATTTCGTGCTACATGTGCTAGCTGCTAACTAGAGGAGTTTCTGTACAACATTTTCCACCGACCCATGTCTTCCAGGTTTTACCTCAAAAGGAAATTAAACTTTAAATGCAAGTACTGATAAAAGGAAACTAAAAATTAATGTCTAACTCTAAGCTGCAACTTTTGTTTTTTCAATTCCTTTACTTAGGAACTCAAATCTCTAAAGCATGGTTGGGCCATTGGGTTTGCTTTCAGGTGCACCGTCCCATGTTTTTCTAGGCGAATTATTCCCTCCTGCTCCGAATGATGCTGCGGTTGCTGCTCCCACATTGAAGCCACCTCCAAAGGAAGAGAGTAGCGCAGACATTCCACTCGCGGGAACTCCGCCTTCAGCCATGCCAAGGCCGAGAAGATCGAGCGTTGTAGGCTGGTTTCCGAACAGCGAGGATGAGCCTATCATGGGATTAATCAAGCCAGAACTTCCATTCGAGGGAACGCCAAGGGAAAGACTAGCGGTTGACATATTGCTCTCGGACTTAGCGTTTGCATCTTGACCAGCAGAGGGAGCCGAGGATACAGCCAAGCCTAAACCACGAAGCAACAAAGGGTTCGATGCCGCGGCACCCATTTGGGCAGCTTTTTGCAGCAATGCAGTAGCCGACATGGCAGGCTGTGGAGTTGGAGCATAATGGCAATGGTCGTTTTCAGGTCCAGTAAAGATGGAGGAGCCATTGTTGGAGAAGTAAAGAGGAGACGAAAGAGAGAGGGATTTGCCCTCCAATGGCGTGGTTGCCTGAAGGAACGAAGACGGTGCAGACATTTTGGATGATTGAGAATTTGGTGCAAACATGCTAGCGAAAACATTGGCGTTCGAAGTAGAGGAACTAGCTGCTGCAGGAGTAGCTGGTGAAAGTCCCATTGGATTTTCAGAAATTTCTGTAAGCCATTGAGAAAGAAAACAATGATGAATAATATTTTAGTAGCAAAAAAGGACAAAAAGAAGAAAGAAGAATCAAATCAAAGGGAGAGTGATTCTCTCTATAGCTTGTTTTTAAAGCCCTAAGGAACTTGAAAAGCTTAGAGAAGTAAACCAAAAGGCAATAACATCTTCCTTTGTTTCTCCGATCAGTTCACCCCTTTTTGCTTTTTGATCATTGAGCTTTTTACTATTTAACAATGTTGCTCGTGAACCCAAAACTGTACTGCTCAACATCTTTCTATCTTATTCTTATTATATTCTCTGCTGCTTCTCTCTCACCTACCACATTTGTTAGGTTCCCAAAGACTACATATCCAAACGAGAACGACAACAATAATAGACAAAACAGAGCCATAAACAAACCAGAAACTTCATTTGAATGGACTCTCAGTAACATAAACGATTTTAAAAGGTAACACACCTACGATTATCTTAACTTTAACCTATCTAAATAAACAAAAAACGGAACATAGAAGTACATATAAGAAAGACCCGCACTGATTTTTTTTTTACCTGAACTCTGAATTGATAAACCCGGTGAAACTACACTAGTGGTAGACGGTGTTAGAGGCTGAGGAGGTGGAGATGTTGCAGAAGCGGCGGGGGTTCCTCCTCCAACCATAGCTCTGTCATTTCCATTCGCATTAA
This sequence comes from Abelmoschus esculentus, assembly GCA_035048815.1. NCBI lineage: Eukaryota > Viridiplantae > Streptophyta > Magnoliopsida > Malvales > Malvaceae > Abelmoschus > Abelmoschus esculentus. The sequence continues at coordinate 5,871,448 of JAUCBN010000008.1, read as the reverse complement.
CGTTTCCTTCTGTATTAACAACTGCTAACGTTTGGGCCCTCGCGCTTTCCTCAGCTAACGCATCGCAAAAAGCTCTATGCGTTATGAAACTGTCCCTCCTTCAAAAACCATCATCGTCAACAACCATGGTCAAACCAAAAAAAAAAAAACCGCAGCGTGAAGATAAAAGAAAGAGTTGAATTGTGAATGGGAAACGGATGAGTTTGTAATTGAATTATACCTAGAAAAGAGGGTGCCACAATCGCATTTGTATTCTCGGGTGCCGCAAGTCTTCATGTGGGCCTTCCAATCGGACTGAACGGCGTATTTTTTAGAACACCGCTCGCATTTCCATTTCTTTTCCCCGTGTTTCCTGCAAAAGTGTTTCTTGATACCGGTAAGATCACCGAGGGCACGAGCCGGGTTGTGGTGAACGCAACTCGGTTCGGGGCACACGTAGACTCGCTTTCGAATCTCTTTGCTGGTTCTTTGCCTTAGCTTCCATGGCAAGTTATGACCCCGTCGGTGGAGTTGCAGGTTTTGATCGCGTTGAAAGCCTTTGTTACAGATTTCACAAACGAAACGGTTGGTCGCTGGTAGGGTTTTCGGAGATAAAGCTATCACCTCAGCATCTGGATCTGAAATGAATCCAAAAAGGGGAAAAAATAAGCTCATCCAAAGAAGAAAACTTGGAAATTCAAATTTATTATTAAAAAAGTGGACTTTGAAAGTTCTTATAATTCACCAGGCATCCCAGGAAGATTTCTTTTCTTCTTCAGTGGTCCTCCTCCAGCTAGTTGAGTGTCTTGGATCTGATGACCTAAAGAAGTAGTGGCTTCTCCAGAAGCTGTCATCGGCGACGAATTTTCAAGCTCCACCATGCTTTTTATCAGCTTAAAATCCCAATACAATACAACCCAAAAGTTCTTTTACTTTCAGCTATAAAACAAAACAAAAACACAGTTTTTGATACAACAATTCACCGCAAATGATGGTTTGAGTTTCAAAGATTGAATTGTTTTCACTTTTCGAAAAATGATAAAAAAATAACACTAGAAAGAAGATGACAAAAAGGTTTCAGTCTAAGTATACGGCTTTCCTTTGAGTAAAAACAAAAACGAAACTAAATAAAAACCCCTCGATTCAACTAAGTCGTCGTCGAGTGAAGACCGTAAGAGCACGGGGAGGTCCCATAAGGCGGCTTCATGCTCATAATATATACATACAGATAGAGATAGAGAAAGCAGAAAAAAAACAGCAAAGAAGGCTAGCGAGCGAGAGATATTTTGAATGCAAGCGAAATAATAAAATAAAATATATAGTTAAAGCGGCGCCAGATTTAACCATGGTTGTGTTAAGTTACCAGCTGTTCTTCAACTCTAGGTTATGGATGCTTTTCAAATCTAGCCGTACACGTATCATATTTTTCATCTTCCTGAATTTGTCGGGAGCAGTCGGGACTAGGCAGTGCTTTGTCGTTTACTGAAAAAACCCAAAAAAGATTATTCTTTTTTACTTTTATTAAACTCATTCCTCACGAGACTGTTATTTTAGCGCGGACCTTTCTGAGACTCAAAAGGAAAAGTCGAAGATAACCCTACATAAAACCAATCCAACGTGTGTTTTGCACAGTTGAGCATTAAACTAATTATAATCCCTATTTTTTGACAAATTAATTATAATTACGATATTATAGTAAGATTATACATAATATAATATATCCTTCTCAGATTTGAAGGAAAGAAGGAAAAAGAAAACTGTTTCTTAAAGTATCATTTTATTAATATTTGATTAACAGTAATGGGGCAATGGCATGCCATTGAAGAACCATACATAATGAGACAAACCTGAAAGGTTTCGGTCCGAAAGTTAGTGGCTTTCTCGTGATTATGCTCAAAATTCTTGTCCTATCCTGATAATGCTGAGACAGCTGTTTTTTTTCTTCATATATTGAATTTTTTGATTAGGTATTTGAATTTTCAAATATTGTGGTTACTTTTCAAAATAATATAACTGTTCTACCTGGTATTGTATTTGTTTTACTTTTATCTTGTAGTCCGTACGTTACATGATATTTGTCTGAAGCCGTGAATGATCCAAGTTTGATTCTTATGCATTTCTTTCGTGAGAGGTAGCCAGGTAGGCCATCATTATTAGATATCAGATTAGAAGTAATCTAATTTTTTAAATATCGGATGATTGTATTAGATATTTGAATATTTTTATTAAAAATATATATTTTTTATTTTAAAGGGTTTATTTATAAAAAAATAGAATGATTTCGAAGATAATAAATAATAAATTCGTAAATATAACAAGATTCACGTCTATGAAAATTTTATTTTTAATTTTCGGATATAAAAGCTTCAACTTACTAAAAATAAAAGAAATGATACTAATGAAAATATATATTTTTAGATTTTGAATAATCTAAAACTTAAAATATTATAATTTATATCTAATATAAAAATTTTAAAATCAGATAAAATATTCAATCCAAAACTAAAAATTAAATTAACGAATAATCAAATTAAATCGATGAGACCGAATATTTTAAATACCATCGATGAGAAGCGTGATGTTAATATTAACATGAAGATTGAAGATATACATTTTTAATTTAGAACTTAATTTATTTCTGTTTTAAATAAATAAAATATCATTTTGAAACCATATAATCTAAAAAAATAATTTTAAACTACGTATAAAAAACCAAAGTAAAGTTTGTTTTTAGTGAGAAAAAGGCACATGCATGCCCTCGCTAAAAAAAGTTTAAGGGCTTGTTTCAGTATGATTGCCATAGGGATTAGGGAACGTCAACGTGTGCTTAAGCTGTGTGATTATATTGTGAACGGCCAAGATGATTTTGATTAAACTTTAATTATTAAACGTATAATGTTTTAAAGTAGTAGGGTCATGTAAAAATTAGTCCTAATCCAAAAAAATTATTGAACTTAAGCTAATTATTTCATGTTTGATTTCCTTCGAGTTTCAAAGGTGTCTGTATGAACGCATCCGGAAAAAAAAGAAAATAATTATTACTTTCTTTGAAATCATTACTACGTTAATTTTTATTTGAAATTTATATAAAAAATTAAAAATATAGTTTTTATTTTGAAAATCAAAATCGATTGATATTATATTATTTTCCCTTCCAAACATGTCAGCTTAATTAACAAACAAATCCAAGCCATAAACATGTTTTAATTAGAGATTAAACTTTCTAAAACATCTCATGTAACATATATCAGCACTGAAATGGGAATATAAGTTCGTTCATAGGTACGACTTTTGCGCTCAACTTGGGAGGAGGTGATTGATGTTTATGTATTAACAGGCAATACCCTATAATCCCAGAATAATCATATGATTAGTCTTCTTAATTTGATGAAAATAATGATAAAAAAACAACCCCCATTGTCCGTTTGGGTGTTGTTCTTTTAGCAGAATACATTTGTTGTTTTCCAGTGTCCTTTGTCTGCCATTGTAGGGTGTAAGTAAATATTGCAGATAGAGGGAAATTCTACTTTGAGAGTAAATAGATCAGGTAAAACAACAGGTTAAATTAAATTCTGAAGCAATCTAGTTTTAACAGGTTTGGGGTCCAAGAAAACCCAAATCTTTTGGATTTTTTCATGATTATGCTCATCTTCAATAGAAAAAAGTAGTCGTTTTCAAGATCTATGCGTTGCTAATATAGAAAATATCAGGTGTTGAGCAGCTCTCAGAAAGGAGAAAAGAAAGGTGTTGAAGTTGAAAGACAGACCGTGGAGTAATCATCACCAGTTTGATTAACTTTTTGCTTCCTTTTGTTTTTCAGATTCCAATGGCAATAAGTAAGAAAAGGGCCACCTTGAATATCCAGACAAACAGACACATTCATCACGATTAGGGGAGAGGGGATTCAGATTTCAGATATTACTAGCTTGAGGGGTAGTGGCTGAGACCATAGGTTTTTGCCATTATGCCATACCCTATTGCTTACCAGTTGCCACCAGCCTAGGCACAAAGTTTAGGGCCAAGAGTATTTATGTAACCATGGCCGAAAGTTTTGCCGGTTACTATACACAAAGACGAAGTCAGAATTTAAAATTAAAAAGGATAATATATAAGAACAAGTTTATAATTTATTTATTTTTTCAAAAATTATAACAAATAAAAGTAAAAGAAATACCATCTCCTCTTTACATGTAAATCTGCATTGATAAGCTTGAGTCATTCGTTTAGTGTCAACTGTGAAGTAGCCAACAGCCTGTGTGAAAATGACATAATGATAAAGACTCTTTCGAAGAAGGAATGACTGGCTTTTACTGACCCCCAAAGGCTCTCATTTCCAGTAGGTGCAACAAGAATACGTGAATCATTTTCTTTTCCAAAAATTCCTACAGTTGGAATTCACAAGCCGGACAACGAGTGGCAACAAGAGAGAACGTAGATGCGTCCAAATTCCGAGCCGTCGCTTTAACTTTTGGATTCGGATTCAAAATTCTTCAAAGTTAGGTTTGGGACCCTTCTTTTTCGTCATTTCGGATATGCATTGCCTGGAATGAGCAAGGAATCCACAGGGAGGAGAAGGTTTCACCTTTGATTTTGCAATAATCCTGTACGGATGTCCCCAATATTTGTAAGATATCCATCACAAGGGCATTGGTGTCTGAGGATGGCAAGAAAATTTAATTATTTTTTAAACCAGAAAATTAATTATTTGAAACCATTGCAAAAAGTAACGCTGCCAACCGCTTACTAGCTTTGTTTACTGAGTCTGACCATCCCCATGAATTTTGTATATTACACATTAATAGTTATATTACTGTTGTTGCAAACATCTGTGAATCTAAAAACATTTAAACGTATAAGATTCATTTATTGTACGAGTGGTCAAAATTATTCATGTTAATTTATTTTGTATTGGTTCGAATCTCCGTATTTATCTTAATAGTGTAATACCGTGAGGGCTATAGCACATCCCTGAGGCGACCAATGTTGAAGCAGTGCCCGGTGTGCTTGAAGTGGCCATCCATAGCAACATTCAAAACCTTGAGATAGAAGTTGATGCAATTCTGCCCTAAGTTCTATTACGAGTAATTCCAACACTACCTGTTTTTATCCATGTTGGTTGACGAGTGCCAGATGCTCCTCACATCTATCCATTCTGAGTCCGTCAAACATATTTCAGAGAAGATAATCCGAGACTGCTGATTCCCTTGCCAAACCAGGAAGAAGTGTTCAACCCCAAGCTTGGATAATTTCCATATTAATACCTGAATACGTTTTAGTAAGAAAATGAACCAATAAAAACTTCTGCATTTATTCTTTGCTTATGTAAATTAGAAATACATGGCGTGCTCAAATGGGGTACAAATCGTCTGCCCCTTTTCTATGCCTCCACTTCAAATTAAAGGTTTAGCGTTTAGGGTTTAGGGAATTAGGGGTAAATGTATTTTTTTGGTATAGGGTTTAAGGTTTAGGATATAAAAAATAAGGGTTAGTGTTTAAAACTTAATATTTTAATAAATTTTCAAATGAGACATAAAAGAAAACATAAAAGATGCAGGAGATTTTTGATCGCTCAAATGGCTTCATAATGTCTTATGGAAGGCCAAAGAACAATCTAAAAGCTCCTCTGAAATAGAAGTTAACGCAAACTGGATTTAAAAGTGAACTGTTGTTGTCATCCACAGCTTGGCTGTTTACAAACATACTTTCTCTGCGGTTAGGAAAGCCAGCAGGTTCCAAGGTTGATCCCATATACTTCAGCTCTTCACCTGCTCTATAATTGGGATCAATTGCGGCAGCTCTAGAGCTTGGATCACCTCTATGATATATTGATTCCGATGGACAGGTCTAGAGGTTGGATCCACTCTATAATTAGTTCAATGGAAGCAGGTCGAGAGACTGGATCCACGAAACTCGGCCAGAAAGAACCAGTTGCTCCGGCTTGATATCGAGAAGGGGATGCATACCTTCGACTTTGAAGACCACTGCTTCTCAAGTCTTCCATATCAGAACCTCTTGAAGAAGAATCTATAAAAGACCTGTCTCCGGTGTTGGATCCTAGCGAAGCCCCATCTGTAGCTGATGTAGAGCTAAAAGGGCATCCGGTCCCCATGATGTGAGGGCTTCTTTTTTCTTCGCAACGAACTGCCATGCCCCAAATAGGAAAAGTATGAAAAGTAGCACGGGGCTGGTCCACAGCATCGTATTAGATTCCCCTTTCATAACCGGAAGGTTGGATTGATTCCCACGTAATCACCTCCGAGGCCAAGAACAACAAGCATTTCACGATCGCTTGTTATTAAGGGTGTCGTAAGTGTTGTCTCTTTGTTCGTAACCGCCGCTTGGTAAGTTAAAAATGATGACCTGATCTCATCCAGACCAGCAGAGAAAAGAAACCGCGGTGCACCAGTCCTAACATAATGTGGTGTAGAAACATTATACACAAAAACCTTTTCTGGATCAACGATAAGAAATATCCTTTAACAGCCAGAAAAGCAAGAGGCTCATTTATTTCCAACTTTTTCTTGGACCTAACCCTGCACTTGAAGTTCATACTATCGCCCAACAGCATAACATGAATCAAATCTCCATCAGATGTAAAACCATAAGCTTTAGATCGCTCCCCTGCATCAAAGACATAATTCCGAGAAAGAGAATGATTCAACCCTTCGCATTCTGATTCCTTAATTTTCATGCTCCGCAAATCCATTGAACCAGCACCAGTCTCCGTCAAGAACAAAAGCCTTTGCTTCAAGAACACAAGCAGCCTACTTGTTGGCATGGCAGAACCATAAACTGTTCCATCTTCTCTAAAAACTCTGATTTTTCCACCAAGCTCAGTGGACAAAATATATCTCATTCTCCCAACACGATGAACTTACAATGTAGTTATTGGCAACCCATCTTCTCCGCTTTCCCCGGAAACAAATTTACCTACAGTCTCCATTACAGGTGAACCCGACTCTTCTCCATTTAATCCTTCGTAAATCCTATTTACCAAGACCATGCCGTTATGATGTCCGGTAATGACCACACTCTCATTCTTAAAAACAGACGTGTACGAAACCATTGCCATAATTGGCGACTCGCTCTAGGTGTAAAACTCAGCCGCAACATCCCCATTCCTTAAAAACACAAATCCTTTCCTTTTTCGTCCCAAACAGCAACATACTTGCTAAGTCCCTCGTAATCACGAAACGGCAAAACGTTTAAACACGTTGCATCAGAATCTAATTTCACAGCTGACATGAACTGAAACCTCTCGGATCAAAAGGGGCTGTATTTGGAAAGCCCTACCTCTTTCCCCATCTCTAACTTCAACTTCTTGAACGTCTGCTTTAACACTACGCCTGTAATCAAATTTTGAAGACTAATAATTTTGATTCTAATGTAGAAACTATTTCACTAAGATTTCTAACTAGTTCTTCGAGTTTATGTAACACAACTTGTTGACGAATGAAATCATGCGGACTCTTAGGGTCAGGCTCATGGAGGGGAATCTGATCATGCCCGTGCTCGTTTTGGATTGAGACGAAGCTGGAGTCTACAAAAACTATAGAAAGAAGAGAAAAAACCTGCCTTTGATGGGATTTGCCATTTTTGAAGACTTGGATGATTCAATGCCTTGCCATTACAAAGTTTAAATGTGGGTTCAGAAATTTTCGGCTGGAATCTACGTTAGATTGGATGAATCTGATGTTTGGAGATCGGAGAGATGGCGAGCAGACATACAAATAGTTTTAACGTTTTTGACTAGGATTTGTACGCGCTCTAGTACGAGTTGGGGCAAGAAATTCGGATTTCCCAAGCACATGAAAAAGGAAAAATTACTATCGATCAAACATATTTGAAGGAAAAATTATATCATGGGTCAGTCCTACCACGTGTCCATGGGACCGATCAATGATAACTACCCACTTTATCAACTTTTCCATGTCATATTTTTTTTTTCAAGTGAATCTTTATTTTTAAAATAAAAAATAATGAGGTGAATGATTATCATTGGTCGGTCCTATGAATGACGTGGTGGGACTGACTCATGATATAATTTCTCTATCTGAAGAGTGGAGACAATGCTTCAGTCGGGGTTGTTCTAGGAAACATCGGCCCTTAAAAAAAGCCTAAAAAAGGCCGTACTGGATTTCTTACAAGCCGTACCGTTTTTCTTACGAAAATTGTAAGAAATTCGGTACACACTTTTCGGTATATACCGAAATTCTTATAACTTTTGTAAGAAAAACGTTATATACCGAAATCTTTATACTTTTTGTAAGAAAATTGGTTTTTATAACCGAAATTCTTACAGTTTTTGTAAGAAATTCGGTATATACCGTTTTTCTTACAAAAATAAGAATTTCGGTATATACCGAAAAGTGTGTACCGAATTTCTTACAACTTTTGTAAGAAAAATGGTACGGGTGTTTTTTAGGCTTTTTTTAAGGGCGGCTTTTTCTAGAATCACCCTTCAGTCAGATTATCTCACTTCTAAAACAAAACTGAAACCCAAACTGTTTGTAAGGAAACCCCTTGGTCTGTATTAAACTTTGACCCTATCCCAAATACATATGTCGTTTTGGGCCTGGATTTCATTTTTGACTCTTTTGAGACTGAGTTTGAGCCAGTATAAAACGCAGCGTTTGGTCACCGTTCCATCCTTTATGGAAATCTAACCCAAATTATCCAACCAAGATCAATAGCTGTCTCATGCCATCATGGCGTTGAGTGTACTGTTGACCAAGCTCTAAGCACTTGCTCTTATTATAGCACGAATAAAGTTACAATCTAATGATAGGAAACATTTAACAAGGTTTCTTGTAAGAAAAAAGAATCGGTTTTACAATCTTAAAACAAATTGGAAATGGGAGTTTTTGGTACGCAAGCTAAACATTTAACAAGCTTGTCAACTAGCCTGCGTGCCTTCTACTTCAATCAACCTTCACAACAAACACAAATCAAAATTGAAAAAAAAAGGCTCGTTCGGATTTATAGGAAATGACCTGCACAATATCACAATAACAAGAGGAAAACAATGTTTCTTAAATACCAAGGCCTTGCAAGGATGGTGATCTGAAATTCAAATTGATCAAATGGTAAGTACAAGTTTGGTGAAAGGAGACAACACTGTCACAAGTATGTGCTGAGCTTACAATAAGCTGTATGTCTAAATGTATATAATTCAAACAAGCAAATAAAAAATATTGATGAACATCACATTTCCAAATCCCAAGAACTCTCCGCAATTATCTTTGGGATCTTAGTTTCTTCAGCCAGATTAACGGATGCAGAAAGCTGTGAAAGAGAAAAAACACGATCGTGGTTAGAAATCATATCAAACAAGTTGTTAGACGCATGAAGTCATGATACAAACAAATAGTATTTATGTATATAAATCATAACTCAACACTCCATGTTTACAAAAATCATATTTTTTTTTCCTTCTCACAACTAAACCAGGGTATCAAATCTGTTTCCTAACATTGCATAACCAAGGCTATCTGATTAAGCAAGAAGACTACAAGTTGATTCCAAATCAAGAACTTTGTTTTGTTTTGTGTCGTCACCAATGGTGAGTTCCATATCTAGGTGACAGTCCAATCAAAGACAGCAACCCTAGCTAAAATTGTCTCCCATCAATGGAGAGCATCCTCATATAGCTCAATACGGGATGGTCCACTCTTCAATAACATCTACCCTTATCCACAGTGGGAGCATTTAGAAACTCCTTAGGCCAAGAAAGGAAAGACTTGCTTGAATCAAGATAAAGAATGCATCGGCGACAGTAGCCTACCAATAAACCACCACTTTACTGCTTTAAAAACATGACTTAAATTCATCCTGTATATCATTATCTAAACTCCTGTGCCATTCAATAAAATTTTGAAGTAAACAAATATATATAACATGTACATACAAGAAATAAAAGAAAACTAAGCAAGTCATTCAAAGTCTTGCTTGCTTCTAGCTCCTCATCATTTGAGATTGAAAACCTGTAGATATTTGCTTTGCAAACTAATCAGTCTCTTTTTTAGGATCCATAATTAAATTAACTAGTTAAATCAGATTGAAATTCAATTTCAGGAAACAAATTGCAAATTTCTGGACTATACTATGCAACAGAAACACTCAAATTCAATAGAAAGATAAAGAAAGAACAATCTAGTTTGTTAGAGTTACCTTAAAAGTACCATTAAACTTGGAATTTCTCGACCACTCCAAGGCCAAATCTTTGCTTAATGTCTGATATGTTGCCTTGAAAACATCGTCATTCATTCTCCTCGAAATCGCAAAATCCCACGCATTCTTCCCAAAATCATAACATGGCTCCAAAGTCGTACCTCCTCCGTGCACGTAACTGTACTTGAGCTTACAGTTCTTCGTACCAAACATGTAATTAGCCGACAGCTTATTAGAAGAATCGAATGCTAATGACCCGTCCACCACGGTCCGGCTGTCCCCTATGCTGTGAATATAAGTAAGCTTCAACGGCTTCTCCGCAACCCTAACCGAGTTCATAAACTGGAACCGGAAATCCTATCCCAAATATGCAAAATTCAAGTAACAAAAATAAGTCGATGATTAATGAAATGGAAAAATGGGTATATTTCAAGTCAAGCGTGCCTTTTTGGGGACGTCATAGTCGATGATGAAGAAGCCGGGTTTTTCAACGGCCAGAGTCAGACCGTTCAGGCTGGGACCCTTGACGACAGTGGCATCAGTCATGGAGGCCCGTAGCTTGATATCGCCGGCGTTGGCAGAAAGGCTAACGGCGGCGTTGCTCTTGTCATTAGTGTATCTGCCTTTCAATGACGCCTTCATTTTTTTTCTGCGGAAGAGGCAGAGAACCGAAACAAGAGAGAGAGTTTGGTGGAACTGGTAAGGGTTTGCGTATTCTCTTCGGATTTTGTATAAATTCGATATTCTTGGCGCATATGTTTTCGGCTGGACAGCTCGAGTCTTCAATTTATCCTTGGGCTTTTTCAATGGGCTTTCAAAGCAGATGATGAAATTTAACAAGCTAATGAGCCATAATAAGCCGAGCTCCCTTGAAGTTTAAGCCTGTTCTAAAATTTAATTAAAATAATAATTTAATTCTTATAAAAATAATTTGATTTATTTAAAAATAAATATTTAAATTTTAAAATATAAAAAATTAAATATATGAACGATTAAGGATCAAATTAAAGAAAATAAGTATATATCTTTAAATTTTTTTATATAATAAGAATTTAGGTTCTTAATAAACAATATTTTCCTGTATTGTAGGCTGTAAAAAAGGATGCTTTGACGGGAATTTTACTTCAGTTTGAACCTACTGAGTGTGCACTGCCTACCATTTAACAGGTTATTGATAATGCATTCGAATCCTTCACATCTGAAACAAATTCTTGATGCATGTCCTGTTCACTGAAAGAACCAATCCAAATACCTTTCTTGATCAAAGTTAGACTTTTAACTGATTAAAGAAAGTACTGCCTGAAACATTTACAAACAGGAATGCCAAATGTATCCCAAAATAATTAACTGTGAATCTCAGAAGTTACGAACTTGTCTCGACTCTCGAGTCGAAATTCTCAATCCTCTAACACCTGAATCTCACCCATCATGATACGGTTACTGACGACGTTAAATCCCAAAACAGCAGGGCTCACCTTCTTTCCTTTCTTACCTTTCTTCTTGCCTCCCTCCCTTGAAGGCACATCTGGGGAGAGTGCAATTTCATGCTGAAAATTAGAAACATCTGTATTGCCAGAATTCACATGTCCAGCTCCTAACTTCATGAGCTTTCCGTCATTATGACTTCGAGGCGCAGGCTCAATAGGTCTCCCACCCATTGACTTCTGCCAGCTTAGTGACCCACTTGCAGTAGAAGGAGAGTTTTTTCTAGCCCAGCCACCTACATTTGCTAGAAGTGGGAAATCGCCTCTGTTTACAACAAACAGTTCATATTTCCATTTAGTGATTACTACTGTGTTTCACAAATATTAAGTCAAAAGTTTTCTTTACCAAACGAAAGTCACTCTCTTGAATGCAGTACTTAGCTACCCAGAATAACAAGGAGTTGCAGAACAGGAGACCTTATAAGTTTATTATCTTTCTAGGCTAGAATGCAGGTGCAAGACAACACATAACGAAAACATTTAGTGCACAAGTGTGTGCCATTTTTTTAGTTTTTTTTTTCAACAGGGGAGGGTGAAAGTAGGGGAAGAGAACGTACTGCTTTCCTTCTTGCTTTATCTGATCGATTGGACCCCAGAATAGGTCATCATCTCCTTTAGATTTTGACTGAGAAGATACATGAGAATTTATCAGGACAGGAGATGCAGCCTTCGATGGGGGAGATGCAGTAGACCATGATGAAACAGCACCTTGAGTTAACTGACTTGGTGGTTTCTCAGGAGCTGGGATAGGAATTGGAAAATTGCCAAACGAATTCCTCTTCTGCTCCTTTTGGATGTCCCTTAATGATGTGCATTTTGAAAGTTTCATAGAATCCGTAGACCAAGCTGGAGGAGGGGAAGGGTTAAACAGCTCCCCTCCCCATGGAACAAAATCTCCCAAAGAAAGACTTGACTGAATTGAAGGCAATACTTCCTTTTCAGGCTGTGCTTGGTCAGAAACATTGCCTTTGTCAACTGAACTTGCACTAACAGGTATATCGACAGGATTAAGAGGAGTTGTCACTTTTGCACCTGTGCCCTTTGCTTTGGCAGACTTTTTCCGACCCTTTTTAGTTTCTTTAGCCTCAATAAAGTTGCCATCATCAATAGGTTCCAATATTGTAGTGGTAACAAGGGCAGCTAAAGTAGGAACAGTGCCAAGAGCATCTAAACATCTTTCTCTGGATTTTGCCAAAACTTCTGCCGCCAACAGGTCATGTAATTGGCTCTTTTTACTCTTTGAAGTTGAAGAATTTTCAGGCTTCACAATATCTGTCTCAGAAATAGCTGCATCTTGTTGACTTTCTCTAGAGACTTTGGGCTCTAAACTAGCCACAACCCCAGCCCACGGAGTTGACAAATTCATAGAGTTGGCGGAAGGAACCCCTGATACTGCCATTTCAGCATGTGCTTTCATCTGTTCTTCCTGTTGGATTTCAAGTAAAGACTTTGCCTTGAAACCTGGAGCAGGTTTCCAAGCATGTACCACAGGCTGTTTGGGTGTGTTATGTGCAGGTAAAGAACTGGAAAGTCTGGACTCACTCATGGATTCTGTAGTTTTAACCTTAACTACAACAGCAGTAGCAGTCGAAGAGCTTTTAGCAGAGTGAGAATCCATGGAGGGCATTCGGGACTTGTTCTCTTCCCTATTTCGTGAAGATGACCCAGTAAGGTTATCTGCAGTAGTCTTGGTGTCATAAACAAAAGACTCTTCAGTTTCAGATGGCTTCAATTGCACCGAAGAGGAATCCTTGGCAATTCCTTTAGCCTGATCAGAAAATTGTGATTTACTAAATTTTTGTTTTCTAGACTTTTCTGAAGTTTTTCTTGCATCACGAGCTTCAACATTCTTTTCTCTCACAGCAGAAGACTGAACATTGCTTTTCTCTCTCTCAACTGTCAGTTTATCAACTTTGGCAGTGGGTTGAACACCATGATTACTAGGCAAATCAATTTTACATGTTCTAACAGTAGCAATTCCAAATTGCTCCATGGTTCCACAATTCTCATCATTCACTGGGGTGATACTAGGTACAATTTCATCAGTCTTATGGGAGTAGTCCAGTGACTGCTCCACTGTAAGAGTACCGCAGTCAGAAGAAGTTTCCTGGGAGGATAAGTTCGCTTCCAATGAGAGTGAGCTTGGAACAACTGTAGTCACTGGCAAAGACTGTGGGGTGTCATTAAGCATTTCTGGGCAGTTGTTCCCCCAGCTCCTCTGACAATTAATTGTACCAAACATCTGGTGTGGTAGATACAAAAGAGGGGATTCAGGACTAACAGCATAATTGATATCCTTGGAAATTTGTGGAGGTAGATTCATGTAGTTATTGGCTTGTTCAACTTGGGTGTCTGGAAGTTGTATCTGTGACCCAAGAGTCAGATCCCCAGATGCATTACCGGTTGTCATTGTAGTAGTCTGTATCTGTCCATAAGAGGGGTCACCCAAACACTGCTGGGGATGATGTTCTTGCAAAACCTGTGAAAGCAATTGGTGCTGCCGTAACAACTGTTGCTGTTCGTCGCGTTTCTGTTGCTGCATAAGTGACATGATCTTCTCAAGCAGTAATATTTGTTGCTTTAGTACTGGTGCCGGAGGTTGTAGCTGCGGCAACATATTTAGCAGTTGGGAGTCTTGAGATAATGTGGAGATTAACTTTTCAGGAGTTAAAGTACCAGAAAGATTATCCATATTTTGACTGAGTAAACTTAACAAGGAAGGCAAGTTTGGAGCTTGCACACCTGGTTGTGGGATACCTAAGGGAGCTTGGGTGGGAAAATTTTGATCATGATGTAACTCAATCTTATTTTGAAGAGGACCCAGTGCACCTTGTCCAGGGAATTTTGACCAAACTCCAACACCATTACTTACCCCAGGAATAGACCTTTCAGGTAATCCTGGAAGGTTGGAAATTGAATCAGCACCTTGTGAATGAGACAGATCACTACCATTTGCTATCCCAGATAATGGAGAGCTACTAAGATTATTTGTAAGAGAGCCTTGCAGACCTTAAAAAAGAAAAACATACAAGACATGTTAGTTCATAAAACTGTGAAGAACGTCACAGATTAAAACCTTATGAACTCAACCTTCAAGTTCAGCATTCAAAAGTTATATACAGTACTATAATTAACATAAAAAATTGCATATCTATGTAAAAAAGTTCAACCATGGGATGGAATGCTAATGGCACCAGACATACGAGACTCCATAAACCTACCACTATCAGCTTCAGTTTTCGGCCTTCGCACATTGCTACTCACATTAATCTCACTTGCACCAGCAGGAACGTTCCCAAAGCTACTAAAATTTTTCCTGTGTGACAAATCTGAGAGTTCACCCTGTTTTGACACACCAAATCCAGGGGGTGGTTGTGCCTTAGCTCGCAAGCGGGGCATTACATCACCAAGTAAGGAAAAAGGCGAGTCCTTTGGTGCACTCGCAAGTCGAACTTCCAAATCTATCCCAAAAAACCCTGCCTCAAACCAACCTATGATGTCAACCCCTGAAAACGGGCCTTGAATTTCACCTTGAGGATCTTTGTAGTAAAGGAGATGGTCCTCTGGAGAAGGCTTCTTAGATTCTGGTTCCCCCTCAAAAACTCCAGACAGTCGCCTCTTAATAATAGTATCAAGGAATCCCCTATGCTTTTCATGCAACGAATCCCCTGAATAATGTGAATAACCACTCTTTGGAATGTCAGACCTTTCCTCTTTAGAATCAACAGCAGGTGGCAAATCTTCTGTACCTCCTGCACACATAAATTCCAGCCGAAATTAAACATTCCTTGGAAATCAACACAAACAGTAGCATATAACTTGAATTGATTGGATTACCAGTCTTGTTTCGTCTCAAATGAGTAAACTCTATAGTGTTCATGCTTGCAAGCACATCTTTTATCATCTTAGTAGCACCACTACTTGTTATGTCCCCTTTGTCAATTCCCTTCAGAACAACCTACAAGAAAGCAATAAAATCAACAGATGAATCTAAATCAAACTTCACCATCATAGCACATAAAAACGGAAATTACCATTTCATCAGAATTCGGAGCACAAAGAGATAGAGGTTCCAATGGTTCATTCAGTGTAAGAGAAGGAACTGCTACAAGCCCTTCTAAGAGTGTATGATAAATTGTCATGTCAGTCCTCCTATACAAGTCGAGCAATTTTATCCTACTATATCTTAAAGGGAAGGGATCTCCACGGTCATTTCCACCCTTGAAAGATAAGGTTCCTAGAGATTGATGTATACCACGTCCAGAGTTTCCACCAGAAATTCCCCTTCCACGGCTAGCAGAAAATGTTGAAGGCTGGTTTTCTCCATGTCCGCGGCCATAGGAAAATGTTGGTGCCTGTTTTTTTGGAGATAGTATTTGTTGATGAAGAGGCTCTCCCCTTCCTCGGCTTTGAGAAGAGCTGAACCTCCATGGGCGATAGTGATCCCCCACCATATCATCCTTTCCGTTAGTGGAAAGATGAGACAACCCTTTCTCAAGAGGCTTATCACCATCTCTTCCAGAGCCTGCCCACTTGTCACCCAAGCTTTGTGTATTCTTATCATCAGCCCCCCACCGTGTGTTCCATTTGCTCTCACGCCATTGATCATAACTTGAATCCTTGTTACCTGAATCAGTCCACCGCTCAGAGGGTGCACGGTGTACTTCACCAAATTGTCGAGAAGGCAAGTTCTCTGCCCATCGATTCACCTTGCGAGTGTCGCTGGGATATTTATCTCCATCCCTCCAGTTATCTTTGCGCACAGATGAATGGGTCTCTCGTTCTTCATCACGCCAGCAGTGCTGACTAGTTACCTTATCAAGTAAAGATGGCCTGAAAACATCCTTCTTACTCGGAATATCATCCATCTCCTTGCCATTTCCCATTGGCTCCATGACAATGGACTGATTTCCAATGACTGGATATGGGGCAGGATGACTTTCCTGTATAGATGATTGACAATTAAGGGGTAAAAAGAAGAACCTACGGTGCAGCAAGAATATTAAACAGAACATTAACTAATTCTTGATATGAGAACAGTGTGTTGATAGAGAGATGAACAAACAAGAACACCATTAGTCAAAACAATAGCTCATACCATAGTTCCCATTCCAGGATTACTGTCACCTGGCTTTGGCAGAAGCCACTGAGGTGAAAGTGGAATAGAGTGATCAGATCCTTGAACATCTGCATAAACCAGAAGCATCAATTAGAGAGATCTTGCCTATATTTATAGCAAATATTTGAAACTACCATGTTTAGAGTCATATTCAATGAGAATCATAACAGGCACACTAGAAATAATCTTAATTTTGTAATGCCACATTGATTTAACAATGAATAAAACAAATAAGGAACGCAATTAGAAACAAAAATGTTATAATGAAACGGCATCATTTGCATAATCTCTCAACCAACTTACGAATGCAGCATTGAGAACTAATCATAAACCAACTAATCATTTTAGTATAAAAGTAACAGTTGAATCAACAAAATTATGCTAGAAATAATATATAAGTATGTTCAACAATTGATTTTTTTCAAACGAAATAATCTTAAAATCAAAATAATTCAATAATAGATTAACGTTGCGCTCACATTGCACTTTTCAAACAGATTTTTTTTTTCTTAAAAAAAAACATTTTTCTTTTAGCCTGCAAATAAAGCGCGCCACAACGGTGACCAGTTTAAATCTATCCTCGTTCATCTTAACATTTCAATAACCAGAAAAATAATAATGAAATAGATAAAACCAGCCTTTTCCAAATGATAAACCAAAATCCTAAACGTCGAAAGCAACAAAACAAATAAAAACTCCGGAAAACTGACAAAACCAATGAATCTACAGCAATGCTTCATGAACCCAAAACCAAAAAAAAGCCGAAAAGGAATAGCAAACGATCTGAGCTACGACTTTAGACAATCGAACCAAAGAAACCGAGAAGTCAATGATCAGATAAAATACCTTTTGATACGGAGTGTGAAGGATTGACATTGAGATGGTGGCGGAAAGCGGAGGCAGAAGCCATTGCTTACAGTTTTCCTTTTTCTGTTTTGTTTTTGGTTGCGGCAAGCGAGTCGCTTAAGTTGGTGAGTGAAAATGCTAATTTGTTGTCCAACTTCAATACAGTTAGAATTGGACGGACGGATTCTTCATTCGTGTGATTAAGAGTGAAAGGGTTTCATCTGTTCTGGATTCGAGTCGTTTCAAAAAAAAGTAAAGCAGTTGAATGTGAAGTTGCTGAGAACTCGGAACACGACCTTTTCAGAAGTTCAATAATTTATCCATCCCGAGTATTATTTAGTAAATATTTTTTAAAATTAAAATCTAATTATAAATAAGTAAAACGCTAATTTTTCTCTAAACTCCTTTATTATATATAAATTGCAAAGACTTGTTAAACTCCAACTTGAGTCCTAGGAAACGTTACTCACCCAAAAATATACCTCTAGATCCGAGTTGTAATAGTTTCCGAGAAACGTAATCATGCCAGAGGATTTCCAAATCCATTGAAACGATAATTTAATTATTATAATATTATAATTAACTATAAATCTCGTCTAGTAATTACATTAAAATTATTTAAAAAATTAAAACTTACTCTCCATGGAAGAACACCTTTCGCTAAATTGACGAATGGGTGTGTGTTATTTAAATAATAATTAGTTTTAAATGCCAATTCGATAAATAATTATGAAAATATACTATATGTATAAAAAGGCCCGTTAGGTATTTCAAGGTGTTAGAGTTTTGGACTTGAGAATAGCCCACATGCGATTAGCAGCAGAGAACATGGAAGCAGGGCTGCAGGGGACGGGAGTTTAGTTGGAGAATGAGTGTCGCACAGAGAAATGGCGGGAACATTTGGCGCCATCAGTTCATGGGTACCGAAAATCAAGGGTTTATTTATATATAACGATAATCGTTGTAGCGCATATTGCTAGTCTTCAAACCAGTCTTTCGGAACGTTCATCTGTTTTCTCCACGTTCTCAAGATATCTCGCCATGGCCCAAACTGATCAGATTAACAGTAGCAGCCCTGAAATTAAAGAGCCATCCCCAAAAGTCCCGAAACTCAGTAAAAATGGAGTACATGAAGTTACCCAAGGTTCACTCTCGCTTTTGAAAGTCAAAAAACTTTCTGAGAAAGCTGTTTTGCCATCTAGAGGCTCTGCTCTTGCTGCTGGCTACGATCTGTCAAGGCAAGTCCTCAAACCATCATCGTTAATGGAAGTAACCCTGGGTTGTTCATAAATTCGATTTTTTCTTTTTACATTTCTGGTACAGTGCAGCGGATACCACAGTGCCTGCTAGAGGAAAGGCGTTGGTTCCTACTGATCTAAGCATTTCAGTACCTGAAGGAACCTACGGTCGTGTTGGTATAAATTTTCTACTCTATTTGTTTCATCTCTTTCATTAATCCAGTATGATTGGTTTCACTGTCTGAATATTTTTTTTGCATGTAGCTCCAAGGTCTGGTTTGGCTTGGAAGCATTCCATCGACGTGGGTGCTGGAGTAATTGATGCTGATTACAGGGGACCCCTTGGGGTGATTCTGTTCAACTATTCGGATGTTGAGTTTGAAGTGAAAGAGGGTGACAGAATTGCCCAGCTGATTATTGAGAAGATCATGACGCCTGATGTTTTGGAAGTTGAGGATTTGGATTCCACCACCAGAGGGGATGGGGGATTTGGCTCCACTGGCGTTTAAATCTCTGGGTTTACCTTTTCCTATCCTAGTGGATTAGGATTTGGGGTCGTTTCAGAGGGACAAGTTTTGGATATTTGTGTCAAACAATCAGTTGTTCCTCCAAGTTTCCAACATTTTCATTTCACGTAGTTAAAGTATGGAGTTTTCTACTCTTCTTGAATGGCAATGTTAAAATTAGCCTAATTTAGTAAAACCCTGTACTACAGCGTCTGAGACTTAAAAAGGTCATCTTCAACATGCCTTTATATATAGACACTTGCTATTTTGAAGTACATAATAATTTGCTTAAAATCTTGAATTCTCTCCTAATTTCTAAAATACATATTTTTCACACATACCACAATCTCTTCCAACCGGTGAAGGGGCAAAAAGAAGTGCCTATCACCTAATACCATTAGTGAAAGCTGATAATAAAGAACCCACTAAATGACAATAAAGAAGAGCAAACAATATGCTCACTTCCTTTCATTCACCTGCCCGAATACTACTCTCCCTTTCAAGTACTCCCACCCGGGAAACTACAGCCATTAGTACCTGTAACGTGTCAAATATTCATATAAAATGAGATATCCTACCTGTACACCGAAAAACCAAAGGTCTACTTTAAGAAATTTGAAGTTACTTGGGTTGTGTGAAGAAAGCATGGCTGCTTGAGAGAAATCACAGCTAGATGGATTCTGACCAGAAGCTTGGTAGTACAGATTCATGGCATATGCAGCGTGTGCTGCTAATGTATTTGGCTCAAAACAAGCCCCTCCAGGTTGAATTGGACTACAATCAACACCTTGTCCACATACGTAATCTAAACTTGCCTGCAGTTCGGCATCTGAAACACCCGTCTTTGGAACACACCAAGGTCCTTTCTTCGGCTCTGTCGGTGGTTCCACCGGTGCCTTAACAGTTGATGGACTCACCATCACCGGGGCCGGGGCCTTGAGGAGAAAACAGAAATAAAAGCAAGCATAAGATTCACTGCCAATACTTAACAGTATAAGTTGATTGCTGTTGAGTTAGTAACAGTTGCAGTTTGCTACCTGGCTCTGGCTGCCTGTGCTGTCATTGCTACTCTTTGAGAGTCCAACGTCATAAGTCATGGTGAGATCAACAGAATTGAAAATCCCGAATGATCTTTCCGTAGTTGGTCCAGGTTTCAAGTTCTCGTCGTAGAGGGCAAACAAATATGTGTCGATAGATTTCCCCGGCATCAATGGGGTTCCCGCCATCGATCGAAGGTGTGCAATCAAGTTCCCATTGTAAGCCTTGGCGTTGTCAATGCTTGCTCCTACTTCATCGCTGTCTCCTTTGTACGGCCAACCTGTTTCGGCGACTACAATTTCAACGTTCTTAAACCCCATGGCATCCAACGCAGAACGAACAGCATCCACCTGTCGAAGTAATGGATCCATTATGTTCTATGAATTGTGAAACATTCATTTTAACGGGGAATTATTACAGAACATTTTCATGTGACTACCTGAGCGTCGAACATGTTCATGTAATTGATTTTCGTGTTCGCATCTAAACGCCCCGGATTCTGTTGGAACAAGCAGAACGCCAGCGTTTCAGGCCTTGGATCGCTCCGGTAAGCAAAGTAAGGATACGGGTTAATCTCAAAAGGCGAACCAGTAGCATTATTAAACGCTAGCAGTCCTTTCAACACGTCTCCATAACTCGGGTCGAAGATCCCGGAAGACGGCGGCTCAGATTGTTTCAACAGAGTCATTGAATGCACCGTCGAGACCTTCACTTCATCTCCCAACGAAGCCGCATCGAGGGCACTCTTGACATTTTGCATGGCCGGCAACAACTGAGATATCAAATTGCCATCACCCGACATGATAACCTCGTTACCAACGTTTACAAGGATGATTTTGCTGGAAGGGTAATAAGCAACTACATTGGCATTCACCCAATTTTTGGCAAAATTTGGGTCTGACGCTAAGGCGGGGATATCACCGTTGGCCGTTGAGATGACGATACCAATTCCAGTGTTGGCTAGCGCTTTGATGATAGCTGGGTCTGACCCGAATAGTCGGACTTTTTGAATTGAAGTGGACTGGAGAAGCTTTACCGTTGCTGCCTCTGATGGTAGATTGTTGGCAACTTGTCCATAATTTACACCGATAAATGATTGTGATTCTGCAAATAAAGACACGTTGACAGTTCAACTTCTACATTTTAATTTTTACCATACAATGAATCTCATAAGCTTGAATTCAACTGTGGAAAGAAAGGTAATGAAGAAGCTTACTTGCTTTATTCACTACCAGTAACAGAGTTAGAAGAAGAAGAGTTCTTGTAAAACGAAACGCAGCCATAAGTGAAGAGATGGACTCTCTGGTTTGCACGTTACAATATCATGTCATTCATCTGAGAAAGTGTCGCAGCAATAAATAAAGATTGCTTGAAGGGTATATTCGTAAAATTGAACTTTCGGTGGGCGAAGGATGGAAGAAAAGGATAAAATTTTTGAAAGTAATTTCACGTGTTTCTGGGACCACGTGTAATTTTCTACAAGCAAATAAACTATGAATTTCAAAACATCAAATACATTTTTTACCAAAAATATATAAAACTAAATGCAAATAAAACTATAAGTTTGGGGTATGGATTGATGTCGACGGTCCACGGGCGGGACGAAAATAACTTTAGTATTACAGGAATAGGATTTTCCACAGTTACCCTCCACTGTGACCGTTAGTGCATGATTTTTTGACGTTAGGTATAGAGTTGTCTTTTAAACTCCAAAGACAGACACCGCATTAGAGATGAAAAAAAACGGTAAGTTTTGATCCGACTCTATTCAATTTGGTAGAATTATTTTTTAAAATTATGATTTTTAAATCAAATCGAATTATATTTAAAAAAATTAAATTAAGTGGGATTCATATTCAATTTATGACTAAAATTTCATGTCTCGCCCCAGTTTATTTATAATTATATAATATTTTTATTATGTTTTTTAAACGAGTAGGGTTTAATCTGATTTTTATTAAAATTTTAAGGTTAGATCGAGTTAATGATAAAAATATATTAAAGTTTTGTCAAATCAAGTAAAAAAATTAAATTTTTGAGACAATAAAAAACTCGTACACCTCTGTTGTCGTCCCTATACCATCTTGATTATAGAAATTATCAAAATAAAAAATATATTATACTATCTATGTTATGTTTGATAATAAAAATTTTAATACAATTATTATATAATTTTTATGGATTAGTCTTATTGTTTTATCTATAATCCTACCTAATTAAATAAAATATATTATTTTAATTTTTGATATAATATTTTTTTTATAAATTAAAATTTATAGATCATATTTTCTTCCTCTTGCTTTGTATATTAATTTTAATATATTAATGAATAAAATTTTAAAATAAAAATATCTAAAAACTTAACTGAAATAATTAGGGTGAAAAAAAACCTAATTATCCGGGTTCGGTCCTAGATCCGGTACCCGGTGGGTACTAAATAGGACCGAGACTAATACCAAATATTCGTTATTGGTTTTCTTTTATTCATTTTTTTATCAAACTTTTTTTATGTATGAATGAGTGTGACTAGTTTTAAAACTTTAATTTGCAAGCCTACAATATTCTAATTTTATTATTTAATATTATTATTGGTGATTGAATTTTTTTTCTCTAGTTACTTAAATTTTTTGTACCCGGTATTGGAACTGGTTCCCACCAGTAACGAACTCGTTCTTAAAATTTAGGATCCAATATGATCGAAACTTAAACTAATTTCAATTTTCAAGAACGATGATTATCGGGACTGAGATCAATTTCATTTAAATTGGTCGGATACCCAATCTAATCCACACCTAAAAATAATTAATTTTAATATGTAACCCCCCTAAGATTACTATCTTTGTTTGAACTCCAAACAAATTAAATTATAAACGCCGCCTGTGTTAACAGCAAACGAAAAAGCTTTCCTATACTCTTTCAAATATCAAAACTGAAAAAAGCTTTCGATTATTTAAATTTGAAACTGGTTTGGCAGTCAGAAAAACAAAAGTCGAGCAGGCAAGCATAAAAGAAAAAGGAACCCGCTAACACGAACACGAGACTCTGCTGTACGTTAAAAGCCCAAACATGACATTCTTCTCAATTGAATAATTAATATTGATGGGGTGGAGAAGATGGCAGGGAGTTTGACTTTATGGTTAGGGTTTAAAAGGATAGATTTAAATCCAGAAATGACCTAGTGTAATCATACTTGGTATTTAAACGATACTAAATAGTTTATTATTTATTTAAAATAACATTTGAAATCATTTATTTGAACTCAATTCGTTTAATGCTCCATTTTTGTTGGTCCGATTTGAATTCGAGTTTAACTCAAAATTTTAATAAAATGTATCAAATAAAAACTAACTTGATTTGATAAATTTTTAAATAATTCATTTTTTATATATATATTTTTATGATTTTTTTTTGTGGTTACCTTGAAAAATTATGTTTTTAAGGAGAATAAGACCTTTTATTTTTATTGTTCATCGAAAATTATTGAGAAATTAAAAAGAATCTCGCACTCAAGTATTAATTTTATCTCTAATTTGATCATAATAAATTTGGTTATTTATCTCCTCAATCCAAACTTTTTGTAATATCACTATATTTTACATATATTAAAAAAACTAGATAAAAATTTTGGCAAGCTTAACAAGTAATAAATCAAGTTGAGCAATGAGATTTTTAATGAACATGAGTCAAGTTAAATTTTATCCAGTTTAATGAGTAATGAATTGAGTCAAACAATGAGATTTTATAATGAACATGAATCAAGCACTACTCAATCCACATTTCACTCACTCGATAAACCTGTACAATTATTTTTTTCACCATTCTCAAACAAATTATTGATTAATATTTTACTTTGAATCAGAATTATCTTTATAAAAGATTACACATGATAAAATCTAAACTTAAAATTTTAAATCTGTTCCAACTCAAGTCAAAGTTTCATCGAAATTAATTAAAAAAAAAAAAAGAATGAATATGTCATTTTGATCATTTTCGTTCCCTTTCCTTTTTCCTTCCCCATTAAGCAACGAGATTGCCTTTGTTAGATTACTACAAGACATCCCCAACAAACTACAAAAGAGGAACTTTGAAAATAACCAAGTAAAGCATATTCAACCAAAGCCAACAGTGTGTATAAAAAGAAGAGCTCAGCTCCTCGCACAATGGTGTAATGACTTTGATTGTCATAGACAAAAGCACAAAAGTGGATCCAACTTTAACAAAGGAAGAGGGGCAGAATTGGGTCACAAGAAACTTTAAAAGGGCATATAAAACAAAACTAAGTTTTCAAATCTTAGACATTAAGTTTTCCACTTCCTCCTCCCAAAATTGAAATAATTTGGGCACGGAGTCCTTTTTCAAGGTTATATCTATAAAGTGATTTTAGCTGCCAAGTTTAATAATGGACCAAATCAACCATTTTTTTAACCAATACACTTTAGTCTTTAAATCCATTGAATCTAGTTTTCAGTGACATATAGGGTATCCAAATCCACATTAGTTTTTGAGCTTTGAACTTTGATTTGATATTTAAGATTTATGAAAAAGATAAAATGATTGAAGTTTGGTACATAAGATTTTTTAACGATTGAATTTTTTTTTTACAGATATTGAATCTATGATCTAAAAAAAAGGATATCAAGTGAGAATTTTAATTAATAAACAGAATCAAAATTTAAGGTGAGAGTAAAACATAATTTTTAAAAAGTGTGAGGATAAATTTATAATTTTTATTTTTTAAATATAAAGAATCAAAGAGTAAAAGAAACCCTTCCTATAAATAAGGTATCTTTGTCCATGTTTTTAACTAATTGTTCTAGAATTTTTAATTTAAAAAATTGCTCTTAATAAAAATAAATAAATTTTGTTATTTAAGATTATTAATGATAAGGAAAAAATAAACCTCAGCCTAAGAAACCAATCAACAAGTAGAACATAACCATATTATTGTAAGAAATGGCCCTTTAAAGCGATAGTGGGTTAGATAAAACGATTGTAAGCCCCACTCTCATCTCGTCCTTCGGCAATCGTCTGACAGGCCACACAAATAAAAAGAGCCTAATAAATAACTCATACTCTCGTAGGAAGAAATGAATAATATTTATTTTAAAATATAAATATAAATTATTTTATCTAAGATATATATTATTAAAAATATATAAAAATAAGTCTTTGGAAAACTTGCAATAGTAACTTGTGTTTTTGAGTTATTTGTTAGAAAACTTGTGTTGTCTACTTGGATCTCCCTTTGCTGCTCCTCATCTTTGGAAAACTTGCAATAGTAAATAATTATCAATATAAATTCTACCTAATAATGTATTTCAAAAAATTAGCTTTGTTCTGTCTTTAGAATGTTGTTACTAGTTTGTTAATATTAGCTCTTACATGGAAATACAATCAGATCAAGGAGCTTTGAGCTGCACTCGGACCACTATCCAGATGCAGATTGAAATATTGTACCGATGCTTGCTTGAGGAGATACTTGGATGCAAGAAACTGGCATGTTGACAAATCAAAGAAAATGCTGGAAGAGACGCTGAAATGGAGATCAACCTATAAGCCTGAGAAAATTCGTTGGGTAAGCTTATTAACTTCACTGCTCATACAGCAAATTAATGTTAGTGAATAATGATCGACTGTTTACAATAATAATGAATTGCTCATGTTAAGAATATTTTTTCCCTTACTGCCTTTTGATGTTTGTTGCCAGCATGAAGTTGCAGTAGAAGGCGAAACTGGGAAAGTATCCAGGGCAAACTTTCATGACCACATGGTAGGTCAGTTCTTATATTGCGACTGGGAAGGCAGGTAAGAGGTTTAAATCAAAAGAAAACCGGAACTCTTGAGTTAATTAACATGGCTATAAATGTTGCAGAACACCACATCGTTGGACAATCAGCTTCGCCATTTGGTGTATCTGATAGAAAATGCGACCCTAAACCTTCCAGAGGGTCAAGCGCAGATGGCATGGTTGATAGATTTCACTGGCTGGACATTGAGCACGAGTGTGCCCATCAAGTCGGCTCGCGACAGTATAAATTTATTACAAAATCACTACCCTGAGAGGTTGGCTGTAGCATTTCTCTATAACCCCCCGAGAATTTTCGAAGCATTCTGGAAGGTTTAAGTTCTATCACCTGCAATAACTTTCCTTTTCATATTTTGCACATATTCTAGGCTGCCATGGGTGAACCCTATTCATTGATGCATTTCAATGTAAACTGCAGCTCTTACTGATTGATCTATTGGCAAAATACAAACCGATTTGCTTTGCTTTCGTTCTTTGGCAGATTGTCAAGTATTTCATGGATATGAAAACCTTCCAAAAGGTGAAGTTTGTGTACCCTAAGAATACAGACAGCGTGGGGCTCATGAGATCGTATTTCGATGAGGAAAATCTACCAACTGAATTTGGAGGAAAGGCCATATTGGAGTACAACCACGAAGAATTCTCCAAACAAATGATCCAGGATGATATCAAGTCTGCCCATTTGTGGGGATTCAATGATAGAGTCCATTGTACTGGCAATGGGCACTCTGGATCCGATGTTGCTGTTGCACCAGCAGCCAGTTGATCTACTTGCGCTCAGCCAACTATGTAGTAATAAATTCATATACAGATATATTGTCTATGCAACTGAAAGTGAGCTGCACGTAGCCTTTTGACTAATAGGGGTTGCCTCTTCTACTGATGCCCGGTGTAGGGCCTATGATAAACATTGAGCTTGTTGCTAGCGAAAGGGGATTGTGCCCCTTCCTATATGTAGTAAAGAGAAAAAAATGCATTCGTGTGAGATGCTACTATAGGAAAGCCAAAAAAAAGTTTGAGATGCATACAAAACACACTCAACTTTGCCCAGGGAAACCTGCAAGGAATGGGGTTTCTCAGACAGAAGTAAAAAACCAGGGAAATTGCACAAGGCTAGACTTTTCAACTTTGCCCTAATATGCAATACGCTGTGCCAGTCAATCGGATACATATCCTTATAGCAATATCTGTATGTATTGAACACATATTCTTCAAAGAACATCAAGTGTCAACCCAAAAGCTACGAGTACTTCCATCAATGCACATCAAAGCAGCATATCTAAACGAGAAGATCGATTACAGTAAGATCCTGTAATGTAAAAGTGAGATTACAGTTCTTTTCTTATAATGAAAACGGAACACACATGCCAGTTTTTCTCAGAAACAGAGTTATTTACAGGGAAATACAAGCCATACAGATATCAACATTTATACCTACACAATCATTTACTTCCCCTGTATGTAAACAAACTACGGCAAAGCAAGGCAAAACACGGAGGAAAAAAAGTAACTTAAGGGAAACTACTCAGTCAAAATCTGTATTGAATGGTACATCCTTGTAAACTTGATAGCGACTTTGGATCTTAGGCGAATGGACTGTAATACCAACTTAGATGCAAGGATTTAGATAAGCCGCCTTTTGAAGCTTCGAGTGGTTGCTTGGTAAGTACGAACCAGCAAGCCAACTCCTATACCAACACCGAGACAAACACCAAGACCGATTCCTACTCCCACCCTTACACCTGCATTGAACCATGAGAGCTCACCATCTTCGTTATCCATGTACTCTGTTCTCCTCCAGAAGATGTTGTAGTCTTCATCATTCACTTGTTTGTAGTTTCTGTATTCTGATAACTATGAATGAAAAGTAATGTGAGTTAGAGATGAGCGAAATGTATGTGTTGTAATGTATCAAAGAAAACAAACTACTGAAAAATTAAAACGCTAAAATTTTAACAGAAACGTTAATTTTAAGGTTCACCATGGCATTCTCATCTCTATCTACCCTCCCTCACAAGCATATACAACACAGGTAAAAAGGCAACACTGTGATACTCGGTAAGAAGCAGCTGACTCTTGAGGATGAAAAGAAAGCCTGAACTGATGCCGCAGATCGCCAGTGATGACAGTGGGAATATATGTTCACTCTTTAATATTTGAGTACGTCCAAGACTGAACCTTATATGATTATATCACTGAAAATATGTAAAGCTTATATGATGACAGTGTGAATATATGTTCTCTCTTTAATATTAGAGTATGGGGTCCTAGTCCTACCAACAAGTCGCATCTAAAAACAACAATAACTAATCTCAGGGACCCCAAAGAAGAAAACTACTAATACAACTACCTAAAGTTTACATGAATTGCTTCCAAAGAGGGTTCAACGCATTTATTTCCTGTGACATGAGTTGCCTTCAAAGAGAAAGATATCTATTTCCAATATGGGAGGTGGGTAAAAACGGCAGGGAATAGTTGAGATCTATAACATTGGTTGTGTTCAAACAAAATATTTGAGAAAACATAGTTGTATCTTCCAATGCTCCAACCAGTTTCTTAGTAGTAAAAGTTCAGTATGCCTACTCGTGTAATATGAAGTTACGTGCAAAGCATGAAGCTTAAAGATCGACAGTAACTTTCTGGGGAAAGTCTGGGTAATTTCAACTTAACAATGTTTCAAAGAAAAAAGTTTAGCCAATAAGCAAGAAAAAGAAAACTTCATCGATCCTCGTTGGCTTGCAAAGATGCTATTAGTCAAATAGTCGATTTCAATGAAATCGATAAACACAACATTTGCATTAACAGCAGAGGATGAGAGTCCCCCAACAGTAGAAGGGGAATAAACAACCAGGAGAGGTGGCATCCACTTGACAGCAAACCAGTATGGCTCTAGTGGGCCTAGAGTCATCAGGATCAGGCGGACTAACTTTACTGAAAAGTACACAAGAAAAAAAGGAAAATGGGTATATCCCATCACTTTAAAAGTGTGCAATGCCCATACTCTGATGGCACATGTAGGATAAAGATTCCATTTCCACAGTTCATTCCAAATCTTGCAAGTATGGACCATGTTTCAAGACAGGAAGCACGATGGCAGCCTTAAAATGGAGGAAGGAAATTAGCATAAAATAAAAAACTTCACCGAATTTGAAATCACAGAACTTGGACCAAAGCTTATAATGCAATGCCATACTGAATTTATATCTTCATTATCTATTGCGAAAATAATAACTTATCTTTTTATACAAAGGAACGGAGACCTTAGCGTTGGAATAGGATAAGGGATTATAATATTGGACCATACAGGATGCTTGGGTTCATAATGATGGTTGCTTGGATCAGCTAGGATGTCTTGGTTTCAATGCTATGAAATTTACTCAAACATTACTTTGTCTCCAAATAGACTTGGGACAAAGCTTATGGATGGTTATCCTTAAATAAACAGAGCATGTACTAATAAATTGGTAAGATTAAGAACTCAGTATTAAATCATAGCTCAAACGTAGCATAGCTCAAACTCAGTCCACTAAAGTAAACAGAAGAGAAAGGAAAAGGAATTCCGATAGTGAATTATCAGGTATGTTACCTGCATATATTCTGGTGACATATCTTTCTGGCATTCAGTGCTCTCATATTCTGGGATTGCATCTAATGTTCCCTTGCGATTATGCTTCTTCCGGTAATTAAGTTGCAATGTTTTGGTCAAGATGATTGGTTTTCCAGAGAAGCAACCAGCAACATAAACCTCAATGGTTGGTGGCGATAATTGGGGACAAGAATTGAGGTTTCCCTTCAGGAAACCACTGCCAGATGTGATCTCTGATTCACAATTCATACTCCATTGTTTCACATTACTTTTCAAATCCCCAACGAAGCCATTATTACCAGACATTTCCAAAATACCAGAGAGAATGAGATCATTTTTATCCAACACCTCGAACTTCACACTTCCTGTCAACCTAACATTATCCGTACTCACAAAGGTGACTTCTTCTGATCTTTTATCTACCCGATCCCTTCTAAGGAGTATAGAGACCTCATCAGAGTACATACTGCTTCTAGTGCCATTAACTTCCAAAAGGGTGTCGGGCTCTAAGGGGATATGACTGAGAGTTAGAAACTCCGGAGTCCAATCATCAACTTGAAATTTACTGACTCTAACGTAGAAGACTCTCAAATCAAACCAGAGTGATGATAATCCGGCACAGGGTTGGAGCGGCGAGTACCGAATAAGCTTAAGGTCGCCATCTGCTACTTTACCATTTTCTGGTGTTTCACAAAGACCCTCCATTATTGAGGAGCTTAATCCTCACTGAATCCTTCTAACATCAATTAGAATCACAACAGCCGATGAACCACAGAAATTGGTATTGAATTACCTGTCAGATAATCACAAGGAATAAGTCATTCGAATCAGCATAGGTCGAAATTAAGGAAGAGAAGGGGGAAAGGAACAAAGAATATATGAGAAAAATCCATGGGAGAGCTTGATAAGAGATTTCCATGTAACAGTCTGGAACAGAGACCCTTGAAATATGGAGGAAAAACAATAACAGAAAAAAGGTATGCAGTCAAACAGTATCATCTCCACGCCAGAGAAAGAAGCTAAGTTTCCAAGTTTACTATATGATTCACCCCCTAACAGAGATCATGGAAAAGTCTAGTAGTTTCTGTTTTGAAAAACACAGAATTAATTGTTGAATAACCCCAAAGTGATACAAAGCAAAATCGGAAATGGTTTTCCATTTACTTATCTGAATTTTCCATAAAACAACAAAAGAACTAAGACAATCAAGTGGAAATTCAAAACAAAGATAAACTTGCAAACAATATTCATCATTTGGAAATTGAAATAAAAGTACCCACCAGCAGCTTCCCCAAGGGGTCCTACAGATAAGCAAACAAGGAATCAACTTTTTCGTATCTCCAAGCTTGGAATGAAAGCAAAACAAGAGAATCTGATTGAGTCCTTAATCATCTTCTTCTTCCAAGAGAAGAAAAAAAAAGAAAACACAAAAAAGAAACTTTTAAGACTAAAAACTAGATTAGCACTCACGTAATTATGAAAAACACACGCCACACAACCAGCCAAAAATCATGAAAATATCAGTTCCTTTAGGAAGGCAGAGCACCACAAGTGTAAAAAGGAGTTCCAATTCAGGAAAATCTTCCTCCACAAAAACTCCAACTTGCAGAAATATATAAACTGTCTTCTCTGCTAAGTCGAAATAAATCCCAGCTTTTCTAGCCACCAGCTAATGGCCTAACAAATCGCTTTCAATCTCTAAAACCAAAGCTTTTGATTTCCCAAATAAAATTTGTGGATAAGCACATATGCAAAGACTCCAAAACTACAAGACACTTGTAGCCTTAGATTTGTATATACGGCTACAGTAATCGTAAAAAGATCTTAAAATTGAAACAGAGTGATGGGACTTTTTGATGACTATTGTTATTTCTATAGTTTTCCGTATTAGAATTTAGAATAATTGTTGGATATACTGAAAGAGATGGGCTACACTCTGACCTGCGCTACCTTGCATTATAAGAGTATGATATCGATGAGCTTATCCGATTAGCAGTCCCAGATTTTTGCTATTTACGAGGCCGATGCCATTTGAAAGGGACGTCCTGCATTAGTTGTCCCTGCCCTGCCTTGCGGGCCGACTGAGGAGTAACCAGCAGCTATGTCAACGTGGCCTTGTCTCTGTTGGCTGTTGTGCCATGAAATCATCATCAGAATTTAGACGTTAGAGAAATAGCCTCCTCAGACTCATTGGGCCTTTACAAACAAGCCTTTTAACGTTTAAAAACCAATATCCTGAAGACAAGCTCTGGTTTAATAGAGAGGCCCGATTTATGAAACCCAGAGACCAAAACCAAAAACTCATTGTCTTGTAAGAAAATGAGGAAGAGTAAACCAAGGAAACCCAAGTATTTGCTGTAAGATAAAAGTAGAAGGGCACCAATTGTTTTCTAATAGGGGCTCTTTAGAAAGGTTAATTCTCGCGCTTCTTTGCCTTGGAAACGACTGTGCAAGTCGCAAGAACATTCGAACATCAAAGCCCAGATTCCTCTCTAGTCTTAGTTTCCAGGTGAGCATCTCTTTTTCTACGCAATGTGAAAGTACAACCCTCGTAATCCTGCTTACTTTGCATTCGATCTCGAACTTCCTCTAGCCTAATTGATCTGTATCATGGAATTTTGATTTGGATTTTGAGTTTCAAACCCAAGGAAATGCAATTTTAATTTCTCTGTAGCAGAACTTTTTTTGTTTGGGGAAGGCATTTTGGGTTTTTACTGTGTATTTATTGTGGTGATTGTATTTCCTTTTTCTGGGATTGTCATTAAGTTGTAGTTGAAAATAGAAAGTAGAAAGAAGACTGTCAGTTGATTTTGAAAAGTGTAATCGAAGGTTGTTCTTGCTTAGATTTGTCTAGGTTATGGCATACCCTGAGCCTCAAGGTGCAGAGAGGGAGATAGTTCAGGTTAACTCTACCCCAAGAAAACCCAGGATTTTACTCGCTGCCAGTGGAAGTGTAGCTGCCATAAAGTTTGGGAATCTCTGCCATTGTTTCTCGGAATGGGCAGAAGTTAAAGCAGTTGCCACGAAGGCTTCTTTGCATTTCATTGACAGAGCATCACTCCCTAAGGATCTTAAGCTTTACACTGATGAGGAGGAATGGTCTAGTTGGGGGAAAATAGGTGACAGTGTGCTTCACATCGAGCTTCGTAGATGGGCTGATATTATGGTCATTGCCCCTTTGTCAGCAAACACGCTTGGCAAGGTAATAATATTTGGCAAATTTTGGTATACTTTTGTTCTTGCGTGTTGTACGTTGGATTAACAGTTGAAGAGACCCTAGACAATATATTTTCAATTCAATGAAAAGAGCATTGGAGACAGTTGGGAGAATGCCTGCAAATTTCCTAATTCGAGTGATTAGGGTGTTCATTATGTAGCTGTAGAATGATCCAAGTACTTATTTGATGCTTTTTATCATCATGAGTTTACAATTTGTGCTGATCACTAATGCATGTGAAAATTAGTTTCTTCTGCTGTCATGTGCTATTGATATTCCCATTTTATGAAGCAGGTTTGTTGCTTAAATGATCATATTGTTCGATGCAATTGCAACTCTGCTCTTAAGCATTTTCTTTTTCATCTTTTAATATCTGCTGTTGCAGATTGCTGGGGGATTATGCGACAATTTGCTGACTTGCGTCGTACGAGCATGGGACTACAGCAAGCCTATGTTTGTTGCACCAGCTATGAACACTTTCATGTGGAGCAACCCTTTCACAGAAAAACATCTCATGACAATTGATGAGCTTGGGATTTCCCTCATCCCACCTGTCTCGAAGCGACTAGCTTGTGGGGACTATGGGAACGGTGCAATGGCGGAACCTTCTCTAATTCACTCAACTGTAAGACTATTCTTGGAGTCATGGCCGCAACCAAGTGACTGAAGAACCTGTTTATTCACCATGAATAACAAATACTATTACTTGTGTTGTAATCCATTTGATCCAGTGTTGAGTTTATTTCTGTAGCTGCCAAACAAGTTTTTTGTACGTTTATAGTTGCATTTTAGGGTTTGCTTAACTTTGCATATCACTAAGAATGGTCTCTGAAATCTGAATACAGCAGGAATTCTTACCTTTTAAGCAGATGATATTTGATGATTTGCAGAATCGTATAAGATATATAGATTAACTATTGTTTGTGCCTACAATTCACTGTGTCACAAAGGTCGAGTCCAGTCAGGGGGTTGATATGTTTATGAACCTCACCAGGGGTATATAGTTGAAGGGCTGTACACAGCTGGT
Organism: Abelmoschus esculentus; assembly: GCA_035048815.1. Taxonomy (NCBI): domain Eukaryota; kingdom Viridiplantae; phylum Streptophyta; class Magnoliopsida; order Malvales; family Malvaceae; genus Abelmoschus; species Abelmoschus esculentus. The sequence goes on along the minus strand of JAUCBN010000008.1, from coordinate 5,837,432 downwards.
CGGACCGAGTCACTGAGTCTGACTTCTGAGTCATATAGTACATACTTTTCACTCCAACACTTGCACTGATCACCATGTTAAAAAGTCAAACCCACAAGACTCTGGTTTCAAATCACCACTCATTTAACCATGGTTTATCTTGGCCACGCGTGTTAACGAACTGGTACTTGTTTTAATATAAATACAATCACTATTATACTGTTTTGATATTTTGTATAACTCCATATTCTATGTTCAATAAAATAAGAAAATTTTAGAGTAAATGAAAAAGGAATAGCTTGCGACCATATTTTTTCCTGCTGCAAAAGACTAGTGTGTTTATATAGATAAAGAAGAGAAGTATTTTTAATGGCTTTTTAGGCTTTGTTTATTCTCTGCAAATAGAAGCAACTACTTTTGCTATTGGTATTTGGTTGCAGATTGTAAAGTATATATAGAATAAGAGGAAAAGAAACGAAAAAGGGAAGAGATTGTATTAATGGGGTTTCCAGAATCTTGATATTGGTCAAAGTTATTGGTCCAGTTGCTGTACCTAGGGGCATATTTGAGGGAATTCTTTTGGATTCAATAAACGGAAGCTTCAGACATTAAAAAGGATAGTAAAAAGTCTTTGAAGATTTGATTTTGATGGTTTTATTTTGAGGTTGTTGAATGAAAGCTTATTGATAAGGAAAGATTGATGGGTAAGAAGAAGAAGCCTCAAAAAACCAAGCAACTTTCCGTGGCAATAGCTGAGGCTTCATCAGCAGGTGAAGAGGTAACTCAGGAACAAGCACAACAACAACAACCTCAGCCTCAGACTCCTAGAAAGAGAGGTAGACCACGAAAGATTGTCGAGAGGACTGAAAGTGGAGAAATAAAAGAAGAGGAAGCAGCTGAAGTTACTGAGGGTCAATCAAAGAAACTAAAAACTACTGAGGAACGAGAAGAAGAAGAAGAGAAAAAGCCAAAAGCAAAGGCAGAAGCAGAGGCTTCATCAACTTCCATGGGAGGCATGAAGAAAGGAGAGGGGCAATCAGTGGCACGAAGGGAGCCTCCAACTAGGAGAACAAGAAGAAAAGGCAAACCCAGAAAGAGCATCTAAAATTTCTTCAATTTGTCTTTACGGAGTCTGGTAAATCCATTTTCCCCTTCTTGTTTACAACATATATGATATGGTAGCTCCAGGAACAGAAAGATTAAAATGATTTAGCTTTTCATGTTTGAGTAGGATGAAGATGAAGTTTCCAGCTTTCATGATGAAAGCTTCTTGGTTTCACCAAATTTGTTGCTTTATCAGTTTATCTGTTTCAAATGTAAACACAGAAAAGCATAATCCAAAGGACCTTGCTTTTTCTTTTCCCTGATTGCAGTATTAAGCTTTCTTAACCATCTTCTTTATCCCATATGTTTTTCTGTATAAACAAACATAGCTTAAAGTTAAAGGTAGCACAGACAGTTGTTAAAACTATTAGTATACATATTTTTCTTGTCAAACTATTTTTTTATTCTGATTATTATTAGCAATAGTTTAGACTATTTATTTTCCTTTGTCATGTTCCTAATTACTAAAAAAACAAATAAAAACTTTAATCACATAAATGGAAAAGAAAGAGTAGCTAGTAGCTATTGTATTAATAATTTTGGTAATTAAAGGGTTTTGCTTGTTTCAACTCCATTATGTAGTAATCTTAATGTTCGGTGACATTGAATGAGCAGGTAAAGTTGAAATCAAAATTGAATATTTGAAAGGTAGGAAGATAGAGGTATTTTGCTGGTACCAGTACCATCCTCCAGTTATAAATTGTCCTATATCAGCAACCAGACTCCAGCTGCCTCAGTAACCCGATGAGCGGCAATGGAGCAAATCTCTGATATTGCTGGGTTCTTCTGTACCACGAAACTTGAGTGGCAACTGATTCCCGGATTAGATATAATGGCACCGCGCGCGGAGTGTGTTTTACTTTGAGACACTAATGATAGAAAAAAAGTTAAAACACTAGTCTAGTTGATATTGCAATTTGCAGGAAGAAGTGAAGTGTTTGCACACTCTTTCCCGTAGGACCCTCCTTATCTGTACCCTGCAAAGCTTTTGACAAGTTGTTTGGTTAAATAATCCCCACCCGAAAATCTCAAGCAAAGCAAAGCTACTGTTTGATTGAAGTTGGCCAGTGCACAGTATGTCTCGCCAATATATTCTGATATCTACAGCAGATGTTAAGGACATCCCTTGCTTTAAAATTCACTAGGCTTTAATAGAATGGAAGTTGGTAATTGTTTTTGGAATACAGTTTTCATGCTTAAAAACACTCTTTGGCACCATAGACCGGAATAGATTCCTTCACTTAAAACTTCACCAAGAGGAAAAACCTTCTAACGTTTCTCTTTTTTCTTTTTCTGGATTGTTGTCTGCAACAGCAAGAAGCCTGAGTTGAAATTTGAGACGTTGCTAATGCTAAGCACTGTTTTTAGGGAAATATGTTAGTGGTAGCCTGAGTTCTGGCTCCAACACAAACCTTGCTGTCATCCAATCACACGCTTGAAAGATTTGATTTAACATTTCCAGGGCCACATTTGCCAATCTGGCCTTCGATAACATCTCAACCAGATAAACATATGAAAGGAATATTAAAATAATAACATATATTGTGATTCACCGACTTTTATAATGTAAAGGGTTTATTTAGAAAGTATTTCTGGATTCAACATGCTAAACAAGTGCTTTTAAAACACTGTAATCTGCAATCGTTTTTTACCAAAAATGGTGATGGGAAAATGACAAGTTAGCCATTTTTAAGATTACAGTGGGAGATAATTTTTCTTAAAAAAGAATGAGGAAGCCCGACAAAAGGGACAGAGCATTACGTTTAAGCGAGAACAGATGGGGACATTTCCCAGTAGGAACATGACCCACATCTTAAAAGTGAGAGAAATATTTAAGGACTTGTGCTAACGTTAATTGTTGTGTTGCTTGATACTATCCAAGTGTGTAAGCATTAGGCCTCGATATCTTTTGAAAATGATGTTCTCTTGATGGCAACTGCTTATACTCGGTATGAAAATTCGTAAGCTCTCGACTTTATCATGCGCTATCACCCAACCTCCGGGGGCGTATAGTACGGTGACGGTCCATTTAACGATCGAAACAGGGTGCTTGCACCTGCAAAAGGTGATGTTTTTGGTGTTATACGATGAGTTGATCAACCCACCAATCAGAGTGATAAGAGACGTCTATTTTAAAATAAATTATCTTTTGTCGCTTCGGTGTAAAGTAATGCATTTTGGCTATGGTTATGGTGCTCTTTCAACGGAACGACGCTTCCTAGCTGGTGCTTCTTGTCTTTAAAATTTGACATTCGAATTGTTTTGGACTTTGTAATGGTCAAAACCCAAGGTCATAAAATTGGATTTTGAGTCCACTTGAGCCACACAACTAAAAACTTGATCTTGAATCTAATATGAGGTGCCCAAGGCGGCCATTATGAATCACCGCACACCTTCAAATCCCAAACCATTTTTCAGGAAAAAGGATGCTGGAAGGCTATTTTAGCGTATATCTTTAGATAGAAGGCAGCGAAAATAATACACATGCCTCTTCAACTTTATTTTCGTGCAAACAAATTCAACCCATTCATTTTACTTTTACAACATGTTATCAAGAAATGTGGGATTCTAGTTGTTTTTACACAGTTTTTTCTTATGTCTGTTGGGTGTTTCTGCTACTCTCAGCCCAAGACATACGTCTCGAGAAACGGGTCTGTGTTTCGAAAATGAAATCGCAGTTGTATTTGGTTTGGCCGTCGTCTAAACCACCTAGTTTCTTACACCAACAAGACAAGAAATCTGAATGTGTTTTTAGATGAACACTAGATTTCCTGCCTAAATAAAAGGCTTTCATTTTCCTGTTCTGTTTCTAAAACATTTTCTAATGTTTCATTTGATCAGTAACAAGCTTCTCACGCCAAAAGAGAAGAGAACAAAAACTGTACAACATAAAAGGTACAGGAATCTCCAACTCACGCCATTGTCGGATATAAGGTCCAATTGAGTGTTTCTGCACTGATTATTCAGTTCTATGAATCTCAAAGATTCGACTCTGATCTTATACAGCCTGGCAGACTTTCCATTCTTATCTCTCAACCCGAAGTGGGGGAGGAATTCACAAAGTTGAACATCCCTATCAACTTTATTGTTATTCATCTCAATTCGTATTGGCTCCTTGCTTTCGGGTAATCTTTTCTCTTTTAAAACTCTAATTAACCAAAAAGTATTATGTCATTTATGGTTAATCCAACGAGATTCATTTATTTTAGTATAATTTTTAGTAACTGTGTGTTTTTTGATGAGTATAAATTCTATGCCCTAATCATATCTCTTTTTATATTCTCTACTAAAAATTTTAAAATTTAAGTTTTAAATCTTAACCATATTTTTTTCTATCTTAAACCCTAATCACAACCTGTAACCTTTAACCCTAAATCCACTAATTTAAAGTAGGAAAAACGTGATTAAGGGTAAAAGATATACCCCTCTTTAATAATATATAAAAAAGAGGTGAATATTAACCTTGAGAATAAATAAATAAAATATTATTAGATATACTATGAATGGCGTTATGAACAGGACTTCTCTAATAATTATTCTTAATAAACTATCTTTTCTTGTATGATTATTCGTTTATATCCCGCAATATCATTATCTTACTCAGATATTCATTTAGATACATAAAAAAATTATAAAATTAAGCATGAAAGGTACGGAACACATACTAATATAAATTCTCTTTCTTTTTAGTATCACTATTTATATTCAACACTAAATGAGTTTATGAATAAGATTTAGAATTAGAACTCAAGATGTATGATATATTTTTTAAGATTTAAAATTTAAAGTTTAAGATTTAATTTTTTAATACCAAGGATTTTTTTCGAAACACGTACCCTACACCAACACCGTAAAATGTTCTTATCAATCATCTTCCTCCTTTAGACTAGGGCTCAACAACTTTTGAATATTGGCATACGGGTTCACTTGCTTTTCCTCATATATATTCTTCCCTAAGAACTTCAAGCACCAATAATATTTAGCCGGAACAGTTGACTCCGCTCATCTGGTGTATCCAACAGACACATCTCGCAAATTCAGACCATAATTTTATGAGATGAGAACTCCAAGTTGAAAGAAGGAATACAAGAGAATAAATTATTCAAGCCCTTAAAAGCTATTGATAGTACGCAAAATGGTACCAGTAAAGTAGAGATAACTTTATCTTGGAAATGACATGGATGCTAAGGATTCCAAGATATCGGCAGCCTGATATATCACAATTGAACGATATGTGCTCAAAGACTCAAAGTACTGGGGTTTCCCTTCTATATACCATCAAATTTTTTCCAGGTCATTCCTTTGGTATTCAACTTCCATTTGTTTTAATTTAATTTTGTATTGAACAAGCAGCCCTGTAGATCTCAAGACATTGCATGCATGTTGTAAATTATTTCCCCGTAAACCAGTTGCTCTGCGAGCAAACCCTGAGCACCTGGTTTCAGCTGTAGCCTGTAAGCATATCAGCTCATGATTCCTACAGGAGTTAAAACTGGACCAGCTTCAAAAGTTTGGATGCCTTTTACAACATTGATAGCTCTTTTCTGAAATAAAGTACTCCAGGATTCCCTAGCCCCAAGAACCCCCACCCCCCAACTTGCAGCCCTAAAAAGATCTTGAAAATATGCAGAAAAGAAATGTATCCAATAATTAAAAAATTCCCCTTGCAGAGGACATGCATGGACGATAAGGATTCTAATCATCAACAAGATATGAATAGATATTCCCTAAAAAGTTGGAAACGCCATGGTCAATCTCATATTCCCTTGTCTGCTTCCCTCTGTTGACGTCTAAACTTGTTGGTGTAAAAATCTTATGCCTGATTTCGTTCTTCATTAGTTGCCGAGACAGTGTGTATTGTGCAGAAACACAGATTGTATAATTTGATCACAACTTTTTAAAGTTATTTTGTTGGTATATACGAACAAACAAAGCAAGTCTTATAAGTTTTTACGTATGATAAAAAGACATACATACATAACTGTTGACTTGTTCTCTGTAGCAAAGAGAAAATGAACAGGTACAAAGAATTGTACGGAAAGATCTAAGCAACCAGCTGAAACAGTTTTGGGATATGATCCTGAGAAGACATTAACAACTAATAATACCACACAGAAAAAGAATAGGACGAAGAACAATCTGGACAAGAAGATTTTTCTGGTTAACAATGGTGCACCCGTGAATATTGTCAGCACAGCCACAGGTTGGTCCACCCTGATGAAGCACGTGTCTGTCTTCTGTTGACACTGCCATTAGAGTACTGGACTGTTGCTATGGTACCTTCAAGTTTTTTTTTTTGTTCTTGCTTAATGGTGCTTAGTGTTTATTAGATGAAACTTATTCATTACGTTATTTCAATCATAACAAATAAAATTTTGTTAACTTCAATAAAAATGAAAAATTATTTAAAATTTAAATAACATGGATGCATTTTATTAACTGAGACCACAGATAACATAGTGAACTAGATCCATTGACCCACCACAATAATAAAAGCTTAGTTAATTTTTTTAAGAGAATCTTTGGTAATCTTGAAATTTTATGTTTGCATCTTAAAATTCAAATTTTAGTATGGTTCTTCTCTTTTCATATTAAAAACTTTAGATAGAGTGATAATCATAATTTTAATTGAATTTGGTTTTCTAAATTTATCGGACATATTCATTTAAAAATTAATAGGTTATTCTTTTTATCTATAAATTATCCTTATTCTGAATTATATTAATATTATTATAATGATGTTTTTATCATTTTATATTTTATATAGTCTTTAAAATCATATTTCTAATTATAAAATATGTATTAATAAGATTTATGTATAATTTCTCCGATAATTAGCGTTGAAAAAATTTTACATAACATTTTCTTCTTTCACCACATTTTAGTGTAACAAAATTCCGTGTTAATGTTAAAATTTTATTTGATTTTATGACTATTGTCACAGGTCATTAGCTGCACATCCTATATATATCTCAAGACCTCTCTTTTTCTTTTCGCCTTTTTTCTCGTGATGCCCTCGTCACGAGCTTCCACTCTCGTGATTGGCCTCTTGTCACGGTTGTTAACCCTGCCTACCCCTCTCATTGGGGCTCGACGTGAAATCGGACAGTCAAAGGATCACTCTGATACCACTTGTCACGGGGTAGGACTGCTGCTAGTCGAATTGTGCGATCTTAGTCGCTTTTTCGGTTGAAACTCGACTAAGTCACCTTAAATTCTCTAAGTAAAGAACTTAGAAATAAACGAAAACGAGGTGGATGATGAATTGTATTCAATCTGAAATAAAAAGTGAAGTGTGAAAATGAGGTGGGGGTAAACTTCCTTTTATAGCTGAAGCCCCCTACATTCAACGGTTCTGTTTAAATTACATCAACGGTCAAGATTTGAACTATCTAATCTAAATCGTTGTTTAAATTTTAAACAAAGATAATGTAGGAATTATCTATAAATAATAAATGATAATTACAATGACTTATCATATTATCCATGGTTAATGGGCTTGTTTTCCTGTCTGAAAGGCCCAAAAGGTGACTGTGATAATGTAGGATTGTCATAATCGGGTTTATCTCGGTCGCGGGTATGCGGTTCGTGACACTATACACCAATTGAGTTAGAATTTACTAAATTTTTCATATTTTAAATTACAATTAGTACTATTGTAATTGTTTTTTTTTTATCTTTATATATTTATATATATTTTAAATATACAACAAAAAATCACACTTCTAAAAACGGAACCTATATTTCATATAATTCATAAATAACTTCTCTACCTCTGCCTGATAATCATTATCAATAGGACTTTATAAAATGTCATTTTTTACATAATTGTTTGACTCATATATCTATATATAGAGAGAAAATATTTACACACCAGGATTAAAAAAAATCTACAAATAGATTAATCTTAAGATTTAAAGATTTAAGATAAAGTTTAGATTTATTAATTAAGATTAAGATTAGAGTTTATAACCGGGTCCACCAATTCCAGTCCCCACTTTTCTCTTCACTTCATCTGCTATATAAAGAGCCATCGTTAAGCAATCTCTTCATACAAGTCTTTCCTTTGTTCTTTCTCCTTTTCCTTGTGTTGTTTCTCTTCTGCAACTGCAATGGCCTCAGGTTCTAGCTGGACACCAAAGCAAAACAAGTTGTTCGAGAATGCTTTAGTTACCTATGACAAGGACACTCCTGACCGCTGGCACAACCTAGCCAGGGCAGTCGGAGGGAAAACCGTGGAGGAAGTGAAGATGCATTACCAGAATCTTGTGGAAGACCTTGAGCAGATTGAGTCAGGCCAAATTCCCTTACCCCCTTACAAGAAAGCAGGAGGGAACAAAGCTTACAATTACATGAATGAAGAACAAAGGTAACCCAGTCTTTCAAGGCTTTTTCGTTTGAATTTCAAACTACTTCACAGTTCATGATGCATGGGCATGGCTAACTTAACAGTACTGCTTCATTGCTATGTTTTGTTAATAGCAAAAAAAGACTACTGACTTTGGATCTTGTCCTGCAGGATCAGGAACATGAGGCTTTAAGAGTTTAGGTGAATTATGATCCAGAACCGGATCCTTTAATAAAGCAGAAGCGACTATATATTCCGGTGCTCCCAGCAGCTATAATCTCGTTTTCAATGTGTTCCTTTGCCTCTTCCGTCTTTACAGTTGTATCTTGGTCCTATACTTGTTTTATACTACTTGTGCTTTCTTATGTGTACCTATCAAGCATCTGGTTGCGCTGGTACTGTACTAAAATGTTCCTCTTATGCATCTGTTTGTAATGAATATAGATTTCATCCTGTAATGAATCTCTCTTCTATACCCATCTCACCAAGACATAAGTACTTAATTGACAAGATGCATTATATTTCGAGTGAAATAATTCAAGTTTAAAATTCAAAGATGAAAAAGACACAAACCTCGAACATGAACAACAAATAAACAAGGTCAATTATTCAAATTTTATGTTGACACCTTAAAGTCTATGATTCTAGTCTTAACTTTAATATAAGGGTATATGTCTAGACCTTAAGTTGGAACATACATCATTAACTACTTACTCCTTGAACTGTAATATATAATTATGTCAAGAACCAGGAAAGGTAAAAGATTTATAAATTGTCAAAATGATTAAAAATATTTATATAAATTTAAAGTATAACATAAATTTTAAATTTTAAAATTTATGTAATTATCAAATTTACATTGGTGGGCTTGAATGCCCATAAGATGGAAGTCCATGACCCAGAATTAGAGGGTCTTTCAATCAAATTATGATAAATCTAACATAAATGAATTTAGGATTAGAAGTCTAAAACAGTTTATAAAAAAATAAATATATGATATATATTTATAATGAAAAGTATAAAAAGGCGCAAAATCATATTTCATTGGAACGACTTAACTATAAAATAAATATGTATTTAAAATATTTTTATTAAAACAAATATTTAAAGTTATATTTTATTATTATTTTAAGATAATTTTATTAAAAAAAAATACAACCTATTCAAAAACCGACAGATAAAATTGTCTTAAATTTTTAACATTCAAACCTTCTAAATCTATACCACTAACGTGGTCAAAACCTCGTCGGTCTTCAATACCGTTATTGTCGGAGACTATTGTTTGTTTATCCAAATTATTTATCATCGATAATTCGTAAAATTTGTTAATTGATCATTAAATAATAATTTTTTATATTCGTTATTTAATGTTCAATTAACTTACATCCCGTCGATTTTTGATAGCGAATAATTAAAAAAGTTATACATAATTTTTAACAATAATGATAATAGAGTCTGACGAGATTTAATAATCGCAATGGTGTAAATTTTTAGAATTAGATTTTGAGTATTAAAGATTTATAATTATTTTATGATTTTAAAATTTTAAGATAATTTTAAAAAATGTTCTGTTTATATGTAAAATAAAAACTGTGTCAAATTATAGACGAACAGTCATTTTTTACTGATTAACTTTAAAACATGTTAAAATGAAACATATAGAAACTAAAAATTATTTTACATATATTATATAAATATATTTTAATATAAAATTATAAATTATATAACACTTTATATTTAAGTTATAAAATTTAAAAATTAAATTATTAAATCTAATTTTTAATTTTTAAATTTATATTTTAATTATAAATTTTAAATTTATATCTTTAAACCCTAAATTATAACTTAAAATATAATTAAATATTTATTTTATAATTAAGCCAAACAATTTAAAGCTAAGAAAAATATCAAACCACTCCTTTAAACTCTCATCTCTTACTCATCCCCTTAATCCCGGCGTCCATTGCCAACGTCAACACCACCGCCGCCGCTGCCTTCGTCAACCTCCGGGTTCTGAATCATATATCAGATTTTGATCGATCTCACATGGGCGAACAAACCCCAGCGCAGCCTCAATCTCAGGTACCACACGATTCCTCCACCCCGACTCAAGCCCAACCTCAAACCCTAACTGAAGACCCGAACAATACCTCCGCCGCTGCTGTTTCCTCCGTCAGCACCGCAATCGTAGCCCCTGATTCAACGGAGCTCATCAATGTTCCTCTCCCAATCTCGTCTCCTCCTTCGAAAATACCTTCCCGCCCTAGAAAAATCCGGAAACTCTCCCCTGACCCGAAAATCGATCCTAATGCCTCCCAACAAGCAACGAGCTCCTCCATATCCGTGACGGAACCGCCTAAAACCGTCGGTAAGGCTTCCAAAACAAAACTTACTCAACATCGAGCCTTAGCGATGGTGGTTCCGCGAATAATTGCCCGGTCCCTTTCTTGCGAAGGAGAGGTTGAAACAGCCATCCGCTACCTCCGCAACGCCGACCCCCTTCTCGCTTCCTTAATCGACCTCCATCCACCTCCAACCTTCGATACTTTCCATACCCCATTCCTTGCTCTCACTCGAAGCATTTTATACCAACAGCTCGCTTTCAAGGCCGGAACCTCCATCTACACTCGCTTCATCGCTCTCTGTGGAGGCGAAAACGGAGTTGTTCCTGAAACTGTCATTTCTTTAACCCCTCAACAGCTGCGGCAGATTGGTGTTTCGGGACGAAAAGCCAGTTACCTTCATGATCTCGCGAGAAAATACCAGACGGGGATATTATCGGACCAGGCGATTGTAAATATGGATGACAAATCACTTTTTACCATGCTCACAATGGTAAATGGGATTGGTTCTTGGTCGGTTCATATGTTCATGATTTTTTCGCTTCATAGACCGGATGTTTTGCCTATTAATGATCTTGGAATTCGGAAAGGAGTTCAAATGCTCTTCAATTTGGAGGAGTTGCCAAGGCCTTCGCAGATGGATCAGTTGTGTGAGAAGTGGAGGCCATACAGGTCAGTTGCTTCGTGGTACCTTTGGAGGTTTGTAGAGGCCAAAGGAGCACCTTCGAGTGCTGCTGTGGTTGCTGCTGGTACTAATCTTCCACCGCTGCAGCAACAAGAGGAGCAGCAACAACATCAGCAGCAGCCCCAGCTTCTGGACCCCATTAATAGCATTCTTAACCTTGGGTATCATTTCTTTCTTTGTTGCATATTTTGGTGTTATTAGTGTTAATTGCATTTCGTGAAAAAATAAGTTTCCTCCTCGCCTATTAAGGAGCTGGCCAGCTGGGTTGATTCCAATAAAAAGGCATTTCAGGTTTTCTTTTATAAAAAAATAGGACCTTGCCCGATTTTTCTTTTTGCGCTAGAAGATTCACTTGAATAATCATTTTTTTTTATGTGAGATTGATAGTAACCAAAAGCTCTTCTTTATATGCACCTCAAGTGCTAGTTGGTAGACTTGGAATATGGTATTTTGCTGTCTTTACTCTTTAGCTCTGAAGAAAGTTATTGAAGTCTTAGAATATGAAGTTCCTGTTATGAATTGATTATATACATGCTTGGATATTATATGTACCTTGCGATGCATTATCATTATCTGGGGGGAATAAATTTAGGAAAGGTAGCTGACCTCTTTCTAACTTGGTGTAACTAGCAGGATTTGCATCAACATCGAATAATGTCCTGAAATTCTATATTAATTGTAGAACACTTTGTAATTAAAGTTAGAAAGTCAACAACACAGGTTGATTCTTCCATCCAGAAGAAAGAAAGATTTATATTTTTTATTGAAAATTACTATATGAAAGATGCTAATGGTGTAGTTCTACTGATATTCAGTAGAATTTATGCTAGTAAAGCAAATTTGTTTTTTTAATTTCCATTTCTATTTTCTTTCAGTTTACGTGTTATTGAAATCCAGTTTACCTATTTCAATTTTTAATGCTGGCTCTTGAGTGTAATTTCATATATATAAAATCTTGATGGCAAATACAGAGATAGTAATAGGGAGAGCATGTGCGGATATTTGTTCATGTTGGCATGGAAACATCTTGGTGTTAATTTGTTCATGTTTTACTTTTTAAGGAAGACAATGAATTGATGTTTGGTCATGGCTTCAGTTAGAGTTAAACAGAGGGTACTACTAGATATTTTTTTGCCCAAAAGTGTTTTTCTGAGAGTTAAGTTTAGGATTGTTGTGGGTACGCATGATGCCATGTTCAAACTAATCATCTGTCTATGATTATACGTCTTTGCTTCCATGATCTTTTTGACGGTGAAGTTTATTCTGCGAGTATGATTGAGCCTGAATCCTATATATCTAGCCTTGATAATGTTATAAGTCAAGGTTTGTACTTGTATTGGAGATAAATGGCTAATAGGGCCTGTCAATCATTGTATGCTTTTCACTGTTGTATGGTTTATGTGCCTGAACTCTTTTGCTACATTGCTTGGAATTATAGTAGAATCTTCTGGTTTGAATTCATTCCCATTCTACTTAATGAAGCTCCTTGAAAAGTTTGACAATCTTACTGCTGTTTGTCCTCAGCATCTGTCCCGAAAAGTTTAGATAATCTTATTTAAATTATTAGCTTGATATGAAGTTGCACCCCTTTCACTAGTTTAAGGTAAAAGTCCTGAATAAGGACTAGTCTAAGGAAATATCCTCTATATTTTTTTCGGTTTCTAGGAACTTAATTTCCAAATGCTATTAACTTTCTAGAATTTTAAAAGAAAATCATCTGTTTAAAGAAGTTCAGTTAAATTTCCATGTGCTATCCTAGGTCAATGAGTACACTTAGCGTAGATATAGATGATCAAATTGATTAAGATATCAGTAGGGGTAGTAATGCTGCATAATTGGTTCCATGTAGAACCCCAATCTGCTAATCTAAAATTCATGATAACTCATGCTACAGATTTACATTGTTAAATTAAAATAATCAAGAGGTTAAATGATCCGTGCAGAGTCTGGAAGCAATCCTTTTTTCCCCGGTGTTTCTCTCTCTCACTTGCTTTAAAATTTCTTTATACTGTATTTGTAATGATATTTCTGTCTGTTATGTTATTAGGGCCTGTGCGTGGGGGCAATGATCGTCATTGGAGATGGAGTGTTTGGCATTTGTCACAACCCGTTGATGAACTTGAAAGGCAAGAAGGCACTTTCAAAGAAACTGTGTGAAATGGTTGCTCTGAAGGCCTTTAGAGTCTCTTAAATTTGGTCTGCTAAATCTGAGTTAAGATTTTGAATAAATACATTGCCCGGTTCCTTGGTCTTTGTTAAAGGACACCAGATTTAGATGTCAACTGTCTAATACAAGACATTAATGCAAATCACTGCTGGTTGTGAAATTTGTTTAATAATCGGCTGCATGTTTGAACCTCCTTCATTAATTAATCGAGTGGCGTTCTGACTTGGTTGAGAGCCACAAGGGAATATTGGTTTCTGGTGATAGAAAATAAGATGTAGCTACAAAACCTACCTACAAGAGCAATGATAACAAATACTGCTATGAATTACAAAAAACTACGATCCTACTTTCCCTGACCAACCAGTTGTTGACGTATAACTCCCAATATGGGATAGGCCTACCAGCCTTTAGGTCTAAACCAGCTTTCATTTGGTCCGAAGATGGCTCCACCAATGAAAGCAAGGGCTCAACACTTTACCTATGCTCAACTCAATGACTCAGTTCACTCGATTTCTTCTCACCTACTCCACTCATTGGGTGACACTGTGATCATTTTATGGTTCCCAGACAAAGCCAAAAGCTGCCATTGCTCACCATGATTATATCACCAAAGTTCAGCAATCTCTCATTGCCCTCCAGGGACAAGAGGCTTGCTGAGATGTTACAAAATCTGAAGTGGATTCCCACTGAAGATGTCAACGTAAAAATGCAGATTCAGGCGTGGATTCCATGATTTATAATGGTTTCCAACCTGATGAAATTTACTTGGTTCAGTACACCTCGGGTACAACCGGGATCCCGAAGCCAGTGCTTCTGACAGCCGGATCAGCGGCTCACAATGTTAGAACAGCGACAAAAGGTTATGGTTTACATCCCAGTAGTGTTATTTCACATGGTTACCATGATTGTGGCCTGGTGTTTCTGTTATTGACCATTGTATCTGGTGCAACATGCGTGTTGACATCACCCTTGGCTTTCGTTAACCGGCCTAGACTATGGCTGGAGCTCTTGACAGTTCAAGGCAACTTGTACTCATGTTCCATCATTCACCTTGCCACTAGTCGCGAAGCGCAGTGGAGTCAAACAAAAATTAGTTGTATTTTTTGGGTATAAAACCCGCTAGAGGTAATGGGTAGTCAACCCAATCTTTGTAATCCATTTTCTCATTAATACAAACTTCCTCAGATTTCTTTCTTTACCTAATGAGTTGTATTTTCTTCTTGTTACACGTTCTTCATCTTCTCCGGCCACTATGCCTGAATTCTCACAAGTCGAAGCAGGAAGTTCACCTATTGATCTATGGTGCTTGAGAAATCTGATTATAGTCAATGATCCCATTTACGTTCCCCCTTCTAGACATAACCCATCGTCCATCTCCCCTTCTTCTGTCTTAGCAGAGAACTGCACTTTCGTTTCCACGGCATGGAGAAGCAATAATGACAACTCCAGAAACTCCTGTTTCCCGGTTTTCCCCTCACGTGAGCCTGTTGATGATGGAATCGAAAGCGAGATTTGCGTTTCGTCTTCGAGCAATGACTCAGGTTGCTTGGGCCATCCGTTCTTAACTCAAGACATATTTAATTCTAGACTTTGCAACAAGGTTAGCCGGTGTTACGTCCTAAGCGGGAACAGAGGAATTGTTAAAGGGGAAGAAAGATTTCTCTTCGTAACTGGTCGTTGCCCAGAGGTGATTAAGCTCCCAAACGGTCAGGACATACACCATCATTACATAGAGACTGCTGCTTATAGTAGTTGCCCACAGTTCATAAGAGGAGTCTGTCTGATCGTTCTTGTCACAGAAAAGCAGAGTGGAAACGAGAATAAGATTTTGAGGAATATATGTGAAAGAATCAGAGAAAATGTTTTTAAAGACGAAAAAGTTGACATAGGAAGTGTTCCAAAAACAACTTCAGGTAAAATCCAAAGGTGGTTGGCTAAAGACAACTTTCTAGGAGGCAAAATGAATGTTTTAATGGAAATCAAGTCTGATAACAATGGTGGATTATTACAATCAAGTCATGGTGTGGGACAAAGAAGGGGAAGAAGGAAGAGCACCGGTAGCTGAATAGAAAAAACAAACAAACGCTTGTTTATTCACTTTCAAGTGCCCCAACTGGTCATCCATGGATGTCTCCATGGTGGGTGCATTAAGAGTCCAAGACAAGGATGTCGCGTGTCTTTTTTGTGTTGTGCCCCCAAAATAACTATTTCGGGTGTCATATGAAAACAAATTTAAAGAAACAAAACCTGAAAATCTTTTATCTATGTTCATTGCAGGAAGTAAAACCAGATGTGCTTACCACTCTGCAACTCTGCCTTTGGAATCATGCTTCCCTTTCAGCCATATAACTCATGTAGGGAAATGGATCTGCCTACCATTCTGTCTCTAACTGCAATAATGTGACAAGAGAGTAAGACAAAAATGACAAGGCAAATAACATTTACGGCAAAGTAAAAATATCATTAAATTATCTCTAAAAAAATATAAAACGATCATCAAACTTTCAAAAATTATATAATTACCATTAAACTTTAATTTTTATTACAAAATGATTATTGCGTCGTTAACTGAGAGATGACAAATACAGTTATGAAAATTTATATAATAATAATATTTACACATTCAATCAATTTAAACATCAATAACGAGGGCTAAATTAAGAATAATTTGTTTAAATATGTCAATATAGATGATTAAATGTTACGTTATTCAAATTTCTATAATTATCACGTTACTCAATTAAGGAAATAATTATCACGTCACTCAATTAAGGATAATTAACGGTTTAATGACTATTTTATAACAAAAGTTAAAATTTAATGTCCATTATATAACATTTATAAGTTTGATGACCATTTTAAAATTTTAAAGATAATTTAGTGATTATTTATATACTTTATTCTATTTTAGTTCTTTAATATCTGAGGGATAGAATATAACTGTATAAGTACTTAGTTCCCAATTTTCCAGCTTTTCAGATTTCCGTAATTCATATTTAACCTTATCCGTAATTTAATTATCAATATTATACGTATTAATAATAGTTAGATTACAGAAAATACTCAAAATAGTTTTTTAATATATCATTATTAAGGATATTTGATGGATCTATATATTAATTTATTAATTATAAAATTTTTTTAAATATAAATGTGTGAAACTGAAAAAATAAAAAAAATATATAGTTTACAAATGTCATAATATAAATATGTGAGATAAAGAATTAAAATAGAAAATGTTAAATTTAAATTATTTTAATTTTTTACAATTATAAAAATGTTAAAATTTCTAATTCCAAAAAAAATACTAACAATTTTTTTTAAATAAAACATCTTATCTCAATTAGTTATTTTTTGATATTATTCATCAAATATTTAAATTAACAGATTTGACTAATTAAATCACTAATATTAATTTAAATTTCAAAATTTAACTCAAACTGTTTTTTATCGAACAGGGCCTATATCATAAAAAATATGACATACTTATTATTTGACGTCCTCCACATATATAGCGTTATTTCAATGTCACTCTGAAAAAATGATCGTCTTAGTGATAAAGGATGATGTAATTCATTCAGGTAATTCAAATTTGAACACCATGTGTGCATGATGTGTGTACCTTATTAAAGGGTTAAAAAATTAAATAGATATTAACTTATAATCTTACCGACATATTTTAAAATAACTTAACGACAACAATAAAAAATCGATAAACATAAATATTATATATATAAAACTTGTCATACATATCATAATACAAAATCAATATCATCGATCTCAAATTTATATATTTAATTTTTTATAATTATCTTAAAACAAGTGAATGTAAATTGTTTTAAAATTTTCTACGATCCAAATCTATAATTTTAAAAATATTTATATATTTCATATGATAAAACTCAAATCAAGTTATATTTTTAATAATTTTTATCGTAATATGTTATAAAATCTAAGGTAACGGAGGAAAATGATACGATATTAATAAAGATAAAAAGATACAAAATTATATTTATATTTATTTTACTACTCACTAAAATTTAATTTTTGTCTACACGAGCCTTTTAGCCCAAACGGCTAACGGAACAGTTGTTGTTTTTAGAGGTCACGGGTTTGAGCGTCAATGATATCAGCAAAGTGATTGAGCGATTAATGTTAAATGATGGAGAGATATTGTACCTTAAACTAGCCTAATACGATACTGTACCTTCTAATTATGAATATGAATTTATACAAGTAGACAACTACTGTATGTGTATTTTTTTACCATTAAAAAACACTCGTATGACAGTATTCTGTATTCACTGTCCTACCCCCCTAATCTGACGTGATAAGGGCCCTGGGTGAATGAGGAGGATTCTTGAATTCGCGATGCCATTGGTTGAACTGTACTGCACCCACAAGACATGAAATAACTACAAGGGCAACATGGAAAAATGCAGAGAGACAAAGGAAACCATCGATTGCATCACGGAAGGTTAAGACATTGCTTGGGGGAAAGCGTGGTTATTTGACAGAGCTACAGAGTTGCAGAAATGCACGCATTAGGGTTTGAAATCCATTCACTCAGCAACAGGACCACAACTCCACTGTGGACCATCCCCAAAGTGTTTTTACTTTTCACCATATATTCCCACTTTGAATTTGTAGCTACAGTTGAAAAAATCTATCTTTTTGCCTGTAATGGATTAGTTGTTAGCGTCTGGAAACCAGTTTTTATGAAGAAAAGTTTAGGATTATGGAAGAAGCAAAGCTACGTCGCATCAAGGAGGGAGTCTATAAGAACTACTACGACAAACTATCTGCTTGGTCATTTGGGGAAGAGGTAGGTTAAAGATAAGAACTAGGGAAGAGGGAAGGCAATAATGGAGGGTAAGAGTGGGACCCAAATGTGGCAGGGCGTGGGAGAGGGATGAACATGACGTTGTCGGTTGTTTTTATTTTTTATTTTTTTATATTCATAGAAGAGCCCTTAATCTCATCATAAATCTCTATCTTTTAGAGAATTGACTCTGATCTTTCCCTGGCTTCACCCCAAGCAACCAAGCTGTCTCTTGTTGGGATATATATGTAGTTGGCTTATCGGGAGCACAAAAGCAAACACACCAAATCCTTAACCCAAACCCCAAATCCACCTCGTTTCCTTTTCTCCATCTTCTTTGTTTTGCCTTGCTAATCAGAGATGTTTAGACGCTGCTTACATGGTGTGGTAGCTGGTAAAGGCGTAAAAGTGGTGGCCTGATTCTGCCGTTTTCTCACCTCTTTCGTAAAAGACTAAAAGTCTGTGAGTTTGGTCCCATTTTCACTTTAATGTCTTTGTTCAGTTTGTTGGTTGTTTTGAGGGGTAATTTATAATTCATATTCCTTTTATTTCCGTAACAAATCTCTTGCACTCTCTCTTTTATCTCTCAGCTCGTTGAAATCTATGGTATGAGCCGGAGGATTTTGGTAGCATAATGCTGGATAAGTGAATCTCTCTAGAGGAGGATAAGGGAAACCAGGCAGATGTCTAGATAAGCTACGTATTTGCATCATCTCTTTCGAGTACGCTTATTTAGTTTGAATAAAATGTCATAAAAAAGGTTTAGTTCTGTGTTTTCTTTTTTCTTTTTTCAACAATTCTTAAGTATGGATGTAAGAGGCCAAGAACATGGAATTAAACCGCCAGAGTCTTCTCCCTTTGGTCATCACTCGCTTGGAGTTGAGAGAAGAAGAGATGGGAATCATAATGGTTCAGCTGTTTTTACTTGCACTCAAACCCTAGATCATGTTCACCATCTCCAGAGACAGCAATCGATAGGTCAAGCAAGATCTCCGCACCCGGATCGCTTAGCTGCCGCCATTGGTGCAGCTGTTGCACCCATTTCAGTTGCTTCAAACACAAAGCCGTCCAGCTTCATCAGATATCGAGAGTGTCTCAAGAACCACGCCGCAAGCATCGGTGGGAACGTTTACGATGGTTGCGGCGAGTTCATGCCTAGTGGTGAAGAAGGAACCCTGGAGGCCTTGAAATGTGCTGCCTGTGACTGTCACCGCAATTTTCATCGTAAGGAGGTTGACGGAGAGACCCAATTCGGGGCTACTCCCACTAGAAGTTTGATGCTTCACCCACTTCATTTGCCTTCTCCGTTTCCATCCCCAACCATGATGCACCCTCATCAAAAGTACTCGTTCCATACAAGTCCATCAAGCGCATTGGTTTCGTCCATGAATAATATGGGATTTGGCAGCGGCGGTGGCGGCGGGAACGAATCTTCAAGCGAGGACCTTAATGTGTTCCAAGCAAACGCTGAGGGAATGCTACCGCCACCCTCTTCTGTTTTGTCAAAGAAGAGATTCCGCACGAAATTTACTCAGGAGCAGAAGGAAAAGATGTTTGAGTTAGCCGAGAAAGTGGGTTGGAGGATCAATAAACAAGATGATGAGCTGGTGCAGAAATTTTGTGCTGAGTATGGGGTGAAAAGGAAGGTCTTCAAGGTTTGGATGCATAATAACAAGAACTTGAAGAAGCAAGAGCAGGAGCAGGAGCAGCCACCTGAGTAAGAGCTCTTCATGTTTATAGTTGTGAAATGCGTCTAATTAGTAATGACGACGTGTGAGATACGTATATATAAAGAGCCTGGATTAATGAAGATAACATCGTAGACTGAGGACGGAGCTAGGCTTGATCTTGAATGTTTCTGTATGATTCTTCACTGTCAAAACAAGGTTGTAACTTTGCATTAAAAACTGTTCCTTTGTTGTTAGTTGTTAATTGTTTCTGTTTTATGGCATTTTCTTTCTTTCTCATCATTTCTCTACACCATTATTTCTGAAAACACTGTCCGAAAGCAAAGAAATTTCAAAACGGGAGAATGATGGTGTCTCGTTCTTCAACTTTAATGCTGATTGAAATGGTAGATTTCATTACATGCAAACTGTCTGAAAATTTGACTTGAGTAGGAGTAGGCTCATGCTTGCTCAAAAATTTTAAACCTTTTGTTGGGGCCCAATTTAAATATATCCATTGGTCCATTGTGTTTACTTGAAAACAAGCAACATTAAACTTATTCAATAGAGAAAGCACAAAGCATTTAGTAGTAATACTAATAATTTTTTATTTAAAACTTTGAACTTTAGTACAATAAGCTTAATAATTATAGAGTTTGATTTTGTTGTTGCTGTTTTTTCCTTTTATCTCTGCGTCCAACTTTGTTGTTATATGAACAAACTGACTTCATTACTCCATATTAAATAAGATCAGTAGAATTATGATGCAAATTCCACATTTCCTTATATTTTATGTTTTCTTATTATAGTTTATACAGATTCTCTGACAATGAAACTCAAACATCTGCTTCTTTGGAGCTTTAGATTCTTCATACACCTGCGGAGGTACAAATACAAAATTAGATTAATATATAAAAGGTTACTAAATTATGGTCGCAACGTAACGTGACGACCTATCATAACAGTCTTGGAGGTTGTCGTAACATTGTAACGGTATTTAAAATCGTAGTTATATTTTAGAGAAAAATCACTGCCATCGCAAATATAATTTAATATTATTTACGAGTAAATGCCGGTTTGTGATTGGATTATTAAAAGTACATGTTAGGAAACATGGGAGATAGACGATACACATACACTACATTTGCACCAAAGCAATTCACCTTGTGTTAGTCCCAGACCCAGTGCTTTCGTAATTGGGTAATGGGATTCGACCCGATTCAATATACATGAGATCCCTCACTAGGATCTCATAGTGTCTCCTTACTTCCTCCACTGATTTCCCACCCACAGCCGCAGCCACCTTTTGCCACCGGTCCGGGGTGTCCTTGTCATATATAGCGAGTGCCCTTTCAAATAGCTTGTTCTGCTTTGGAGTCCAGTCACGTGAAAAGGTAACAGATGATGCCATTTTTAAAGAGAAAGAAGCTAGGAAAGGAAGAAGGGATTGGTGCCTCAGTCGAGGGAGGATGGCATGGTTAAGAAATTGTAGTAGTTGCTGCTTATAAAGAGCAAAACTGGTGGGGGTTGTGCAAGTTGTCATTTTTTTTGCGGAACTTAATAAGATATTATTCTCTAGCTCAAGTAAAGCTTCGAGGGACAAGAATCCAGTGTCAAAGAACTGACGCTTTATAAAAGTCTTTTCTTTGTCTTTTACAATATCATTAACAAGTTGTTTTCTTTGAGAATTTATGGAATGGTGGGGATTAGATCCAAAAACAGAGCCTATCCATTAGCGTAGATGCTTGAATAATATAATCACCGATCCTCCTTTTTGATCTCAGCAAAATATACAGTAAGATATTCTGCCAATTTTGGAGTGGGGGTATTCCCTTCATTATTTGGCAACTTGGTTAAAATATACTCTATTTAAAGAGTAGTGTTTATGTTTATTCTTCTTTTTCTCAAAATTAGTGCTGGTAGCAGATATCCCATGATCACTGTGACCTGATACTGATCCTAAATGCTAGAAGATTGAAGGGGCTGTGATTCGATTTCACAGCCTCGTGATCTAGTGATGGAGCTTGAGATGTCTCGTAATATGCATAATAGTTGCCTGAGGAACTTACTTCTCAATCTTTCTATACCTATCGGCTGTGGTTATTATCAGGAATGTTTTTCCACTTTCATTTTGTTTTTTGGGGGGTTAACTTTGATCAAGTTGATTCTAGAATCTAGAATTTAGTACGTCATTGATGCAGCAACTTGGAAATTGGAGATTTGGATTCTGAACAACAATCCAAAGCTTTCTTCTTCCTTGTCTGGCAGAACTGTTTGGTGTGACGTGCGGAGATAGGCTTTATCTTCGTGTAGCTGAATGTCAAGTAATGATTTACTTACGAGATCGTGTGTCGGTTTTAGAGTAGGAGGCCCGACAGAGGAAGATGGTGGTTTGCAGGGTGTTGAGAGCCGGTGACAGAGGTGGTTTGAAAATTGAAACTTCTCCGGCTCACATTTCTTCTTAATGCTGAGATTAATAGAACACCTACCAAGCTATGTTCTGTTATTAGACGTACTTTTAAGGCGCGTCATGATATGTTGAGATTAATGCTCAGGGAATCCACATGCCAAAGTAGTCTTCATCCTTATCATCCAATTCCAGGTTCCCTCATGCACGGTTACGTCAGTCAGTGGGTTCTTTTTTTCCATCTTCCTTGTGGAGAGTGGGAACAGCTGTGGTGTAGTCCTTAAGATGTACAGGTCTAGACCTGTTGGCTTTTCCTGTTATGAAATTGAATGCCACAGCAAGAGCAGTGCATTTTGAGCACCTGGAGGGAGGAGTCTACCATCGTAGGGTATTAAAGTCATAAGGACCACTCTTGGGAAGAAACATGAGCTTCTCATGTTGGAATCTGTCAGAAAATCAATGGAGGTGAAAATAGACCAAAACCTTAATTTTGAGAGACAATGAAACTTACCTCAATCTCCATAAATTAAAGGCTCATCCCAATTCACATTGTATTCAGTGGGAGTTAAATATATACACAGACTTGACTCCCTCAATCTAATTGGAAATCTGTCGGCTGACAGAATGATTGGGAGTTAAATATAGTTTAGGATAAATTGTGTTACTAGTCCTTACGTTATGTATAGGTTAGAAATTTAATCTTTCTATTCTATTTTTTTAAAAAAAACTGTATATAATTTTTATATAAAGGATCCAAAGAGATTGAGGCACTGCTAATGAATAATGTCAAAAAACTTGTCCGGCACTCAGGGCTTTGGAAGCTTAGAAGGATGATTTGGGTCACATTGAGTTTCAGAGAACTATAAGCGAACATAAAGCTGCAAAGGATACTTGGGGTGACTGAGGCCAAGGGCTCTACTGCAGCAGAGCAATTAGAGGCTGCCCTAATAGCCATAGAGGAATCTCACAGTTCCCTGGTATTCATCAGTTTCTTCATTTTGTTGCTCCAAAGTCCAAACTGATCGGACAATGTCTCCAATGGAAACCATGCCTTAATGAATGGCAATGGACAGTGCTTTTCTTGAACCAAGTGTAAAAGTGAGCCGATTACATATACACATTGTTTACCTGTCAGTAACTTGCGTGTTTCCAATGATATTTACAAACAGATTGCGAGGGGTGAACACTAGTATGATCAATCCAACGGAGGGGATAAGGAAATTGCTATTCACAAACAGATTGTGTCAAAGCTGCATAAACTGAGAGCGGGTAACGATAATGCATGGTGAAAATGTCCTCACTGATCTTGACGGCCTTTAAAATTTAGGCACCAACACTGCAACTGATAATGCCATCTAGGTGCTTTATTTCACAATACCAAGGATACATTTTTGAACTGATTTCAGAGTTTCGGATGCTCTTTTTTGTTCTAAATCCAACAAAAGAATCCTCGTCATGACATCTCGTGAACGCCATTGGCGTAGGAGCACTCTCTCCTGGTTCAATAGCAGAACCAGAGACAGGGATCGAGTACATCACACACTTCATTCTTCTCGGACCTCTGGTCCAATGAACATAGAGCACATAAGATATTTTGGCCGTGATACTCAGAAGTTCTCTAGGAGAGTACACCTGTCTCAAATGATTATCCAACGTGGTCGACAACCGGACTGCGTTGACGAGTCACTTGCAGGTGGAGCGTCGAAAATGTTGAACTTGTTTCTCATGAATTGGACCTGTTAAAGCTTCACTGGCACATAAACCAATCCTTGAGGTCAAAAATAACAATTCCATACATCTAAAAGCTTGCCTGAGATTTGCAATATAATTGACGCTTGATCTTAAGAAATCATTGCCAACTACGTGACAAAATCAGTACAGGTAGCCTTTCTGAGTTCTGACCTTTTTATCCACCAGTAACGGTTTATTAAAATAACCTGACAAACCTGTAAATTCATAAATACACTAAAAAGATGTAGGCTGAATAAAAACATAACAAGGAAAGGGGAGATAATAGTTACCAGGGCTGATACCCATATACAATCGATATGTTGAAGTTTCCTTTTCCCTCCTAATAAAGCATTCCATCGGAGTATCCCTTGGTTCAGGCTATACCAAAGAAGAGAGAAACAGTAGTAAAAATGAAAGTTTACCTGCTAAAGAGAGAAGGGGAAAGTTAAGACGCCACACTGGTCTGGTGTCTTAACAGAAGCACAAGCATGAAGCAACCACGTCTCTCCTTCTAGGACAACATGTTTCCCTTGCTCCCACTCTTTGAATTAGAGCTACAAGAATTTTTTCAAAAAATAACATGATATCGATAATTTTATTTAGATATTATATTTAGATATCATATTAACTGATTAAACTTGGAAGACCCAGGGTAGACTCGTTTTGAGCCCAATGGTCACATTTGTGGCCTGAATTGTGGACCGTAACAACTACCCTGACCCAAAAGTAGTAAAATATAAACTATGCCAAAGCCAGCAAAAATGGAAAATGAAACATTGACGATATAAATTAAAATATGGCAACTCCAGCAACAAGGTGTCGTGGTGTAGTTGGTTATCACGTCAGTCTAACACACTGAAGGTCTCCGGTTCGAGTCCGGGCGACGCCACTTTATTACATTTTTAAGCTATTTTGCATTTTCTCTAGAAAGAAAGAAGGGATGGAAAAAATTAAATTGCGCCGTTGCCGGGGGGCCCAACTTAGGGGTGAAGAAACCGGCGTAGCCATGGTCAACTCACCCATTCAAACAAAGATTACATATATCCACCACTTATCTTAGATTGACAGTAACGGTTAGCAAAGAATTTGAACCTCAAAGTTTCACAGGAAGTGTAGGTTTCAAGCTACAACAAGACCTCTATCCATCTTAACTTCTATGACGTTAATCTCAAGCAAGCAGCCGAAACTATCAATTCAGTTAAGCTGGAGCTTTACAAAACAGATGATAATTTGAGTTCTCCAAGCCTAGCTAGAAGAAAATCAAATGGCGGCCATGGCCTATCCAGTTCAGCCAAAATTTCAACTCGTCGGCTACTTGCATTAGCGGCTACCCTTCGCCTTCTCTAACATAATACATACACGGTTGCTTCAAACTTCCATGGCAAGAAAACGATCCCTGATATGTATAAAAGAAAATTATCCACCATAGTCGATGCATATAAACCAGTGGTCTTACTTCTAAGCATAGTGCAAACCTTCATTTACCGCATCACCTTGATCATTTCAACTATGGCTCCTGCTTATTCCAGCTGTGGTTTCATATTCGTAATGATTTTATTCATGTTCAAATTGGTAAGTACTGGAGCAGATGCAGCGGTAACTTCCACTGCCATACTTATAACTGTCGACCAATCCGGGAATGGAGACTACAAGAAGATACAAGACGCCATTGATGCAGTTCCATCCAATAACAACGAGCTTGTTTTCATATCGGTTAAGCCTGGCGTCTATGCAGAAAAGATTGTTGTGCCAGCGGATAAGTCCTATATTACCATAAGTGGTTCGAAGGCAAACGACGTCATAATAACTTGGAATGATAGTGGGGACATATTTGAATCTCCTACCGCCACTGTGCTGGCTTCAGATTTTGTTGGCCGTTACCTCACAATTCAGGTATATATGCTATGATTTTTAATAGTATAGAATGGTTTAAAAAAGAGTTGTACTGAAATTTTTGGGTTCTTTTTTACAAATAGAATACATTTGGTCCTGGAGCTAAAGCAGTTGCGTTAAGGGTGTCGGGAGATAGGGCATCTTTCATCGGATGTAGAATCTTATCTTATCAAGATACGTTGTTAGATGACACTGGAAGACATTATTATAAAAACTGTTATATTGAAGGAGCTGTCGACTTCATTTTTGGAAATGCTGCTTCCCTTTTTGAGGTATTAAATTTTTAGAACATATAATAATATATTTCTTGTATATACTGCTAGTCTATCCAGTTAAATCAAGCTTATTTACAGATATTTTGTGTATATTGTTTGTTTAGAGGTGCCATGTGCATACACTCTCAGAAGGAGATGCAGCCATAACAGCCCAACGAAGGGAGTCTCCTTCGGAAAACACAGGCTTCACTTTCTTAGGTTGCAAGATAACTGGAGCAAGAACTGCTGTACTAGGAAGGCCATGGGGTGCATATTCCAGGGTGATTTTTGCCTTTACCTATATGTCTAATGTGATACTGCCCCAAGGGTGGGATGACTGGGGAGACTTATCCAAGCAAAGGTAACAAAAAAATCCGACAGAAATTAACCTATTCTTTTCTTACATTAATATTATAATGTTTTAAATCGAATAAATGGTTTCTCTGGTTTCTTTGACTTTACAGCACGGTGTTCTACAGAGAATATAAATGCTATGGACCTGGTGCCAATGCAAAGAAACGGGTTGAATGGTCGGGAAAACTGACGGATGGTGAGGCAGGAATTTTCTTGACAAAGAACATGATTGGTGGCAGGAGTTGGATCAGGTCTATGCCGACCCATTTCAAGAAAGCTTCGACTGCCATATCTAACAATTCGACTAAACATTCTTGATCATGAATACCATTAGCTATAATGTTAGATGTTGTATTTTGTTTCTGTAACCAAATTAAATTTATTCATCTATTTATTTCTAATCACTTCAAAATAAAGTATATGAAATTCCCCCATATCATTTGTTATGTTGAATCAACTACCATCATGCAAGTTGATTGAGCTCGAATATATAAATCTATCGATTCATAATCACTTCAGAAAAATACTCATACCTTCCACCCCTTCCACCATTTTCCCTCAACAAATCCAATAATCAAAACTTAAAACATTTTCATGAGGCGTCAGCATTAAAGACAACAACAAATCTGTAATTATGCTTTCTTAAGCCCGTTCTTTGATAATCAGCTGCAAAATTCCATTGCTGGGAAAGGTTCAAGACTTAATTACGACTTTTGACCGTTTTACTAATTTTGTATACAAAACGATTCATCCTACTTATTCAAATACCTGCACCAAGATATGAAAGACCTCCATAACATATTATTGAAACTAGCAATGCATAACTGTAATAGGACTGTAATCACCACATTAGATACTAAAATTTCTCAAGTTTCAAACCCTTACACCCAAGAAAAGAAATCAAAACTCACAAAAGTTTTGATTTTGTCAACGATGAAAATGGTGTTCAAGAAGTTACATGCCTCTAAAAAATGCAGCAATGCCATGAAATTATAACCCAAGAACATGAAGCATTATAGCATTTTGTGCATGCATACGATTTTCTGCCTGTGGGAAGACTATGGAGTTTGGAGCCTCAATGACACTGTCGGTTACTTCTACTCCTCTTTCAGCAGGCAAACAATGCATGAAAAAAGCTTTGGGGCCTGCTATCTTCATAAGACCTTCATCAACCTGCAATTGAATATGCAAATTAATCAAGTAGTACATATGGTTGAGATTAACAAGGGAAGACATTTGATGAACAAAAAAAACAAATAATGATGGAAATTAGGTATAAAGCGTAACACAGCTTATAAGATTTCAATGAGATTAAGGTTGCTCCAATCTTGAACTTAAACTATTAATATATTAAAAGATGATTAGGTATAATACACATTGTATGTACAAGACACATATATAATTAAAATTCACAACTCATTCATAATTCAAGCACATATTTCGCATTATATATTTTAATATTAAGAATAAATTATTTTGAAGTTGAAGCAGGCAATGTCAACGCCAATATCAGCATCCCAGAAATATCAGTGTGAACAAAATGCGTTCCATATTACCTAAATGCTTTTATGATTATAGCAATATATAGAAAGAAGAAACTGCTAAACATACCTGAAATCCTTGAAACACTTGTTTACGATAAGCAGCCTCTTCCTTTTGCCCCATGCTGGCCCACACATCAGAATACACGACATCAGCATCTTTGACCGCTTCCTTAGGATCATTTGTGATCTCAATCTTGCTGATCCCAGCTTTCTGAGCCTTATCAACAGTCTCTTTATCAGGCTCAAAACCTTTAGGGCAGGCACAAACAAAGTGGAAAGGAACAACTGAAGCCAGCAACAGCCAAGAGTGCACAATGTTGTTTCCATCCCCTACATAGACAACCTGAAATTTACATTCAAATCAAACAAAAGTTAGATCATAAACCGATGGTAGATTCGAAATATGGAACATGACAAAGAAGTTGAAATGGTAAGAAATGAAACCTTTGTTCCTTCCAACTGGCCGATATGTTCAATAATTGTGAGTGCATCTGCCATTATTTGACAAGGGTGGTTGTAATCTGTCAAACCATTAATGACAGGTACAGTGGAATATTTAGCCAAATCAAGAATGTCCTGCAACAGAACAGATATTGAACTGCATGTTTAAGCATAAAATTTTTCCAAACTAAAAGATGCATCAATTACCTACTATCATACCTGATGAGCAAAGACTCGTGCCATAAGAACGTCATTATAACAAGATAAAACGCGAGCAACATCACGAGTTTCCTCACGTTTACCCATCTGGATATCATTTGGTCCCAAATATATAGCATGACCCCCGAGCAAGAAAAACCCAGTCTCAAATGAAACCCGAGTCCTCATTGATGGCTTTGCAAAAATCATAGCCATTGTCTTCCCCTTAAATGGAGCAAATGACCTATCTCCTGATTTTAGATGTGCCTTAACCTCTAGGGCCCTGTCTAAGATCTTCAGTATGGTGACTTTATCAAAGTCGTTAATATGCAAAAAATCCTTCTTTTCCCCTTTAGCTGGAAAAAAAAAAAGCAAAAATGAGGAAAAGTACAATAAACAATGTAAAGTTAACCAATTTGCCCATTAAAAAGATTGAACCGAACTTTTGCAAGAGCTTTTGATACATTTAGTATTGATTAATTCCTCATTCTAAATGATGCATAAGATTTTGAACCAATAATAACCAACGAGCAAAAAAACAGAAATTTAAAACTTCAATTAAAGACAAGCATATAAAATCTACATTATTTAAAATAAGAAAAATAATTTTGTAACGAAGGTTTCGATTATTAGGCCATAACGCAGTGACATGCAAACCCTAATTCCAACCACAGTAACCAAATTAATTTCCCAAATGAATTGTGAGATTGTGCTCATCCTAATATCGAAACAAAGACAAGTTTTCCAAGATTCTAAAGCATAAAATAAAGAATCGAACCTGTTCCATTGACGGAGGAGGAAGGTGGTGACGTGGCGGAAGAGGCCTGGCAAGAGATATGGGCTCGGCGTGCCAACAAAGGAGAAGCGAATGAAACACTGGAAGATCGGAGTGCTCCGCCGTAGAAGGAGGAGGCAGGGACGGTGAGAGGGGAGTGGTGTGACTGAAATGCGCAGTGGGCAGAGATCGCCGCCATTGTTTTTGGTGGGGAAGCGAAAATGATGGTAGTGAAGTAGCAGTGTAGCACTAACCGGATCCTAATAGGGGCATGGGAAGGGGTTTTGTTATAGACTTAGAAAAATAAATGACTAAATTATAATATTTTAAATTTTATTTATAAAAAATAATTAATTAAAATTTAATTATTAAAATTTTTAATGTTTGATAATTAATTATTATTAAAAATGATTAACTAATAAATATTAGATGTTATATTCTTATTTATAATTCTTTTAATTTATTTCTCGTTTTTAATAATCTAAATTATTTAAAAAAATTTAAATTTAATTTTTTTTAAATAATTTATAAATTTTAAATCCGTAAAAAAATATTTTGGTTATCGATTTTAGATTTTTGTCTTTATATTTAGACGATCATTTCTCTCAACGCATCATCGTCAAAAATCAACAAATATTGTATTAATCGAAGTAATAAACATCAAATATTAAAAATAATTTGATTGATATATCATTCATCTATTTTTGACAATAATAGATCAAAAAAAAGATTTGTTGGGTCCAACAAACAAAAGAAGAATCGACAACGATAAAAATGATAAATTTAAGAATTTAAGAATTTATTAATTTTATTTATTTAAGGAATGATTTAAAAAAATTTAAAAATTATTTTTTTTTTACAAAGTTTAAAACTTTAAATAATTATTTTTATAAAAAATGTTTTAAACACTTAAAATTTTAAAAAATACTTTAAATACTTACTTCTATCTAAACCATAGACGAATTGACCCAAATGCCCAATCCAAATATTCGTTAACTGTTTGTTCAACTTGATTATGTTTAGGTTAAGATATAAAAGTCAATAGATTCAGTTTGGTTATTCTCCTTTGTATTTAATTGATGTTTGGTTCATGAATATAACTGGTAATAAGATTATTGAAATATAATATTTTTTAAAAAATTATTTGATAGATTGAATTCATTTAAATGGAATATAAATAAAAATTTTATTGTTTAATAATAAAATATAATTTTATCTAAAATATAATGTTTGCGGATATAGTCCAGTGGTAGACCCAGCAAAATGGGCTGCATAAGTCATAGATGTAGTCCATATCATGAGATGAAATTTAGTCCAAAATATTCAGTTCAAGTCATTAGGGAATCCCGAACAGATCTTTCGGTAATTGGACCCAAAGAAACACTTTGTGTTCCTTCACTCTTCTCTTTTCAGTATAGTTTGATTAGTTGTTCATGTCTTCATGCATAGAGGCTTAAAAAATACGAGATAAATTACGAGTTATTCGAGTTTAATTTAGTTAAAATTTAATTAAAGTTTAATTAGATTCTATTTTATTGAGCTCGAACTTGAATTTGGTTAGAGTTCTTAATAAGTCAAGCTACTTGATACCTAACTCAAAAAGATCGTGAGTTACTCAAAAATATAATATAATAAATTTTTAATTTCTATAATTTAAAATCTAAGTTTCTAATTAAAATCATAAAATATAAACCTTAAACATAAGTCTAAACCCTAAAATCTAATTCTTAAATTTTAAATCCAACAATATAAACCTCTAAACCCAACCTTTCAAAAAAAACTTTAAACCCTAAACTAACACCTTGTATCTTAAAAATTTTCAGACTCGTTGAAAATTACTCAAGCTCGAACACTAAAACTTAACGAGTCGAATCGAGTTCAACACTACTCAAACTCGATTCAACTCATTTATACCCTTATTCATACATAAAGTTATTTGTTGACCTCATTTCACTTCTAGTTTGTGAGTTAAATACCTATTAAAAACATTTTTTTTGTTTAAAAAAACTATTAAATCTAATTATTCGAGATTAAAAACTGAATAAATAAGGTCGTGAAGTATATACCTTCGGCCTTTGGGCGAGGGGTCCTGTCCCTGGATCACCAGAATCTTCGGCACAGTCCAATGTGGATCCATCTTGAATGCATTTGGACTGGTTAGGGTGCAGAGTCTCCAACTCCAATCCCCCGTATCTCAGTGGGCACGAGGCAGAAATGGGTACAGCAGTGGAGCTGTCACATCCAAGAATTGGATCCCATTGCTCCATATCTACTAAACATCCCGTTGCTCCACGTCTAATGAAGCCTAAGCAGCAGCCACACAACTGATGTGCGAAAATCTTTTGGTGTCTGTTAGAAACACGAGTTTGATAATATGTATAGTAAACGGATTCAGAAGTTATAATCTCCGTAAAAAAAATTGATTGATGAGTTACAAGAATCAGCAGACAACATCACGAGACTCCGTCAGTAGCAGATCATCACCCGACGAGATATGACGCGTTTGGAGTGTTCAAACACGTGGGGGGCGGTGTCGGTGCTGGGATCTTCAACTGCAAAACCGGTTTGTGTTTCGATTTTAATATGAGGTCTGTTACAACAGTGAGTGTAGACGGTTTGGTTGAGTATCTTTGGGAACCGTTCATCTTTGTAACCCACTGGTTCGAGGATATCAATGTTGACCAGTGCAAATCACATAGGAAACGATTAAAAAAATGAAGAAAAAATAGTTGTTGGAGTCAAAATCTAAAGAAAATTTCCACATCAATCAAACAATATTTATGAAAAAAATGAATATAAGGTGGACCGCAAAAGGAGCGGATTTATCATGAAATTGTCCACACTTGGAGGGTTCGTTTTCAGTTACATGCACACAGTTAATGGATTAACAGTGAAACTATTCGGTAGGTTAAAATTTTAAGCATAAATTTTCTGATTTTGGCCTACCAAATACTCCAACACCATCACCCAAGCAACCTATACGGATCATTGAGTGGGAGAATGTAGAAACGGAGTGTGACCCACAAAAGTGACCGCATCACTTTTCCTTCTTTAATCTCTGCTTTCAACCATGGAAGATGTTGCTTCTACCTTTATTCTTTGCTTTGGCCTCTCAGTGTAACTTTCAGTCTTTTAATATTGTCTCCATTTGCATGTTTAAGAAAATAAAAGGGACAATAATATGGAGTTTCCTTCAACTACACAAAACCTTGTAATAGGGTGCAAATATTTTAAAATATTTATATACAATAACACCATGCGACATTACTTGAGACATAATCTCATCTCACAACTTTAAGAAAGGTTAAAAATAATTTTTAATTAAAATAAATTATCATACCAATAATATCACATGGAGTAAGTATATTTGATTGATTGATCAAAATGTTCATTTTTGTTTTTTCAGATCTTAGATCATAATTTTTAAATCCACTAAGAGCACATCTCCTTTCTCTAAGTAAGATTAAAATTAAGATTTATAAAAAATAGTATTATACGACATGATTTAACACATATCATTAAAATAAATATATTTTCCTGACATATGGCCACCCCATAATGGTACCACATACCATTAATTTAACAAGTGTCGGCACAAGGAATTCCCAAGTAGTGGGTGAACGTAACATTTAAGTACCAAAATAGAAGATATTTAAAGTTAAGTGTCATATTAAAAGGTTTTACTACAATTTAGGGACCACTCCTACCATTATCCCCAAACGAAAGTCATTCCACATAAAAACAACCCCAATCAAATCTAAATGCTGCCGTGATATACGCTAAATAGTGATGATTTTACGCGCTTCAAGTTTACAAACCGAGAGTTTTGGCTCAAAAGCTGATTTGATTTACACCCACGCATTTTCAACCCAAAGTATATAGACACCTTGTCGGTGAAGAATCATATATGGTTGGGAGGGGTAAAAAAATTGTTTACCAATATTCTTCTATTTAAATTTTTATTTTTTAATTTATTTATAAAATTTTATTTTATTTTTAAATATTTATATTTTATGTTGAATCCTAAGTTCCGATTATTTTCATGATCTTTATTCGGAACAAGTGGGTGATGTGAATCTATCACTCTCTTTCTATCATAATTTCGGTCGCACTCACATTTTTTAATCGTGGAACTAAACCCTAAAACCGTGACCTGTCAGGGGTTCAGATTACCTTTTATTAGCTCAACCATATATTATAAGCGTTACCTTTTATTATTTTTAATCAGCAGCAAAATCTAGTGACCGCTACTTCCACCGCTATATAAATCTCCAAAATCTGTTTCAGATTTTATTTGCTTTTCTTTGGATTCTTTGCTGTTTTTCAAGAGAAACTAAGGAGTGAGAGATGAAGCATTGGGATCTGGTTTTGTTTGTTTTTCTTTTGTTTCAAGAAGGAATTTTTATGCATGTCAAAGCTGATAATGGATTTGTGAAAGCTAAAGGAGTGCAACTAATGTTGAACGGAAGTCCTTTCTATGCAAACGGGTTCAATGCTTATTGGCTCATGTACATGGCCGCCGATTCGTCTCAGAGAAGCAAAGTCTCATCGGCATTTGAACAAGCTAAACAACACGGCCTCACCATAGCCAGAACTTGGGCTTTCAGTGATGGTGGAGACAGACCTCTTCAGTACTCACCCGGTTCCTACAACGAACAAATGTTCCAGGTTCAAGTTAAAACTTTTTCAGGTTAAAGAACCTGGTTCATTATCTGGTTCTGATTACTTTTTTCTTATCTTTGTTTCCTTGAAGGGATTGGATTTTGTAGTATCTGAGGCTAAGAGATATGGGATTAAGCTTGTTTTAAGCTTTGCTAATAACTATGATCAATTTGGAGGGAAGAAACAGTATGTGAACTGGGCAAGAAATCAAGGACAACCCATTGGCTCTGATGATGATTTCTTTACAAACTCTATTGTTAAAGGATACTACAAGAACCATATCAAGGTCGGTCTCTGTTTTCTCCCCCTTTCCTTTGATAGTTAATAGAAATGACAGCAGTAAGATTTTGCATTGGTTTATTGCACTAGTTGTTTTATTTTTATTTCTTTCCTCGTTTTGAGTGTAATAGACTGTTCTTACGAGACGTAACACCCTGACTGGAGTTGCTTACAAAGATGAACCAACTATCATGGCATGGGAGCTTATGAATGAGCCCAGGTGCCTCTCGGATCCATCGGGAAAGACCATGCAGGTCATCTTCAACCTCTTTTCCTTCACTCATACTCTCTTTTGGTTTCATTTTTCAAAAGCCTGCCTATTTTCTTTAGTTTTTTGTTTTACTTTCTGTTGAATTTAATGCCAATGGTTTCAGTTAGTGTTTTTTCCGACCCATGCATGGTCCATTAAAGTTGTGTTGGGGGTTGTAACTGTACAACTTTAGTATCAACCCCTTCTTTTTCAATGGATTTAACATTTACCTGCCTCCAATGTTCAAATATGCGGTGGTGGTGTTAGTGTAGTGGTAACCTATAACCTACTCCATTATTTGAGTTAGGTGAAGTTAGATATATTTTTGCGGATCCACCCAATGGCCAATAGATTTTGCTTTGATTGTGTCTGTTGAACAGGCCTGGATTACAGAGATGGCTTCTCATGTGAAGTCCATTGATGGAAATCACCTGCTAGAAGCTGGTTTGGAAGGGTTTTATGGGCCATCTTCGTCTCAAAAACAGCAATATAATCCTAACTTTCAAGTGGGAACTGATTTCATTACAAACAATCAGATCCCGGGCATTGATTTTGCAACAGTTCATTCTTATCCTGATCAATGGTAATTTGTATGCTCAGCAAAAACAGTAAAACGACAGTGTATCATAACCTTCCATGAATCTGAATCATTTGGTTGTTGAGCAGGTTGCAAAGCTCAAATGATGAGAGCCAGATTGCCTTCTTGAACAATTGGTTGTACAATCACATCCAAGATGCGCAGAACATCCTTCAGAAACCATTGCTTTTTGCCGAGTTTGGAAAATCTCTCAAGATTGCTGGTCCTAACCAAAGAGACGAGCTGTTCAACACTGTGTACTCAGCTATTTACTCATCGGCCAGGGGTGGAGGTGCAGCCGTTGGTGGGCTATTCTGGCAACTTTTAGCTGAAGGGATGGACTCTTATGGAGATGGATACGAGGTAATCCTGAGCCAAAGCACCACAACTGTAAACCTCATTACTCAAGAATCTCAGAAACTTAATCATATTCGGAAGATGTATGTGAGGTTAAGGGACTTGGAGAAATGGAACAAAGCAAGGGACATCAGAAAAGCACAATGGTGGTCTGGAAATGGTGACCGTAACACAGGAGGAAATTAAGAAAGAAAATATATGATTGGTGTTATGATAATTTAAGTGTTGAAGAGAAAATAACAAGTTGATGTACTGCTAGTTTTTTATATAGGGTTTTATAACGAGGTGAATGTTCTCCTAGAAATGAGTTGTTTGTTAAAGTTCAATACATTCTGTGATCATGTACTGTATGATGAACCAGCTTATTTTGTGCTGTAAGCTTGAGTTTGTGCTACTGAATGAATCCAAGAAGTGATAATTATAAATAAAGCAAATGGAGTTCGACTATGGAACAAGCTACATGCCTCAAATTCGCAAGAAATCAACATTTTATATGATAGTCCCATCTCTGATTGTTGCATTCTTCAGTATGTCTGTGATCCCAGATCTAATGTAAAACCCATCTTCTGGTCTCTCAGCTTCTTCAACCGCCTGAGTGGATCAAAGTAAATTAAAATTATGGAAGGGCACAAGCATTCTACATTCATAGAAGCAGGGGAAGCAATACTTACATCAGCATTTGATATGATCACATCTTTCCCTATCTTTGCGTTCTTGTCAATTATGCAGTTCCTTGGAATACACAATGCAAGGAGTTTTAGTTAAAACATGACAAGGATTGTTTTGAAGACGTTGAGATTATCAGGCACAATGTTTTAGATACAAGAACTAGGTCCTGTTTGTCAATAGATGGTTTTCGATATAAATCTTACTTGATCTTGGTATTTTGTCCAACGCCAACAGGGACCTTGCCGTCAGCTAGCAGAGATGCTATTTCGGACTCGGTTTGGTAATAGTCTGCACCCATCATCATGGTATCCTGCAAAGAGAACACGTATGGATATTTTCACATTAAACTAAATGTAAACGCCATCATCATGATATTCTGCAAAGAGAACACATAACAAAACATGTACACCTAAACCACTTTTAGATGCTTTTCCATGAGAAAGAGAAGATGATGGATCACCTCAAACTCAACGCCGGACTCCAAACGTGAGCGCACACCAACTATAGAGTGCTGTACCCTACATTCTCGCAAGAAACACCCATGTGAAATTATGGAGTCAACAATCTGCAGTGACAAATTAACCATGAGATAATCAAATTATGATTCATGACATGAACTAAAGTTTGACGTCATACCCTGCATTTATCAACTTTGGTGGGAGGCAAGAATCTTGGAGATGTATAGAAAGGTGTCTTCGGATCATAAAACTGAAACTTGGGTGGCTGCACGTATAATAAATAACATGAACAATCAGCTTTCAGGGAACAGATACCAAGTGTTTGTTATTGCAGCCGGCTTATGTTGGGTTATTGCAAGCGGATAAATGGGGATTTAGTATGTTTGTTGATCGATAAATGACATAAAAGGTTAAAACGTGTAGAGAGCAAGTGAAAGCAACCTGTTCCGTGAGGGCTAGATTGGCATCAAAGAAGGACTTTATTGTTCCGATGTCTTCCCAATAGTCATTGAACAAATATGCCTACTAACATTCAAACAGCCAGAAACTCAGCAGATCAATCACTAGATTAGAAGTCCTCATTATTGCAAATACTAACTGGTTACTACTGAAAATACACATCGAAAACTAAAGGTGACAGTTCTTTTGAAAGTCAACTTGCCTGGACATTGTGTTCCTTTACGGCTGATGGAATAATCTCGGAGCCAAAGTCATTGCATGATGGATAGCTCCGAGTCAGAAGATTTAATAAGACATTAGTTTTAAACACATACACACCCATTGAGGCAATGTATGGATATCTTGCAGCATCTTGCGCTGATAGGCCTAATATGGAGGTATCAACTTGCTGTAGCAAAAATGTGAAACAAGCAAGATCACTAACTAGAGGAAATTACTGATGCCAGTAAACACACAGTTTTAGCTTTGATTATAAGGAAACAATGTCTGTGAACGGAAAAATTATGAAAAAAAAAACGTGACTTAAAATAACAAGCATGTACCATAGCTTTAAGATTGGGGCCCTTTGGTTTCTCAGCAAACTGGATGATCCGTCCTGCTCCATCTATCTTTATCAATCCATAATCTGATGCACGGCTGCAAAATGAAGTGAAGTTAATTCCCAATTCTGAAAGAAAGCAATTGTACATACTTTATGCCCTCAGCAACAGAAACTTAAAAGCAATTATAAGAATCATAAAGACAGATAGTTACATCAAGAGAATCATATATAAAAAATATAGCCATTATACTTTTTTCTTGGAATATTTGACATTACATAAGAAAACATGATAAATACCTGTCATCCATTGGTAAACAAGAGACGGTGACATCAGCATTTGAGTCAATATGCCTCTGCAAGAACAATAACTGTGGATTAACCAGATGATTTCTCAAGGTACAATCTTCATTCATGAAAAAGAAAAGATGAGGCTTTGAATGCTATACATCATCTGTTAGCAGTTGAACTACGTACCTGCACAAAGTTCATATAATCTGCACGGTACAGATGATCGCCCGACAATATCAATAAGTGCTCCACATCTTTGGCTCTGGCATCCTGATAGTTAAACAAATCATATTTGGTAAACTTCAGGGGTAAGGTGGGTGATCTCATCTCAAACACAAATCCTATCGACTAACCTCAAAGATCCACACAAATTGCCTCACAGCATCAGCTGTGCCTTGGAACCACTTCTTCCCTGCTTCTCCTGGTGTTTGAGTAGCCGCCAGAACCTGTGCTAGACAAGGACATGTGTTGCTAAATAATATGCATAATTTCGAACAACTCTCGCAATATTGCTAAATCAATTTGGCCTTACCTCTACAAAACCATCTCCAAAATTCACACCATTTCCGAAGTTGTATGTCCGAGCCAAGTGACGATTGAGGGAAAAGGAGTTAAACTGAGTTAAGATAAATATCTTGTTTATCCCACTGTTGATACAGTTGCTCATTGGAATATCAATAAGCCTGTAACAACCTCCAATGGGAACCTGTAAACCAAACAAAATAATAGAAAACTTTAATCCCACCAAAGTGAGAATTCAAATTTTATAATTGGATTTCATTTTCAAAAAGAAAAATGTTTACTTTCAAAAAAAAAATGAATTTCTACAGACACTGATTTCTTACTGCTGGTTTTGCTCTTTTGCGAGTAAGAGGAAAGAGGCGTGTCCCAGCACCGCCACCCAATATGATGGAAGCCACCTTTTTCGGGTCTGCTTCCGGAGTCTCAAATTTTGGTGCCTCAAAATTCTGACAATCAAAAGATTCAAAAGCCAACATTAAAAGATCTGAAAACCAGAACTCTTAACGGTTAGAAATCTGGCACTAGTTGTTTAATCCTTGGATCACGCACGACATTAAAAAAGTTCTGTTTTACTTACCATGGTCTCCTTATTAATTTCTGGGGTGAGAATAGAGTGAACAACGCCAAGCTTAGCTTTTTTGACACCATTTTCAGCTCGCAAACTCTTCCATAACTGTGTTCCAAAGTCCCTGCTTTTAAGATCTCTGAAACTCTCACCCCAGAAAACTGTGCCTCCATTACTACGACCTTTGCTGACATTAATCGGGCTGGCTTTAGCCTTAAGTGACATGCAGAATGGTTCCATTGCTGAGTTTATTTACCAATAACCATACGATTCTCCGGAAATTCTAACAGGGGAAAAGAAATAGTAAATATTAAAAGACCAACCCTCCGCAAATTTGGAATCTTAGCAACCAAAGGAAGAAAATCAGACTAAAAGTAAAGAACTTTGTTAGTGGCCCCAAGATTTCATGGACACAAACTGTAACTACTAACTAGTAAGAACAATGATCAAAGTGGGATTGATTAATTATACTTCATCCAAGTCAAAGAAATCTCAGATCCAAGAAAAAATTCTAAACCCTGCAAGTTCTAATTCAGTACCTGAAGGCTGAAGCTGGTCGGTTGGATAACTAAAATTTGTGGAGAGTAGAGTTCTTTTTAGTGAATAAAGAAACCTCTTTTGGTTGAACTGAAAGTAAAGCTGCTAAAAGCTTAAAAGACATCAAGTATAAAGCGGGAAAGATCTCTCTTGGTTTGATGAGTATTGGCGTGTGAGCCGTCACGAGAGGCACAAAAATTGTGTCTCTTTCTATTCCTTTTTAACACTGCTATTAATGAAAGTATAATTTCGTTTTCTTTGCTCTTTGACTACAGAGCTTTGTTTCCCTAGAGTCTCTGCAATTGCCCAGACTGGTAGGGGAAGGTTGAAAATTTGTTACTATTCTAAAATTCATGATTAGGTATAACATTATAACATTTTTTCCAGATAACCAAAATGATAAAACCATGTTTTTTCCTGATTTGCTTTCAACCAAAAACGAAGCAGCAGGCATGTTATTTAGCAGTTTTCACAAAATATTTGCCTTCAAAAATGTCATATTTCTCCTCAGAATTCAAGCAAGCCTCAATGGCAGATAAACCACAAGAATCAGTGGGTCCAATATCAGACACAGACAGATGGTTTCCTTTCAACCCAGCCCAGGTATCCACTTGTCATACCAAAGATTCACATCTTCACCATTCATTATATGACACAACAACTCATTCTTCATAAAGTTATTCTCATCAACAAGACTACTCTAAAGTCTAAACCCATGCCAAGAAGCCCTGCCACCGCTCCCTGCATCCAAAAAAACGAACAATGGGGTGTAGTCGAAATCATTTGCCCCTTTCTCATGCCCCATTTATACCCCACTTCAAATTAGAGGTTTTATAGTATAGGGTTTAAAGGTTTAGGTTAGGGTATAAAAAATTAGGGGTAGAGTGTATTATTTTAGGGTTAAGATTTAGGGTTTAAGATATAAAAAATATAGGTTAGAGTTTAAAATTTAATTTTTTAATAAAATAACAAAGAAGACACAAATGAGAGCAAGAGAAAAGGGCAGGAGATTTTTGGAGTAGGTCATGGGTGGGAATAATTTCCTTTCTAAACATTATGCTACGCTTCAAGCTTGTGAATGATTATAATACGATGGATCGAGTTTGTGATATTCTGAGTTAAGATATGGGTTTAATTATTTTGTCTACGTACGTATTATTAAAAAGTTAAAATCATATATAAATAAATAAATAAATATATTTTTATAATCACTTATAAATTATTAAAATATATATATAAATATATCATTCAATTAAACTATTATTACAAACACTATTTGTGGTGATATGGTTTGATATAATAAAGTTTTAGTTCTAGAAATTTATATAATATGTTAATTTAATTTTAATTCGAAATAACTAAAATGATTTGACCCTTCATAAAAATATATATTTTTATCTTTGTTATTTTCTTAAATTGTTTTTTTTCTATGAATATATGTTTTTTTATATAACAATCTAACAATAACTCATTATCGCTATATAACGTAACACAATTATTCAACTATTGATTTCATCCGACATGGTTACAGGTTTTTGATATAATCCTAAAAATAAATTGATTTAAATTATTGAATTGTTTCAAATAAGGACAAAACTAATCAAATGTATAATTTTTTAAACTAAAAATATTATTTATATTCTTTTAAAAAAATATTTTATTTATTACTAAAACCATAATTAAATAACCTTAGATGTAATTGATCCATAATTTATTTACCTGACTGAGCTATTTGTACCACCGACTTGTTTTTCTGAAATTCATTTGAAGCCCAATAAGTTTGTGCACCGATCTTGGCCCATTAAAAAGAACCATTGGGTCTCTTCTGTATATTCAGAACTGAGGACAGCCGGTCTCATCATCCTCTTATCTAATATCCCTTTTGGAATTGGAACCAAGTAAAGGCAGAGAAGTCATGGCGCTCAATCTCCCCAACACATTTCTC
This sequence comes from Abelmoschus esculentus, assembly GCA_035048815.1. NCBI lineage: Eukaryota > Viridiplantae > Streptophyta > Magnoliopsida > Malvales > Malvaceae > Abelmoschus > Abelmoschus esculentus. The sequence goes on along the minus strand of JAUCBN010000008.1, from coordinate 5,795,612 downwards.
CAAATCAAGCCTTCTCTTCCCCCTTCAGTCGTCGCCAGAAAGGTAAATACTCTAAAAACCCAAACCTCATTTTATCCTTAATCATCCAACATAATCTCTTCCTTTTTTTTCTTTGTTCATAGGCGGTGACTGCAGCTGGAGGGGGCTATAGGCCACAGATCAGTTGCCGGAAAAAAGATATCCACCCAGAATTCTACGAGGATGCTAAAGTTTATTGCAACGGAGAATTAGTGTTGACAACAGGTGGAACCCAGAAGGAGTACGTGGTGGATGTTTGGTCGGGTAACCATCCTTTCTACCTCGGCAACAGGTCGGCTGTTCTTGTGGACGCGGACCAGGTGGAGAAATTCCGTAAGAAGTTTGAAGGATTATCTGAGATTATGGAAATTCCCGTGCTTAAGGGCGAGATTGTTTTGCCCTCTAGGAAGAAGTCAGTTGGTAAAGGCAAGAAGAAGTAGATTAATTGCTGGTAATTGCATTTGTTTTTTGTTGTTCTTATTCAAAGTTGTTAATGATACGGTATTGAAATACTTGGTTTCAGTCTGATTAATATTATGCTTAATTGATATCAGTTGTTAACCATTCTCTTGGTAGATTGGACATTGATTCATGGTAACAAAGATGTAGAACAGAATGCCTTTGCTACATCAATCTACAGTTTTGGGAAATTTAGACAACTACTTTTTCTTGGTTAGTCCTTAGTCTGGTGAACGTCATTGTTTTTGGGTTCTCAATTGATGAATGCATCCTCAGAATCTGAAGCCAATTTTGTTTGTAAAGTCATAGAACTCTGAATAACAAGCCACTATAGGCTATAGACTATAGTCATGTCTAATGGATGCCGCATCACAAATAGGATTGCTGAATGTTCGTTCCACATTTGAATTGTTGCTACTTTCATATTTGCCAAAAGGCTGAGTTTTGGGGGTTCCAAATGAGATTGTAGCCGTAGGACACTCCCCAGGTATTTTAGGATGACCCATAGATTTTGCACCTGTATAAAAGAACAAGACTGAGATATGGACACCATTCTCAGTACTTGTAGAGAAGGGAATACTTTAAGTGAAATGAGCCCAAAGCCTTTTAACCAATTTGACATTGACCAAAAAGCCCAAAGCTTGATGTTTACTATTTTTGGTTCGATAGTCATCCGACAGTGTTCAAAATGTAAACTTGTTATATGGCATAGAAACCACGTAAATGTGTTGGGTCATTGAATTATAAAATCATATCATTATTAGAGCAAGCCCTTCTTCCCCTATGGTTTCCTTTTTCTCTAAAAAATCACATATTATTAGTATTATTTATTATTAACTAACGATTGATTGATAAAAATATCAAGTTAAAAAACAAAAATTTTATATATCACTTATCATAAATAAAAAAATTTAAATACAAATACAAATATTTGTTTTTTTTTAGTATCTCAACATTAAAAATAGTCGAATTATGTTTCCACATTTACATATTTTCTCCTAGAAATGAGTTATAAAATGAAATAGTCGAGTTATGTTTCCACATTTACGTATTTTGGGTGATAAGAAAAGTCATTGTTTCAATCCATTTATAAATAAAATAAGACGAGTCTTTAACTCGTTTCCGAATTAATTATTAACACTTAGCTTTGGTAGTGAAATATTATATGTTATCTCTTGTGTAGGTCGGTGAGTTTGTTACACTAGAGAATATGAGCGATGCTAGAGAGTTAGGAAGATGTTAAAGTCTTTGTTAGAATGATTGAATTATGAAAATTTTAATATTTTATCGACAATTAATTAATATAAATTATAGATTTTTTAATGTAAAATTATATATTTGAGTTCTAATATTATGAATGAAGTAATTAATTTAAGAGAATTAGTACTCTAACAGTGAGTCTTATATTCAATCTTAGATTAGTCGGTCAATAAAATTAAATATCAGTAATTAATTAAAAAAATAAATATTTTATTAACAAACAATTAATTTAATAGATAAAATATTTAAATAAAATCATAAATTCGAGTTTTCATATTTTGTTTACCTAAATTAAGTTCAAAATAACGCTCTATAATAGATCGCTTTTTAATTTTCTGCAATGTCTTTACGCATATAATGTAAAAGATGAAGATATTTTCCTTGTTACTATGGTGAGTTGGTCAGTCCCCCCTTTTCTGAATCAATATTTCCACCACTAAAGTCACCTTGGTCTTTTCTTTTCCGTTTGTTTTCGGCTGTAAGGATCAGCTCATAATCTATTGATATTCACATTTATGCGACAGGAATTGGATTTGTTTTGGTGGATAAAATTGATATTACGCAACAGTATACTCATAAAAGCCAAATGAAGACGGCAGAAAACAAGGGCAAAAGGAAAAAGCTAAATCCCCACCGCCGAATCTTGACTAGGATGGTCTCCTTAGTGGATACAAAGACAATCACACTTCAATCATACATTTCTTCCCAATGTTTGTTTACCATCCGTATCCAAAGGCTTAAAATCTTAAACATTTTAGTTATTTTCTAGTGAATAAAATATCCGTACACACACATACATACATGATACATTAAAATATATCGTATTACATTATGTACGAAAGACTCGTTCAATTTACGGAATGATATTCCTTTTGATTTACCAACTTATTGCATGTGCCAAGGGACGTACCTAAGACGTGTAAAGTAGCATTGCAGATTTCTTTCTTATCTTTTTTACCCTGAAAATTTGATGGACTTTTGATCTTTCAAATTTAAAAGTTGGATAGCTTTGAAGTTTGAACTTATCCATGCTTGCTTTTTACAGATGTAGTGCTTTCAGAACATCTCTTGTCTTGCAAGGAAACAATGAGTCTTACCATGAAACTATATTCCTAGTAATTTTGTCCAAAGGAGGGGTTTCCTTAATAAATAATGGAAACTACAGATCACATAGTTTGCTTCAGAGTCAGCAAGTAGGTTAATATTTGGCATTGGGGGGGAAAGTTGATGACAACCCTCTTCTTATCCAATCCTATGACGAAAATCTTTTGTAAAAACACTAGTAGTTTCTGTTCAAAGAATTCAAATTTTTCACTGATGTGAATAAATAATTTCATCTTCAAAAAAATGGATAGCTTTTTTCTTGTAAAGTGTGTGCAACCCTTGGAATTGACTCAAGTTGCTTAAACAAGTTCTGGATAAGATTGCATTGGATCAACCAAATTTGTATATGGAAACCATCCTTTTTTAAGTTGTAACATAAATAGAAGGATATACACATGTGATACCACATATACATTTATTAATTAAGCTAAAAGATTTAATGGAACCGCCCAGGAAACTAGCTAAATCATAAGGTAAAAATCGTCTATCACTTTTTCATGCTTTTATTCGTGCCTTTACTTTAAATTAGAAGGTTTAGGGTTTAAGGATTAAGGTTTAAAGTTAAGGATTGTGGTTAGGGTTTAGGAAACTAATGGTAGGGTATATGGTTAAGGGTTTAGGATATAAGAAATTAAAGTTATAGTTTAATATTTAATTTCTTAACAAATTTTTACCCAAATCATATTAGAGAGAATAATTTAAATTATTGATAAGTTCTAGCTAAATTCTAACCCTATTAAAGAGGGACAGATTAGGGTTTTGTTAAGAATACTTGTTAGTAATAATTTTACTGGGGAGGGACAGGGCAGACATCATTATGATTTGAGAAAAACAAGATTAAGACTAATCCCTCTGGAAATGATGGACAGAAAGGCTAATATGCTATGAGAGGTATTTTAAATGTATTGATTTCCGGGGACCCATTCTGTAGTTAACTAGGGCAGCAAAATATGAAGATTTTCAACCATCAAACACCACCTTTACCTAACCCTAATCACCTCAATAATCATGGAACCCAAAAGGAAAAAAGGTAAAGGGTCAGAATTAATGCATGTTAATTGTTATGATCGAGAAATTATTCTATGGACCGGTTCTACCACGTCATCCATGGTCCTTAAGAACAAAAAATAAATCCACGTCATCATTTTTTACACATCATCTGCACACTCATAATTTTAATTTCCAAATTATCTCTCTAAATAAAATATATTAAAATTAAAAAAAATGATGACATGGATTTATTTTTTAATTAGGGTTTAGGGTTTAGGATTTAGGATTTATGGTTTAGGGTTAGGGTTGGGTTTAGGTTAGGGTTTAGGTTTAGGGTTAGAGTTTAGGGTTTAGGGTAGGGTTTAGGGTTTAGGGTTAGGTTTAGGGTTAGGGTTATGTTTAGGATTAGGGTTTAGGGTAGGGTTTAGGGTTTAGGGTTAGGTTTAGGGTTAGGGTTATGTTTAGGATTAGGGTTTAGGTTAGGGTTTAGGGTTTAGAATAAAAAATAAATTCATGTCATTATTTTTAATTTTAATATATTTTATTTAAAGAGATGATTTGGAAATTAAAATTATGAGTGTGCAGATGATGTGTAAAAAATGATGACATGGATTTATTTTTTGTTCTTAAGGACTATAAATGACGTGGTGAAACCGGTTCATAAAATAATTTCTCGTTATGATCATCCTTTTTCCCATCTCAAATATACTATTTCCCTTTGCCTATGCTGAACAGCATAGATCCCAAGTTGATGACACTTAGCCTTTTCATTTCCTTCCAGCTTCAAACTTCAGATGCATTGGGTTCTGGTCTATGCATTGGCTTTGCTCTTTCTTTTTCCACATTTCCCCCATTGGCTTGACATGCTAACATCGAATTCAATTTACTTAACAAGTATTCTCTTAGTTCAGTTGAAATTCATTAAATAAAATCATTAAAAACACGACTGTATTGCTTTTGGCAGTCAACTAAGACAGTAGCTGAGTAGCAGAGTCATCAAATGACCCTCCTTAATCAACACATCTCTTGAATGTTGAATGACAGAATTGACAAATTAAACTAAAAAGATCACTCAAGGGGAAAAAAGGTTAACCTCCACCAATTATTGACTTTTCGGTACTCTTTGTCCTCGCTTGGTCACTCATTGAATGGAAACCAGCAATGAAAAAATCACATGGTTTGAATTCTTAGGGCAATATTAGATTGAACTGAAATAATATTTTTCTATGATATGACAGAACGCACCAAGGTCAGAAACTCTAAAAGTCTAAATTTAACAACAGGTTTAAAGTATTGGAATATGTTTGAGGTCGAACATTGCGTGTCTGACGGCCTGCTAGTTATCTCACGGTTGGTATTGTCTGCAATGAACACAAGCTGAACTGAACCAGGACTGGAGATCTCTTACAAAGGAAAAAAACTGAAACTGTTACTTTTGGGTACATTGTTAGTTCAGGCTTCACGTGATTATACATCTTCTTTCTTCTTCTTTTTTTTGTCCTCGCGTGATTTTCAAACCAGAAAGTGACAGGTTTAGCCAATCAATGTTTTCATGGATTTCATAACCTTCCCACGGACAAAACCTCGAATTCCCATTCTCCTGTTCCACGAACTCATGACTTTCCCATGCAGAAAAAAAAGCTCAATGGAATGGAAAATTTTCAGGCCTACTTGGATCTTTTTACCTGCTTTTCATTTTCCTTTTTTCTGGACAATGTAAGGCCAAAGGATGAGAATTGAAATGAATCACATATTTTCAACTGGGAAAAAAGAAGAAGAAGAACCATGTGATGGCTAAACGTTTTCTTCTTTTTTCACCCATATACTAAAGGTGACATTCTATGAAGCATAGGTCCACGCGTGATTATTATATTAATTAATCGTATTTAATTCAAACACAATATTTCAATTGGAACAAAAATCTGCTGTCTCTTTTTTGCCTCCTTTCATGCCTCCTTTGAATTTTTTAAAAAATTCAATTTTAAACCCTAAACCCTTATTTTCTATATTTTAAATCCTAAGCCCTATACCCTAAAAAATATACCCTACCTCTAATTCCCTAAACCCTAATCAAAACCCTTAACCTAAAATCCTAAACCCTAAATCTTAAACCTCTAGTTTAAAGTGAAGGCATAAAAAAAAGCATAGAGAGGGCAAACGATTTGCATCCTCTCAATTGCATGACGATTGATATTCACAGAGACTACAATTAAGCTAATCAAAGACTCATCACCATGGGCGAAACTACGTGGTTAAAGGCAATTGTCTATTTCCATTCAGTTTTTTCTTTTTTTCTTCTCTCTCTATATTTTTTAAATATTTATATTTTTCTTCAACTTCAAATCTTAATTTTATTTCTACTCACTACAGATTCATTATCTAATCGTTGTTGATCAATTTATTTGATTAAAAATATTCTTAAAAACATAAAAATTAATGTCTCTATATCATAAATGAATCCATAAAAAGATAAAATTTAATTTAATTTAAAGACTCAAACAAAATAAATATAATAAATATACGTCTTTGAATTTAAAATATATATATACGTCTTTTGTTGAATGAATAATAAATACACTTCCTGTATTGCCATTAATTTCTTAATTAATTTTAAAAACTAAACAAAGTAATGAATAGGAGAGGACCCACTTTTACTTTCGATAATGGAAAGATAAGACATGCGACACAGCCATAAAAAAAGAAAAAGAAATAATTTTAATTGGTACTACACTGGGACCCTTCCTTACCTGTCCGTTTCCTCTGGTGTACAACAGTCTGCGCCCCCACCTAACCCGACTCGGCCCTCCGCCCCCCACGCGTGGATCTGCCATGGCTCGGCCCCAGTTCTGTTTCTCGGTCTCTGGTTCACTAGCTCTTCAACAGTACTCTTGGATTATTCAATAATCATATGTTTCCCATCACCTGTTTATTTTTATTTTTAATACAAAAAGCAGACAATTCACAGGTATATATATAATGGCCTTCCAACCTATTCAAATCATTCAGTTTCCAAGTACCTAAAACAAAATATTACTCACTGCTACCCGTTTGGAACTCAATTTTCTTCATGGTTTTTTCTATTGTAATAAACTCTTGAAAGCAACCTTAAACCTTCTCCTCCTTCAGTTCCTTGTTTGTTTTTAAACAATCATGGCTTCTCTTGAATTTGATAATGTTATGGCCGAGAAAGAAGATGCTTTGTGGAAGTTTAACATGGAGTGGCACTTGAAGATTGGTCTTAGCTTCATCGGGTTTCTGTCGGTTTTGATTTTGTTGTCGTGGTTCTTGTTCCTAGCTTTAATTCCTCACACCGTCGAGGTTGCTGGTGATTTTGGTCGATATTTGGTGTCTACTTTTAATAAACCAATCTTCACTTTCATCCTCGTAAACAGCATCATCCTTGCTGTCTATGTTTTATCTAATCTAAATCAGTCCCAGAAATCAACCACCTGTCCTGATATGTACGACGAGTATCTTAGCTCCCGCCGGGGAGTATCCACGTCAGCCCCCGCCGCCGCCCCTGCCACGGAAGAGACCATCATGGACAAAGAAATCATCCTGGTAGAAAATGCAGTTGCTCTAGTTTCTCCAGTAAAGCTTCAATCTGCGACCAGTGGTTATGATACAGTTCCAGAGACAAATCGTTCAGTCTCTCCAGTTAAACAACAAAATCCACGTACGGAGAACCGTACAGCTCCAACCGGAGTGATCAAGCAAAGGGAGTACCGAAGAAGTCGATCAATGGTTTCAGAATCTCGAAACCAAAGAAGCCACGAGTATCGGAGGTCAGAGACGGCTATGATCAGTCGAGAGCGGATGGTTTCAGGCGCCGAGCCACCAAGGAAAACAATGGATGAAATGAGTAGCGAAGAGTTTCGGTCGATAATAGATAGCTTCATTGCTGAGAAGAAGAAAAGTCTGATGCAAGAAAACACCATCCATTACACTGGGAGGAAAGACAAGTGCATGTCAATTGTGGTCAAGAATTAAGAGATTATTCGACAAGAACTAATGAATTATAAAAGATAATCTATCTCGATATCAGCATTAGTAGGCTTATCAGTTATCAGGATCTATATTTTTAGTTACTATGGAATGTACAGCGATAACATTTCCCAGTTTTTGTGGGAGAAAATTTAAGACAAACATGTTTTAGGGAATAGCGTGCTCTTTTTTATTGTTTTTTGTCCATTTATTGCCTTCCCCCCTGTATCTACGAATTATATCCTCTCTGGATCTATGTGCTGCTGCTTGACTCTGAATCATATGTGCAATTATGGGTATATTCTGTTCTTGGTAAAAAAATGGAAGTGCATTGTATTTATTTATGAACGGATATTATTTTAGCAGGTGCAGCTACAGACAACCGAGCTCCTATTAATGTCCTGCTGTGTTGGGAACAGATTTTTGGTATATTTAGGTTTTTCATTTTCAGACACAAAGGAAACTTCGACAGGAGAATTCATTTCAACTGCTCTGAATTTGCTTTTACATTCAGTTCCCTGCTTCTTCTATAGTGAAACCCTTGCATTCCCTTGTTATCTATTTCAATTTTTAGAGGCCAAATACTTATATATTCAGCTTCATGCAAGGTTCGGTTCGAGCTTGAAAATCGGATTCATTCTTCATGATTACACCATAGCTTTGCCTCCTATTTTCTGTCAATATCATCTTATTCTCTGTGCTAATCAAACCCAAAGATCCGAAAGGGTTCAATGATGAAAGGCAAACAGTGTAGAAAAACCAAAAAGGCTATGAAATTCATCAAAAGCACAAAAAAGGGTGACCCTGGTGGTTTGTAAGCTTCATGAATACCCAATCATGAACATCTCACTGTTAGTCTGATTAAAATAACATTTGTTTACACTAGTCTAACAGAAAAAAGCACTTTTACACCTGCATAATGGAGTAATAAATTACAGTAATGGATGAATTTACTACCAAAAGCTTGAAATCTGCTTTAGCCTTTAGGCACGCCCACTAACCAATAAATTAAACAGCATTGTCGTAATTTCATCTTTAAACCCAGCTTATCATCATTACCTACACTAACCAGTGGGGGCATCCAGGAACTTTAGACATGTATTATCTTAACAGCTTTGTCTTTAATTTCGTTTTTCTGCAATTCCAGACAAAGTTCCCCCCCACCACCTTTCTTTTATTCCAAAGTGTCTCTGTTTTGTCCCTTGAAAGTGATCTCTCAATTCTTCTTCTAGTAATTCCCTTCCTCCAGAGTCAAGTACAATAACCAAGGAAGCAGCTTTTGGTTTACCTGCCCAGTCTCTATTTAATTCCACACACACAAAAAAAAACTCGGTTTCTGTTTGGTCCTGAGTGCTTGAAAAAGGGACCACTGGGATTAAACAAAGAGGGTTGAGGTCTGGGGAGGATTCTTTGAAATGAAGAACCTTGCTCTTGTCCACATGTTAGAGAAATTAAGCTAGAATTGTACATAAAATAAGAGCAAAAGTTAATTATTTTATATAACTAAACAAGACTAATGCTCCATAGGTGTGAACTTCCATGACTTGTGATCTCTGTAACTATGTAAGTAACTTCAAAAAACCTGGAAAACTCCTCTATTTGCATTATCCCAATTCCATAATTCACGTTTGACTGAGAAGTTTAAACTATAAAAGGATTTTCATTGCTTAATTAGAGAGAACCAAATTTCAGTTTCCATGGAAATGGAAGATCCCAATTTCTTGAAAAAAGGCTGGTGGTTGCATTCTTCAAGTTCTGATAGCATTAAAGTAATAATAATTACTTTATAATATAAAAAGAGCAAAATGGCAGAACGAAAAATGCCAAGAAATCTCTTCTTTCTATATAATATATGTCTTCACATAGATATGTATATATACATTTTGTATCATTTTGTCTGTAATCAAAGTTTGTCCTGTCATTTGTATTATAAGGGTGAGTAGCTGTCGTATGATGAAAGGTGCAATCATTGACAGATGATCGGGATTGAGGTAGCTGCCATTAGAGTCTACACAAATACTACTGTTTTTAGTAAGTAAAAATAAAATCACCACAAGAAAATTATATGATTGATTTCATAAATGACGTCTTGAAAAATTAACGACCAATTTATCAGGTTGCAGATCATTTAATGGGTCCATAAAGTAGGCATTGGATTCATATTATTAATTTAATTCAGTCAGGTTTACATAATTCAAGGCACATTCTGGGCAAGTACATGTAGTTTATCCAACTCTTAAAACAGCCCAAGGACATCAACATGCACCTTTAATCAAATACTAGAGGAGTGTATTGGGAATGAAAAAATGCTTTTGGTGCAAGTTGATATATTTTATTTAGGTAATTTAAATAATTTAATTTATAAGTATGTAAATTTATTTAAATTACCTAAATCAAACAATGTATAATTTATTGTATTTAATAAAATTATTAAAAAATAAACCAATAAATAAGAGAGTGTATAACGCTTTCTCATATTATGATTCTTAAGAAAAGATAATTTTTAATAATGTAATTCATTACATATACATTTATAATTATTTAAAAATATTTGATGTACGTGTCATCTAACTTCAATGGTTAAAGGAACGATTGTTATTCCTAGAGGTCACAAGTTCGAGCACCAGTAATACCGTGATTGAGCGATCAATGTTCAATGATTAATAGTGTACTCTAAAATAGATATTGCTGCAATCACCATTAGCTGATTCGTAAAAAAGTATTTGGTTATACATATGTATCAATAATTTTGTTTTCACTTGTGAAAGAAAACATTTTTACCTTTTTGTTAATTTCTCCGTTCTAACTTCTAACAAAATACAATCTCACTTTTAGTAGTTTTTTAAGTTTTATAGATTATGTAATAAAAAATAGATAATATATATGTTAGCTTTTATGTAACACTCCGACCCGGATGTCACATTAGGTCTCCGGTTCAAAACTCGTATTTCAAAATTTTCTTTGAAAGTCCAATAATAAAGTCAATTCAAGTCCAAATACGATCTATAAAATCCATTTAATTTAAAACAAAATCCCAAAATAGTTTAAAGTGATCGGGGCTCCAAATTACTACAAACCCATTTAAAGGGTCTGACAAAGTACTAGCCCACTACATCTATCACTGTACCCTGACACAAAGTCGATCATGAATTCCAAACCTCGATGGTGCTCCACAAGAATCGGCTCCACCTAACCTACGCACGAAAGCATATTTCGAACGCTGAGCCACAAAAGCTTAGTGGATACGCCGAACTCGGCCAACATCATGCATATCATAAGCGGTAAAGCATGACATATAAATCTCGTGCATGATATGATGGTCTAGCACGCTCGCCTATCACATGGCATAATGAAATGTATATTATCGCACACAGCATATACAAATCAACAAATCACACAAGGTAGTGAGGCCCGCGTCCACACAACATCGGGATCCTACACTACGAGTAGGGCTCGCGTCCACACAACATTGAGATCCCATACTCAAGGATGAGGCGCACGTCCACACAGCATCGGGATCCTCCAAATCCCATACTCGGAATATCGCATCGAGTATCTTCGAATGAGGCCCGCGTCCACACAACATCGAGATCCTACATTCGGGATGGTCATCAAATCATCACTCGAAATGTTGCATCGGATGGCCTTCGACGTGATGCAACACTTATGGATATCCGAATTTCCAACACATAAAGACTCGAACCACACAAGCGATCCACCTAGGATCTTACCACAACAAGATATATTAAGTCTTATCATACTTAAGTCTTTCGGGGTTATAAACATCAATCTTAGTTCAATAATTCGTTTCACAACTTTTAGATTAAAAGAATTATTTATTAAAAACGCCGAGTCTAAAACTCTACTCCAACCTGGCCCAAAAGCACAGGGGTATCGATACCCTTATGTGGAGTATCGAAACACCCGACATCGATGCTCATCCAAAGAGGATATCGAAATAAGGGTATCGATGCCAGTATCGATACTCTTTGACCAATTCAAAAGTCAATCAAAGGGGAAGGAACGTATCGATACAGGTATCGATACAAAAAGTTACCGGAGGGCTCGGTATCGAACCATGGTTCGATTCCCCTGCACGACCAGCCCAAAATACACACATGGGTATCGATACCGATTGCCCGAGTATCGATACCCCCTGCATGAAGTGCAGGTCTGCACTTAGAATTTTTAGAATTCCAGCCCCAAACTTAATCTAATCGATTCCAAAGTCCTCCTACTCATTTTTAAGAGTGATTAGGGTGTTTTAATATCATTTTTCAACCCTCTTACACAAAGTTACGAATTTCACCATTAAAGCATGTCAAGCTCAAACCAAGCATACATACACCAAACTATATGAATGCTTCCTACCATGATATGCATAATGATTAGAAGAGTTGGGAGTACCAACCTCAAGCACACAGCAACCAAAACCCGAACTCACTCTTCCAAGCTCTTTCCTTTGCCCAAACTTGATGATAGATCTCCAACTTCTTTCTCTACAAGGAAGGGATTAAAAACCAACTCTTAGACACTTCTATGGATGATTCTAACTCTTAAAAATATCATGAAAACCATAGAAACAACCCTCCAAACTTCAATCCCGGATTCCCCACACCCTCTCTTTTTTACCAAACCAAACAATTCATATCTTATTTTGTAGATCAAGAACAACTCTAAAACTTACCCTTCTGACACAAAATGTGATTCTTCAGCAAAACCAACAAGATCCAACCTTTAAACTATATTTTCTTGTAACAAAGGAGATGGGAAAATGGGAAAATAAAAGAGAAGAAAGTGATATCATCAATGCAGGAGGAATAAACCCCCACCCCTCTCTATCCAACTCATTTTGATTATTTACCAAAAAGCCATCACTTTTCTAAGCCCAACTTACAACCCAACAAGATTAAGGCCTAACAAGGCCCATAACCAATAAACTGGGGGCCCAAAACCGAGGTCCAAACTCTCGGATTTACCCAACACTCGGATCAGAAACCGGGTCGTTACATTTTAGGCAGCCTAACTAATTAGGATAGCCATTACAATAAATTATCGTTCAAAACACGATAAATTAAAAAAAGTACAAAGATTAATGTTGTTAATGGATCAAGCTTGGTCTGTGTTGTACGGTTGTGGTTTAAACAAGATGACCAAATTTGTTCCAGGGAAACCAGAGGTAGTGATTATTATTCTCCTAGCCGATTTATGGGCTAATAAGATGATCAGTATTCTTTCTCATAATATACATGTCCAAACAACATCTGTAACTCGTTTTCAAACTAGCTAGCGGCAGTCGTTCTCGAGCTCATCCGGTGAAGTTATGCGGCGGTGACGGCCAAATACCACCACCACTGTCGCTAGTCACGTAAGACATGCACGACAATGGCACTAGACATAAGCCTCGACTTTTGAGATCTCGCCGTGCGTCTTCGTTTCCATCGTCCATCGTTGAACCCTAAAGATCATTAATAAAACAATTGTCAACATGAAAGCTATACTAGTAATTAGAAATTAGACTACACTTTGTTTCGCTTACCCCTTGTTTGGATCTGGATGTTTTACTGCGAGATGACTTCATATACGGAACACTTAATGTCTGCCAAAAACAAGTACATTAATCATTCAGTTTCTGTCTAGGACCGAGCTCAAACTAAAGGGAGACAATTTATGTCTTCCTTTTTGTGCCGAAAAGAACAGAAGAATCTCAGAAATCTGATAAAAAAACACATTCTCATGGCAAGTTTAAAGGCTATACACTCTACACTTACAGCACTATAACTATAATCTACAAGTATATGTTTTAATAGTTGTGTAAATTGGACTTGGTATACCTTAAGAGCCCGAGGAGAGAAGCATAGATTATAAAACCCTATAAAGAACCCTAGCAGCTACTTTGGCAGAATATTTTAGGGTAAACTTCTAGAGAGCCTAGCTTGTTGGGGGTTGCAGTACCCTATGACGCATTGAGGCCGAAATAATAGTTTAAGAATGTGTCAGAATAGTTAATAGTAAAATACAATAATGTAAGAAATCGCAAAATTCAAGGAGAATGTTTTGGGAAGATGATACTGGCAGTACCTCGACTTGATTCTGAAGGAATTTGATGTATCCGATAGCCTCCATTAGTACGGACGCTGTATCTGTCTGTGGTATTCTTCCCACCAACGCATGCAAAAATAACCTCGTCATTTTCCATTAATCACCCACTAATCAAATCAAAAGCATTAAACTAATAGTATTACTAATAAATAAATAAATAAATTTCAATCCATCTCTTCTGTTTTCTTTTTATCAGTATAGCAGCTACTACTAGTTGTTTATCACTGTGTTTCTTTCCTCTTTTACCTTGCCAAAAGGAGCAACCAATTGCTGTAAAGCAGCAATTCTGTCTCCCAGTTTCTCTTTCCTAACCTGTTGATGCAAAACCAAACATAACACTTAAGGTCGGAAAACAATAAAACATGTAAATTAACAATCAATAATGTAAGGTTTTGTGAGACTGTTGGATCACCTTAAAGGGAGGGCAGGAGGCGCGTGACTCCAAACGAGACTTCTTGGCTGCTGCTGCTGCTGCTGCTGTTGCCTTTGCTTCCGCTAAATTGCTGGACCTCTTTGCCTCTGTTGTTTCAGTGGGGAAGGGTGATATCTTTCATGGAGTGCAAAGAGTAAAAGATCAGTTAAATGATCATCCAAAAAGAAGTATAAAAATAAAATAAAATAAAGGCATAAAGTTCTGGAAAAAGATAGAAGCATACTTCGATTAAAGCTGAAGGGTGGTGGGCATAGTTTTGAACAAGATAATACTCTTACTTATATGAATAAAGGCTTTCAGCTTTTCAATCGTTTTTCCTTTGAATCATTTAAGAAAGTATTTCACTAATTAATCATAGTCTACTTATTATGTGTTAACTAATTGAGATCTAGAATTCCATGATTTAGTTCAATGCATGAAGTAAAAAAACACGCGGTGTTATATTATACATATCAGAGCCATGGCAGTGGCAGTGCAGTGTTGAGATTACAATAATGTTATGTACTTGAGGCATGGTTTGCAGTAGAAATGAATGCTGCTACAAGAAAGAATGGGGAACACTTACTTTACTAGGGGAATAAGCTACTGGCCTTTGATTTGACTGCAGCAAATGATGTTGGTGATGGAGACCAAAAGAAGGGTTGATCTCTTTGTATATACCAAGATTATCATGATGATCTTCTGAAGGATAGCTAAATCTACTGCTTCTGTTGAATCTCGTAGAATTTAAGAGATCCAAGGCCTCCAAATTCATGTCAAAGGAGCTTGGGATATTTGGGGGAGAAGAAGCTTGGTTCAAACTTGAAATATTTATACTAGGATAAATCTGGCTGAAACTCCCTCTACTTGGTGAAAAACCAGTTCTAGGGATAGAACAATTCTGGGAACTTGGATAAAATTCTGGTCCAGTAGAAAACATCGGGAAACCAGAAGATATTGTCTTGAGCAATAGTTTCTGGCTCAGATCATTCAAATCCCTTTGCTCGTTATTCTTCAAGTAGTTTGGTTGAGGCAACTGACGAGAATCTCCGACGCTGGAGCAACTGTCTCTTAGGCCATGGCAAGAATGGGTGGTGAAGCTCCCATCGTTGTTAGACCAGTCTTGGATCATGGAACTGTTTTGAGGAGGTGCTAACATGTCATTTTTCTGCCTTGAGTGTAATATATTCCCATTATAATTTGGATTGAACTCGCTAGAGTTCCTGGAAGAAAAAAAGAGAGTGTAAACTGAAGTATCTGAAATACTGTACTTGGTGAACCGACAAGTTCTAGGAATCCAAAACCAATGCAAGAAAAAGAAAATATTCTCCGAGAAAAAACAACTGATAAATAAGTAAATTTGAGCAACATAATTGTGATTGATGCACATCAAATCAGAAAAGAAAAAAAGGAGATAGATTCCGGGGTTAAAGTAAAATTCATAATAGCCTGTGAAACATGAAGAGACAAATATATTTGTAGAAAGCTTCGTGAGAGAGAAAGGGTAACTTACAAGGCAACACTTGGAGCGGTTGGGGTCCAAGAATGGGTGCTTGAAACTCCATAACCGGGAGAGATTGTTAAAGAAGAAGAAGATAACCCAACAAGCTGGTCTTGAAGCTGGTGCTGGTGATTTTCAGACTCCATAATGATAAATTTAAAAGGAACAAGAAAAGGCTTGAAAATCCCAAGATTGAGTAATTAAAATTTAACTACACTTCTAGTTTCCAGGAATCTCTCAAGTCTCACTCTAATCAAAGAAAACAGTTCAGGTGACACCCACATATACACCCTCTCTTATGCTTTTAGCCAAGCAACTTTTCCCAGTTTTTATTTCCTCTTTACTCTTTCAAGTTTCCATCTTAAAGTAATCTTTAAAAGAAAGAAAGAGAAAGAGAGGAGCTTCAACAATTCCTTCTCCCTCCCACCTTTAATTATTTATTTCTCTTTTCCTCTCCACTTTTTTGCAGCTATCCCTCGATACACGATTTTGCTTAAAAAAACACACTCACTTTGTTTTATTTAAAGAAGAGAAAAAGAAAGATGAAAGCTCACTGCAATTACAGTGAGATGATTAAAACTTCCTCAAAGCCATGATTAAGCCTTCGATCCCAAGACTTTCAACAAAGGTCTGAGAAGAGAAATGATAACAACCATGCTCTCTCTCGTCTCCACATGTTCAAAGCCCCTTTTATATATATATATTGCTTCCATTGTTATCTTCTATATATAAAATCAGCTACACAGTGAAGAAATATTATAATTTTTTCCTCCCACAAACATTCTCCTGTGGAACATGATATAACCTTGTAAATTCTTCGTCAGTAACATGATTGAGACACCTTAACTTATTTTTCTTTTGCGTCTCTTTGTGCTGTGATCGGTCATCCCCAAAAGTACATAGCTTGCCCCGTAAAATATTACTTCGTACATGAACCACAATATATAAAAAAATCTTTATATACAAGTTTTGTCTGAACTTATAATCTTATTTTTATCATTAACTGTATACAACATATGTCGGCTATACTAAATACTTTTTTTAAAGTTTTAGACATGAAGTTATGTTACGAACTTTTGCAGGCCATATTCAGGTGGTATTGCACCTTTTTCACTGCCATTAATGGGTATTTGTGTGGTTGAAGGAGGTTTGTTCAGATAGATATGTCCTTTGTGATGCAGAGATGATCAGAACAAACCGTATGGAATATAGAAATGGGTATGATTTTAGTGAAGACTAGCGAGAGTGTGTGGGAATTTCCCAAGCGAGAGGGGCCTCCTCCTCCCACGATGGAAGTAACATATTTATATAGATGGCTTGGTGATTCTCACCATTTCATAATGTAGAGATTGAAAACGTGTAAATCGGCAATCCTTTTCCCTTCCTTTGTAATGCCACTGTCTCCTAAAGCCTGCCGTTTTCATTAATTTCTCCTATTGTTCCGGCTCTGGACCCTTCCCGCACCATATATACAGTCACTCTATCGAGAGATTATTAGGTGAACCCTGTTCACCACGTTATTCATGGTCCAAGTAATCAGGACCGTTAATCTTTAAATAACCTCTTAATAACTACCCACCCACTAAGTACATGTAGGAAAGAGATACTGATTCATTTGGGAAAAATTTGAGATCAACGGTCCTGGTTGTTTGGGACCATGACTGACGTGGTGAACAGGGTTCACCTAATAATTTTCCGAATTTAGGGTTTTGTGTATAGATTTATTAACCGATTAAACATGAATCATAAACACATGTCAAGTTTTACATATTTTATTTTTTCTTAATTTAAAATTATTATAAAATTTCTTGGGAAATAATTATTTTCGTGTATATATTAAAAATTTGAAACAATGTTTTTTTAAAAATTTGAACAATAAAAATTTGAAACTTAAAAATTAGGGTAGGTGTATAAGTGGGAGGGGTGAAAAGAATAGGAAACTGAACGTGAATAGAAGTTTATCTCGGTGTGTTATCATCATGATCACATATATTAACCCCATAAAGAAGCATTAATTTGTTATTATTCAATGCTCCAACAAAATGTTGCAAAATAAAGCTTATTGATATTAATTTCTTTGTCTCCTTTATTCAAAAGAAATTTTTTTTGATAAATGAACTTTATTTATCCTAATAACTTTTAAAAAATATAACTTAATACCAAAGAATATTATCATCAATGATAAAAAAAATTAACTAAGATCACCTCAGATCTCGATATTCGAAAGAATTTTAATAAAAATAATAAGTTTCGAAAATAAAATGGTAAAAACACCCAACTCTCGTTAAATATGTAAAATCTGGTTTCTAATATTTATGGTTTGAGTTCATCACTACCTAATTTTTAACATCGTAATATATTATTTTATTTATATATTTTATAAGACAAAAGTTAAATCTTTTGCAAAATATAATTTTATAATATAAACCTAAAATACGTTAAGTGTCTATATTTAATATTTTAATAAATAGGGTTTAAGGTTTATATTTATAGTTTAAGGTTAGGGGTTGTGGTTGGAGTTTAGAAAATTATGGAGATGGTGTAGGGTTTAAGATATAAAAATAAGGGTTAAGATTAAAATTTAATTTTTTTAAAAAAATAAATAAAAATATAAAAAATATAAAAAAAGCAGATGATTTTTACCCCTAAAACAAGCATCTCGCCATTGACAAACATAGGTTAGCATAGATAAATGTACGAGTTTCTTATATTATTTAAATTTAATCTTATAATATTTTTTTACAAAATTGGGTCTTTATACTAATTTTTAAATATTGGTCCCATATCCTGTCTTTGTTTCAATTTTACTATTAATTGTTGACATCAAAGCATGACTGACTACTATAAAAAAAGGTACAATAACTTTTTAGTACCTCACGTTGATAATTTTTATCAATTAGACTCTCAATCTTTAAAAATAAATAGAAAATTATTATTATTTGAACAAAACAAATTTCTAATTCTCTATGTTTAAATTTTTAAGGATCAAACTGATAAAATTATAAATGTTGATGACTAATTTATTTTCCTTTTTAATTTCTACTGTTTTCAGGTCATGAGTAAATGATAAAACTGAACATAGAAAATATCAAGATTTTCGAATCAAATAAAGTATATAGATTCAATTTCACAAGATATAATATAAAGATTATATTTTAAAATTCTAAATTATGAAACATAATTAAACATATATTAGACTAATGCATGAACCTTTCCGTATATATAAACATATTTATTCCTTTGTGATATACAACTATACTATACATGTATAAATTTAAATGAAAAAATGGTACTAGCACTTAATATATTATTTTATATATAATATTATATGTGCGGTCAAGTATTATTTTATTATTCGTCCAGTGTTTGTATAGAGTACGTATCTTTATGAGTAAATTGATTACTTGTTTATTTATTTTATATAGGTACTTAATTACTACTTGAATGTAAGTTTAAAAAAAATGATAAAGACCATCATTCCATGTTTAAAAAAGGAAAATTAATAGAATTAAAATATTTTTAAAATATGTGAAATTAATATATGCATTAATATATTCATTTAGCATATTAAAAATTCATATGTAGACACGAATTATCTAGTTTCATCGATTAAGTTTTGATAATTTTTTAAAGATATTATTATCACGTGACATATTATGATTTTATCGTATGATAATTACAATTAAAATAAATAGATTCTTAGAATACTATGTAAAAACATTATGATGAGACATGTAATATCATTAGATTAAAATTTTATTAAATTTAATGGTTAATATTAATCAAAAGAATAAATTAATAAAATTTTAGGATATAAATTTCATTGAGTATAAAAAAATTGATTCTTTTTTTATTAAAAAAAAACGAGTGCTTCTGCACCTTTTTTTTAGCAAAAATATTCATATAAATATATGTATCTAAGCAGGGACAAAGTTAGGATCAAACATCGAGAGAGAGGTGAAAGCTTATTAAGTTTTTAAATCTAAAAATTGGGAGGGCAGCAAAACTTATTTTACCATTATTAATACTAAAAATGACCTTAAATGCAATTATACCTAAAAATATAGCAGGGGCAAGAACCCCTCCAGTGATATACATAGCTTCGTCACTGTATCTAAGGAAGAATTATTAGATGAACCGTATTTATCATATCATCTATGATCTTATCTAATAAAAATAAAAGATAAATTTTATCTTTTTTTACGTAGTGAATAGTTATTTAAAAATTACCTTAAAATAAATAATTTTTTTTAATAAACAAAATTTATTTAATAATTTCCTATCTAAGTGAATCTAAATAAGTGTGATTAAGGTGTGATGTCCTGCAAGATTGATACTAGATTCGTGCCCACAAGACTTCACATCAGTGGAAAAGTTTGGATGACAGTATGGGCATTGGCAGTCCCCTTTCTCTCTCCCTCTCCCTCTCTTATTTTCTATTCCCATAGCAATCTTGTCTTCCTTTTACTCTCTGCCTTCCACGCTCAGCTCCCCCATCTTTTACATATCTTACAGACTTACACGTTGTTGTTTATATGAATCTTTGTTTACCTCTCCAGCTTTTCTTCTTTATTGAAAGAGGCCAAAACAAGAGGGTACGTTTCCCCCTTCCAGACTTTCCTTTCCTACTGAGTTGTGACCTTTAACAGATTTCCCTATTTCATTACCTGACAACATTCATTTTAAAAGCTGCTTAGGCATCAGACATCAGAGTTCACTTACATATATGTAATAAAGCTATCAGCTTAAGTTGAAGTATTAAAATCCTTATTACCTTAATCATTGAGAATAAAACAGACTTCAAAAGTGATCAACTGTTCATATACCCTAAACCCTTTATTCAATGCTTCAAACTGACAATAATTCATGCATGTGTAGGATAAAACCATTTTAATTACAATAATCAAGTCAATATATATGTCAATCATTTAAAAAAGAATGACAGTTAGAGTTACCTTCACGATACTGACTGATGAGCAAGAGTAACGGTTAGTGTAGGAATAGGAGCATGAAACTACCGACGACTAGAGATGTGTCGGCAGGTAACGGTTAGCAAATTGGATACAAAGTTTGAATTGCCGACTGTTCATGTGATGGAACATAAAACATCAGATATGGAGTATGAGTTGAGCTACCAACACTTGCAATATTGGTTTAGACGCAAACTAAAAGTGGTCAAGAGTTAAAAGCAGACGGGAAAGAAAAAGTGGGGTTCCAACAAATGTTCATTTTTTTTCTTTGATGTTTTTTTTTTTTTTTTTATTTTCTAACACTAAAAAAAATAAGCTACAACCCTAAATTCTAAATTTTAAACCCTAAAAGTACATCTTATCCCCAATTCTTTAAACTATAATCTAATTCTAAACAGTAAACTTTGATCATCAACTTTAAACTTCATTTTTTAGTATGGGGTATAGACAGGGATTTTAAAAAAGAACAAAAGACTTTTATTTCGAATATTAATCCTTTCTAATTATATGTCATTCATGGAATTAATAAGTTTAAGATTGGGATTTCAATAATCAATGTGGTTTTATTATGATTTCTTTACATGTAAAACAAGATGTTAGTCCTTTGAAAAGCATGTTCGAGGATGATTAATCGCTTTTTAGGGTTCCATCATCCTTTCTTATTTTTACTTTATTCTTTTTAAAGCCTATATTGCCTTTTTCCAAGAGTAGGTAGTCATCAGGTCAAGGGTCAAACATCCACTTCCTACAAAAATATAATATAAATTTATCCAAAGTATTATATAACGTTGGATTATGTTGTTCTAACAATCGTTTTAATTAATAGAAATATTAATTGGAATGACATGCCTAGGATACTGAATATAAACATTTTTAAACGCAACTATAGAAGAAATTAGAATTTTTTGTTCTAACATTTTAACATTAGATTATGCGTAGATTTCGAATTATTTTTTATTATCAAACGAAAAAGTTTTATCTGAACGTTTTAATTTTTATATTATTTTATTTTATTTTTTATCAGATTTAACCTTAAACGTAATTTGAAAATTATTGCTTCTCTCAAAATATAAATCAAAACTTTTTTAGTCAAAAAAAACCACAAAATCCCTTAAAATGGGTTTAAAGTTTTTGCAAGATTTAAAGGTACTGTCATAAGAAGAAGACAAAGACATTGTCATAGCAGAATATATGTTTTTCTATCACCTCCACTCACTTGACCACAATATATATTTTAATGTTTTAAAATATACATGTCTATGTTTGAGGTTTAACATTTATTCTTTCAATGATATTATTTTTAAAGTTCTAATTTTTTTCCTATAATTATTTACAATGACTTTATATTTATGTCGTTTCGGCATCTTCCTACAATGATGATGCAGATTATCCACAAGTTTCCCATCTTTGAAAACAATTAAGCATACAGCTAGTCGTCCCAATGATTCAAACACTTTAGCTTGTACATATTTCAGTTTCCATATATGAACAGACCATTTCGATCAAAGTTTGATCCTTTGATTCTTCCGATACAAGATCTTGATGGATCATGTTCTCCATTAAAAAAAATCAAGAAAAGAAAGGAGCTTTGTTTCAAGGATCACAGATATGAAACATATAAGACAGTTTTGACCAGATTCCTTTTCTTTCAGCATATATCTTTTCCCAGATTAAAATTATAGGCCAGATAATTGAAGTACTTGAGAAACTTGAAAGAAAAACACCCACATGGCTGCTGCCCGGAGCTTTGGAGGAAGGGTATGGTGGGTTAAGAACTTTATGTGCTTGCTTTTCACGGCAATGGGGGTTCCACTCCCTTCGTCTTCATCCCCACACTTGAAAAGATGAGTGCTGCAATGTTTCTCTGCTTCTTGCTTCTAACAGGATTAACTTGAAACAAGCTGCTTCTTACACGATTATAAGTTAGCAATCAATTCATTCAGCACAACAGAAAAACCAACACAGCAAGTAATTAAGCTGTAGAAAAGAAAGTTTCCCATCATATATTTCGGAAAGCAATGTTTTTTCCTTCTTTATGAATGACTTGTTTTAAACGTAAAAGGATTCGTTCTTTCTTTCCTTTCTTTCGTTTTTTGTTGATCTTTATGAAGAAAGGATCTTAAAATAAAAGCAATCCAATCAACCAAAAATCATTACATTTCTGAGTATATATGTATAGTTACATACGTATACTTACATGACTATGCTTCCACCACCTAAATCTTAGACTTACTTTGAAGGATCTGAAACATTCTTGAAGGTTCTAGAATACTTGGAATGTGCTGGAACATTCTAGAAGGTTATGAAATACATTGAAAGAGAGATACATAAAACGCATATAACCCAACAAAATGAATCAAAAAAGAGAAATACTTGTTCTGCATTTTCTAGTAATGAAGCCATTTTCAAATTTCTCCATTAAATAGTAGCTAAAAGTGTACAACAATGAATCCTTTTACAAATTGTAGGTCATGTATACATTTAGAGTAAAAAATGGATGTGATTCTTGCATGAATGATCTGAAATACAAATACAAATACAATCTCTAATAATTCAACTCTATACTACGTGGAAATAATATAGTTGTTCTAACAATGAAACTAAATCCAGCCTTTCTTGCAATTCAATAAATGAGCCGATAAAATAATCTAATCTCTGTTGCACCAAAGAAGATATCTGGTTAGTGAGTATCAGTAAGCTACTTTTGTGAAGTTCAAAACCTCAGCACACCCTCACTCTCTTACAGTGAGAGTCAGATTCCAGCTCTATTCCGATCTCCAGCTCCCTCTCTATCCAGGCTTCACTGTCTACCTCGTCATCTCTAAGTTCCACACACTTCAAATTTGCAGCTCTATCACATCTCCTTCTCTTGAAGGTCTCTCGAATCCGGTTGACATCAATCTTGCTAAAGGTACTATGAATGGATACAATCTTAACACTTGGATTCAGAGGATGAGATTCCTTTCTTCTTAGATCAGATTCACCTTCCCCATTATCGACAAAAGTAGCACCCCCATCACTGGTTTGACTTGGTAAACTTTCTTTCGCACTTGTTTGTTTGTTGTCACAGGCTACATATGAAATAATCTTAAATCTTGGGTTCTGGTCAGTTTCCTCCATTCTTGGCCGACCCTTATCATTGACATCAACAACATTACTTGCACCATCGTTGCTTGCTTGATGAGGGAAGACTTCTTTCACACTAACTTGGCCGACACAACTGTCCACGGATTTGCCAACTTTATTATTCTCAGCACCAGCAAAAAACTGACTCTTTCCAACTAAAGAAGCAGATTGACTGCCCCTCTCATGTCTTGATAATAAAGCTCGACTTTTGTCTTGCTCCAACAACTTCACCATCTGTTGAGTGACCTCTGCAAATTTTTGGAGTAGATTCTAATATGAGCCAAAATAGCTAAGCACACATCAAAGCAATGAAAGATGGTCATCCTAAGTTTTTTCCCCCTTTTTTAGAAGAAAAAAAGAATTAAGAACTACCATGCATGTTATATTCGAGAGACATTCCAATAAGCTTGTGTCACTTATATTCTTGAATAATAGAAAAAACACAGGTTAAGGTTAAGGGAGGTGATTTGAGAAAGAAAGTTCAGCGTGATCAATGTGTACCACTTATACAAATTGTAGGGAGCATATACGACAGCCACTCTTTTAATTATCAACTATAGTTCCTGTTCATTTAAAATATAATGACCATGAGTAAGAATTAAAGCTGATACATGTGAAGCTAGGGAGAGATCTGTTGTATAAACCTTGTAATTGTTTAGGTGAAATATCAAATTCCAACCACCATACTTTGCCCTTCTCCACAGGAAGCTTTACTTTTTGAAATTTGGCAGCAAGATACATGGAACCAGCTGCAATGTAATGGGGTTTGTATTGCAAGCACAAGGTTGTACGAAGCCTGCAAGTTCAATTCATATAGGTATTTAATATCATAAAGACACAAGGAAATTATCTAAAATAAGTCAACAATAGCATAAATATAGGTAGCTCCATTGGAAGGAACAAATCAGCAAGTCCTCACCAATCATTAACGAAATTCCATGCCACTTTTAAGAGGTTAGAAAAATTTTCCAATTTCTTAAAAGCAGCAACAAGAGGCTTGTAAGGGAGTTCAATATCAAGATCAAAAGCAATTGTTGCCAACAAAAGCCTCTCCCCAGCCAATATCAAATCCTTCTGCTTATCATAAACTTCCTGTGTGGTGAAATAGGAAATATATCAGGCAAGCATGATATTGAGAAACACGTACTTCAGCTGAGCTAGGGAAATCAACATTACTTTTTGTCTGACTCTTTCTGGAGCAGGAGGATTTTGTTTATGGATAATTTCATAGCTCACAACAATAACATCCCGCAACAAGCGTGGTGTTTCCTCTATTTTGCATGCGAGGAATGTGCTTACAGTTGCAATAGTCTGCAGAGTTCACCAACATGTTTAGGAATGAGAAAACTAATACAGTTAGATTCGAACAACTTAATGTACAGTTTCTCTTGTTAAGAATTACCAAGTTTTCCATTGGGCAATTATCAAACGTGACAAAAATTAATAAATATCCAAAAATAAGCAATAACATGTAATGATACTATGCTATAATCTTTCATTTCTAAAAGATGAAATCAACAATATTCTGCTTCCAAACAATGCAGATCACGATAACGTAACTATTTAATGATAATTCATGAGATTGACACATCTACCTTCCAATCATTCTTTGCGTGAGACTGATGCATGTAAAACCGGTGACACAGCATCATTGCACATGATATTGCTACTTGAGGCCTGCAAGTAAATTTGTCAATCACCTTAACAAATTTTTACACATACTAAAACACAAAATGAAAGATAATGCTTCAGAAAACATCCACAAACTTGCCAAACTAAGGAGTAAATGGTTATATAGGATTATGATTAACATCTCATTAAGTGAGAGTAAAGATCTTCAAATAGACATGTCCCTGCACTTACACTTTAAGCTTCATTCCAAGCTCTTGAAGAAACGAACAATACAACTTCCGCAACTGCTCCTCTCTTCCGAGTTCAATTCCATCCTTCCTAGATGGAGAATGGTTCTCAATTTCTTCTCGGCTGAAATACCACTTGCGTGTAGATGAACGAGGCTGCTCTGATAAACACATGCTAGCTGCACACGCCAAATCCATGTGCAGAGGTTTTGCCTGAACTACAGTAAAAGTATAAACCACTCAATAAAAGCAGCGATCTTATCATAATTTAACCTCTCTGTTAAACTGCGGGATCGAAGTAAAATTAAATCACCAAAACAAGATAACAACAAATAGT
The DNA here is from genome assembly GCA_035048815.1 of Abelmoschus esculentus. NCBI lineage: Eukaryota > Viridiplantae > Streptophyta > Magnoliopsida > Malvales > Malvaceae > Abelmoschus > Abelmoschus esculentus. The sequence goes on along the minus strand of JAUCBN010000008.1, from coordinate 5,769,490 downwards.
ACATCAATAAAATCTATACCATTATTAGAAAAAATCTGATACTTAAAAGGATTATTTTGACTAAAAAGGAAAAGGGTTTTAGTTTTAGAGAGAAATTAAACAACCCCTGCAAGGAAATTAACGAATAAATCTAATTCAAAATTATTAGAAATTCTCGTCCGGAGAAAAAAATTTCCAAATTGGGTTAAAACAACAACAAAAAATCAACGTTTTGTCACCTAATTCACGACAAGCATAATTAAAATTAACGCAAAACACAACGAATTGAACAATAGAAGTAATCTGGGAAATTGAAGAATAGAAAAAGAAACAGAGGAAGGGGGAAATAGAGGAATTACCTGAGGAAGTTTTTATTAAAAAGATAGGAATTTTGGTACGATTTCTGTTGACAGTAAAACCTAAGCTCCGTAAACTCAGCTGTTTGTTTGGTATTCAGGCAAAAAAAATCATGAGCAGAGTTGACTCCGGCTTTTTAGTCTTTTACCCTTTTTTTCCTTTCAATTTTAGAAGCGTCGCTTGGCAGCTAAGTATGCGCGTGCAGTTTGTTGTCTGAGCGCGTGCAGTTTGTTGCCGAGTTGGAATCTAATCTTTATATTAATTCTAAGGATGAGTATATCACGTGCGTCGAACACTGCCGAACACTATTAATGTTGAACATTGTTAAACACTATTAAATTGATTAATAAAAATAAAAAATTTTAAGGACTCAACATAAAATTAAAAATTATTTAAAATAAATTTTTAATTAAATTATTTTAGATAAAAAAAATATACAAATAGTCACTCAACTATTTTTTTCTGTTTTGATCATCTAACTAATTTTTTTGTCAAAATTGTTGCTAATATTTCATTTTATTTTTATTTTGATCACTGATCATTAAATATTTAACGAAAACTATAACATGACATTATTTAATAACAATTTCAGTCCCTAAATTTATTACATTATATTTATTTAATCCTAATAAAAATATAACTCATTAAATATTTTGATTAAACCCCAAAATTTTTATTTTTTTTCTTCTAGTGAAACAAGTAATATTATTCTCTTTTGTTGCACTTTCCTTAATAAACAAACAAAGATCCATAATAGTTATCATTTTTTATAAGATCAACTCATCAAGTTCTAGATCAACACTTTTTTATAAGTATTTATAAATCATTTTCTTTTAATTTTTCAAGAAACAATATCAATTCAAGCATTGTTCTAATCTATATATACGAAATAAAAGATAAGAAAAACTAAATATTAAGTCATTTATTATAATTTTTTAAGATTAGAGAATCGAGATAATTATTTTTATAATATCACTTAACGTTAAAAAAATAATCATTAAAAATAAAAAATATATATGAACCCTTGCAATATGAACAAAGCTCTACAATTTGGGTTTCCTACAACCGTTACAAATCCTCCATGATATATATATTTTCAGTTTTTATAAGAAAAAGTGCAAAGTATAAAAATCTAATCAAACCGTTGTCTATAATTTGGGTTGCTTTGCCCTAATATATTAAATAATAACTTTAAATAAAATAACAAAAATGTCGATTTTTAAATATTTTTTATTTTATATAAATAAATTGAAATAAAGTTTGAAGTGACGTTATTTTTAAAAAAAATTGATAAAAAATTATTTTATAAATATTTATAATCAGATAAGAATCGATATAAAACTTGACGAATTTTTGGTAATTGTTGTAGATCTTTGTTTGGTTCTTAAAAAGAAGAAGAAAAAGAATATCATATGTTGTAGAGGAAACAATAATAGAGATCTTAAGGTTTAGACTAAATATTTGATAAATTATTTTTTATTAGGATTAAATTGATATAACATAATAATTTTAGAGACTAAAATTGTTATTAAACCATGTCATGTTATAATCTCCATTAAATTAACGATCGATGAATAAAACGGTAACAAAATAAAATATTAGTATCAATTTTGATGAAAAATTTAATTGTGTAACCGAAATATAAAAAAGATGATAGTCGAGTGATCATGTAATTTTTCCTATGAAAATAATTTAATTAAAATTTTATTTTAAATAATTATTAATTACATGTTGAGTCTTTGGAAATTTTTAATCTTTATTAATCAATTTAATAATGTTAACAATGTTCAACGTTAGTGGTGTTCAATAATGTTCGACGACTGTCGTAGAATTTTTGCTAATTCTAAATTCTAATCGCCTGCTTAGGCTATGGCGACGAAAATGGTGTGTATCCCAATAAACTGATAAATTATTAAAAAAAACTCAATTTATTATATTATTAGTAATTTTAATTAATGTTTACTTTGTTTTAATTTTTAAGTAGTTATTATTTTTATAAATATAAAAAAATAAAATAAATAAATTTTATCAGATGAAACTAAATTTCCTCAAAATTTTCATTAAAGAACAGCCCTGGTTAAATTTTACTATGCCTAACCTCATTTTTTAAAATAATAATTAATCCTTTATTTTTGAAAAATTAAATTAGTTAAACCTTAAATATTAGAGTGACAAAGTACTATAATTTCATTATAAAATATTTATTATTTTAAAAAATATTTTATATATTTTTAAAATTTTAAAATAAAATAAAAATACTAAAAATATCAACCGATTACATCATACGCGACCCACTAACTAATTTAAAATTTCATTAAATTTAATAATAACTTGGTCAAAGAAATTATGATGTTTCATAATACAAGGATTTAAGTGGATATTAAGCCACCCTTAAACTATTTTTTTATATATAATATTATAAAATAATATTTATTTATAAATATTTATAAATATATATATATCGAGCACATATTAACATTTTGATCACCTAAAAATCTTTTCAAATTTAAAAATATTAAATTTAACATTTTTTAAATGAATTTAAAAGTAATATTTTAAATATTTAATTACAATGATACACTCGATTGAGGACTCGTCCGTTCTTCTGTTGCCACAGGCAGTCGCATATTCTTGGTATATCCACTTCAACCGGGACAAACAAACGACGTCGTAGATATGTGATCTAAATACAATCTAATAAAAAAGGTCGCTTACTTCGCTTGGCCTATGCTCTGGCGGGTCCCAGAACAAATATCCAAAATCCAGACTGTTGTAAATATTTAACAAAAAAATATATATTAATTAATAAACCTGAAATTTAAAATATAAACCTAATGTAATTTGTTTTGTTTCATCGTTGTTCTAATCGGATGGCGATGAGATCACGAATCTTCTCTTCTCACTCTTTCGAAAGATCCCTTCCAACCTCATCGTCATCGTTGTCATAAAATAATTGCATTATAAACTTCATCTGCTTCCTCTCAATATTCGACAACCTGGAAGCTTATGTTTTGAGATCGGCAGCGACTTGCTCAAAATCCAAACCTTTACGTGGTTTAAATTAGGGTTTCATCGGAGGTAATGGAGGTTTAGTTTTCCCTTTTGTCTCTAAGAGATTTGTTATAAGTTCGGAGGTGGATTACTGGATTAGCCAATAGTAGCAGCAGATGTGATGCTTGTGTATCGCGGGAAATTTTGAAGCACAGTTCTGTTGGAGTAAAGAAGAATCGATAAGAAAGTTTTTACCAAGCAGGTATTAATTTTAATCTTACTATGTTTAGTTCTTTCACTCTTTTTTTTTTTTCTAGTTTTTTTAGTTTCCTTTAATTGTATGATAAAGTGGACCGCCTTCGATTCGATCAGTACCGCAATCATTAAAAAAGTCAAAACAAATAGGAATTTGTTTCTCTGCTTATCCAAAACAGTTTTGTTTATACTTGAATTTCGTTAATTATTCGATTATTTTTCTATTTTTTTTTCTCATTTTTTTTTTGTTAAAGCAGGAAAATGGCAACTCCAGTTGAGCCTCCAAATGGTGTTTATTACCAAGGAAAACATTACTATTCCATGTGGCAAACTTTGTTCGAAATCGACACCAAATATGTCCCCATCAAGCCTATTGGAAGAGGGGCATATGGGATCGTTTGCTCTTCCGTGAATCGTGAAAACAATGAGAAAGTTGCCATTAAAAAGATACACAATGCCTTTGAGAACCGGGTTGATGCTCTGAGAACACTACGTGAATTGAAGCTTCTTAGGCATCTTAAACATGAAAATGTGATTGCTTTGAAAGATGTCATGATGCCGACTCATAGGAGAAGCTTCAAGGATGTTTATCTGGTTTATGAACTTATGGATACCGATTTGCATCAAATCATTAAGTCTCCTCAACTGCTTTCCCATGATCACTGTCAGTATTTCCTCTTTCAGGTATCTACCAATCCCTTTGCGAAGGCACAGATTAGTTGAGTTGGTTCATATGCATAACGTCTCTTGCTATGTGGTATTGCGTTTAACTTGAGCAAAGTTTATATAAATGAGTGAGAAACGAAGGAGTTCCGATTCCAGATGTGTGTGCTTACCACCTGGACAGTTTGTTGTTAATATACTAACAACCCATTCCTCGATTGTTGAAATTCTCATATACATACTTGCAACCTGGATGCCATGTTGTATATTTTTGTGTTTCTACAGACAATAACATTTGATGGTTTATGTTATACCAGCATTTACTAGTTTAGATGTTTTATGCTGGGAATACATGGAATGTTGATCTTATTCTTAGAATCTGATTGAATCATCGGTGGATAAAAACATTTGTTTCAGCTAATTGATCTCCGATGTTGTAACATGACTAGGTAACAGGTAGCAATTAGGGACAGAATTTATTAGAGTTGCTTAATGAAGGTTTAGGGAGAAACGTGTTCTAGGCATTCACGCTTTCAGGATTAATGCAATGGCTTGATATTGCAAGTATAATCAGTTAATCACTAATGGATCTGGTATGGTTATTCATCGACAAGATTTATGCAAATTAATATTGGCATTCTGTTCTTCTTAAATTGTTTCTTAGGAAGCCTATCCCTTTCAAGTACATCTCTGGTCTGGCTGACTGCCACTTTTCAAAGTCATTTAGATGTAAAGAGATATCCTATGTGTTTAGCGTGACATGATTTTTTATATCAATTCAGTTGAGATAATTACGTGGGGGTTGTATTTCTGTAGTTCTGCATTAAAGCTTCTATTGTAACTCGGAAGTGATCAAATATTACAAAATTCTGTAGTTTGGGGTTGTAATTTCTTCTTCTTCTTCTTGCAGTTGCTTCGAGGCTTGAAATATCTTCACTCAGCGAATATTCTCCACCGAGACTTGAAGCCTGGAAACCTTCTTATCAATGCAAATTGTGACCTTAAAATTTGTGACTTTGGACTGGCTCGCACTAACAATGCCCAGGGTCAATTCATGACAGAGTACGTTGTCACTCGTTGGTACAGGGCCCCTGAGCTTCTCCTGTGCTGCGACAACTATGGAACATCTATTGATGTTTGGTCTGTTGGATGCATCTTTGCGGAGCTTCTTGGCCGAAAACCCATCTTCCCGGGTACAGAATGTCTCAATCAACTCAAACTGATCATCAACATCCTTGGCAGCCAGAAGGAGGAGGATCTTGAATTTATAGATAACCCCAAAGCAAGGAAATACATCAAATCACTTCCATATTCCCTTGGAATCCCCTTTTCCCATCTTTATCCGAATGCCCATCCTTTGGCAATTGATTTACTGCAAAAGATGCTTGTTTTTGATCCATCAAAAAGGATTAGTGTAACTGAAGCACTCCTACACCCTTATATGGCACCATTGTACGATCCAAACTCTAATCCTCCAGCACAAGTGCCCCTCGATCTTGACATAGATGAGGATTTAGGGGAAGAGATGATCAGAGAGATGATGTGGAAGGAAATGCTTCATTACCATTCTGAAGCTGCAACAACCAGTTGCAACAGCAGGGTCTGCGTCTAATTTCTTTTCCACTTCTCAGTTCAGCAGTTAAGCCAATGACGACGTCGAGCATGGTTTTTCTTTGTGATATTAGATGTTATATTTATGTTAACTTGTTATATGTTTCCAATAATGTTGAAAAACATATGTGATGTGTAACGTGTTATTTGTCAGTAGGGGAGTGTTATATGTAAACTAAATTTTGCATCAAGAGATTGAGTTTTGTCTAGTGCTCGAGCTCTGATTGTAGAATGTATGTTCCCATTACGAACTTGTATGTATATAAGGGTACTGTTGTATGTATGTATGTATGTATCTAACTATGAACACTTACGTTTTCATGTGTAAATTAAGCTTTAGAGAGGGAGAACTACTAATCTACTATTGTGGCTGTGTAATTTTTATGGAAGAAAAGAAAATCTGTTTCCTTGTGTAATGCTCGCTTATGCTTCTGGCTCTGAGAAGCATGGTTGAAGGGGATTTGGATTTTGGTGAATAGATTCAATGTTGGCTTTAGTATATTTTCCATTTCCATTTCTCTTTAGATAATCTAAAGCCCAACTGGTTCATCTAACTAGAAAGGGTATGTATTTTTAAATAATAAAGCCCATATTAGTATCACTTATAGAGGAGAAAATGGAAAGAAATGGAAAGAAAAAAGTGGGTATATCTGTTTGTAGATCTTGGACTAAAAGCCACAAGATGGAGATGGCTCCACCTTTGATTTGCTGGTCTCTTTCCACACCCTGCTTGCTGTTGTGGTTTGGCTTTTTCAAGTGGCTTTCTATTGCTTTTGCTGTGTTACTTTGACAGGGCCAACTTACAAGTTGGCTCCTCTTTTTAACCTAATGACCCACCAGCCACCTTTCTTTCTCTCTCTTTTTTTTCTTATGAGGGGCCACGTCCTATGAAGTTTTTCCTGAAACAAATGCTGCTCTGAGTCTAATCTCCAAAATCCAAATGATAAAATTCAGAAAAGCTTCAAGTGTCATACAATTTTCTGTACTTTGCTTCTTTGAAAACAATGAAAAAAACTTATCTACTGTTGAAGATTATGTAGCGTATACTGGTGGATTAGTTGTCTGTGGCATTGTTTGGCACTTGGAAGAGATGAATTAAGTAAATATTGGTCTACTATAAACAGACAGGCATCAAGCATCTAAGTGATTGATTGATATAATTAACGATTCTCTCATCACAACTTGTTTACACTAATCTTCTTTAAAAACCCTAATTATGTAGAAGATTTTCAGGGAGATATATGCTAATTTACCAGGCAATAGTGCAGATATGATAAGATTGAACTGTAGAAGGGTAAAGTTTATGAATTCTTTGTCAGTTTCTGGAACTGGAACCCCTTTTTTTCTCAAGTAATGTTCACATGGCTAAATATAATATTTTTTATTAAAGAAATAGCAGTTAGACTACATTGACGTGTCTCTTGGGGTTTCGAATGGTCAGCTTGACTGTAGTGAGGATTAAAAAATGTCTGAATTCGATTCCTTGCTTTTCTCAACCAATGAAGCACACTTTGAATGTGATTCTCCTAAGAATAAAAAAATTATGACATTTTAAATTACAGGTAAAACAAAGAGAAGTGATTTCTGGGTTCCACTCCCACTATGACCGATTACAATGAATATGCTTTCATGCAGATAATTATGACCATATTTCTAAGAAAGTATGCTTCTAGAAGACAATTGTTTAAACCCCTAGTTGGTTTCATCTCCATTCTTGGGGCAAGTGGAGAATTACAACTAAATATTTTTCATAATATTCTTTCTGTCAACTGTTTGTTTCTGAACTTCTGTCAAATGTCAATGCATACACCTAATGTGATTATATGCTATGATTAATTTTCACTTGAGAACATCTGAGATGCAAAATAAGAAGGTTTTGGTTAATGCAGATTTTTTTCACACTCAGATGCCTTCATGGTGAAGGCAGATTGATTCAAGATTCTGGGGTTGGATAAAAAGAACCCCCGGATACAGTACCAGACATGAAGATGGTACGAAACTGGACCAAGAATAGGTGACAACACTGCATCACCTCACTGTGATAAATGATAATCACGCTTTACACTATTCCTTGCAGTTGCATGCACGTACGATGAGCGTGACTGCTACAAGGAACCCCATTGTCTGCTTTTTCTTCTTTTTGACAGAGGTTGCAGCTGTTAAGACAATAAAGTTGAAGGGGGCTTGTCTAGATTTTGAAGTTCTGGTGAGATGGCTGCTTTTTTCGTTTAAAGTTGCATATGGGTTTGTTATGCTTAGCCTTAGCCTGGTTATTTAGTTCCCATGCCACTAGTACTTGACCAAAACTGAGACCAGCTGCCTGTTAATCAAGCAGCCGAAATTGAAGTACAACTTGTTTTAGCGTCTCGTGTATATGCATAATCCGAACAAAAAGAACGTGTTTCGGAAATCCGTTGCATTACAATGTCAAAATCTCAACTGTTAGCCTGCAGACTGTTTCAGGGATAGTTAGTTTGAGATTGTCTAGTGCCCTAATTATGGACGTAGTTTCTTTTATCTTTAAGTACCCGTCGACAATCACTAAAATAATCGGTTAAAACTCTTAAGCTGGGAGTTCAAAATCTATTAGGATTAAATTCTCCCACTCGTCTCCTAGGTAGAAATTGTTTTAAAAAAGTATCCACCTGCAATGTATGCGAAAATTAAACTCTGGGACCAACCAGCAGGCAGCAAGTTGTTGGACTTGAGATTAAAAAGCTACAACCCGAGGAAATTAAGGGGGAAAAGCAAGCATGGGAAATCGAAATGAAGCTTAAGAAAAGCTGAAAGAGACTCGTGTTGCGAGTTTTGACCCTACAAAAACCGACCATATATTATATCCTTAATTTCCCTCTGCTACTCTCTGTCATCTCTACCAGATATTGTTTGACAATTGAGGAAAAAGATTGTAGAAAAACAAATAGAATTCAATTCAAAGCAGTGTATGCATCCATTTTTAAATTTTACTAAAATTTCACACATTATAGATTAAACTGTTCGAATTCAAATTACTTAAAGGAACATATAACCCTTTACAACTAGAACCAACAGCAATGATATAAAGTCATAGGAGCCAAACCATCAGCAGGTTCCGCTATGAGCATGTTTCATATTATCGTGGGAAAACCGAGTTTACATTTAGTATTAGGAGGGTCGTTCTAGGAATTAACAGATCATACCATCTAAAAATATTTGTGATAACAATCATAATCATGCTGCTGGCTGGCTGGCTGGCTGGCTCCAACTAATTATTGCTAATCACACCTCTTATTATAAAGTAATCATAAAACGGTTTATATTGGTTGAGTTGCAGTATGATGGGTATAAACAAGTAAGCATGGAAGAACTTTCATGTTCCCTTTTTTGCCTTTCATGGGGGTAATAGATAAAATAAGTTTGGCTCTTCCTTTTGCACCAAAGCAAAAACATGGGATTGGATGTTGTCATTTTCAGTCTGACATGGGAGCAACTCAACTAATTGCAACAGAAAGGGTAAACCTGAGGAGATCCATTAGGCAATTCAATCTGGTGTTTTAGGCATTTAGCTTAGCTGAACCGAATATTCACAAGGATATGTGTTTCACCCTTCTCATTTCATTTCCTTTTTCCAACTGATGTATCAATTCAAAGGCATTTCTATTAGTTTTTTAATATATAATTCTGCTGACCAGATAAAGTCAGAGACCTTGGCTTGAATTCAGATTAAGATCCGGAAACAAGGGGAGGATTTTCCTGGCAGCACAAATTCTGCTGTCCGCACAAGTTTTCACTAAATTAACATCATTTGATTTGAATACACTTGGAATTTGGAAAATGGAGAATTGGTGTAATACAAGCTAGTGGTATTCATTCTCTGCAAAAGCTTTACTACTTAAGAGGAGATCAACAAGTTGAAAGCAGAGCATTGTTTCTTTCCTTGCTGTTTCGCAAAAAAGACAAGGTTAAAGATTCTGCAAATCTCTTTTATCCATACGAAGTTGGCAGCTGGTAGTTTTTATGTAATATTAAAACCCCAAAAATGAAAAACAAAAGCAATGCCCGCAGGCCATAACCAGTACTCCAATTAAGACTGGGGGAATAAAGCTTTCATTTGGTTTTGGTCCAACAATCTGTTAGTTAATAACGTTTCGATTCAGGCCTAAAATGAGAAAACTTTGTAATTAAGTTTCTGAGATGTTATTGTTTGCTACTGTGTGTTCTCAGCTTCAAGATTCTTCAAAGCAAAATCAGTAGCAACTAGCACAAAGAAAGTAAAAACCTCGATGGTTGGTTACTTGGTTTTATGTTACAACCCAAGCTTTAGCACTGTCAGTCTGGAGTTGAACTTGCTTACACGGATATGCTTTTGTGTGTTGAAGTTTCCCAATAAGCTGAGATGATTATTTTTTGAGTATTAGATAAGTAATTTTATGAGATACAAACCATAAACAAATACTAGTATGACAAGTATGGGTGAATTAAAATAAAAGTGTAAAGAGAGTAGAAGGGAAAATGATAAATAATGTTTGTATGGTACATGTGTTGGTGACGCAGCCTAAAGTGGAGGGTGGTGTAAGTTTCGTCTCATCTTCCTCCAACAACTCCCATAGAAGAAGATTCCCCAATGCTCTTTGATTTTTTATTCGCATTTTTATCTCCCTTTTCCTCTATAAATTCCCCTATCTACACTCTACAAAATCCTCTTCCACTTCTGCTCTCTTCCCCCTATAGAATTTAGGCTGTTTCTGCTCTCTTCTTTTACTTTAGAGCTAAGGTCCCTCTAGTTCTCCCCCCTTCCCTGTTTTCCCTTCGTGTCATCTGTTCTTTTCTTATCCTTCTGCTGTAAATCTTCATGCTGCACAAGTTGTTGTTGTTGCTTGAGACTCATGTCTCCAGTCGTCAGTGAAATCCTCCGGTCCGGGTTTATGATAAATTCCTCCCTCAGACGCAGGACTCATCTCGTTCAATCTTTCTCAGTTGTCTTCCTCTATTGGTTCTATGTTTTCTCATGAATAAGTTGTCTGTAATTGTTTGATTTTCACTATATATGTCCATATTAGTTAGCTTGTATCGTTGTCCTGCCGCCTCTGAGTTTATAGCAATTATTATCTTGAAATATTAGTCATCTTTATTGAAGTTTCAGCCGTGCTTTTTGGTGCACATATATTAATGTCTTCGTCCAGTGGGAACTCAAATTCCACCAGCTCCTCGCAGCTTCTGAACTCTGGCTCCGACGAGGAGTTGCACCTGCGTCAGATGAACATGATGGACCAAAGGAAAAGAAAGAGAAAGGAATCAAACAGGGAATCTGCTAGAAGATCCCGAATGAGAAAACAGCAGCACTTGGATGATTTAATGTCCCAAGTGACTCAGCTAAGCAAAGACAATAAACAAATCCTTACGACCATCAACTTCACTACCCACCACTATTTGACCATGGAAGCCGAGAACTCGATTCTGAGGGCTCAGATAATGGAACTGAGTCAAAGACTCGACTCTCTGAACCAAATCCTGAGTTGTCTCAACTCCCCCTGCAACGGGTTGGTGTATGAAACTGATCCATGCTTTGAAGCAAACAGTGACCACAGTTTCAACAACCCTTTCAACCTGCCTTATCTTGGTCAAGCCGTCATGGCCTCTCCACACATCTTTGAATACTACTGATCCATAATCATCCTCATCGCCAATCATCTAGTTTTAATTACTTATAAATGGATGAAAAAATACGGTCAAAACCTAGGGATGTCTCTTTACATTCTTTCTATTTGGTGGGTGTTTTTTCATGTTGAAAAACAGGGGTATTATTATTGTTTTCCCCTTCTTTTCTTGTTTTTATCATTAATACGAGTAAAATATTAGTGTTCTTGTCAGGTAGGTCTAGGCAGATGATGTAACAGCCGAGTGTGATAGAATTGTCAAGTAGCAGATGAGTTCTTTGTATTTTATTTTGTATTTGTCTGTAAATTGCGATTTCAGATATAATATATGGTGTGAGGATGTATGTAATGTGGTATCCTACGTTTTATAATATGAAAAGCTTTCCTCACTTGTTTGAGGTCTACTAATTGCTGGTGTCAAGTGAGATTAATTCTCTTAGGCTAGAAAATTATGTATTTATATATTCATCATTGAACACTGATCGCTCAATCACTGTATTGATATTATTAGTGCTTGAACTTGTGATCTTTAAGAAGAACAATCGTTCCTAACCACCGAGATAAGATGGTTTGTTCATACTTTTATAGTCTTATTGCAACAGTTCTGAAAAATATATGAAAGTTATTTTTAATTATTCAAACAACGTTATACATAAAGAGAGTTAATTGGTCTCGCAAAGAGCACAAGGAAAAGAAAACAAGAACTGAACTAAAAGACAAGTATTCAATGGGATTGAGAAATATAATTTAGCAACCATTATTTAGGTTAAAGGAAACAAATAAAGCTATTGAACTTGGTCCTGGTGTATCACGTAAATTAATAAAATGAATGATTTTTATTGATTGAAGTTATAAATATACGACGAATCAGATTTGTGATATAATTTTTTCTGTCTATACCAAGATATTAACTTGCTATCTGTATTCTTTTCTGGTTTATTTTAATTCCTCCACCAGTTTGCTTTCCTGTTTGATTTGATTATAGACATTGAATCGACCATAAATGGACAATAAATCCATATTTTTTAAGATTTTTTTCCTATTCTTTTCCCTTTGCTTTTTCCTTTGATGGTAGGGCAAGTAACAATGAAAGGCACGACCAGAAGATTATGTAAGACTAAAATGACAGTCCCACCTACACATCCTAAGAAAAAGCAGGTTATAGTTTCATCAGCTCAAATCATCACTATGTAAGTGGGCTTCAAATAAACATAAGTGTAACTTGTTCAATAGGCTTCATGGAATGACTGCAGACGCTAAACACAGTTTTAATCTGTCATTAGGAATGACTGCAGACGCTAAACACCAGGTTCAACACTCACTTGTATTGCAGATACTGAGAAAATGATCATGGGATTAAAGCAGGGTCGTTTCACTTCAGATTAAAGCAGAAAAGCTTCAACTTAGCTATCATCTGGTGATATCTAGGACTAGAGCATAATCTTGTTAGTAGCATTTTGCAAACATCGAACTTCCTCCGTTGGCTTGTTGGTACCCTGCCATCTAAGTTCAAGCAAGTCTCTACATGTTCTTTGTGTTTACCATGGTCTATAAATTTCAATGGAAAGAATACTTGCAGAAAAGGAGGATTTGACTTCCGAAAGCAACATGGCAAATTTGGTCATGAAAAGAACAATGATGTGTTTCTCTAGCATCATATATGCAGACAGAGAGCTATGATTACACATAGGAACCATAAGATTGAAAGCAACAAATAAAACGACAAGATCAAACATTGAGTTCAAACACATCAAAAGAACATCACCATAGATTATAGTAATAGTAATAAGAAAGGATCACCATTATTGGAAAAGATAATCAGGTTAGCACTAATGTCATCCAAAACCTAAACTGTGTTCACTTAATCATCATTAACTCAAGAAAAGGAAGGGAATGAAGCCCCACATATTTTTGTTAAAAAAGGCAATATTCAACTTAAAACATCTATATCTGCTTGAAAACTTTACCAAAGCCAACTACACATAATGGAAACATAGACAAGTTTGAGCTATCAGTTTTCCCCTCAATCATATGGAATTTGGATATATACAGCATCACAGTTTCATAAGCAAATGGATGTCAGTGTACATACCAGTAAGTGCACATCTTATGATAGTAAAAACAGTAAAGAGATGAGAAAAGGCCACAGCTCACCAAAAGTGTACCCCCAAAACTTACCCTAATAGACTGCAAGTGGCATCTGCTAAATACTGATAGGGCGATAGGGGGCAGGTTTTGTTAGTTTTAACACTTGTGGATGGCCATTGTGGCTTAGAATCCGATGTGAAAAGTGGTCAGTCGCGTGGGCTGTGGTCATGAATAAATAAATTGAGTCCAGACTGACTTGTGCCAGTAAATAATGGGTTGATGATGGCCTTGTTAGACAATTACTTTGCCTATTGGGAAAAATGTATTTGATTAGGGGTAAATATATTTTTTAAAAAGTTAATTCTACATTAAAAATACTAATTTGAACTTTATTTTTAAAATGAAATATATAGCATTTGAATATATGTTTCATACGAAGAAGACTCAAACTTATGTGCTTCCAATGGAGAATATATATTTTCTAATTGGTTTTTATTTATAATTAAGGTTGTGCAAATGTCACGTACCGTTTGTCGTGATAACGCGGGACCGAACGAGATCTTTGTTGGTTGTGTTTAATACTTGAGAGCGGGATAGTAATGAAGGTGTAATACGTACCGAGAAATCAACCGATTTTCGCTCCAAAACTTTGACCCCACGACAATATACAGATATTTAACCATGAAGGGCATCCTCCGTTACAATTGATTATATACATTCAGGAGTCAGGACAATCAAAAGATAAATGTATTAACAGGTATCAAATTAATTATAAAAATATAATATTAAATGATAAACTAACTATTTCCGAAGGATGGATCTAAGCTATACAATATAATCTATATATTATTTATATATTTATAATCAATTCTATAATATTTTGATAGATTTTGTGATCAGGTTTTTATGAAATGAAATGAATTGATAATTAAAATATGGTTTATTGAGATAAATTAATAATTAAAAGTATTTTATTAAATAAAAAGTGATAAAATAATAATAAAAAATATATTTAATTTATAATAATTCGACTTTAATTGTCTATTTCCGATACTTTAACTGAATTTTTCCACCTTCACAATCCCTACCTTTTTCTTAGACCACAACATCCCTTACCTTTTTTTCTATAATTTTAATCAAATATATTGACTAAAAATATATAACAATATATTATTACGTATAATTTTTTTCTTCTCATATTATTAATTTTTAATGATGATATATTAAAATAAAAAAATAAATATTACATTAAACATCATGTTATTCAAACAATATAAAATATTAAAATAATAATTTAAATATAAATAAAATATTAAATATAAAATTATCTCTTAAAAGTATCAAATGAATCGGTCAAGGTGGTTATCAACTTCCGTTACCCAAGTTCACCATGTCTCAGACAGGACCCACCAAACGGGAAGAAAGATAGGCAATGGTGCAAATCTTACTCAGCTTCATGCACTCTCTTTTTTCCACCGATGTATATAGGGATAAGTCTAGTACGTGACAAAATAGTATTAATATTAAATATTAATAAACATTGTTAAATTAATTAATCAAATTAAATTTTTTAAAGATTTAATATAAAATTATAAATTATTAAAATATTTAATATAATTTGAATTTTATTTTTAATATTATGATACAATTATATTGTATATTTTTATCTTTTAATAATATATATTATATAAATAAATTATTAGAATTTAACTTTTTTACTAAAAGAACACGCGTTATAATTTTAACTGTATTTAAAAAAGGTATAAAGATAATTTTAACTCTTAACGTTTATAGTTTTTGTCGTTTTGGCCTTTATTTTTGGGGGGGATAAATTTAGCCCTTAACCTATATCTTTTTGACAAATATCTTATTTTTTAACTAACTTGATGACTGGACCGTTAAAAATTTAACGATGATATATATATGGAATATAATTTTAAATGATATGGAATGTAATCTATCAAATACATATATATATGGAATATAATTTTATTCTAATATAAAATATAAAACAATTAAAATTCAAATAAAATATTAAGAATTAATTAATGCTACAATAAAAAAATTATTAAACATTCTTAACTCTAACTACGATGAATCAAAATCTCATCTTAAAAAATATAAACACAATTCAAATAATATTTTGATTTTATCGTAGTTAGGGTTAAGAATGCTTAATAATCTTATATTTTAAAATTAATTAATTTTTAATATTTTATTTAAATTTTAATTGTTTTATATTTTATATTGTAATAAAATTATATTCTATATATATGCATTTGATAGGTTACATGCCATGTCACTTAAAATTATATTTTATATATATATGTATCATCGTTAAATTTTTAACGGTCCAATTATCAATCTAGTTAAAAAATAAGATATTTGTCAAAAAAATATAGGTTAAGTGCTAAATTTATCCCAAAAAATAATAAAGGCCAAAACAACAAAAACTATAAACATTAAGGGTTAAAATTATCTTTATACATTTAAAAAATAATAAAAAAAAGTAAATTTATAACATTGAAACATGTATAGTATAAAAACTTGACAAGACCAAAATAAATACACTTGTAACAAAAAAAAATAGTAAAAATAAAAAAGCTGCTGCATATTATTTACTTTTTAATTTTCTTTGTCGTTTATAGTGGAAAATAAAAGAAAGAAAAACAAAAAGGAAAAATAAAAATAGAAAACTAAAACTAAAAAAGAGCGAGGGAGCGGAAACAGAAGCGGCAGCATTACATACAGACGACACACAATTCCCCATACAAACCCCTTGACTCTCTCTTTCCTTTTCACACACAATTTCATCGCCACCGTCGTCTTCCTCCCTGCCCCGCCTCGCTATCTGCCTAAGAAATTTTCGACGGACTTCAAATCTATCCTTTCTCTTTTTCATCAGCTCCATTTTCTCTAATTCTTCGACCTGTAAGTTTCTTCTTTTCTTCATACAAAAAATTAACGTTATTATTTTTTGTTTAAGTTTTTGTGTGGATGATATTTTTTATTGGATGTTGAATGCTCAAAAATCAGTTCTGATAATGGAGTAGGGAACGAAACAGACCTTTTTTAAGCTTATTTTATTTATTTTCCTTGGATTTCAATAACTTTTAAGCCTTTTTTGTTTGGAAGAACAGTAAATGTTCCAAACTATTTTTTTTTTTTTTTTTTGGGGGGGGAGGGGGTATTCCTTTTCTTTGTTAAAAAGTAAAATAAAACCATGCTTTTGAACAGTTGAACTTTGAAGACTTTAATTATGCTAATATTCGTTTCTTTAATGCTTTAGTTTACATGATTCTTATTCTAATTTTGGAGAAAGACAGGTAATGCTTAATTAAATTAATTGAGAATGATTCTTTCTTCTAGCTGGAATTTTCGCGCCTCTTGTTTTACTTAACTTAACTCTGCTATCTGTTACTAATCTATCTTTCACTTCAAATATTTATTTATTTTTGTTCTTGATCTCAACGCGTACTTCAAACTGAGAGTATATCATAATATAACGACTCCCAAGTAATTTACTCTTATTTTCATTGCTTAGTTATTTTCATCTTCTTGGGCTTTTTTTATATATAAAGGAAGTTTTTAGCTCTAATTTTTTACCCCAGGTTTTGATCTTGGACTCAAGAGAAATGGAATGAATTTGGTCTTAGAAAATTAAACTTAGTAAGCCAGTTGCGGTTAGTTGAAGTTTGAAGTAGTTATCTTTTAAGTTTGCTAAGTTGGTTTAAGCTATTTGTTCAATCAATCTTTGCAATTTTTAATTGTTTTTTATTACAGGAAATTCTCGGTTTTATCATCTATGAGTATTTTGCCTTGAGTACATAGCTGGAATCGGTGTTGCAATTTTGTAAAGAAAGTATTTTTGGGTTTTGAGTGATCATGGGATCCGTTTGTTGTGTTGCCACAAGGGAGAGAACCATTCCAAACAGAACAGGACGTGAGACATTGCATAGAAATGTGAGGTGTTCGCCATCATGGAGCTTCTGTAGGGATAATCGAAGGCGTGTAGCAGGTGAAATTGATGAGCCTTCTTATCAGGTGGCTGATGGAACTAGTAGAAATGTTAGCATGGAGATAAAAGGGGAATTAGGATCTGATAGAGGTAATCTTTCTGACCAAGGAAGTCCACTTGAGATTGAGGCCTACGGAACACCCACTTCTGAAAAATCACCGGTCCATGAAAAAATGAGTGGGAATATGATGGCCACTCCTTCAGGTAAAACCACTTACCAATTGAAATAGCCTAAATGAGTAACTTTTTGTGTCGCCATATGCACGAGGTTTTAGGAAATTTTTGTTTTATGACAATTGTTACATTCGGAGATCATATAATTTATGTAACTTCGCCCATGAATGCAAAAGGTTCCAATGGTCTAATCCCCCATATACTGCTGGCTACCAACTAGGCCATTGATAATATATAACCTTTAATGTGCAGGGTAGCATGGTCGAACAAAAATAAAACAAACAAGGTGGAAATCGTCCGCCTCTATCCCATGTCTCCTTCCATACTTCCGTTTTAAATTAGAGGGTTTATGGTTTAGGGTTCAAGGTTAGGGTTTGGGGAATTAGGGGTAGGATGTTTTTCAGGGTGTAGGGTTTAGGATATAGGAAAAAAGGTTTAGAGTTTAAAATTCAATTTTATAAAAATTTTCAACAGGAGCCATGGAAAGAGGCATGATAAAGAGGTAGAGGATTTTTACTCATGTTTATGTATATTCAAGTTAAGTTGCATTCATTACATTGTTGTTCTTCTACCCTTTTTATCCCAATACTTGTAGTTGTATGTTCCCTCTATTTTGTAATTTGATTCTGTCAAGTTTGATATTGTTTTATGTTGTTTGTGCAGACGTATCAAGAGCAAGCAATTATTCTGTTGATGTAAGTTTGTTTTAGCTAATATTGACTTGAATAGCTTTTTATACTTTTGTGTGTTTTCATTGACTTTTGGTGATATACTACTAGCTAATTCTGCTGATAGCTAAAATAACTTTCTGGTTATATTTAAGGTTAAGAATTTGGCAGAATCACCCGATATCATTGATTCATCTGCAACAAAGCTTTCATCTTGTATACCTTCATCATTCTCATCACCAATTACAGATGCTTTGTCTAACCATGCTCATTTGCTTCCTCCAAACACAACCCCATCACAACTGGCTCATTGTTCACCTGGGCAACAACTATTGAGGCAGGTGTCTGATAGTCGAATCCTGGGATTTAAATCTCCAAATAAATATTCAATGTCTGAAGCAAGGTCTTCTTTTATGCTCTCCAGATGTAGCAATGACTTAACAGCTGGGTCTCATGGTGGCTCTTCTGATGGCTGGTCCATGCGCACTTTTTCAGAGCTTGTGGCCTCTTCTCAAAGAGAAAGGTGGTCTTTTGACAGTGAACACTTAGGTTCTGGTTATGGCAAGATAAATGGATGTAGCAGCAGATTCTCATATTCTCCATCCATAGATGCACGAACTTGTGGTGCTTGCTCAAAGCTTTTAGCTGAGAGATCTGCATGGAGTAGCAATGACGTTTCAGTGGTTTCTGTGCTTGTCTGTGGACATGTTTATCATGCCGAATGCTTGGAGACGATGACACTAGAGGCTGACAGATATGACCCAGCCTGCCCAATATGTATGGTTGGAGAAAAACAGGTCTCGAAGTTATGCAAAAAAGCTTTAAAAGCTGAAGCAGAGATGAAGGCAAAACATCTCAAGTTGTTCAACAATAGAGTTATTGATAGTTCTGTCAATGGTGGTTGTGATGATATTGAAGACGTAGAAAACACCAAACGAAAAGGAAAAGCTCCAAAGATGGAACCCAGTTCAAGCCGGAGAAGCTCCTTGTCAAAGCCTTTCCTGAAACGCCACTTCTCGATAGGGTCTAGGTGGGGTAGGTCATTCTCTGAGAACGATTCTACTAGGAAGAAGGGGTTTTGGACAAGATACAGAAAAGATTGAACTTCCTGTTTGCTTCATCATAGAACTTTATCAGCCACTGCATGTACTTTTGTGAAGGGTTTGCGAGTCAAGCTTCCGAGACTCAACTCGGCCTACTCTCAGCTTCTTAAGCCAGAGGCAACGCTGTTCGAGCTACATCAACAGGATAGGCATAAAATTTCCATTGACCCCCCTTATAACTCTAGCCTTTTGCATTTTTTGTTTGCCCATAGGTTTGGGCTAGGCAGGGACATATCAAGCAAGGTTTTTCTTTGTAGGTTTCATATGACCGATCTGAGGAACTTTACTGTACCTGGCCTGTTTCAACTCTTCTTTACTGTATTTTAGGACAGTTCTGACCATTACCTACACAATACCTTGTGCTCGTTTTGTGCCATGCCGTGTTTGGGCTTGGAGTTTAAAGTAGAGGACTTCATGTCTTCCCAAGAGCCGTGTTCATCATCCTTCTTAGTCTGCTTGCTTTAATTTATATACTACTACAAGAATATAAAATAACAGAAATTAGTTATAAAAAGATTGTGGACTCCATGCGGCATGGCTATTCATTCTGCATCCAGAACTTTAGATTACTACATCTAGGCTCTAGCAGTAAGCAACCAACTTTTTCATTCATTGATTTTGTTTCAAACACCACACAAAATATACTCACATTCAATTTTGGATACGTTTCAAATGATGTCAAATAGGGTCAGCGTCAGTAACAACCATGAACTAATGTTGTACAGAGCTCAACAATAAAGCCTAAAAAAGAGTTCTATTGGTTTCATCCTTCGGAAATCTAGAGTAGCTAGAATCAAATATTAAGAGGGAGCAAAATATTAAAATTTCAAAAACATATGGGCTTAATAAGTATTTAAAAAACTTATAACAAGGACATAGTCCGGGACCTAAGGGAGCCGCATCCACCTAAACATGAGCGGCCCCATCCACCTCTTATATTTCTTAATTTTAATATCGATATAAAGAGAGAAAGGTGGTGATTGAAATTTTCAATTTAAAATATTTAAAGCTCAATAAGGTCCCACAATTTCGGAGCGAATAAGTCAAATTCCCTACAACATGCAAGACTCCACGACACAAATGTCTCCCAGTCCCAGGGACGTAACCTACGAACGCTGTAATTATGCGCAAACATTCTGTCATGAAGGCAGTCATACTTGGAACCAATATTCTTGAATATGTTTAAATACACAAGGCAAACATCCAAAATATAATGCACTGCACGGTACTCCGTGGCTGCAACACTATTCTTTCCCAAAATCAGCACTGTAATGGGCACTTGATTCCAGTTTCTTGGCTTCGTTCAATTTTCTAACCGCCTGCAATTTAACACCATAAAAGCAAGCAAACACATCATTAGCAGTTATCCAAATGAAAGGACAATCTTACAAATTACATGGTTATACATACCTTCATGAAATCTTCATGGATAACATAATCACGTTCCGCACGGATTGCTGACATTCCAGCCTCCGTGCAAACATTTCGTAGATCGGCACCATTAAAACCCTAAAGAAATGGTGTCAAATTATAAAAGTGATGAAGGTTACAGACATGAAAGAGAGACAAGACAGACTTTTGACTAACCTCAGCAAGTTTAACAACAGCCTCATAGTCAATTTCACCATGCTTGGCAATGCCAGCAGCATGAATCTTGAGGATTTCCATTCTCGACTGTTCATTTGGCAATGGAATCTCTATCTTCCGGTCTAGACGTCCAGGGCGAAGAAGTGCAGGATCTAGAACATCAGGTCTGTTTGTAGCCATGATCATTTTAACCTACATGAAACAATTTTAACTTGATAATGATTTTGGGTTTGGGAGCATAAAAACAAACCTGAGTACCAGGCAGAAATGAAAGATGCAATAAGAGAAATTTGAGTTCCAGTTCATAAATGCATTAAGTGTGTTTTTTAGAAAAAGAAAGACAAAATTAATGCTCCCGGACACACACTTGATGATATCAAGTGGTAGGCCTGTTTTCCAAGGATCATAAAAGAGATGTTATGATGCTGCAGTAGGTAAAATGAAATATAAACACTGGATAAAACATTGACCAAAGGCACTTAGAAGTTCTACAAATACAAGCTAACAGAATACAGCACTCTTTACCCACTTTAGATCACAATCTTGAACTATGTTTATGACCAGATTGTGTACCTTCCCAAGCGAATCAAATCCATCAAGCTGATTAAGTAACTCCATGAGTGTTCTCTGTATTTCACGGTCAGCACTTGTACCCTCACTGAAACGGCGCCCACCAATGGCATCAATCTCATCCATAAAGATGATGCAAGGCTGGAAGAAAAGAAACAAACATAAGAATGGAATTAACATATAGAAAGAAGCATAAAAGCAAACATCCATAACTGCAGGATCTCACTTGGTGATCACGTGCATATCCAAACATTTCTCGTATCAGCCTTGCACTTTCTCCTATGTACTTGTCGATTATAGCACTTGAAACAACCTGAATTCAGATGGGGGAAAAAGTAAAACACAATCATTGAAGGAGATGATGAGAAAATTACCAAGGTAAGTCATATACAAAAAATAACGACCTTCAAGAAGTTAGCATCAATATTACTTGCTATAGCTCTGGCTAGCAATGTCTTGCCAGTACCAGGAGGTCCATAGAGGAGGACACCCTGCAAAGAAAACAAGAAATTAAGATGATTCTCAACCAGATATCACTCCACCACAGCATGCTTCACCTGTCAGCATACACAAAAGCATACACACTGAAATTCAGGAATTGATGGAGACATGAAGCAATAATCACCTTGGGAGGTTTAATCCCAACTCTAAGGAAAAGCTCAGGATTCATGAGAGGGAGCTCAATAGATTCCCTTAGCTCTCGAATTTGATCAGATAAACCACCAACAGCTGAGTAGCTGACATTACCAGGGTCTTCATGCAACATATTGTAAACAACAGGATCAACCTGTGAACCAAAGATGCAACATGAATTCAGATATCTGCAAAGAAAACTTACTTTTATATCATAAATACAGCTGAACAAATTAGGATGCTAATACTTACCTCACGTGGAAGGGCCCGCATTATTGTAAGTGTTGTCATATCAAGAACTACTCTAGTTCCTGAAGTTAGCTTCTCCTTATCAACTTTGCTGCGGCAACCAACCACGTAGCGAGGGCCACTGCTTGCTTTAACAATCACTGGAATGTCAAGTGAACATCCAATTTTACGTTTACAATAAAAAAAACAGCATATAATCCAAATGCAATAACTCATATGCCATACTATGCAATTTTATTAATAAGAAAAGTCATATAAACTTTGAACATTTTGAATGCAAAACGGGGGGATAAGAAGTAGTTACAGCGTTCATTATCAAGAGGTCTGAGAACTTCTCCAATGATCTGCCCGACACTCTGAAGAGACTTCAAATCATCTTCTGTTTTGTTAAACTCCTTCTTAGCAGCTCTCAGATTCTCCCTACCTAAACATTCAAACAAGTCAAAAAACAATTTAAGCATCCGCTGTATTAATAAGATAAATATTTGATCTTCAAACAAATAATACAACTTTAAGTAGCCAAAGGCTTGTTACAAGCATTGTTTTGTTTCTTCTTCGTCCTTTATTTTCACATAAAACCAAAATTTCGATTTCATCAACAACATAAACAAAATCCAATCATCATCAGCCCAAGTCGAAGACATTGAAAAATGTAATTTCAGTTTAAAACCAAATAGTTATCCATTGCAGCAACCAAAGCATAAATTTTGTCGCCAAATCATACCTACTCAATCTGTCACTACAAAGGAATTGATCTTACAAAGAAGTAATATTTGTAAATAAGAGAAGGTGCTTATATAACCGAGAGAGGAAGCAAAACCCTAAATCGTAAATCGTAAAAGGGCATACAAAAGATAATAACAATTCAAACGCAAATAAAACGAGGAGCGATGAAAAGAGAAAAGCGCCCCCAATTAGGGTTGGATGGTGGGGTTATGAGATGATGTGGGAGGATACCTGCTCGAACCCTAGATTCATACTCTTTGTGTTGAAGGAGTTTCTTGCGGTACTCCGCAATAGCATTACGGCGTCGTACGGCGTCTTCTCCGTCACTCATTGCCTCGATCTCTGATCGGATTTCGAAGAGATTAGATTTTGGCGAAAGGTTTGTGTTTGGGCGTTCCAAGGTTTCTTGCGTAAGGGGTTGTGCGTTCTGGTGACTGTTTGTATATATAGGCGTAATCTAAAGCCGACTATAAAAGATTTCCCTTTTTAAGTAGAGTTTTCAACCATCAGAAATTTCACTCTTAAATTCGACTAGATTATTTTACACCGAATAAAATACAAAAAATATATGTAATCAACATTAACAATAATGATCATAACAAAAACATATTAAATACTATAAATCATAAAAAAAGGCTGAAATATATCTTCTAAAAATTTAGTTACCTAAAAATATATGATTTAAATATTTATTTTATATAATTAACTTTTATATAATTAACTCGTAATATTAATTTTATAAAGATTAGTTTTGTATAATTGTATATATATAATTTTAATTCTAAAATTAAATTACTATTATAGTTATCATTATAACAGTTTTTACGTTTATTATTGCAAATACAATTAATTTTATTAGTCCAATATAAAAAAATACCCTACCTATATTATATATATTATTTACATTTATTTATTATTTTAACTTTAACGAGCGAATACAAATATATTATATTTTTTACAAATAAATACAGAAAATATACGTTTAACTTCCGTTGTGTTCGTTCTGATTCATTTATAAACCTAAATATAACTCAAGAAGTTCCTACTATGTGTAGTCTTTTGTTTCTCTTTCTCATTTCAATCGTCTTCATATCCAGCCATTGTTTAATAATTGATAAGGTAAATTCTCTTCTGCAAGCACTTGTATGCTTCTCGAGAAGAAAATTGTCCGAACTTATCGTGACCAGTGCCATCGAGCTTTGAATATTTCTTTTGTATATGGATTACAACCTTCGTATAAAAGAATGAAAAATACCATAACGTGAATACCTACCGTACTTAAAATGGTACCGATTTATGTCGTAAAAATGCAGATGTTGAAGATACACCTGGAAAATGAAGGCACTGAACTGCAGGAAAGTTTTTAAGACTCAGAGTGGCGCTTTGCCTTCTGCAGTACTTCTTTCAGAACCTTAGCAATTCTTTCGGACATGTGATGCTCTAAAAACCTTTCTTTCACCCTTTCATATCCTTTCTTCCCCATCGTCAGCCTCTTTTCTACATTTGTTGCTAGCTTCACGATGTTATTCGCGAGGGGCATCACGCCTTCTTTGCCAGCAGGATGCAACAAGCCTGTTGTCCCATTTACCACTATCTCTGTGGTGCCACCGGCTGCAGTGCCCTGAATCATATAGGAACCGGTGAAAGAAAATAAAAACGATTACATTGCTTTGCTAAAATGAAAAATAAATATTAGATTGTGAAAAAAAGAAGAAATTCTATTAAATACCACAAAGCATACCAGGACAGGAAGCTGAAATGCCATAGCTTCTATTGTTATCCTTCCGAAACACTCTCCCCGGGCCTAAATGTGACAACAACTTGTAAGCTTAGCAAAGCAAAACCTAAGGCATAATATTTTAATGATTTCACAAAATGGGAACACAAAGGAAAGCTATATAGTACATCATATGAGTCAGCGGTACCACAATAAGTAGTGTTTGCAACATAGTTATTCAGAGAATACCTGAGAATTTTGAACAAGAACGTCAATAGAAGCCAGATAGGGAGCTACAGTCAGGGTTTTATTAACAAAGTGCACTCGACCCTGAATATTATTCTCTGATACAAAGTTACGCAGTTCCGTTTCAAACTTTGTCTGAGCATTAATGTCACTTCCTACTATCACTGCATGAATTGATGGAACCTGTAGTTTTTTCTCCTGGATCAACTTCAGACTTTCATGAAATGAACGAAGAAATAGGTCCTGGCCCTTCCCTCGGGAAACACCTGTTGGTTCTCAGAAAACTTTCAATTAGTACAGCAAGCTAGAAGCATAGCAGAAGAACATAAACTGTAACATCTTTCAACATTCTGCATAATCTAACTCTCTGATTTGTGAGAGAGCACAAAAGGTATTTGCAAGAACATGAGCAAAAGACAACAGGAGATGTGGTACCAAGGAAAATGGAGGAAGAAATCGACAACTGATCGAAGCTCTAAAATATAAACCAATAAAGAACAGTTTTTACACTAAAATGCCATGACCTATTATGCAAATTCAATGAAGGAATAATGGACTCGTGGAAACAAAGTTGCTAGCAGTTCTATGCTGGGAAGAAGAGCATTTGGATATTAATATCATCCATGCAATCAATTCTCAAAAAGGCAACAATTACTACTTCGACTCACAATCAGACTAGTATTCCAACTTGGATTCAGATCAGAAACATTAATCCACATATCCACTATTTTCAACTTCAAACTACGATTTTAAGAACTATGGAAGCACTGCAAGTATGTGTTTGATTCATAATGCAGACAAAGAATACATACTATTTATAAGAGCAAAGACTAGATCTTCATTTCGCACTCCAAGAGATTCACGAACATGCTCACGGAGAATCCTCTTGGCAACTTTATTTTCAGCTACTTCCATTAGTTCCTTGCTATTTCCAAGGTGAACAACGTATGTTTCAGGCATTTTAATCCTGTAAAATAAGAACAAACAGCTAAAAATAAAATGAAATCCTACAATCCACATATCCCACAACTACAAGCATTGTAACTGTAGCATTAACATACAATAAAATCTTGAAACTTGTAGTACATAGTATAAAAATCATTACCCTAACCGTTCCTTTGTCCTGTTTTTCCAGTAAACTGTTGTGATATGTGAATCAATCATGGCACCTCCAACAAAAGGGAGGTGCTTAACATATTCTAGTTTGAAGTAATGTCCTCGCATTTCATGAATCCACCAGAGAACCTTTGGAAGAACATCAGGAACATGTTCTTTAAGAACAGCATCCAACCACTTTCCAGCAACTGCAGTATTCAAAACTACCAAATCAGCCTTAAGAGCAGTGTCCACAGCTTCCTGACCTCTGGCAGAGAAAACCTGACAAATGTAGGAAAACCCAAAAATTCAGAACAACACTTGTATTAAAGGAATAAAACGAAGAAATAAAAAATCAAGAATTACCTGAACTCCCCGATCCAACATCTTGTGTTCTAAACTGTATACGATGTCATCAGATTCGGTTAGTTTCTGGTTAGTTACCCAAACAACGTCCGCGCCAACTCCTCTTAGAAGAAATGCCAGCTCCATTAACAATAAAGGCCCACCGGAAAGGGAAAGTTCGTGAGAGACTAAGAGAACGAGTTTTGACTTCATGAAATCGAGAGGATTTGGAGTCGGTGCTTCACCATTGTGAGCGCCCCCTTCTTCTTCTTGTCTTTCCCGGACGAAATGGCTGACATTGTCACTAGAACTGTTACTGCAAGAATCGAAGGTGGATCTGATGAAGAAGGCTATCAGCGTTGATAGAGAAAGGAGTAACAGAATCAGCAGTGGCCATCTCTTTTTCTGCTGGCTTGTAATCCATGCGCTCGATTGCCTTCCCATTCTTCCAAATATTGATAGCTTCACTAATTCGCTACTGCTTTGATCTATAAATAATCAACAGGGAACTACGAAAACTGTTATGGGAATTTACATAATTACACTGTGATTCGAGGATATATAATTTCCTTATTTGCTTCACTGGATGAAGAAGCGCGTCGACCAAACCACCAGCCCAGCTCGGCCTTGCTGCCGCCGGACATTATTCTTCGGGCTTTCAGTTTAAGATTTGCCGTTTTGTAACATCCTAGTTTATTGGGCTATTAGATCGCTATCCAACTTTTACCGAGCCGGATATATCCATCACAAATTTTGGTCCATAACATAAAATAATAAATATCCGATTTTAATTTCAGCATTTCAAATTAGAGGTCTAATTCTGCTCCCAGTCCATGTATTCCTTATACATTTGCAATTTAGTCTTTTCTTTTTTATTCCATAAATTTAGTCTTTCTATTCTTTTGACCTGAAATTGAATTAAAATAGAAGGATCAAATTGATCAATAATAAGCACTTAATTTGTTGTAATAATTAAACTTAAATTCATTCTTGAAACGTTAAAATTCTTACATCCTCAACAACCTTTTCTAATTGTAATTAAGCAACATAATTAACTACTCCTATAAGACATGACATTGACATACCGTTATACCAGATACCAGAACTCATGTCCTAATTAACTACGCGACAATTCTTCCTAACTTCCCCATTAAAACCAGTTAGAGGACTAATGTTCCCCATCTTAATCATTGACTTGGCAAACTGTTTAAAGAAGAGCTTCTCATCCTTTGCATAAGCTTTAACCAATTCCATGGTATTCCCAACATTCCCTGAATAAAGCACTTCATCCGAATTCAGCAGTCCTTTCCCCCGCAAAATAAGCTTGAAGTAAAGGTTGTCGAATTTTACAGGGGACCGAAAATCCAAAGGTGAAAGGTTGTTGTCACCACCGGATTTGGGACAGACAGATTTCAAGCCATTGTAATAGGTTTTGTGCAGGGTTTGGTCTGGCAAGTTGTCACCGTTTTGATTGTACAACCTCTGCTTGAAGGTTGCACATCTGGCTACACCGATGGTGTGTCCTCCTGAAACATTATCATTACATGTTGAAAATGAGTAAGCCATTAAGGTAAAAAGGCGGTTTTATGACATGGTCTGAAAATGTGGATAAACGGTTTACCTGAGAGAGCAACAAGGTCTACTTCATCAAGACCTTGACGTTGGAACAGTGTTATCAGGTTCTGAAGAGTGGAGTTCGGTGGTGGGATATTGTTGTTTGAGGAGCTGAGACTTGCAATCTTTGAATCCCTCCTTCCAAGTGGAAGCTCCCAAGATGGTCCACCGCTCTGTTTAGGCATTAATCGCGGTTACACAAAATAGGACTGAAATAAAAAAGAAGTAATGCTGAATTGGTTTGCATAGTTACCAGTACAGTGGAGCCACGAGCAGCCATTGCGAGTATGTCAGCGCAAGAAACGGTTTGGGGGCATGCTTTTTCCAGTTTAGCTTTGATCTTATCGATCACTTCAAAGCCTCTAATGGAGTTCCTGTTCGGTAGTGCGTTCTTTTCACTGACTATGGTCGCACTGTTGTCCAACAATATGGATGCATCACAGCCCTGAAAGACGAGATAGAGGTGAAAAATTTACGTATTTTTACGAGTTATACTGTAACCAGTTTTAGCAACCGGAAAAACCAACTTATTTAAGCAAATTGTTTGTGCCTGGATTAAATGAAAAAGAGGAAGATGAAAGTAACCTGCACGAAACAATCGTGGAAATGAAGCCTTAGCAAGGATGCAGCCATCCTAGGCTCTTTTGCAATGGCCTTCTTTAGGATTGACATGACAATGTCATCAGCTTGAGGGCATGAAAGCTGATAGAATTGTGGGAAAAGGCCGCTTGGCGGTGCACCACCGATTCCCCAGCCAAAACCCAAACCAGGGTGAGCCATGGATACTGTGGCTGACAGGAAAGCTGATATTAAGATGCCGAAAACAACTTTGAAAGAAACCATTGATGATTTGAGTGAGTCTGCAGCCATCGGTTGGCAATGGAATTTATATTGATTGTGTAACGATTAAATCAACTGCTCCCCTCACCGAATCCTTCCTGGAAAACACCTAATACTGATAGTCAGGACTGCGTCAACTTGTCTTGACGCTTCTTTTTGTCATATGAATTGTTGTAAGCAACTGAAAATGGAGTAGTGGCAGTGCTTCAGGTTTACCAGCTCCCTTATCTTCATAGCTTATACAGTAAGGATTAACTTAGCTAACTTAGCTACCCTCCCTAGTTTGGTTCATTGGTTAGGCACCAGACTCCTCTTAAGCTGTTCAGGTTTGAACCCTCATTATCATTTTCAAAACAAATATAAATCAATTTCAAATTAAATAGAAAACTAAGGATCAAACCGAACAAAAATAAAATATGAAAAAACGTCCTGCACCTGATTTGGTCTCCAAACTAAGCTTTTGGAAATGTTTTAATTTTCAGCTTCTCCCCAAACCACCGTTAGCACCATTCCCCCCCTCCCCCCTAAAATCACTTCTAAAATCATTCGTGAAAGGAGCTTTACTGGTGATTATAAATTTTAATCAACTAGAGTAAGAAAGCTGTCCATGGTGTTTAACCTTTTAGTGTCAGGTCAAGGCCATAATACCTGCAGCCTTAAGTAACATCTCAGATTATGCAAGCTTTAACTAAAAAGTAGTAGGAAAGATGGTGGGTGTGGGTATTTGATCAGGTCCCGAAAAACTAAAGTGTTATGGAGTCAGAGGACGACAACTGAAGGAGTCCAAAGGAACAAAGTTACAATCATTACTGAAAACATACAAGAAACAGACCAGCCCAAATGATCACCCCACACCCAGAATCAATCTTATCAGCTCACCAAACCAAATTCAATTACAGGCCTTTTTTCTTAAAAGAAATCCTGCATGTCCTGAATGATTGTGGTTCTGTTCGTCCTCTCACCATCTCAATGCCCGAGTGACTACAACAGCTAATAACAGGAAAAGGTTAGATATTCCTACTTACAGATTAACAAGCAAACAATCTTAAAGCTAGGAGTGTGCAAAAGACAGTATTTTTTCTCCTCCTTTTTCAGATTACAGCGACGCAATGCACAGAAGAATTTAACATATTGGTAACTCACCTTGCGTAACTAGGCGAGAGAGAGAGATTTCACTGTTTTTGAGTTCAAAGTACTTTTTGAGTTTCCCAAAGTAATATAACTGCAGACAATAAAGCTGAAGGATTGATGTCTTTGCTTGTTGTTTTATCGTCAGGGAAGAAATTGGGGACCATCCTTCCCTAACGTCTTATTCATTTCTCCTCAGCCAATTAACTCCTCCTTTTTGAACAATTAGCAGAAGCCTATGTATCTATAGACTATAGGTGTACTAGCTTTTGGCTGCTTAGTATAAGACCTATTTCACCTTTCCCCTTATAATATGGTAAAAAGTCATTACTTTCGTCTAAAGAACTATCAGCATTTGTTGCTACTAGGAATGAACCGAGGCATTATTTATGTTCAGTTTTCCACATCCAGATTGATGCTATGTTGATGGCTTTCACATCCATATTTTATGCTTATAAATTATCTTTTTGGCTTTACTATTAGTTCCTTGAATTAGTCATAAGTCTTCAGTTACTTACAAATGGCTAATTAGTTTCTTTCTTTGTCTGGTTTTCAGTAATACAATTCCTTCACTTCATTTCATTCATGCTTTTACTGCATCCCCCCTCCCTTGCTTCCCATCAGCTTAATGTTGAAGGGTTTGCGATTCTTATGATTGCTTGGCTTGTAGCTTTTTAGATCTCGCCAGTACAGATTTTCCATTTCAGCTCTGTAATCCATTACTTCAGGTGGCCCTGTGTTTAATGCTGTGCAACTTTTATATATGTTCTTTGTCATCTGTTGAATATATTCACCTTGTTTCAGGCTGAGTCTTATCATGACCCGCTTTTAATGCTTTTCACGTGGAATGGTAGTTTGCCTTTGCTTTTACTTTCCGTATGTTTATGTAAGTCTCAATAATTTTAGTTCACTCGGCGACTCACTGCTCTTCTCCTCGCATTTGAATGCCAATTAACCTGGCGATTTAGCAACTTTTAAAACCTTTACCTTCCATTTCTGTCACTATGGTTTCCCGGGATTCACCTCCAAATCCATCTTCCAGCTTCCTACACCCTTTTATCGTCTCGGAATCTATTAATAGCCAAAACCAACTCGGAGGCCAACATTTTGATGCTTATGGCTCCACTTTGAGAGGCAACCATGACACATTTCCTCAGTCCCTCGGTTTATTGCCCAGCATTCATTCTCTCGGCGAAAGAATGCCCAAATCAATGGATCTCCTTCCAGCTCCCATTGTAACAAAGGAATCGGAGATTAGCCAGACCAGACACTTGATGGCCCTTCTCGGAGCAGCTAATCAGACTAGCCACCAAAATCAAAGGCTTTCATTGTCTCTGGGTTCTAACATGCTTGATCCTTCCTTAAATTTTGGTATCGCAAGTTCTAGTTACTTGGTTTCGGGGGCAGAAGATAGAGAAGTTTGTAATCCTGGAGTGGGGAACGTCAGGGATGATTACTCTTTCACTGCTAACACATTTGCTTCGGCTTCGACCTCGCTACACCGACCTTTTGCGACTACGTATGGGGGAGAATCTTTTGCCACTGCTATTGCGAATTCGAGGTATCTAAAGCCAACTGAGTCCCTTCTAGATGAAGTTGTCAATATTGGTGGCAAAAATGTCGATGAAAATTACTTTAGGAAGTTATATAAAGGAGACAAAGGAGAAAGTTCAAGGCTTTCCTCTGAGTTAAAAGCAGAGTTCTGCAGCAATGAGATACAACTGCCTGAAAAGCACGAGCTCCGAGTTGGACTCACAAAGCTAATTGGATTACTGGAAGAGGTTAGCCGTTTATCTGACCTTGTTGGATGTTCTGTCGTGTTTACTTATGTCGTAATTCAATAATTACTTGGATTTTACATGATTCGTTATTGTTTTATTTTCAGGTCGAACTTAGGTACGAGAGATACTACCAGCAAATGGAAGAAGTGGTTTCATCATTTGAATCTGTAGCTGGTTTAGGAGCAGCAAAGTCGTATACTACTTTGGCACTGCAAGCAATGTCCAGGCATTTTGGCAATCTAAGGGATGCCATAGTGTCTCAAATACATGTCACTAGAAGAAAATTAATGCATGATTTACCGAGAATCAACGGGGGATTATCACAACTTAGCTTGTTTGATAGAGATTCTAGGCAGAACCGACAGTCTCTTCAACAATTTGGAATTATCCATAGCCAAAGGCAAGCTTGGAGGCCCATTAGAGGATTGCAAGAAACCTCAGTAGCAATCCTTCGGTCTTGGCTTTTCGAACACTTCCTACACCCGTAAGTACATACTCGAGTTAAAACGGTCCTGCATTTAGACAATGTAACACTAATACCATTTTTGTTGCATGGTTCTTAACACTCAACAGTTATCCAACAGACTCGGAGAAGCTAATGTTGGCATCACAGACAGGCCTGACCAAGAGTCAAGTAATCCCTTGCATATATATATGCAATATGCTCAATTGATGATTAATTTTTTAATGTCGATATTGAATGTTTGTTATTTATTGTTAACTCAGATATCAAACTGGTTTATAAATGCTCGAGTTCGACTGTGGAAGCCTATGATAGAAGAAATGTACAAAGAGGAGATTGCAGACTCTCCCCAAGACTCTGATACTTCATTTGCCAACAGTTCCATTGGCAGGGAAGGAATCACTGATCAAGTCGAGGACTGAAGGAGTAGCAAACGTCGGTTTAGACATACTGATTTTGTAACCTGTATTCCTACACTAATCTGGTTGTTCACAAATGATCTTCCAAGTGGAACTGCGGAATTTAGCTCTTATATTTCTCATGAAATGATATGGAATTCAGAGTTATCCCTACAGCATCCATCCATCAAAACTTATTTTCTCAAATATCTCAGTTGCATCCTGAAATTTTTGTTATGTTTATAGGACCAAAAATGTTATTACCTTATTTCCTTTCCCTACCAAAGAATCCTTACTCATTTTGAATATCAAACTAAAAAAAATGATTTTAGCAAAAAAAAAAAATAGTAGTATTTTATTTTTCTTATAAAATCAAGCATTGGAAAATTTATCTAAACAAAATAGGGGAATTTTCTAAAACAAGATAAATTTTGTGCGAAGCTAAATGAGACGGATTTACACGAATACTTACAATTTATACAAAATTTTACTCATACGGTAAGAGTTTAGATTATAAAATAAGAATTTATGTAACTATACATAAATTCTTACTTAAGTTAAAATCTACACAAATATCTAGTCGATAAAAATTAATATAGTTACACAAATTCTTATAATAATACACAAATTTAAAAAAATATAAATTTTTATAATATCTTATTTTAGTCTTACTCTAATCTGTCTCGCCTTTGAATTTCCTACAAAACAGAAGACATTGGAAAAAGTATAAATTGTTGCTTCAAAACCACTTTTTTTGTCCTCCAAGTTTGCCGGGAAAATCAAAGCAATTAATCGAGCGAAAATTTGTTTTTCCTCTCTCCTTTTATCTCGCTCTCGCTCGCTCGCTCGGAAACCATGACGAGCTCCTCTGCTCATTCATGTAAGGTTTAAGCATCTATTCGGATTATTTCTCGTTTCTTGTTTTTATATATATTGATTGATGAGTGATAACTATATATTTGGAGTAAGTTTTTGCGTAGGATTTAAGCAAGATCGCATGTAATAGTCTCCGCCTCTCCGGAATGAGCTAGTGCAGCGGCAGGTTAATCCGCCTGTTGGATTTAACTTTTAGTCACTAATCTTCAAAGGTTTTGTTTACTACTACAATTAATGTCTTTCTAATTTCTTTTTAAAATTAATTAGGGATCTTTGTCTCTAATTTATTGCAATCTTTTGTGGTAAGATGGATAATTGAAGTCAACGGAACCCCTAAACGCTTTATTCTCCAGGTATTCTTTCTCTTCTATTTTTGTTTTCTTTAGTAAATTGTGGAAATGAAAGGTGACAATTGAACTTGAATGAGAAACATTTATTTTCCTTCACGACTGTTATTGTATTTATGATTGAAGATTATGGTTTTCCTATGTTGATTTCATAGGTGATTTTCATCCCTCTGGCTCCACTACACCCTCATATTTTTAGCAATTGATATATCTGTTTAGTTTTTTTAATCATCACTAGATTCGTGATCTGTAGGGTTAATTCGTTGTTTTCCTTGTTGGTTGCTAATTACAATTGACTTATACAGAACTGTTTTTTTAGAATCTTACTGCTTGAATTTGGTATGTTGTTTACAGTTGATTGATAATGCTGATTTTGTGAAGTTTGCTTGTAATCATAAATGGAATGCATCTTCTTGACATATCACATTGAGTTTCTTGTTGCCACGGCATTCTCATAATCTCACTTTTATGGAGAGTGTATGCAAATCTCAGTAGTCATATGGCTTTTGTAAAACAAAAATCTTATTCTAGCTAGAAATTTTAAGAACTTGCATACTGGATAAGTGGAAGGTGAAGGCCCTGTAATGCAATAGTGTTCTTGGTGTTTGTGCTTCATGTGTGTGAGTTTTCATTTTTAGTCAAGCTTCTGATGCTCCCATTTTATTTAGTGATACTGGGATAGCATGATCCATAACACTCACTCTATGGCGAATTGCATGAGTCACTTTATATATGTTGTAGGAAAGAAGGGACATTGCAACTTGCCAGAGTCATTGGACAAAAAAAATAGGACATCAAGTCTAAAGATAATGTAGGAAAACAGGGAAGGACTTGAGCATTAATATCTGTTTTGTGCCTTTTCATACGCATGTTGTCAATTGTTTAGCTAACCGACATTCAAATCACATGTTCATATTTTGTAGATATTCTGTATGATAGATGGTCCCAAGCCATGACTGTCAGTTCTGTCTGTATCAGCATTCTCTGCATATTATCAAGTTCAACCGTGAAGGTTTGTTGGAACTGTTATTGTTTTGTTCATTTGATTTTGTTCTCCAAGATCAAGTGGAGTACCGAGTTCACTTTGTCATTATTCAGCAAACCCAACTGATAATTGTCTATACATTAAGAACTTTTGGAGTGGCAGGTCCCCCAAGGAGACAAGATGGTGATTCCATGACGATGAAGTGTAACAATGTTAACCTGTTTTCTGCAGAGTATGACATTGTGAATCAAACATAGATTTGATTTGAATGCGGCTACCCCGCCTACCTCCAAGCATCAGATTCAGAGTTTGATGTAAATACAATATAGATCTCTTTCCTTTTCTAAACATGTTAGGTGCCCATTTTTGTTAGTCGTGGTAGGGCTGTATGGGAGGACAATTAACGAAATTGAAGGTTGATGTACTTGTATCTGCAGCCAATTTATGTCAACATCAATGGAGAGAATATTCTGTCGGAAGGGAGTTGGGGATTGCATGGAACATAGAGATGATGTGGAGAATATGCCTGAGTTTTCCAAGTTCAATCTAGTTTATAATGTGTCTGTAGTTGATGCCGTCTGCCTAACTTGTAATTGACAAAAATGTAAGGGAAAAGGGAATTAAGAACCAAAGATTCATGTTCTGCTGATGCGATTGACCGGCCCTTATAATCATTATGATCAAATAGGAAGAAAGGAGAATCAAAATAATTTCAGGGGTCTGGGTTGGGTTTGGTTCTTATTTTGTAAAGTTCAGACCATTTAAGATGGCTGAGTTGGGTTTGGACCTACTTCTCAAAAGGTCAGGTCCTACCCATCTTGTCCTGGACATGATATATTATTTGAATGGTTTTGGTTCCTATCAATCTATTGAACAAAAAGGGATGACAGAAGAATGGCTCTTTGGGCTGTACCCAAGGCTTCCTTATTAACAGCTAAACACTTCCCGCTAACCTTATACCTTGTATGAATGTACTTTGGATGGTTTGACCTACAAACCTGACCCTGTATCAGGGGATTCGTCCATTAGCTCGCCTGTCACTGCCACTTGGTGTTATATTCAATAAATTTTGGATGGTGTTGAGGATCGAGCTGGTATGTCAACTTCCCATTTTGATCTAACAGTTTTGGATGAAGTTTTATTTGTGTTAATTCTATTAAACATTCTGTGTATGTTACTTTATATCATCCTTGTTTCTTTACAGCAAAGGAAGCTTTTTCAACTCACCAAACAAAGGAAACTTCCAGTGCTAGGCTATTTCATATTCTTTTTTCACACACTTAGAATCTTTCTGTGACTATATCTACCTCCACTTGAATGTTCGTTTTTATTCTCTTTCCTTTCAGGTTTGTGGAGGGGGAAAAACAAACTGATCATGCCATTTTCATAGTCACATTAGATGCTCACTGATTATGAGAGGGAAGGAGTCAAATTTATCATGGCATATCTTACGAATTACTGCTGCTTAAAACTTTTCTTTTTGTTATTTTCTGATATGATGTAGCCAATCCTGTTTGTACTTGCAAGCGTGCCCTGTGAACGAGACAAAGGCTTTGGAAATTGGAATCAAGTGCATCCTGAAACTAGATGGATATCCAACAAAAATGCTTGCAGAATGCCGGATCATTTACTATTATGTAGTCTCTGTCATCTATCTGAAACTAGAAAAATTTTACAAACCACTAGGTTTTATATTTACAGGTCTAAAAGACACGGATAAAAACAGTAAATTGCCAATTCACTGCGGATGGAACTGGAACCAGCGGTGCCTAGAAGCAGAACACAATCAGTTGAGGCGGTCGGGGTACCAGCCACTGCCCACTGCCCAATTACGTTAACATCACATGTGCCCGGCAAATATCCCAATCAATCCTTATCTTATGTACAAAAAGAACAAGAATATTCCTAGGTCTGTACACTACGTTAATATCCGTTACTAGCTTAGTTTTGTATCATCTATATCGGTCATCGCCATGAAGCCACCGTCTTCAAAGAGGTAGGAAAGGTTGGTGTGAAAATCTGTTGGCCTGAAGCCAAAATGTGCCTTGGATCAAATTCCATTTTCATTTGATAGAACCAATCCCACTTTTTACCAAAGTGGTTCATCCACTCCTCATTTGTAGTGTAATGAGGTAAATACTGCTTGATTTTGATCCCAGCATCATCACAGAATCTTAGAATCTGACGGTTCTGATTGGTTAGGTACTTCAAGCTATGGGTCTCCTCCCCATTATCCAAGGCTGATCTTAGCAATGCCACCAGGTAAAACACATCCTCATCCGGAGTAACCGCGGAGCTCCTATGGTCCCATCTGCAACATACATACATACACGCATGAACCCTAAATGCAGCGAAAACCATTTTTGCATGGTAAAAAAAGATAAACACATGCAATGTTTTGGAAGCATTATTTGTGGTAGTTGAGATTTGATGGTTTTGAACGAATCAAATGGATCCGGACAATGCAGAGCGACCGGTCGTTAACATGTACTAACGGCCATGTTTCTGGAACCACTTTCTAACAAAGACATGGATATTTCCCATCAGTGGGTCCCCATGAGAAGATCTTCTTACAGCAGAATCTTCCCCACTTGGATCATCAATGTTTTCATTACCGTCGATCTGTTAGGTTCTATCCTGTCAACAAATGAGCCAAGTGTTCATCTATGACAATCCTAGATGGGTTTCTTTCTACACTTAAAACATTCATCTGTTACTGTTAGCATTGGAACTTGGGAGCATCCGCATGTTCCCCCACGTGTTTCCCTTTCTGATCGATTCGCTTTTGTTAATGTGTCATGAGTCTATGCCTGGACCACCATGAATGAATCACTCATGGTTGTGGCTGAGTTCCTTTATTTTTAATCTCTTTCTCCATCTTCTGTTCTACTCTCACTGTAGAACACGTGGAAGTGGAACTACGGATTTACCTAGTGAAGTAGATATCTCTCCTTTTCAGAATACGACCTTTATCTCAAAAAAAAAAAAAAAAAAGCGACCTTGAGTGGCTGGGAATTGTGGGTGACCAACCATAATTCCTAGCATTGAAAAGTGAAAACTAGATGCCAGGATTTCCCTCTACTATTTAGCAGCAAGGAAATTTATCTTCACTGTATATATAAAAAAGCAGTGGACAGTGGCTCAGTGCAATTAAGTTACTAGTACTATTTGTGTGAAAATTTTTTGTTAGAAATAGATGGGTGACTTCAACCTCATGATGCATCATGACCAAAGTTATGGTTATAAGAATGGGGCCATAAGAACTGAAACTATGATTTCATGTATGCATGTTTCATGCATGGGATGTTTGATAACAAGTGCATTGTCGAAATATTTACTTGTGTTTGTTCATCGGATAGATGAGAATCGGCCCACTCGTTTTATTACCCAAAATACCCTTGAAGACACCCTTGTCGAACTCAGCTATCTTTGATTTGGGAACAAAAAGGTTTAGCCACGGGTGTGGAACCTCCCACAAACCCTTGGACCGGAGCTTCAGCTCAGCCTTGTGGACCCTGTCTAAGAAATCTACATACAACAGATCTGTTGTAAAGACTGTTGCCGGTATGAAATCTAATTTCTTCAACAATAACTCTACTTCCTGCAATTCAATCACCAGCCAAGATTTCGGAATTCAAAACAATAAAATGTAAAAGATACTAAGCTGCAACCAAACCAAAACAGTTGGTTTTGTCAGGATAAGTTTCATTGCAATTAATGCAAAAGATTACAGACAATCTTCCCTGTTTAATTTCTTGCATATGTATTATGTATATGCGTACCTTGTCGATGTTTGAACCAGTAGAGTGATGGTAGTTCTTTGTGATTTCCAAGCAATACAAAACGCCTCCATTAGGCTCAAGGGATGATATTTTTACAGGGTTGTGAGGGGAAAAGAAGGATGACCTCCAATTGTTGATGAGACCTTCATCTGCAATCACGAAACCTTCTACGTAGTCGAATTTTTGGCTACCCGGTTTTCCATGCTGTGAAATCAGATATTCTTGGTCCCTGGTAAAAGCCGAGAAATTTGAATACAGTACCCTGATCCACCTCACCTACAGGGATTTTTTAACAGCGTTAGAGGCAAACACGACAAATGATTTAAGGCTTTTAGGTTTTGACAATAACTAGTACTAGGATAGGATAGGATAGGATATTACAAAAGTTTTATGTCGCAATCTAGAACCAACCAGAAACCATTTTATAATAAAGTTTTTACATAAATAAGGCTCAAAGACATAAAGAGATACCCTTTGCGGAGCTGGTTCAAGAGAGATTCTAGCTCTGGTGATGATTCCAAATTGTCCTAAACCGCCAAGCACAGCATGAAACAACTCCGAGTTTTGTTCCTCTGAGCATGTCAAAAGCTCCCCTTTGCCTGTTCACCAGAAATATAAGCTCAAACACTCCTCCACATACAAATGCAATATCAACAGTTTCTTCTTTTTTTAATGCCAAGGAACTCAAACATGA
The DNA here is from genome assembly GCA_035048815.1 of Abelmoschus esculentus. Classification (NCBI taxonomy): domain Eukaryota; kingdom Viridiplantae; phylum Streptophyta; class Magnoliopsida; order Malvales; family Malvaceae; genus Abelmoschus; species Abelmoschus esculentus. Next base: position 5,729,871 of record JAUCBN010000008.1, on the reverse strand, counting down.
AAATTTTTAGAAACTTTGTAAAATACTACTAAAACTGAAAAAAATAAATGATGCACATACTATACCAAACATTTCTGTACATGATGCTATAAAGTCTAGACAAGACTAAATAAAAAAATGTTTTCACGCGCCAAAACAAAAGAAAAAATGTTTTAATGCCAGAATTAAGACAAAAATCCATAGCTGTGGAAGAACTGCAGAAAAAACGTTAAGATTAAGTTTAGTAGGGGTGTTAAAATTAAAGAAAATAGATTATTATTATTATTTTAATGATTATTAGTTAATATAAACATTAAAAATATTATATTATTTTTGCATCAAAGATGACATACAAGAAAATATTCTGACCTGGAAAAATCTCACACTTTTGAGTTATGTTCTGCTTTCCATTTGTTTTATATAAAAATGAAAAAGGAGCATGCAAAGTTAGTAATAAAATAACCTGTAACGACGTCAAGCTCATGGACATTGCTAATTTGTGGACCATGATTGAAAGCTTGGCCGCTAATTCCAGCATTTGACAACGTTCCACCAACAGAAAGGTACAGATAATCAGTCCATGATCTTGGTGCGAGTCCATACTCTAGGCTACTCCTCAGCACATCTATCCAAAGCTCACCACCCCACACGTCCACGTACCTCTCTCGAGGCCAAACCCGAGGCTGAGGTGGCTTCCTTCCTGATCCCTGTTTCGACCCACTCATCTGAACCACCACCCCATTTGCGGTCTGAGCCTGTCCGTTTATAGAATGGCCATGCCCCCTGGCAGAAACGGTGAACCCTAAACCTGATCCGTAGGCCGCTTTGATGAGTTGAGCTATGTCCTGAGCAGAAGCCGGATGCAAGACAGCTAGCGGAGGCGCAGCTCGTGTCAGCAAGCCAAAATCTAGAGAGGCGGTTTCAACGTCGGTGGAGTCAACGCTGAGTTGACCGTCAACTCCAAGGAGGAGAAGCTCCGTGGGATCCAAGGTCAACCCCACAGTAACAATCAATCTACAAATAGCGAACGTTAAAAGAATCTTAGTCGCCATATCAAAGAAACACTGAATCTGAATGCTTCTTCTTCCCGGCCCTTGTTTAAATGATTTCTTCAGAACAATGAAATGAACCTATAAAGAAAGAGAAAAGCTGTTGAAGAGACGAGTGGATAATTAGGGTGAAAGTGAAGTGAACCGGCGGAAGGAACAAAACCTTTGTTGGCAGAGTTAACGCAACCCCAGATAACACATTAAAGATCAACACTCAGTACCTAACAAACAACATGCACATGTACTTTTTCTATCTTTTTTCACGTTAGGTGTATGAAGAAAAAAATGGTAGGTTTTCAAGGAAAAAGGCAAGGCAGGGAGTCGCTGAATCGTTCTGAGTTCGTGTCGAAAGAAAATAGAGGGTAGAGGGATGATGGTGATATCATATGCGGCTGTTTTAGGTGTCGAGTATATGAGATTGCATGATAGTAGGTATGGAATGTAAATTTATAAGGCAAAAAGGCGGTAGCGTGAGGTGGAGGAAAGGGAAGGGACACGTGGCCATTCACGTGCGAGGAGTGGGAATACAGGTGGGGTGAGAGAAAGAGAGAGGAGGATCAGGGCTAGTTTCTGGTGCGGGGTGCCCCCCCTCCTCGGAAGAGGAAAGAGGGATGCGGGTCCACTTTTGGATACGGGGTATCATGATGGGGTCCGCTGCTGTGAAGGGATCACGTGGGTGCTGCTCAGCCCGACACCAGCCACTGCCTCCTGCTTAACAATCGGTTCCAAGTCGTGCATCGTGCCCCTTCACCAAATTGGATAACGTATACGATACCAGGACTATTCTCCAGTAGGCAATACGGATAAGATTCTCACAGTTCTAACTTAGCATTTATCGTATTGATACAATAATATTTAATACTCATTTCGTTCCATTAAAACTATATATTTATATTTTTATTAATTAACTTTAATTTAATTGTTCTATTTAAATATTTTAATTAATTAAAACTTATAAAAAAAATATTTTAAAATATTTAATTAAATGTTTTTAAATATAATTTTTAAAATTTTCAATAAATATAAAATTAAAATTTTAAAAAATTAAAATTAAAATTAAAAAAAAATAACCTCGTAAAATATTAATATGCAATAATTTAAATAAGACCGAAGATATAGATATTTAAGGTGTTCTTTATTTTTTTATGATCTACCAACGTATTATTGTTTTTGCAGTACCAGTCCTAGACTCCTAGTCATTTCTGATCATTCTTTCCTCTGACAAACAACAGTCTAAAATATTAATCTATTTTAATTTTAAAATTTCTATATATAATTTTTTAACCATAAAATTTTTTATTTTCTAACATAAAATTCTTTCCTCATCTTAGGTCTATTGTTTTAAAGGTCCCTACTCATGAATTTAATTACCAGTTTTGTTAACCAAAATCTTTCAGGTCATCTGCCGGTTTTCATTTTGCCACCCTGTTCATTATTCTTGGAATTAATCTGGGTCGCTATTTCCAAGTCACGTACCTTTGTGTCAAATAAATTCCAAGCTGAGTTGCATGGCCCATGCTATATTTAATACTTAAGCACGGGGAGTCTGCATGCCTCAGAAACTGTATATTTATTTTGATTTTTACTTAAGGGATATGCACCAGCATCACTTGTGTAATAATATTGAGATGATAAATGAATATTTATGTAGGTGATTGAGTTGTTATTTTCTGAGACGATTCGTTACGATTGCCTGTTGGTTGTCCAAATTCTAGCATTAAAGTCAAGGCGTGATGTTGCTGATGGAGAAATCAAAACTTGTCTTCATTTTTACACAGATGTGTTCAGAAAATCCAAAGCAACACCCATTATTATTTATATGTGTGTCTGTTTCATAAGTGCACAACCTGCTGGCGACGTTGTGAGAATGATTTGCTAATATTTTATATACAGGTTTCAAACAAGTGGGAAAATTTTAAAATTGTGTGTATCAATCTTGAGTATGAATTATTTAACTGTTCGATTAAGATATGAAAAATACAGATTCGAAAGATTTATATTATGTAACTTAATTTGTATCTTCTAATACAAGCCTGAATCCTTTGGAATTGCTGCAATCTTTGGGTACATGAAGACCCACTGATGAACTGGAACTCTGGAAGCAGAATTTATAATTGCCTGCAGGTGCAATTAAATATATTTGTTGTACTATCAACTTCCATTTCTTTTTTGTTTGGAAACCATTTAAAATAAATGCCTGTCCCTACAATGTTAGTGACTAAGTTTGACATGTAAGAGATTTGGATTTCAACAAATAAAGTGGAAGGGACGTTGCTAAAAGCGCATGCAGGTGTGGTTTCCACAAAGCATGCAGGAACTGTGCTGTCAAAAGCTTAAAAATCCTAGGCTGGGCCATATATAGGTTAGGTTAGGCCATTTACCATTAATGAAATGCTGACTTCTGGTAGTGGGGGACGTGCACGAGTCTTTTCCTTTTGCCCTTGGATCAACATTTTAACACTAAAACCAAGTTAATTCCACACCAGAAGAAAATTTCAATCTCTTTTAATTGCTTACCTTTTGGCATGATAACATCTTCCATTAATCCATCCACAGCCACATGGTCTTTCCATCTCAAACCCCAACTAAAGCTAATTTAGCTTCTTCTATAAGCCCTCTTTACAAGTGTTTTTGGAAGTGCAATGTGAGTAATGGACCTACACATCTATCACTTTGCAGCTGTGGAAATTAACAACCAGACAAACCCACTTTTCTTTTACTTCTTTTATTCCTTTGATTGGATTCTTTCATCTGTTGCTCCAGTTTAAAAGGTAGGTTTAGCCACATATCGAATATACTACTATTACTATTAGTATGGGATTAGTTAGGGAATAGGGATCCAGTAGCCTTTAGAGAAAAATGAGTGGTGGCAAAGTGCATGGAGTATTATGACAAAGGTATAAATCTTGCTTTTCTTCCCATTTTACCTTTTACAGCTCAACCCTCCCTTTTCATTGCCATTTTCCTATCTATTATTTTAAATCTATGTGAGCTGGTTTTCACCCCCACCATATGAATCAATTTTTTTGCCCCAGTGAAGAATGATGGGAGGAAGCCAGCCAATCAAATGTGTTTTATTCTTTTTCCCACTTCCCATTTAACAAGGTTACGCTCATTTTTAGCAAATGAATCCATTCAAGAATGGTGTTACCGATAATAACTGATAACCAACGATAGGTTGATCTGATAGAATGAGGTGCTAGATTCCTTAAACAAGGTTAGGGGTTTAAATATTATCGTTATGAATGAAGAAAATTACGTTGAAAGAGTTGTCTTATATATTATATTGAGTCTCTACAAAATCAGATTCAGATTAGGGATTATTATCCCATACATAGTCGGTAGAAAGAATTTATTTTCACAAGCGCCTTAATTTTAGGATATTGGGTCTTAGTTTAGGGGTTTTAGCGAAGAGGAGTAAAATTTAGGGTTCATAATTAGATTTTAAGAGTTAAGGTTAAGGATTAAATTTTTAACCTATAAACCTTAAATTTTAAACTTAAACTTAAAATTCTGTCAACAACACCTAGATTAAAAATTATTATACTACCCTAAAATTAAGTCACTAGTTTCACAAATACTTATGCATGAAATAATTATTCCCAATTAGTGGATCATTTAGTAGGATACCATTTTAAACCAATAAAGGTACATTATTACACAGTTCAACTCCAACCACATGGTACTGTTTGCTTTTGTCTTAAAATGTTATCCTTTGCTATTAAGCACCAAGTAAAAAAATAGCAAACACCATTAATATCCAAAACAGTCTGTCTCAATCAGGGGGCAAATAACATTAGCAGCTGATCATGGCGATAGCGATGTCCATATGGAAAGAGGGTTAGGCAGCAGAAACAAACCGAAACAGGCGCTTGGTGAAAATTTTCATGTCAAGAAACAAAGCGCATGAAAACACCATAGAGGGGCCGGTCCCCAACTTAATCCGCCTTATACGCTTCCTTAGTCGTACAGCATGCGTGATTGCAACTTGCAATACAAAGGCCCAGATACATAGAAAAAACTTCAGCTGGAACAGATAAGGATGATGGATTCATACAAGATTCAAACTTGATATGATCGCTTGCTGGTTAATTCTCTGTTAACCAAAGTTGAAGGTGAACGAACGTGTAGCAGCTAGCAAGCTTCTTTGTGGGCAAACATTTGTTTTCTTTTTTGAGGTGACAAAAGCATTAAGAAACTATTTCCATTTTGGCAAACAAGCAAGGGGCGGATTCAGCAATCCGTGGACTAGCTAGCTCGATAGTAGCCAGAAGCCCAGATCTTTGCTTGAATAACTCGGCATATACAAGGCATTCATTGTGGATTCAACAAGTTGATAGATACTGTTCGTATGACCATGATGTGTCATGAATACTTAGAATTTTTACGTATATGGGTAAATTACTGGGACCTTGAGCTTCATGGCGTATGCCATAGGAATAAGAGCCTTTAACTCGAACTGTTAAAAATTGACTGCGGTGTGCTAGCTCCTGCAAGAAAAATGGCCTATGCCATAGGAATCATATATTTTTTTGAACAACCACTCAGGCAGACATGAAATGGATTGAGCAATATATTTTTTGAACCAAGATTAGTAATAAGTCATTATTTGCCACCGATCTCATCTGAACTATATGGTAAACCAAAAGAGCAGCAGTAAATTCAAGGGAACATTTTGAAGAGAGACATCTTTGATTTCCTAGCCAGTGCTGACTGCTGCATATGAACTCCAATTGCATCCAAGTAAGAGCTGCCTCTCCCACTCCCATGGAAGCCCCCAGCATCTTCAGCCAGATGGTATTGCCAGCGAATATGAAACTCAGCATCTAAGTATCAAACAATCACTCTTTGATCAAATTCCATGTCTATCAGGCCTTACTTTCTTATCTCTGCAGCAGCAAAGCATTCTTGGAATATTTTATCTGTGATGTCATCATTAGAATTCTGCACGGGAAGGCCATGTAAAGGTGGGCTATTTTAACCCAAATATCTTTTTAAGCCTATCGGATGGGCCTAATTTAATCATGCCTAACGGAGATCTAGCAGAACACAATATTTCAAAATATGTTCCCAGTTCCTTTATCCTCAAGTCGCCATGGTTGTCATCACAGTACATGATTGATTGATAGATTACGTTGTCAAACTTTGCTTTTAGGTTATCTTCCACCTGTCTTCGTATAAGATCATATCAGTTTTTGTCATATGTTGGTAACCGGTAAGCAACGACAATCAAGTTAATGTTAGTTTGATTTGCTGGGTTGGATTCAGTATTCACACTTTAAAAAAACAGATGAAAATGTTATTTTTAAGACATTAATTATGAAGGGGAAAAGCCATGGGTTCCTCAACTGCTACTTTAATTAATTTAGGTGAGGAGTCATGCATGCAACAAACCTACACGAAACTACAAGTATTAGGTGGAGGGGAGGACCCAGAGGAGGGGAAAGATAACAAGGGATTAAAACAACAATGAGTAAGAAATAAAATAAAATAAGTTGAATTTTAAATACTGTATCATATATGTTATGAAAGATGTAATTGTTTGAATTCTAGCATTAAATTTTAATTCTTACATTAATTGTATCACTAAATTATTATGTCGAAAATGATTTGATAATATGAATGATAATTTCGTCAATTTGATGATGTGAACAAAACATTATTGCTTAGGTGATAAACTCTATAGTCATGTATAGATTTTGTTATTAAATTTTAAAAATATATATCTATCTTATCATTAATTTTTTAATCATTATTAACGATCATCGTCATTTGTTTTCGGTAGTAATTTACGATAAGCACCTCCAGCCTATTGAATTCGAAAAAGTCCCAACATCAAAAAATTATTAATCTTTTGTTATTTTCATAATCTTAAGGATTTTTTAAAAATTATATAAATTAATAAAAGATGATAAGACGAATTTAATGATATTTATAATGGTCACAAAAGACACGGGAGAATAGTGGTTCTCGAATGCCGCTAATAATAGGAGAAAACCCAAACTTTGATGAAAAAATTATGAAGTGAAATAATTTCCCAATCAACGCACGTTATTACAAACTGTCACATCATTTAGTTAATTATAGGTATAATGATAATTTTAATTTTTAATTTTTAATATTTATAATTTTTGTTGTTTTGATATTTTTTTTGAATAAATTTAGTCATTAATCTATATCTTTTTTATAAATAGCTTATTTTTTAACACCATGATAACTGGACCGTTAAAATCTAACAATGGTGACATGTTATATGTATATGATAATATATTTTAAATAACATGATATTTAACCTATCGAATACATATATATAATATAATTTTATTCTAATATAAAATATAAAATAATTAAAATTCAAATAAAATATTTAAAAATAATTAATTCTAAAATAAAATACTATTAAACATTCTTAACCCTAACTACGATAGAATTAAAATCCTACCTAAAAAAATTAATTAATTTCATATTTTTTTTAAGATAGGACTTTGATTCTATCATAGTTAGGGTTGTAAATGTTTAATAGTCTTTTATTTTAGAATTAATTAATTTTTAAAATTTTATTTGAATTTTAATTATTTTATATTTTATATTGGAATAAAATTATATTTCATATATATATATATATATTTGATAGGTTAGATGCCATATCATTTAAAATATATTATCATATCCATATGATATATCATTATTGTTAGATTTTTAACGGTTCGATTATCATAATAATTAAAAATAAGATATTTGTTAAAAAGATATAGGTTAGGGCTAAATTTATCCCAAAAAAAGAATAAGGGCCAAAACGATAAAAATTATAAACGTTAAGAGTTAAAATTATCTTTATGCCTTAATCATAAAGTAATGATTCGGTGATATAATTAAAATAATTTAATATATGAATTAAAGAAATGAAAATGATATAAGCAATATTATAAAAATCACATCATTTAAATTCATTTAAATTCAATATTATGAAAATTTAATATCATTGCACGAATCATCTAGTCTCACCAGTTAAAGGAACAATTGTTATTTGTAGAGGTCACGGGTTCGAGCACAAGTACTGTCAGCACAGTAATTGAGCGATTAATATCTAATGGTTGAGAGTATATACTCTAAAACAGATACTAATATAATCACTATTAGTTAAATTAAAAAAAATATCTAATATCATTTAATCTAACTAAAACAACTTAGTCGGTAGGCAAAAAACAGAACTTAAATTCTGAACTAGTAATACAAAGGTGGGTTTTGGTTTTGAATTGTGAAGCTGTCTATATTAAATCCCAAGGTGTGAGCCATATACCTCGAGGTTTTTATTTGCAGAGCCTTGTATTTGGGTAATATGTTATGAAAGACTTCATGTAATAATGATAGCTAATCTATACCATTAAGTTAAAACATAATTTGGGTCAAGCAAGAAAGATGAAGTTTAATATAAAGTTTAAAAAGCTTTAAAATTGTGGGGGGTGAAGTCTTAAAACTTTCATTTAATGAGAGGGAAAAAATAAACATTATATATCTCCTCCTCTACCATGTGGTTTGAACCCAACCAACCACAGGACCCGATGTCTTAGGGTTCTGTCGTTGGCCAACCCTAGATTAGATGCTTGTCAAGAAACATTGTAGACGACAGCAGTAAACTGTGATTAGATTTAATTTGTTTTAAATCTCTATTAAATTGGATCAGTGGCGGTGCACATGGTCAGGCCGAGGAAGGTGACCCTTCTCAACCCATCCACCTTTGTGAACATTAGAATTAAATGAACATGGCAGCACAACACATCACATGCCAGATGGTATAGAGGAGAGTCTGACTCTGTTGGAAATATGTAATGCTTGAATCTCACACTCTATTTTTATAGGTTGTATGAGAGCAGTTCAGTTGATTTAAATTTCTCTTAGAATTTTAAATACTTAACCGAATAGATTTAATAACAAAATATCCGAGATTTAAATGAATATTTTCAGTTATATAAATCTATTATTTTTAGATAGATATTAACAGATTATCTGAGATTTAATTAGATTTTATCTGTTAATAAATTTAATTTTGAATATATTTTATCCGAGATTTAAATGGATATTTTCGGTTATCAAATCTATTATTTTGGGATAGATATTATCTGATATTAAATTTAAATTTTAAATTTAAATCAGATTTTATTTGATTTTCGGACAGATTTGCCCCTGCTTTCAACCTATAAATAAGATGCTTTTCTCTCATTTTTAATCATTCAATTCAGAGTTCATCTGTCTTACTTGAGAGAGAATTAGAGAGCATCATTCTGTTCGACTCCGGTTTCGACGATCATTTCTTCTACAGTTCACTCCAAACTTTGGGTGTACACTGTTTGGAGGACCGTGCTAACCTTCGGGGGACAACCGCCTAAAGTAGCGAGTACACACATCGGGGCGATTTGTTTCTAAGGCAGTGGCCTCCATACCACGACACGGTCAAACTTTCTATCAGTTCGTTCCTTTAATTTTTCCTATCAGTGCTAACGCCCTGTTTTGCAGTCTATTTAACCAACAATTTAGAAACAAATCTACTGCAAAAATGATATTATTGTCAAGGTGGTTTTGGGTTTGTTCAAGCTTGACGCACTTGATGGGTCAATAATCGAAGATGGTGGTGATCTTAAAGATAAGAACCAAAATCTTAAAGATAATAATATTTTACTATCAGTGAATTTTATTTATTTATTTATTTATTATTACTGCTAGTAAATTATTTTCGTGACTAACCATATATATTTTTTATTTGAATTTTGTAGATTCAAAATGGTTATAAAATATCAGTCACGATGAATTTTGGAATCATGATACAAGGATTGAAGTTGCAGACATGATCAAAATAGACAAAGCCTACATGAATTGCGTTTCTACTTATAAGGTCAGATTATTTAAATCATGATTTATATTACATGAATTTATATTAAAGCCTTTACCTAGTCTATAAGCTTAGAGAGTATGGTTTAGACTAGGTTGTAAAAGAAGGCTAGATGACCTTTTTGAGTAGAAAACTTATCTTGAGTGTGCTTAATAATTTTTTTTTTCTTGTGGGGAATATATATATTAAGCATAACTTTTAAAAGACCTAAATGAGGAGAGAAATATTCATAAGAGATTAATTGGAAAGTAGTGAGATAGTTTAAAATGCATGTCTAGGATTGGTTTTTTTGAAAGATTTGGTATTTAAGTATGCTTTATGCATCACCTCTCTTTCTAAACCTACTTGGTGCATTACTATGCTCATTATTCCAATTTATAAAATACTATGACTAAATAAATATTCTATACTTAGTGCAGAAGTTAGAATAATAATCTTAATAATTTTTAAGATATCTTTCTTTTAGTCATAGTAGATGAATATTTCTAGTGGTCTTTTGAGGTAAGAACCTTGTCTAAAATAAAGAGAAAATGATAGACATTAATGCTACTAAAAGATGTTTGTAGCTATTAAATCTCTTTGAGCTCTTTTCTTCAGATAATTAAGAAGGAAGAAAAGTTTTGTCTATCTTAGGAGTGTGCAGAAATCTCCATTAAAATTCTCTTTATGAAAAAAATAAAAGGAGTTAGGTCCGATAGAGGTGGTGAGTTTAAATCTAAATTTCTTAAAGAGGTATATGAGACGAATGACATAGTTTATAAAACTTTTGCCCCACTTTCCTCAACAAAACGGTATAACCGAGAGGAAAAACAGAATTTTAAAAGAGATGATAAATTCATTGTTGATAAGTTCTAAGTTAGCTGATTACATATCGGGGGAAGTCATTCTATCGGTAAATATTAAACCGAGTATCTCATAAGAAATTAGACTCAACCCCACGAACTGTGAAAAGGTTATGTACCTAACTTGCAATACCTAAAAGTGTGGGGGTATCTGGCTAAAGTATGTTTGCCTGACTTTAAGAAGTCCACCATCGGTGCCTAAACCGTTGATGTAGTATTTATTGAGTATGCTACCAACAATATCGTATGAGATGCTCTAGAGTTTGAGTTAGAGCCTAAACAAAGATAAAAATATCTTTTGGATCAGACTTTGTTACTTCTTTTATTTTTGAGATAAATGATCTAGACAACTTATCAGATCTTATAGCTCAAGTTTCTTGTTAGATGAGGATCTTAAAACTTATGAAGAAGCTATAAGATCTATTGACACTAGTTTTGGAGGAGTAGTTAATGATAAACTAGAGTCAATAATGTCTAAATCATGCTTGGGAATTGGTAGACTTGCCTAAAGGATTTAAACCTATCAGCAACAAATGAGTTAAGAAGAAACTCATACCAAATGGGTCAATCCAGAGTAAGGCAAGGCTAGTAGTTATAGGGTTCACTTAAAATATTAAAGAGTTTTGACAGTTGAGATGTCATCTCTACTCGAACCCCTTTTGACTCTAGCACTTATCTCGTTAAAAATAAAGGAAGCTGTGTTTCCCAGGTTGAATATGCTAAGATTATTGAAAGCCTAATGTTCTTAGTGAACTATACTCGGCCCGATGTTGCCTATGTAATGAGTAGATTAAGTAGATATACTCATAATCCAAGTGGTGAACATTGAACGACTCTTAGACGCTTACTAAAATACCTTAAGGGTATTATGGATTGGAAACTCAAATTTGTTGGCTATCCTGTTATTTGAAAGGATGTTGTGACGTCAACTAGGTTTTTGGTAGTGATGAGGTAAGCTTTACGAGTAGATATGTTTTCACTTTAAGTGAAGCTGCAATCTCGTGAAAGTCTATCAAGTAGACTTATATTGCACGCTCCATCATAGAGTCAGAGTTTATAGCTTTAGACTTAACTAGGCCAAAAACCGAGTGGCTAAGGAATCTTTTAGCAAAGATACCTTTGTGGGGAAAACCGACTCCTCCGCTATCTTTATTGTGAGATTCGTAATTTGCGATACACGTGGCTCTAAATCAAGTTTACAATGGTAAGAAGAGACACATTCGCATAAGGTACGAATATGTGAGGCACCTAATAAAGAACAGAGTACTCACCTTAGAGTATGTTAAGTCGGAGATGAATTTGGCTGATCCTACTACCAAAGGATTGAGCAGGAAACAAATTCTGGATTCGTCGAGGGGGATGGGTCTTAAGCCCATTTGTTGAGAGATTCATGGTGGATACCCAACTTAATTCTCTAAGTTCAATGTGGTTAAACGAAACCATGAAAGAGACTCATAGTGTACATGTCCCTTTACCCAATCCCTATGACGTTTCATGTACATGCCTAAGTTGAGCTTAAATGCTCTTAATAAATTTGTAGCCCAAGTTTGGGTGGTCTTAGTGAGAAAGACTTGATGAATTTACCGATTTTGGTTGAATAACTATTCTTAATAAGTTCTTAGACCTATTGCGAAGGATTAATTGAACTTACCGCTCGGAAGGATGAGTTTATTTTTAAACTCTTAATAAATTCTATCCAAAGAGGTTAGATTGTTCTATTGAGAAGAACATTATTGAATTTACCGAACAAAGAGGTTGAGTTTTTATTCTTAATGATTTCTTAGCTCAGAGTTTGGGTGGTTCATTTAATATGAACTTGAAGAAAATCACCTTATTTTCTTGTGAGGTTGAGTTTTATACAAAGCTCTTAATTATTTCATAGCCCAATTTTGGGTGGTTTATGTTGAGATAAACTTGATGAAATAACCTATGTAAGTGAGAAGAGTTAGCCGCCTTCTATGAAAAACGATGGGCCGTTTTTCTAGTACACTTACTAAAATCCCGAGGTAAGATGGCTAAATATATATACTTTATGTATATACACATCTTCACATCGCGGACTGTGGTGGATGAAGAGATTAATTATGTGTTATGAGTTCACCCCGATCTTAGAAAGTTCAAGACTAGTTTCACTTATCTAAGAGGGGGATTACTCATCATCACTACGTACTAGTTCAAGATTCGTTCACTATGTACTTAAGTAACTAATCTCACAAATGCTCGTCTAGTGATAGTCGAACTTTGTTACATCATGAGGATTCTTTCGCATTAGTGGGGGAATGTTGGAAATATGTAATGCTTGAATCTCACACTCTATTTTTATAGGTTGTATGAGAGCAGTTCAGTTGATTTAAAATTCTCTTAGAATTTTAAATACTTAACCGAATAGATTTAATAACAAAATATCTGAGATTTAAATGGATATTTTCAGTTATATAAATCTACTATTTTTAGATAGATATTAACAGATTATCTGAGATTTAATTAGATTTTATCTGTTAATAAATCTAATTTTGAATATATTTTATCCGAGATTTAAATGGATATTTTCGATTATCAAATCTACTATTTTGGGATAGATATTATCTGATATTAAATTTAAATTTTAAAGTTAAATCAGATTTTATTTGATTTTCGGACAGATTTGCCCCTGCTTTCAACCTATAAATAAGATGCTTTTCTCTCATTTTTAATCATCCAATTCAGAGTTCATCTGTCTTACTTGAGAGAGAATTAGAGAGCATCATTCTGTTCGACTCCGGTTTCGACGATCATTTCCTCTACAGTCCACTCCAAACTTTGGGTGTACACTGTTTGGAGGACCGTGCTAACTTTCGGGGGACAACCGCCTAAAGTAGCGAGTACACACATCGGGACGATTTGTTTCTAAGGCAGTTGCCTCCATACCACGACACGGTCATACTTTCTATCAGTTTGTTCCTTTAATTTTTCCTGTCAGTGCTAACGCCCTGTTTTGCAGTCTATTTAACCAACAACATGTACCGACAAAGCATGAAAATGTGGTGCATGGCATCAGTCACAATGATTTAATGGTCAGGGCACGGTTCAGAAATTGTATTATCCAGAAAGGAACCCCAAGGAAGATGACACAATACAACAGACACATGATTTTGCACATGTACACACCACACAAGCTGACAAAGACAAAAGGGTATTCTCTAGTATGATATTATATTACATTTGTTTTAGTGAGTGGTGGATAATATTATAAATAAAATAAAATAAATTAAAAAGATCGTCTCTTTAATTTTTTTTTTGTACAGTATTGATAATTATAAAAAATATTGTAGTTAAGTTAAAGTAATGTGAATTTAGATTTGATTTTACTTTGATATTTATATATAATTAAATTTAAATATAAAATCTCAAAAAATTTAAACCTTCAATTTTACTATTAAATTGAATTTTATTAACAAATTAATATATTTTTAAATGATCCAAGTTAGTAAATCAATAAAACAACCAGAACTGAGCAAGAAAAATAATTAACTTTAAAAGTTAGCCATTTAGCTTTTAAGAGGTTCTAAATTTAAAATATATTGATTTAAATTTATGAAATTTAATCGTGACATTACAGTAAATTTTATTTTCGATTTATTTTAAAAGATTAAAATTTAAGAGTCTAACAAAAATAACTGAGAACGAGTGAAAAATCGTTTGGATTATTAAATTATAATCATCTATTCAATAATAATCTAATAGAATAATTTAAACCATGTGAATTTTTTTAATAAAATTATGATTTAAACTCATATAATATAAAATAAAATAATCATTTTTATCACTAAATTAATTGACCCTCTTTTTAGTTATCATTTATTAATTCAAGTTTCTTTTTTGGTATCTAATCACCTGTAATCCCTAATTTACTATACTTCACTTGAAATTCAAGTTTCTTTCATAGCATTCAATGACAGTAACCCCTGTACATCAAATTATCAATGCAGAGGAGTGTCTTTGTCAAATTTTTAATACCATTAAACATCAAAAACAACAAATTCCTGTGATTCTTCACACACACACCCAAAAAAAGATCAATTTCTGAATTGAACTAGAGGGTAGAAAACATAATTATAAAAAGTTTAGTGTTCAGCCTCTGTCATTTTCCATTTTCCTGCTACCACTGCTTTGCCATGGCAAATGGCAAAATGTGTAAATGCAATAATGGTTTTGGAGTGCCTTTTATTGATAGTACAGTTTCCTTCTCCAATATTTTAATGGCTGAAATGTACAGGACTCTTCCATGACCTTTTTTAACTGCAAGTAACATATCCCAAGTACATTTAAAAACAGCAGAGTTCAGAGCTTTTATGTCAGCTGTGAGAAGAACGATGATGGTTTCAGAGTAGCAGCACGGTGTCTTTGCCAGCCAACTTCTCTCCTACTTCACCAATTCAAGCTTTATTTTATTTTTCAAAATTTTCCCTCCCGGTTGACTGTCATTGAAGAGAAATGGAAACTAGCTCAGTTTCCAAGCTGCTGTCTTTCTTCTTCATTTCCCTTTTAGCGAGTTCTCAGTTGATCCAATGCAGCATTACCTATGACAAGAAAGCTATTCTCATCAATGGACAAAGAAGAATCATCATCTCCGGCTCCATTCACTATCCCAGAAGCACGCCCGAGGTATTATCTTTTTACTCTGTTTTGTTTTTAAATGAAGGATTGATTTTTGGGATTTTTTCTGGATTTAGATGTGGGAGGGTCTTATTGAGAAAGCTAAAGATGGAGGCTTGGATGCCATAGACACATATGTCTTTTGGAATGGCCATGAACCTTCTCCTGGCAATGTACTACCTTAGATCTCAGATGGCTCATCATGTTTCTTTTCAGTTCAACTTCTTTAAATATTCATTTTTTTTTTTTTTTTTTTGGGGGGGGGGGGGTCTATTTTTCAGTATAATTTCGAGGGAAGATACGACCTGGTACGGTTTATCAAGACAGTGCAAAAAGTGGGACTCTACGTTCATCTTCGCATTGGACCTTATATTTGTGCAGAATGGAATTTTGGGTACTTACTATTTTTATGATCCTTTGCCTTTTTTGGTTGACAAAAGATTTGTTATAATTTTATTTCTTGTGTTTGAGTTGAGTAGTTTACACTCTTTGTAATTCTCTCTGCTACAGAGGATTTCCCGTTTGGCTAAAGTATGTTCCTGGTATCAGCTTCAGAACTGACAATGAGCCCTTCAAGGTGTCCTTTTGTCTGTCGGTTCTGTCTGTTAACTTTGAACTTCTTAAAATGGAAAGCTAATGGGCTTTAAGTTTAATTTTCCCCAACAGAGAGCAATGCAAGGATTTACCCAGAAAATTGTCCAAATGATGAAGAATGAAAAACTTTTTGCATCTCAAGGTGGCCCCATCATCTTGTCTCAGGTATGAGATTCCTGATCTTTGTGACATTTATGGTTTCTGGTTTTACTGGTTTTGAGTTGCTTAAACCAGCTTTGATGCCAATAATGATGGATTCTTTGGTCTGAACTGGTTTACCTTGTCTAAGCTTGTTGATCTCTTTTATATTCATTTTTGTGCAGATTGAAAATGAATATGGACCAGAGAGTAAGGCACTCGGAGCAGCTGGTCATGCATACATTAATTGGGCTGCAAAAATGGCTGTTGAACTGAATACGGGTGTCCCATGGGTAATGTGCAAGGAAGATGACGCCCCAGACCCTATGGTAAGCAGCTTTACTTCAATCATTTCTTCATATTTATCCAATTTCATGTCATAAAATACCTCAACTATGTTTCCACTCACATCTTGAATTCAGATAAATGCTTGTAATGGCTTTTACTGTGATGCATTCTCGCCCAACAAACCTTACAAGCCTACGTTGTGGACCGAGGCTTGGAGTGGCTGGTGAGTACTTTCCTTGCCGATCCTCCAGGCTGATGCTCGGAATGGATGAAGTTAAAATTCTTATTTCTCTTTGACTTTTTCTTGATACACCCCACCTCACACCCCAACATTGTAAAGGTTTACAGAATTTGGTGGCACAATTCACCAGCGCCCGGTTCAAGACTTGGCGTTTGCTGTTGCTCGTTTCATACAAAAGGGTGGCTCATATATTAACTATTACATGGTTAGTTACCATGTTTATTTTGGTTTCTAATTTAAAATTTGCCATGATATCAACAACAAGCTTAATCTTATAGATTATCCAATGTTTGCCTTTGATAGTATCATGGAGGAACCAACTTTGGACGGACTGCTGGTGGACCGTTCATTACAACCAGTTACGACTATGATGCTCCAATCGATGAATATGGTGAGAAACCGAGTTCATCCTCATGATAACTAAAACCATAAATTGTGATGTTCTATTTTTTTTTTTCACAATCTAAGAATGTCTTATCTGAATTTGTAAAGAGCAATCTATTAATCAACATATCTGTCATTTCCTTTTCTTCCTTGCTATATTCTCATAGATCCTGACTTTTGTTTGTACATATTGCAACATATAAGTTAGTAGCGTGACTAACAAGTTCAGCTCATTTAGGTTTAATCCGGGAGCCTAAATACAGTCATCTGAAGGAGCTTCATAGGGCCATTAAGCTATGTGAACATGCTTTAGTTTCCTCGGATCCTACTGTAACTTCATTAGGAACCTATCACCAAGTAAGCATTTCCACTAAACGATTACTCTTTATTTATTTGTTGATGATATATAGTAGATAATTTGCAGAGAACTTTCCACTGATAATGTTAGTAATGATTATTTTTCAGGCCCATGTATTCTCATCAAGGGGAAGAAGCTGTGCAGCTTTTCTCTCTAATTTCCATATGAAATCTGCTGCCAGGGTGACGTTTAATAACCGGCACTACGACTTGCCCCCTTGGTCTATTAGCATTCTTCCAGACTGCAAACATGTGGCATTTAACACTGCATTAGTAAGTAAATTCAGATGCCACTATTTTCATGTAGTTTAAGATCTTTTGATTTTCTTATGGAAGTACTTATATAGTTATCCTATGTGCACCAAGGTTGGAGTTAAAACCTCACGAATCCAAATGTTGCCGACGAACTCCCAGATGTTCTCATGGGAAGCTTATGATGAAGACATTTCTTCTCTAGGGGAAAGCTCAACAATCACGGCTCCTGGACTCTTGGATCAGATGAATGTTACGAGAGATAACAGTGACTACCTGTGGTACACAACCAGGTAGGCATTGCATTTTGAGACACTTGAGGTTTAATATTTGGTTTAAATCGGTCAAGGCAACTGTCCAATAAGTTTTTTTCTTCTTGATTAAATTTCATTCCAGTGTTGACGTTAGTCCGTCTGAATCGTTCCTAAGAGGAGGACAAAAACCCACTCTCAACGTGGATTCAGCTGGCCATGCTCTTCATGTCTTCATCAATGGACAGTTCTCAGGTTGGCTGTGGATTTACTCATCAAGTAAAATGGTTAACCTACATTGCTTACAGAGAGCAATGTACTTTTATATCTGCATAAGTCATACATACTAAGGCGTAAGACACATTATAGGGTCTGCATATGGAACTAGGGAAGACCGGGGGTTCACATATACAGGACCAGCAAACCTACATTCTGGAACAAATCACATTGCACTTCTCAGCGTAGCTGTTGGATTGCCGGTTAGTTGCTCGGCCATGTTTATCTGGATACAAATGTTAGCTATCACATAATTCGGACTATTCATTTACATTTGATCTACAAAAACTTAACTCAATACATTATATAGTAAAATTATTCAGTTATTGACACGAATTTATGGTGGTGTGAAGAATGTTGGACTGCATTACGAGACATGGAAAACTGGAATCCAAGGTGTTTCATTGCAAGGTTTTGACCATCGAAAGAAAGACTTAACGTGGCAGAAATGGTCATACCAGGTTTGACAAGTTGCATTCCTTTGTGAAAACTACTAATCGCCTGTTTCGATGAATATGCTTTATAAATTCCAGAGCAAGTTACTTTAGCTTAGAGAACAAATCTCAAACAGGTTGGCCTAAAAGGAGAATCAATGAACTTGGTCTCTCCTAAAGGAGTCTCATCTGTTGAATGGATTCGAGGCTCACTAGCTTCCCGGAGCCGGCAGTCCATGACATGGTACAAGGTAAAATTATTGCAGGGACAGGACAATTGACAAGGGGTTTATTTGTTTTTATTTTGTGAGAAGCTAAATCATGGCTTGGATATTGTAGGCATATTTCAATGCCCTGGGAGGCAATGAACCGTTGGCTTTGGACATGCGGAGTATGGGAAAGGGTCAAGTATGGATCAATGGACAGAGTTTAGGAAGATATTGGATGGCTTATGCAAAGGGTGACTGCAGTAGTTGTAGTTACTTGGGAACATTCCGACCTACAAAGTGCCAGAGTGGTTGTGGCCAGCCAACCCAAAGATGGTATGGAATCTTTCTTAAACTCTAAAAATGACTAGGCCTAGTGAAAGGGATATGATATTCAGCTCAAACTCATTATGCAGTTAGCATAAAATACGATTCTATTCGAATCCTCATGAACTCTTTGTCGCTGGATATTTTAGGTACCACGTCCCGAGATCATGGCTAAAGCCAACACGAAATTTGTTGGTAGTCTTTGAAGAACTAGGTGGAGATGCATCGAAAATCTCTCTTGTTAGGAGATCGGTTTTATAAACATTACCTAGACAACATCACGAGTCAAAGCTATGAAGAAGAGGAAGAAGAAAGGAGCAAGGATATGTATGGAGAAGTTATTCCAGTTTCACTGTCTAGATTTTATTTCACTGTTGTTTAATCGTGTTACTTAGGCAGCTGCCATTAAATTCACCATGTATGAATGCTCTGTAAAAAAATGGGTGAAAGCTAGCCCTCATTGAAATTCTCAGAAAACAGAGGACATATACAAGAGCAGAAGCAAACAGTGGATAAACACAAATTCAACCCCACAATACTTAGTACTCCATCTGTCAGAGAGACAGATATTTATGAGACTCTAGTTCCAGAAACAACTCCAAACTCGAAGCAGTAGATGAACTTATATTTCATACTTTCAGCACCAAGTTAAGCGGAGTACTCAGTTATTTTCTGCACGATTTCATCTTTCATTGCCCCCACTGTCTTGTGAACTACTTGGCCTTCTTTCACATAAATTAAAGTTGGCATGGCCTCCACACCCCACTCTTCGGCCACAGTCTAAGATCAACAAAACCATAAATTTGTCCATAAAGTAAATACACACTGTATTAATTAAGAAGTAAAGGCTTCAGCGATGTTACCTTCAATTCATCCACATCCACCTTCAAGATTGTGACATTGGGCAGCTTCTTGGCAAGATCTGCCAAGACAGGTGCAAGGACACGACATGGCCCGCACCATGAAGCAGTGAAATCCACCACCACCTATCCAACAAAATCTTGTCTTAAGCATGAAAAAAGCTTTTCAAATAGAATATAGAAAAGAAAGAAAAACATCAGAATTTGGTGAAAACATTGTCACACAAGACTTCTAACTGAACATGATTATTTGACGAACTGGAATAAACAAAACATATCCAAGAAACAAACAAAGCATAGGCTTTTACCAGTTTCTTGGAGTCCTTTGCTAACAGGAACTGCTGATTCCATGAATCAACACTGTCACAGCTGATTACTTTTCCCTCTTCAGCCATTGTTTCTCCCTTCGATTCCTTCCTGTCAAAGTGAAAAAGCTTATATAGAACGGCAAATGGCCCTCTCTTCTTTGACTTTGGATGAGGACACGAACCCAACACGTTGCAGGGGATGACGGTATTGTAATATCTGGCTGTAATAAATATATATCGCCTGCTACTTGCTAGCGCCCACGTGCTTGTTTTGCTGGGGTAAAGACAAAAATACCACACACACACACACATCTTAATTATTATCAAATTAGCACCAAATTTTTTTTTGAGATTAGCACTATATTATTCTATGAAATATAAAATTTAAAGTACTAATTTAATAATATTAAAATGCAAGAGCATCTTCAAACTTCTTCAACATCATAACACCATTTTAGTGTTAAAATAATATAAAAAATATAAAAAGTAACAAAGATAAAACACTCATAATATGAAATGAAAATACATATGCCTAGTATTTAGTAACATTGTAACAAGTATTTTTCCTTCTTTTCGACGAATGGGAAACACGAGATAATATCAGTTTAATTTTTTTTTAAATTTCGTTGACGCAAAATTCGAACAGATTCTGCTCTTTCTTCAATGGCTCTCCTTCAGCTAATTCATTCCCAATCTTCTTCTTCTTCGACTCGAACAGATTGCTCTTATGCACCGAAAGGAAAATTGAAGAATAATTAATGGCCCAAACTCAGTTTGGCATATTCAAGTCCACAGCCATACTTTGAGCTTCCCATGAAAACTAAAATATTATATTATGTTGAGAGTGGGATTTGAACCCACGCCCTTTCGGACCAGAACCTTAATCTGGCGCCTTAGACCAACTCGGCCATCTCAACATGTTTGATTTAAATTTATCTGACAAAAAATGTCCAAATGACCCCCAACGGCATCACCTCAACCGCCGGTTCCTTCCCAAAAGCCGTGTCATTCAATTCGAATGTAAGTCCGCATCTGGTGAGCTACTCTTCAATGCAATGATTATTTTTCTAAAAAAATATAATTTGAATCAAGAAATTATCGTAATGGAAATGTATGGTGTGTTCTACTTAGGTAGTAACTGATAAAAATACGTGAATTTATTTAAATTTAAAGTCGAATATCAATATTAATTTATTCTCGATTA
The DNA here is from genome assembly GCA_035048815.1 of Abelmoschus esculentus. NCBI lineage: Eukaryota > Viridiplantae > Streptophyta > Magnoliopsida > Malvales > Malvaceae > Abelmoschus > Abelmoschus esculentus. The sequence continues at coordinate 5,708,359 of JAUCBN010000008.1, read as the reverse complement.
AAATAATCATCAATACCCTTCTAAAACATTAATGATCGAGTTATATACCATTTTTTAATAGAGACAACCTCCCATAGTCTTAAGAGACAATGTTTGGCTGTTCTCCATGTCCCAATCACCACCTGCTTGGTTAGTGATTATTCCAACACCTTTGTTCTGTGAAGAATCTGTGATGTAATAATATAAGGGCTTAGCCCTCCTTAGGTAACAAAAAGCACACACGCCTTGAATGATATAATTAGGCAGACTAGCTAAAGCAATGCAAGGTAAAATCATATACTGGCTACATATGATTCTTTCGAGTCTGAAACACTCCAAAATCTATTCTTCAACCATAGGGAATCGGCTTCCACGGCGTAACCATCTTGATTTCGATGCCAGCCAAAATAAGCGTCAGTCCTGTTCTTTATATCCAATATTCCATGGCCGAAACTGGCTTCACGATAAGCCGAGTAGCTTGGTTGTGGCTCCGTCATCCTGTTCAAGTTAAGACCAATACTGATAAATGATCACAATCACATAGAGAACTTTGATTCAAGGAAACAAATCTTGAAAACCAGATTGCATACTCTGTCACTAATCCTTCCAGATTTCCTCCATCTCCAATGGTTATGTACACGGGAGCTGATGGATCCTTTATGGGAGTGCACAATCCATTAACAATGTTATACGCAATGTTCGATATGCGTTCCTGAAGCGCACATGATCAAACCAAAGCAATATGAGTGCCAAAGATGGATATAGAATCACGGGTAGAAACATTGAGTGTTTAAAGGTTAAAGGACCTTTATGAAACTATAATAATTTGACAGGTTACTTTTACTAGTACAATTATTTATCAAAGAGTGTGATCTTACTGATCTTTCATAGGCATGGACGTGTCCGGAAAAAACAACATCAACCTTGTACTCCACAAACCATGGCTCATACATGACTCTCATGGTCTCCCCCTCCATATAATGATGTACATAACTACTGTAAAAAGGACAATGCATAAGAACAATGAGCCATGGTGTTTCTGTCCTGTTCACTTTTGGAAACTCCTTTTCAAGCCATTTGTATTGAGGTGTAGATTTCCCTGCAAAACAACATTTTCAGTACACCATTGAGATATGACTTCTTGGTTGTTTTACAAGGAACCAGAGGAAGAAAACAATCAACTGAGTACTGACTTATTCTCGTGAAGTTTATTTCGCTGAAGTAATAAGGTGAATCACCAAAAGTTCTAGTGAAAAGTCTAGTCGTATTGAATGCCATATGCTCATCATATAATTATTTGCAGGTGTATAAAGTTTCAGAGGCATAAATAATAAATATTCACTACAAAATGAGCTCCAATGGACATGAAGTCAAGTCAATAGTTATAGATTGCTAGGCATATGTGACAACCCACATATAAGTTAAATAGTAGGTTTAATACCATAAGCCGAGTAAGAAGACAAGACAATGATATATGCTGAAGCTCTCTTGATGGAGTACCATAGAGGCGATGTACTCCCTGATGCTCTATAGGGTACATGATAACGGTGTATGTATGGTTTGAAAGGTATATCTTCCCCCTGAAACAAAATCCCCAATGCTTAATAAATTCACTTCTCTAATCATGGCTCTGATATAAGTAAAGACAAGTATTAATCGGAAGAGTAAGGAAAAGAACTCTAGTCATCAAGTTTAATGCATTGAGTCATAGGAAAATTCAAAGAGGGAATGCAGATATGTGCCTACTATTTCAGGAAGAAAATCTATTTCATGGTTTCCAGCAGTCCATATCCAAGGTTGAGACGCAGCGTTTCGCTCAATAAACCTTCCCCAAGTATCCCATCTCGCGTTGTCATGAAATGGGTAGGCATCTGCATAGGATAGGTCTCCTACAAATAATAGTGCCTGTCCCTTTGAGGGGTTTAACTCATAATGGGAAACTGTGCTATTTGAATCATGAGTTTGCCCCAGATCACCTGCTCAAAAGCTCATCAATGTAAGACCAAAATACATAGCATCTCTAGTGATAAAATTTCAAATGCAAAAATCAATCGAACAAGTTACTTTATGGCTGAAGTCCTTCCTACAAAACAATTAGCAATACCTATGAGGCCAAAAGTGTATGGTACATCAGGGCCAACAGCAGGGGAGGTTACGAACCAGAAACGTCTCGACGACTTTCCGATCCCAACCTCATAATAATACTTGGTATCAAACTGCAAAGGTAACTCAAATTAGGTCCACAGAAGTAGAATCAAATATATTTTGATGGTATGGATTTTTAAACTACTCATCATAGTGAAAAGAATGCCTGAAAATTTAAGTTAGACAGCATAAACAAGCCACAAACAGTACAAACCTCCAAATCCCTGATTGTGCAATGGTGAATGTAACCAGAAGTGTAATTGAAATACTTGTAAGTAAGAACAATGCCTTGTGCACTATTTTTGAGTTCACTGTTTTCAGCCCAGTAACGGACAGAACTTGAACCAGGTTCATCTGGAGTAACCCAAGAGACAATCACAGCCTTCCCCAAATGGTCCCCTTGTGTTATATGAACCTTCAATTACATCAAACAACATATCATAACAAGCAAACAAGCTCTCTTTCACAAATTTTCAAGGACTTCAACTTCCCGGTGTTGAAATAGAAACAATATAAACTTAACCAGCTGTTCGAAAAAAAATTCCTTTCCAAGATAATCAGAGATAAATCGCTTCTAAAACTGACCAAACCACATCGATGATTATTGAGAAATGAATAAGGAATAGGAAAAGAAAAGGCACACCTGCTGGGGAGCATTGTAACCTGGAGGCACCCGGAACACATCGCTGTTCAATGGCATATCACGAGACAATTGATCATTCCTCACGAAACTGCTGGTTCTTCCACCGTTGCAGACCTCGGTTATACTTAAAATAAAGCTCACCCCAAAAGCCAACGCCAGACCAAAACAACCCAACCTCACAGAAACCATCTCTAATTCCAATCAGTGTTTCACCAGAAACTGCAAAAAGATTTCGGACAGTGGAAACTAGAAGGGTCTGTATTTTCCCACGGTTATAGTACAAGTGGCGAGAGGAATATTCAAAGGTGGATGCTTGATACCTATCCAAAAGTGCCAGTCATTTATTTTCAATGCACCACCGTTGAACTAATTTTCATTTTGAAATCGACGGACTGAAAGTGGGAGTTGATTCCCTAATAGATGTTACAAAACATGAATGTTTGTATCACGTGCACAGCTGACAGAACTGAGTTTGATCGGTTGTTGCACTTCCTTCAAGGTTTGGACCGTTTGGTAGGTGGAAGCCATCCAATTAAATTGGTTCAGAAATGGAATATCCATTCTTCGAGTCCGAATATATTGGTGAGTGCGTTTACAGCAAATCCAAAAACCTTTACTTGAGTCCTTATCCCCCATTTCTTCTGAATACTCTGCGTTAAAATTTTGAATTTACCTATAAAACTTATATCGATGAGCCATACCATGAGCCCAATTTCGCAAATGTAAGAAGAGGGAGGCTCCAACCCAATATGGATAGTGACCTAAATATCCAACTTTGCAGCAGATGTGAGAGTGAGAACGACGAAACCATGTCGTTTATAATAAATGTTTACGGTGTGGTCCATTGCCTCTTCCCTTTATAATTTTAACAAAAAATACCTAGTGAGAAAAGATCAAACATAACGTAACGGACATTTTTCCTAATAACCCAATTAGATGCTGAAATATTGGCACAACCCAATAAGACTAGTATTTTTGTTTTCGCAAAAACAAAGGCACAGGTTCCATTTTCATTTCTATTCTAATATAAATGAGATTGCAATCAGGGAGTAAACGAGTCGAGTCGAGTTCGAGTAGTGCTAAATTCGATTCAATTCGTTAAGATTTAGAGTCGAGTTCGAGCTTGAGTAATTTTAAACGAGCCTAAAAAGTCTGTGTTCAGCTCGACTCGTTTAGAACTTGAGTTGAGTTCGAGTTTTTTCGAGCCTAATCTAGCTAAGTATTAACCGGTCTTTAACCATGTTAGACTTGAGTAACTCTTATCCTTTACGTCTCATTTAAAACCTAACGGAAAAAAAACTTTGATAAACAAGTTGTGTAAACTCAAGCTTGTTAATTTTAGGTTTTAGTAGGTTAATTTAGAGTGTAAAACTTATGTTTAGGGGTTAGATTTTAGGGTTTTAAAGTATATTTATATTTTCAAGTAGCTCGTGAGCTTTTTGAGTGAAGTCTCATGTAGCTCGATTCGTCAAAAACTCGAGCCGAATCCAATTGAATCAAATTTTAACCGAACTTTGACCAAATCGAATTCAAATAACTCGTAATCTGTCTCGTCTCATTTATGTCCCTAATTGCAACACCTTAGGATCAGCTGGCCAACAATCTCTTTCGGCAGGGAAATCACAACTGGACCACAAACCGGCTAGCACTGTCAATATCACAAGAGTCTACCAGTAGATTTTCGTGCCTCTGTAACTGAGATGTCCTATACCAAACCCTTAATTATCACCCTATACTGGCTATGGTATGAAACCCTAGAACGATTCAAATGGGTCTTTTCCACCCTCATAAATCTGGACCAACACTCCTATTTCCCCTCTCAACTGTCGCTTCACTAACTTGGCAAGTTTCCGTAAAGAAACGTATCAACAGTGTGGCTTGTTGATGGTTAATGATTGCACCTAATTTTACGTCAATCTCACTCAAAGTATGGCAAAGATCAGATCTTCCGTCTCAACAGTCTCCATCAGTTTTGAAAACAAACCAAGCGGTACGATTTAATTCTTGTCCCAAATCTTGTGATTTTATCACTTAGACGAATATCAATTGATCTTATCTGCTGATTACGTAAGCGAGGAAACACAGTTACGTTATGTATGCAGCTGCTTTACTTTTTCTTGTTTGGTGGGGTTGCGGAAGAAGGATGAGATTAGAATCGATGAACATTTTTTATTGTTCTGGTGTTTATTTTAATTAATATAAATTTATTTATATTATATACTTAATTTTAATTAATAAAATTTTTAATAAATATTTTATATATAATATATATTAAATCCAACACTTACGTAATCAAAATTAAATTATTTATCACTTAAATAAATTTATTGTCATATTTTATTAAATATTAAAAACTTGACGTTCAGTTAATTATATTTTAAAACAAAAATAAAAAATATTTCTTAAAACAATTTTATCATTTCAACTATAATCCTTTACAATTAAATAAAATAATATTATTTTCTTCGCGTGATATTTTTATAAATTAAAAATTATAGATCATTCCTTTCTCTTGTATCTCATATATTAATTATGATATATTAATAGATAAAATCATTGAAATAAAAAATATCTAAGATAAAAAAATTTTCTAAAACTGAAATTTAAACTTTGTCATGTTAATTTTTTTATATTATTGTTTTTGTATAATACTTGTTCATTGGATTATGTTATTGATAATACGAGATAAAAGATTCGTTTTATTCAAATTTATAAAAAAATTGATATGGTGATTGATATATTAAATATGTATAATTTTCAGTTGGAATAGAGAAAATATTTATTATCTGTGTTTTATATTTAAATATGAAATATGAAATAAATGACTGTTATTAGATTTTTAAATGTACTACTTTTCTTCAGTTAAAGTTTTTTTTTGCAAAATACATATTTACCCTTCCTTTATTCAAAAAAAATAGGACTTCTCATACACGAAATTATGTTTTTTCAATAACGAAAATATATTGTTTGAAGAAAAGATATGTAAGAATAAAACTCTAGATTATATTTTTAGAGAATAATAATCATAAATAAAATGATAAGAATAATTCATAAAATATTTTTTAATTTTATTTAAAAATATAATTAATTATATATTAATTTTTTAACAATTATTTAAAATTACTAAAAATAAATATATTATTAATGTTTAATAATATATATCGTCGTTCTAGAATTTTCCGTAAAAATATTTGTTTTTATTCAAAGAATTAGGTACAGATTCTTGGGATGCATCTGATTTAAAACGGTGATTGTCAATTACAAGAGGAAATCATGCTGAAGCCGACAAGCACCGCTGTCTTTTAGTCATTGGGATCAATATAAGAATACAATTTTACTATCTTTCTTATTCAATTTAATTTTTATACTAAAAATTAAATCTATAATTTAAAGTTAAAAATATGATTTATAATAAAGTTTTAAAAATAAATTAAAATATGTTTCTTAAGAATAAAATTTAAATATAAAATATAAAATTAAAGCTTAATTTTTAAAATTTTAATAATATCGTATAAAAAGAACATTAAAAAGGAATAAAGGATTTTTATCTATCAAAAGTGGACCTTTCACATGCAAAATCCCTACTAATTCCCTCGTCCAGTCTCTTCTCACACTGTATCCATAATTCTGTCTTTAATTTTCGGTGCTTAATTTGTCAAACCTAGATTTACTGTTGTAGTTCATGTTCTATAGAAACAACAGGTTGTTCAGAAAACCCTAATTGGAAAATTCCCTATTCATTACGTGGATAAGTTTCTAAAAGTAGTCTAAGTAAAAAACAAAACAAAACATAAATTTGTCATTTTCATCATTATTTCGTTGTGTAAGAAAAAACATGAGGGATTGGAACGGAGAAAGAGCAAGGAATCCAAGAAAGAAGCTTTGATTCTAGAAAATGTAATAACTATCCATGCATGCAAGCCCCTAAACCTCAATTAGGGTTGGAACTGATTACTTGGGACTGTCATCACTTCATGATGCTTGGCAGTGTCAATTTAGCATGCACAAATTTCATAATGATTCAACTGGTATGAGATCTTTTGACGATATGTTTTGTTTATATAAAATCTTATTCTACAAGGTAGCCAAGTAAAAAAAGTCATGATTACTTTAAGTATATTACTTATGGAACAAGTAAAAAATTAATGTAATTTTTCTGGTTCATATAGAAATATTTATCCATCTACTATTTCAGACAAAATTACATAAGAATATAAAATATATTCTCAATTATTAAAATTTATATTTCTTGTGTTGATATTATTAATATATTAAATTTTATATTTGTTGTGTTGGTATTATTAATATTTAAATTTATAATCTTCAAGAATAATAGTCATTTTCTTAAAATTCTTTGCTTCTCCAAACACGAAACCTTCTCGTCCCATTTCCATCCGGCACGCTGACGGATAAATGGGGGAAAGCGGCATAGACTTCAACGCCAACCAGAGAGTAGATTGAAGATCAATCAAATAACAAGAAAAAAATATATATTTAAACAAAAGCATAAAGAAATGCAACGAAGAAACAAACAAATAATTCACACCCAAAAAAGCATACATCCACATGCTCCATGAACTGCACTGAAAACGTACAACAAGAGCTGATCATCGATCCCAACAAAATCCAACGTCCCACAATATCATAAGCATCCTCAAAAGTTTCTATTCTCAGTCAATTTCTTTGTTCTTCAGTGAGTTAAACAAGATATGACAAATAAAAAGGAACACAAATAACAATCAGAGCTTCTGCTAAAATGAAGGGATTTTATCCGCTCCTATTGAGGTCAGTGTGAACTGTAGAATCAAGAGCTTGGAGGAGGTGGGAAGAATTGCGTACCAGCCATGAAAGCATTTAATGGAGCTGGAAAAAAAGAAGGGTCAAGAATATTTGTGCCTGGATTGCTTGTAGTAGCAGCTTCTGCGGCGGTAGATGCAGCTGTGATGAGATTCAGTGGCTGAGAGATTTCGACGCCACTTGTATAACGACTCTCGGGGCCTCTATCGTAAAGAATTCCCTTGAATACATGCCCACCTATGTTCACAGCAGTTTGATAAGCGAACTCGGCTTCTGCATCGTCCATGGCGCTTACTTTTACACAACGGAACACTGCTGGAGAATTCACTTCGGGAGGGAAATGGCCCAGTTCCAACCCTAATTTTCAAAGTCAAACAAGATGAAAACTAATAGCAATAAATGGATAACTAACAAATTCAAACTTTCTAAAATGGAAAGAAAATAAAGAATACTTCTTTGAATTTTCTCCCGATTTTTATGGGACATTATCGTCAGTTTCACCAGAAAAACAGTGGCAGAATTAGTGGGAAAATGAACGGCAGTTGGTTGGCTGATAATGGAGGTGGCCTTGTTTACAATACACGGATTTTGAAATTTCTCCATCGTAGACCATTACGCGATTTCATTTAAAAGAATCCAAAAGCTTTTCCTTGATGTTCGTTTTCTTTCTATTGTTTCTTTGTGTTTGTATACTGTAAACTAGTGCAAGTTTACCTGACGTGGTGGGGGATAAACGAGTGCAGGCAAGAGAAGGAGAACCGTGATTGTCTTTCAGCCTTTTAGGATTTTCTCCTCGAAACTGTAGTTGGTGTTCTTGCTGTTGCTGCTGCTGTGTTTGTTGCAAAGCTGCGAGTTTTTGCTGTCTCTCTCGCCTTTTAGCAGCAGGGACCCAAGTACTCTTAACGTGAGTTTGGCACTGAAACCCTCGGCTTTTGCAACAAGTCCTGCATCTCAAATGTGGACAATCTTTCTTAGCTTGGTTCCCACAATCTTGGCAGTTCATACCTCCTGGTCTCGTAACCGTAAACCCAGCTGATCTCGAAGACGACTCATCTGAGAGATTAAAACCGCTGGCTCTTCGACTAGGACCCGCTCCAAACGAGTAGTTGTTGACATTTTGCTGTTGGTAATAATACTGTGGCCATATCTCAAACCCTCTGCTGTAGATCTCTTCGTTTCTGTAAAGATACGGGTTCTCTTCTTTATCTTCTCCTTGTTTGTTCGCGGCAGCTGCTCCTTCTCGTCCACCTAGATAGAAGAAGCCAGCCATTTGTTGCACCCAAAAGCTGAAATCAATCTCAATTTTGACCAAAAATCCATAGCAGAAAGACCTTTATTTAGTTCCCCCCACACCCTCCACCGCCAGATCACCTGTATGGTGAGCTGGTTGGATTTTCCCCGGGGTCTTTGGGGGTTTTAACTGTGGAAGCTTTTTATGGTCAGCTTGTAAAGCACACCGATGGTCTGAGAATGTTTGTATGGGTGGGGTGTTTTGACCGAAAATTTTCTATTTCTGCTATATCTAGCCCTCTCACCCTCAGTGACTCTAATTTATTTTTTCGATTTTTGGATGTTCCCCCCTTAAATATCTGAGGTTGAAAAACCTTTCGAGTTAAAATTAAGAAACGAACGAATAAGGTTTCTACTTTTATCACCCACTTCAATTTCCAGCAATAATGGCAGTGAATCAGAGCCCCTGCAACGCCGCCATGAGAACTGCACCTCGCTCTCTCCTCATTTATGAAAAAACCTTGCTTGCTCTTCCATCTCTGTTTTAAATTCTAACAAAAAGAACAGCTTGCCATAAAATATCTGGTTTTTGTTCAGTATCGCAAGTGAGGGAGATATAGAAAAAAGGGAAAAAGAACAGATGATGCTGCAAGAAAATATGTCTCTGGGCACTTCTCTACACTCTCAACAGTTCTCTTCCAGTTTCTCTGTATCTATTCAAACCTTTGGTTTGAATCTCTGCCGTTGCATGTTCATCGTACGTTCCCTATTCTCCCTTGGCACAGCATCAACTTTTCCATATTCGTCCTTACACCGGAAAACACGCGACTACTTTTTTTCCTTTCGGACCGTCCTTGTACTAATATTGAATTTCCCTCTCTTTTTATTTTATTTTGTTTAATATTCTATTCTAACAAACAATCTAATTCTAAACTAAAAAAAAGGGAAAAAAAATAGCAGCAAAACCCAAAATCCAACGATGACAATTTGGCGGTGATGAGATTTTTGTTATAGTTTGTTGCGTGTTGCGTGCGGGTATATTATATTTCCGTGGATGTCTCAATAGTCTTCTTAAATTTCTCCGTATTGACTTGAAAATCGTGATTTTAGTATTTATTTCCGTTACAAAATTCTTAAAACCCTTTTGGGTCAACACCTTGGATGTACTATTCGTAACACATGTATGTTTACTTTTGAGAATCATGTAGTGATTACATGCACGAATAATAAGAAAATAACAACAACAGCCACCAACAACGTTTTATTATTCACTTTAGATGTATATAACACGGATACATTAATTTTAATATTAGTCATCGATTATTATTTTTTAATTATATATTTTTATAATATTTTTTTATATTTTATGGCATAAGTATTGTTATTATTTTATCATGTTTTTATATGACTACTTTTTATATAGTTTTTTACGACATTTAACTTTAATTTATAATTTTTTGTGATTTTTTAATATTTTATTTTCTTTATGATTTTTTATATATATAGTTAAAATTGTTCATATCAATTTTTCGTTCAAATTTTTTAATTAAAGTTTTAACCTTTTCATATATTATCCTTGTATAATCTAAAATGACCATTATTGACATTTTAAAAATATTAAAATTATATATTAATTTATAGTAATAATAATTATAAACCTTATTTTAAAAGTAACAACGATAATAAATGTTTTATTTGCATCAGTATTTAAATATTTTTATATAATATATTATTTTTTTTATTTAAATTTGAATAATATAATCTATCGATATTTATAAAATTTAAAATTAAATTAAAATATTTTCATATAATTGTTAAAAGAGACAACATGAATCAACAATTGCTCCTACGTACCGACACCAACGGCGTCAACCCATTCGGCGTCAAACTTTCAAATGTAATTACCGACTATGTCTATACCTAATCTTTACATAGTAAAACCTGAGACTAGGGATTAAATAGAAAAATATTAAAATAAAATTCATGATCAAGAATAACTGGAAAATGTCTTTCACTTACCCTCGTCTAATTAATATAAATAATCGTTTGATCATGTTGCAATTTTTTTATCCTCTAATTATCATAAATTATAAATTAATTTTTAATTTTAAAGAGGTAATAAATTTATCTCATACAGTTAAAAATTTATAAATTAATTACGTGATAATTAATATAAATTAATATAACTATATAGTTAGATCTCAAGTTTTATATTTATTTTAATTTGATCAAAATTTTAAAAAACTAATCTACATAAATTTAATAATTTATCAATTTATTCCATCTTCTTCTTTGTTTTTCCTCTTCATTTCATTTTTACCCTAAATCCATTTAAGATCCCAAAATATGGATTCTGCATCTTTTCCCCTTGTTATCGTATTACTGCATACTATTGTCGATTTGAGGATGATGAATATGGGTTTGATGGGAAGCAATCCAGTTGTTGTCCCTTTTCTCTGAGCCGAAACCGTAAAAACCACAGCCGCTTTGACAAAACAGGCTCTGTCATGCCCAATCAAACTTTTACTATAATAAAGTAACCATTGTAATTAGTAATTAGTAACCAAAAAATCAAAGGAAAAAAATTGTTTAATTTTAATGCCGAATTTGGTTAGGGGCCCGAGGATGAACCTTTTATAAGTGTTGTTTTTACTGTTTGACTATCAGCTACTACAGTAGCAGACAAGAAGCTCCTGACTTTGATGAAATCTATTAGTGGCAAAGCTGATCAGATCTTGTCGTGATATTTATAACTAGGAACCCGAAGTTCTGCCTTTTTTTCATGGAAAACAACCACTGCTATTACTTACTATCTATCCCTCCTCGAGGTACGATGAAAGCTACGTTCTTTTACGGAATTAAACGTGTCTTTGTCGTGCTAAAGGGAAAGGGTATGTCTGGCCAGGCTCATACAAACCTTGAGGAAACAAGCTTGTATTCCAAAACTGATTAAAGAAAATGAATAACCAAAAAACTTAGTTTAATTCGATAAAGCATAAAATTTTGTGTTCCATGTGATGACAACGCCCAGTCCCTCAAATTCAGTGAAAGGTACTCGGCTGTAGGGATTGGAGTAAAACCATCCGGCGTTTGAAGGGAGTTGATGACAAAATGGGTGTCATGACAGAACGTAAAGAGAAAAGGGAACCCAGCAACACACAAAAAGAGAGACGAAGAAAAATACGATTAGCTCCTATTTTTATTAAACTATAAACTAAAATTTTATATTTTCGTATTAATATTATCTTAAATGATCTTTTATTTAAAAATAGAACCTAATGGTTTAATTTTGTCTTTACGCCAAGAAGTGACGGGTTTTATTTGGAGATTCAAATGGCGTGCGATACAGTTAATGATTCTGTCCCTCTCGAGCCCTGCGCTTGGTTTCTTCTGCTTGCCTCTCTCAGGGCCAGGCCTTGCCCCTTCAACACACATAATAACGGGAAGGCAATGGTTTAGTTTCAACTTCTCGGCATTATATTTTAACGACGGATAGTAGATGAATTAAAATATGGTAAAGTAGGTAAAATCGTTATTCAATTTCATTTTTGAATTTATATTGACCGATCAAATTTTAAAACATCTAATTTATTTATTTTTATTACTCTTATGTTAATTGTTTTGATAATATTTATTTATCAGAAAAGAATTTTAAAGATTTTATGATTTAAAAATATCGATGTAAAAAAAAATATTTATATTCAACGATAAAAAAAATAAACAAAAAAAAAATCAATAAAAAATTTTATCAATTCATAAATTTTAAAGTATTTTTTTTGATAAAATTCAAGATTAAACTCAAAAAATATACCAAATTAACTGTTAAAATTTTAAATTAAATGATCATTATCTACAATTATATCTTTATTAACGATCATTTGATTTAATAGTGATAAAGCATTCGGAACTTGTCATTTTACTTCATCATGACCCCTAATGATAGATAATGATCATAGTTTTTGTTATTCTAATATGCTCCTTTTAATCTCTCAGTACTAATCATTAGCTTTCCGTCCATTGTAAAGAGAAAGACAAAAGTGTTTGTAGCCTTCTTCAAAGCCTAAATTTTTGTTGCACAAAAGAGTAAACCAGTGTGACCTACCAAAGACCTATAATTTATATCAGACATAAAGCACAACTCCTATAACCCTAATCCCACTAGATTTCTAGTGGGGTTTCAATATTTCCTTGACCCAGAAAAAATTGAAAGAAAGAGGGGAAAGATTCATATTGCTATTGGAAAAAAGAACAACCCTGCAAATTTTAAATGAAAACAGAGAGAACTTGGATGGGATTGTATCAAGTCACGTCAACCAGTAAACTTACCATCACTGTCACATTATGCCTGCCAACTTGGTCGTTAACCAGAAATCGAAAAAAAATATTTTAATTCAATCTATATTCTTCTGGTACAACTTCAATGACTCATTTATGAACGTAAATATATAGTAGTATGCATATTAAACCTTTCGGTCTTCTTTAGCGAAAAGCAAAGTAGGGTTAACACCAGCGTTCAGGTGATTTAGTGTTGGCCCTGTCTGCTTTTACTTCTTAAACATTAATCACGATGGCTGCCTAATCCATGGCGAGGCATTGCATAGCAAACCATATTTTGCAGATGAAAACTACATGATCTAGTTATAATATATAATAGTAATATGCTCAGTCCTAAAAAATTCACGTGATTTTGCATATATAGATGCAAATCCAGAGGGATTAAAAAAGGATGGACATAAAAGATAGTGACGAGAAACTGCCTGCAAAAGAGTAAACCGCCACAGGCTGGCTAACAAAGCTCGCCTACTCAGAAGACATGTAGGGGTCCGTCTCAAAATCAGACAGGCGAAGCTGAGCCCCACACTACATAGCCTTAACAAGCGCCGCCCAGCTCAACCGTAAAGAAGGGCCGGAGGAGACATTACGTACAATTTTAGGTGAAGACTTTTAAAATGTAATGGGTGGGGTGTTATAGACAGGGTCATAGACATTCCTTTGTTATTACATACAACGTATACTTGCTGTTTGAACTTGAAGACCTTAGAAAATGCGTATTTTAAAATGTAATGTTAACAATACAGACCTAGAGGCTAGAGGAATCAAGGGCGATACTTTACGAACTTTATCAAAGCCTTGTAGTCAATAAAAAGAAGTAACTTTGATTATTAATCTTTTTGTTTTCTATATTACAAATATATTTCAAATTTAACATTTTCGTTTTCTAAGTTCTAACCAAACTCTGAAGTTCTCGCATTTCCTTCTTTTTCCCTTTTACCAAACATTTTAAATAGCTAAATTAGAGAAAGATGCATTATTTCATTTCTTTTAAAATCTCTTTTCTTTTCTTTTCTTTTCCTTTCCCCTTTCCTATCCCACTAGAATCTATTAAACGTAGTATTAGAGTGGGGTTCGAAAATGGTGTGGGGGTTGGTCCACCTGGCTTTTGCATGCGATGGACATGATTGAGATGTGGAAATGCATAGAGCATTAGGGTTTTTACCCTTTAAGCATAGTATATACTTAGTGTTGTAACTAATCAGTGCATGACATGGTTGTCTGAAAGTGAGTTTACAAAACTCCTTGTCACGTGGCTACGACCCACCCAACCTTTTATTGTCACGAACCTACAACCACTCCCCACTCTTAACAACCCAAGCCTCAGAAAAGAAACCTCTGCTGTCTCATTTCCCCCAAAGGTGTTTTCTTTTTCTAACAAAAGTTCATACATTCACTCGTTAACTGTTACCTTTGTTCCTTTACAGATTAAACCCCCGCACTTTCTTTTTACTGTTCTTATTCTGTTCCTGAGGAAGGATTATATAAAATGATCTACGGTTGATGTAGAATAAGTACTCCTTCGTTTTCACAAATACTAGAGTGAAAAGCAAAATCCATTATCTCATGGGCTTGTAGCGATTGAGAAAATCTTCCTTCGCTTCTGGGAATTAGCTTGTCCATCGGTAGGGCTTGCTGGGACATAAAATTTTTGAAGGAACGAAATGGAATTGATGGGTAGTAGCATCAAATTAAAACCCATCCAAAGTTTTGGACAGGGGTTTGCAAGGAGTTTACCATTACAACCCATTAGAATGTCTAGATTGGTCTAATCGGTTTTATGGCCTTAAAAACATTTGGGCTGAAAGCCGGCCTGCATGAGTCCGTAATCCGTTCCGAGGCAAGCAATCGTTGGTTCACTCCATAATTTTGTCTGGATTTCCGTGATCGCGTCGAGTCAATGTTTGCTTGCGTCTCTCAGCTCATGTCGGCCTCCTTCACGTTTGATTGCCGCTGGCTATGTCGGAAAATTTACGAGAATAATGACATCGGTGTGGAAATCTATATTAACCATTGAATTGAACTGAAATCAACGATATATATAAAAATAAAAAATATATTTTTTTATTTTTTTTCTCAACTTTATTATTTACCTAAATTAACCGTATAAAAAATAAAAATCGATTGCATTTTATTAAACTAATCGTGAAGTGTCATGAATCACGACAACTTATAAAAATTGAAAACGCCCGACTTTTAGCGTATACTCTCAGCGATAGGTCAGCGCCTCGGCTGTATGTACCCATTTGCACGCAATGCAGCTTGCTCAGCCCCCAGTAGCTATTAGTGTATGTGCATCTATTAAGTTTTATTAAAATAAATATCCTTAATCTCCTGATTCATGTCTACTCATCTGCCAGTATTTTTTAATGTCTCAATTTGTCTCTCTCCTTTTCTTGGATCTCTACATGGCTCTATAAGAGGCGTGTCATTACTCATTCCCTCAACCTGACTTCAAGCACAAATTCATCGAGTTGATGATCATGGCTTTCACTATCCGATCAATGGCCAGTCTAAGATCAGAACCTCAGATCGTGCCAGTCAACACACCTCAGGCCAATAGGATTACCACCCCAGTTCAAAGCAGCCTGTCAACCATCTTTCCCAGGAACATGAAGCATTCAATAAGCTCCATCTTAACCAAATTTCATGCAGGTTATTTTAGGATCAGCCTTTCCCTAGGTGGCCAAGCTCTGTTATGGAAGATTCTGATCGGACCAACCCATGACAAAAGCACTCTAAGGCATGTGGTTCGCATGTTCCACCCCACTGCTTTTCTCGTATTATGGTCTTTCGCTCTCTTTATCCTCCTTTTGCTTTCTCTTCTTTACATCTTGAGATGCTTCTTTTACTTTAAGATGGTCAAAGCAGAGTTCTTGCACCATGTAGGGGTCAACTACCTTTTCGCTCCATGGATTTCCTGGTTCCTTTTGCTTCAATCAGCTCCATTTATCGCGCCAAATACAACCTCCTATCTCGTACTCTGGTGGTTCTTCGCGGTCCCTGTCGTTGCACTCGATGTGAAAATTTATGGCCAGTGGTTTACCAAAGGGAAGAAATTCCTGTCAACGGTGGCAAATCCAACGAGCCAGATATCAGTTATCGGGAATCTGGTTGGAGCACAAGCTGCAGCAAGTATGGGGTGGAAAGAAAGCGCCGTTTGCTTGTTTTCACTGGGGATGGTCCACTATTTGGTGCTTTTGGTAACTCTATACCAGCGGTTTTCAGGCAGTGATAGGCTGCCGGCGATGCTTAGGCCGGTTTTCTTCTTGTTCTTTGCTGCACCAAGCGTGGCAAGCTTGGCTTGGGAATCCATAACCGGTGCTTTTGATACAGCATCCAAGATGCTTTTCTTTCTCTCACTTTTCCTCTTCACCTCTCTGGTAATGAATAAAAATAGTACTCATTTCATCATTCATACAAGACAATTGGTCCCCAACAACTCTTTTATGTGTTTTGTCATCAATCAATTTCATGTACAACTAATGCAATAACTTTATTAATATATTATGTATATAGGCCTTTTTCAATTTCTACAGGTACTGAATTCTGTGGTATTGAATAGGTTTGCCGGCCAGCTCTTTTCAAGAGATCAATGAGGAGGTTCAGTGTTGCATGGTGGGCTTACTCGTTTCCCTTGACCATACTGGCTCTAGCTTCAACGGAATATGCAGAAGAAGTAAAAGGCAGCATCGCCCACCTCCTTATGTTTCTTCTATTAGCCCTCTCCGTTCTAGTCTCACTTGGTCTCACAGTTTTCACTCTGCTCAACACTAGAATGTTATTACCAGACAACGATCCAATTTCCGGTCTCCACCATTTACCAACAGTTTCTCCGTAATCTTAATGCCCCAGATCCGAGAAGCAGAGGAAGTCACCAGCAACTATTAGATAGATATTATATATGTCTGATACTAGTTTCCTAGGCTATAAATTTTGCAGTTTTGCCAAAAATAATATCTTGGTTAATCCAGAGCATTGAAATTATATGGAGAGAAAAATGGATTGATTCCATTCTGTTTTGTAAGCTTATGATTTGCATACCTAACAAGATTTTACCTAATCAATGATATCTTCATATAATATTGTCATTGAAATTCGATATATATGAGTTTTAGATATTATATAGATTTAAAATTGCTTAACTGGTCAGGTACGTTTTCGTTGAAACCAGATTTAGATTAATAAAATGCATGGGGAAAAGTTCTACGTCATGGCTGAATTCAAGAAAAGAACTGTAGCACCAGCATCAACTTGAAAATTTATATTATAATCGTGAAGATGACTGGTAACTAAACCAAAACCAGGGATCGTCCTTATGTTGATTGAGCAGCTTCAAGTCTTGGTTATGGTAATAATTGACTTGTGATATATTTTTAGGGAAAAAATGTTGAAAGCAATATTTAGATAAATTTCCCATCCATAGAGGACATGTTATTATTAACAAAAGTCGTATATTTATGTGTTTCCCAATTGTCAAAGTAAAAAATTACTGTTTTACTGCAACAGATATGCATATAACCCTCTCTCTCTCCACTCTTCTGGGGTTAAAAACTTTCACGATATTCCTCTCATTGGTGGGATCGGGATTCGGGAGTGATCGTACTGGAGCAAAAGATCAATACACAGATGAAAATTCAGTGCGATGTGTGTGACAAGGAGGAGGCCTCGGTGTTCTGCACCGCAGACGAGGCCGCCTTGTGCGACACCTGTGACCATCGAGTTCACCACGCCAACAAGCTTGCCTCTAAACACCAACGCTTTTCCCTTCTCCGTCCTTCCTCTTCTAAACAAGACCCTCTTTGTGATATCTGCCAGGTATTGTTCACTTTCTGCTCTGTTTTTTTTTTTTTTTGTACTTTTTGTTAGTGTAGATGTGGAAGTTGGAGCTACTACTTCGGTTGATTGATTTTCTCCCCCTCCCCCTTTTTTAGGAGAAACGAGCTTTCTTGTTCTGTCAGCAGGACAGAGCAATTCTATGCAGAGATTGTGATGTTCCAATCCACACGGCAAACGAACATACCCAGAAACATAACAGGTTTCTTCTTACAGGGGTTAAACTATCTGCCACCTCTTCTCTCTATACATCCTCCAGCGCTTCCGTTTCCAACCTAGCTGATTCTGTTCCTGAATTCAAGTCTCCACTATTGGTCAAGAATCCTATCTCTGATTCTCTGGCAAATTTCAATCCACCTTCACTTGCTAAATCTTCATCAATCAGTGCAACAGCAGCAGTAACAAATAACAAGAGCACCGGAGGTAACCTGCTACCAAATGAAGACGGTGGTTCAACGAGTAGCATATCTGAGTACTTAATAGAGATGCTTCCAGGGTGGCACGTCGAAGATTTCCTTGATTCATCTTTGCCTCCATTTGGTTTCTATAAGGTTTGCGTTGATCTATGGTTATCCTTTTCTTTCTTGTTATTTACCTTTAACAATTTGATTTTTTTCTTTTGGATCTGAATAATTTTTTCTCGTTTTTTGGGTCTAATTTATTCAGAGTGATGATTGTATGTCACCATTCCTTGATGCTGATCCTGAGAGCAATATGAATACTTTCTCACCAGAAAGTTTAGATCTTTGGGTTCCCCAGTCATCATCTTCCCTGAATCCTCCCCAATATTCTTCACAAATGGGAGGGCAAATCGGTTTCAAGGAGACAAAGGAAATCACGGGGATGAAAGCTAACAGGAGATGGACAGATGATTCCTTTACAGTACCACAGATCAGCCCACAATCCACTGGTTCCAAGAGATCTAAGCGCCTCTGGTAGGATCAGATCTTTAAAGGGCACAAGCTTCATGATGTTTTATAAGTTGGGAATGGGTTCAAGTTCCCATCTTTACTTTTTCTTTGTATCTTCTCATTTCCTGCTAAGTTAGATTTTAGTTTCAAGTTTTCCACCCCATAATAAGGCCTGTCATGGGAACAAAGGGACCTCTTTTTCAACTTACAGAATGCAAGGATTTCGTAGATATTAATAAAAAAAAGTTCCTTTCCATTTAAAAAACTAGAATCTAACATCAGAGATGACTTATCGTTATCAAAAAAACTAAAGAGAACATACAAGTGAAGTCTCAACAGACAGTCATGGGAACAAAGTAAAGGTATCTCTCCCTTTCTTTTTGGTCGGGGGGATGGATCACGATATTGAGATTGGAAACTGACATTCGGAACATATTGTAAGAAGGGAATAACAAGAAGAAGATGGTTGATGGGAACATATCAGGAAAAATGGATGCTCTGGTTTTGTCCAAAAGCAGATTGCATTCTCGGCTGGTGGGACGAACATATTCTCAACTTTTTTTTTTCTCTCTCTCAATCTTAATAAGTAAAATTAATTGTCAGGGATATTGTTTTCTGAATAAGATTGCCGTTCAAAAATGACAACTTCAAAGGTCAATCTATGGACTGGTTTTGTCGGGTCGAAGGGTTCAACCTATATCTCTCTCGTTGCCGACTCCTATGTCTTGTGCAATCTTTTTGCTGGTCGGTGCTTATGGAACCTTTTTGGTGGGTTCAAATCAGCAATAATGACCTTTATTCTTACACATTTTTTGCATGAAAGTTCACATCAGGATCTCAATTTGCTTGCCAAGAGCAGTTTTGACTTTTTGCCATCTTTATTTCAAGCGTTGAAGTGGTCCATTTCGTCCACTAGACAAACAAACGCCAAACATAAAATGGAAAAGGTTAAAAAATGGGAAAGGAGGACATTATTTTAAAATGAGAATATTAATAAAAATATAATAAAAGACGGATGATTTTTATCGAAAAAGAATTACTGCTTACGTGCTTATTGCACCTCCTATAGTCCTATTTACCCTTAATTCAATTAACAAAGTTTAGGGTCAAAAGAAACTTATCAAAAAATTAAAGACTAAAATGATAAAATTGATAAAGTTAGAGGAAAAAAAAACATTCCGCCTTATTAATACTAACAATTAAGTCGCCTTTAGTGTAAAACTAATGCATTTGGAGGAAATTAAAGTTAAAAAAATAGTAAGTCCACCCTGTACATATAAAATTTAGTTCGTTGATGGCGGTTATGTTTGAAAGGTGTGTAGATTTCCATGTCAGAGAGAGACACTGTACGGAGGCCAAAGCCAAGAACATCGGCATTGCGTTTGCATCTCCCATTGCAATGCCGCCTTTTACTCGCATATCTTCTTCTGCTATCGTTCTCTTCCCAAAATTCAGCGTGGAGTCTGATAGACGGAGGCGGAGGCGGAGGCGGAAAAGAAATCGTTTTTCAATTGTACTTGAATTTGTTTTCGTTTTCCCTGATTCACGGAATTTGATGCATCTTGTCTACCTGTTTTACTCCACGTTTTCGATTTGGTTTGTTCATCCTCATTTAATCCTCTTAATAGTTAGCTTGGATTGAATTATTCTTCCATTATCGTTGCTATAGCTTCCGTTTTGATTTGAAAACTAAGCAGCGGGAAAATCAGAAAAAAGGGCTTCCAAGTTTCGTTGGAGTAAAATCTGTTGCCTGGTTCCGACAATAGGCCCGCCTTTACCTCGAAATAAAAAGATAAAAGTTGTGAAGAGTAACAGAGGAGGAAGATAGGATAAGAGACGATGAGCGACGAGTTGCTATTCCAAGAACAAGGAGAGAAAATTTTTGTTTCGATTAGATTAAGGCCATTGAATGATAAATCAAGGAATCGATTATGTGATTGGGAATGCGTTAACAATGACACTATCCTTTTCAAACATAATTTGCCCGAACGCGCCATGTTCCGAGCTGCCTACACATTTGGTAAGCATTTCCACAATCATTTGCTTGTGTTTTTCATTCCCCGTTGAGAATTGAGATCGTCTTCCAATCATGGTATTTTGTTTGCCAATTTTGTTGCAAATAGACAGAGTATTCGACAGTGATTGCGATACAGCTCTAGTGTACGAGGAAGGAGCCAAACACGTTGCCCTCTCAGTACTCGATGGTATCAACTGTAAGTATTCTTTGTTCCTTCTCATTTAGTCTACAATCATATAATCGAGTGAAAATGTCTTTGCTTGTGTTATTTCTTCTTTTCTTTTCTTCAGCGAGCATATTTGCTTATGGGCAAACAAGCAGTGGCAAGACATATACAATGAGGGGTATCACCGAATATGCAGTATCAGATATATATGACTACATAGAAAATGTAGTATTACTTCTTCTATCTATTGTGTTTGTTGGGAGTGTAGAATATATAGATAATTTGTTTTGATCAATATGTTAGAATGAAGAAAGAGAATTTTTGGTGAAATTTTGTGCCATGGAAATATACAATGAAGCCGTGAGGGATCTCCTAAGCCCTGATAGTTTCCCACTAAGAGTGCTAGATGACCCAGAGGTAACAATTTCACCTTTCTTTATGCTTTCCGGTCGTCGTTTTTCATGATCGTAAGTCGTAACCTTTTCAATACATTGTTTTCATTCATCAGAGGGGAACGGTTGTGGAGAAACTTACTGAGGTGACTCTAAGAAACAGGGAACATCTTTACGAGCTTCTGTCAATCTGTGAAGGTGAAATATTTCTTATACGCTTATGGACTTGGATTTGTGTACGATTTCTTCGGGGGTTTTTCTCTAGATGACATATCCATGCACTTTGATATGGATTTGCAGATCAAAGGCAGATAGGAGAGACATCTTTGAATGAAACCAGCTCTAGATCACATCAGATTTTGAGGCTGGTAGGCTTGATTACTGGAGTAAACGTTTCTTTTTTCGGAGTTGGGCCTAGTCTTACTTCTATGTTCATTGATGCAATCTTGCAGACAATTGAAAGCTGTGCCCGTGAATATGCCGGAGCTGAAAATTCAAACATTCTTGCAGCTTCCGTGGTATGACACTATTAACTTACTGAAAGGCAATGCAGTTATATTACATGGAAATATTGAATTAGTTGGTAACGAAAACCTTAACTAGGAAAATTGACTGATCGTCTTGTACAGAACTTTGTTGATTTGGCAGGTAGTGAGCGAGCTTCTCAGACCTTATCTGCTGGTGCAAGATTGAAAGAAGGCTGCCATATAAACCGGAGTTTACTGACTCTTGGGACCGTGATTCGCAAATTAAGGTTGAACAATTTTCTTCATTTCCCTTAAACAGAACAAATATTGTAGGACATATGCGGGCCTTTAATTCGTTAGAAACATGACATATTAAGACCAATTAACTGACACAACACTTCGCAGCAAGGGAAGAACTGGCCACATACCTTATAGAGACTCTAAGTTGACACGCATACTCCAGAATGCTTTAGGAGGAAATGCCAGAACAGCTATAATTTGTACTATGAGTCCTGAACGTGTTCATGTTGAGCAATCAAGAAACACACTCATGTTTGCGAACTGTGCCAAGCAGGTAAGAACGAATGCACAGGTGAATTTAATCATGTCAGATAAGGCATTGGTAAAGCAATTACAAAGAGAATTGGCTCGACTGGAGAAAGAAATGAGAAGCTTGGGATCATCTTCAGTGAAAGGCGATACTGCTGATGTGCTGAGAGAGAAAGAGCAACTTATTGGACAGGTGATTGGACGAACTTCAGAAAGCTGTTTCATTCATGCCCTCGCTTAAATGGCTTACTCTTGTTAACCTGGCCTTTTTTTATCATTCTTTCTAATTTGAGTATCTACAGATGGCCAAAGAGATCCAATTGTTGACTTGGCAACGTGATCTTGCTCAGTCGCGAATTGAGAATTTGCTACTGTCAGTTAGAGAGGTTCAAATGTTAAAGCAATCAACAAATTCATCAGAAGTGGCCAACGAAAATAAGGATAGAGTTGTACCTAGTGTTCCTAGTGCAGAAAATGGATGTCCTGCGCTTGCTGAAAATCCTGAAGAGGATTTTCTACTCGATGGCATGACTCCAAAGTTTACTGACTCTGATCCATGCAAAGGTCGGGAGATTTCTGAACAAATGAGTCAAGAATTTGAAGATAGCTGCAATGAAGTTCGATGTGTTGAAATTGAAGACTTGAGAAATACAACAAATGAACAGGAGGGCAAACTGACCATGACAGAGGTTCTTCCCAAGGAAACAGGAGCTGATGAAGGTGATGATAACTTCACTGATCCCGAGAAAAAACAAGGAAAATTAGACACGGTTATAACCACGAATGATAATGTAGTATCATCACCAAAAAAGGAAGATTTGCAGTCAACTCCTGTTTATAATGATCAAACTTACAAGGCCTTGAAACAAAAAATTCAGGAACTGCAAAGGACGGTCAATTTTCTTGTCAATACTCAACATCTAGATCAGTCACCTGGCTTCTCAGATGCATCTACTCCTATTGGAAGGAGCTTGAACAGAAGTAAAAGCTGTAGGGCGGTTGTCACAAACGCGTCCTCATCACCTTACTTTGAGAAGGCAGCATGCAGTGAAAGAACACACCCTTCCAGTGGGGTTGAAAAGGACTTCCTTGAAAGATCAAGAGACTTTTACCAAATGCTTTCTGAAGCGAAATGTGACAACAGAGGCGGAAATATATCCAGTAGACATTCTCGAGCTTCTTCAGTTAGTAGCTGCTCCGTGGACACATCAAATCCTAAAGATTCTGATGCGGAAGACACTTTTAGTGCAACTAATTTTCATCCACGACCATGGAAGTCATTCTGCGAGGACCCTTTGGGAAGAATTTCCACCTGTACCGATTTATCCGCAGGTGGCTGTGAAATGAATCAACTCTCACAAAAGCAAACTGAAAACAAGATAGTAAGAAGATGAACCTCTCTCCTCTTGATAGATTCCTAGTAATGATTTTTGGCTTCTTTATGCTTTTAAGGCTAATGATAACCGGCAACTAACATAATTTCCTTTTCCATGGAATGTTCATCTCGACGAGATAATAAAGACTGACTCAGAATTCGAGGAGAAGCGGAGAAAGATAGTTGAACTGTGGGATGCATGCCGCGTATCAATAATCCACAGGAGCTATTTCATCCAGCTTTTCAAAGGTGATCCTTCCGACTGTTTGTATTTGGAGATAGAGCTCAGAAGATTGACGCTTCTAAAGGGCTCGTTGTCAGACATAGCTTCAAGGTGAACTTAAGATTTGCATAATTAAACAGCATACTGAACAATTGCACATACATGTGTATGCACCTGGAATTAAAGAACTTCAGGACCCAACTGAATATAAACGAATTACTTCTATCCGATTCATCTTCAATGCAATGCAAAGGTAGAAATATATATAACTTTCTTTCTGGTGACAGTGAGAAGGAACTGACTCGAGAGAGGGTGATGTTGAGCAAGCAAATACGTAAGTTGTCAAGAAAGCAGAGAGAGGAAGTGTATAAAAAGTGGGGAATTGATTTGAACACAAAGCAGAGGAGCGTACAATTGGCACACCTTATATGGACAGACGCCAAGGATATGGGCCATGTGAAGGAGAGTGCTGCTCTTGTTGCCAAGTTGCTAGGATTTGAGGAACCAAGTGGAGCCCCCAACGAGGGAGTTGGGCTCTGCATTTTGCCTCGATTTTTATCCCGAAAATCTCATAGCTGGAAGCTCAGTTTCCCTTCCCTCTTTTAGAAGTTGAAGATAGAGTGAATTAATCTAGACTCAAATATTTGCCATTTCTAACTCCTGAATCCTGCTTGTAAATTCAAAAGGTGTATAAAGTTTAATCAGACTTTAGTCGCCGATTCATTTTGATTCTTTTTTGGCTCGTTGAATTTTGTGTAACAAGCACATAATAATGGAACGAAAGAATATCATTCAAAGTAGCATGGTTTCCACTTCCCGACTTGTACCACCATTTTTATGTCCAACCAGAAGACTAGATATGGATAACCAAACCCAAATAATTAAACCAGAAAAGGCGGTTGACTCAATTTTTTTAAGTAGAACTTCTTGCATGATTGAAAAATGCTATGTTTTGTTTTATCAAGAACAATATAATAAAAATAGCTTGGCAAAAGGCAACACTAGTATCCACATTGGAACTTTCAGGTCTTTTATGCTTTACATTATTACCTAAGATTTGTAGACAGATCCTTCAGTGATTTTCCAGCCTGACCTGGAACAAGTCATCTCATATCTTGTGGTGTAGGATTGTACGTTAGAGGCATTGTTCTCTGGATGATGAACATCAGTCAAACGGATGGACTCTTCAAGAGTTGCTTCAACTACAGCTCGCTGCCCATCCAGTGAAAGAGTAACACTGTCAATGGCCATGTTCAGTAGACTATATTCATATATCCAACCAAGCTGAGCAATTTCAGCTGCACGGTCTGTCCATGTCTTCAACATTTGACCATCCAGAACCTGGCAGTTCTCTAAGTGTTAGGAAAAACTTAAAGGCACACAATCCTAAAGAAGCCTTGAGAAGTCCTTGAAAGCTATCTACTAACTAATATGTTTAGCTGAATCACGCAAATTAAGACATAAAACTCTACGTAACCAGCTATTCCAAACGGAAGATAGTCCCATTTGTAGGGCAGTTTTTAAAGATTTGTATTTTGTGGAACTACCAGAAAAGTAAAAGAAAACGACAGCATATTACCTCTGGCAATTTATCAAGACGGTGATCAGGTCCAAATGCCTCAGATTTGATGTTTTGCCACTTGCGAACAATGCCTTCTGCAATTCTTGCATCCATTCTAGGTAATTCTTGCAAAGAATTTTCATCTATTAACTCTGCAAAGTTGAAACCAGTTTTGAGCACTAAAACATGGGGAAATAGGACATGTATAAAACTACATGATTACAACAATCCTCATATTTGACAAACTCGGATATGTCTTAATTGTTTAGAGGGAAGAACAATCTTCTGTAACCTACCAACTTTCAACAGTAAAATAGAAAACAGGTGCAGTAGTAGCCATACAAATAACATGGCTAAAACTAAAGGATTCGTAAATAAAAACAACAAAGTCTAAGGTATTCTAGAACAAAACTTCAAGCTTTGGAAATAATTCTACATTAGGTTGACTGTTCACTTCTTTACCGTATGTATTATCAAGCCATACCTGCATTGATGACGTCAGTTGCCATAGCTGGACTGATTTCTTTACCATTCACTGATGAACTAGATCTGCTAGGTAAAAACTTCAAGCCAACCAACGTCACAACCCCAATTACCACACCAGCAGACATGATCTTGATACTAGCATCTTTAATTTTGTCAGTAATTGTTTCTTCTTCTTCTTCATACATTTCTTCCAAACTACTTATCCCAGGAACCTCAGCTAGCACGGCAGAATCCTTTTGATCAGGTTTTCCCAGAGTCTCCTCATTTTCCACATGAAAAAAGTTGTTCATCTCACCATCTAATTGATGTCTCACACTCTCTTCTGACCGATGAAGAGGAAACACCTTTCGCAATGCCTGAATTGCACTAGCCTTTACATGGTCAAGAACTGCAGTAGCCTCTGCGCCTATCCTCACTATAGCTGCAGCTGCAGCTAAGGGTGAACCACCTGCTCCCTCAAGCCCTTCTAAATATCTCAGGACAATTGGATCATCATAATAGTCTCCAAGCTTGAATTGTATATCTTTGGTGTCTCTAAATCTGGGAAAAACTACCTCCATTAGCCATGCCTCCAACAGCTTGCAAAGTCCAGGAAGATCTCTGTCATCATCATCCTTTGAATTTTCCAAAACAAAATCTACAATAGATGGATTTCTATAAGGGGAACCATCACTGTCTAAACCCAACCACAAGCGACACTCATCAAGCTCCCCCACAAGTAATGAACAGAGACCCCTCTCCAAAGCAAAGTCTATCTCACGGTTTCCAATGGGGGAATAGGGAGAGACACTGTTCTCTAGAGTTGTTAACTTAGTCTGCTGGAGCTGCTGGAAGAGGTTATCAGCATCTCTAATGAGATGAGGTTTCTTGTTTAGAAATGCTTGAGCAACAAGTGCAAGTGCTACTCCATAAACTTCAAAACTTTCTGCAGGAATATTGCTTGGAGTGGCTGCAAATAGATCAACCTGTTCGAAGAAAAGGACTTAAGGCTAAACAGAAACTAAGAAACCGATCAGAAAGCATAGAAGGAAAAATGAACGATAGAAAATGTACCTGTTCAGCTGCTGTCATGCACAAGAAGGCCTCATTCATAAAATCTTCACGGGTAAAACCTCCTGCAATTGCAGCAGCTCCTCCTCCACCAACAGCCCATAATATGTTGCGTACACCATGAAGACCCTCCTCTCTCTTTGTGCGATGCACATCATCAAGGGGTAAGGCTAGAAGTTCCAGAACGCAACATGGAGCAATCTCCTCTAGTGTCTCATCAATTTGTGACTGCAAATCTGGGGCAAGACTGCTGGCACCTTCCTCCTACATTATCCGTAAAAAGGATTTATCAAGCATCATGCGTAAAAGAAAGCTGGTTGATCAATGCATAACCATTTCATTTCATCAACCTCGGTCTGTATGTGGATTCATTACAAGTTCATTTCAGCATGCATAATTACCTCATTAAAATATTAGTAATCGAAAAAAAACTACTACATATTTCTATCTTTTACTCATTGTTTGGAAATAGGCAGACTTTTGACTCACTTTAGTAACAGTAAATTGGCGAATTGACAATTAATCCAGACAACTACACAATCAATTGACTCCACAATTTACAAATGGAAGTAGAAAGGTATGCTCAAACACCTGCAACAGCTTCAAAGCCCTCTCAAGCACCTCACAACCACCAATAAAATCTGGTGGATTCAGAGCCATAGCATCCCTCGACAAGTCCACAAAAGCAAGGGCCATTGCCAGAACGACATCCTGTTTAAATGCCTTGGGCAGCCTCTCTCTCAGCAAAGTCTCCCCAATTTGAAGCACCACTTCAGTTTCCCCTGACTCTTGCAGCACGCACAACGCTCCAGGAACCTACATTTCCCACATTTTCTCAATAACCAAACACAAATTGTTAAATAAAGAGAATGATAAAATGCAATTACATTTTCCCAGGGAACTTGAGTAATGATAGTGTCACGCTCATCGTCGACAAGACCTTGGTTGTAATTTCGTCTAGAGCCAGGATTAGATAGGGTTTCACAGGCGGCGTAGAGAATCTGTCTTCGGCTAATTAAGGTGTCTTGACTGAAACCATATTGAGGCGGTTTAGAAACCCTTGCTTCATAGGCTCTTTTAATTCCATCTCCTAGAAAATGCGTTTCGGCTCCTAAAACCTGCATTTGAAAATGATAGCTTTTAGATTACTGTAATTCACAAAATCAACAAAATTTAAAGCGAACTGAGAATTAGTGTCTGATTGACCTTGTAGAAATCGAGGGGAATGGAAACATGGCGTTCGGAAGGGGACGGAGGAAGAAGGGGAGGGAAAGGGGGGGAAACAGTGGCAGTTGAGGAGGAAGAAGATGAGTAAGAGTTGTCGGTGGCAGGGAGAAATTGGAAGTCGGAAAGGAGGCGCTCGGCCCATTTACTGGCTGAGCAGACGACGGTAGTTGAAGGGTGGTGGAGTTTGTAGGGTTTACGATGGTGGAGCAATGGAGGTAAAGTAGGAGTGCAGAGCCCAACGCTAATGTGCCTCAAAGATTCCATCGTTGGAACCTGTGAGTTGAAAACTACAGAAGGAGATTTAGAGAATCGGACTGCGTCTTCTTCGTTTTGCCTTTAATGTAAGAAACACAAAAGCAATAAAAGAATTATGATAAATAACCTGGATTATAATCTGTTTAATTAATCACTAATCGTCTAGTTTTTTAGGTTATACGCCATTATCTCATCAGACGCGGGTTCGACTTTTGTTTATCCATTTTTTGTAGTATTTTTCAGTTAGTTTAGCTCGTATATTGAAATTAATATAACCCAATTTTAATGATTTAATTATAACTTTCAATCATTAAAATCAAGTAATGTCTTCCATTTTCTTAATTTAATTATTTTTTAGACCTTTTAATATTAAACTCCCTTAATTTGTGATTTTAATTATTTTTTAAGATGCTTTTTATTTTTAAAGTTCAATTCTAGTTCATCACGTTCATAAGTCCGATCATGACATCCAACAAGGTAACACAGTTGTTGGAAAAACAATGGTTTGTGGCCATCTTTGGAGCATATTTTAAACAAGTAAAGATGAGGTTTTGAAAAAGGAAATGATTGATTCCTATTCTACGCCGTCTTTGGAGCATATTTCTTGAGGATATCCCTGAATGGGAAAAACCAGTGCCCACTGTATGTATACTGCGACAATCAAGCAACGATTGCTAGGGCACAAAATTTTATGTACAACGGTAAGTCGAGACATATGCGTCGACGACACAACACCGTTAGAAAACTTATCTCAAATGGAGTTATCTCTATTGATTTCGTAAGATCAAAGGATAACATTACGGATCCGCTAACCAAAGGTTTAAATCGAGATCAAGTTGAGAAAACATCGAAAGGAATGAGACTAAAGCCCATGAAATTAAAGGCACTATGTGAAGGAAAAACCCTACCTAGCTGACTGGAGATCCCAAGAACTAGGTTCAAAGGGACAACCTAATTGCATAGACCTGTGCAGTCATTGTGGGGGTTCCTTCCCAAGTCCATTCCTATGATGTGAACAGTGACAAGAATTTGGTAAAGGTTAAGCAAAGCTTTTAATGACCATTGTGTGCTTCGTTGAGTCGAGCAACATAAGTCACCTATGTGAGAGTGAAGTGGGGCCGCTTCAAGGAGACTATTGGGCATAGTTCTTTCATACTCTTGCAAAACCAAGAGATGTCCATGGCCTTAAGGACATAACCATGAGAGTTGTATCTCTTGTCAGAGAGATAGATGTGTGAAGTATGTCATCGTTTACACCAACAGCTGATAGTTCAAGGACATCGCGTCTACTGATTAGCTAGTAAAGTAAATATACTTTCACAAGTGAAGGTTCAAAGGTGGACACCTACCTATCCTATGCATCTATCAATCGTAGAGTCTATCACCACGTTGTGCCAAAATATTTTGATAAAAAACATCAATTTCATTCATGTGGGAGATTGTTGAAAAAACAGTGGTTTGTGGCCATCTTTGGAGCATATTTTAAACAAGTACAGATGAGGTTTTGAATAAGAAAATAGTTGATTCCTATTCTACGCCGTGAGATCTTTACAATGGTAGCTCATACGCTCAAAATCGTTGAGTGGTGAATGAGAAATTGATGCTCAAAGTAGGAAGGTCAAGAATAAATAAGGAAGTAGAACCCCTTATATCCCACATTGGTAGGATAAATGGAGTGAGAGTTGTTTATATACAACTACCCATAAAGAGGTCATTGAATGACTCTAGTTGACTTTGTGCCTCGTGCGTAGGGGGTGCGAATCCAATTCCATTCAGGTTGGGGTGCACTTGCATAACGTGGGCGACGCGAATGTCCGGACCGGTCGGGGATTTCCGAGGCCTGCGGATATTTTACCCGTTGTGTATATTTTTTCCTTAATTTATTTTTTGAAAATATCTAGAAAAGAGTTTTAATTTAAATAAAATTCGAATTAAAAGCAGTTGAAATTGCTCTGGATAGTGGAGAGATAATAGCTAATTTTAGTATTTAATTTGAATTTAATTCATTTTAAAAAACTGATCATTGTTGCCCTAATAATCCACTATAAATATGAGATGATTTCCTCAGTTTTACTCGTCCCTCAAATCGTTTTCTCTCCTCTGATTTTCTCTTGGTGATCGGCAAAGGCAAGTTCAGTTCGAGAACTCAGCATAAGTGCTAGTGTTGGAGTTCTTCTAGTTGTATCTTGGGAGACAGACTACCAAACAATTCGACACCATCGGAGTGACAGAAAATCTGTCTTAAGGAAACTGCTTCCGCAAGCCTCAGCTACATTCCAATTTCAAATTAAAATTCGGTTTGAATTTCTTTTGTTATACTTTTCGATTTACAATTTAAATTACTTTTATTAACATGTGTTTTTCTTTTTGATCGTTTTGTTGTAAGATTGTTTTACAACAGTTTTGTAACGATCCGGATTCGAATCTGAGTGTTGGATTAATCCGAGAGTTATGGGTTTCGGTTTTGGTCCCGAGTTTAGTGGTTTGGGTCTTAATCTTGTTGGGTTGAGAGTTGGGCTTGGTTTAATAAGGGTATTTTGGTATTTATCTTTGAGATGAGAAAGAGAAGGGGATGGGGGTTTTATTTTCTACAGATGTGATCTCATTCCCCTCTTTTCACTTCTCTTCCCCTTAGATGCAAGGAAGTAGATAGAAAAAGGTTGGATCTTGTTGGTTTTGCTGAGGAATCACGTTTCGTGTCAGAAGGGTAAGTTTTAGAGTTGTTATTGATCTACAAAACAAGGTATGAGTTGTTTGGTTTGGTGAAAAAGAGAGGGTATGTGGAGAATCCGGGATTGATGTTTGGAGGGTTGTTTCTATGGTTTTCATGATGTTTTTAAGAGTTAGAAACATCCATAGAGTATCTAAGAGTTGGTTTTTAACCCCTTTCTTGTAGAGAAAGAAGTTGGAGATCCATTATCAAGTTTGGGCAAAGAAAGAGCTTGGGAGAGTGAGTTCGGGTTTGGTTGCTGTGCTTGCTGAGGTTGGTACTCCCAACTCTTCTGATTATTTTGCATATCATGGTAGAAGCATTCATATATGTTTGGTGCATGTGTGTGCTTGGTTTGAGCTTGGTATGTGTTAATGGTGAAATCCGTTTTAATGTGATTAAGAGTTGGAAATTGGTGTTAAAACACTCTACACATCATTAATATTGAGTAGGAACACTTTAGGATCGATTAGGTTGAGTTTGGGGTTGAAAATCTAGAATTTCTAAGTGCAGAACCGTCCTTAGTGCAGGGGGTATCGATACTCGGGCTACCGGTATCGATACAAGTGAGTATATTTTGGCTTGTTGTTCAGGGGTATCGAACCTTGTTCTGATACCGTGGATTCCAGAAACTTTTTGTATCGATACCTATATCGAAACGGGTCCTCCCCTTTCTGTTGACTTTTGGAGTTAGTCAACGCTATCGATACTTGTTTCGATACCTGTGTTTCGATACCCTCTTTGGGTAGGTATCGATATAGGGTGTTTCGATATCCTACTTAAGGGTATCGATACCCCTGTGTGTTTTGGCTAAGTTGGGTAGAATTTAAGGCTTCGGTGATCTTAATGAATAAATACTTTAATCTAAAGGCTATAGAATGAATTGTCGAACTAAATTGATAATCATAACCCCGAAAGACTTAAGTATGATGAGGATTATTATGTCTTGTTGTGATAGATCCTAGGTGGATCGTTTGTGTGGTTTGAGTCCCTTTGTGTTGGAAATCCGGATATCCATAAGTGTTGCAACACGTTGAAGGCCATCCGATGTAACATGTCGGGTGATGATTGAAGACTTTTATTCCGAGTGTTGGGCGGCCTCACTCGAAGATGTTCGATGTAACATTCCGAGCATAGGGTTGGTTGGGCGGCCTCCACCCTTTTTCGAACGTTGGGCAGCCTCGTTCGAAGATGTCCGATGTAACATTCCGGGCATAGGATTTGAGGGCGGCCTCAATCCTGAGTGTAGGATCCCGATGCTGTGTGGACACGAGCCTCACTTTTGTGTGTTGACTTGATTGACTTGTATATGCTGTGTGCTATAATATACATTTCATTATGACATGTGATAGGTGAGCATGCTAGACCATCATATCATGCACGAGATTTATATGTCATGTTTTACTGCTTTTGATATGCATGATGTTGGCCGAGTTTAGCGTATCCACTGAGCTTTTGTGGCTCAGCGTTCGAAATCTGTTTTCGTGCGTAGGTTAAGTGAAGCAGGTCCCGTGGAGCACCATCGAGGTTGGGATTTCAGCATCGACTTTGTGTCAGGGTATAGTGATAGATTTAGTGGGCTAGTACTTTGTCAGACTTATATGTATTTTGTAACTCTGTTATTTTAAGTGGGTCAACGTTTTAAATGAGTTTGTAGTAATTTGGAGTTTCGGACACTTTAACTATTTTGGGCTTTTGTTTTAAATTAAATGGATTTTATTCGTATTATATTTGGATTTGAATTGACTTTATTATTGGACTTTCGAAGGAAATTTTAAAATACGGATTTTGATTTGGCCCAATGTGACATCCGGGTCAGGGTGTTACAAGTTTCCTGTTTTTGAAGTTATCCTTGTCAGAATGTCGAATTTCAGCTTCGATAAATATGTATTTCAACAGTGAGTTTTCGATCAGTTCTTCAATCCGTGTTCCACTCAACCATTAACTAAATTCAAGATACTACTGAACCACAAAGTATATATATAGAAATAAATACATATCATACAAGTTACAGGGAAATAATGTCTTTTTTGACATAAAGAATCTTCTGACCAATGAAACTTGGTGATTGATCATGTGTAAAGAAATTAAAACATACTTCCTCTTATGCTGATATCAAACCTTCAGGAAAGGGTTCAGCATCAGGGTGAGGTGAAAGAAATCTCCGGCAGGCATATAACACAGCTGAATGGAATCCATCTCGGTTTTCAAGGAACACAAAATGGCCAGACTGCAGATTAGGAAAAAGAAAGATGAACAGACTGACAGGAAGGATAGCATTTCAAGGTTTTAAAATACAAACTCACAGGAAAAATATAAAAATTGTCTTTATATATTGTAGAAGTAAACACACCTGAGGAACCCTGATAACTTCACATAGGACCTTCATTTGCTTGCGAGCTGCTTGGGCACCTTCATAGTCCATCCAATCTTCGATCCCGTATATAAACGTAGTTGGCACTTTCCACTCAGATGCACTAATCATGAATATATACGAAAAAAATGAAGTTACTCAATACTGTCTTCCAAACACCTGAAATCCTCATTGTTAGTCGATTGCAACAATGATCTAGAGTCTAGCTAGTGGTTCATACAACTTCCATTCAGTCAGTTTGAAATTCTGAAATGTGCTCTATGTTTGAAGAAGTGTCTGAGGTTCGTGATCATTACATTCATCTATTTTATTTTTTCATCAACTATTGAAG
This sequence comes from Abelmoschus esculentus, assembly GCA_035048815.1. Taxonomy (NCBI): domain Eukaryota; kingdom Viridiplantae; phylum Streptophyta; class Magnoliopsida; order Malvales; family Malvaceae; genus Abelmoschus; species Abelmoschus esculentus. The sequence continues at coordinate 5,674,303 of JAUCBN010000008.1, read as the reverse complement.
TGTGGTCTAGGTTCGAAGAAACGCACAAGCCAATTAGATGCTAAAGGCTTGTGCCCAAGGTTTGTATAAGTGCTGTTTTGCAAGTGTTTTCATAATCCTTTGTCGTCATCAATGAGCTGTTAACTAGCATTAAATAAATGGCATGGGTTATTCACAGTTCACCGACATTCCTATGGTTTAGACAGAATCTTGGTCAATATAAACAATAACATAGGCAGGTATTAGGTACTTTTGCTGAACCAATCTGAGGGTGTCAAACCTGTTTATAAGGGGTGACCGACCAAATGCTCCAAAGGCAAATATATATTTTAAGCAGAGCTCTCCACTTGCTTTGGCAGCCGTGATATGGTACACATAATCTTCAACAAGGAAGAACAGGGAAAAGAAGCAGTTATACATCTAATATTTGTTAATAGAAGAGCTATACACAAAATAAATAAATAAAATCCCACAATACCAGATAGCAGTTTAGACTCCTCCTCTGTAAGTACACCCTCTACCGAATATCTGGGACTAAACCTAGCAGCTGTATACTTGCGCACAAGATCTGGACCCCAAGGACCTAAACCTCTGCATATAGAATCATCCAATAGATGTTTAAAAGTAGTACATTAAACTGCTTGATGAAAAATGCCATCAAAGACGAGAAAATTGGTGGAAATAAATATAAAACAAATTAAACAAATAGGGATAAGAGGACTTTGACGGCAACATATAAAACCAGAGGAGACCTACAACTTTATCCAAATAACAGTTGAAGATAGAAATACCCCACAAAAAACATGTATGATTGAGAAATAACCTACACAAGAACCAATGACGAAATCGTTGATTCTTCTCAATAGCAATAGGGTAGCAAGGCAATTCGGGGGCAATGTTTAATAGTGAAGCTTGATATCGAGGCAGGCTAACAAAATAGAACCAGAAAATTATAAACCTTATAATCTTCTGAGGAGTAAAATTAGATTCCCACAAATGACTCAAAATTACTCCCTTCCATGTTGCTCTGAAGCGGTTTACCCACTCATATTTTTCTTCCGATCCTGATGAAACTCCAGCAGGCCCCACTAAAATTAAGTGTTGAACATGTTCCGGATGCTACAGGATTAACACAAGGGATGTTATAATAGGAAAAAAAAAGTGGTATCAAACTACTTGTTGCATTCAAACATTTAACATTTGAAAGCAATCACCTTGAGTGCATATTTAGCTGCAACATATCCACCAAAAGAATGCCCAAGTAATATAAAATTACTAAGATTTTTTGCTTTACGCCATTCCTCCAAAGAATCAATAAACCACGCCTCAGTTTCTGCATCATAACACAGCATACATGAATCATACATGTTCAATTAATTTTTGATGCATGACGAGGGCCAAAGTGATTATTAGCATTTTGTTCACTGACCTTCAGTGCTCTTGCATGTAAAATCAGGCCTACTTGATCCACCCCAACTGAATAGAAATGTGACCAAGGAGTAAGAAAATATAACAGAATGTTGATATCAAGTGTAAAAATGCAAAATTGCAGTAATGAGGATAAGAAGTGTTTAAACTAGGACCTAATGTAAATCATAAACGAACTCGTCAACTGAAATCAAGCCAAACTCATAGCCTTTAAGACAAAAGGGTGCTTAAGGCTTACCCAAGCTGATCAATAGCAATGACCTTGAAACGATTGGCGAGATAATCAAAATTCTTGAAAAAGAAACCTTGAGAATTAGCGTATCCATGTACCATAACAAGCGTGGGGGATCCCTCCTTGCTATCGAAGGTAACAGTGTTTATGAACCTCGGCTCGTTACTCGAAGAACGGAACCACCTAACTGTAGAACCAGGCGGACCTGAACCTATATTCACTAGTTCTTGCACGTATGGAGTCCTGAAATTTCAATAACCCATTCAAAATTATCGAATTCCTATCGAAGTTTCCAGTAAAATCAAGACTAAATAGACATAATTAACCTAAACTATTATCAAATTAAAAATGAAACATAAACATGCAATTAAGTTCCGACTTTTCGAAGCGTATATAAGCTCAAAACAAGAGAACTCCAAGAAAGACGACAAGGATAATAACTCGTACGTTTACTTACTTGACGAGAGAGAGAAGGCGTTTCTCAGAGGCGATGATATGATCGGTGGAAGTGGGAATCCAACGGAGAACGGAGGGCCATAACGATCTGGATTTCGCTATAATTGAAGGAGACGACCGGACCTCTGATTTATTGATTTCTTCGGCCATTTTTCTTACAATTAAGCTCGACCAACGATAGAAAGATTGGTTCATATGAAATATGTTCTTCCCTTAACAATACCACATCAGCTTTCGTTTGTATATTCCGAAGCTTTAGTTTTGACTAATATTATCAAGAACAGAATTTTTCAAAAATGGCGCTGCTGAATTGGGTTTCCTGTAACCGAGAACAGATTAAACAAGTACTAGTCTATATTTTATCCTTTTCTTAACGCTTTTAAACTTTAAAGACTGGAGATTTAGGAGAAGTGATCGCCTTGTTTCCTGCTCGACCCAGATTTAAGGATTTAAGAATTGCGCCATTAAAACGGGAGCGATTCGAAATGTCGTCGACAGCAATGACGTTGACGATGACGTTTATGAGTTCTGGTATCGTATTTGACTGACCAATATTTTACTTTTCCTTCTTGATTGCTAATAAATGAGAAATATTTGGTGTCAATGGGCCAGGATTCTAGAATTGTCTGTTGTGGATGTGGGTCACGGCCGGCTAACTCTTCTTTGAAGAATACGGCGAGTGCAGTGCAAGCCACACTGCTGCCAGGTCAATGAATTTGTGAATCTGGTCAATAACGTTTTATATAGAGGAACCTTGGCGAGAAAACTAATGTAACCAATCACAGAAATAGAAAATTGTAGTAAGAATTGAAGCATGCAGGGTGTAGACTATGTCAGGAGAGCGATAGTGTCTATATGTTGCTTTGAATTTATTTCTGGATTCAGTATATATATCGTTTTAAAAAATTAATCTCTTTAAAGTTAAATATCAAGATTTTAAATTTAAATCTGAACAATTCTTTCCTCCATGTATATAAAAACATGTTTAAAAGATTCTTCAATGTTAAATCTCTCTAAAATTTAATATTATCAGAATTTATAAAGAAAACGTGTCTGGGGTTACAAATTTAGGTTGAATATGTTCTCATGTTCTAATACTAACCCTACTCACAGCCACCTAATCCTCGATTAATTTCATCTAATTAAAACCGCATAACCGCAGTCTTCAAATCAGTTATAAACCCCATTCATACAGGGAATATACACACAATGTTAGCACAGGTTTGTTAGCCAAAGGATGGTTGAAGTAAGAGTTTTGTCTGGTCGTCGTGGAGTTCTGTAAAAAATTTCATATAAAGATCAATTGCTTGCCTGACCTGGCCTGGCTTGGGTGATGTAGACGGGGGGAAATCTTGTCATATTATTTACGTTGGTTTGTTGTTCTTCAAATGTAAGCCATGCACATAATTTAAAACTTACGTCATAATTTCACTTATTTTTGGGTATATATTTAAGATTAAAATGATTTTGTTATTCAAAAGCAGAAAAGGCTAGCTAGCTAGTTAGATTATCTGTGGTTTTCGTCTTCTTTCTTTGAAATATAATTGTGGTTTTCTTAGGTGTGTACTAGTAATATATATACTAAAACTTGCCTACACATTACATGAGCTAGTAACTAGTAATCATTACCGGAAAGTTGAAAACTAGGATCTCAACAGCAGTAAAGCCAAAACAGAAAATGGAGAAAACCATCGTTTTCACTAACCGGCGTGTTGGTTAAATAGACTGCAAAACAGGGCGTTAGCACTGACAGGGAAAAATTAAAGGAACGAACTGATAGAAAGTTTGACCGTGTCGTGGTATGGAAGTCACTGCCTTAGAAACAAATCGCCCCGATGTGTGTACTCGCTACTTTAGGCGGTTGTCCCCCGAAGGTTAGCACGGTCTTCCAAACAGTGTACACCCAAAGTTTGGAGTAGACTGTAGAGGAAATGATCGTCGGAACCGGAGTCGAACAGAATGATGCTCTCTAATTCTCTCTTTAGTAAGACAGATGAACTCTGAATGGGATAATTAAAAATGAGAGAAAAACATCTTATTTATAGGTTGAAAGCAAGGGTAAATCTGTCCAAGAATCAAATAAAATCTGATTTAAATTTAAATTTTAAATTTAATATCAGATAATATCTATCCAAAAATAGTAGATTTGCTAACCGAAAATATCCATTTAAATCTCGGATAAAATCTATTTAAAATTAGATTTATTAACAGATAAAATCTAATTAAATCTCAGATAATCTGTTAATATCTATCTAAAAATAGTAAATTTTATAAACAAAAATATCCATTTAAATCTCGGATATTTTGTTATTAAATCTATTCGGTTAATTATTTAAAATTCTAAGAGAATTTTAAATCAACTGAACTGCTCTCATACAACCTATAAAAATAGAGTGTGGGATTCAAGCATTACATATTTCCAACACGGCGCAAGTCTATCCACGCGACGAACATGCGTGTGGGATCTTCCAAGCCTCATGGTTTCTACTTTCTCTTTTTCACGAGGCCTTTATAAAGAGAACCAAAGAAGCAGTCTTTGATCTCACGGCACAGAGCCACTAGTTGTGCTCAACCGAATATGTCATTCCCAACATTCGTTTTCTCAATCCTTCTCTCCTATCTACTGTTTGCCTCACAACAATGTCAACTTATTCTCGCCTCTGCAGCCGACGGAGGCCGGTGGAAGCTTCTACAAACAAGCATTGGCATCTCCGCCATGCACATGCAACTCCTTCGAAACGATCGTGTCGTTATCTTCGACAGAACCGATTTTGGGAAATCAAATCTGTCTTTGCCAAATGGGAGATGCCGCAATGACCCAACCGATGCAGCTCTCAAACGAGATTGCTCGGCGCATTCGGTCGAGTACGATGTTCAGTCCAACAAGTTCAGGGCTCTTATGGTCCAAACCGACGTTTGGTGCTCTTCTAGGGGTATCACGCCTGATGGTAACTTAGTCCAAGCAGGTGGTTTCAACGACGGCGAACGCAGGGTCAGGGTTTTTAGCCCATGCAGCAGCCGGGCCTGCGATTGGCAAGAAATACCAAATGGGTTGACAGCCAGAAGATGGTATGCCACAAGCCATATCTTGCCAGATGGGAGACAAACTATTGTCGGTGGTCGCAAACAATTTAACTACGAGTTTATTCCTAAAAGTATTGCCGCCAACACATTCCACTTGCCTTTCTTGTTAGAAACCCATGATTTAGGCGCAGAGAACAATCTTTACCCTTTTGTGTTCCTTAATATGAAACTCAAGAAGAACAAATCAAGATTAAGCAAACTTTCATTGAATTTCATAGTACTTTACAAGGAGTACTCAGTATGCTTTTATACACAAGCATATCAAGTCCAGTTAGCATCCAGCTGTACAATAACCAACCCTAACAGACTTTTACAGAGTTATTAACTAATCAACTACCTCATTAAATGACCTAATCCATATGTGCATTTAATGCATACAAACCACATGCATATAAACTGCACATTAACCACGTGCTTGTTTAGCCAACATTCTCCCTGCTTCCTCTCATTTCTCCTCCTGAGACAACACCTATCCTTCTTCGAAATTCCTCAAAGTAAACTTTGGACAATGGCTTGGTGAAACCATCAGCTACTTGACATCCAGCAGGTACATAGTTTACCTGAACCTGACCAGCTGCAACTTTCTCTCTTACAAAGTGAATGTCTAGTTCTACATGTTTTGATTTTACATGATACACTGGATTAGTACTCATGGCTATGGAACTCGTGTTGTCTGACCATATCACACTCTTTTCTTCCTGTAAAACTCTCAAGTCACTCAACAGATACTTAACCCAAGTTACCTCAGCTGCAACATCAGCAATGCTCCTGTATTCAGCTTCAGATGTCGACCTTGATACTGACTTTTGTTTCTTTGAAGACCAAGACACCAGATTATGATCCAACATCACACAATTCCCAGTTATAGACCTTCTGTCATCAGTATTGCCTGCCCAATCTGCATCAGCAAAGGCCGTGACTGTTGCTACTGAAGTATAACTCCCAGTAAACACAAGCTTGAAGTCAACTGTACCTGCCAAGTATCTTAATATCCTCTTTACAGCTGCCCAGTGCTCTTCTCGTGGCTCTTGCATATATTGAGCTACTTTATTCACACTAAATATTATGTCTGGTCGTGTGTGACAGGCATACAATAGTGATCCAACCACACTCCTATACATTTGTACATTAGGGATGACACTGCCTCCATCCTTTGACAGTTTAGACGCAGGCACCATGGGAGTTGGGGTAGAATTTGCACCTAGCATCCCTGCTTCTTCCAGTAAGTCACTTATATACTTCCTTTGACTCAAACATAACTTGCCTACATCCCTGCTCACCTCAATACCAAGGAAAAAATGCAATTCACCAAGATCCTTCAGTGAAAACCTCTCATTTAGAGCCACAACCACATGATCAATCTCAACTGCTGAGTGACCAGTGAGGATTATGTCATCTACATATACCAATATATACACAAATTTCCCCTCACCAAGGCTCTTTACAAATAAAGAAGTATCATCTTTAGAACTTCTAAAGCCAAGCCTTACCAAAAACTCCCTTAGCTTATTATTCCAGTTCCTAGGAGCTTGCTTGAGACCATACAAGGCCTTTCTCAGCCTGCAAACCAACTGTTTTCCATCTACACTTTGCCTCTCAATCTGCCTAAGAACCCACTTATTTGTCACTGCAAGAGAAAGAATCACATTTACTGTTGTCATTCTCACTACTGGACTAAAGGTCTCCTGATAGTCAAGACCAGGTGTTTGAGAAAAGCCCCTTGCCACCAATCTAGCCTTGTATCTGTGAACTGAGCCATCAGGATTCCTCTTTAGTTTGAATAGCCATTTACATCCTACCACATTTCTACCCTCTGGTAGTTCCTCAATGGTCCATGTACCATTTGCTTCCAATGCCTCCATTTCTTACATCACAGCAGCCTTCCACTGTTCTGACTGAAGAGCTTGACTGATGTCAGCTGGTTCAGCTTCAGCACCTAGATCTTCACCACAAGCCACCACATATCCTTTGGGTTTAAAAATCCCATTTTTGCTTCTAGTTACCATTGAATGTCGATTGATATTTGATTGAGTAGCTAACCTTACTGGAACCTGAAGCTCTCTTTGTGATTGTACTTCAGTGTCACCCAAATTATTAATGTCAGCACTAGAGCTTCTGTGCAGACTCCTGTCAACCATAGACATACCTTCCAGAGAAGCTTCTGCATTAGACACAGGATGCTGAGACTCAGGAACACCATGCAGCTGTGAACTAGCTTCAGACCTCTCCTGGATTGCACCACTAGACTCAACCCTCTCACTCTGGACTGCAAGACCATCATTCTTAGACCCACCAGTAGCTTGATCCACAAGAGATGGTATCACATGTAGAGAGACATCAGATAGCTGCACATCTTCAGTGTTTCTAAATGTTAAAGGAAATGGCTGAGATTCAAAACATGGAGTGGCATCCTTAGACTGCTTTATATCTGCAAAAGGAAATTTTAGTTCATTAAATAAGACATGCCTTGACACAAACACTTTGCCATCCTTAGCCAAACATAGGTAACCCCTATGCTGAGGACTAATACCCAAAAAGGTACAAGGCTGTGATCGAAATTCCAGCTTATGCTTTTGAAAATCACGCATGTGAGGAAAACACATGCACCCAAACACTTTAACCTGATCATACTTTGGTTTCTTGCCAAACAATGCTTCAAAAGGTGACATGCCTTTCAGTACACGAGTAGGCATTCGATTAATGAGATGAGCTGCCATAGATACAGTATATGACCAAAAATGAAGTGGTAAAGAGGCTTGAGCTAACAAGACCAGTGCCAACTCAACAAGATGTCTGTGTTTGCGCTCAACTACCCCATTCTGCTGGGAGGTATAAGGGCAAGTAATTCTATGTTTGATGCCATCTTTTAACAGAACTGGGGAGAAGCTTCGAAACTCTCCACCCCAATCACTCTGAAACTCTTTGACAGTAGCATTAAACTGAGTCTTAACCATAGCTTGAAACTGTTGAAAAGCTAAAAGAGCTTGGCTCTTGTCCTTAAGCAAATAGAGCCAGGAATATCGAGTGCATGCATCAACAAAACAAATATAATACCTAATCCCTTTGGAAACTACATGTGCAGGGCCCCAAAGATCAGCAAATATGAGTTGAAAAGGAACCTCATACACAGTTTCTGAATCTTGAAATGGTAATCTATGACTTTTCCCCATTTTACAAGCAATACACAAGTCCTCTTTATTAACTTTCTCAAGCTGAACATTTGAGTCTTTACAAATTTGTACTAACGTATCATGTGCAGGATGCCCATGCCGTCTATGAAGTATTTCATAAGAACTAACATATGCACATGCTGGACCATCGTTCTTGAACTCCTTTTCAACAGAAACAGCAAACTGATACAACCCTTCATGGACACCTCCTTCAAGTAAAACCTGACTTGTCTTCTCATCACGAACAACATAATTCTTTGCATGGAATTCAAAGTAAACCTGATTATCCCTGGCAAACTTTGACACCGAAAGAAGATTTTTAGTTACTTGAGGTACATGCAATAGGTTATTAAGCACAAGTTTACGAGAATTGGACAAAACATGCGAGAAACCTGACTTGTTAATATGCAAGCCTACTCCATTTCCCACAACTAACATACCTGAACCTCTATATCCAGTACCATTAGTCACATTGGTCGAGTCTGGGGTAACATGATGTGAAGCCCCAGAGTCAACAATCCATTGATCAGCACTGGCTTGTTTGTCAAAAAGAGCCTGAGGACTAGCCACAAGATGAGCTTGTGTAGGAACCAAGGACTGAGACTGTGAAACTCCAGCAGGACCAGCAGTATCATCAGTTTCATCAACATATACTGAGTATTGAACCTGACTCACCCCATTCGACTGGCCTGCATCAACCCCAGTAAATCCTTGATCAAATCGATACCAACAACGACTAACAGTGTGCCCAATCTTACCACATAACTGGCACTGGAATTTAGTTTTACCACGTCCTCTACCAGCATACCTTCCAGAAGAATTGAAAGGAGGTCGTGGGGCCCTATAAAACTGATTAGGAGGCCCAGTATAGACAGGATGTACAAGAGCAACAGAACTGAGACCTTGCCTGTTCTGCACCACATTCGCAACATTAGCACTTAATAGGACAAAGTCAGTCTGACTATTAAAACCAGCCAATTGAGTTTCAGCATCAAGTAAAATGCTGCAAACTCTTTCAACAGACAACAACTCCTTTTTCGCAGTTATAACAGCCATGAAAGATTGAAATTTCCTGGTCAATCCATTCAAGATACTAGCTATGTGTTCTACAGTGGAGATCTTACATCTACAAGAAGCCAAAGAATCACACACTTCCTTAATGCGAGACAGGTACAACATCATACTCTCACTTTCCCCTTTCTTGATAGACCTCAGTTTATAATGCAAACTCATGACAGAAGTAGTAGATTTATTCGAAAAGATTTGAATCACTGTGTCCCATACCTGAGAAGCAGTCTCAGCTCCAACAAACTGAGGTAGCAAATGGGGACTAATCGTAGACAGTAACCAGGACGCAAGGGCACTATCTTGTGCCACAAAATCATCATATCTGGGATTCCTTATCCGTTGCCCTTCTGCCGAGACAAGCATTTGGGAAGGAACCTCCAAATCTCCATAGAGCAGTGACTCGACCTTGTGACTTCGAACTGTTAAAAGAACCTGTTGTTTCCAGAGAAGAAAGTTCCTCTCATCAAGCATCACATTGATCTTTTTATTCGTGAACTGTTGTGCAGCTCCAGCATCAGCCATCACTTCTTGTTTGCTGAGCCTAACTCAGCAAGAACCTTCTACCCGCAGCGAAAGAACCTCTCCAGGTACCCAGCGATTGATACCATATGAAACTCAAGAAGAACAAATCAAGATTAAGCAAACTTTCATTGAATTTCACAGTACTTTACAAGGAGTACTCGTATGCTTTTATACACAAGCATATCAAGTCCAGCTAGCATCCAGCTGTACAATAACCAACCCTAACAGACTTTTACAGAGTTATTAACTAATCAACTACCTCATTAAATGACCTAATCCATATGTGTATTTAATGCATGCAAACCACATGCATATAAACTGCACATTAACCACGTGCTTGTTTAGCCAACACTTAACGTGGACGGTAACTTGTTTATTTTTGCTAACAATCGAGCTATTTTGCTTGATTATGTGAACCATAAAGTTGTGAAAACGTATCCGACAATTCCAGGTGGCGATCCTAGAAGTTATCCAAGCACAGGTTCAGCTGTCTTGCTTCCATTGAAGAACTTGAAAAGAACATCTATTCAAGTTGAAGTTTTGATATGTGGGGGTGCTCCTAAGAGGTCCTTTTTCCAAGCCTCAAGAGCTAGAAATTTTATTAGAGCTTTGAACACTTGTGCTAGGATAGCAATAACCGACCCCAACCCACGGTGGGTAATAGAGACTATGCCTTTAGCTAGAGTCATGGGTGACATGATATTGCTCCCAAACGGCAACGTTTTACTCATCAACGGCGCAAGCTCCGGATCAGCACGTTGGGAAATGGGTCGGAACCCGGTTCTGACTCCAGTCTTGTACCGGCCTGATAACAAAATTGGGTCACGGTTCAAGACACAAAAACCGACAACTATTCCTAGGATGTACCATTCCTCGGCAGTATTACTTCGTGATGGCAGAGTTCTAGTTGGCGGAAGCAATCCTCACACATTTTACAATTTCACAAGTGCGTTTTTCCCAACTGAGCTAAGCTTAGAGGCATTCTCTCCGGCATATTTGAATGGTAACTCCAATAGTTTGCGACCAAGAATTATTCACCCAAATTCAATGTCCGGATTCACATACAAAAAGAGAATAACGATTCGAGTGGTCATTAGAGCCGAAATATCTGAAAACTCGGTGTCGGTAACGATGGTGGCACCGGCTTTCAATACACATTCATTCTCCATGAATCAGAGGTTGATTGTACTAAGCGATGACAAAGTAACGGCTTTGGGGAACTCAGCGTACAGCATTGAGGTGACGACTCCACGTTCACGTAACCATGCGCCAGCAGGCTTCTATCTTTTGTTTGTGGTCCATCAAGATATTCCCAGTCGAGGCATTTGGGTAAAGTTGCAGTAAAGAAAATGAAAAGAACGGTTTCTAGTATCCAAAATAAAGATTTCATCTCTCAATCTCATTTCTATCATTATTGTTCTTCCTAGATGTGACATAGTGTTGTTCTATTTTCATCAGCAATCTCTTCCCATTGCTTATGTAGAATTATAGTACCAGACGACTGAATTTACAAACTATGTTGCAGGGATCAATAAAACAGGATATGTTTTGAACCACTTGTTCTTATCCATCTTGCATTTCTATATGCAATTTTTTTCCAAGTACTAATATAGAATCCAGATGGCTTATGAAAAAAGATGGAGTGTTTTTCGAGTTGGCATTAGCATGGAGCCAAAAAAAGTACCCAGTTCGTCAATCTATATCAGTAGTTCAGTTCTATGCATCCGGCCACTATAAACACGATGGTGGTCTCTGTTATAGCAATGGAAAATTATCATATAAACAAAATTAGGAATGTGGAACATATCAAGGTAAAAGAACAGAGTTATCTTGAGGTTAATTTTCTTGGATTTAAGTAGAAGAAAGGGAGTAGGGACTATGAAAGTGATTGAGAACTTCAGAGTGATGTGGGAGTCTGCTTTCTGTTAACATTAAAGCAAAAGGGTACCAGCGAAGTAGATGTGAGAGTGCTATGGAAGACACATGGGAACGCTATCGTTGCGTCAACGTTGGCCACTTCGGCTTTTATATGCGTACTTGATATAAACAACGGACAAAGACGCAACATGTGCATAGGTGGAAAGCCGAAATGAAAAGGTATGGCCTACGAGCAGGGTGGTTCATTGTGGATAGCAGAGGATCAATTGGATGAAGAACAAAAGACCATGTAGTGTGTGCAAAATAGAGATTGGGATTTGGCCCAACATAATGACCCAAATGATGCTTCCCCTCGAATGCCTCGATTCACGACCGCATTTTATAGCCGCTTCTCGGTTCGCTTAGGGTAGAGACTGGAGAGTTTTTCTTACTTCTCACGGGCCTAACAAACTGGGCCGAGAACTCTATAGGTGTAGGACTGAGTAAACTTTTTTGTTATAATTATTATTAAAATTTTAGAATTGGAATTTAGCACTAATTTTACACAAATGGGCTGACATAAAGCCTAATATAATGGGGGCCATGTTGTTCTAAATGGGCATAATCGGCAAAGACGTCAAAAAGTTACATTTCTATTGATCACGGATCGGTTTGGATTCCATTTCTCACAACGTTCAATCAAAAGGAGACTGTGGAAAGGGTGGAGCGTCACTTAACCGTTGTACCTAAAATGCCCCCACAGCCACAGTTTTATATCTGCTGAAATCAATTCTCCCACCAGGTGGTGCGTAGAGTAAGACGGTGTTTCCGTTTGTGAATCATCCCTCCTCCAACTCCGATTAATCACACGCTACCGAAACACTTTGATGGATCCAAGAAAAAGAAAGCGAGGAAAAGGCTGTTTTACTACTAAAAAATTGTTAATTTGGTTGGTGTAATTTATGTCTTCGTTTGGACAAGGATGGGAGACCATGCAGTTTATGAAAAACTTTGAATGTAAGTCTTCAAAAATATATCTATCCAATCACATTCAAATCCCTTTTTCATTATAAGTAGCTAGCGGAAAAATTAGTGGATAGACTTTACTCACTCTTTATGATCTCAACTAATAAAATCCATCAATCTTAATTTTTTAGAGTGAATTTTTATATCTTATTGACTATAACCATGAATAACGTCATTAACTAGACCATCGAATAATTTCTTATAGCTAACGTAATAATTTTAGATATTAAGTTATTTTTTTTACTATAGAGGGGTTGTCCATTTTTAGTATCATATAAAATAAGATTAGAACGAATAGAGGGGTTATCCATTATTGGTATCATATAGAATAAGGTTAAAATGTTGTTGATATATTCTCTCCTTCCTAATTTGTAATTTATAATAAACAAACCTAATTGTTCTGTATTTGATTTGCTTGTTATAAAAAATGATGGTGTGCAAAGAAATATTCCACGAAAGAACAGAACGCCTATAAGGGGAAAATACAAAAGCATCTACAGGTCAAAGAACTCGCACTTTGACAGCTTAGATTATGGGTATATGATTTGATAATAATAAACTTACATAATTTGGTTGGGAACTTTTTATAATTAAAGATCCTTTTTTCTTTTATAGTATCATTGGCTGAAGTTAAGCATCAATGGAGAAGCATGATTACAGTAGTAAGACAGACTTGATTAATCATTAAGCAACTAACATACGAGCAGAGTATTATAATGGGCTTATCCCCACTTGCTGCATCCAAACAGGGAATTCTTCCTGGAGGCTGAAGTTGTCCCACCTGAGCATGTGCTTATACGTGTCATCCAGCCACATCTGCCACCTGGAAAACAAAAAACAAAAGAGCTGTCGACCGTTGGTCATTGGTTGGATAAATATAAACAAAAGTACAATTATTTGTTGGGTTTAGTATTAAGAGAAGCTTTTAGAGGGATTATTACAGGACAACCTCCGCTGCTTGTTAGAGGAGAAACAGAACAGAACCCACCCTACACCTTTAGGCTTTATCTTCTAATCCTTGATTCCTTTTTCGACTTTTCAACACTTGACATTTTACCAATCCAAGTATATTTTTTTTTCCTGAGTTAGATTATCACCTAATCCTACTATAAAATGGGTGATTAAGGATTTAGTGTAATAATTTTTCACCGCTAAACTTGTGTAATTATTCAAACCTGACTGTCTACTTAGTATATCTCGAGAATCTCGTGACAACTGACGAAAGGACTGGATAATGTATACGTATATTTATTGTTTAGTAAAGAGTATCTAACTCGTTCAGACTGGACAAAGTTTGGTAGCTCTTTTGATTCGGTTAGAAAGATGCTAAGCAATGGACCTGACCAGTGGCCAGACATGATGATAAAGTGGCGGATTCCAACGTAAAGAACAATTCTACATTTAAGGATTTGGTTTGAGGTCCGTCCGTCTGTCTTTTCTTTTCCTCTATTTTGTTACAATTTCCAACACCGAACCACACATCAAATATCTGGACTGTCTTGTCTCTCACACTCGCTTGACGCTTCAGGCTAGACTTAAAAAGAGTGAGACGAGAGAAAAAGAACAGTCATAAGAAAACAGATTAAGCGATAAAGAAGAAGAAAAGAAACATGGGAAAATCCACTTCCTGTTTCAAAATCATCACTTGCGGCGGCGATTCTACTGAAACAAACGATGTTATTCATGTTCCTCAGGCTGAGGTATGGTTTAGTTACTTCGGTTTATGTTTGGGTTTTCGAAGCTTGTCTTATTGAACGACTTTAAGATCTGAGAACTCTTGGCTTTGCATTTTTATTAGCAATGTTGAAGCTCCCTTCTTTGCAATGCAATTGTTGTTTTTTAGTTACAGGTTTCAACATACGAAGCATTTTAAAATTTCTTCTCTTTTAAGTTTTTTTTCCCCACACATGCAATATAGTAATGTATAATAGGCAAGATTCATTTGCCTTTTCGCCCTGTGTTTTAATGATGACATTGATGATTGGAAATGACTGACAATTTTCAATTTCGAAAACTTAGTATTACTATGTGTTTATGTCTCTTGGATAAATTACAGTCCAGTATTGAATATGGGGATTACAAATATAAGCTGAATAAAGCAGCATTTTCTGGGTAGAATTTACAATTAAGAACATCTTAATTCGTATATAATGGAGCCATTGTGTTGTTTTAAACATTCTTTCCTCCATGATTCCATCCCTTTTTGAGTTGAATCAGTCTGTTCAAATTTCCTTCCAGAATAAGAGATCAAATGACAGAAAGGGATGGAGCTTTCGAAAGAGATCCGATCGGCATCAGGTGCTTAGCGACACTGCTATACAGGAAGCTACTTCTGGACTTAAGGAAAGTCCGGAATTTGCCGGTTTCAATTTCCAACAGCCTGTTGCATCCATTTCTCCTGAGAAAACTTCATCCATTCAGTACAGTGAAGAGATCCCCCCGGTGAAGACACCAGGAGAGTACGTTGATGAAGAATCTAAGTGTGTGGCACCAAAAGAGTGCACTGAAGAAAAATCTCAGTTGCTTATGCCAATAGCATACGCCGAAGAAAAATCTCAGTTGTTGACCCAAGAGGCCTCTAAAATGCCTGAATCTGTTCCCATCACCACAAGTGAGTCTGAAGATGATGCCATCCTGGATGAATCTGTTGTTATTATCATACAGACTGCTATCAGAGGGTTCTTGGTAAATTATTTCTTTCCCAATGTGGATTTAAACTTACCAATTCATAACTTTCCTTATGATTTATTTTATGCACTCACTGACAGGCACGTAAAGAGCTAGCGAAGCTTAAGAAGTTAGTGAAGTTGCAGGCAGCTGTAAGGGGGCACTTGGTTCGAAGGCATGCTGCGGGGACTTTGCGGTGCATTCAAGCCATTGTCAAGATGCAAGTTGTTGTTCGTGCTCGTCTATCTCAAGAAGGGCCTTATGCTGAAAATAAGCTGGATGGCAAGCACCATACTGACAATCAAAATTTGGTAATTTTTAAAGCTTAAATCAATTATTAGGAATCACAACTCACAAGACCTTTCCTCTTGTATGGTTCGGTTTATATTTTATTGATAGGTGGCATGCTTGCTTTTACTTTAAGGATTTTTACAACATTTTACCTTCTATTCTTTACATCGATTGCTGTTCATAGTTAAGTGTATAATCTATGAACATGTTCTATTCAAGCACAAATCTAATTTTAAACAAGACCCAGTGGAAAGCGAATTCTCTCTGTAATTTGTAAAATCATGCAGGTTGGATAGAGGTGAATCTAATAGGATTTTATTTATTTTTGGCTAGCTTTGCAAGACATTCAGATATTACCGGCTATGGTTGATGTTTGTTTAATCTGTTACACTTTGTATATGACAACAGAAATAACCTGCAAATATATAATGAACAGTATGTTTAGGAATTTTGTGCAATATGTTTCTTTCAGTATTTGCAATCATTCTTACTTTTATTCCTCAAGCAGGGTGGCTCGGCAACAAAACAAAGTGCAGCTTACACTTCCATAGAGAAGCTGTTTACCAATAGGTTTGCTCGTCAGGTATGTTAAGTCGGCTAGAGTCTTTTGCTTCATTTTTTATAACTAGTTGCTGGCATCTGTCTCTCAAACTATATATACCCAATTATACTCAGAATTTGCTTTGATTGCACTTGCAGCTGATGGATTCAACACCAAAGACCAAACCTATCCACTTCAAGTGTGATCCATCGAAGCCAAACTCTGCTTGGAGCTGGTTGGAGAGGTGGATGTCTGTTCCATCATCTAAAAACGCTTCAACAATAGAATTACCCATTGAACAACAAGAAACAAAGAAAAGCGATGACCATGAGACTTCAGTTACTGCAACTGTTCCATCTGAAGTGATCTCTGAGTCAAACGAACTAAAAACTGATGTAAGGGAGACGTTGGTTTTACCAGAGAATGAAGAGATTCTGATCACTGACAAGGCAACCAACTTTAAATTTGAGGAATGCCAGCCAACTTCCTCTTCAGTAATGGATGATATGGACCAACCGCAGATTGACACTACTACATCTGACCTAAAAGAGACCTTTCAGGAGATAAACTCACAAGATCAAATGATGCAAACGGATACACATTCTCAAACAGTGGGGAGTTATCTTTCTGCCGAGCTGGAAATACACAGTGAACAACCCAAATGTTCTACGAAAAGATTTTCTTCTGAACAAATGGAAATGGAGGTGAAGAAATCTGTATTGGGGTCAAGAAAGGCAAGTAATCCTACATTCATTTCTGCACAAACAAAATTTGAGGAGTTGAGTTCTACGGCCAATTCAAGTAGATCAATTGATTCATCCCACCAAGATGTTGGAGTTGAATCAAACTTGAGCCCTGTGTCATCTGGGGCAGATTTGATAAGCAGGTCAAAGGAACCAAGCATCACAAAAAATGCAGTCAATAATAGGAGGGTTCAAGACGATGGCTCTGAATGTGGGGCTGAACTCTCTATCACTTCAAGTCTTGATTTACCTGATGTATCTGAAGTTGGAACCAAAGTTTCTGAGCAAGGAAATTTCAGTTCTAACAGTATTAAGGATTTGGATGTTAAAGAAAACAATACAAGTGCAATCATAATGCCTGATTCTTCTCTATCTATTGCTGATCAACCCAAGAAACTGGATCATGCAGGAGATGCATCCGTGAATTTAGCTGTTGCAGACTCCCTTCAAGTAACACAGCATCCACCGAAAGGCACACCTGATCCGCATGGAGAACTAGATTCTGAGATGGGTAATCAAGCATACATATTATCCCCAGAAGCTTTGCCAAAAAGCCGTATGATTGTTCCGGAATCCCAAGGAACACCTTCTAGTGAGGTATCAGTGAAAGCTAAAAAGATAAAAAAGGACAAGAGCAGTCAAAAGCGCAAGTCCCGGTCTACTACCAACAGCTCTCCATCAACTCCAGCTCCTGATAGTGGAGCAAGAAGTAGTATGGAACAATTGCCCAAGGATCAGAAAAGTGCCAAGATACGTAATTCTCTAGGTTCAGCAAGACCTGGCAACGTTGGTGATGAAACGGGAGATAGTAATAGCAGCAATTCTCTTCCCCGCTTCATGCATGCCACAGAATCTGCCAGAGCTAAAGTTAATGCAAAGAACTCACCAAGATCAAGTCCGGATGTGCAAGACCGAGACTTTTATATCAAGAAGAGACATTCCTTACCTGCTGCTAATGGGAGGCAGAGTTCTCCAAGGATCCAGCGACCAATTCCACAATCCCATCAGGGTGCAAAAGGAAATGGTACAAATCCTATGCATGGTATGTTCGAAAATTATTCTTATATAGTTATATTATTATCTTGAATTGTCAACCTTCTTACTCCAGTTGAGTTTCTTAACATTTGAATATCTTTAATTGTTCTTGTCAGTACACTTTTTTTTTTGGATAATTAAGTTTCATCCATCATTCAAGCTAAGGTTACACAATCTTAATAGGGAAATTATATTTTTGATCCCCATAAAAGTTTATAGTTCAATTTCAGCCCTAAAAAGCATTTATGTCTTAGCTCCTGACTATATTGTTGGTTTCAGAGAAAGGGCAAAGGTGACAGGGTACTCGGAGCAACTGTACGCCACAGTAACATGTTATTCAACTTCACAGATGAGAAGCGGAACTGATTGTTGGTCTTACTATCTAGTTTTATGCCTCAGCATTTCGCCACTTAAGTTGATTCTGACAAACCATCTAGTGCTTGGCATGGGAGGAGATCTATATACAGTGAACATTTTCTTGTACATTTACATACCAAAACCATTGATATTACTATTGTCTGTTTCTAAGCTTTGCCTTTACCTCTGGGAGGTCTGCTCGTGTGTTTTGTTAACAAGTGTTTGGTGTGATGTTCTTCGAGTTTGCTACAACATGTTTTTGAGACAATGACGCTTAAAAGTGGAAAGCTTTGATCTTTTATTCGTGTAATAACTCGGCCATTCTCTGTTGTTTCGTGGGCCATCATTTTAATGACTATTTTCCTTGAAATCCGTTTGGACCGGACCGTTTCAATGACATGTTTGCAACACACATTGCGTAATTTTTTTTGTTTCGGTGATTAAAAGATTTAGTGGATTAAAGGTTTATATTTTAAGGTTTATAGTTTAAATTTTAAATTTTAAGTTTTAAATTTTATTTTTAAGATAATAAATATATAAACTTAATTTGGTATTTTTTGTTAGGTCATCTGTGAATCAATAAAATTAATCTTACGGTAGGTAATAGCAAAATTCAATGAAAGTAAAATATTTTAATATTGAATTTTAACATTTTTTTAATCCTTGAATTGTATTTTCATAACTGGACCTAGAGGCCCAAATCAAGAAAACCATGGACCTAACGTACCCGCCCTTGAATCCGAAACAAAAGTAAGCGGAAGCCACGTGGGCAAAGTTCTGCTGACAAAGAAAAGCATGTTGAGTGTTGACTGTGCCAAAGCTGCGACGTTTTTCATACACAGTCCTTTCATCGTTTAACACAAAAATATTTTCAACCGTACTTGCATTCAGAGCGCGTGTAGAACAACTTCACAATCCCTGACCGTACCCATATTTACACGCGTCAAAAGATAGCGTGTGCCAGCGCTCACTCATCTGGATCCCAAGTCAGAACAGAAGCCTGGAAGGAAAAGGCGAAAAGGGGGAAAATAGAATAAATACGGGAAAATAAGGTAGGAAAACCTAAATGCAAAAGAAAAAACAAACAAACAGAGGATTTAGGGTTGCCTTGAGTCTTTCTGTTTCGAAGACTTAGATAATTAGTAGATGAACGGTTCTTTTTAATCGATTACTTGTGTTTTAATCTTATAATTAGGGTTTTCGAAACAGGTAAGTTGATTTAAAGGTTGACACGGAGTGTGCTTTTTTGCGACATCAGTGGTTGAGTTGGGGTTTTAATCGATAGAACCCTAAAATACTGTTTTCCGGAATTGGACTATAACATTTTACCCAGAATCGGAGTCGGAAAGGAGGACTTTTGAAGGATTTTTATCTTTTAATTTAATATATTGTATTTTGCAATCTGTAAATATGCGAGGAGTGCGCAAATCGAACAGGATTTCTTGGGCTCCGGATGTTAATCTTTGTCAGGTAAAAGTTGCAATTTTACTTTCGGAATTTTTTTGAGCTCCGTTTCAGGTGAAATACAGAAATGAAAAAAGTTGTAGAATATTCAAGTTATATGATGCAAAAAAAGAAAACTGGGAATGAAGTTATATTAACCGTTCTTGTTGTTTTGTTTTTACATTTTTTTTTTCATCTTATCTATTTAAACTATTTTCAATTGCATTTGAAGCTTTTAGTTTAGTTCCTTTTAGTATTCTTCAGTTGCAAAGCATGATTCTGAATATATTTTTCATTTTGGTGATGGCATTGTTTATGAAGCCTTTTAGTGTATGAATGATGAGCTTCTTTTGTTCTTTATTTCCTTTTTCCGTGGTAGTTATGGCTAATTTAGTGTCTCCACCTTTTTGGAACTGCTTTTATGGGAATAAATCAGTCAATAAAATCAGTAATTTTGTCATGCTAGTTAGATATAAATATTGGGGAACTATAATGGAAAAGTATTTTGTTAATTCATCATGCTTCAATTCTTAGCAATACATTCCTGTTTTGTATCATGTTCTTGTGCAGACCACAATAAAACGTAACAATTGTGCCACAATAAAATATCCATGGAGTTCGATTAGGATGCTCATCAAGTTTATGATTGTTTGTCATATTGCTTTAGCTTGTAATTATCAGAAAGCTCAGAATTAGTGGTCTATCTATTTTCATTTATAAGCATACATGCCTCTCCTTTTAGGATGGTTAATTGTTTCGCCGAAGAAGCTTAAGCATACAGATTCCTAAATTAAATTGAAAGGAACTTTAGTTTTGCCATCTCTAATTTTTAGATGTATGAAGTTCTGAACTAAGATGAAATAACTTTTCTCTGCTCTGAGGTAAGATGCTGAAATGTCCTTTGCCGAAGGTCTCTGTGACTGAAAGAGGCAATCTTCTTCAATGCTGTCAAGCTAGTACGAAAGGAGGTGGTCCAACTTTGCTTGCTATTTGCTAATAGGTTAAGTATTGAGAGTGAAGAAATGTAGATTTTTTGCCATCTGACAGGCTGAGTTCATCTCCAATAGGAGGCACTTGGTGTCTAATTTAGGTTCCTGTTTGCCAGTGACTAAACCTAGTTGAGCATGGGGGTAATATTGGTTCTGTTTGTTTTTGAAGATATTTGCGGTTAATATATAATTTTCTGGATTTTTTTAAGACCAATTCAGAACCAGATTAATACCAAAGACGACCCAAACTATCCCCAACTGAATTCCGTTTGTTTAGTTAATACCGAAGATGACCAATTGCTTTTTTTGCTCAGCCCTAGTTGAGTAACTAATACTAGATTTGTGGTGTTTTCAATCATGTAGGTACTAAGCAATGCTTACTAGGATTAGCATCTGAATTTCACCTTGAGATTTCATTGACCTCAAATAATTCCTTCTGTTCAACATTTAGTCTCAGCTGGTTCTTTGTGAGAAATTAACAATTTTTTTTATCTCACAGAAATGATAGATTAATTTGCACTAACTAGCATCACAAAACACAGTTGTTTATTTTGATACTTTCATCAGTTAATCTGATGCAGGCTGTTTTATAGAAGATCCTAAACAGAAAATATCAATGCTTCTTTCTTAACAGATAAAGCTCTTTTTAACGGAGGAACCACCTTCACAAGTTGGATTGGGCGCCCAAGATCACCTCCAAGCTAAAACCTCTGTACCCCATTTAAATGGGGCAGCTGCGGATGACTTTCTGCCTCCTGGATTTGAAGGAGCTCATTCTACAAATCACGTGCATATTAACCTGTCCGAAATACCAGTCATTAAGTGGAGATGTCCTCACAGAGTAAGTAACAGTTCTAAAGACTTCTTTCCATATTAACCTTTCCATTTTAATTTGATTTGTGAATATTGCTCCAGCATTTCTATAAAAAGCTGAATTTGCATTGTCACAGTTTATATTTGACTTCAATTGGCAAGTAGTTGCTGGAGAGGAAAGTAAAGAGGTTGAGATTCAAAATCAGAGAGAAGTGAGAGTACTTGAAGCTGTTTATCCTCGCTCATCTTCAATTCCTACAAAGTCTGATACTTTTCTACTTGTTTATCGGAGGGGTTGGGGGTTGGGTTTTCTCATAATTTTCTCTTGACTTTTACTTTTCCATGAGCCTAACTTTTTTTTTCTCAATCTACAGCCCTTCCATTTCAGCAGATGTAGAAAACTGTCACTATGATGATCATCTAACGCCTCAAACACCCATCACTCCTATTGAAGATGAAGATTCAGCAATTGGAACTCAACCTGATGTCTTAGCACCATTTGCTGCCCCCATTAGTTCACAGCTTAGTGTTTCTAGTGCTTCTGCCGAGGAGAGACCATCGACTGGAACCGTACTTAATGTTGAACCCGGAGTAGCGGCTGCTGCCTTAAGAGCTATTAATCAAAGCAATGAATGTGGAAACATGATTGATCCTGAATTGCTCGTCAAAATTCTCAGCAACCCACAACTGATTGAGAAATTAGTTACAGATTATGGAACTGCTTCATCTGCACAAAACTTGCCTAAATCAACATCCCCTCTGGTACCTTCTTCTGATCCACATCCAGCTGTAAATGCATCTAATCCATCTCCTCTCAGTACCAATAGAATGGAAAATGGTTTAGCATCTGTGGCAGCCATGTCCGGTGGAGCATATTATGCTGAGCCTAATGGAGTTGGTGGTGGACCCTCAAGTAAACAAGGTCCTATTCTCAATATCCATCCACTTTCACCTACACCTTCCTCGGAACTTCCTCAGAAGGATGTAAACTATTACAAGAACTTGATTCAGCAACACGGAGCAGAAAGACAGGATCCATTTCAGAAACTGAATAGCCGATACAATCAACAGCTACGACCAAACCAAGAACCAGCAAATAACCCAAAATCAAGAGATTTGAAGCCGAGGGTAATGAAGCCTTGTATTTACTTTAACAGTGCCAGGGGATGCAGAAATGGCGCCAATTGTTCATTCCAACACGATATATCGTCCCAGGATGGGGGCAGTAACAATTCGGACGTGCATAATGCCAAGAGAATGAAAATGGATAAGAGAGATAAGCAGTTTGAAAACTCTAGTATGCCCTTTTTCACATAGGAAAAACGTACTGCAGCAGCTGCTCCACCGTTTTACGACTGCCGTGGGTTTGTGTTTCTTTCCCCTGCAAATAGTTAAATTGATACTTTTTCTTTTCTATTATCTTTTTCTGCCATGCATCTATTTTTAAGATTGAAGTTATTGGCGACGAAACGTTATAATTCACAAACAATTGCTGATAATTATATGTAAAAGCAGCATTCTTTTGGTTTACTCTCACCCAGTTACTAGAGTTGTTTTCGTGCATAATACTATTACTATTTGCATTAAGTTCATTTGTCAAAGGTCATTTCTTGCTGAAAAGTATTGAATCCATACATAATTATTCTTGATATTAATTAGAATATATTTACACTATATTTTGTTATAACTATGTTGTATTTATCAAATTTTAATAAAATAAGTTATAGAGTATATGAGTAAAGTACATAAATGATAATATATACTAATTAACCTTAATTAACATATAAATACGAGTTTAACTTTTTAATTTTATTTCTCAAATAAAGTACATAAATGATTACCTTGTGTACATCAAAACTTGATCTTCCCTCTAATTTTTGTGTTGATAAAAAAAAAAAAATTCAACCGTCTCAAGTAATATTTGGATACTCTTATCTCCTACTTTCTTTAATAAATAAAGACAGATTCTTATTAATTTGTTTAAATCTCTTCGAGATTTTCTATATTAAGACCCATCATTTTATTTTTATTCATTCTTCTTCGCATAAAATCCAATTAGAGGATTTATCTAAAAAACACTATATAGATTTGTATTTCTCCATAAAATTGCATATGAACATACATGATTTGGTAGATGGTATTACATGTAATTTCCTAAAAAAATCTTTTATAAATTTGTCTCTTAAAAAATCTAACAATGCATGCTTAACGTTTTCTAATGAAACGACCGAACAAAATAAATTATTGTTAAGATTATTTTTCATTATTTGGTCCCCTGAAATAAAATATCTTATTACATCATTGATTCTGTATTTCCTCAGCTCATTTTATTAAAATAAACTCTTGTACATATTGTATGTACAAGGTCATTGAGGATGTATGTAGCAGGGATTTACATTACGGTTGTGGTCATATTTTTGATCGCGACGTTTTATCGTGGTTATAGATAACAATGGATGAATTATAATTATTATAAACTTTTATTTTTTACAATTATGATTAATACTAATTTTATATATTTTTAAAATCTTAAAATAATGACTCAAATGATTACCGTAAACTCAGATTTAAATACTAATCAAAACGTAGTAAAAGCCAAAGACATTTGCAATCGAGGGTTCTTATTTCTTTGTTAATAAGTGCAAACCATATTTGACGTTCGGGGGATGCATCCTAATTCCTACCCTCCATAACATGCACGTGGGCCCTTGATTCCAATATCTTATCATCTTCATCATTCAAGGGATATTCATATTAGACGAGATCTTTAATCGGTCAGAAATTGTGAAAACGCTGGATTTCTTTTATGTCACATCTACAAGCATTTATGTGGATGCTTAGAATCTTAAGACAGTTTAATTAAGGGCAGAGTGGTTTTTCAGTTTATTATGGAGAAATTGAAGCTGGGCCATCCCTGAACATGTGGGTTGGTCAGATATGGAGATAACAAAATGGTTGCTTTAGTAGGAGTGCTCCACTTTCAATGTTTTTATATGTTTTAGGAAACGAAAGCATCTTTGATTGACTCAACAACTACTTTGATTGACAAAGACCTTTTGATTACATATGCATGTGGTGGAGACTGTACAGCTTTACGTAAAGGTCTGAACAAACTGAAGTAACCTAGATTAACGATGCATGTGCCATGCTGTAATATTTTAATGTTGATTTCAGGCATTTAAATCCTCAGAAATCTTGTCAGAAATTACATATCTCAGTTTGAAGCTTACTTCAAAGAAAACCCTGCTATTTTTAATGCTATAACTGATATTAACAGTTTATTCATTTGATGGGACAGTCATCTTATATAACAGTCTATTTGCAGACATAAAGAGTTACTCCATAATACAAGAATATGTGACATCCTGAATTATCTAGTGGTTTAATATCGGCTGATTAACCATGATTAAAAATTGTAAAATATATTCTCTACTAGATATCAATCTTGTTTTTTGTCCGGTAACAGTATTTTTAAATCAATTATCTTTGATTTTTAATTACTAATTCTCTAGAATTCAATGTATCGGAATAAAATTATGGGATTTGTCTTTTCTTATATTTGTTTCACCAGTAATATCATTAAAAAATCCATAGCAACTATCAACAACATATAACAGCAGACACAGCCTTGTAATTATCAAACACTCGAAGGGAACTATCTCAGTCAATTGTTTTATAAAATCCTTCTCCCTCTATAACTTTCGATCCCCACTTCCCTAGGCTTCATTTTTCTTTCTTCTCAAAGTAAAGCCATCCCAATAGAGATTAGAGACTACTTATTCTTCCGGGGGAAATGTCTGCGGGGATTGGAAGATGCAGTAAAATCCGCCACATTGTGAGGCTTCGACAAATGTTGCGGCGGTGGAGGAACAAGTCCCGAATGTCTGCCAGCCGCATCCCATCGGATGTTCCGGCGGGACACGTTGCTGTTTGCGTTGGGGTGAGTTGCAGAAGATTCGTGGTGCGCGCCACGTATCTGAATCATCCCTTCTTTGAGAAACTCCTTATCCAAGCAGAGGAAGAGTACGGCTTCACTAACCAAGGACCGTTGGCCATACCCTGCGACGAGTCCGTTTTCGAGGAGGTGATCCGGTTTATTTCTCGCTCGGAGTCAGGTCGCTCCGGTAAGTACGGGAACATGGAAGACTTTAAAGGTGACTATCACATGGGAAGGACTAAGTTCGATTTGTGGACAGAATCTCGACCGTTACTTCATGGGTTTAAAGAAATAGCGGGAAGAGATAGAGAAAGGCAACGGCTTTGATTCTAGCGCTAGACTTTTGACTCGGTTTCTGGAGTGAACTATTAATTATACCCTACTGAAACCAGTGACTGAGTCGGCTGAGTTGTCGAGGTTTTTACTTAAAATGTTGCTTGTAATTGGGGTTGGGAAATGTTATATAATGTAAAATAGCTTCCGAGAACAGTGGAGACGGCATGAACGGCGGGTGAATTATCCGGCGAGTCGTCCCAGTTCAAAGTCTTTCCGTAGGCAAAAGAGAAGACTTTGTGAACGCTGAACTCATGAAGAGGCATGAAAGAAAATGACAGTAACACGAAGAAGTGACATGGAATACACTTACTATATGTACTGAGTCTATAGTTACGATTTTTACACATTTTAAGAAAATTGTAACATGTTTGTATTTACATAACGTACGTAATGAAGAATTTGAGTTGGGTCAACCAAACCAAGACAAAAGCCCAATCCAAAGCCCATGGATAAAGATGAAGATTTGACTGATAAATTGTCTCTAAATTGTATCAGCCCAATCCAAAGCCCAGTCCAAACGATAACCATGAAACCAACTTATTCCTTATGAACTTGTTCGGAATACTTGAGTTTAATCATTTTTTAAATGATAAAAAAATTGGTCAATTTGATAAATGAACTGATTGTCCACCATTTTCCTAGTCATGAAAAAAGAAAGAAAACCATAGCTAACCTAAACATTAAACAATATTTATCACAACAACCGGTTGTTGAATTTAATAGAACTTTAATATAAATCTTGGATCTCACTTTCTGGCTGCTTCTTACTCACTACTGATCTTGCAATCAGACCATTCTCTCACTGTTTTGTGGGGTCTGTCAGCTGAAAAAACAACAACAAATCGGTAGTGGTTGATAAATGATAATGTCCTTATAAACTCAGTCACTCATGCCATTGTATTGTAGCCAAGGACCTAAGCAAAGTATGAAAAGTTTTTATTCCAAATCTCCAAAGTATGGAAAAAATTTAATAATGTTTTCTTGTGCATTATTTGGTTCATTGAATTCCTTTGCCTTTAGTTGGTCACGGATTAGCCTTGCCTTTGGCCTGTTTGGGGGTCTAACCAAGGCTTATTAATTAGTTTCATTAATTCTGTGGTGATGATTTCCCATCATAAATATAATCTTTCCATGTCGATATTAATTAAAAATAAGCATTATTTTTTAAAATAAATAAAATAGAAATATTATGTACCTGCATAAAAGGTTGAAGAGTTGTTTCTTCTGAGTAAAATTAAAGGAAAATCTTTCTATAATTAAGCTAGTGTACCTTAAAAGTTTATTACGTCAATTTAAGTAATCTCTATTACTGTCTCACGCATGCATAAAAAGCATATTATTTATTGGAGTTGAAATGGAAAATCCCTTTTTTGAAATCCAAATGGCTATGAAAAGCATACTTGGTTGCCCTACCCAATAATTAGTAAGGAAGATAAAGTGATAGAATTGGCTCAGCTATGGCTAGAGTAAGCCTATTATGATATTTCAACGACACAGTAAAAGTGAATACGTGACTAGGAAAAGCTCATGTCTTCTCACTGTCTTGGGATTCTATGTTGCAGAGAACTCACGGACAACTTTTTCTTGTCTCCATGTTTCTTTTGTCACGATTACAGAAAAAACAAAAACTTGGAAATTCCAATTCAATGCTCTTAAACAGACACCAGTTTCAACTAGTTATAGAGTGAAGAAGTTTATCTCAAAGTAAAACAACAGAAAGTTATGTAAACTGTAATAAAAATATTGTGAGATGAAACCGAGGAGAAAACCATAATAACTCGAAGCTTGCATTCATGGAGTTCTTCCTGTAGATAGTAACTAAATCAGGGAATCCAAAGGGAAATTAACCTTTTACTTTGGAGGCACTCGGAAACAAGTAAGAGGGTGCGGTAAAGCTGGCAAAGATATTATGAGCGGTCCGCTGCGAAAGGCAAGTGCAAATATTTTTATGTTCAAAGAATGTTGCCAATCAAAAGGAAGTCTTCCCGCCAAGTACAGGCGCTACCGGTGCAGGAGCTAAGGGTTGAGACGTTGAGCACCCGGCTCATCTGAAACGTAGCCAAACCTGTTCATTTTCCTTGTGGTTCCCATGTGATAAACAGTAGATAAACGTGTGGGCAGTGGGATCCATCCCTTTCATTCATTTCCTTTAAGCTGTCGCTGCTACGATGCGAGCCTGCAATATTGATAGCTCTTTCGCCTCTGATCATTCTTGACTTTCTTTTCAGCTGTACTGAAAAGGATCTGTAGCAGGATACAACACAGACCCCACATCTTGTTTCTCCCAACTTTCACCATTTCCTTCCTAAAAAGAAAAAAAAAATTGCTTCGTGTTCACATCTTTCTTAATCTTAAACACAGTTACATTTTACCATGTTGGTCCAATCATATAAAAACAATGGCTTAAATCTTGCGTTTTTAGATGTAAAGCAACAAGGTCGGATCTACAATTTTATATAAAGTTACAAACTATTTAAAAGTTATATTAGAATACAAGGACACAGAATTACAAAAATTTAAAAGATATAAAATTAAATTAAAATTTTTAAAGGTACGATTATACCCAACAATCTAAGTCCATCCCCGTAAATCAACCTCTTGCGATTGCATTCTACTTCTTCTAATGAATAGATTTGAGAAGAACCAAAGTGTAAAAGGATAGACATCTTCCATCTCTTTAATCTGGAGGCTGACATGGTACCATTTACCATTAAACAAAAAAAAGTCATTACTTTACTTTAAAGTTATTGTTTATTGAATTTGGAATGGAAAAACAAGTTAGTGTGTAATTTTCTCATAAATAGAATTTTGAAACAAACCAGTACCACAAGTTGAAAAAAAAGGTTGCATGTGACTTCACGAGGGATATTAGAAGGGAACAAACTAAGAGAAAAGGCTCACGTCAGGTCAATTGTTAGATACGGGATGTAGGTTAAAAGTCAAGAGGTTTTATTAGTAGCAGGGTGCTTCTGTTTTTGTCACTCGTACCCTTCAATCATTCACTTCGTCAACGTAGATTTAGGTAAAAATCATTTGTTTTATTTATGATATATATTTTTATATCTTTTTTAAAAAATTTAAATTTTTAATTTTAACTCTTATTTTTTATGTCTTAAACTTTAAAACCTACACTCTAAAAGATACAACATACTCTTAATTCTTTAAACCCTAACCATAATCTCTAACTTTAAACTTTAAATACTATAATTTGAAACGAATGCATAGAAGGAGGCATGAAAAAGAGATAGATAATTTTCACCCCATAGATTTGGGTGTAAATCATCTGACTCTTCTCATGCTTTCATTTGTGCCTCTGTTTTAAATTAGAAGTTTAAGGTTTAAAGTTTGTAAAAAGAGTTTAAAGAATTAAAAGTATGGTGTATTTATCAAGGTGTAAGGTTTAGAGCTAAAGATATAGAAAACGAAGTTAAGATTTAAAATTTAATTTTTAAAAAAATTCAACAGAAATATAAATAAAAACATAATAAAAAGACAGAATTTTTAACCATAGATTTAGTTTCAGGAAAATGATGTATTTTTATGACTTGCGATTTAAAATTTATAGTTTAAAGTTAGAATATAAATTTTATTTTTTTAATATTAAAGTATAAAAAATCACCGGAAAACGTGTAAGATTTTTATCCACCGTACCAGGACAATTACACAGCTACCTTATCATTACCAAATTAGTGACAATATATTTTTATGACTTGTAATCTTCTTTCCAAAATTAATCAAATTAGTGACAAAGAAGACTTATTCTAATCTTCTGTTTTTACGTTAAGTTTCTTGTGCTATTAATTGATTTTTAATGCTAACGATTTCTTTGTAAGAGTAAAAAACTTCGAGATTTCATATTTGAGTTTTATTACGAATAAAATACAAAGAGCGGGTTTCGACAAGAAATTTTGACAAATATTTATTTCTGGAAAATTTTTAAAATTATATTTATTGTTCGGATATAATTGATAACTTTCAATGATAATTTCTAATCTATGTTTTTTTTTTTAAAATCGTCTCAACCTTGTTTTTTTCATCCAATACAGGCTGGCAGTCGCGCTATAAAAACTAAAATATTATTGGATTTAATTTGAAAATATATTTTATATTATTAATTTTTTTAATATATATGTATTTATCGTTGATAATAGTAATTAATTTTCTCGTTATAAATATTTTCACTAAAAAAATAAGTGATCGATCATAAAATATATTTTATTTCAATAGCTAGAAATCACTCTTAACCTCATAATTAAAAAATAAGGTGAACGTGAGCTGATTGTACGTGCATGGGACGTTAGGATTGTGCATGCGAGAAGAGAAGCTAATGGAGTAGAAGATCTGTTGGCTAAGATCATGCGAAATACTGAGGATTTAGTGCGGGTGTTCTTGGAACCACCTAATGCAGTTCGGATTTTACTTGATCGAGATAAGTCCATAGGTTTGGCTTGATGTTTTAGAGGTTTAAGTTTTTGTTTAAATTTGTTTAATGTCGCTACGAGTACTTTTTTTCTCCAATTAGGTTTAGGGAGGTTTTTAACGAGGCTCGTAGTTGTATTTCTTTTTACATAAAAAAAAATGAGATGAACGACCATTATATAATATTATAAAAATAATTTTTAATATCATCGTTTTTCTTTAATAATTAGTTTCCAAACTCATAAATTTCTCATATTCAATGTTTTTTTACAACAGTTATTTATTCAATCAAAATAATCATAAATGCTAACATTTTTTTAAAAAATTATAATTCCTAAAATAAGTATACAAGTTATCGATAAATATTTTAGTCTAATTATATTTAAAATTTCTAAATATATTTTAAAATAAATATTTATCACAATAGTTTTGACATTAAAAAAACATTTAGATTAACAACTTTTTCTTCAAAAAAGTTTTTCAGCCCAACCATATAACCATAAATTTCATTATATTGTAATATATATATATATATGCGAGCTGATCATTCTTTTAATTTCGTACTAAAAATCTTAAATTTATTTTCAAAAAATAAACGTTTCTAGTTTTGAAATGGATTATAACATTTAGTTATAATGGTTGTGACTTGTGAGATATAACGAAGAATATTTTGATATATTCTTTTAAATATTAATATTTCAGTTTTATTTAAAAATTATTAAAATAAAAAATAGCATGCTACAAGAGAAAAAAAATTAAAAATAAAAAAATATTGACAATTGATGACTAACACTAAAATTAAAGATAAAAAATAGAAAGCGGTTAAGGTTTCATAATTCAATAAATATTATTTTTATTTAATTGATTTAATAAAGAATTTTAAGAATATAAATATAAATTTTAAATTTAGAAAGAACAAAAACGGTTGTCGTTTCCATTGAAAGATAAGTGAGGCATGGTTAGCTGTCAAGATGAGGAGGCTTTTGAGATAGAGTCTGTAAGTTATAGGCAAAATTAAACCCGTTTATAGTGTACCCGACCCTTACAACAAAACAGTAGAGGGTCAGGTAGCATTTAATGAATCAAACCCTACATAGACAAATATAACAATAATTCACCCAACACTATAAATATATCATACAATAAAATTTTAATATGTTCATATAATAAGTGTTATAAAATTATTTATATATTAATCTAATGGTTCGACGGAGCATAGTATGAGACAAGTCTTTATGAACCCTTCTGAGCTGTAGCGAGTGTGGTCCAGAGGTAGCGAGAGTCGTAACGCATACAAAACACAAAAGCACAAACCCATGACTTTCCAAACATCGTTGACAGCTAAGCCGTTGCTTATACCCAAAGACTAGAGGCTCGATTGTCATTGTTTGCCTTGTAAATGGGTAGTTTCGTCCGATCAACTTCAGTTTTGGTCCCAAGCTATCTGCAACACTACAACCATAATCTAAACAACACAAATAAAAACCGGTTGCAACTCAACAAAGGGACGAGCAGGCTTTTGTTCTTTTAAAAATATCCACATGGTCTCAATGTTCAGAAAAAAGAAGAAAAAAAGATGATTGATTCTGGAATTTTTGCAAAAAGAGACAACTAATTCCAGAATATTTTCCACGTTAGGCAACAGCAACACCACTGTCTTCCTCCTCTTCCATCGACATTGCCATTTGCCACCATTTCTCTCTCTTTCTATTTACGTTATTATTAGCATTGGAAAAGAAGAAGAAACATGCATGAATTTGGGTCTTAAATCTTTAAACAAAGAGACAACTCTTTTTGCATATTCAATTGCCCTGTAGGAAGCTGAATCTGTCAAGGTAACTCGAGTTTGATTGAATAGTTTTGTTTGAGTAGGAATGCTGGTGGTTCCTGTAGAATCGAGTGAATGGAAATTTGACTCTTTCTTCTTTGTTTCAACTTCTGTACTAAGCTTGATTTGGTTTTTTAATTGGAAGACAGATGTGGGTTTTGTACAGAGTAAAATGTTTCCTTTGAGATTGTTCTTTTAATCTTTTTTGTCGGTGAAGTTTCCTGTTTTCGGATTTCTTCCATTTCAAGACTTTGACATTCTGTTTCTCTTCAGTTTCTATATGTTAATTTAACTTCATTTCTCAGTCCAGTTCCAGACTTTCATCTCTCTTTTCCTCTGTTTCAGACCTTTAAATCCAAATGCATTAAGTGAATTCATATTCTTCAACACTGAAGATCTTACTTGCTTCAAGCATTCATCCTACTAAAGCATTGGCTTTAAATTTATATATAAGGTATTGGATGTGAATCGATTCGTTTATTCTACCACCTTCTCTATTTTTGTTTGTGCTTCTTTTTTCTTTCAAGTTCCAATTTTCCATTCTATGTAGTTCGACCCGATTTGAAAATTTTCAAGTTGAAAGATTTTGTTTGCTCCCCTCCTGACGTTATGTTCTGTTTGGTAGCTGAGAAAATTTAGAATGAAAGAGAAGAGATTTTTGATTTCTGACAGCTATGTTATGATCTGATTTCATCAAAGTGAGTTCTACTTCTAGCAGTAGAATCACTTGCCTAAACCAGCAAAATAAATTAAATGCAAATACAGATGAAAATAAGTTTTTTTCCTCTCTCAAGACTTCCTGGTGACAACAAAGAATAGATAATTACTTCATGGTGATATTTAATTAATAAAAAATATTTTCTTTCTTTCTGTGGAATTATTTTCTGTGTGTTTTCCTTTCCAGACTGAATACCTGAGGCAATTAGCTGTCACCAGACATTGTTTCTGTTTCTGTTCTTTGAATGTGCCTTTAATGAAATTGAATTTGCTCCAAAAATTGTTCCAAATCCATCTAGTAGTAGTCTTCCCTAACATGACCTAAATTAAGTGGCTGCAATATGTAGCCTTGTAGTTATGTCTTATGGTTTTTAGGTCGGAGAAAGGCTGCAACGTCTATACTTTTTCCACTATAATCGCTTAACTTTGTCTTAAGAAGTAAATGTCTCAGTTTGCTTCTTTTACTTTGTATATTTTCAAAGGAAATTTAAGCAATGGACCGCCGTTGGCCTTGGAAGAAAAGATCATCCGATAAAGCCGCCACGACAATCACTTTATATCCAGATGCATCTCAAGGCGATCGGGTACACTTTACTAAAACACGTTTATACATTGTTGCTTGGAGCAGAGATTTGGATCTTCTTATGTTTTAACTGTTGAACTATTTTTTCTGATGTCTATTTTGTGTGTGTTTCTAATTTTTAACAGGATACCTTAAAAAATGCAAAGTATGTTCAGGTTTCAGTAGAATCATATTCACGCCTTACCGGTTTGGATAATCAAGTGAAAACATACGAGGAACAAGTTCAGTCATTGGAGAGTGAGATTAATGATTTGAAAGAAAAGCTTTCTGCAGCCAATTCAGAGATTACTGCCAAGGAAGACCTGGTGAAACAGCACACTAAAGTTGCCGAAGAAGCTGTCTCGGGTTAGTATATGCTTAAATGTTCTATGTCTAATACTCTAATGTAAGACTATGGTAACTTGGATTAATCCAGAGTTTTTTCTCAACATGTGGTGCCGGTTTTGCTGTAGGTTGGGAAAAGGCTGAAGCAGAGGCCTTGGCATTGAAAAACAGTTTGGAATCTGTTACCCTTTCAAAGCTTGCTGCTGAAGATAAGGCGTCGCATTTGGATGATGCTCTTAAAGAGTGCATGTGGCAAATCCGGAACCTGAAGGATGAACACGAACAGAAGTTGCAAGATGTGGTAATTAGCAAAAACAATCAGTGCGAGAAGATTAAGCTTGAGCTTGAAGCTAAGATAGCTGATTTAGATCAAGAGCTCCTCAAGTTTGAAGCTGACAATGATGCAATTTCACGGTCTTTGCAAGAACGTTCTAACATGTTGATCAAGATAAGTGAAGAAAAATCCCGAGCTGGGGCTGAGATTGAACGTTTGAAGGGTAACATTGAGTCGTGTGAAAGGGAAATAAATTCACTCAAGTATGAGATTCATGTACTTTCCAAAGAGCTAGAAATTCGAAACGAGGAAAAGAACATGAGCATGAGATCTGCAGAAGCAGCTAACAAGCAGCACATGGAGGGTGTAAGAAAGATAGCAAAGCTAGAAGCAGAGTGCCAAAGACTGCGTGGTCTTGTGCGGAAAAAGTTGCCAGGCCCTGCTGCACTTGCCCAAATGAAGCTAGAGGTTGAGAGTTTTGGACGGGATTATGGAGATACTCGATTCAAGAGGTCTCCTGCCCGGCCTTCTACTCCACAAATGTCCACCGTGACAGATTTTTCCACTGATAATGCGCAGAAATCGCATAAAGAGCATGGTTTTATTGCAGAACGTTTATTGGCAATGGAGGAAGAAACAAAGATGTTGAAAGAAGCTTTGGCAATACGTAACAGTGAACTACTGGCTTCTAGGAATCTGTGTGCAAAGACATCTAGTAAGCTACAAACTTTAGAAGCACAACTTGCCATCAACAACCAACAAATAAGTCCCTCAAAAGCAATTGTCCCGATTCCTACAGAAGTTTACTCGAGCCAAATCTCCAGCCATCCACCGAGTATGACTTCTTTGTCTGAAGATGGAAATGATGATGACAGAAGCTGTTCTGAGTCATCGGCTATAGCTTTGATATCTGGACTGTCTCAATTCAAGAAAGAAAATAGTACTGAAAAGTCGAGCAAAACTGATAATGCGATGCACCTGGACCTTATGGACGATTTTCTTGAGATGGAGAAGTTGGCGTGTTCTTCAAATGATCCAACTGCAAATGGTTCAATCATTATTTCAGAGTGTACCAATGATAAGATATCAAAAACTGTTAACGGTGATGCTTCAGGAGCGATTTCTTGCAATGAACTACATTCTGAAAAGCAGCATGATCTACCAACAGCAGCAAATCACATTTCAGATGCAGACAAATTGTCTGTCACCAGGCTTCGAGCAAGGCTCTTAACGGTGCTTCAATCAACATCTAGAGATGCTGATATGCGTAAAATTCTGGAGGACATCAAACATGCTGTGCAGGATGCAAGTGAAACCCTGAGTCGGCATTCTATAAATGGTGTCTCTGAGGATGTGCATGTCTCTGATGGCACATGCAATGGGCAGGCCTATCCAGGAGATGGTAGTGTAACTGAAGAGAAAAAAAATCTCATGTCCCTGGGGGATAAGGTGACTTCTGAAACCGTGTGTCAAGAATTAGCTACAGCATTTTCTCATATTCATGACTTTGTACGGTCTTTGGGAAAAGAAGCATGGGCAGTTGATGACATATCTTCTGATGGAAAGGGGTTAAGCTACAAAATTGATGAGTTCTTGGTCACCTATGGTAAAGTATTGTGCAGCAATGTGAATTTGGATGATTTCATTTGTGATCTTTCTGCTGTTTTAGCCAAAGCTAGTGAACTAAGATTCAATGTGCTTGGCTACAAGAGTAATGAAGTGGAAATCGGCAGTCCTTATTGCATAGATAAGGTTGTTTTACCAGAGAATAAGGTAACACAAAATGATTCATCAGATTCAGTCGGAAGCTATCGGAACAGAAGTGACCGCATTTCAAGTCCAACTTTGAATCCCGGGGTTCCTGATGATGGACATATGGTCTCAGAATATCAACCAAAACAAACTAGCAAATTCTCTTCTGAAGAGTTCATGGAATTGAAGTTGGAAAAAGAAAGCATGGCAATGGATCTTTCTCGATGCACTGAAAATCTGGAGATGACCAAGTCCCAATTACATGAAACCGAGCAGCTTCTAGCAGAAGCTAAATCTCAATTGGTTTATGCTCAAAGATCAAACAGCTTGGCTGAGACACAACTCAAGTGCATGACAGAGTCTTATAGAGCACTAGAAACACGAGCTAATCAGTTAGAGGCCGAGGTGAACCTTCTCCAGGAAAAGATTGAAGCTCTGGAAAACGAGCTTCAAGATGAAAAGAGAAGCCATCATGATGCTTTTGCCAGATGTAAGGAGCTAGAAGAGCAATTGCAGAGGTAAGCATTGAATTCTTTTTGGTACATCGTAGAGTTACGACCAACTATTGCTGCGTGACTCTATGTTCCAGTTTATTCACGTAAAATTATAACTGACATAACTGTTTTCCATCACTTTTAGGAATGAGAACAGTTCTTCAGCAGCAGATAATGACCTCAAAAGCAAGCAGGTGAGGCTATATTTCATCACGTGTTTCTCAAAACTGGTCTTTTGGGAGCCACTAAGAAATCTAATAGTACTGTTTAAAATGCCAAATACTCTTGCATGGAGATGGAATAAAGCTTCTTTCACTTATTTTATGTTGCATAGTATGGTGCTGTTATTGAAACTTAATTTGTTGCTATAGTACATGTCATTCTTCCTCTTCACAAGTTCCAATTTTCTTCCACAGGAGAAAGAACTAGCCGAGAAACTAGCTGAATGCCAAGAAACCATATTCCTTCTTGGAAAACAACTGAAAGCTTTCCGTCCTCAGACAGATATAATGGGATCACCCTACAATGAGAAGAGCCGCGATGACCCCAGAACCAGCGGCGTCAACTTGCAGGATTTTTATCAGACAAAGATAGACAGTGTTGCTACTGCTTCTGGCATTGGAAGCAGAACTGGTGCAGAGTCCCCCATGGAGTCACTTAACATACCATGCAGCCCCTCTGAGACTGAAGCAAACCCTTTGAGATCACCCATAAATTCAAAACCGAGGTCTACAATGTTGAGCTCTTCATCTTCGTCTTCTACTCCAACTCCGGATAAGCATCCACGAGGCTTTGGCAGATTCTTTTCCTCCAAAGGGAAGAATGGTCATTAAGCCTGCGAATTATTGGTATGAAAGTTGATTGAGACCTAATAAATAGTTTGAAGAACTGAAATCGTTTCGTAGGTTCACGTCAAAGTAATATTATAAGTAATGACTGTATATGGTATCTATATCTGTTATTGTTTTTTACTCGCTTCAATTTCTGTATGTAATTTTGTCCATTGGATTTGGATGTGCCATATATATAGTTCTAAGGTGTTCATTAAAGGATATATTTAAATACTCCTTCGTCCAATCTTTTCAAGCAACAAAAGAGCTGAGAAAGGGAGAAAGCTTGCATCCTGTTTATTGGGCTCATACTTCAAGACTCCAGCATTGCTTATTTTATGAGCCCCCAAAACCAGAAACAGAAATATTTCCAGCATCTATGGCAGAAATGATTGAGGATGCAAACTGATTCAAACAGGCCCAAACCTGGATTTATCTACCCTGTTATTGACAGGGAAACAAGGGCCAATGGGCATAGGCAACATGCAGCAACCCAATAGATTTGAGGGATCAAAGAAGAATAATTGATTTTGAAGTGCAATCATTGGTTTCTGAATGTTTGATAATGCATTAGATTATGTCTTCATGGACAAGAGAACTTCAAGTTTGTAATGATTTCCTTTTTCTTTTGAGAGGTCTTTATTTGAAATTCAGAATTGTGGAGGCCGACCAAGAGAATTGACTCTTGAGCTCCATGCCTTTTGATTTTCTTGGTCAAAACAATCGTAAATCACCAATAAGAGGACTCCATCCCAGATTCTATTTCCTTGTCAAATGCCAGTAATTCGTAAGAATCTGCCGTATAATTCAGAAAGATTTTAGTAGTCCTAACTCCTAAGAGGAAGCTTCTCTACCATCCTTGTTGGTGTTAGGAATGGAAGATATTAGTTGCTTTTTTCCACTATGTGTGGATGGATCAAAGCCTTCAAAAACCACCATAGCGTTGAACTTGAACCAACTACAAACATGTCAACCCTACACCTCCAGGCTACAGACCACCCCACCTCCCCTGTGGCGGCGGTGACAAGGGTCGATGGATCCACGAAAACAATATCAGCCACCCATGCAAACTTTATTTAAATCTAGGTTTATAAGCCCTTTATTTGTCCACGAGATTATGATTGAATTTTGAAACTCATTCTTCTTCTTGGACCAATTTGAAACTCATGCTTACTTGATGATCTGATTGTATAAAATAAGGCTGGGGTTCATTAGCTGGCTCCAAATCTGGATTTATGTACGGGGTGACTTGCTAATCAAGGTTGAGGGGGAAATCAAGAATGTCATTAAGCTTCCAATTCAGTATCCTGTAGTATTCATTATTAGAAGCATATCGTAACCACTTGATTTGAACATAGTACAAGATCACATGGATGGAGGATTTGTACCGATTATATATAATCCAAACCCTTTCTAATATTGGACATACAAATTATAATACGTTCTTATGTAATTTTATTCGAATATTTTTTTATAATGAATATTGATAACTCGAGTTTTTTAAACTCAATTTACTTTCGAACTAATTAATTCAAAGAAGTAGGATATCTCACACAACTGAATGGATGAAGCCTACTGTTATCGATGAAACCAAGATTAAACTTTCGTATGAGTAGAATATTAGATTTAAAAAATACAAGAGTTTATTAAGTATTTAAACTTGAAAAATTATGGGATAAACTCTATTTTGTCTAATATTTTAATGTATAAAGATTAAATTGTTATTGAATAAAAAAAATTAAGATACATACTCAATCTTCTTTAATTTGATCCTTAATTGATTATATATTTAATTTAAATTTAAGTTATTATTTGACCAAATTTTATAAAAAAATTTGAACCCGTCGAACTCGAAACCCATGAACTTAAAGAGAGCTCTGTGCCTCTGTCCCTACCTACTTCCTCACCGAAACTACTAATTACACCAACCAACCACACATTACAAATGTATTTCTAATAATTACTGTTTTATTATTTTTTAAAAAATGTACTCTCAAATTAATTAGCATACTTAACAAGAAAGAACTGTTTATACAATTGAATTGAAATTCACGTGTCACTCTTGGGATTATCTTGCAGCGAAAGTCAAAAGCCGGAAACAAACTAAAATGGCATGGGTTGATGTCGACCATTGCCATCAAAGGATCATAGTTCCCGGTCAATGAGGCACAGTAGCAGGTTTCTATTTCAAAGGTGGTCCAATCCAACAGAAAATATTCTTTAAAAATATTGGAATTTTACGTATTTTAGATTAGAAGATGAACCAGGAAATGCAGCGTAAAAGGATACCCTAACAATCAGAATAGGATCTCGATAAAGATCCAAATCTCGTTGTTTACCAAATTTCTGCATCCCCATTGTTGAAAAACATTATGTTGCTGTGTTATATCTATCAAAAATATCATCTGCAGTGTAATGAAACTGTATTTCAGGTGGAGAAATTCTAAAAATATCATCTGTAATGAGGCACAGTGGCAGTTGATATAAGTCTAAAACCCTACGTAATATTTATGGGTTTTCGGGTTAGAGTTTAAACAACTTAGTACAAACGAAAAAGAAGAAACTAAGGAGAAATTCTGATGAGAGAAGCAATGAAGCAGCTTCATCTTAATCGTATTCTCCAAGAACAGTTTCATATGTCTTGTCCTTTTTCTCATCTGAGCATGGATGTTAGAGACCGGAAAACAACTTCTTCACAAGGAATGGTGAGTCCCCTCTCGTGGTCAAACCCAAATTCTTCTTCGGCTTGATGAAGCAAGCTCTGAAACTCCGGTCGGTTCAAGAAAGAGATGGGGATGATGTACCTGCTTCTGTTTTCACCCACGTATACAAC
This sequence comes from Abelmoschus esculentus, assembly GCA_035048815.1. Classification (NCBI taxonomy): domain Eukaryota; kingdom Viridiplantae; phylum Streptophyta; class Magnoliopsida; order Malvales; family Malvaceae; genus Abelmoschus; species Abelmoschus esculentus. Next base: position 5,634,275 of record JAUCBN010000008.1, on the reverse strand, counting down.
GAAATGGCCTTTCGGGACATCCAAAGGGAGTCCTTGTTCATCGTCGTAGTTTTGTTTCTTTCCTAAGCTGGAGCACCTCTTCAGGATTTGCTTGATGACTGCTGTCTGAGGCAACTTGTTTGATTTCCTGATAGCCATGTTGTTTGAGAGAAATATTAGAGGAAGAGAGATGTGATGAAAGATTATTGAAGAAGGTTGGAAGGGGAGGTGGGATATATATACATGTATTTATATCATTATATGGTTAGGTAATAGAGTTTTGAAAAAGATGGAGAAACAGAATCATGTGAGGACTGAGGTTGTGGCCTTGTGGGGACAAAGGACAGACCATGGGTGTTCTGGGGGTTTGTGTGGTGTAACAGGACATCCCTCAGGGCAACCTTATTGGCATGACTCCAACTTGTTGGCTGTAGCCCTCCAAAACGACACCATAGTATTAGTCTCTCTCTCTCTCTCTCTCTCTCTCTCTCTCCCCCCCCCCTTGGGCTTCAACACTCCCTATTCTATTGTACTCTATTTCTTGAGGACTAGCCTCTATTCCGCCCCCTTCATGTTCCTATGTCTGGTTTTGGTTGGTATATGTTGGCTACTGGATCTTAAAAGGAAATACTCCTAATTAGCTAGTTATTACACGCGTAGAACTAGTCAAATTTGGTGTCCAGAAATCAAGCAATTTGATCCCACCGAGTAATATGTAACCATCATTTCTAATCCCATGCTTGTTTCCAACACTAAAACTCTCACTAGCACGTGTGTTTGTTGATATAATTCGAGCACATTTGAATCCATATCATATTCTCAGCTGCAATAATCATGCACTATGGAGATAAAAGAGATCCGAAAAAGTTTCTTTTTCTTGCAGATCTGTTGTTATATTGATATTTATGGACTTTGGTAATGGTGCTAGGCTAGCAGATGGAACTACCGAACATGAACATAGTCATAATCAGGTCATAAATTTCAAATTAAATGAGAGCCACTTGCTCTCCTCTAGGCTCTAACTACCCCTCTTCATAATCCACGGCGCCACAAACTCTCTCTCTCTCTCTAATTTCCCCATGTTCTAAAGTCCAGAAAGTGCTGCAGGTGGTCTCAGATTGTACGCAAATTCTGCACTGGTTAATGCTTTGTTACGGCTGCGTACGCCCTGCACTGTACTGTACCCTTTTGAAAATCTCCCCATCCATTTTAATCATATGTAGTTATTATCAGTCACGTTTCTTATTTGGTAGCTATGGCATTAACTATGCGTTAGTACATTGATTGTACATGAACCTTGTTTATTGTTTTAATGTTTTAGGGAGCATACGTGCTTCGGTTTAAGACAAATAACGTGCAGCTCTGTATATTTCCCTCGTATTCCCAACTTCCCCAACCTACTTTTGGTTTCATTTGTTTATAACTAGAACCGACCCATGTTGAATTCCAGTAGTAAATTTGGCCCAAATGTACTATTTAGTTGGTCCAACTATTTAACAAGGCTGGATGTGGGGTGAATCTGACCACAGTAACTGTTGCTAAATCATCTGCAGATTCAATGGATAACAATAACAGACTGATATTATATGCTTCTGGCATCTGATGCTTTGCCTCACGATTCTGTTGTTTCTATGCATGGCATAAGTAATTGGTTGAGGTGACCGTCTACCTACAAAGCATCCGTACAAGCAAATTGCATGGGAAAGAGGATCGAACATTCACTAGAATTAATCAAACCCACACAGGACCAAGGAAATTGAAAAGATCAACTTATTGAAAACCTGGTCTTTGAGTTTGTGAATGTATTGGAAAAGAAATGAAAACGGGGTGGTCCCGTTTTACAGCTGAATCCAGATTGCCAAGGACTTACGGATGTACCATAAACGGAGAGATAAACCGTATTTGGTGATGGTTGTTGGTCTTTACTGTCGGGTTGCCACATCTGTTGAGAATTGGTTCCGCTAATAAAATTAACAATTGTTCTGTCGCTACAATACCGAAACTCCAAATACAATCACCACCAGGAGTTAAAGAAAGGCATAGAAGTGGAACTTGAAACCAAAGGACAGTCTTCATTTGTTGTAATAGCAGCAAGATCTATTACTGAATTATGCATCTAAGAAGATACATCAGTTGGTTGCTGTGTTAACTCCTCTGCATGCAAACTCTCATAGTATTTGACAAGGACTTTCCATCCTCCAGGGCACATAAAACCATCAGGAGGGTACTCACCAGTTTTTGCATATGTTCGCATCTGCAGAAATGTGTTAAGAGTCAGAAGTGCATAAATCATAATTACATACAGTTTGAAAATGCCACAACATTTCAAACAGTGGTATGAAAAATTCAAGAACAAAATTGATGCTTAGTAAAAACAGAAGGATAATCTATTAGGGGAAGATTCCTAAGCAGCCTTGAACATCCAATCTATCATTATAAGGTTTTATAAGCACAGAATAACCAGTACATGCAGCCAGACTATTGAGTGATAATTTTTTTAACTGAAATGTAATGAATCAATCAAAACCAGTCCATGATATCTTTTATGACCTAATAAAAATCAATAAGTTAAATCCCTCAAGCTTCTGAGCAGACTAGGTTTCACTTAGTAAGAAAGCCACTGTAGAATCTCAAACATAATAGGTGAAAGTAGTTTTGAGCGTGAAATGGGAACCAAGACCAATTGACTCAATAATAAGTATCAAATTCAGCTTAACATGCAATTCTGCGCAATACTTACTATTGTTAATAAAATAAAGAAGCCTGAAATAACATCAAATTTTAGAAAAATTCAACCCTCACCTTGGTTCCAGAGATGAAGAGGAATTCTTTGGCACGTGAAGGATCAAAAAATGCCATCTTCTTTGCCACTGTGTCATAAGCTGCGACCTGATATAACTCAGGAGAATGAGTGCAAAAAGAAAAAGAAAGGGATCATCTAAACAAAATGCAGTCCTGAATGAGGGGTAGACTTTTCCCTTAGAATCAGTTTTAAATGAAAAGTGCATATAGTATCAAAAACTAAAGTTAAACCAGCATATATGTTACCTACCCTAAATGGCAAAATGTTAAGCTTTTCCAAGCCAGGAGCCATACTCAGCACTTTTTTCCCATGATCAGGGTCATACAAATCCCTCTTCTCTGTTGGGTGACCCAAACCTGCAGGATCACGACCTACAATATAGAAATTAGCCCCAGCATTTATCCTTGCCTTGGCATGCCACTGTACCTCTGTTGGACCTGCATAATGCATAGGTGATGGGAATATGGCTACAATGGTAGTCTCAGGATCAAGGACTCCATCTTCTAGGACCTGAACACAAATGAAACACAACTATAATTTCCGATATCCTAATAAACTTAATCGGTGTGGTGCCAATATATACATGTCACTTTAAACAGAGAAGCTAATCCCTACATCAATTAAACTTTCAAAACCAGAAAAATTCATTTACTTGCATTCCGCCATACAAAAAAATCATGATTCAGTCCCAAGTTCTAAGCTATGAAGAAGATAAAAACACATTAAAGAATGTGCACATCTCTTATTGTAGTAATTAACCTTAATAAGGATAACATTATTGCATGAATTGATAAAAAATGTGAGAATCAAGGTGGACAATGCTACTTTCAATAGGATTTATGCTGTCAATACACAATTATGTATGGATTGGGGGATCAACTAGTTGTATTGAGAGGTTTACTTGTAAATGTTCATTTTCTAGGTGTTGTTTTGTAAATATTATAGCAGTTTACTGCTTCTTTTTGGATGTAATAAATCACGGATTATCCCAAAAAAGGATAACATTAGCATTCATTGAACAGAGGGGATGATGGGAAAAACCTTGCTGTGTTGTTCCATCCGAACATCCAAGGGCACATCATCAGCCTTGGTGAAACCACCTAAAGGATGAAGCAAGAGGATGGGATTCTTGAAACCCATTTCTAAAAGTCGTCTCCGAGTATCATTCATCAACAGTGCATGTCCATTATGGACAGGATTCCTTAGCTGAAAAGCAAAAACAGCATCAGCCTTACGCCTATCAAATTCCTGTCTGAGTTGCTTGGGGGAGAGTCTGTAGTGATCAAGCCCATCATTATACTTGATGGGCTCCAAAACTTCCACATCACCTCCAATGAGCCAGTTTCCAGCCGGAGCAATGACTTCCTCTGCGTAAGGCAGACCTGGTGCAGTTGTTCCCCATGTTCTAGCTATTCTTTCTTCTTTGTTATGCTTGTAGATTTGAATGCTGCAACAAAACTTAGTGGCATTTAAAAGTTACTTTCAAGAATAATACATTGGATTGGAAGCTTGCTAACAATTAGATCATAACCGATCAATGAAGTGCATAAACCAACAATGCTCCTCGACTGCTTACATCCAATTATACGATGCCAAAGTCTAAATCAACACTGGATTTATTTTATTATTATTATTATTATTATTATTATTATTATTATTATTTTGTAACTTTCATTTACAAAGTAAAAAACGGGACTGGAAAATTCAAACAAGAATGGGAATTGAAGAGTATGAACCTTCTGAGAATGCCAATCAAGTCTCCCTCAGGCCGAACCAGCCCAACATCGGAAGAAAACCCAATTCTCTCCTTAGTCTCGTCATCAATAGCCAAAACAATGGGAAGTGACATGTTGACAAAAGACCCGTCTTTCAATCTCAAAGAATTAAAATGTAAGCTTTGCAAATACTCATCTTCCCGCATAAACCCTTTCAAAGGACTAGCCCAGCCCTCGCTGATTACATGCAACCACTCCACGTCGATTTTGGTTAGCCTTACCTTTGACAACGACTCGGCCTCAGCTGTCTTCGCATCCCTTTCACTCTCCGGGACAATTAGATCGACGAGGACCCCGCCATCAGGCTCGATCAACGAGCTCTTGATCACGGAAGTTGAAGAAGACTGAATCAGACCTTGCATTTTTTCGACCGGTAAGAAGATAATGTTAATGGATTGGAATGATAAACAGATTTGGTCGGATTTTTTGTGTTATAAGTTGCAACTACGGTGAGCGGTGGAAGTGAAGTCTAGTTTAATTGTTAGAGACATGATCTAAGAGATCTGTGAGAGTTGATTCGAAGAACAATTTGGAGCTTGAAAATTGGCGAACATCTTCATTGTTGGCGGTAGTGGAAGACAGCTTCGGCCAGGAAAAGGGTTCTGCCTCTTTCGGTCCTTGTCTTCATGTTTTGGCGTACGGAAGGTAGTTAGTGGCGTTGGGCGAGCAGACCAAACCAACGATAGACTGAGCTTCAATTTTGGGCTGAAAACAAAAACTATTTGGTCCAAAAGGAGTACATAAAAGGTTAAGGTAACTGCAGCCCAATCCTGACCCAAAAATTCAGTAGGACTCAACTGATCTTCCTCGGCTAGTTTGATCCAATAAATTTGTGCTCAAAGGAATTGAAACTGCATCGCATCTATTGTGTCACTGTGAGAGATCTTGGAGAGTTTGGCAGTATTGAGGATCAACTAAGGGTGTAAAAATAAACCGCCCGGGTCGAAATTTTAGACATGTCCATACATAAATACATTTCTAAATCTACTTCTATTTGCTATGATACTAAGAGTATGGTCTTTGCAATAAATTTATTTGTGGGATTTGATTATAATTGAACGTTCGGTAGTTGTTTTATATTTTTAGATATTAATACGGTTATATATTTTTTTAAATAATATTTTTAAATCGTTATTTATATACAATAATTTTCATATACATTATATTTTTAGTTTATATTTTAAATTAAAATTTAAAAATAATATTTTTTCGAATAAAAATTTTAAACACAATATATATCCAAAGAACTTTGGCTCGACTGATTTTTTTTCACTGTTACGCAAAAATCTAGCGGGCACCGCCGACTTGCCGAGACCAGGCGAGGAGTGTATATAATAAATAAATAAAATTATAAAAGAAAAAACAAAATCCCTAGAGGTAATCTCGCAAATACCCCCCTTTTCTCTTGTTCTTTTATATCAGTTTTCGCCGTATCTCATAGGGGCATTATTGTCTATTAATTTCCCGTGTGCCCTAATTCGACTTGCGCCCTAACAGATTAAAGTAGAGCAGAAGCTCTAAACAAAACCCTGAAGCCAGCAACCCGAAATCTTCTCCCCCTTTTGCGTATTTATCGGTTTTAGTTTTAGGGTTTCGTCATTGTCATTCGGAGCGATTGGCGATGGGAGTTCCAACGTTCTACAAATGGTTAGCAGAGAAGTATCCGCGTATTCTGGTTGACGTCATCGAGGAAGTACCAGTGGTGGAAGACGGCATCTCCATTCCGGTGGATACGAGTAAACCTAACCCTAATAAAATCGAATATGATAATCTTTATCTCGATATGAACGGGATCATTCATCCTTGTTTCCATCCTGATGACAAAGTACGTAACCCTCTCAATAGTCAATACACTTAATTTCCGACTTTTCTTCCGGTGTCATATTTTGTTTTAATTTTTAGAATGAATGCAATTTGGTAATTTTTATTTCGTCTCATGCAGTCCTCGCCAAGAACTTTTGAAGAAGTATTTCAGCGCATCTTTGATTACATTGATAGATTGTTTGTTATTGTCCGTCCGAGAAAGCTTTTGTTTATGGCTATTGGTGAGTAGCTTTTATATTAGGCTGAGCGATGCTACGATACTTTTAACTTAGAGATAAATCTTATTTTATATCTATTTGATGATGCTAACATATTACATGGAAAATACTGTAGATGGTGTTGCTCCTCGCGCTAAGATGAATCAACAACGATCTAGGCGTTTTAGAGCAGTCAAAGATGCTATAGAAGTGGTATGTTTTCTAATTATTTCTCGGGTATAATATATATTTTATGTCTATTTCACGTGCTAACTTGCATATACTGGATGAAATGTTAGACCTGCTAGTTTGCTGCTGTAGGTATTTCATATTCCCCAACACTTCAATGTAAGAATTTGTTGCAACAAAAGAGCCAATTTGGTAATATTTTTTTCTTCAACGTTCCTTTTGCAGGCAGCTGAAGAAGCAAAACTTCGCGAGATGTTTGAGAGGAAGGGCAAAAGGCTTCCTCCCAAAGAGGAAACGCAGCTTTCTGATTCAAATATTATTACACCTGGCACTTCATTTATGGCTGTTCTGTCAACTGCTTTGCAGTACTATATCCACCTTAGATTAAATTATGACCCTGGGTGGAAAAATATAAAGGTAGCTTTAAAGTTATGGTTCCTTCTATTTTTGGTAGCTTTCTTTTGATATAGTGGATAGTTTTGGCCTTTCCTCTGACCTTCATCTTTTTGAAGGTTATTCTATCTGATGCAAATGTACCTGGTGAAGGAGAACATAAAATCATGTCATATATACGGCTTCAAAGGAATCTTCCTGGTTTTGATCCAAATACACGCCATTGCTTGTATGGTTTGGTATACTTCTACTCCGCTATCACAATATTTTATTTCAAATTTTATATTTATTTATTATTCTATTTATTTTTATTGGCCATCTTTACGTGACTAAAACTGTGCACTTACTAATTGTTGGACTATTGACAGGATGCTGATTTAATTATGTTGGCCTTGGCTGCCCACGAAGTTCACTTTTCAATCCTTCGAGAGGTGTGCTTTTTAATTGTAGATATTTGTACATTAAGAATCATTATAATTTGTGGGAAATGTTGCATTTAGTAACTTTTAGATGACGTTTTACTCATAGGAAGAATAATGTGTTACAAGTTAAATGATTTTTTTTTTATCTCTGAAGAATATCTTGTCTATATGTTAGCCTGCTACCTTTTTGCCGAAATTAACATGTTTATGTAAAAATTTTCAGGTTATCTTCCACCCTAGAGAAGATAAATGTATAATGTGTGGTCAGATGGGCCATATATCGACAGATTGTGAAGGAAAGGTAAAGCGGAAAGCTGGGGATTTTGATAAGAAAAGTGATCAAAAGGCTGTTAACAGAAAGCCATACCAGGTAACTATTTGCATTTGAAATAATGACAATAAGGTCTTTTTATAAATTACAACTTGTTATATGCTTTCTTGGCAGTTTCTGAACATATGGACACTCAGGGATTATCTGGAACATGAGATGAGAATCATCAATCCTCCTTTTGAAATTGACTTTGAACGTATTGTGGATGATTTTATATTCATGTGCTTCTTTGTGGGCAATGATTTCTTACCTCATATGCCTACGCTAGAGATTCGTGAGGTTTGTATATGGTTGAAGTAATTATTCAACGGTTGGCTTTTCTTTTTGTTATATTTTATTAATGGATACTCTAAAAGTTTGATATATAAATCAAAGGTTTAAGTAGGAAAAATTTTCACTTTGATTTAACTTACAGGGTGCAATCAACTTGTTAATAACTATATACAAGAAGGAATTTGGAAGAATGGGTGGTTATTTGACAGATGGAAGCAAGGTCCCTGTTACTATCATTTGTGTCGGGTATGTAATATTTCAATCATATAATTTCATCAGGCACACTAATGCCTTTTACTACATGATTTCTATTTCAGCCAAATTTGAGCCGGGTAGAGCATTTTATACTTGCTGTTGGATCTTATGAAGAACAGATATTCAGGAAAAGAGCACAATCTGATCAGGTTTGTTGAGTTCATGTTCAATATGTTTCTCTTTAGTTTAAACAATATTTCATTCACGTCTAGGTTTTGTATATAATCACATCGAGTTTGTTGTGTTCAGGTTCAATATGATTCTCTTTAGCTGAAATGGAATTTCATTCATGTTATAGTTTTGGGCAATAATTCGTTTTTTCTGGGGGAACTTTTTGATGGTCACATTTATTTATTTTTTAAAAATGGATGGGATCATGCATTGTTTTTTGTATCTCATGATTTTAAAGCTGAAACTGCGTAGTCTTTTTTCTCTGTGGCAAGATTTCCTCTGTTTTTTGAACTAGGTTATAGGCCATTGACCTTCAATTTGTCCATGAGGCTCTATGTACCTTAAATGAATCTTCTGACTTGAGGATTCTTGGAATGAAAGTATTATAAATGAACTTTTCTTCTCTACTCATTGTTTTATCGAACGAATGAATTCAGTGGTAATTTTTTCTATTTTGGCACCATACAGATTCAAGCAGAAAGAATCAGGAATAGAAAAGCACGAGCTAGAAGAGGAAGAGGAGATGATGCTGAGCCTAATGTTGAATCTGATTCTCTTGGTCCAGTTGCTAGGTTTAATGGTTCCCGTCTTTCTTCTGGCTCTTCACCTGCACCGTTTCAGCAAACACTGGATTCAAATGGTGATGGATCCTCTGGTCGACCGAGCAAAGTGCTGCGTTTAAATTCAGGGGCTTCTGTCAGTGCTGCTATTGTCGAAACAGAGGATAGTATTGAATCAGATGTATGTTTTCCTGCTTCAGGAGAGGCACTTAATATAATTGTGATACCTTCAGCCATTGTTTAGGACTCATATCGGCTAACCTATGGTTTGGTATGAGCCTTATTGGCTATGATTTATGAATGCCTTGACTATCCTACTGTGGATTTTTACTGGATTGGTATTACGTAAACTTAATGGCATCCGTTTCTTCCCATTTGTATCAGTTACATGAGAACCAAGAAGAATTCGAAGCGAAACTGAAGGAGTTGATCCATGAGAAAACTGATGTTTTTAACTCCAATAATCAAAAGAAAGACAAGGTTTGTAATTTGATGTTTTTAACTACAAAGTTGAAAAGTGGTCATAGTGGTTTCTAATTGTATGTAAAATTTAATGGGCTTGACCTTGTTTCGTGTTTTTCCAGTTTTGGGCTGTTGTCGCATAGCTTGCACCTCAAATATAAAATCCTCTGTTGTTTCTCTCTTTTAGAATTTGTTAGCAGTTTTTGTCTATAACTTAAGTATCCTAGTCTCAGCTGCTTTATGGTTACTTCCTCCTGTTAGGTTAAACTGGGTAAGTCAGGTTGGAAAGAAAGGTATTATCGAGAAATGTTTATGGCAAAAACTCCTGAAGAGATGGAAACAATACGGAAAGATGTTGTGAGTAATTTTTTTGAGGTTGTATATTATGTTTTGTGTTATTTTTGTGATAATCTTATAGCTTTAGCTTATTTTGTCTAGGTTATGAAGTTCACGGAAGGTCTATGTTGGGTCATGCACTACTACTATGAAGGTGTTTGTTCTTGGAGGTGGTAAGTTTCTCGTATATTAATACATTTATTCTTTTTTATCACCGACTTCAAAGAGGAACTTGAGCAGGCTTTTTTGTGTGTTTATTTTCCTTCTGGGAATGCTTGTCCCTGTTTCCACCTTTCATGTATTATTTTTTGCGGGGACAGTAGTTTTTGTATTTTTTAAGTTCTGATACTTGTCACTTGGTCTATTCTTTAACCATTCAATTATATATTATCTTCATTGTGTTTTTAGAATACCCATTCCTTTCCAAATCTGTCGAGTTGATTTCTTTTCATCCTCTCCGTACTTTTTTGGTGAGATTGATTTGTTGATCAGGATTTCATCTTTCTACTTTAGTAAGTATTATTCTTTGAGTAGTCACTGTGCTTGCCACTTTGTTTTGTTGTTTCAGGTTTTATCCTTATCATTATGCACCCTTTGCATCTGATTTAAAGGACCTTGCTCAGCTAGATCTCCAATTTGAGCTGGGCTCCCCTTTCAAACCATTTAACCAGTTATTGGGGGTTTTACCTGCTGCAAGGTACTGTTCCTTGCTTCAACTTTGTTCTCCATGTAAGTTTCTGAGCAAGTAAGATACTAATTATATGTATCTACTTTGCAGTTCCCATGCACTTCCTGAACAGTACAAGAAATTGATGACTGATCCAAATTCACCCATTATTGACTTTTATCCAACTGGTATGCTATTTTGCAAAACGAACATCGTTACATGTAGTTCTTAATTTCTTCCATAAGATCTGAAATTGGAACTCACCTTTTCTGTCAGATTTTAAAATTGACATGAATGGAAAGCGATTTTCATGGCAGGTAAGTTTTTATATTTTACTCATTTGTGTAGTATAATATGCCGAGTGGTTTATTGAAGAGTTTGATCTATTTGCTGTTGATTCCTCAAGGGTATTGCAAAATTGCCTTTCATCGATGAAGTGCGACTTCTTGCAGAGGTTACAAAAGTAGAACACACTTTGACGGTAGGACACTATAAGCACCATTGTTCATTTGTGTCTTCTCTTGTGTTAAGGATCTGTTTATTCTTTCAAAATATTGTTCTTGCTGCCTTCTAAATGCTACAAACTTGTGCAGGAGGAAGAAATTCGAAGAAACAGTATAATGTGTGACATGCTTTTTGTGTTTTCTTCTCACCGTCTCTCGGAACAAATCATATCTCTTGACAATCGCTGTAAACTATTGATGGAAGAGCAACAAGTTGAGATTGAAGAAGTCAAACCTGATTTGAGGTTTGTGTAGGAAAGCTTTAATCATCACGGTTTCATATTGCTAGATTATGTCCCCTATTCCCTATTGTTTGATAATTTGTTCCAAATGGGGAACTTGTGCATTATTGTCGGAAAATGACTGCGGCTCAATCAGTACTATTAATGTGCTTGAAATCTTAGCAATTTATGCTCTGTTCGGTTGTGTTTGATGTGGTATCTGTTATGTTGATTGCACATTCCTTTCACAACAGATTCAAATTGCAAGATTTTTGGACGGGAAAGTTGATGCTGATATATATTCTTTTTTGTTAGCAATGATAAAAGCTATGGGATTATAAACCATGTTAATGTTGGGATTTATACTCCAGATTTTTCCTCTTAATCTTCATCCTGGTTTATCTGCCTGCTTTTTTTTTTCTATTTTTTTGTTGAGACTTGTCAATTCAAACATAGCTCAGTACTTGTCTGGATTGATGGTGAACTCAAGCTGTCTTGACTGCTTTGAATTTGAGATATGTCCCACCATTTTATTCTGATTATTCTAGTTATTCCTGCAGTGATGGGATGAATGGTTACATATTCCCTTGTGCTGGGGACTCTCACCCACTTATATTCAGGTCTCCAATCAAGGACATGGAAGATATATTGACCAATGAAGTCATGTAAGTTTCAGTTTGATTATGCTTGGGACTAGTCATTAAATAAAGATATATTAATGTTTTTTTGGCTCTCTGCTTTCCAGATGTTGTATATATCGAACTCCTAAAGCTCATGAACATATCCCCCGACCTCCCGCTGGAGTTACATTCCCTCCTAAGGTACAGAGCATTTTAGTTCTCTACTTATTGTAGGTGTAATTGCTTTTTCAGAAACTTCCTTACATAGTAATGCTGTATTTCCTGTCATTTAAACTAGACATACCTGTTCCATATAGTCTTAACGTAGCGCTATTGATCTAGTCATAAAATTATTATGGGATGTAGCGAATATTTAGAAGCTGTGCTATTTTTATAACATTGTTAATATGACATGTGACCAATTGAAACAATTCACTTTTACTGAACCCTGCTGAATTAAACATAGTCCTCATAGATTTTATTGCTTCTCAAATCGCAATCAGTAACTTTTGGGTGCCATTATCAGCTCCCTTTTTGGAAAACAGTCAACATGCCTGTCTACAATATTCTCAAGTCTTTCAGCAAACAAATGGGACAAATTTTCTTATTGTGGGTGATGTAGTTGTATTTTTATTGATATTTAGCAATGTGTTTCAGGTGGTGCAACTCAGTGATTTAGTTTCCAAACCTGTATTGTGGCATGAAGATTCTAGGAGGAGACCTTCAAAAAAGGGAAGTTTGCCGGTGAAAAGGTCAATGTTCAAAATTTTCATATATATAACATATTTTGTTTCTTAAGCTTACTTTTTTCTTGCCTTGGAACTCATCCTTTATGCTTTGTTTGGTTAGAGTGAAAAAAAATGTTAGGGATGGAAGGATAGAGTGGAAAAGTGAAGAATTATTTTGAGTGTGCTTGGTAGGAAAGAAAGAGGGGTTTGTCTTCATCATGCGTAGAAACAAATTATTCCAAATTTGAATGTGAATAGGAGGAAAATGTGAGGGATGTAAGTCATTAAAAATTATGCATTTTTGAACTACCTCACATTCTCTGATCTTTTCCTTCCTGTTTGGAGTCGTTTCTACACGGGTTGTAAAATTATGACCCTCATTTTCTTTTCTCTTCACTTTTCTTTCGTACCAAGCACACAATTTATTTTCTTTCCACTCTCTCTTTCCACCCTTCAACACGATCAAGCAAAGCCTTAGTGCTAGAAAACTAGACTGGTTGTTTATGGTTATGTTTTGATCTTCGTTTCAGGCATAACCCTCCAGGATCTGTTTCTGGACGTAAGCTTGGGGAGGCATCACACAGACTTATTGCTAAAAGCTTGTCGAAAGTGGATCGTAAGGAAATCAGTAATAATATGCAGAATCTGCCACTATCAATGACCACTGCTCCTTACATCCCACCACGTGTAAATGATAGGTCTCAGGAGAAGGAACTGCCTGAAACGTTTCCTCCTGAACAAGATGATTCTTGCGCGCATTATTCTTTATCTCAAAATCATCCATTGGATCTACCCAATGTCCAGATTTGCCGTCCCTATCCAATATATATTCCTTCGGATGATTTGCATTACCCTTCGGGGCATCATCAGAATGGAGCGAGGCTTGTAACCATGCCTATGACACAAATGTCAACTGTAGCTGGTCCTTATCGTCCAAGTGGTAACAACGGTAAAAACCCAAGGTACAATACAAGCTTCCAGGCACATCCACCTGGCAATTATACTATAATGTCCCCTTTGGTCCACCCGGGTGGCTCCCAAGTTATCCCTCTTCTCCATCATCCTCATCACCTTCACCCTCATCTTGTTCATCAGAGGGGAGTATATGCGCAAAGAGGGAGCCAGCCATAATGGGTTTACCAACAACAGAGTGGCAACCCATTTCTGTATTAGACAGAGGAAAGGAGGTAGTAACCCTGCTCCACAGTGGCGAGTACAACCACTATTAGTTAATTGATTTTTGAATTTGTTGTACAATGATCGCCAGGTTATGAAGAAATTCCAAGTGTAGGTTTGTTTTGATTTTATTTGTTGCATTTTTGCTTTGGATGCTAGTGAAGGAATTTTGAGAAGCGGGAAGCTGTAACATTACTACAAGAATACATGTTTTTTTGGTGGATTTTTTTCGGGCATGTGAGAAGACTAGGGCAGTCTTCTGAGTTTTGATGAAAGTAGAGGGATTGCTCCGATTGATGATGATGATGGTCTGTCAAGGTGCATTTTCCCCTTTTGGTTGGGTGACTTCAAATTTTGATTTTGGTAGTAGTGATGTTGAGCTGCTGGGTTAATGTTTCAGTAATTGTTAGAACCCTCAACCCCCTCATTAAAAATGAAAACCGTAACTTATAGAAAAAAAAAATATCACTTTTAATAATGTCAATGCTATTTCTTTTGAAGTACCGTAATATCGCTTCTAAAATAAATGAAATTGTATGAAAGAATAAATTTGTAGCTTCAATTGCATCAGCTCCTTTTATATTTTTTTCCCTACTAATTGTTGTTTTAAGCTTGAAATTACTCTGCTCTCCAAATTTAAAATATTTAATTGGTTCTATGTAACGTTACAAGTCTTCCAGTATTTTTTTAAATATATCGAGAATCAGTTACGTTTGATAAAATACTTTTTAATATAATTTATATTAATTATTCAGTTTTTTAATAATATTATTTTTAAAATACGAGCTTGAATTATTTTTTAAAAGAATAATGTCTTATTATTATATTTAACACTATAGTTTGACAAAATTAATTTAACCCTTTGTTCATTCTGTCTACAATTATCACCTCACTGAGTATTTCTATAAACTATTATTTTGCTTTTGGTCCTTTAGCGAATGAAATCTTCCGCTTGGGCCCTTCCAAACCGAAACCCTTTATGAAAAGTTTGTGGATGGAACATAAATAATGGAAGTCATTGACTGAACGTGTGAGGCGCCGAATGGTCGGGAATTGATGTTTGACTATTCTTCACTTAGTGAAGGGAAAAAGGAAAAAAAAAACTTTCATTCTCTTATTTATTTTTTCACTGAACGATTTTTTTCACTAAAAGAATGTATATTTTTTTATTTAAGAATGTACAATTTAAGTAATGCACCTCATCAAAAGAGATTTAGATACTAATTAAAATAGAACTTAGAAATAAAACCTTTTATTTATGAATGTAATATTTTTTAAAATTTAAGTGATAAATTAAACTTAAATATTTTTAAATAGATGCTTAAAATATTACTAAGGTGAGATTTATTATTGACTTAGTGATCAAAGATGCTCATACTGTCTCATCTTGTACGATGTTAAATTCTAACAACAAGATGATGAGATAAATAGTCATGATGCCCAACAACAAATGTAATAGATGACAGCATGACAATCAGTGACGAAATCTAATCAAATCAAGATTTGAATTGTTAGGTGTTAGTGATTTCAAAATTTAAGATTGTTTTTTTATATTTATTTATAAATATAATTTCAAAATTTTATGAAGCTAATACATGTCAGATAAAGTTAACGATAAAATTTAACAAACAATAACGACAAAGTATTTATTTGAATAAATTAAAAACATTAGATACTTGTTTTGCCAAAAACAAAGTTCAGACACATATATAAAAAATATAAATTAAGTTGTTGTTGTTTTACCTAATCTTATTTTTTACAATCACTCCTATTTAACCTATTTAACAAGTCATCTCTCTCATATTCTATCTCAGCTCATCCTATAATATCTCGTGTGAGTATTTACTTATGTACAGACACTGTTACAACTGTTATGAATCCAAACTAGTCTAGAATTTGTTAAGACTTGACCCTTGAAGCAATCTAATTAGTACTCATCCTGTTCTTCGTTGCTTTGTTGATATTGTTGGGAACTAAGTCTGGTTGTTTCAAGTGAACCAGATGAGTGAAGTGGCAGAAGAAAATAACAACAAGTAGACTCCTATCTCTAGAGATGGGAGTCATTCGTCTCTTTGTGTATAGACTCCACGTGTGTCTTAAGAGCGCTGTCGTTAGGTTTGTAGTGTCGTCTTCTTGTTCAGACAACCAAAAGTAGAGTTGGCTGAGTGTGATTTGGATTATGACCGCACAGACACTCACCCAGACCAGTCTCAACGAGTTTATGACTCAATCAAACACATGTCGTCTCCCAACAACAAGCTTTTCTTTTTTCTCTATGAGAAGGGAAGAGGACATAAAGTTTCATTGGCTTGGCTTGGCTCTAGCTTTATGTTAGGGTCAGGGTATGATAGTTCCAGGATCTCTCTGTCTAATAATGAAGTCCCGTGGGGATGAAAGTCAGTCACGTAAAGTTTATGTGCAGCAATAATATGGCACTCAATAACAAACATGTTACTTCTCTACATGGGACAGATTATCAGTTAATTAAGATAAAAATTATTGGTCTTAATTTCAAGTTTAAAACAAAAGGTTGATTAATTGATTAAAAAAACAAATAATATTTAAAATTTGAGGACTTAAAATGTGATTATATTGTATATATTTTAAAAAAAATGTTAACGCATGTGGTTGTAACTTTTAATATCTTATTTCTTTATTATATATTTTTTATATTAAAAAGTATAAAATTTTAAGTTTATATAAAATAATGAAAAAAATATAAATATTTATAATTATTTGATCAATAAGTTACGACTTTATATCTTATTTACCCTGATTAATAACTGGAATATTTTAATGAATCATCAAAAACTTGCAGACATGTTGATGAAGTCATTAATGACGAATCCATTATCTATTTCGCACCCTGCATTAGCCATTAGGTGCCAGAATTAGATAGCAATTAAAGGTATTGTTTTTTCCAGGGGAACTGTTTAAGGTGATAATAATTAAATTGCTTAGGCACATACCCACAAAACTATGGCCTATAGATCGATTTAGTCATTGATAGTCACACAATCATCTTCCATATCGGTTGTCGGATTACCATAATTATTTAATTAATAATAAATATATCGATCGATTTTTTAAAATAAAAAAATAAAAATTATTTAAAAAAAAAATCAACACACTTATTGTCGGTACCGAAGACAATAATAGTGATTTTCAGCTACGTAACAAACGACAACAAAGATAACAACTTGAAAATTTTAAGTTAAAGTTTGTACCCACCCTAAAATTTTAAGATTTTATTCGTATTGTTCAAAAAAAAAGATTTTATTCGTGTCCATTCTCAAATATATTTATGTATTTTTTTACTATCTTAACATTACCCAACCCGTTATCCCTCAATATTTTTTCTCACCAAAATTATTGTCTGTTTCAACTTCATTGTTAACGGTAGTACCAACAATTTTTATCATCAATTAAATTGATTTAAAAATTTAAAAATAAAAAATTAAAGTTTTACGTTAAAAGTTTAAATTGAATTTTAAGATTTTATAATTAAAAATATTTAGAGTTAGATTTGAATGTTTGGAAAATTGATCTTGAACTAGTGGGAGAGCAAATTGCGATTAAAATTTAGACGTGACATGTTATTTTGTCATTGTTGTTGAAGTGAAACCAGACACGAGCAATGCACGTGCGTGCCATCTCTTCAACATTTTATTTGCATCCAAAAATCTACACAGATATTAGAATCATAAAGTTGAAAATAGCTCCAAACATTTAATTTTTGGTTATTTTAACAATTATTTTTAGATAAATTATTCAAATGATTATTTAATTATAAAATTAATTTTGATTTCATCATCATATTTTTAAGTGTGATAATTAAATTATGTAATTATTTAAATTAATTCAATCCAAGTGCATATTTTTGAAATCAAACTTAAACTGCAATAATTTAATATTTAATATATTAAAAGTATTTTTTATGTATTATTATTTGATTCATTGATAATATATTATTATATTCCATCAATGCATTAAATTTTATGATTTATTCATATCATCATGTGTTAGGTTATTTTTTATTGTAGCTTCTACGAAGCATTAAAATAGAGTTTTTTAGAGGGTGATATGTGTTATTTTCTAAGCCACAATATTAAAACTAATAATAATGTCTTAATCACTAATTTGATTCTTAAATAATACATTGATCAGTCAAAACACCCAACCCTCACCCTTTTTAATGGACATGACACAAAAACACTTTTATTGTTGGTGGGTTGGGATATAATTAAATTTAAAGTGAGGAAATGAATATTAATTAATAATTAAACAATGAGATAATTAATCCAATGGCGAAACACGAGGCAGAGACCAAATCGAATGAGAGAAGTCATTGTGGGGAAGCTGGTAATTGGATAACAAACATTGAATGCAAGACTTTGATATGTTTGGGAGAAAAGAAAAGAAAAGAAAAGAAAAGAAAAGTGGTGGAAATTCTTTGCACATGGACGGACTGCCAGACGGGGAATATGGAAGCAACAGTCAAATTAGCAATAAAAAGTAGGCATCAACACGCACACCTTTGAAGTTACAGACATTGACTTCTAGTTCATGATAATTAAAGCCACTTACCCTTATAATTCATGCTTTACTTTGGGGTTATGTCATATATGCTCAAATTGATTATTTAAATCCCATTTCTGTATTATTATATTAAAATAATAATAAAATAAAGTGTTGAATTGGAGTGGATTTGCCTTTTGCCTTTTGGATAACTATAAAGCTGATCTCTTTTCTTTTGATTGGGACACATAGGCTACCATGATTTAATATTTAAAACACTAAATTTAACTTAATTAATTTGTATAATCATTTTTAAGATCCTAACATTGATACAAACCTAAAAACATAAATTAATCGTATTATATACGATGAGTCGATCGAATTATTAATCTGTATTGAAAAATAAAGACTCTACTAAGTTCCCATTTTCTATGAGAATCTTCCCTCCAGGCTCCAGCCCTGAGGTGCATATAATGATCTGCTGACTTATATGACTCAATGTATGACGTGTTCAGATACTAATCTCACATTAAAAGCACTTTCAAATCTTATTATTTTTGGTGCTTAAGACACTTCAGAAAGATCTAATAATGTTGTAATATATAGTTTAAGAAGCTTCCTACGTTACTTTTCTCTAGGATCCCCAAGTGGGACAGACTAGAATTCATGGTCTCACGTGCCCACCCCTCCCGACTTGTCCTTAAACAATACGATTACTATTCCCTAAACTCAAATCTAATGTCTTCTTCTCCAATCAATTTGCAATTTCCTTCGTTGTAATGCCTCAGTGTACTGATTCTGAATGCCCCATCACTCCTAGTTGCATGCAGCCTGGTTTCATTGTCAAACACATAATTTTTGTCTCTTAAATCATGGAATTATTACGACCCTTTTAATCTGTGGTATTGATATAATCTCAAGCTCGTAGGACATTTTACTGTATGAGGATAGATATAACATATAATTATATTCCCCACTAAAATTATTGATCCAAGCCAATAGGTTGTACCATTGGTGCACCCACCCACTGTTGTGGTCCAACCCCACAACTCCAAGTGAGACCAAATGCTAGAGTTGAAGCTGTTGAATCTAAGAGACAGTAAAATGTTGAAGTACCAACCTGTTTAACCATGGCCGAAAGATCTTTGTTTATGACAGCATGATTACTTTAAATCCATGCATTAATCAAGATATAATTATGGTTGTTAAAGCTGGTAATATTGGAAAAGTAGTATTAGGGAGGGGGTGGCTAAAGGACTGTAGTGCCTTGTGACGTGACTGTAGAAATATAGTCGCAAATTGAGGCGTAGTTGAATCCACGAGACAAGGGATTCAAATGAAAGCTCAACTTCAACCATCAGCTACAGTTTGGGATTTTCATTTTCGAGGGAATATTAATATTATTATTGATATATCACGAGGTGAGATGTTCGAAAGACGTGTTGTGTTGGATGGTGGGGTATTTTTGAATTTTTTATATTTATTAGTATCGAATTTATTAATCGATTAATTAATTTTGATTTATATAAAAAGGGGTCTAATGACACCCATTTTCATTCCCCTCCGTCTGGTTTTTAGCAGATTACTGACTGTTCTCACGCATACTAAAACGCCATTCCTTTTGGCTCCTCTCACACACACCTTCAACCTCAAAAAGAAAGCAGCTATTTTTAAGCAAAACCATAGTGGTTCCATCAAGGCTTTCCTTTCATGGAAAATCAACAACTCAATCTCCATCATCACCTTCAATACCAGCAGCAACAGCAGCGTCAATCCAATTCCATGAACTCAAGATTCAGACGTGTCTGTGTCTTTTGTGGTAGCAGTCCTGGAAAGAATCCTAGCTACCAGCTTGCTGCTATTCAGCTTGGCCAGCAACTGGTACAATAACTCATCTTTTACCGCTTTCATAAACAAGGAGACAAGACACAAAACACTTGTTTTTTCCTTCTCAATTATCTTTAATTTAATCATCATCGTCGCTTACAAGAACTGATCAGTAGTAATTAAGCATGTCTGAATTTGATTGGCATTCTATCTATTCTCATCCTCTGTTTCCTCTGGTTTTGTTTTGATTAAAACTTGAATGAGAAGGAAGCTAAGGGCTGAAAACTTGAAAGGCAGAAAAGGAATAAAATAGTATGATTGTAATGGAGTGATGGGAAGGAAATATGTTTAAGTTAAAGACGTGATTTTTAATAAATAAAAAACCTGCAGGTTGAAAGGAACATTGACTTGGTTTATGGAGGAGGAAGCATTGGGTTGATGGGGCTGGTCTCTCAAGCTGTCTTCGATGGTGGTCGCCACGTTTTGGGGTAACTCAACCATCTCTCTCTTCCATTCTATCTGGTCCTCTCTTAGCTCTAACCAAATTTGTCTAACTTTAACCCGTTGCTTCCATTTTTGTTGCAGGGTAATTCCCAAGACTCTCATGCCAAGAGAGGTAAATATCAACACAGTCTCCATCTTTATGCAGTTGGTTGGACCCCATGAGATTATCCCCATAAAGAATTCTTTGATCTTGAGTTTTAAAATCTACTTTTAAAAAATTTCAGATCACAGGCGAGACAGTGGGAGAAGTAAGAGCCGTGTCAGGAATGCACCAACGTAAAGCTGAAATGGCTCGACAAGCTGACGCCTTTATTGCTTTGCCAGGTTTGTTTCTTCACTGCTGTAGCCTGTAGGGTTAAATAATATGTGAATATTCTACTTTACAGCTTCCTAGGTAACTGTAGGAAATAACTGTCAACCAACTTATATAGTAATTGTTGTGATATGATTTCAACTCACAGGTGGCTATGGAACCTTGGAAGAACTACTGGAAGTGATCACTTGGGCTCAGCTAGGAATCCATGACAAACCTGTAAGCTTCTTTCTTTATTTCACATGCAAAAAACGTGTTCATTGAAAACCCAATTTGTATGAAAAAAATAAATGAAAAGTTTTTAATTTTTAATTTTTTGAAAATTACAGGTGGGTTTGTTGAATGTTGATGGATACTACAACTCACTTTTATCATTCATAGACAATGCCGTGGATGAAGGGTTCATATCACCAGCTGCCCGTGACATAATTGTGTCTGCCCATACTGCCCAGGAACTCATGTGCAAGCTCGAGGTATACTTTTCCCTAAGCCAATCCCATCTCTCCACCTGCAACCCTGTTGAAGTCCAAAATGATCTGAGCCGTCCATTAATCTGCTCTCTTTTTGACATTACCCCAGGAGTATGAACCTAAACATTCAGGGGTGGCCTCCAAGCTCAGCTGGGAAATGGAGCAACAATTGGGATTCACAGCAAAATCAGACATTGCTCGTTGACTCATCACAATCATTCACACATGATCCACAATTTTATGACCGTAGATTCTTACCACCACCCACCACCACCACAACAACAACCTTGTAGATGCAAGCACCCAATCAAAACCCACAGTTTACCTTTTTTTTTATTCAGCTGTGGATCATGCTGTGAATTTCTTTTCTTTTTTGCGTATTGTTTGATTTGATTAGAATATTCTGACCAGGACAAACAATGTGAGTGACTTTTATTAGCTTACTCTCCAAGTCGGTGACTGTTAATTGTGTATATTTTATTATTGTCTGAAATGATGGGTTGTTACACATTGCTTTCAAACAAAAGGGACTGATGGGGATATTGGGCAAAATAAAACAGGGAAGAAGGTGCAGAAGAAGAAAAAGATAGTGGAATTATCCAGCAATTAATATTCTGTCATAAATTATTATGAACCTGCATTCATTATAAACTATTATACATCTAATCTAAGGTGCATTAATGGATCTCATATTTCCAAATGGGCATTGGAACAAAAATGTACAGCTAGAAGCCTAGAACCAGTGAAACTGCTGTGTTTGCAAAAGGATGATGTGAGTGAGAAAGGCATGGTGGAGA
The DNA here is from genome assembly GCA_035048815.1 of Abelmoschus esculentus. NCBI lineage: Eukaryota > Viridiplantae > Streptophyta > Magnoliopsida > Malvales > Malvaceae > Abelmoschus > Abelmoschus esculentus. The sequence continues at coordinate 5,611,961 of JAUCBN010000008.1, read as the reverse complement.
CTGATTGATGGCAGATTGAGTGTCCCTTTCCTCGAAAAATATTTGGGCGACCAGTAGCTTTAGATGGCTGTCGGTAGATAAACACAGAGGGCACTGCGGTTGTGACGGGTGAATGGCTTTGTTCGTGTGGGTAGGCCATTCCACTACTTGGGTTGTGTCAGTTTGATATCAAAATCGTATTTTTCCTCTGTTATGCCAATGTCTCGCCTATCTTCCAACGCAAAGTACAAATTCCAGCTTTGGATAAAACATAAATCATGTCTGTTAGAACGTCGACCATGCAGGATGTATTATTAACACCTTCACGAACATGATGGACCGGCACGTCAACCCCTTGCAAACAGAGCCGGTGCATTGAATTGCGAAGGGGTTAAACTGGATTGTTATGACCACCTTTTCAACATTAGTTATAATATCTGCAAATAACAGTAATCAAACAGTTCCAATGCGGAAAATCAAGTGTTATTATATCTTTGTTCATTTCTATTATGGCATAAAAAATGTAGAGTATTACAATGCAAGTAGATCTTCAGTTCTGCTATTCCATTCAAAATTATATATAATCACTCAACAGATCCAGCAAACCAAGAAAGTAATTGAAACATCGAGGGAAATGAACTCTCACATAACCACCACCTGATGGAAAAAGATGTATATGAGGGCATCCCTCTGTGATACGAACAAACACAGGCCAGGCGAGCCGCATCGAGTTCACCCCTATGTAGAACACACTACTTTAAGACTTGGTATTGATACAACTGCAAATTCGTACAAATGTGTAATTGATTACAGGCTATGGTTACTTTAACTTTTAGGTGAAGGACTCGACTGCAGAAGATGTAGTAACCAAGCTTGAGAGGAGACCAACAATGAGAGCACTGTTATATGTGGTTGGCTCTGCTTGCATTGAGTTGTTCCGAGAATCGATGAATGTTTCATTAAGGAAAGGCCCACCCACGAGGCCTCCTACCGCTACATTAGGATTGGGATCAGTTGAATCAAGCCACTTGAAGCCATCGGTGCAACCAGTAGTTGCATCGACTGGAATTGAAGCTCCTCTATGATGCACATATTGTGGGTATTTATCACCATACCCCACAAGATAGCTCATTTTCAAAGGGTTCTTGCCCAAGACATAATCCGCCTGGAAGCACAGATTATTACAAAGTGGAAATGTGGATCGATACTTTAGAGATGTATTTTGATTCTTCAGCTGTACATCTTTTAATGTAACATATTTCTCTTACAATGTAAACAGCGTACCTGTGATTTGGCAAACTTCCTAAGATCTGATGGTTTGAATGAATGGTCACCACAGCTTATCTTCGGAGTCTGTGATGTAAGCATGTAATCGCTGTAAAGAGCAGCTAAAAATGCAGAAGCAACAGGGTGCTGCAGAGCATTCCATTGACTAACCCATATAAGACCACCTTCACAAGAAGAGATTCCAATGATGAAAACAAATTTGGTTTATATGTAGCATAAGTGATGTGAAAGCGTGTATGGAAACACCACTAAAAGAATAAGTGGAGTACAGTTATAAAGGCCTGCACCAATATTTTCAGTTCGAACTAGGGGATGAATTTTGTAATCAAGATATACACAATATCTAATCTCAAGTTCATCAATTTTTTATGAAGTTTAAAATCGTTTTATTTGTTACAGAACTTTCTCCGAACCATTTCTTTCTGTCGAAATAAAGATCCACTTATCAAAATATGATTCAATCCACTAAGCTTAAAAGAAGAATTACCGTCCGTTCTGCTGGATGTGGCATAGGGAGATTTTGGCAGAAGACTACAGATAACACCCTCTGCAGATTTCCTATAGTTTCCAAGGCCAGAATTCCCAGAAACACCTTTAGCACCAAACAAGCTTAACCTGGAAAGCAAGACCTGCATAGATGTAGCACCAAAGAAGTTAGTGCTAAGTATTTTCTCAACAACTAAATGTGCTTAATATCTGAGAACTTGGGCTTTCTCATATTATCACAATACTTGAGAGACATGTCTATGTCTACAAAATGAAGGTAAAAGAAAACAAAAGAGGCTATTATCTTGCGCTAAATTCCTCTAAAAGAAAACCTTACCTGGGTCCCAGCATTTTTATTATCCCAGCTAAACCACGTTGGACTTCCCCATGAAGCAAATTCTTTCCCATTTTCCCCAGTTGCATATTCAAGGTATGATCGATCGCCTGTTGCATGATAGAGCCAGCTTGCTGCCCATAAGAGCTCATCTCCATATCCCGTTGAATTGTAATACGTAGCAACTCCGGGGATGTTCTCACTGTAAGAACCTTTATATTTGTCTGCAAAAGTAAACAGTTGCTTGGCATGTTTAAGAAGCGTGCTTGAGTATGTCGAGTCAGATGTCTTAAACACCAGAGATGCCGAAGCCATAGCTGCTGCAGTCTCCGCTGCAACCTCTGTCCCTGGAACAGATGTGTTCACCTGTGTGAGAGGCCTCTTCTCTTTCATTTTTTCAGGCCTTTCCCAACATTTATGATCTGTCTCGGGGTCACCCACCTACCACAATGTTGTAAGAAAAAGAAGAGAAAAAAAACTTTACACGCAAGTATATTTCATAGGCTTTCTTTCAAAAGATTGTGGATTTAGATTCTGAATAAAGTACGATTCGCAATACAAACACGGCAACCGCACTAGGTTACCAACTCCCTGAAATCAGACTATGAACTATAGCATGCTCCCAAGCTATAAGTTAAGAGTCCTAAGCTATTGGGATGATTCAAATTATAAATCTCCAAGGCAAAATGAAGAAAAACAGAAACAGTTTAAATTCTCCCGTGCAACGACTCATGTACATATTCACACAATCTACATGAGCAGAATGCAGTTAAAGACAAATAACAACCTGAATATAGAGCACGTTGTCTTTAGGATGAGCATTTATAAGGAAATCAGTAATCCACTTGAGAGAGTCTTGAGCAGGCTCCAGTTGATTCACTGCCGCCATCTGATCTCCATACTCGAGGATACTCCATGATAACACAGTAGCAGTAAACGCCAATGGAAACCCAAATTTCATGTGATCCCCAGCATCATACATCCCCTTGGAAAGATCTAACTTCTCTTCACTTCCATCCTCAAGCCCCGAATCTCCTCTCCATGATATCTTATTATTCACTAACTTACCAGCTGCAACAGCAAGCAGATTCCGAATAAACTACTTGTTTAAGTAACTAGACATTTACTTTTAAATCAAGGTCCATATGCTAAAGGATACCTCTAAAAGAAGCAAATTTCCATCTTAGAGAGTACAAAAAACAGAGTAACGAATATAGAGCGAGAGAGGGTAAAAGAAAAAGGTACATTTTTGAACATCGAAGAATTGCATTGCGATTTTGAGAGCATCACCATACTTCCTGTCAATAGCGCCTGGAGGACCTGGGACTGGCTCGGGCTTATTATCATTAGCGTGATCTATTTTCTTCTTGATTCCATAAACAACAGCTCCCACAACCAGAGCCAGTATTACTATCACCAGAAACCACCCCACACATCCTCCCGAGTTTGATTCTTTCCCCATTCTTCTTGTCACCTAGAAATCCCACCAAAAACACCAATCTAGAACCTAAGATCTATATGAAAACAAGAGCATTAAACAAAGGAGATGTTAAAGAGAGAAATGCAGGGTTAATGTGCCAAGAAAAAAACTTTTCCCAGGGAAAAAAGAAGAAAATCTGTGGTGCTGAATGGCTCTCAATTACTTTTTTGTGACTTGTGATGCGAGTGAAAAATGCTTGAGAAAGAAACTGTGTCAGACTCAGAGTCCCAGTATTTGTTTGTTTAATCGGTAACTCCTTGCAGGTCATGGATCACCGACACAACAATTCCATATTCATAATATATTTTTCATTAAAGATAATTATGTTTTCTTTTTTTGCCCGCTACCTTCTACCTACTGTTATCTTTATGTCTGGTTTACGATTAAGCCCCATAGTTTGGTCGGGCGAGATATATTCTCTTCATCTCAGCCGTTGATGTGGACCTACACCAATGTCTGATGAAATGGCTTATTTCCACAACCAGAAACGGGTGTAGTTGAATGGACTGTGGATCTTGTTTTAACTGTGATTGGCATTGGGTAGGTTGTGTGCGTGTTCCGCCATGCACTGCTGTCTTGTCATCTTCTGGGCCTGCAGAGCATCTTTTGGGCCCAAGATCTCTTTTATACCTCTATTCTCGTCGTCTTTACTTCTATTTTTTTCCCACGATAACTTCAATGAGGAAAATTAAAAACAGTTGGACGTCAGCGGCTTTTTTTTCTTATATAGTTACTAAAATTAATATCTCCAACTATAATTTATTATATCACAAAGATAAGCATATGGTTTTGATATGGGATAGAAATCGTGGAAAGGTTCTTTCTGCCGACGAAACTTCTCCCGGTAACTATCTGTCACAAAGGGAACCTATTTAACCGATGAAGGTTGATTAGTTAAGGAAATCTCATATCCAGACATATTAGCAAGCAACTCTATTAAAGCATCGGCTTAATATCATCACTATTGGTTTAGGATCTCCGTTAACTCATATATAATGGCACTTTAGTCATAAAAATAAATGGCTTAAATGAAAAATCAACCCTACTTGTAGCCCTTAAATTACTTTTTAGTCAAGATAAGTTCCTAAATTATTATTTCTGGTTACTTTAAGTCTAATAATTATCTAGGTCAAAAATTCACCACGACCGACAAAATATTGACACCTCGAAAAAAAATTGACCAATGGATAGTTTAGGACTAAAAAATGACATGATTTTTATTTTTACCAAAAACTAATTTAGGAACTTCAAATGATCAAAATGATAGTTTATGAACGTATTTTAACCAAAATATAGTTTAAATGCTAAAAGCAAATAGAAGGCATAGTTTAAGTAGTAATTTTTCATTTAATCAAACTTAAAGCGACCAAATAATGATAATTTATGAACCTATTCGACTCATTTCCTTTCATGATTCTGCTATGGGATAAGTAGGGATGCTTCACAGCTTAAGGAATATAATAATTGGCTCTTTGATAGAATATGGAGAATGTAGATAGGATGCCAAACTTTAGTCATATAGATCTATTGCACCTATCCTACTAGAGAACATCACATTCGGACCAAATTTTAGAGTTTGAATGAATTGGCACTAATAGGCAATAGCAACAAATGATTCAGTATACACCTATCAATTTAAGTGCTAGTTATGTAAACTAAAAAGAAAAAAAAATTAGTACCATTAGTTTAACGAGCTGCAGGACGGTTTTTCCTCAATCTACCACGTGTGACTCGAATGCTTTCTTCCATGAGTGTCTCTTCTGGGGGAGGGTTTGTGCCTTCATTCGGTGGAGGCAGCACTGATTCAATTTGCATTGCTTTTGTTTCAGTTTCTGCAGGCTCGCTAGTACTTTTCGATACAGTATCTTCTTTTTGGCTATTCGATGATGCAGAAGGGGTAGTTGGTTTAGCCAGCTTTAAAGGTCCCACCTCTTCAGCTACTTCTTTTTGGTGTTGACTTGAAGATGTGCTAGATGTCGGTGAAGGTGGTTCTTCAGCCATGGGCTCTGGTGCTTGTGCTTTACTAGATGGTTGACGGCTTGGGGCACCTGAGGATTGGCGAACCCTAGCACCTTGTGCTCGAGAATTCTAGGGTTACAGAGAAAAGTGAAATGAACTTCAAGATGATATAATCATGTATAGAGAAAGAAAAAACGAAATAAAAATGGAAAGATTAATTACTTTCAATTACTAGACATTCATTCAATTAGTATACAAATATTACAACCGTGCACTATACATACTTTTAAATGCATTATATTGAGATCGTTTTCTAAATCCAGGGGAACCATTTTTACAAAACATCAAATTTCTTGTTTCATCAAACTAAGTTTGTTGCATAAAACTCATACAGTAAAGGTAATGGCAGCACAAACTAATGTTGGTTATAGTCTCGTAATTACCTGAGGATGGTGAGGTCTTGGGGTTGACTGTGAAGCAACATATTGCAGGACCTCAAAAATTCTAGTCTGGCCATAGCTTGCAGCTCTTTGCCAGTAAAGAACTGCCATGTCTCCAGCTCTAATCCTTAGTTCTGACAAGTTACGGTCAATTTCATTTTCGTGTTTTGCAACATATGGTCTAAAGAAGGATTTGTACACATACGATGTTCCCTGAGAAAGTGAAAACTTAAGGTCAATTAAAGCAAACATCAACACGTGGATAGATAGACATGTAAATTTTACTTGTTTCTTTAAAACTAATAGCCCTACCCTTGTTTTAGGGTACCACAAGTATATAAAGACTGCCAATTTAGCCTCACTGTACATTGGAACCCTTCAAAAGAAGAGAAAAAAACACGGTGAGAAACAGAACATACATGAAAACACCCTTACTGTCTTAAGACTTCATACCAAGAAACAAAAGCATCGCCAATTCTCTCGGTAACTGACAGAACAGCCACCAATATCCTGAAACCAGAAAAGAAAAAGGGTGGAAATAAAGGACAAGTTACAACATAAATAAAATTAGCATAATCTTATCTGAAAAGAATACCAAATGAAGACCTACCAGTACTGGCACCAAAACCGCAGTTGCTCAATATCAGGCTTATTCATTTCCACAGTTTTATAACATTCATATGCTGGATACACATAGCCGAAAAACATCCTGCCATATTAAAACTAAAAGATTATTTACTAGAAAGGGAATAAAATAATAATAAAATGAGAAAGAGAAGCAGTTGTTAGGTAAAACATACACGAGTCCTCTGGTAAGAAAGGATCCAATCATTTTGTTAATTTCCTGGAAAACAGAGTATTCACAGGAGTTAAAAGTCAGCATCAAAATCAACGTTATAAATCCTAGAAAACAAGAACAGTCAAACATAAGCAAATTGAAGAAAAATATCAACCTCGGTGACAACTGACAATCAATATATATATATACCTCTCTTTCGGTCTCTATACATATCCAGATTCCTTGAAAGATTAAAAACCAAAACCTCACCGTACATGTATTTTAGGAAAGTGATGGTTTCTGATGGGGAATGTAACTTTCAAGTTCAGGAGAAAATAAAATTAGCAATAATTTGTAGCTTCTCCAATTGTCTTCAAAAGAAAACCTAGAGATATATTGTTACTTAGTTTCTCCTTTCAAAAGTAAAGGAATTAGTTATATAGTTTGTAAAATCTCCAAATCTCTTTCAAATGAAAACCTAGAGTGAAATTGTTACCCAGATTTCTCCTTTTTTTCTCTTTATTTATTTCCTTGATGAAATACCAAACAAGAGGATTACTTCAGTTTCTGTTATCCAAACATGCTATAATCCCAATCAAACAACGGCCTAATCAAGTTGAAACTTAAGAATTTCTTAGGCCCACAAATCTAAGCAGGTAAGAATATACCAAAGGGTCGAAAAGTTGTCCTACTTTTATGATTTAACGAACGAGATCCTCTTATGAGCTTGTAGAAAGACTCTTAAACTTGGTTGAGCAAGAATTTTCAGGACCAGAAATGAAAACATAAAACCTGCTTAGATGTCAACCAACTAACCAGAGGAGTACGAGTAACGTAACGCTACAAGTTCAAAAACCTGGATGATTCAGCTAATCAAACCCTAAACTTACATTATACGTGAGTCGTAACAGGCAACACGGTAAGTATTAAACACTAATTATATACCAAAATACAGGATACCGTTCGGTACTATAAATGTTCAAAATTTATTCAACATATCGCAGCTAGAAGCAGTGAAAACGAAGAAACAATCGAGTAAAACGCAAGCACCGTCGAGTTCAAAAAATAAATAATTTCGAAAAATTGATGAAAATCATATACAGGAAATCCAGAAAAGATCTTAAGAAAATACAGTTATCAACATTCGACAATGTAATGTCAGATGTAATTTAAATTGCGGTGCTCACGGAATCATCGCCAAAACGAAGTTGAGAACGGCAGAGCGATTGGTACCTTTAAACAGTATTTTTCAATAAGACGATGCAAATAAGAAGGCAACACGATTGAACTCAGAAATGATAGATAGACCAGAGCACATAAGCGATACACGAGGAATTCCAAGGAAATAATGAGTAACTTTGGAGAAGATCGCCGCCGAAAGTAAAATCGGCGCTACTAGAATACGACGGCTAACCGTTACGAAGTCGGTGGTAGCGGAGAGAGCGACAAAGATTATCGAGGGAAAAGGAAGAAAAATTAAAGAGAGGGTCAGAGAGATAAGGAGGGATCGGATTACAGTCTTTTCCTTTGTGTTGTTTTTCAAATCCCCGTTACGTTCGGATTGGTTTAACGTTTTTAACTAAGTTCCCTATTATACCCTTTGGAGAAAAGGAAGATGTTGCTGCGGAATTATACTTTTACATAATATTTTAGAGAAAACAGTATAAAAGTTACAGCGCAAAACGAATTAGAATAAAATATAATAAAATTATTATAAAAATTATAAAAAATTTAGTATCGATTCTTTATATATCAAATTTTTAATGAAATTATAAATGTTTTGATATATATCATATTTCTTAAAAAAAAAATCAAAAGTTTAAAAATTTGTATACCTATCAAATTTTTATTTTTTTTTAATATATAAAAAATTTGACACCAAAATTCTTATAATCTTTATAATAATTTCGGTTAAATCTCATTTTATTTTAATCTGTCTCATTATTAAACCCTAAATTTGGTTTCAATTTGCAAATTGAAAATATAATTTTGACTCCGAGAGAGGGCTAAAATAGAATTCCAGTTTGATAAATAGTTTACATTTCTAGCATTTACCACAATAACACACTGTTAGAAATAAAGAAGAAAATTAACATAATGGTATTTTTAGAAACAGTAAAGGGAAAAAAAAAAGTAGATTTGGTTTAAGGATTGAAAATAAGCAACTAATACAATCTTTTGGCTTTATTAAAATTTATGAACTAGGGTTTAGTTGTTTAGTATACAGCCGAGTACCACCTAGGATGTAGCCGCCAGTTCCACTCATCTGCATGCAGGGATGGGTTCTTGATGGAAGTACCTGCAGAGTAATAACCATGTTAAGGTTATTCCTACAAATAAAACACTATATAGTTGAAAATGTTCAGAACGAGAAAGAAGAAGAAAGACCTGATATTCCCGTAGCCAGGGTTCTGAAATTTGCAACCCAATCGCCATTTTCTCAAGTTGCAGATTGTGCATGCATGTTGCAAGAGGCTGTATTTAGACATAATAGTTTGATAAAGTTAATTTTTTCAGGGAAAGACAGGTTCCACTGTTACTCTTCGCAACAGAAATGTTGTGACTATCAGCTTTATAAGACAAATATAACTCTAATCTTGGTTTCTTTTAAGATTTAGATCAATAATGAGGGATAAGAGCAAAGCCAATAACCTGAAGGTACTGGTGATAAATTGCAAAAGGAGCCGAGTATGTCAGAAGGGGTAGCAGATCTTTAACAAAGCTCCAGGCGTCCTGCTCCGGTGCAGCAATTATTAGGCTACACAAACACATTGAGGTTAAGAATTATGGCTATAAGATTCTAATGTTAAGAAAGCAACTGTTGACTTCTGTAATTGTATATACCTAGAGAAACCATTCTCTTTCCATGACTGAATGGTTTCTTTTGGTGCTTTTTCTCCAGCTTTGGGGGCTTTGCAAGTTTTGCTTGAGGTCGAAAGTTCATTCTCAGGAACAAGATCCACATCACCATTTTTGGATGAAAGGTGAACATCTTCTCTGCTAACTGATACGGATGCTTTTTCCTAAATAAAATATCACAATACATTAAGGGGATAAAGATAAAGAACAAATTTAATTATAGGGGAGCATAACTAACATTAGATTGGCTCTCCATTGTACAGACATCTTCATGTTGGTCGACTTGCTCACCCATTTCAGCTTGGACTAAAGAAAGGTCATTGAAGGAACACTGCAAAATCCTGAAAAATGGCAAAAATAATATATTTTGAATAACAAAATTCTGCATTCATATCTGAACTCTGCGCATGTGAATGTTAGATGACAAAAAAGAGTGGCTAGCCCATAGCGAACTCAAAAGTTGGAGGTGTACCTCTTGCAAATTTCATTACTGAAGTTGAACATCCTTATTATCTCTATAGGATATGGTGTCCCTCCGAGATAAGTACTGCACACACTACCAGTACCTGTGACCAACAACAGAACTCCTGGTAAGATAAGCATTAATAATGCATTTCACATACCGAATCAATCATTGGTAGATGAAAACAAAAAGGGTTAAAAAATTTAGCACAAAAAATAACCCCAAAGGCACCTAAAATACCTCAATATTTTATTACAAACTCAAAAAACAATATCAAATGCCTCCAGGAAATAAAACTTGTTCCATACCTCCTAAACGCTCAGCCACTGCACCAGTAACAATTCCACCAACCATATCCACTACAAGGACATCTGAGTTTGCAGTAACGTTAGCCATTGAAAGCAACAGAGATAAAGCATCCACTCGCAAAAATCTGAATCATAAGAAAGGAACAATACATTAATTCTGATTGATATAATCATAGATTATCAGAAACATAGTGAACACAATATGATGCTTACCCAATTCGAGCTGGGTACTTCTTGAAGTATGCCTCACATATACTGATACAATAGTAGTCAAATTCAAGTCAGAAAGGAGAGATATACATAAACCATTTAAAAACCACAATCTACGAAACAGTTCGAGTACAGAATCATATAGATACCTTCTAGAAAAGGGTCGTCTAAGAAGTACTCTGGGTGCATATTTCTTTTGCTTCTTAAGCCTATATTTTTCCTACAGATGAAACACAAAAACACTTATATGTCCGTTTAATTGGTTCCCTCATGCTCTTTTAGAACTTTACAAACCAACTTATATTCAATATTGATAACCAATAATAAATATCACCATTCGAGTACAAAATAAACTAACCTGTGAGAACTGTGTTTTCTTTTCAAAAGTTGCACTGTTGGCAACAAGAGCCTCAACAATTTGATTCCCCGTTGCCCCCTGTCTGCAACACAAGAGAAGGAAGCAACTAGTGAAAATCCGTGTACACACAAAAAGCTTATAAATAAGCACAAAAACATAAATTTTCTAACCTCCGCATTGCATCTATATCTTCACCGGTGAGGCTTTGGGCTTGATTATTATCAATTAGTGCTCGGTTGTCACGGGATTCTTCTTGTACTTGACAACCTCCTTCAACTTGAACATTATTCTCTGCGAATAAAAACGTCAGATGAGTATCATCCAGAATGAATTCCAAATCATTTAAGCCGCAAAATCAAATGTTTAGGAAAGGAAAAAATAAAATAAACCTTCAGTAGGCGGAACAAACGGGGAAAGGTAAAGTTTTTCTTTCCCACTTTCCACTTGAAACAGAGACCCAAAGGGACATCCAATCAATGGTTGCAAAGAGCAAGTCTTATTCCCAATTTTCAAGGTCCTGGAACAGTAGCATTAACCAATTATACAACGCAAAATTTAAAACTTGATCATCGGTGAAACGAACTGCTTTGATAAGAAAAATAATAGAGCTTACGAGCCGGCAGATAGACGAGCGAAAACAAGGCGGTCGCCATCGTTGATGTCGAGCAATACGCTGCAACCTTCCCAGGTTACTCTAGGATTTGGAACAGGACCCGATTCAGGTTTACTTCCAGACATGTTAAATCCTTTATTAAACAAAGATTTGCCCTTATTCTGTCGAGTTTTTAAAAGAATCAAATTTACAAACAAGAATCTGAAGAAAAACTTCAGTTCACTAAAAAGATTTAGGTTTTGCAAAACAGAATCTAACTATCTAAATAGTTGGCAGTCCGACATTCAACTTTCCCCAAACAGAATAAAACCCGCCTAGGGTTTAAGTAAAACTTTAAAATAAAACCGCTTTATTTTGGATCTGAATCCTCGGACAAAGCCCAAACCATAACAAAAAGGATGTCCTAAAAGGACAAGGAAACAGAGTCCATATTACAGGCCCTTTTTTTCTTTAGAGTTTTGACATGGTTTGGATTGGGTTAAATACCAAGCAAATTTTGCACTAAGCCGATTCCCTTGCGAAACATGTGAGACAGTGAGATCGATCGGCTGTTAGGTCAGCTTCTTCCACTCTATGCATACACAGTAGTGGGAGGACGCCTCCATAGAACATCGCGACAACCGCAAACCTTGTAAGCTTTAGTCTTTGTTTTTTTCTATCTCCTAATGGGAGAGGTGAATAATGTCGGCCAACTCATATAAGCCAAGTAAACTCCACCCCCAAGTTGCACATGGTTTTTTGTGCTATATTTACTGACCCTCTGCCATTATTATAGCTTCTGCATCTCAGACATTAAAATACCCTGTAGATTGCACATGTAATTTCATATCGGAAGTTTCTTTCTTCTTACAAAAATTTGAGACTTTATCGGTTTTCAAGATACAACAGTACAGAACATACATGTAAGCTTCTCATTGCTACCGAATAAAATAATTAAGATTCAGTTCAATAAAATAACCAATGAATCTTAAACGAATTCAGTTCAAGAGGTATGCACTTGTAGGAAAGTAGAAACGAGTTAAATCATAAAGTGAAGAAACATAAATGCAATAAATAAACAGAGACCCCACTCCCACCATCCGCACTGTGCCTTCTCGGTCATCAGTCCTTATTACCCGTCTCGGATCCCTCTGCTTTTTCCCACAAAATAGATATGTACGACTCTATTCTCCAACTTCTTTTTCAAAAGCTCTTCTAGAGCTAATCTCTGTGACTACTTTTCCTTTTTATCATTACTGTACCCTATTGCTTTCTTCTTATTTTGATGGCTCTTCTCACTTTCTTACCGGAGACGGTGGCGGAACCCATGGCAGTGAAACCATCGTCAAAGCGTAGAAAAAACCAGATGCAAAAACAAAAGCAACCGTCTTCATGGGACCAAATCAAGAGTTTGCTCAGTTGCAAACAGATCGATGGGTCGAAAGTTCATGATCCTTCCAAGAATAATACCCATTATGGGTACTCAAAGTTGGGTTCTTCCTGCAAGTCCATCTGTAGCTTCAAGGACGTTGTTCATGGAAATTCGAGGAGAGTTGTTCACAGAGCTGATAACTCGCCTGAGAGTAGCACGGTGGGTCAAGAAACTGGGTTACCAAGACGCAAAGCTGCAAATAGCTCGTCAACCCGGTCGTTGTCAGGGTCAACGAGATCTAATAATAGCAACACGACTTACACACCATCTTCATCCAGAGCTATGCAATTCAGGAAGCTTTCTGGGTGTTATGAGTGTCATATGATCGTTGACCCTTGCAGGTATAGATATAGTATAACGTGATTTTTCACCTCATTTCCCAAAATTAGAATTTGCTTCGTTTCCTAGTTTTAAGAAAATATGAATTCTCAGGTATCCGTCCTCAAGATCAACAATCTGTGCCTGCCCACAGTGCGGAGAGGTCTTCCCAAAGATCGAAAGCTTGGAGCTTCATCAAGCTGTTCGCCATGCAGGTACAGTAATTTCCTGGATCATTGTACAACAAATTTACTACTCAAAAGTACATTCCAATAGTGTAAATTTGTTTCTGTTCTAAGAAAAAGTGTCAAATTTTCCCCTTTATCCGAACAAACAACAAAGTTCAAGCACTAGATGTCTATATCATTAACGACCAAACACAGTCAAAATTCTTTAGCACTTTTATTTTCACTACGCAAAAATTTGAAAGACCACCCATTTTGTCCTGCTTTAACACTTATTGATTGCACCAAAATCTCGCACCACCCGTTTAGCGATTGACGTTAAATATCACAGCTGTCACTTTTGATAAATATTGTAAACGTGGTACCTTTTCATTGGTGTAATATTATCCCGCCTGTGACGATAAATTTGCACGGTTTGTGAAGACCATGACCCCACTGACAACGACAAGTCGAATTAATATTCTCATTAATACAAAAGGAAAATTATTTTTTTTTAAATTTGATTTGATTCTTTTGGCGTTGTAGTTTCGGAGTTGGGTCCAGATGATTCGGGCCGGAATATCGTGGAAATTATCTTCAAATCGAGCTGGCTTAAGAAGGATAATTCCATCTGTAAGATCGAACGGATACTGAAAGTCCACAACACCCAACGCACCATCCAACGGTTTGAGGACTGCCGCGACGCAGTGAAGACGCGTGCTCTTAACAGTACTAGGAAGAACCCCCGGTGTGCAGCCGATGGCAACGAACTTCTCCGGTTTCACTGCACCACATTGTCGTGCTCCCTCGGAGCACGTGGCTCCTCCAGCTTGTGCGGTTCGATCCCGGGTTGTGGAGTCTGTACCATAATCAAACAAGGGTTCCAAAACAAAGGTGGAGGTGCCGCGGCGGCTACAGAAACCAAAGGAGTCTGCACTATGGCTAGCAGCGGCAGGGCCCACGACTCACTTAAATGTACGGACGGGCGAAGGGCCATGCTTGTTTGCCGTGTGATTGCAGGAAGGGTGAAGCGAGTGACGGATGATGCGCCGTCGTTGGAGGAAGATAGTAGCAGCAAGTTTTTGGCTTCGACTGGCTCGTACGATTCCCTGTCAGCGTACGCCGGCGTCTACTCCAACCTGGAAGAGTTGGTTGTCTTCAATCCGAGAGCTATCCTTCCTTGTTTCGTAGTCATTTACAAATCGCTAGAATCTCCACTCAGTTGAAATCAGTTCTCAAGTATCAACATCATCTTCTCATAATCCTTAAAATCAACTGATCAACTTTAATCATGTACATATGTTCAGATCTTATGTCCCACGACATAAGATCAAAGCCTCTGTTTCTCTTCTCTTGTTGAAAATAAATTGGATTTTAATGTTTGGTAGACTAGCTCGACTGCATGCATGTCTGATCCATCTAAAACTTCAATTTGTTGGCTGAATATTTAAATTTAAAGACGCTGAAACCATTGAATATCGCTCGTTGTATGATGAAGACAGACTTACAGATACTCTGTGTAACAAAAATACACATGAATTAGCAACGAAAAACGTCTTCATTTACTTTTCTTTAGAGTTCTACTTGACATCTTATTATCTTAATGCCACCTTTCATCTGTCACTACACCTGTGTGCTTTTACAGTGGCTAAGTGGTACCATACCATATTTTACCCAACAATCTAATTAAAGAGCACCTACAAATACATGATTCAAACCTAAACAAATACAACTTTCAACTAAACAAAGTCAATGGAATGAATCGAATTACATTGAGTTGATTAATTGGTTGGTCTTCTACACTTTTAAGTGTACTGATCCCAAATTCAATGAGTGGGAAAAATATTTTTTTTTACTTGAAAATAGGACGTTGAAAGGAGAGATTAGGTGAATCTTGTTCATAACATCATTTATGGTCCAAACAATTAGAATCGTTCATCTTTAAATAATTATCCACTTACTAATTACATATAAAAAAAGGTGATGATTCACCTTAAAAAGATTAAAATAAACGATTTTGTTTATTTGAGACCATAAATAACGTAATAAACGAGTTTGCCTAATAATTTTTCCTGTTGAAAGACATACAAGACGGAAGTTGATGGGAACATACTCGTTAAGACCAACCCACGTGGTATTTTCTTGTAATAAATGTCAAAGGAAAGTGTGAGACATTGACCATCCAACTACACAAAGGATTTGGAAAATACGACCGAGGGATCAAACTTTAACAAAGTACAGTGGACAGTTGGTAATTGCACAACACACATGGTTCAGTATCGCTTAGGCACATTCAATGCTGTACTCTTGTTGTATGTGTTTGGAATTTATATTCTATTATTTTGGGTTTCAATTTCTAGAATGAATACGCCTTCACAAAATAATAATTAATGTAATCTCTGTTGAGATGACTGAAAAATACATATTACTCATATCGAAGGGTCCATTGAATTTTGAATAAAAAATATATTTGGTCACCCATAATATAAGTTGATATCCTTTTATAATTGTATCGTAAGCAAAATTATGGGGTGGGACAAATGGAAAACCCACCCCGCTGGCTCTACCGAACGGTCCATATGATGGTTCTGGAAATGCTTCTGAAAATGATATAAAACTCAAGCAGATAACCCACCCTATGGTTTAGGTGTGTATTCAACGAACTTTCCAATATAATAGTATGAAAAATAGATGTATAATGGAAATATATATATTTAATTAATGATGCTTTCAGTAGGATAGGTTGAACACATGCGAAATGAGTTAACCTAATATCGCAGAATTAAATTAAAAAAATACAAATTATAACAAACAGAAATTTAGATAAACTTAGATTGTTACGTTATCTATGGTCTCAACTAATAAAACTTATTTATTTTAAAATAATTATATATTTTTTATTTACATATAAAAAAATATTTTTTTTTTATTAATTAAGACCATATATGACACATAATTCATGTTCATCTAATGTTTTTCCATACCAACAAATACTGCAGTAGCTCGTTCTTCCTATCGACCTGGGCCGACCAATCTCGACCATCCTATTATTGTCATTAAGCTCAAAGGTCAAACCACGTGTCTAGAGTTCAGGTTCTTCAGAGACAACGACCCAAATAAGCTCGGCTCATTAGAGGTCCAATTGGCTTGCAATTAAAATATTTTCCTTTAGGGATAAATATCAAAAAGTTAAAAATTACATACCAACTTTTACCAAACGTACAATATAATATATGAGTTTTGGTTTTGTGTAATTATACACGTGGAATTTTATTTTATTTTGATTTAATTAATCACATTTATATAAAAAATAAATTCATCCATTTTTTTGTACTAAATAAATATAATTACTTATATATAATAAATAAATGCACAATAAATAAAAAATCTATGTTAAAAAACTAAATTTTCATACTTAATAAAAGTATATAAAAATTAAAATATATAGATATCCAAAAATTAAATCATTTTCAAATAAAAATAAATCATCAATATAAACTATATAATTTTTTAAACATCTGAGAAATTGAAAATTGTCTTCTCAACAGTTCCTTCACATTCCTTGGTAACCCTCATGATTGTTTCCCTTCTTAGTTTAATATTTACCTGTGAGACACAATGATGATCGTCCTCAACAAATCATACCCAAAGATTCCACTCTAAATGATGTCGTTTCAACCCATCTCAATCGCATCATGTCTCGCTCTTTCGTGGGTTTTTGTGCCAGCTTCATGTAGGGTATTAAAATCTTTTAAATTTTATTTGTATTTAATTTTTTTTATATTTAATAAAAAACGATATTTGATTACTTCTATTTTTTTATAAGTTAATTCAATATTAGTAGTAAGTTTTATTTGTTTTCATTTAATATGTTAATAATATCCGGTTCTTTTCAATCTCAGGTCACTCGTTTTATGCTAATCTGGCATCATCAATGGCTGTGCTTTATTTTCTGGTTGACTTTTACTTATTTGGAATCCAATGGCTGAGAATGTGCTTGTTCCAATCTCAATTTTTCCACTGTACTATGCCCCCAATTTTGATGTCAAACTCGAGCTTTAAGCTAGTAGCTGGAAATTAAAACATATCAACGGCTAAGAACGCCCTAATCAAAAGGCAACATACTAATCTACGTATGCGTGACCACAACATAGCTTTTCTCGGCAACTTGTAAAAACTTTCGAACCTTTTGCGATCGACCAACCGAGAAACGAGAAAAAAAATTGAAAATAGAACATTTTTGTACCATTTTGGAGCTCTAGATTCTCGATCTCTGCCTATCGAGTCCTCAGAATTTCTTGGCTACGACAATGGTATGGACTTTATCTGTTTAGTTTGCCTCTTTCCCAATTCGATCTTTGGTTATCTGATGGAATAATCTGGAAACTCTTTGATCTAAGCTTCATCGTGTTTCTGCCATGACCATGGCAGATCCGATTTATTTTGTTGCAAAACAGGCAAGGCAAGACTCGTCTGGCCAAATACTATGTTCCTCTCGAGGATTCCGAGAAGCATAAAGTCGAATACGAGGTATTATAATTTTAATTTGATTGATTATTTGGAAATCCCTTATTTTTCACCACATACGGTTTTGGAATTTGGGTGAATTTCTTAGATAGAGTTGTTGAATGTTTTGATTCTGCGTTTACAGGTTCACCGATTGGTGGTTAACAGGGACCCTAAATTTACTAATTTCGTGGAGGTTGGTAAAATCTCTTATTCTTAGTTTTAAATCTGTTTATTAATATTTTTTTGGTGAATTCTTAATACTTCATTTTTTTACTATTGGTTTTTTTAAGTAAGCTAAAGAAAAATTATCACTTTAATCATGGTTTTAGAGAGAGGCCCCAGAAGAAATTAACTAGAAAAATGAAGAAATATGGCTTAGACTTTAGGCAAGCAACTGCTGTATGTTTAATTGATTGTTTTGTTTGCCATTTTGCAGTTCCGTACGCACAAGATAATCTACAGGCGGTATGCTGGATTGTTTTTCTCATTGTGTGTTGACATAACAGATAATGAATTGGCATATTTGGAGTCTATCCATTTATTTGTGGAGATACTTGACCATTTTTTCAGCAATGTTTGTGAGCTAGACTTAGTTTTTAATTTCCACAAGGTATGTAATCCTCAAATTTTGCATGAACATCACTTACTGGATTCAAGTTTTTTATCTTATTCACACGAAACTGCGAGTTCCAATACCCCCCCCCCCTATTTTGCTTTATTTCCAATTGAATTTGTGACTTTGTGATCTCAACTCTTTGCTTATCTAACTTGTGAATGTTAGTTTCTACTGTCTTGTCTGGCACTGATTAGTTCATTTTGTGGAATAATCCATGTGCTAACTTGATATGAATTTGATTATATGTTCCACTCAATAGTGTAATTGTGTGTATTGCGGTTGATTGTCATATTCCTTGGAATTTACTTACAGTTTTCCTTTGAAATTCATGAAGGTTTATCTGATACTCGATGAATTCATTCTTGCTGGAGAGCTTCAAGAAACAAGCAAAAAGGTTTGTTTCCCCCCTCTTTTTCTAGAGACTTTTTAGTTATTATTATTTCATGTTGATGTTTTTTATCAACATTGCAATTTCTCTCATCTTTCTATTGAACTTTTTTAACCTCAGGAATTGTTAGTTTTGGCAATGGTACTGTTGTTATGTTTCTTCTATTGCTGTAAAATATTATCTCTTATTATTGGTGTTTTCTGCATGTCATTATTAAATTGGTCTTTACCATCGAACCTTTCAAACATATTATCATTTCTTGTTATAAAGAAGCAATGTAAACATTTGGTGGCTTGGAGACCAGCACTGAGGTCAGTCTTGTTGCATATTGCAGGCTATAATAGAGAGAATGGGGGAACTGGAGAAACTAGATTAAAGATGATTCTGCATAAAAGACAGATGGGGCAAGTTGTGTCAAATGTTTCTCTTTTTTTTACCTGTTTTGCACAGCTAATCTTTATTGTATTATTGAAAAACTGAAATACTGAGTTTCTCTTTAATCTTTTCCCCCTTTCCCGATATAGTCCTTGTAATGATACTTCGTTTAAATTGGATAAGTTTTATTGGTTAATTTTCGAGCTATATTTTATTCCTTTCCCCAATGTAGTAGCCCTTGCAATTATACTTTGTTTAAAATCTATTGGGTGAATTTTATTTGAGGATGGAACAGGAAGAGAAAACAAGTTTAAGCTTAATAACATACACAATTAGACGTTTTCATTTCTTCCATTGTAAGCGTGTAATCATGAAGCAATGGACATTAAAATAACTTCTAGCTAAATATTACAGTGTCTCATTCTATTTCATGCCCCGAATCTGTAGGTCAAATAGATAAACTTCACTGTTGATTGTGCCAACGATGAGCACTGGCTATGAGGTGCAGTTGAAAGAATAAAATTAATGTTTCTGGTGCATCTTTAGAGGCGTTCATCACAGACTAACTGCAAAGGCATTCCGCCGGCACGTAATCTACCGTTGCTTTCTTCGTATATGGACGGAAGATGAATGTCTGGCCTTTTTGCTTTGGTTGGCGGCAAAGTTGAAGAAATGACAATTCTCGGAAGCTGATGTCGTGGGATTGTATTATAATTTGGATCAACAGCATCTAGACTGGAAAAGGGAGGAATGGTATTTTCGGGCTTTCCATTTTGCCAACTTGGAAATTGGGTCAATACCGTGGAGGTTCCACCATGCTTATACGGAGTTGCTAGGTGAGCTGCCCAAAGTCGCTGTTGTTGCTGCTGCTGTTGTTTTGTAGCAGCCGCATATGGAGGGACGCAAAAAGGGTTACTGGGATATTGAGGTAGCTGCAGTTGGACCTGCAGTAAAGTACCAGAAAATAAACATTATTTCCATGACAAGAAATAACCAGACTAGCGCAGCATACAACCATAGTAGTCCTGAACAACCACAAGAAAATTCAACTGGGGGCATGTTAAGAGATCATATTGATGGGGCTCCTGTACTGGAACCTAGAATGTAGTTATTTTATGGATGACCTCACTTATTGGATGCAATTATTGGTAATAGCGATCGCACAAACAACGGTTTCATTCATTACCTACCATTGAATGCTAAAGGTTTTCAAATAGACCTCCCAACATTAACCTAATTTTGCAAGATAGGATGGAAAGGTGTGTGTGTGTTGGGTGGGGTGGGGGGGAGAGAAAATAAAGAATTAAACCTGCTGTGTTGCTGTTGCCACTGAAAGGTGGTCCGTGTAACGAGTTGCAGGTATTGAGAAAGGCACAAGTGACTGGTGTTGTTGAAATGAATGATGGTAAGGGCCATGTCCTTGGAGTTGTGACAATGATTCAATTGCATTTCCAACTTTATTAGAACTATTCCTAACTTCCATACTAATGCCCCCAGCCGACAGCGACAAGAAATCAAAAGTCTGCGCAGCAAACAGTAAGTGATCAGGGTAGTGATAAAGAAATAACCACAAGCAATCCCAGTAGGTGACCTTACCTGCTTATTTGAAGTGTTCCTCCCAGATGCTGAAGCAACCTGTAGCTGCTTCTGATAGACCATCTTCGGCTGAAGATTATCATTTCTAGCTTCATAATCATTTCTATTGGTAGCAGAATGGCAACTGCTACCAGTTATATTGCCATTTGTAGCATTTCTCAAGTTACCGCTATCTTTAGGATACAAGAGAGCTGTTTGCTTTAGTCCTGAATGGGGTTTCAACTGAAGAGGCTGTTGAAGAATGCTGTCGTTGTTGTTCATCTGTAAATTACGAATGAGATGACTGATGTAGACATGAGTGACACACCTCTTCGTTGGCTTACTATCCTTGGCGACTTTCGAAACCTGTAAATCTCATCATTCACCATACACTTGATTTAGATGCTTGAATGGAAGAAGTACATTCAAGAACGCCGAGATATCGGGAATTTAAACATGTATACCTTTTCAGTGGAAAAAACACTTTCTAATGAAAATGTTCTCCGGCCATAGATTGCAGCATCCAACCAAGCAGGACATTTATTAGCTGATGATCTGAAATATAGTAAAAAGAATGAAGGACGCCATAAAGTTGGTAACGAAAACATATATTGATGATTTTAAAAGAGAGTTACTTTGAAGAACCAGGGGCCAAGCTTTGCAACAATGCAAGACCTATAGGACCAACGTTATGTCAGTGTAAGGATATTAATATCCAAAAAACAAGCTAAATACAGCAATGTAAGCTCCCAAGCTGGCATTTACCATTTCCTCCAGACTCCTTAATGATATGTTGCTGTGCCATTTGGCTTTCTGCAGCAGTAACCTACAAATAATAATCCAAAGCAACCATATGAGTTCAAGATTGACCAATGAAAGCAGTTTTTGATTTTGACCTTGGTGTCAAGCTTATACCCCAAATGCCATTTCTGCCTTTCTCTCAAAAAGATTGGTCACCAGTTGCTGCTTCAACCTGTGCATATGCATGATCAATTAAAAATGAACAAAAAGGAGCACAATAGAAAAGAAAGAGGATGCAAGTAAAACAAAACAACTCGGCACCAACCCAGTTTTTAAGGTTAGTTCAGAGAGAACATGAGAGTCGTCAGGAAGGCAACATGACTTATCCGCTTCAGGTTCACTCCTAGCCAAGAAAGAGATGGAACCACTCGGCCTCATTAGAGAACCAGTACTATCTGGTTCAAAATGGGGCTTTCTGCTGCCCGGCAAGTCTGGTTGATCTTGAGATATAGTTTCATTCAAAGAATTGAATTTAACAGCATCATTGGATGAATCCTCTAAAGATGGAGGAACAGTCTCGGTTGCTTGTGGATGGCCAACTGTGTTTGTATCTTCTTTTTTAACTGTAAAATCATATAACTTATACAACAAAAGACGACAAACAAAAAGTCCTCCAAATACTTAGTAAGTAGATGAAAACCTTCAACTGCTGTGTCTGTCTCTGGAAGAGCTGAAGGTTTTACTTCTATCGGTTCACCATTCATTTTATTCTTATCCATCGAATCACCAACGGGGAACATTCCCGCCAAAGCATACAGGGTCTCCACAACCTCTTCCTCATCTTTTGTGATTGGTCCAGAAACAGTCGACTTACCGGACCAGTCTGGCTCTCCTTGTTTCTACAAAGAGCAAATTCAACAGCATAAGCTACAAATGCTTAACTAAAAAGGAACCATAATCTAACTTTACAACTGGAGAATTAATGTCAATGGACCAACCAAATTCAACTTTGGTTTCTTTAGATCATCGTTTCTATGCACTTCAACTCCACCACGTGTATGGCTTGTTTTCTGAGGATCTGGTAGAGGAGGGGAGATTGATTCCTGACTTCGTTTCTTCATGGCTGTGATTCAAGTTTCCAAATCATTAGAAGCTAACCAGTACCACCTTTGGAAAAGTAAATTTCAGTTTGCAGAAAGATGCAAAAACTCAACATAGTATAATTACTTGAAAAGAATCAATACACACACCATAAAAGTGACCACCAATAATATTAAAGAAATAAGAAACAAGACAGCCAAAAAGAATCTTGCGTCCGTAGAAAGAAAAGAAAAGGCAAAAGGCCTTGCTTTCGCTTCAGTTCCAAACTTCTAATCCAAAAGCAAAAAAAAAAAAAAAATTGAGAAACTTCTCAGCAGCTCTCCATCAAATGCAAACTTAATTTAAAACGACAGGACAACAAGTTCATTAACCATGAAAAAAAAAGCAAAAGAAAGAAAATAATTTTATTAAATAAAACAAAAAGGGAAAAGGAAAAAAAAAAGAAAATCCTTTACTTTTTCAGAATTAATTATATATTCATTACATAAAAAAAAATCCTCCTGTTATTCTTTCACAAGTTACACACCTGACCGTAGCTTCCGTGGAACAGAGGCATGATTAACGACATTGCAGGCATAAAAGAACTGCAGAGAAGAATAAGTAAACTTTGAAGCTCTCATATTGAAAGACAAAATATTTATTTTAGCTGAGAGCAATGAAAAAAAAAGAGAAGGCTTACCTTTTTGGGTACCTTAAAGGTATTGGTAGCAGAATTAGTGATGGGAGAAAAAGCTTGTGGTGAATGTAAAAGACAATGATTTTCTCTATTATCAGAAGACAAATCACAGCAACAAGAACTACCCATTTCAGTTTCACAGTGTGTGTTGCTATTGGGATAGGAACCCGGACTTTCTCTATGACCATTAACGCTACACAATCTCCTAATTCTCTCTTTCTTCGCTTTCTCTAAAGAAATGAACTCCCCAGCACCAGCAACGCCAACGCTACCTTCAAAATCCATGGACAAAGCACGCCATTCATCACTTCTTAGCTCTTCTTATCCATAATAATAATAAAAGGAAAAAAAGAATTAAGAATGTTATGAAAAGGACAAGAGAAGAGAGGGGTTTTAGAGTAAATTTACCAAACAAGATGTTGGGTCGAGATTGCTGTTGTTGCTGCTTCTTGTTAGTATTAATCTGCTGTCGCGAGAACCGAGTCATTCCACGCCTCACGTCTCGACTCTTGTCCATTTCTGTTGATACCACATTCATGATAACATTACTAACATATAGATATATCCCTCGGCGGCTCCTTTTCCAGAAAACGGCATTCACGGTTTCAAAATAAACGATTCCAAATCCTAATCAACTCATAAAAGCTTCAAACCAGATATTTCTTCTCCTCTAAGACCAGAGCTTCTTCAATTGCATAAACAAAAACAAGAAAAAAAAAAAAAACACAAACAGGGTAAGATTAAGCTTCCTTTTAATGCAACTCTATGTACAATTCAGTGATGAGGAAATATATGAAAAAAGGAAAATGAAGGAGGTGAGATGGATGAACTTTATTTAATTTTTGTGGGTTTTAGTTATGAGCGAAAAGAAAGCCGGAAAGAAAACCGAAAAAGTGGCGTTTGGGTTTTGTTTTTTCAAAGGAAAGAGAAAATAAATCAAATTTAATTGCCTTGCCTGATATCTCGCCGTTTCTCTCTCATTTCTCTTTGTTTGAGTTAGCAAAGTCCTGAAGAGGAACTCCATTCTCTCTCAGTCGAGAAACCGGAGGTAAAATATTAAAAGACGATGAACATTTTTGTTTACAGAGAAAAGACCAGAGATTGATTTCATTTTAAAGACAAATCAAATTAAAAATGGTGAAAGTAATTCGTTCATCGTGTTTAGAGAATCAAGTTCCGTAGTGAGAAAAGAAAAGCACTGAGAGTCTGAAAGTGTAAAATCAGGAGAAAGAAATGGCATTGAAACTATACAAGAAAAACTCACGAGAAAAGCAAATCCTTCAGGAAAAAAAATAAACTCTTTTAAACTGTAAATTCAAATACAGAAGAGAAATCATTAATGCAAAGAATCTACTTTCTCAACCAGACAATAAAAAGAAAGGAATTCATCACGCTTTTTCACTTTTCCTTTAATCTCCCTTTGCCTTTTTTAGATCAAAACCACCATTACCAAGCAATCAAGAACGAAGAAAAAGGAAATCTCATGTAAAGCTAAAGAAGAAGATAGAAAAAGAAAGCAGCAGCAGAAATTGAATGCAGCAATCAGCAACCTGTTTTGTTCATTGACTTCATAATGCGGCTATCAGCAACAAGAAGACGGAACATCCGAAGCTCTTCTAGTTGGCTTTTAAAAATGCATCATCTTCGCAGCAAAACGGCTTTCATTTATTTATACTCTCAATGCTCATAAACTCCAAGTCCCATCTCACTCACGTCATTCCATTTTTAATTTCTACATCTCCGGCTTTCCATAGCCGTCCGATCTTTACCTCCCAACAAACAATTTGTAATTTTGATTTCAAATCTACGGTCGCTAGTTATCAATCTCGACCTCGGCCAATTTCAGCCCTTCGATTCCTTGGCTTCTTTAATTATGCTCCCACTCCCACTTATAAAACTGTTTTTAAAAGTTTCCAGTGCTTTTAATAAAATTTTGAAGTAACTGAAACTCTAGTTAACACACTTTATCGGACGGCCAGGAATCGCAGCTTTCCAGGATGCATCCGCGTGGCATTCAATATTTTTAGTAATTAATTAGCTATTTATTAAAGTAAATTCATTTGAGAGAGGAGCTAATGGGTTTGAGGGGCACGCGCTTATGAGAGGGAGGGATGATAAATTACACGCGAGTGGAATGCCGTCGTTAGAAAATGTATTCTAGAAGAAATTTAATGGCGAATAGAACTCAAATAAATTTTTAAAAGATTAAGCATTTTAATTTGATTCGAGTTAAGACTTTTAATTTTATCTTATATATTATATATAAATTTACAAAAAAATGTATTTGTATAATATATAAATTTATAAAAGTTTGTTTAAGTTAAAATAATTTATATTATTATATTATACACAATTATAATTAGATTTATATATAGATTCAATAACTCAATTGAATTTAAATATAAAATTAAATAAAACCAATTTTTAAATAAAATTATATTTATTTTTATTTTTATTTAATTTAATCGAATATTTTTAAAAAAAAATAAGGAAAATGTTAGACGGTAACAAGGGATGGGAACAAAAGAGAGTGGGACTCGGCGATTTAATGAGAAGAAGACCGGAAGAAAGTGAGATTGTTTGATTTTTGGGTTGAGGAAGCGATGATTGCCGATTCCAACTCGATTTGTCTGCTCCTCGGCGTGGTCACATGCATCCCAACTTTATCATTCATGGTGCGTGAGATTTATAGATTTTTTTAGGTGGATGAAGTGAATTACGATAGCACCCTTTGTTTTATTTTTAATACCATCTTAGTCCTTAGATGAAAATTTTAATAATTTTAAAAATATATAATAAAACTTTTAGGTAATGCTAATCGCTAAGCTAAGCTTGTCCCTGTCCCAACAAATAAAACGTAAAGACCCGTGTTTTAAATTGATAGACCCAGGCCAGGCCGAGTCCTGTTTCATCACGCGGTATCGCCTCCAATTGAGGTTTTCTTCACAAATTCGTCTCTGTAGATGGTGACTCTGCCCTCTCACAAGGGTTAGTTCGGTCTTCCTCTATTTAATACTGCTAATCAAAGCTTTGTTTATGGTTGGGGAAACGAGTCCCTGCTAAACCTACACATGTCGTCAGTCAAGGGTCAAAAACACCATCTACAAATTAAACAAAGAAACTATGGAGTAGAGCACAAAGTTCAGTAGGCTAGGCTCAAATGCAATAAAGAGGGAAACCTGATACAAGCCTGCAACCAATAGCTTCCCTGCACCACCATTGTTGGTCCATTCCGGGTCACAACTCTTTCATCGTCTAGCTCAGCCCAGTTCAGCCCAATTGATATTATGTGTATTAACTCGCAAATAAAAAATAATGATGTATAAAAGTTAAATCATCGATATAAAATATATTTGTTCTATATTATCAATAAATCTTTAGATATGGCAAAATAATGATGTATCGAGTCTAGAAAGTGTTATTTGTATGTTGATCGATATTTTTGAAACATTTTCTAGTAATAAGTCGTAATCATATCTTTTTTATCGCTCCATTACTCTACATAGGCATTTTCTCCCGCTTTTAGTTTGAGATAACTCAAATTTTAAATCCAAATCATGACATTAAACAATTTATAGTTAGATACAAATAACATAAAAGAATACAAATAAAATTATACAAACTTATTTATTCTTATATATTATACACGTATATAATATATATTTAAACTCGATACAAGCCATCATTAATCATATTAATATCACGCCAAAGAAAGAAAGGACAAGTCATTAACCGAATGACTTTAGCTTTACATATAGATTGAGTACCGTTCTTTTATTTATTATCACACCATGCATGCATGCATTTCTTTCTTCACCACGACTCATTAATTATCATCAAATTAAGGAGATAATGAGCTCAAGGGCACTTGCGTTTCCCACCGTGGGTGGTCAAGCTAGCATAGCAAGGGCACATTTCTTGGTTCCCGGCAGTTCCCGGAGGAACACAGTTGCAACGCGCGCAACATGTTCCGCATGCCCTCTTGCATAAGTGCGGTCTCGATGATAATCGGCACCTCGCTGCACAAGCTCCTCCACAGTCTGAAAACCAAATACAAGTATATAAAAACAGGTCGACTTGGAAACAAATAATCTTCATATGTCATGTCTATTTACCAATTTTCTTCCGGGGCGAGGTTCCCTTGTTAGCACTTGTCACCTGTATTTCACAAGAATCATTACCACTGTGAACATACTGTTCATCGCGGACGTTATTCAAGAACGAAGGGAAGATGAAACAAAATAAAGCTTTACCAGTAGATCAGATTCAACCAGTTGAATGAGGAGAAGAGTGATGAGAAGTGAGGCAATCAAAGCCTTGGAAATAATAGCCATGACTAAACTCTAACGTTACAGATTAGAAAGGAACAGATAATTGCTTACGTTTCGAGTATGAATATATCGCTCTTAGCGTTCTGTATTTATAGCAAAAATGTTGTGAGATAGAAAAGTCGTAGTGGTTAGTACGTAATGGTTGAAAGGGGTGCGGTGTGCATGCTAAAATCATAATCAATGACTGGCAAGTACTCGGATGTGTGCAATGGTGAGTAGTCAGCTTTCAGGGAATATCTGCGGATCGAAAAGCTCCAATAAAACTATCTGGGTCGGGCAAAGTGATTTTCTTATGGTTCATGATTGATGGTGCTGGTGGTGCTTCGTTTCTCTAGTAGTGGCTTTTCCAAGCTTGGGTTTTGGTGTCATTCTCAGTGGGGTTAATAAATAGACCTTAAACTTGTCTTCTTTTGATAATCTAAGTCGGTTAGCTTGGCCGAGTCTGTGAAAAATTATTATCACGTAACAGAACCCTCCATGATACATGAATCATGATTACTTTCTATGCTTATTGGCAAATTGACTTTCAAGTTTCAGACCCATCTTTAAATTACTTCAACTTAGTTTCATTGGCTTTTAAGATGACAAGCGACAAGTCAAATTAACAAAACCTCTATCAATTAAAGTATATCCTATAGATGCATGCATGCATTCTATAATACTACCATTATTGTTCTAGTCGGCAAGATAATTCAACACCCTGTCAACAAAGTTAAACCATACTTAATAAAGTTCTTTCTCTTATTCATTAACCTACTATAATTATGATTGCTACCTAATACATAGTTGATTATATGCTTACAAACTAAACTCGGGCGAAACGACATACAGAATATTAGAGGCATGGGAGTGTAAAGCGAACTTGTTTTAGAACTTAAATATAGGAACACTAGTTCAACCACCGTGCCCTCCACAGCTAATACTATGCTGTAGGCCGGTGGGTTCAGTGGAGCTCATCTATTCAGGGTCGGCATTAATGGTTTTGTTACCATGCACTTGCTCTGATTATGGGCACCGAGTACTTTGCCTAATTGGCAAATGGCAATTGTTCTGTCGGAAAAGGATGGGAGTTTTGTCACTTATGCAAATGCTGTTTAAACACCACTCCAAGTAACCAACCTAATCCAATCAACTAGACAAGTGATTTTCAAAGCCTCTTTCCGACAACAGCTGTACCCTGCTCATCCCTCACGAGTCTGTTGCCAAAGTGGCTCATAGTCATGCTTATTTATCCATCATTTCAGCAGCTTTCAGAGTGTTTGAATTCACTGAATTCTTCATAAAAAGGAAGGGCTCCGGTTGTGCTCATCTCGATTATATCCTTTGTTTTGACAGTATTGAAGTTGAATCTTATCTTTAAACGTTCATATATTATCATTGTTTAATTATTATCAACACCAAATAATTTTGATTCCCATCTTCTATGTTACTTAGGAGCAAATTAAAACAACAAACGGACACATTAAAAAGCCCGAAAATGGGAATATTAGTTGTTGATATAAGTATGTGGTTCGGTGGTGGTCGGAGACACTTCACACAGTTGTATCTAGAGTTGTGGAAGGAGGTCGTAAGATTAAAACTAGTAGGGATATTCATTATCGTGTACCCGATTTCGGGTATTAACGAGAAACTAGTAATATATACCAAGACAAATGTCGAAAGTAAAACCGATAATTTCTCATCAAGAACCAATCCAAGTGTCCCTAATTATAGCGGGTGTTTGAATGTAAAACTCGTGTCGGAAAAAAAAAGAAAAGCAAACATCATATTCGAAATAATCTTTATTTAAATGTCTGAAAAAAAGAAAGAAAGCAAACATCGTCATATTCGGGATACAAGTAACAGGGAAGAAAAATTAAACAAACACCGATAACCACACAGTAGTATATACCAAGGCAAAGGTTGCTGCAATTCTCAAACTTCATTCAGATTCATCGCTGCTACCAACACGTTTTAGTTCTCATAGTTATCATCTGGACCCTCCTCCTCCTCCTCCTGCTCATACTCACCTTCATCATCCACGGTTGCATCCTGATACTGCTGGTACTCTGCAACCAAGTCATTCATGTTGCTCTCTGCTTCTGTGAATTCCATTTCATCCATCCCTTCGCCAGTATACCAATGCAAAAAGGCCTTGCGACGGAACATTGCCGTGAATTGCTCGCTTACCCTCCTAAACATCTCCTGGATGGATGTCGAGTTCCCTATAAAAGTAGATGACATTGTAAGACCCTTCGGCGGGATATCACAAACACTGGATTTCACGTTATTGGGAATCCACTCCACGAAGTACGATGAATTCTTGTTCTGGACATTCATCATCTGTTCATCAACCTCTTTGGTGCTCATCTTGCCTCGGAACATAGCTGAGGCTGTCAGATAGCGACCATGGCGAGGATCAGCAGCACACATCATGTTCTTGGCATCCCACATCTGCTGGGTCAACTCCGGGACAGTGAGAGAAATGTACTGCTGGGAACCACGGGATGTGAGTGGTGCAAACCCAACCATAAAAAAGTGAAGACGAGGGAACGGGATCAGGTTAACTGCCAATTTCCGGAGGTCAGAGTTCAGTTGTCCAGGGAACCTTAGACAGCAAGTAACACCACTCATAGTTGCAGAAATCAAGTGGTTCAAATCTCCAACTGCCAGATTAAAAGTGTAGAGTTAGCTCCAGTATGTTAAATTTTAGTTTCACATTATAGCGAGCCATCCATCAAGAAAAAGATATTTTATCACTCACAGCTAGGAGTAGTGAGCTTCAGGGTCCGGAAACAAATATCATAAAGAGCCTCATTGTCAAGGACCATGCATTCATCAGCATTCTCAACCAACTGGTGCACAGAGAGGGTGGCATTATAAGGCTCCACGACTGTGTCGGAGACTTTTGGTGAAGGGAAAACAGAGAATGTCATCATCATCCTGTCTGGATACTCCTCTCTAATTTTTGATATCAGGAGAGTTCCCATTCCAGAGCCTGTGCCTCCTCCAAGTGAATGACATACCTGGAAACCTGGTCCAATTAACATAAACAAGTTATTAGCTTCATCAGACAATCCAAAGAGAGATGGGGAAATTCCCATATTTAAACCAATAAGATCTATTTTCTGCTAAATACTAATAATTACATGCAAGATCATATTTAAGCTAACCCTTCCCTAAAAGTAGAACTTACTGGATAGATAATAATATCACGCTCTAAAATATTACCCGGATCAAACAAGTTTGAGTAAATAAAAAAGAAATTAAGATTAACTTGTGCCAGATTCAACTATGAGGATTTACATATTATCGTGTTTTTAGGCACTGGTCAGTGGCCACTACATGGAAGATCGAAACTAATCAAAAGTCCAAACAAGATATCAACCTACGTGTCAGGCCAGGGGTTCCATTAATATGGACTTTGTTCTATAATCCACCATTATCATCATTTTTAACATAATGTATTAATGTTACTATAATTACAATAGCATCAGCAAACCAAATATTTGACCTCTTAATATAGATCTGGATCTAAAGGCATAACTTTCTATTCAAACCTACTACTCTTCAAATTTTGCATTAAAAAAAGTGCCGGTAACCATGCCATTATTACAAGTTACCATGTGATTGTCGTCATTTTCAGGTAGATACAATAGCCACTTGACCCCATGCATTTATGCACATTATGATTCTCCATGCTCATTTAGAAATCTTTATCTTTACTTCATGATCAGAAGTTGAAATATTGACAAAAAATTATAATAATGTAAGAATATAGGCAGCATTCATATATATATTGATGAACTGGCAAGGGCCCAAGGCTCCACCTAATACATTAAAATATTAATCAACCTGCATTAAAATATGATGATAAGAAGATTGTCGGTACAATAATGGATAAAATGAATATAAAATGAAAAATATTTAAAAAACAGTTTTGTTTATATAAATAATCATACACATCACGGAGTAAAAGTCATTTGTCTTATGGTGCATTCTTTTAGTTTTTTTAAAAAAATCTAAAAAATTAAATTTTAATTAACTCTTATTTTTATATCTAAAATCAAATCCTACAGTTTAAAAAATATATCTTATCCCTAATTTTAAACCTAACCTTAAACCTTAAAGACTTTAATTTAAAACGAAGACATGAAATGTTGCATCAAAAAGTAGTATATGATTTTCCCCCATATATAACCTAAGGTATATAAGGATTCCATGCTCCCTGCCTCCACAACAGACAGAACGAAGCTTACTAATTGAACAAAGAGGCAGAGTTTCCAAATAATTTTCAGTGAGTTATTAATCCCATTTGAGATCTTGCTCGTATTTTTAAAGCTTATTGGATAGGTAAACATTGATTAATTTAGCTTGATATTTTCATTCCAGAAAACAGTCTTACATCGTTATCATGAAAGTGACATGGCAACTTAAAGAGATAAGAGTTTCAGACTTTATGGTGGAAAGGAAAAGAGCACAGTAATTATGCAGAAATGGATCAGGGAAAATACTGATATAATCAACTTCACGAAAATTAATGTAGTTTTGTTCAAACTAAAAAGTTTAAAATGAAACATGAAAACTATACTTTGATTACTATGGAAATGTAAAGCAATGAAGATGATATATACCTTGCAGGCAATCACAATTCTCAGCCTCTTTACGAACAACATCAAGAACAGCATCAATCAACTCGGCTCCTTCAGTGTAATGACCTTTAGCCCAGTTGTTTCCGGCACCCGATTGTCCAAACACGAAATTATCAGGCCTAAAGATCTGGCCGTAGGGACCGGATCTGATACTATCCATAGTACCGGGTTCAAGATCCATGAGGACCGCACGAGGAACGTACCTTCCACCAGAAGCCTCATTATAATACACATCGATCCGCTCCAGCTGCATATCGGATGTTCCATCTCCAGTGTACCTTCCGGTAGGATCAACGCCGTGCTCACCGCAGATCACTTCCCAAAACTTGGATCCGATTTGGTTCCCGCATTGGCCTCCTTGAACGTGAAGGATTTCCCTCATTGTTTTTCTGTCGAGAAATTAAATGAGAAAACAAAGTTGTTCAAGGATTTTTCTTAAAATCTTGTTTGGGAGAGAAAAGAGAAGGAAATGATAAGATTTTTCTCGATGGGAAGATGTAAACAATAATTAATAGAGCAGCATGATATTTTTGAAGGATTGTCTGTTTGCCTGTTCTGTCATGAGAAGGACAATTGACGACGACCCGAGAGTCACAGCAACTAACCGCCCATCCGGGGCAATGGAGCGTGAGTGAACCGTGACGCGCCATTTTGCTAATTTGTTTTCAACTCAACGTATATTTCGGAATTTCTGTTAGTTTTTACGCGCCATAACCGTGAGTTGGATAATTATGGTGCGGTTATTGCTTAAGGTTATAATTTGTGATTAACCGCTTAACTAACAAAAATTTCCATTTTTTAACTATTGGGAACTACGAGTCCTAATCTTGATTAGCTGAAGGGCAACAAATTAGATTGTGAGTCGCACTTGTTGGGCAATAGACCTTGAGGTTGAGGCTGCAGATTGATTGGTTGGCCTTGGCCCATTTGCTAGGGGAACCAATTGATATCCAAAACTGCTGGAGGTATGTAAATGCCTAATTATGAGTCGAAGTCCTACTTTTTAGCCCAATATTTGATCACTATCCCAAATTCTAGGGATTTTTAGGTAAAGATTCTTACCTTTAGTTTAAATTTTAAAGATATAATACATGTTGTTCTATAATTAGAGATTTATAATAAAAATTACAGTATTTGAAGACGTCACCTGATTGGAAATCTACGATAAACACTATAATAACGTAAAAACGTCATTTACAGGTGGAATATTTTTAATTTTTTTAATAAAATTTAAATTTTAATGCATGTGATATCTTCAAGTTATTGTAGTTTTTGTCATAGATCTCAATTATAGGGCAATGTGTCTTATATCCCTAAGATTTAAACTAAAAAGTAATATTTGCCTAAAACCCCTCAAATTCTATGATTTTAGACTCTCATTACATATAACATAGAGCTATTAAAAATTAAATCCTATCTTCAAGAAAAATTTACCTTAAACCCAACCTTTTAGTTTTATAATATTTCGACATTCTCATTGTGGTACTAATTGTGTCTACTTATATATATCGAAAATATAAATGATAAGAATGATTTTTTTTAATTAAGTGGCTAAAATAAAATCCATACTAAATTAAAGGGACCTTTAATAAAGTTTACCCTCAATGGATTTAGGCCTTCCTCCCTTCCTCAAAGAGAGAAATATCTAACCTGGAAACTAATGGGCTTGAGCGGTTAGCTATTGGAATGAATAGTAAAATTTTGGAGTTTCCCCTTAACAATTAAGTCCACTTTGACCACAAATCCATCTCCCAAGAATCTAGACGAGAATCCTTTCCAACCATAGACACGAAAACTGCCACTGAATTTTTCCTACGCTCTCATCCAACCAATCTGTATTCTGTAATCTTCTCCCAGATTTTTCCATCTTTATCTCTTTCCCATCTCTTGTTTTCGTGTCTTTCAGCTTTATCATTTTTTTTTCTGTGTTGGTAAACCATGGCAATGACTGTAAATGCAGCAGTATCTCTCCCATCTTCCAAGTCACCTTCTCTTTCATTTAAAAATTCAATCGCCATCCCTGAAAGAATCAACTTCAACAAGGTACGATATCCGCGAGAAGTAACCAGATTTAAACTGACTCATTTTTTCTTATACTTATTTCTCTTAGTCTCTTCTCCAGAGTATTCTGTACCCCAGGAATGTCAGTTTCGGTGGAAATGTGATTTCCATTAGAGCTCAGGTCACTACAGAAGCTCCTGCAAAAGCAGAAAAAGTTTCCAAGAAAGATGACGAGGGTATTGTTGTCAACAAGTTCAAGCCAAAGGAACCCTACGTTGGAAAGTGCCTCCTCAACACCAAAATCACCGCAGATGATGCTCCTGGAGAGACTTGGCACATGGTTTTTAGCACCGAAGGTGAAGTTTTAACGATTTAGAAGCTTGTTACTATAATTGAAGTCATTTTTTTCGGTGTGAGGATGCAGCCTTGTGTCAGCTTCGTGCATTTTGATCATTTGAAGTTGGATGGCACAGGGGAAGTACCCTACAGAGAAGGACAGTCCATTGGCGTCATTGCTGACGGTCTCGACAAGAACGGGAAACCCCACAAGCTTAGATTGTACTCTATTGCTAGCAGTGCTTTGGGAGACTTTGGCAATTCTCAAACCGTAAGGATCTGATTCATACAATGATATGTAGTTGTTGGGGTTTAAAGGTTTTTGCTTATTTACTCATATGAGCTTGTAATTGCAGGTCTCCTTGTGTGTCAAAAGGCTTGTCTATACCAACGAACAAGGAGAGATTGTGAAAGGAGTTTGCTCTAATTTCCTGTGTAAGAATTTTAATGTTCATTTTTTCCGGTTTCCTATGTAGACCAAGGTAATAATTCCAAGGAAACCTTCGCTTCGATCGATCTTGTAGCACATTATCTTGAACAAAATATACAAGAGGTTTCCTAGGATAGAAATCTGACTATCACCATGACTGTTCTGATTTCCTGAGGTTGTTGATTGTTTAAAATGCAGCATGTTGGTTCCTTAGCACCTGAATTATTTTGTCCCTTGTAACTATAAGAATATCATTTACTGGTTCAAATTAAGGCATGACGGATAATTATAATCTTTCCAATTTTTTTGTTGATACCTTTGTTATTGAAGCTTATGCAGGCCGAAAGCATAGGGGAAGTGTTTTTACATCATTTACCGATTGTAATTATCTCATTCAGGTGACTTGAAGCCTGGTGCTGATGTGAAGATCACAGGACCTGTAGGGAAAGAGATGCTTATGCCAAAAGATCCAAATGCCACCATCATAATGGTTACTCTACATTATCAAAAGACATGTTAGGCTAACCTTTTATCTGTACATTTAGTAACACAAGTTATGTCTGATTTCCTTGTTGCAGCTCGCAACCGGAACTGGAATTGCACCTTTCCGCTCATTCTTATGGAAGATGTTCTTTGAAAAGCACGACGACTACAAGGTAGGTCGTATATCGAAAGCCTCCGAAAAAGATTAGCTAGTTATGCAAAACACTTGACCCGTTATTGGCATGAAATGCAGTTTAATGGATTAGCTTGGCTCTTCTTGGGTGTTCCTACCAGTAGCTCACTGCTCTACCCAGAGGCAAACTTTCTTAACTTTTACTACATTCTCTCTTGGTACTGGAACATATTGGCTTAAAAATCAGAGTAGTTTTACCTGTTATGCTTAAGCTTTTAAATTGGAACCCAGGAATTCGAGAAGATGAAGGAGAAGGCACCAAATAACTTCAGGGTAGATTATGCCATAAGTAGGGAACAAGCCAACGACAAGGGTGAGAAGATGTATATTCAAACCCGAATGGCTCAATATGCAGAAGAGCTTTGGGACTTGCTGAAGAAAGACAACACCTATGTCTATATGTGCGGCCTCAAGGGAATGGAAAAGGGAATCGATGATATCATGACTTCTTTGGCTGCCAGAGATGGTAATTTATACAATGGGACTTCACATTTGCCAAAAATATGATTCCGGTTTCTAACTTTCTTTACTTCTTCCAGGGATTGACTGGCTTGAATACAAGAGACAATTGAAGAAATCTGAACAATGGAACGTTGAAGTCTACTGAGCTTGGCTGCATTGTATTAGCCATTCAGTCCCTTCTCTTTGCACCATCTCTGTCTCTTTTTTAACTTGTTTGATGTGAAAGAATTATTGCCTCAAAACAGGTTGTATAGTGCAAATTTGAAGGGGATATTTCCTATCCACTGGATAAATTATAAATTACAAATTATATGATAGATCTTTCCTACCAGTAAGCAATAGATCCTAATAAATTAAATTAATTCATTTCAAGATAGACCCTAATCAAATAAATTAATTTGAATTAGTCCATGTAAGGGGAATTATATTGATCCATTTGGTAGTATATGGACTAAATTGATACAATCACTATAATAGAGGGACCTTGAATGTACTTGCACCGTTCATTACTATTCAGAAAGTGGATTTGGGGAAGGCATAATGCCAAAAAAAAAAAATTCCGATAATCATTTTGGTTTATATTATTTTTAATTAATTTAATTTTTGATATTTTAATTTTGATTAAAATAACTCATATAAATATGTCATATTAAAAATAACATGATAAACTTATATGACAGTGCACACTATGATAATAATGTCATATAAACAAATTTGTTGAAAGGAGCACCGGCCGAGCGCCCTGAATGAATAAGAAATGGACAACAGAGAGAATCAATGATTCTTATTCAACCGAGTTGAAGCTAGCAACATGTCGATTCCACACCGGAGGTTGGTAAGAACTGAGGGACAATGCCCCCCTAACCTAAGCGGGCCTACCTGCGAAGCAACTGGTAGTTGATCGGGCGGGGGGGCGGTTTGGTTTCGTGCAACGCCCTCGCAGCAGGAAGAGGCAGTTGTCATTTGAAAGGAAACGCCCTTTGTATAGGGTTCCAGACCTGCGCACCCTGATGAAAAAGCCCTATATATTCTATTAGTAAAGCCTAAACGTCCTTATTGAAAACTAAAGCGCTAACGAACAAGAAAAGACCCCTTACTATAGATAGGCTAACGCGCCTTTACTAATAACATAGAAAGTAAAGGCTCTTCCCCTTTTCTACGAATCTACAACTCTCTTCTCTTTACTGAGCGAGACCCCATCCATATCCCTTCCCTACTAGTGGGATATTCTTAATTTTCTATTCTATCATTTGTTTGACAGCTTAAACTAGGCTCCATTTTAGATAGGTTTTCGGTCTTAATCAAAATAGGTCAGGGGCGCGTCGGAACGGTCGGTGGCTACTTAGTCTCATCCGAGAGTCTAATCTCTTTGTACTGCTTTTTTTCTTTGAAAAAAAAAAAGAAAGAAGGGGGGTCGATTTAGGCTCCTTCCCTTCCACTGCATAGCTACGCTACCTGGTACTACGAGCCCTCTTCCCTTCCCTTCCACCGAAAACTCTCATTTGTTGGAGCGGAGCATAGTGCGCTTTAGGCGCCGAGCGAGAAACGTCTCTTCTTTCGTTTCGGTTTATTCACTGATCTGAAACGAAGCACTTGTTTTCTTATTGATTTCAGGGGCGGCGGCGTTCTTGAATGAAGTCTATCCGACGAACCGAATTAGCACTTCTCAGATCAGGCTAGGCCTCTCCAGCTGAGCTAGGTGCCGGGCCCCTGGATGCGCTAGCGATCGGCGCATAGGGGGAGGGTGGTTGCCCGGGTTTCTCGGCCTGGTATCCTGCACCTCGCGTTCATGATATCTACATTCAACTGTGCCCCGGAGACACGGTCGAAGCACGCCCGCCCAGTGTGCTTCTTTCACGACATGCTCTGGTTCCGGGTGTTTTCCAGTGGTCTTCTAGCGTTAGAAGAAGTCGTGCCCGTCCCGAACATCTGCAACGTCCTCCCATCACGCTTTTTTATTTTAAATATAGGACAAACTGAAGGAAAAGACTGACCCATTCGGTGACTTTCGCGGTCGCCCTCACTGAACCGACTTGAATCTGAACTACGATTCTTCTCAAGTCTTATTGAAATCGGATTTCCTTTTCGTGCCATATGCGCTTAGACTTTACTTACAAAGTCCCCTTATTCTTCCCTGTTCACTATTTTTGCCCCTCACCTCCTCCATGAGGATGATCCACTGGATTGATTGCAACACCACGAATAATGGGGCGTCTGCCTAATCACCGGCTTTGTCCAGCTTTTCTAAGCTTACGTGCACCGTGGTTGGGATTGTAAACTATACCAATCCAATAGTAGCTCGACATCGGGAATCTATGAGTTTTTCAACACCCGAAGGTAGGTAGGGTAGCCGCACAAGCTTAAGAGGGGAGTGCTGCTTCCTTCATTATTTTAGCAAAAGTTCCTGCCGCTCGAGCCAGCTGACTGCCCCCTTCCACTCGGCCTTTCTTCGCTGTGTGAATAAGGTCTTAGTATGGATGAGCATTCTGGGCGGGTCGCAAT
Organism: Abelmoschus esculentus; assembly: GCA_035048815.1. NCBI lineage: Eukaryota > Viridiplantae > Streptophyta > Magnoliopsida > Malvales > Malvaceae > Abelmoschus > Abelmoschus esculentus. Next base: position 5,573,164 of record JAUCBN010000008.1, on the reverse strand, counting down.
AAGTCGCTGGTCGAAGGTTTGGACCAATCGCAATTCATCACCATTTTGCCTGTTTCTAATTGATGACTGGCTATTATATAAGTGACAGGTGCACGATCGACTTTGCACGCTCTATCCTTCGGCCTTTCGCCTATCGGTTTGGCAGGCAAGCTACCTTGATCCGTCTTCGGCTTCGATTCGTTATGCTCAGCAGCTCCAACAAGCCCTAAAGTATCTTGCCACCTAAAGCTCTGCCAAGAAAGCGCTGCTTTACGTTTGATCCTATGTGCCCAGAGAATGCTATGCGTTCTCCACTTTCGGACCTCGCAAAGAGAGAACGTGTTTTTTCCTCTGAGTTTCTCTCTCATTCGCGGAGCGAAGAAAGCGGGCTTTGCCCCAGCTACCGCTACCCTTGGGAAACCAAACCAAAAGAGCTACCGAAGGAAAGGGATACAGTCTCCCCCTTGGCCTTTGGAGAGGAGAGGGCAGAGAAGAAGACGTCCTTCGCGCAAGTTTTTTTGCTTCCTGCACCTTTACTATACAAGGCGCTCTTCGACCAAGGGGACATTCTGGTAGGAGGGCCGACCACTACATAAGCCGCCATCAGTCCAGGAGAGAAGCAAGCTACCTTTCTTTGATCCACCTTCCCGGGCAGGGAAGAGAACGAAAATAGGCCGCGGATGGT